>CM077122.1:4247686-5643519 GCA_039645545.1 Dendrolimus houi
CATCGCATTAAAACACATTCAATTTGTATGAGTAACTCAATTATTAAGTAAACAATGCAAGTATTTACTACAATCCTAATTGTATTTTGACTAACAACGTCTACCAGCTACCAGTAATTTTATGGTTGACAACATTTTTCTATCATGGACAATATCGCATTAACCAAATACATAGATCTGTGCAAACTTCACGGTGAGTCATAAATCTAGAACAAATGTTAGATATAATTCAAAACATGCGAGGATTTGATTTAGGTATGTCACTTATTATGAACGTGGATGGAACAGACCTTTTCGCAAATAGAGAAGGGGTTCAAGCTTTAAAATTCTGTTGTTTTCAGGTGTGGAAGATATTCCATGACACAGCCGACACAGGATACTTAATATAATAATATGTATTTTATCAATATGAGAAATAGGTTTACAGTAGGCGTCCAAAGGTAATTCTGGCCCTTGAACCAGATAGATCTTTACAGAGCCTGTCGTAAACAAGACTACATACCTAGATACTATCATGACCTTACCATGAAAGAATAGTATTCCGTTTCCATGATAAAACTACTACTTGAAAAAGGATGTAGTGACAAGAATTGAAAAAGGAATGATAAGGTGATGGTTTGGGCATATAGAGAATGAATGAAAGAAGAATCACAAAACAAATACATATATAACAGCAATGTGACAGGTAGAGTAGGTGCCGGTAGACCTCTACGTACTCACCATGATCAAATTGAAGATACTTTGAAGAAAGGTCAGGTAAAAAACATTTTAATTAATAAGTCAATGAAGCGAGAAGTTTTTGTCACGATTGTAGCAGGTGGAAATCCATCGTCTCTGCCTACCCCAGTGGAAAACAGGCGTGAAAATATGTAATCACATGCATTATATGCATATATAATCAATGTGTATATGCAAGTGTTTGCTTATAAAATCATGAAGAACATGAATAAAAGCTGTAAAATGTAGATTACCTCGCTTAAAGAGTTAGACTCTGTATTCGCGATCTATTAGGTAATGAAAGTTAGTAAAATTTAACGTCTTCAGTCAGTTTATTTTCAATTTATGATAATTGAATTAAATTTTTGACGGATTTGGTTTTAAAAATTAGTTTACAAGTTTAAATCATATAATGTTGGTTGGAAGCCTTGAGATTTATGGATATATTAAGTCAAAACGTAAGAGAAGATCTTGCAACGCTCTATAGAAAAGTAAGAGACTGAGTTTTACAGTTGTTTCTTACGAAGTGATTCACATTCCTAGTAGGTATTACCTCACCATCTTTCTTCTTCTCTAGCCAATCGATGTCCACGGCTAGGCGTATTCTACCCCGAGTCCCCCATATACCTTAGGCTTCCCTTTTCCTTGTCCAGCCCATCCCGGCGATCTGACCAAGGTCATCAGTCCACCAAGTTGGAGAGTGTCCGACACTACGTTTACCTAGACGCTATCTCCACTTGAAGATGTGACCGGCCCACTGCCACCTCAGCTTACTAATTATGCGAGCTTCGGCCGATATTAGATGGTTCATTTCTATGTTCCAATTTGGATGAATCAATATACCTAAACATAAACTTGAATCATTCAATGTCATTGAATGCTGTAGTTTTTTTTTATTGCGTGAGTTCAGCACAGGCCGACGACCGACCTGATAGAAAGCGGTTACCGTCGCTTATAGACATTTGTAACATCAAAGGTGCTACCAATATGCTGCCGCTCTGTAAAAGGCTACTGGAACCTGACCATTAATACCGGAACACAACTCAATATTGTTATTACGGCATACTCCACAACCAGGAGTGGTAGCCATCCAGACGGACAATGTCCTTTCAGTTCTGTGCTTTTCAATTTGGTTACTCAGTATAATATCAGCATTAGTCGGTTACCTTGTCATTTCTGATTCTGTCCATTAGAGAAAAAATATCCTTCCATACAATTATGTAATATACTGAGTGCGGTGCAGGGCACAATTAATCCAGGATAGCGCCCACACGCCTTATTAGCGCAGTCACGTAAGTGAAAGGTGATGTGCGAACCATATGAATATATTAGACTCGGTACGTTCCCAAGGTTATTATAATTCACGAGTAACAGCTAATCAATTTGCTGTAACGATATAGATGTGCATATAACATGATGCATCTCTAAAAATGCAATCAGTAAACGTAGGAAAAATACGGACTAGTCAATAGGTGTGCGGACAGTCAAATCAATTGAGACATTTTTATCATCGTACAAAATGTAGCAGCCTAATAGATTTTGTATAAGCGTACATACTTATGACGTCATAACTTTGTATAATCTTACTGATCGTTTCACGCAGATGTCACGATGGGTTAAATGCGTTATTTTTGGTGCCACGTTGTTATTAATTGTGAATGACGTTAAATATTGGCAAACAGAGTATGTATATTATACAGTACTGTAACTGACCAGTTACTGTATAACTGGTCAGTTATAATACTGGTCATTAACGCTGTACATAAAGACGTATTTTGCCAGTCACTAACGTTATCCTAGATGGAGCAGGGGCCTAATTAAAAGGAGTCAAATAGCGCATTTTTGTTTTAACAGTAATAAAAATTATTTATATCATGATATTTCAAGGTTCTAGGAGCTTTCAGTTACATAATTTATTGTAAACTTATTATTCCCAGTATTTTCTTCAATCGCAATACCGAGGTACGGTTTTGTTGGTGTTACAATATCATGAACGGCGGCAGGCACATAGTTGCCGTCAGATTGATAAACTAGGTACTTCTTTAATATGAAAACAAAATAAATAAAAATCCATTTTACAAAATTCAATCTAATTTATTCGTTCCAGGAATGTGTCTACACTATATTTTATAATTAAACTATAAAACTAATTAGAACTAAATCTTATCAAAAATTATAATCAAAGTAAAATACATAAATAATAATCACTATAAATTAACTTAGAAACGATAAAATTAACTAAATACACGTAAGAAACTTATAATCTTTATAATGAGACAACTCTTACTTTAATCGCATTAGAAATCTCTTTAATGCGCTGTATTCAGAAAATATTTCAGTACTATAAAAAATAGATGCGAATATATTTCCTTGGATTGTGCTGTTCGTCGATATCCCAATTCGATGAAAAGGAATTCAGAAAATACTGAGGTGGGTTAGTGAAGTCGGGGCAGGTAGTGGCAGCCCGTAAAAGCGCATAGGAGAGGGGCATAGGTTAGGTTTAGTGGGTAGTCTGACGGTCGATCACCCCCCGTCCCGCCGCTCGGAAGCCACGGTGGGGATACGGCCGATCAGGAGCCCCACACATCCCTTGGTGAGTCATCCCCTCAGGTATGAGGACGGTGTCCCAAGTAAAGACATTCTTCTGCATCATCAAAAAAAAGTTACGGAGATCCGAGGTGGATCAAAGGTAAATACTGATTTGACGTCATTAGAGAAACATGAGAAACAACAGTCTCACAACAAGAGATGCGAAGATCGCGCGAATTGGAGAAAAAGAAAAGTGGACCTCAGACTTCGAAGCAACCGGGATTTAACCCCTCACTTATACGCCTACTTCCACTCGCCACTTTCCTACTTGATGCCGTGGCAGTGAGCATAATATAACGAGAGGGTAATTTTGTGATGACGATGATAAGGGGGACGCAGGTCAACAGAGGTAGGGATGGAGAATTTGGGGTGACTGGAAAAATGTTTACCCAGATGAGACGTATTTGTTTCTTCCTGCAAGGCTGTTATGTCTTTAACAGAGACTGAGGGGTGGTACAGGGAGCATATCTATCTCCCTTCTTCCTTCTCACATACAAGACTATACAGCGCCGTAGGGCTTAATGACCTCCGGCTGCCGTACACATACATCCGTGGATGAACACGATCCCCGGGAAATTCCAATCATACTATATCAATCAATCGTCTAGAGGACTTCTTCACTGAATACGTCTCTGGTGGATCACACCGAGGGTACTAATACGGAGGCACGAAGGCCTGTAGCGCGCGCCTTTCCCAAGGCTACACTGTTATGCTATGATTTTAACTTAAGATGATAGAAGAAACATTGGGGTAGTTTTAGTAAGTATCCAGCAGTAGCTGCGAGACTCAGTACAATACCTAACTTGAAGCAATGTTGTTGAAGGAGGCAAAAATGTTCAGGATGTTCTAAGCAAGTCTGTGGTGAATCAGAGGAATAAGGAGTGGTTCAGATAAGTCTTTTTTTTCTTTTTTACTGCATGAGTTCAGCAGACAGGCAGAAGGCCCACTTGTTGGAAAGTGGTTACCGTCACCTATGGACATTTGCAACACCAAAGGTGCTACAAATGCGCTGCTGCTCTCTTAAAGGAGACTGGAACCTGGTCACTAATGCCGGAACACAACACAAGGTTGTTATGGCTGTATACTCTAGATCAGGGGTGGTCGCCATCTAGTCGAGCAAATACCCTATCACCTGGCTGTGGGTTGTTTAGTCGCCTCTTACGACAGGCCGCCCGGCCGCAGGAAATTGTATACTTTTTCCGTTCCTGCACGGATAATAAGTCTAACATCAATCGGAGAAGTTTAAGTCTATGGTGGGTGAAAAAAATCAAGGTGGAGACAGGATTCTAAAGTGAAGGAAATTTTTTAATTTGGTTCATTATTCAAATAATCAGTGCCTCTTTAAACTTAACGAATCAGTATCAAAATATTTCAATAGACAATAATTATTTCACTCTTCTGTCGGATTGGACCTGTGATTATGAAATCTAAATACTATATAAATACATTAATTACACTATAGGTACAGTGGTTAACGTATACATTTATCATACAAACGTGGGCATAATAAGAAAGCTCATATATTTAATAGTTGCTTACCATCATGTTTCAAACAATTTTAGAAGTTGAAACACATTCTTATTTCAATTGTAATTTTCGTGCATACCAAATGTAAAAAAAAATACAGATAGGATGCTAAACATAATATTTTTTAGCCCATTTTTGATACATTCAATAACACAGTAATCTTACAATTACATTTCTAGTCAGCGTCTCAAGATTGAGGTCTGGAAATTTCCGAACAGACGAAATATAAATATTTCCTTGTAATACTTTTTCACAACGATTCCACGAAATCTTAAACCTGACTGTGCCCTTCAACTATAATTTATTTTCAGTATTAGGGGCTTTAAAAGGTGTACTATATTGAATTAAGATAAGAATAAAGTCAATACAACCTCATTTATGCCAGATGCGACATGGCATCAACCTTTTCGTACTCCAACCTAAAGCTGTAAAAGCATTTTAGTGTTTGGCTAGAATTTGTTACATTCCAGGGACCAAAATTTTATTCACCACAAATTTCTCCAAGGTGTTTGTGTCCCCATAAGTCGAAATAATTTCCCTAAAATTGGGGATACCTCAATCTGGAGACCCTGTTTCTAGTTTTGACAGTACATTTCTGGCTTTGATACAGATAAAACTGTCGGAAAGAATGTTATGATGATTTATAAATACATAAAGACACGTTTAATACATAAACTTACACGTGTCTATACTAATATATTTAAATGAACTTTTGTACGAAAACTTGAAAGCGGTAAAATAATTTGTACTAACGAAATGATGAGTTATTCTAAACAAATTTTATTCCTTGTTAGGTTTGTTTTAACGTTTTTTGATTGGCAAATAAATAAAATTCGTGAACATTATAACAAAGTACTAAAAGTTATATTTTATCATTCTCATTTACAGTGTTCTGTTACATAAATACGGTTTTATTACGGTAATGAGTTTAATATTTATGTACAACCTATTTAAAATACTGCTTTATTTTTAAATATTTAAGGCGTTCCACACTGAGTACATACATTCATTTATATAATTTAATCAAACACACTTTGGAGACAATAGGTATATTAATATTATAAGATTGCATTTTATGTGTTGCAGTGAATTGAGAGTTTCATCCAGTGCTGCCAGACTTCAATTAATTTTTTTCTTTATTAAACTTCACCCTTATTGGCTAATGATAGTAGAGACTTAAAAAGCGCGATAACTTTAAAATAATATCAGCATTGAAACTCCAGATTATCATAGATAGACGTTTAAAGAATACGGTAAATAAATTTGATTTTCTTTTAATTCGGCGCCCGTCTTCTGTTGCTTTTTCTTAGTTTTGGAAATCATGCAAAACAATAATTTCCACACTTCACTTTTAACGGTTTTCAAATCGTAAGTACTAATACATAATTACACCAAAATAAAATAAAAATGACATTGATATTTGTATTAGCACTGCCACGTACAAAGATTATAAATATTTTTGAGTGTTTACTTTCGTTAGCCAAACTCTAGTCTTGTGGGATAAAACTTTTTCAACGTAAACTTTTTTAATTAAAATTTTCCTAGTATTCCTTTTCCTTGGTAGATATTATTTTTTTAGAATATTTTATCATTACAAAATTTTAAAACAGTCCATTATAGTAATATAAAAATCTGGCATCGTTAAACCTAGTTTACACAATAATAACTCTTTAATTTCACACAGACTGCACATAGAAACATAATTTAAAATTTTATTTATCATTTTAATCACTAAATTGACAGGTGCAAATGTCAAAGTGTATACATTATTTTTTATTATCTTAATAACATTTATTTATAAGCCAGTTAAATCCAGTTTTATATTGTGTTGTCCCCAGGTTTAGAGAAATAACAACTAGAAAGAAAATTACCAAATTTGTTACTGTTATAAAGTGCTGTTGTTGGTGACAGACAGTCAAATCAACTAACTTACTTGGATACTATTTATAAACCTACAGAAGGTCTATGCTGGGTAGAGGTAAGGAATATCATCTTACATGGAGAAGTTGTAAAAGGGTCCAGCAGTATGCTGAAAATAGAGGTCCAAATACGACCACAATAGCCCTGGCGTACGAAAAACTATAGTATGGATATTAAAAAAAAATTGAAGTGCCATAAAATGAATAAAATGCTAGTATAGAAAACCTCACTATTTACGTAGTCTTAAATAATTAAGTAAATATAATGCTGCGAACAACGTGTAGTGATTTAACTATTGTGAATTTTTAATCATAAAAAACAAAGCGAACCTCTTTTGGTCCTTGTTTATATTTTTCTATCTCACTCTAATTACTTTTGGGCGCTTCCTTTAAAATTTAACCTATGCTACCGCAACGCCACCCTTATTATCTGCGTTTAGACAGACACTTCTTTTTCAAAACAGAGATAGTACTCCTTATCTGTACCCTGTATAAGGACGTCGTCGACTCACAGATTTTGTACTAGCGTACCAACTAATTAGTCCCTACCTGTATCATAAACAGATACAATTAAAAGGAGTCGAGTAGCATATTAATTACTGTTTGTAAAATAATAAAAATTATCTCTGTCATGATATTGTAAAAGTTAGAACATAAGATGTTATTTTAACATCTGCTCTATTCTGATACCCAATTCCCCCCCTATATTTGCACCTGCTTATGACGTCATAAGCATGCACGCTCGTACAAAATCTAAGAGACGTTTTCTAAATTTATAAACAATATCTCAATTGATTTGAATGTCCGCTTCCTTATTGGACCTTTCGAACAGATCACGGCCAGTATATATTTTTAAATTAAAATAGTAGCATAATCAAACCAACATTTTATTACTTAGAAAATGTCAATTTAACTTGCGACTCGTGTATAAAAATTGAAACCCAAGACTTTTCATTTCACTCATGTACACTCTTTACTATTTAAAAATAAAACATCTGTTATAGCTCGACCAAAACATAAATGCGTCCTTGAAGTTCGTGCACGTGATTGTTTCGAACGTAATAATCAAGTTGTTGCGTTCTCGCTCATTTGCATTACAAGCTCGCATGACATATCTTTCGCACAACACAATCAAGTGTAATAGACGTGAACCGGAATTGCGCAAACTTACGCAGCTAACTTCACTCATAACACATTGAACTTTTACGCGTACTGTACACAATTTTCATTTAAGCACGGGTTTTGTAGATTACCTACTGTTTTGAACTAAAGCATGTTTAAAATAACATTATTAGTCAACTTAATATTTATATACTCATTAACTCCACAGTACACAAATCATGCATATAATGAAGATTCAAGAATTAACTTGTGTGTCTATAATATTTTACTATTGTAATGAATAAGTATTTAAATGTTACTCAAATTTATATACAAATAGTATGTAAAGAAAATTAGTTGCGTTAATTATATTTATATTATAATAACAGCCCGTAAACGTCGTCCCACTGCTAAGCTTAGGCCTCCCATTTTCTTAACGGAACGGACGGTGTACTCGTCACGCTTGTCGAAGGCAGCTTGGCGAGTTTGACACATCAGTCATCGCATTGTGAAGGTATCATCACAATGCTCCTCATTACGTTAGAAAACTGGGTAAGAGGCGCATGCTTTTTCGGCCAGGATTCCAAATTCGGGCATTTAAGTTCGGGACACGAGTGGGGTAACCACTACGCTACCAAGGCTTTCCTTTAAAATCTTTAAGAAATATAAATAATTATGCTTTAACAGTTAATCTTTTTGCGAACGTTCTCATAACCATCAACTCCTGAGAGGTTTAGGTTAGTTTTGAATTTTCGACAATTTATTAAATGTCTACAGACACACAAGCCTATATAGTCCATAATAAACATCAAAATTATTCACATAGAGTAGGACGCGCGTGCGCAATTATATTATACAATCATATCCGCTTATCTTTAACAACTATAGTTTTAGGGGGCTATGATCATTTGTTGTTCGTTGTTAAGCCCAAAGCTGAAGATAGGAGGCGAACTACGTTCTTTTGCTCGGCTTGGTCTGAAAAAAAAAGAAATTTGGTTACTACTATTAACAGCTATAATAATAATAACTAGGTTACAATTAAGGAAAAGCTATTGATAAGCCTCCACAGATAAAAGGAACAGTAAAAACTAACAACTAAACAAAGAAACAATAAGAAAAATAGTACAGGGATTTACTATATATAATAGGTAAGTCTGAATTAGAGTAAACTTTAACCAATTTTGTTAAATTCATTTGCTATTCTGATAAGGAACATATTGCGTCGGTAAACTGCGCATCAGTGGAGTGTTTAATAACTTCCTAGGGCGAACATTATTAGGAGGAACATTCAAATGTCTGAATAAGATTTATAAATGGAATCGTAATTTTATTAAATTCGTCCAAAGGATTCGTGAAAAATAACGAATCGTCAATGTGTAACAGACATCCAAATATGAATTCCATGAGAGTTGTATCGTGATTTCAATAAAGTGTCCAAACGAAAAACGAATCTCAAAAAACAATCCATCAAACAATAAATAAACTTTCACATTGCTGCAAGGCGATTTGTCAGAGCGATTGATTATGAGAAATCATATTTTTTTAACTTGTTCATGAATTTTCACAATTTGTGAATATAATAAATGGAAGTTATATGCAATTTTAAAAACAAAAACAAATCGTGATTTTCATAACCCAGAAATATATAACTATGTAATAAGATACTACAACATCATAAAATTAATTTGAAAATATTAATATTAACATACCATCATCACCAGTGACATGTTTCTCCAAATTGAGTTTCTCTTGTGCTATCTGGTAGATGCCTTCCTCTATGGTGCCCTTGCTTAGCAGCCTGTATATGGTCACAGGCCTGGTCTGGCCCATTCTGTGACATCTATTGAACAAATTAATAAAACTCCATTATCATTTCTGTTTCTCCTTAGAAGGTAATTATGGTAAATCACACACACACACAAACACACACTCATACAAATACTGGTTTTTGCATTCAATTACACTATTTATTGATGTTTGTTTAAATGTCTTATGGCCGATTCGTATATCTTAATATTGCAGTCCCTTCCCATGTTTTGAGTTACGAGCTGTAATAAAATATAAGGAAATGTTGATGATAATTCATATTCGATTTCTATTTAATAAATTTGGTATTAATTCCGGTTCAACTGTGGGAAAGCTTTTGAAATAGGTTTTAATGACTATCAGGGCGTTGAAGGAGGATTTACTAACCATTCCTTCCTTAACATTTACTTACTTTTCATTCAGTTGCCTTACTATTGGTAGAAATTTACATTACTTGTTTGGAGCTTATATCAAAATTTAACCAGTATTAAGGCCAATGAATGGTTAGTAAGGTATAGGAACCGGTCATTACTTGCCTTACCATCGTGGGGTATAGATAATTTTAAACATATATGTAAAACTTTCAAACAATATTCTATAGTGGAACTTGTTTGGAACAAAACATTCGAGTTTGCAAAACTTCTTATCTCATAACACATATGACATACTTTCGAAATTCTATGATAGTATTTTCACTCTAACATACATCGGCCCATTAGCTCAGTTGGTTAGAGCGTCGTGCTAATAACGCGAAGGTCGCGGGTTCGATCCCCTCATGGGCCACGTTTGTTTTTTCTAATAATCATGCTCATATAACATGAATTTGATTATTGGACTATGTTAATTAATTATTTAATTATTAATAGTTAATACACATATTTTCATTTTTATCCATGAACATCAGAATTGTTCCAGATCAGTCAACTAAACCTAAATCAATTTTTTTTTATAGAGACAAAAATTTTACGAGATTTAATTATTGACTAGATCATTTTTCGCTGTTTCGCTCACGTACGCTTCACTCTAATCCTCACTTTTCAAGATAAAATGTATACTGCGTTTATCCTTGTTATCAAAATTTTTGTTATTTATTATGACCTACGTTATAGTATCTAAAAGTTATCACTATTTATTATGTAGGTATACAAAGAGAGTATTGTATTGAATGGTTTGCTTGTCTGTGATTGGCCTCAGAGTTGTCTTTTGTATATAATCTACATCACAAGTGTAACTCTTGTAGCTTAGAAAAACAGAATATGCCTCTACTAGGGTCTGTAGATTAACTTTAGAAATTCCCCATTTTAATACAATTATGCCACAACTGTCGTCGTCGTTATTAAATACTAGCTGCGCCCCGCGCTCTCACCCGCGTGGTGATGGAAAATCGTTACATTTTGGATAATTCACACTATATCTTTATAAATTATAGCCCATATGTCATTCTGATGTGTAAGCTATATTATTGTAAAGTTTCATCAAAATTCAGTAGTTTTTGTGTGAAAGAGTAACAAACATACATCCATACATTCTTACAAACTTTCGCGTTTATAATAATAGTAGTATACTGTAATGGTGGGCTCGAAGTTTTATATACCAGGAACAAAATTTTAATCCCATCCTTTATATTCCTAAACAAAAGATTTCTGGGTAAGTATTCCCCAATCCGGAGACCTTGCCATCTAAAGTTTGTTCTATATCTTGCTTACCTATCTTCGGCCTGCTTATCATTGTACGGGTTGAAATCGATATCATGAATGATGACAGTGTCAGCAGCAGTTAAGTTGATCCCTAAGCCACCAGCCTTCGTTGACAATAGGAACACAAAAATGTCTTCAGAGTTATATTGGTCTATTAAGTCTTGCCTGAAATAATAATTAACTTTGATAACTTCAAACTACAATACAAAATTAAAAGTATAGGGTGCCAAAAATTAATTAAAGTGATTTATCATATCCAGTGAGGTTATGTAGTGTTCTAGGCACCTTAACCATAGAAGATGTGACCTAGGCTCATTATTCTACTTACAGTCTTAAGGGATTATAGGTCTAGTTTTTTTTAGTATATTAGTTTCTTAGACAGTTAACCAACTTTTTTCGTCTGAGACTAGTTTGTAATACTTTTGTTTAACAAAGAATAATTAGTTGAAAACCTCAACTGTTTAGTAAAATGTGCTTTTAGCAACTACCACAAGAATACATTCATTTGATATCACCTTACAATTTGAGGCATCTTCTTGAAGAGTATTTCAAAAACTTAAACTTTCATGAATACTTTATGGTTAGATACAAAAGTGGTACAAAGTCATATTTAAAACGGAACACTATGTGATGTTAGGGTCAATAAAAACTATAAAAAAGTATTCTCACCTATCAGTGACTGCAGTACTGCCATCGAGTCTAAGGTACCTATACCGCCTGGCAGCCAAATAGGGCTCCAAAATGTCCAGCATCATCGTGAACTGGCTAAACACAAGTACTCTATGACCTTCTTCCTTTAATTTCGGCAGCATTTCATCCAATTTTTGGAATTTGCCCGAATCTAATATTAACTCTGGAGGGATTGAGTATCGGCTAATACACTGTAAAAATAAATCCATAATATTTTTTTATTGCAGAAGTTCAGCAGACAGGCAGACGGCCCACTTGATGGAAAGCGGTTACCATCGCCTATGGACATTTACAACACTAAGGGAGCCGATGCATTGCCTACCAAGGACATAAGACTCTGGGAGTGAATTCCACAACTCTGCTGTACGTATAAGGAATGTGGAGGTGAAACGTTTGGTTCACACTGGTGCAGTTTCCACTGTGAAACTATGGCGTAGGCCAGAGCGTCTTATTGTCCCAAGATGGAATGGTGTAGGGGGAATCAGGTCAAACAGTTCAACCGCACACTATCCGAAATGAATCCTTTATGTATCCATATGTAATTTTAAGTCAGGTAAATGATATAACATCCTCAATTTAATCATAATGTCACTTTTAAATAGTAAGAGTTAATTTATTTGTATATAACCACCCACGCATTCGTCCACGCTTGACTTGAAATTCCCACGGGATTCCCGGGACAGAAAGTTTCGAGGCATTTAAAAAAGAATGTAAGCCATCATTTTAGTGGAAAATGTCAGAATAAGCAAATTTTTATGCATCCAAACAACCTCAAACAGCTCCCGGGAAAATCACATTGGAATACGATTTTTTTTAACCGACCATTTTAAATAAATCGCAGAAAAATTCCCGCGGAATGCCTAGGATAAAAAGTAGCGCCGAGTGTAAGAATTAGCTGTCTATCAGCGAAATCGCATCGAAATCGGCCCAATAGTTTTTACGTGAATCTCATACAAACAGACAAACTGACAACGACGATAAATCTAAAAAAAATTGCTCTGTGTTCTCCATCATTTACATTCCAATTGCTTTTTTTTAAATAGCTTCCAAATACAGACACGGCATGTTTAGAATTTTATAATATTATATGTTGTTGTTATGATGAAGACGTTACAGTGTTACTCACGTCATGTTGCAAGGTGAGTTGGTGTATCTGGAAATCGGAGAGGCACAGCAGGTCCTGTAAAGCATATTCAGCGTTTTTCTCCTTGTATCCAGGATCCTTGGCCAGACGGGAGGCAATTTTGGTCAGCACCGGCTGCTGGTAGTGGTATCGCAGGAGGAGCGGGTGGTTGGCTAATTTTCTCATGTCCATCATCATTGACATGCCATTTTGCTCAGTCGTCGCATAGACCTGTAACACCAAAACAGATCAACAATAAAAAAATCTTACTTGAAAATGACAGAATTATTACAGATATTGTTTCATAGCCACTTTGTAAGTATTAACTACAACAATTACGATTCGGCTCCAATATCCTTTGGATACAATTGTTTTTATTGCCTGAAGCAGGCAAACAGGCAGACAGCCCACCTGATGGAAAGTGGTTACCATCGCATCGTTTGCAGCACCAGGGGTCTCGCCAAATACAAATAACAGGATAACAGTAATTTTTTGTACATCTATATATTAATATGTGAAGCAAAAACTTTGTACCCCTTTTTACGAAAATTGTGCGGAAGGAGTATGAAATTTCGCACACTTATAGTTTATATAGAGAAGAAACGACTAATGCTAATATTTTTTTTAAATTATACAAATAAATTAATTAAATCAATAAAAAAAAACATTACACACACTACCATGTATTTGACACACACTCGCTTTTTTAAGCCTTTTGTTTATTGTTCAAGTCAAATTAACAGTGTAGCCTTGGCGAAATCTGTGATTACAGAGGTATAATCTTTGGCAACAAATTATTATGGTCGAATTTCGACCACTAGTTTATTATAACTAGGTAAATATTGCAACTCACTTTTCTTTCACCTTCTCCCAATTATTTGGACTCAACACAATATGTTTTCCTTCTATACTCCTCTATCCTAACATATAGATCTCATCCCTGTCACACCAAAAATCATTATGTCACCTTTCACACAATCCATCCATCTTTTTTTGCTGTACACATCAATCTTCGAGTTTAATATTCTTTTTTACATGTGATTTTCATCCCTCCTAATTACAGGTCCCCTTAGCCTTCTTGCTCTCAATTTTTCTCCACTCTCAACACTCTCATTTCAACTAAATGGAGACTTTTGGTCCATCTCTTTAGTGTCCAACACTTGGACTATAACTATAAATGAAGAACTGTATGAAAAAGGCTTTCAGTGAATTGGCTAAACTTTTTATTAACTTATGCAAACACTTACCGCACCATTCTTAGTTGAGTACCCGGCGATCAACTCTTTATACAATCTCTCTTGTTTTTCTGACATAGAGCACAGCTCTGTGTGGTTCTCTTTTTTAGGCAGATCTTGGAGCACGTCCTTTTTCAATCTTCGCAATACGAAAGGCTTCATTATACGTTTCGCTTGCACTATTTGATTTTTCTCAAACGCCGGTTCGTCATCTTCAGTGCTAACCTCAGTTTTTTTTGTTGTTTTCGATTTCTGAAACAAAATCTTTTTTATAGCAATAATTTTGAACAATGTGGGGACAGCCAAAATCATAAAAAATACGAGACATTTGTGTTAGGAATAAGGAACTGGTATACTTGTATTTTTGAGGCAACAAGTTTGCCTTCTCAACTCAACTCAACTCAACTCTCTTCTTCCCGTCATGCTTCCTTTGGGTAATTATGTAACTAAGTAGACCCCATCTAGACTAGTTATTATTGCAGCCACTATACATGGTAATTTTAACAGCATCTACTCAATATAGGTGTCAGTGACATCCCCATGTGCAGAGCTTGCCTGGAGGCAAAATAAACATCACTCATATTCTGCTAGAATGCGAAGGGGTGGGCTAATACAGGGCGAAGTATCTAGACGTCCCAGGTAGTCTCCGAGAAATCTTTGGCAATGTTAACAAACTGGTGGTCTTCCTGGAAAAGCTGGGCTCAATGGAGTAACACCTCATCCATTTTATACGGAAAATAGTGTTACTTCATTGAGTTGCAGAGTCGCCCCTTTGAAGAAGGCAACATCGCTAGTTGCGCCATTGTTTTTGACCCAAATTAACTTAAATAATAATAATAATTTTTGTGTAATCCTACAAAAAGTATCCTACTTTCTGAGCTTCATAATATTTTCTATTCCTATTATTAAAAGACTATTTAAAGAAAACTTCATTATAATTGGTTTATGACCAAGGATGTGGAAAAAAATATTACTTTGTGATCCTTTTGCATTTCTATAATTTTCTTTTGCATTGAATTTATCAATTACAAAATCATAAATAATACTTACAGCATTCTTCTGGAATAGATTCTTTAAGTCATCAGTTTTACCCGAAAACATATGTGGCATGACAAAACAGAGAAGAGACATCAGTTCCAATAGGTTGTTTTGCAGAGGAGTTCCAGTTAAAAGTAGCCGATGTTTTGACTAAAAAACAATAAAAAAAAATACTGTCAACTGCTGAATAAGGTTCACAGTTAACCATAAACCAACTATTATCTGAAAGTTAACCAATCTAGCTGTTATCTGGATAAAGGTAATCATACCCTACCTATTATCCAAATTTTGCTTTGATAACAGCTAATTCAGGTTTATCACAAGCAAATTTTTGATATTTTTAGAATTGATAAAATTATTATAAGGCTTTCGGGACAAATATATGTCAACATATGAAGTTGGTGTAGTTTGTAAGCATGATAGGTTGACAGTATTCGCAAATGTCCTAATCAGTCAATCACTGATGCTGCTATCTTTGTTTACGTTATACATATTATAATGCCTGCTTCCCATAGAGGTACGCAGAGATGATGAATTTCCGCTTGCTCTGATCTTGACAGACATACAACTTTCGCTTCATCTACTTTCATTAATCTCTTCAAACATACACATTTATTATAAGTACTTTTATCTGGTTAATTTTAAGTTATATGCCCAATATTATAGGTATTTCACCTTAATTTTGAGCAAATTGTCGTATCGCTGTGTGGACATATTCTTCAACATATGTGCTTCATCATAAATTACGTAATGCATGGGAGTGACGCGGAACATTTTGCGCTCTTCAGGACAACTGCTGACCATTGTGTATCTGAAAACGATATTTTAAGAACATAAACGAGTGTCTTGGAGTGCGATTATTAATCCAGGGTGACACTGAATAAACTAAATATTATTTTCCTTCATTTTAAATACAGTTGTTACAGTTTGCCAATTTAATTCAATCAAAAAAATTATGAAATCGCCAGAAACGTGGGTACGTTTGAAAAACATTTTTACTAAGCTACAATGAGAAAATTTTTTGAAGACCATACATATATTTAAAAAAAGTCTACTTCCTGTTCTATGTACAGTCACGAAACGAAAATGTTTGTCACCTTAAAGTCGACTTTTGCTTGCACAAGTACAAGAAACAATACTGCCAACATTTTAATAAATTTTATGTTTGTGAAATATAAAATGTTAAAAAAGAAAATTGCAATGTTGACAATGACAGACGTTGAGATTAACAACAAGAAAAAAGAGGATGTAATCATTATGTTTAACATAAATATTAAAACCAATAAATAGGTTTTTTACATGTCTAAACAATCTTAGACAAGATAGAAAATCTAACAACTTTGACCTAAGTAACATTACTGTCAAATAGTTAAACATAATTTTCTGTGGAAAAGTTTGTTCCGTGATTTAGTTTGAAAAGGTAACATGTGCTCCCGGAACATTAAATGAATCAATTTGAAAACTAGCTAATATTTTCATCCCACTTTGCAATATGTTATCGCTGTTTAAAGAGAAAAAGTGGAAAGAAACTCCTTAGGAACCTGACTAGCTAAAATTATTTTATATTTTCAAACAGTTCATTATTTCAAATTATTCTTTCAGACATATATTCTCGAGAATCAATTCTAAGAAATGGAGATGGATTCGGCATATGCTAAGGAACAAGTACCCAAAGCAGAGCCAGCTAGTGACCCACTGTACCCAAGGGTCAGTAAACAGAGCAAGGGAAAATAGAATAAGCTCTGGGAGGATAGGCTCAGGCTTACTATTGGAGCCTACTGGCTTTGTGCTGCCCTAGTCAGGCAGTACTGGCATCTCATGGAGGAGGCCGTTGCCAAGAGGAACTGAGCAGCAGACAGGCAGCTGGCCCACCTAATGGAAAGTAGTTACTATCGCCTATGGACATTTGTAACACCAAAGGTGCTACCAATGTGCTTCCCTTCTCTAAAGGGAGATTGGACCCTGGCCAATGACGCCAGAACACAACTCAAAATTGTTATGGCGGCATTTTTTAGACCAGGGGTGGTCATTCAGACAATCATTCAGACAGGTAAATACCCTACCACCAGGCTTTGGGTTGTTTTGTCGCCTCTTACGACAGGCCGCCCGACCGCAGGAAATTGTATTCTGTATTCTTTCTGCGTTTGATAACAGATTTAGAGGGAAACATTAAAAAACACCTCTCAACTTAGATTTAAAACTTGTATTATTATTATCACATGTTTATTTTACGTTTTTTTCTTATAAATTTTATGAAAAATATATCTACATTAATTTATAAAAAAAAAAAAATAATGGTGTCCGCCGGCAGTTGGGCCTAGGGTCCAAGTTACTGGTGATTAAGACTCCATAGATAGGAACCTCCTCATAATACGGGCTGTGTCCAGAAGGGTTGCCTTCTGCATCCGACCCTTCACCCAGATACCAAGAGAAGGCCTTACAAGAAGATGGTCAAGGCTCTTGGCTATTAGTCCATGACAGTCTTTATTATTATTATTCATAATGTCAAGTGCATTGGAAGAATTAAACATAAGATTTAAATATAAGAATAACATACGTAGTCAAGACGACATCGATTTTGTTCAATCCCTTCGCATACTCAATTCGCAATTGCCTCCTCTCCTCAGGGGGCCCGTAATATTTGCTCACTCTCAAAGAAGGACACCATCGGGCCAACTCTGAACTCCAGTTATCTGTGAAAAAATACTATAATAAATGAAAGCAAGGAATTTGCACACAAATCTGCAGGCATGTAATGAGCGCTTAGTGAAATTACGGGGTTACCGTAAAAAAATGCCAGCAAGTTTAATAATAATATTAATGATTAAAACTATGCTTTAATGGTTTTTAGTGCAGCACTATTTGATTTTTATTTCGACGTTTCAGCCACTTTGCAATAGCCGCGATCACCGTCAAACGATGGTTTAATTGTGTGAGTGTGCTAGTCACGAAAACTTAGGAAAATACTGTAAAATATATTAACGATATTTTTATTTTAAATTTTGTACCAACACGCAAATTATATCATATCGCATCTAACGCCACTGCAGATTATTAAATAAATAAATAATTAAAGATTAACAATTTAAAAGTGGTATACAGAACATGATTTAATCATTTTTTCCTTATAATATCCGTGTGGTTAATTATTTTTGTTGTGTTTGTGTGGTGTGCAAGTAAGTCCGTGTGTGTGAATTGGTTGCTATATCATACATTTTTGATATTATTTTGTTGTATTTTGGTTGTTTGTTTGAACGTTTTTTTGTTGATATATGGTAGATTGATGGGTTGAAATATGGATTTAGATGCTTTAAATAATAAAACCTCAAAGAAGGACAGAAAAATGACATTATTTATACATATAATAACTTTTCAGTGATATTTTTTTACTGGATGATTCATTCCTCGTATTTTCGAAGGTTTTTACCTAATGTTGATGCAGGCACAACCACCAGATGCGTTCCTTGTGCTTGTCCTGTTTCCTTGAGATGTGCAAGGAACGCTATCACTTGCACCGTCTTGCCCAGACCCATTTCGTCAGCCAATATTCCCGAGACGCCTTGCTTGTGTAAAACTGCTAACCAGTTTAGGCCTACCAACTGGTATGGAGCTAGTTTAAGGCTGAAATAAAAAAATATATAGGATATATATTATTTATCCACCATACTATACTATACCATAATATAGAAATGCGAATTTGTTTATTCCTTCTTCTCAGCCTGAAGAATAATGATAATTTGATGATGGTGATAATTTGATACACGTCTTTATATATAAACTAGGATATGCCCGCGACTTCGTCAAAGTGCCCCAGCATAAGTATATAAAAAGCAATAGTTTTAGTGAAAACTGTCGGAATATGCTAATTTTTATGCAACCGGACAACTTCAAACTCCTGTGATGAAAAATATCACACATTTTATTACATAACATTTGCTATCGATCGATCAGCGAACCGTATCGAAATTGGCCTAGTGGTTTTTACGTGAATCTCGAAAAAACAGACAAAAAATCTAAAAAGAATGCATCGTGTTCTCCGTCGTATATATAATCTAATCCAGTTGTTTTTTTTTAATAGCTTCAATGTACAGCTACGCCATGTTAAGAATTTTATTATAATATAGAAATTCAGCTACCACACATTTGCACCGAACACTATACTTACTTTATATATATATTATGGTTGCATTTAAATAAAATAGCGTTTTTATGTAATGTTAACCTGAGTGTCTGTCATTGTCAACATTACAATTATGTTTTATCACATTACTGTATTTTAATGTAACAAAACATAACATTTATTAGAATGTTTCTTAGCAGTGCTGTTTTCTTATACTTATGCAAAAGTCGACTTTAAGGTGATGAACATTTTCATTTCGCGACTGTACTTAGGCTGTACCCGGTTCGACTTTTTTACCGGTTTCCTGATAGTATGTATATATTTACTTGTTCTCCAATACGGATGGTTGCTTGAGCCTGCCCGCGCCCGCGGCGACGGCCGCCTCCAGCTGTTGGGCCAAACCAACGCACTTCTTCATCAAGCGCTGTATATTGTTCCTCGTCGCCAGGAGCTCTTGTGTCGCATTTAACAGTTCTGTACTTAACATTTTGTTGCCGTTGAATTTTTCTACCTGTAAAATTTCCATAAATTTTATAGGACACCGTCGCCTACGGACATTTGCAACAACGGAGGTGTTACCATTGCGCTGCTAGCCTCGAAGACATTTTATGACACCTTTTTTGAAAAACCCCATATCATAGTGCTGTGGGAAAACCTCAGCTGGGAGATTGCTCACTGTGCGCAAGAGAACCATTGTATACATGAGCAAAGTGACTCAAGGAAGTGGGGCCGAACGTCCAGCCAATGGCGACTGGTGCTGAGATGCAGCAGGGCGAGTTGAGGTATCTCGCTTTTCTTCGCCACATATAAGACTAGACGGCGTTGGAGGGTCAGGCGTTGGACCTGTCGACCATCGGGCCCTGTGGACGCAAAGCTAAGAAAGAGTGTCGGTTCTCGCACATTAACCGTCACTCACAACCTAGGCTGAAAATATGGCGTGCAGGTATTTCTTGCTTGTCCTTCTCAATATTAGTAGAAAAGTAGTATACATGTTTGATTATTTGTACATTTCTGTTTTTACAACACAAATCAAACATGACATTGAACAAATTTTATGAAATTCTTAAACAGATGGTGCCTTGTTTACTGACTTACATTGAACTATATAGCTCCTGTGTATTCAATGTTGCATAGTCAGCCACTACTTTAAATATTCATTCAAAATAAATTCCACTGGTCAACATTTTTTTAAGATCATACATATAAGTTCAACATTAAGTTAACTGAATATAATCTAGTACAATGAAGGAAACTTAACTTATATTGTATTCTACATAGAATCCCTTAACACTATAAGTAGAATACTGAGCCTAAGTCATCATCATCAGTCAATGGGTAAGATTCCCAGAAGGCTGGCTATGTTACCATGCTGAATCGCCAAAGTTTACTTCCTATTTTATGTACAGCCGCGGTATGAAACGGTCTGTCTCCTTAAAGTCGACTTTTGCTTGCACAAGTACAAGAAACAGTTATGTTGTTACATTAATAAAATATAGAAACATGAAAAAAGAAAATTGCAATGTTGACAATGACAGACACTGAGATTAGCAATAGTTTTAATTATCAGAAACAAAGAGGATATGATCACTATGCTTATCATAAATATTAAAATCAATAAAAAGATTTTACATCTCTAAACAACTTCTTTAGACAAGATAAAAAATCAAACACCTTTGATCTAAGTAACTTTATTGTCAAACAGTTAAACATATCTTTTTGTGGAATAGTCTGTTCTGTGACTTAGTTTGATAAGGCAACATCGGCTCAGAGAGTATTAAATGAATCAATTTGAAAACTGGCGAACCTTTTCATACCGCGACTGTACACAACTTTCCAATGTATTATTGCTTTCTGAAGAAGATGCACTAAGAAACTCAGTACAACATTAAAATAAAATTCATACCATGTCTAACCACCCCTTGAAGGGCCTCTGTGCTATAATGGCTTCAGCTTTCTTCTGCGAGCATCCACTGAGCAGTGTCAGCTCATTTAAGTTGCTGGTGTTGAGGAACTCAAACACTTTCTTTTTATCCCCTATCAGATCATCTGTCATTTCATTGTCTGAATCATCACTGGAAGGAGATTGATGGGTATTTAAAGATTTCATTAGACCACTAAGTTTCCTAAGCACTGAACTCACAACAAGCAAAAACGCAGAACTGCGATATGTAGTGCAAACTTGAGAAGACCCAAGATTTTCTTTAACACTCAAATATTTTTAAAGACACATGAGAAAAAATAAGGCAAGTAAATTACTGATGACCCATTCCTATATGTTTTTTTTATTGCAGGAGTTGAGTAGACAGGTAGACAGCCCACTTGATGGAAAGTGGTTATCATCGCCATGGACATTTGCAACACCAAAGGTGCTACAAATGCGCTGCTGCTCTCTTAAGGGAGATTGGAACCTGGTCACTAATGCCGCAACACAACTCAAGGTTGTTATGGCGACAGACTTTAGATCAGGGGTGGTAGCCGTCCAGTCGGGCAAATGCCCTACCACCTGGCTGTGGGTTGTTTTTCGCCTCTTACGACAGGCCGGCCGGCCGCTGTTACCAACCATTCATTTGCCTTACTATTGGTTAAAATTTAAGTCAACTCCATACAAGTAATTCGAAATTTAACTGATGGTAGGGCAAGTGAATGAATAGTAAGATACAGGAACTGGCTATACAGTAATAAAAAGTTTGTGACCATAATATGTGAGTCTTATATCTGTTCTAGAATTGTAATTATTTCAAGTTATTTAACAACACGTCTCTATATCATAACTATTAAGACTCTAGAGCAGGGATTCTCAAACTATTTTGGGCAAGAGACCCTTTTTCCAAAATGAACTGATACCTCAGACCCCATAGCCAGATTACTTTAAAAACCTTTGCAGTTGGTTCAAAATTTAATAAAATAAATAGACATAAAATTCAGCAAATACCAAGGTAATTAATCATTATTAATACAAATTACGTAAAAATACTTAAGGAGGTAATTATTTACTTGTTAAAAATTAATTTATTTAAAAAAAATACACACATTTGTACACGTAACACAACTTATACAATATCTTGAAAGTTTCAAATAAGAATTTGTGTTAATTAATAGGTTTGGATTTCTAGACCTCGTCAACCCCCAAAATCAGTTTTCTTTTATGTCGACCCCTGGGAAACCGATTTCGACCCCAGGGGGTCGCTATCAACCACTTTGGGAATCCCTGCTCTAGAGTATAATTTTTAAACTTCATCCAATAATCCAGTATACTTACAACATTTATTCACAGTGTCTTAGAAATTCAATGCTAATTTATTCATGCCAAAACACCTAAAACTAAGCTATGACAACTCTAGACCAGCTGTTATTCAAAAAAAGTTTAAATGGGTTTAAGATTGTACGATATTTTGTTATGTTTTTGATTGTTTTCAGGAACACTGTGTACACTGGACCATGTACTATGAGGCACTTTGTATATTATCTTACAAAAGAGTGTACAATACATCTTTCAACAAATAATTGTTGCTATGGGGTTTGTGGTGCAAACTCTTACCTGTCATAGACCAGGTCATCCTTGCCCTTCCTTACCCCATAGTCATCATCTTCACTGCCGCTACTGCCTCTTCTAGCACGGCCACCTTTTGCCGCCAGTGGCTTTCTCACCACCACTTGTTGTATGTTTTGAGCACTAGAGCTAGTCACTCTGTAATATAAAACAGAATATTTTAAAAAAAACTTTACTGTTTAAACCTAGTTTTCACAATACTTATTTGTAAAACAATAAATCTATACTAATATTATAAAGTGGTAAGATTTGCGAGTTTGGATGTTGGGGGTAATCTCCGGTACTACTGCACCAATGAACCAATTTTGAAAATTCTTCCACCAGTGGAAAGCTACATTATTCCCGAGTGACATAGGCTATATTCAATTGTGACTAATAATATTTTTAATTTAATTTCAATTTTTGTTTATGGTTTTTATTTACTCTATGGGAGTTTAATCTAATTTGAGGAGAAGCGGAAAAAGAAACTCATCAGCAAGATGCATCACTATAATAATTTTATTTAATATTAAAAGGTGATGTAAAATAAAAATTATCAATCAAGATGGGGTGTGTTCCTGCTGCATTATGTGTACTAGTTCAAAATCTTAAGAAAATATGATAGAAGGTTTTGAATATTTTGTTAATACCTGATTATATTCATATTGCCATTTGGCTTCGCACTGTTTGCAGAGTTGCTGGCTCTCACTGGGAAATATGAGGATGATGAACCTCTCTCATTGCTTTCAGGGTCGTGTTTCAACAATTCATCTCGAGACCTCTCCTCATTCCAGGTGTGTTTTACCAGCACATTTTTTACAAGCTGTAAGTATATTTAGATTGAGTTATCTATAATATAAAAAACCTATAAAGAAAATTAGTACAAAAAGCTAATTCTGAAAATACAATTTTTAGAATTTTTGTCTGTTTGTTTTTTTTTATTGCATGAACTTAGCAGACAGGCAGATGGCCCACCAGATGGTAAGTGGTTACTATCGCCTATGAACATTTGTAATGCCAAAAGTGCTATCAATGTGCTGCCACTCTCTAAAGAGGAACTGGAACCTGGCCGCTAATGCCAGAACACAACTAAAGATTGTGAGCCATTCTCTAAATGGGGACTGGAACCTGGCCACTAATGCCAGAACACAACTCAAGATTATTAGCCACTCTCTAAAGGGGGACTGGAACCTGGCCACTAATGCCAGAACATAACTAAAGACTGTTAGCCACTCTCTAAAGGGGGACTGGAACCTGGTCGCTAATGCCAGAACACAGCTCAAGATTGTTAGCCACTCTCTATAGGGGGACTGGAACCTGGCCGTTAATGCCAGAATACAACTCAAGATTGTTATGGTTGCATACCCTAGACCAAGGGTGGTAGCCATCATTTAGACAGGCAAATGCCCTACCACTTGGCTATGGGTTGTTTTGTCGCCTCTTACAACAGGCCACTCAGACACAGGGAATTGTATTCTTTCTCTGTTCCTATAGGATAAAGGGAGTGTTACAGCAGAGTTGGTTAAACAGTTGGATATTCATCATGTTAAATTACATGGTTTCCACTGAATAGACCAATACAGCCAAAAAGATTGTACTGCATTTATTAACAAATAAATATGTCATTGGTAATGCAAACGAAAATTGTATTACATAAGGATCTTTATTGAGAAGTATAGTTTCAAATCTGTTTAATTAGAATTTTTCTTGCTTTCAAAAAATATAATTTCGTAAAATTCCATATTTATATTCGAGTGACAAGTTAGTTTGTTTATTTCTCCTTTACAGTTTTAGTAATGAGTTGATTAGTATGAAATTTAGCATACACGTGTCCTGGAAGCAGAATACTTAAAGAACTTGTAATAAAAAAATGATATAAAAAATCTTTTTAAAAACAAGCTTTGATTTAAAGCTCTAAAAAGAATAAAATAAATTATAAATGAAATCAAACCTATCAATTTATTACATTACACAATTTATATGATATAAAAGCTTGTCACAAGATTTCCTTGTGTACTTAGCTAAACAAGCATTGTCATCCAAACTAAATGCTTATGCAAAATTTAATCTCAACCCCTGCAGTGTAACTGCTTTAAAATTCAGTCGTAAGTTTTGATCCAAACACACCCAAAACACTGCAAATTAAATAAAAGCTTATAAAAAATATAGGTAACAACTGCTGGTCTAGGAAGGGTTGTCTTAGGCTAATTTTTGAATTTACATATTGACATGGGACATGGGGCTCTGAACACCATGAATATGTGATTTGAGTACCAAACATGAATTATTACCATAAAATGAGATGGTTTCTGAAAGATTCATCATAAATTTCAGGTCATAATAATTTTTTTATAAAAAAATACTTTGGTCACTGCAAATACAACCAATCCTATTCTAACTTCTTAATTCCATTGTATATTCAAATCATTATGATACAGTTAGATCAAATTACCTATTGATGATCAACTTCAAAAGACTACTGCGGCAGGAAAATTAGAAATGATAGACTCCATTTATCACCAGATAAAAGCTTAATTTATATATAAAGTCCTTTACAGAAGGGGTGGGGTGGTGTGAAACTGGAGAAATAAAAGAAAAATTAAAAAAATATATAAATATGAAGACATACTATTGGAGATATATCAGGGAACATTTCCAGCATGTTTCGAAATCTTCTCTCCTTGACAGCAGTGGTCAGTTCTACATTGTTGACAGCCACCTTCTTCATTGGTGATGATGAGTCATCAGAATCAGACTCTGGTAGCCTTATGCGTTTGTACACTATAGGACCATTACTGACTGCTGGTGTTTGCATCCTTACTACTGTCATATGGGATTCTGTGAAAATAAAAAAGCAGTATTAGCAAAATAAATTTTAACTGCATGATGAAAACAAAGTGGAGTCTTAAAGCTAAAGAAACAGTAAAGTGGATATGGATGGGGGGGCATGTTACAATAAATCCTAAAAAATACATACATATCCAAGAACACATTGCACCCTTAAAATTATAGAGACCCAAATCAAAATTTTGAGTCATTGGATTTAAATATTTATCCCAAAAAAATAAGGCACAAAATTTCTATCACAAAATAAATATAAATATACCTAAAATACATGTATCTCATTCACTATAAATTCTTACTTTGGTATATTTAGAACATAATTCATTTTTTAAATTTATTGATGCACAAAACAAATTACAACCATAGAAATTAAAACATTAAATTAGTAACTAAACAAATCTGGATTGCAATCCAAGACAGGTGCATAGAGAAAAAAATAATTTAACAGATCAGGTGTAAACACTTGTGTGTATAAACACATACACACACGAATACACGCTCACATTCCCATACACACCCACACACACACACACACACACACACACACACTCACGCACACGCGCGCATACATATACACACACACGCACACACAAACACACACACGCACATACACTATTATCTAATTGAATCTATTGTATCATTAAACACTGGAAAGCATTATTTAAGAATATTTTTAAATAATTTGCGATATTTGGAGAAGCTGTTTTCAAATATATCAAGATTAGTGTTGTTACTTGCCAACTCATTATAATATCTTGCCATTCTCACAATAGGATTCAAGTAAGAGATGTTCTTCTTTTGAACTTGAAATGCAAAAAGATTAGAAAAATTGGATGCTAAGCATCACTTTCCTTATTAGTATCATTTTAAAAAGTTAAAATTTGCTAGAATAGTCATATTAAATGAATAATTAATTCATGGAAATCAAAAATCGGATATAATTCCTGCACAGCAATATGTTGAGTGCAAGCCTTGTTTGCTGAAAATGTGGCATACAAAGTCTCAAAATATGCTATGTGTATAATAATATGTAAGGAATGTAATTATGTTGCAGTTTCTTCAAATAAAGTTTTCTAAGACTCATCCAATGAAAAGCCAGGCCAATGCTTAGACTACTAGATTACAGATGCCATCAATATACCATTAATTAGCCAGCAATACAATGTTATCGGCTAGTATTATATTATATATATTTAGTTAGAAAACATAAAAATGTCGCTTTACCCGATATGACCAAACATCAAACCAAAATAATATGCTCTATCCTGCATAATACTAGTTTTACCAAACATCAATTTTATGTCATCAAATCTTTACTGTGTCCAACAAGGTACATGATAAATGTGACATTGTATATTTAAACAGACATGAAATCAAAGCAACCACACAAAAGAGGTTTATGCAACTTGATTACCAAAAAACTGATAATTTATTATATAATATCATATAAATTAACCTTATTATATATATCAGAATATTGTTATCCATCATTTGAACACACACATGCATGCACGCGCGCACACACTGACACACACACACACACACACACACACACACACACACACACACACACACACACACACACAAAACAGCCACACAAACAAATTAACATCTATTTTTAATAGTAATTTAATTTTAGAGATAAAAATTGTTAAGTCAGTCACACATGTACTTGGTGTACCGCGATACAGGCTAGTCCTAGTGCGGAACCTATGTAAGCATTATTTCTGCATAATTTTTTGACAAAAAATTGGTTTTGATTTGTTTTTATATTAGTTGAGAAAGAATAAACAAAAAATAGAACACCTAAATTTACAATTGTGACAAATACTCAGCCAATCATTTTATTCCCTACCATATAAGTCATTAAAACAAGTGGTTGGTAAAATCCACCTCTTATTCACTGCTAGAGGGAGACACGAGACTCAAGTACCTACTGCACTAATTATAAAAGTGCTTCAGTATCTTTTATATAAATCCAAAATGACTTCACTATTACACAATAACTGCTTCACACAATTATGCTATTAAATTAAAAAGCTAAAACTAAGAAATAATTATGTTACTTTAGTCAAAGTTCAATTTAGATTCTGATTATTTCATCATGATGCTACCATTTATTTATAATAAACAATATTATATGGTTTATATTAAATAGATATAGTTTTTAAATAAATCTGCAACAACAGGGATAACACATAGGGCAGTCTGAAATAACTGTAATATTGAAAACTTCTTGATTGATATCATTTCAATACCAAGTAACCTAAGTACTAAGAGAGAAGATGCTTGTGTAGGAAAAAGAAATGTAGAATTATTAGAAATTGGCTAAGGTTATCAACAGAGATTACATTTAAATAAAATATATTTATAACTAAAGTTTTAAACAATAAACAGCAAATAAAATACACACATCAATTCTTAATATTCAATGTTTCTGGTACCCTAAAGGCATATTAATAAACCTTGTGAGAAAATGAATCAATCAACATTTTATTGAACAAGGTTTTACTGTATGCAACTCCTGGTAACAAAAAAGCTGTAACACGTGGTATACATCAAACTCAAAGACTTGGCAAAAATATGATATACTCACGAGAACTCGAAGTAGTCGCTCTTACAGTCACAGAACCTCCTGGACCTGAAGTTTCATTAGGTTTTCTTTGAAATCTGTATTGTCTTAAATAACTCAGCACACTGGGACTAGTGCTGTCAGACATTTCTCATGTGAACTTGAAAAAGGACAATAATAATTAAGTACTATCTTTAGAGTTATCTATTTATTAATTTAAAAAATTATCCAAAAAGAGTATCACACTACAACAGCACGGCAAGGAAACATCACTTCAGCCATTTTTGTCCGCGAGACTGTTAGTAAAGCAAACTGTTAACACAAATTATAATTGGCCAATCAAATTCGATGTCATAGTTTTATTTAAAACATATTTACCAATAAATACAGTCTAAAGAGATTTTTAGCTTACAAATAAGATGAACAGCCAATGAGATTAATTTAACTATAAGGATGCTATCATAAAAAAGTCTTTAGATGATATTCTAAGCAATTTTTTTTTTACCTTATATCAGAAACCAGACTCAATATTATTTTAATCCTAAGAAAGTAGAGTGGTATTCTCCAAAATTCTCCTTCATTATCTGTCGAATACTTTTTAGATCAACTCTAAAGGTGCCCCCACAATATAGAACGCGACCGTTAGTCGTCCGAACGTTCAAGGTTACGTCCGCGACTTACGACTTATAATGTGCACATGTCAATGGACTTTCCTTACCCAGGTACGTTGTAAGCCACGCCTCTCGGACGCGTCTATTAGTCGCGATTTGTAAATACACACACCTTTACGACGGTATCTTATTATTTATTCATTATATATTTAGGTTTATGGCTTCGCAGCTGGGCCTTTAAGCCAGATCTTAGAGTATAATGTAGTTTCTTCATTTTCTTAAGCCTATGTGTAGCACAGCTGAACTGTAGGTTATCAGCTGGTGCCATTCAAAGGAGTTCTTGTGACAACTCAAAAGGCCACATTTGACTATACAGTTCACATTTCTCCCAAAACACATAATTAATACTCAAAAACTATCAATATCCTACAACTATTGTTCATTTTAGAGTAATTTTACACATTTTTAGAAAATAAAATTGCACAGCACAACATCTCCTTTCAGTTCCCGCCAAAAACTCTACGACCGTAACTTTTTCCATGTTTATGGCTTGGTAACTACACCTTTAAGCCAGCAACTTATCTTTGTAGGTTTGACCACATAATACATTGATATAAAGAGAGGTTTAACTTTAAAGGAGGTATTCAACTGTTCAAAGAAATGTCTACTTTTAGCCAATAAAACCCATTCGGTGGCCATGTCTATGCCCGGGATAACACGTGGTTGTCTTAACCAGTGAACTACCGAGATTTTATTTTCTGACTTAAGTTAAATTTCATATAGTGCGTTATTTCCCCTTTCCCTTTAAAAATTTTAATATGACCTTGTAAGCTAATTTATTATAAAACCGGTATTTTCTTTTATATAGAAGATAACTTGGTTATGGTAACAAGGTGCACAGCCCTAGCTTCAGTATTACCAACTGCAGCGACACTACTGTCATGTCATGTCAGACTAATAGGTGCGGCCATGTTGATCTGTAGTGAAATAAAATTGAGTTAATTTGCTTTTAGGGAAGTAAAATTGACACAATATGCCCAAATGCGACCTCAAGACGAGATACATCCCCGCGACGTTCGCCTGGACATTACTATTGGCCACAACGTCCCTGTTTTTTTATTATCCGTGAGTATACAATGTCTGTCTGGTGCAATTTTAACAATTTTTTGTTTCACAACTTTCACTTTAGATTATTGAATTGTTTCTATTAATATCTTAGGCTTGTACTTTTGCCCTGTCCCTGTGTGTATCATTTTTGTGCCTACTTAATTTATAAATGAAGTTCTAACATGTGTTCCTGTGAGTTCAATTATGATTACCTAGAAGCCATGTCTCTCGCTAATTGGAGTAGTATTTACATTAGCCCAGTGATTTAAAAATAGTGTTTAATAAGTACTTAATGAGACGGCATTCGATTTGAACGCGGCAGTGTGTTGTGGTTGTTTCCTGTGCAGTGACCAAATTTGTATAAACAAAAGACGTTTCATATTGTTAATAATGAGTCAATAAGAAGTTCATGTACTTTGATTTTATAATAGAAACAAGATTCGATGGATACATAAGTATTCTAACTATAGTATGAGGAAAATCTTTATTATTGTAGTCTAATGTATAAAAAACAGGTTATAAAATGTTATTTGAAGTTCACAAGGTGAAATACTTAGGAATTAATGTGTATTTTCTTGTTAAATATCTAAAACAAGGAGATGTAGAACTTATATACTTCTTGTATGTACTTATATTGGTAAACAATATCACTTGAGTCATTTGCACTTGGTGAACTAATTTCTTAGAACTATAGTGTTGATTTCCACAATCTATAAAATGGAGTAATATAACATTATCATCCCAATATACTCTATTAATGACACATACCATAAACAGTAAAATTTTGAGATGTATAATTTTTTAGTTTAAATTTTATATTACCTACATAATTAAATTTCTAATAAGTTGGAAATGAAATCAAATAAAAGAATTTGAACTAATAGGGTACATGTGTATATTATCTTATCAACTGGTATTTTCATAATAATATTTATTCCCTAATTTCTTGTAAAAAATCTTTAAGGAACATAATATTGATTTTTATCCAAATTCATTAATAAAATTTATTAAGGAAATAAAAATACAGCTAGTTCTATTTTTATGGATCTAATTAGAAGTACATAGATCTGAAAATTGTTTTATAAAATTAACTCATAAAGAATATTTTTGTTCTTTTTTAAATATCTTTTAAATAACTTTTATTAAAAAATTTAATTTACGACACTTCAATTTGAATTGCAATGTTAAAGAACAGGCTCTGTACATATTAACTGGTGTTTAACAAAACAAATTGATGTATATTTACATTGGGTTTGAACAATTTCTTGCTCATGTTTTAAAGTTCTTGTTCATTGTTATATTTTTATGTTAAATTGGCTGATAAACACACAAATGAGTAAAATCTTATAATTTTGCATGTAAGATAGAGGTGCCATGAATAGTAGTTTGGCCAAATACTAAATATTCAGCCAAGATCTCGGCTGAAGCGCTGAATATTCGGCTACCAAATGTTCGGCATAAGATATGTGCAATTTGAATGTAGCAGCTTAGTATTGAAGCAATAATTTGTAAAGTATTTTCTTACTTTTTCATGAATGATAGGTACCAGTAAATGAAAATTATTATTTAAGGATTTTAAGTGTAATATTAAATGATTTTTTATTTGATTCTTCCATTTATTACTGGCCGAAATATAATAATAAAATATAAATTTTCAAACTATAATGAATGTGCTATTTGACTCATTTTCTTGTACCTACTTAGGACATCATGAATCGATAGCTCATACAAAAAGCTGCATGTTTTGTAAGTTTATGAAATGTATCTTAGTTGATTTGAATGTCCGCTCCCCAATTCTGGGATCAATCCCAAACACCTATGTCTTATTGATAGACAGTTACGAGCAAGTTTGAACATTTCTTTATGTATCTTAAAGAAGCGTTCAAGCTTACTCATAACCCTCTATGAATAAGACCGTGAGACTACAGTTAAAACTCTGTTAGAGATTGAGCTTGGAACCTGTGTGTATTAGTGAACTAGGTGAATTAATGCTATGCTTAGACCAGTACACCACAGAGATTATCAAATAAATGCATTTGTATGGGCTTCTTTTTCATATAGTTTGTATGTTATCGAGTTATGGAACCAGAAACTACTGCAAATAGTTTTCGGTCTGGACACAGTCTGTATATAGATACAGAGTGTGTCTAGACCATAGAAATCATAGATTTCTATGGTTGAACCACCCCCTTGTTCCAAGGTGTGATATAAGTCTCAGGAATTTGCTATTAAAAATTGGCCAAGTGCTCATGCACTCAAAAGATTATTGACAAATAAAGTGCAAATTTTTTAATTTGGTTACATTTAAAAAAACTTTTGATCAGAATTATCCTGTCTCCAAAAATACTCAACAGATCTTCAATATCATTTTATTCTTAGCATTTTTAAAATTTTACCACCTTGAAATTTTTGACACTTTTACAGACACATCACATAGTTTTTATACTTTGCATACCATATCATACAAGCAATTGACTTACAAGAAAAAAGAAATTAGAATCGATATTACAGTTCTTCGAGACTTGTCTTGTTAGACAGAGACCTGTCTATCTAACAAGACAGGTCTTGAAGAACTTTAATGTTGATGTTTAGAGTATTGTTATACTTTAAGCATCTATGTGTTTTAACAAGGCTTTCTCATTCATCAGTTGCATATATGATGATGTAACGAACTCTAATTTTAGTCTTTTTGTTATTCTCTACTCTATTGTCTCTACATGCCTATCTTGCTTCAAAAATAGAGACAATCTTTGAGAAATATGAATGTTATAAATAAATATATAGAAAAATGGATAGATGACTAGGACAAAATTAGTGGTGAATCCTGTTTTGACTATTTGGCTATGCATCCTCCTAACAATGAAAGTTGATTTGTTTAACCATTTATGATAAATGGGAATCTGTTGATTTTTATTTATTAAAATTGTTTTTAAGCACAATAATTATTTATGTTAAAGAATACAAGTAGTTATTGACTTATACAAATGAACAATGTTTTGATTACTATGAAAATAAACCACTATTTCCTATAGAATATGTTTATGTATAATAATATGTATATTATTGCATTTACATACATACAAAATATTTATGTACATTGACTATATTTCAACATAAAGTTTGGATTATATTTTGAAGTAAATATCCAAAAGCCAATAACATAAAGAAAAAAAATAGATAAAATAAATACACTGCCATTACTAAGTAGGAGTTAAAAATAATGACTGTGAAATTAATTAATTATCTGGTTAAGTTATTATGTAATAAAATTAAATATTCAATTGTTTTTAAAATAATGTTTGCTTTTGTCTTTTGTTAATTAAAGTAGTTTTATAACAATAGTTGTCAAGGATCTAAAATCTTTTAGTATTCTTAGTTACATAGCTTCTTATTGGATAGGGTTTAAGCTTCTAGCTCCCTGGCCCATAACTGCCGGTAACCGATCCCCATACACAAAGGCTACCCCGTATCACACCTTGTGGCTGAGCCCGAGGTAGCTGAAGAGGCCTAGCTCTCCATCTTAAAATAGAGAGGCGCGCCATCGTCGTCTTGGTTAAAGTTGAATGTGCGAGCGATCCCACAACCCAAGCATGAGTCGTCTGGAAGAATGGCGGGGGATTTTAGTGGATATTTATCCAATAATTTATAACACTACTTATGTCCTGGGTGCCAGTAGCACTTCTCCAACGTGGAAAGTCCCACACTCCCCCACTGCGATTACCCCACAAACAGATTTCACCTCCTTTAAAAAAAGGGTTTAAGTTATTGATTTTTTACATTTTTCTATTTGAATTAAAATTTTGAGTAATATGTTTATAATGAAAGTCAATATTAATGATGTGTGATTTGTACTAATTGATACCAGTATACATATAATTCTAAAGCCCGTATTGTAGGGCAATACACTTAAATGTATATATAATACAATATAATTAATGGTCATGGATAAAACTTTCTATTTTATCCTTAATTATTATAAGATAATATCAACACATAAAAAAATCCTAGGGCTCAGGCCGGCTATTATTAAAAAGAATAGGCCCTATACCTATATTATAATACATTAGTGGGGTTTACATAACAAATAATTCGATGTTTTTACTATCTACATACAAGTGGTAATTATAAACAATATGGACATTAGGTCAAAAAACTGTGGTGGTGGTTGTGTATGCTCCCTGCTAAGATTCGAACAGACGTCTTGAAAAGGAAAGTTTGAAATGCGAGTGCTACCCGCTAAGCTACCATGGTTATAGTTATGATAATTTTATCCTTAGTAATTAGTTATATCATTAAAATTAAGTTTGTTTATTCATAGTAAAGTATACAGGGTTATAAGCTAGCCCTGTACTAAGCCGAGGCTACCGTAATATAGTATTAGTGACCATTCTACACTGAAATTTCATTAAATAATATATATATTTTGGTGTTCATACAAAAATTGTTTATCCATTTAAAGAACGTACACCCCTAGCACAACACGCGCAGACATATAACCCGTACGCCTTACGCAAATGCCAGCGCTTAATAGTGTGCGTGCGCATAATCAAATAGGGCGGTGGTACACTTCATCGCTCTGCCTTTTGCCGTTGCAAATTTAGAATAGTAGTAGCTACCAAAGGGCTCAAAATGTTTGTGATCATTATGCTCAGCAGATTATCAATCGAATGTCGATATTACCAATTTTGATCGTTCAGCCTTCCTAATTGGTGCGGATCAAATTTGATCGATTTAATATTTTATCGATTGTAATGATTGTATGTCATGACTCGATAGAATGATGTATGAATGAATGAACGAATGAAATGAGGTAGTGTGTAACCTTAACGTGTTTACTGTTCTCGTGACCCCAAATAACCTCACACCTGTTTGCCAGGGTTGCTTGACCAATTTTTTAATGCAATCGTTTGAACCTCCAGGTTTCAAAAACGATTGGGTTTTTTTTTTAAATTGTAAGTACTATTTTTTTTCACAATTATATGTACTTTACGTATTTTCGGCCTATTACAGGGCAAGCTTATGACCCTGTATATTAAGCTTCTAAGATATGCGTGAAATTCGAACATAAAATATGTCGCGAATAAACTTTTTTGAAATAAAAATATTCTTACACTAGCTCGTTGTCAAGATGTCTATATCAAATTTCATTACCAATAGTTCATATTCAAGGTTGTAAAAAAAAAACAAACATTAATAATGAAATAAACTGGATTACTAATTTGCCATTTGTATATTAGAATGTATAAAATTAAAAGAGTAAAAGTTATTCAATGTTTTCTAAGTTTCTTTTTGGAAACATCTCATATTTTTCAGAAATTCGTAATTTATTAAATAAATCTGGGAACAAACAATCTTTCTTCATGAATGTTTGTATACAATAATTCAAGTGACCTGTTAACCTTCTTATCAGGTTTCTGAAAGATAGATATCGTTAGAAATGTAATTTATTGCGATATGCAAATGTGTGTTTACATTATTATGGCTCTAATAGTAGCTAACAGCAATTTAATACTTATATAGCATTCAATAATCTGTAGGTATTTGTAGGCCAGGGCTTTTGCTTTTTCTCTGACGTTATTATTGTGATCTGTCTGTTAATCGGCAACTGGTTTATTTCATAGAATAAAGATACAAATCCGAAAGTAATAAAGGGTTGCGGTCAATTGACATGTTCGGCAGAAGGAGGTGGTCGAAAGACAAAGGGAGGACGATCAGCTGGCGGACCTCCGTCGCAGATGGGGACTATGGGGAATAAAAATGTTTGGCTTGCGGAATTGGTCAGGTCTTTCCCATAGCCCTGACATAAGACGAAGAACGAAACATTGAAGGGGTTCTGTGGATGTCCACTAGAAACGGGGATATCCAGACTCGGGTAGGCATAGCATTTCCTCGGAGGTGCTATTACTACCTCAATGCGGCGCATACCACACTCTCCCACCGTGTTTCCCCGTGGTAGGTAGTTCTCAAACGGATGTCCCCTTAACAACGAACATTGTTGGAATGCCTAGGAGTAGGCCAGTCGCGTAATTTTCGGTGTTCGAAAATTTAGTTCGTCCAGATTCGCTCCTCTCTCCAAGTGATTTCTGTTTTTCAGCTACTTCACCTATTGTGCAGTTCAGACGATGTTAGTGTCAGTGTGATCTGGATCGATCTGGAAAATTTCAGAGGACATGTAACTTTGACCAGTTTATTTTTTGGGCCATAAAGGCGACAAATCTCTAAATTTCTGAAGAATGAATTTGGTTCTAATACTTCTTATAAATATTCTACATGCTATATTTTCCAAAGTGGTGTATGTATATTCTCTAAAAATTCAATACGTCTGTTTCCAATTGTTAGTGTGATTCCAGCTTCGTGATAAATACTCTTCATTATATTGATTGTCCTAAAATAAAACATTGTCAAAGTTATCTGATTTCTGTTTGACCATGACCCAAACTCCTACCTGTAACGGATTGCACTAGTATTTGATTACTATAGTATTCGTGATAGCTCAATTTGTCGCGAGTATAAATTACGTTGCGGTCATTCTCTTACGTATACGTTTGCTGTAAAGTCTGCATTTTTTTATTCGACCTTACCTTTTACTGGTAGGGAAATCTTCATTGCCACTTCACTGCTTTGAGAAAGCAGAAAGGTTAATGTTCAACTCTCTATGGCGTTCTTGGGCATGTCTGTTGTCAAGTCAACGTTTTTAGGTCAACCTTGACTATATCTTTTAAGGCTGTCCATAAAGTGTGACAAGAGGAGATAGGAGGTTTCAGGAAGAAAATGTCTTGTGATGTTCGCATTGGCGAAAAGGAAAAAATTACTAAAAATAGGGGAGTTCTAGAGTCTGGCATGATATTTATAGGGGGTTTTAGAAAATGAGATGACGAGTTTAAACTAATGGTCTTAGAACGACAAAGGCTGCTAGAGGTTTCTCCCTAGAACTTGCAAGTCGTGTACTGTGTTAATTAAAAGCTGCTTTAGGCACTGCCCTCGGCGAATCTTTGCACACATGGATGATACTACTTTCAGTATCTGTGCCAGCGTTCGCCTGTGGACAACCTGTGTGGTCCCATACTTCTGTCAATGCGGGGATAGGGTGGACCGCTTGGGACACCACAGATTATCCTGCAGCAGAAACGCCGATAAAATTTCTTCACACGCTGCTCTTGTCACCGCCGGGGTACCTGCCGTCTTGGAACCAAACTGCTTGTGCCACGATGATGGCAGAGACCGGATGGGATGACGGTGGTTCTCTGGAAGATGAATCATTCAATCAATCAATCATCCCCATCGCCCTTAGTGTGGGATGCATGCTACATGCATTGCCACTCTGGCGGCGTTCCATCTTTCAATGGATCTTTCAATCGCTCCCGCCGGTTCTGCTGCAGCCCAACAGAAGGCTCTCAAGCGTCGCAAATATGCCGTCATTGGAAATGGTTACACACTTGCGGCATTTGGCTTCTATCGTGACATCGCCAAACGTTTAGTAGATTTCTTACGTGACCAAAAGAAAATGCTGGCGTCTATTTTGCTCAAAGATTAGCATTTCTATACAATGTGGCAACGCCGCCAGCCTTTTGGGAATGTTCCCGATAAATTACAGTAGTTTGGGACCAATAGTTTATCTTTAATAATTATTCCCTGTTTTATTTAGTTCTAATTTTTAATAGTTAGTTAATATTTTGGTTTGTAATTTATTTTTAAGTTTATAATTAACATTTTATGTTTTTTCAATAAATTCAAAATAGTTACGTCATAAAATTTTAAAAAATCCTGCTATTTGCCTGTGAAGACTTAGGTTAATGTGCCGGAGCAGCCGTTTTTTATATAACTATTAAAGTTTTGATATAATGCAATATAAACATTTCAATAGTATGTCTGGTACAAAATTCGTCATGACACGTGTTTAACAAGAAAAAAAGTTCTGCCACGTGGTGTTATGGTGGCATCTGACAGGTTTTGGATTATATAATTCTATCACACTATTAATGCATTATGTATGTTTATAGTTTTTATTTAATTAAATTCTTACTACAGCACAGCTTTCTCGCCACTTTCACTTTTAAGATTTTGTTATTCTTTTAGGAAATCATATGTATTTTTGAATCTTTTCTAGTATTATTCATCCATCTCGAAAAATCACTATGAAAAACAAAAATTTACTTTTCTGTGTGATTGTCTTGAGTACTTAGAATAAAAGAATCGGCGGCAATGTTTTTGTGAAGTGCCGCAATGTATTTAAAAAAAATATATTAATTATTATTCTTACGTATATTAAACAATAATGTAGTGAAACTAGAGCAAATTTAATGTAATTATATACGTGTAAGAATTAATTCCTGCAGCCAGGCGACAGGCCAGGCCTGTCTTAAGAGGCGACAAAACAACCCACAGCCAGATGATAGGGCAAATGTCGTCTTCGTCTGTCGTCACGATTCAAACAACTTTGAATCGTGTTCTAGTATTCAAGAAGCTTGCTTCTACCGCCATTTTATCGTAAGCGACATTTGGAGTTATATATATTTTTTGTTGTAAAAGGTATTTTTAACAATTATTTTGTTTTAAAACTTTCTGTTTTAGTTAGATAAGACCCTACTGAATCAAAAACTGAACGTCTTAAAACAAAACAATAGTTTAAAATACCTTTTGCAATACTTTATTACTAATGTTGCTTACGATGAAATGGCGGTAAAGGCTCGTATTAATCCACCAGATTCCAATCCCCCTTCGAGGCCGCCAGCACCTAGGGTATTGCAGATGTCTATAAGCAAGGGTGACCACTTTCCATTGGGCAAAGAGGTCTACCTGTCTAATATACTCGCAACACGATGTACGTACGAACGTACAAACTAAATAAAAACACTTGAGACATCGGTCCTCGGGGTCCAAAGTGGTCCGAAAATAGCCGGCAAATGAAAGTATAATAATGATAAAAATAAGCCGTAGGTGAGTAGCGACACCTCGGACCTGACTCCGGGGGCCAAGGCAAGGCCCCTGCCTCCGTGCTTGCCTTAACCAGGGGTGGAAGTTAATATTTTCTTAAGTTTTCGCGACTAAAAGCTACGTTTTAACGGTTTTAAGCGCGGTAATTTATTTGATTTTTATTATTCCGAAGTTTCGGCCATTTTTCAGTAGCCGTGATAACGGAAGACTAAGATTTCAAGTGTCAATAATCGTTAAAAACGTCGGAATAATAAAAATCAAATAAATTACCGCGTTTAAAACCGTTAAAACGTAGTTTTATAATGATAAAAATGTTTTTATATATTTCTTTCAGATGTCAGTATTACCTCCAAAAGCATCCATGGGTACCAGCATATCAAGGTGTTATAACGTTTTTTGTTTTGGCCAATTTTACACTGGCCACTTTCATGGACCCGGGGGTTATACCAAAAGGTAATAAATTAATATTTTGTTATCAATATAAAATATCTTTTGATATTTTAATTGTGTGATTTGTTAAAGCCTGCACACCACCTACGCTTTAATTGCCATTAAAAAACATTTCCCATCGGTTAAGATTTATATATAGACTAGAGCCCATCTTATATCTGTTAACGTTATTAAAAAGTATATTAATGTGGGGATAAAATTAGTAGAGCTGTTCAATCTCTTAAATAAATATTTTAATCTTCTTATTACATCTTAAAACATCTTACATGTTCAAATAACACAGTTTACTTAACCATCGGCCTTCGTCCAGTCCAGCTCTCAACCCACGCTACCATTCGATCATCTCTTGTCCTTGTTTTCCATCATAGTCTATTGTTTATTTTTCAAATCTTTTCTTTCATTCATCGTGTTTCTTTCTCGCTCACACATCGTCCGGAAACACTCTATGCAAAACTACTACGTTCAGAAATATTCACAATCCCACATTAATGTATCAAAATATGATTCAATTTCAATATGAATCCTTTTTAGCTCATTCATAAAACTGCAAATAAAGTTCTTGCTCGGTTTAGTTTCTTTGAGAGCCTTTTCCGATGTTTGCTCCGGTACGAGTATTATTTGGATAAATCTCAGTTCCAACACAAATGCATTAGCTTGTAATTAATATACACTGTATACTGTTGGCCGGTTTCTATATCTTACTGTATACTCAGTTGCTTTACCATCGGTAGAAATTTGACATTGTGTGAAACTTGGGGCCCATCCATAAATTACGTCACACGAATTACATGATTTTTGTCCCTCCCCCTCCCTTATCACAGCTGGTTACATTTTGAGACTCCTCCCTCCATAGTGTGACATCACATATTTTGCAATTTTACATCAAGCAATAATTAAATTAAAACAGCAGTTCCGTAATTAGTTTCATTTTCATGTATTTTTTTCTTAATGATTTAAACAGTATGCTCATACATTAATATTTTGAAGTTTTTCGTTAGTAGTTAAAATTTCGTGTTATAAAGGGGTGGGACCTTGTCACACTTCGTCGAACCCCTCCCCTTCCTGAACGTGTCACGTAATGTATGGGTGGTCCCTTAAATATGTCAAATTTTAACACGTTATAAAGCAAATAAAAGGTTATTTAGATATAGGGACCGACCATGTGTCTCTTTAGTTTTAAAAATCTCACAATAAGCCAACTGTGTATATTGTTGGCTTATTATTAATATTAAAGATACTTAATTACTTATACTACAATTTAATTATAGATTCCAGGGCAAAAACACTGAATGTCACTTTTTTTGTGAAACTAACCTTTCGATGTTATCTTTTTATTTGTTTGGTATGAACAAAGTATATTTCTAAGCAGAGTTCAAGAATAGTAATAATTTGATTCAAGATTTATATCAAAAGGGCATGAAGTGAAAGAAAAATACATTTTTAAATACATCTTTTTTTATTGCTTGAGTTCAGCAGATAGGCAGACGGCCCACTTCATGGAAATCGGTTATCATTGCCTACGGACATTTGTAACACCAAAGGTGTTGACAATGTGCTGCCGCTCTCTAAAGTGAGACTGGAACCTGGTCATTAATGCCGGAACACAACTCAAGATTGTTATGGCGACATGTTTTGCTCTATACCAGGGGTGGTAGCTATCCAGGCGGGCAAATACCCTACCACCTGGCTATGGGTTGTTTTGTCGCCTCTTACGACAGGCCACCCGGCCACAGGAAATTGTATTATTTCTCCGTTCCTGCGCGGATAAACCTCTCTATAAAAACATTTCTCTCTAACTAAACACTTTTTGAGATACATTGTTTTCCTCTAGGAGCCTTCAGTTACTTCATTTAAAGCCTTTAAAACATTCTGAGTACAGCAAAGAAACGAATAAAATTGGATAATATAAGTATAATACAAATATCAACCCTAAACTAATTATGACTCGCATTTGATATTAAGAAGTATCAAGCAATCATTGTTAACGACCAAGTGTGTATTAAATATAATATTCATGTAATTATAATTAACCGCTTAGGAAATAACAGTTTCATTTTATTACCTATTAAAGTTATGTTGTATGACCAACAAAAATTACTTAATTATTCTCCAACAAGAGCATTCTACGCGTTCGGCTCGTGGAAGCTTTGTATTCTGTATGCCACGGGAACATATATAATATATTGTATGTTCTCCCCCGATATCGAACATTTATAATTAGTGCGCAGAAGGTTTGCCGATTGTCGCCCCTCCCGCTTCTTACTACTGGGACCGGGGCTTGTCTAATTAGTACTAAGAACTAGACGACCGCGGGTCGCGGTTGTGGGGAGGAGGGGTTGTCATCGGCAAACCTTCTGCGTACGACTTATGCAGTTGAATTTTTCAAGTGGGCCTCCATGGCGAAACCGATATTAAAGAACTAGCGGTCCCGGCAGACGTTGTCCTTCCCTGATAAACATGTAAATCTATAACCTGGTTCCAGTGCCACCAACCGGGTCCAATTGTGATTCAAAACCATTCTCGAATTCACCTGAACACACATTTATTTCAATCAAAATCGGTCTAGCCGTTTAGGAGTCGATCAGTCACATATACACGTATAGAAATTATATATACATAAAGATAGTTAAAAATGAGACACTACACTATGAATTGGTATAATAATACAAAATGTGTTTATTGTTTTCAAAATCAGACGGTTCGATTCCTGATAAGTTTTCCTTTTTTCTTTTTTTTCCATTAGTTTTCGTCAAAATCGGCCCCGTGACTCCTTTGGAGTATTTTTGCTATACATTAGAACCCATAGAGGCTCACTTGAAAAATTCACCTGTATGTCACTGCTAATACATCACAAAAAAATATTTTTTATTGTTGTGCATTTCGTGTTTCTTCTAAATAAACAAATTTCTTTTACTTCAACCACAGTAGTGCGATCAAAGATTAATTACATTTTTATACTTCGTAAGAATGCTTAAAAATGCCCCGACCTACATATTGAAGGTTATCAGACGAACTTAAAAGGGCACCTTTAAAATCTTTAAATACTCCTCTGTGACCTCATTTATACATTTAATGAGGCTAATTAGCCAATTTTATAGTAATTAATATATTATTATTTAGTCAGCAACGTCCCTAGTCGTTTATAGGACCTATGCCTATTAGCGGCCTATTATAAGACCGTATTTTGACATTACTTTTTATGGTTTCTTAACGCAAAAAGACACATTATTAATTAAAACCTTTATTATTTCATCCTGATGTCTGTCTGTAAATGAAAATGAATATACTTATTTCAAAGTTGAATCATAAAGCTGCATACTCATTTGCGAGCGGTAACCGTAACCGTTGCAGTTAAAAATCATAGTGTGTGTACGTGGCTCGCGAACTCGGGGCTCGCGGCGCACTCGCAAGAAGCCGACAGCAATAATCATTGTCGGCGTACACATTAGGGGCCATCCACAAATTACGTCACACGAATTTTATTATTTTTTTAACCCCTCCCCGTCTTTGTCACAGCTGGTTACATTCGTGGGACTCCTCCCTCCCTAGTGTGACAACACATATTTTGCAATTTTACATCAAAAATATATTAAATTAAAACAGCAGTTACGTAATTACCTTAAATTTTATTTTTTAGATTTTGAAATGTGACGTTACGAAATTTATGGATGGCCGGCTTAGAGCACGTTACAGTATCCGCTCGGTTATAGTTATACGGCTCGCAGATGAGTACGCGGCGTAGCCGCTATTAGACGGTTCATTTCTGTCTTTGAATTCTGATGAATCAACTAAAGTGATTCATATAAGTAGGGAAAACTGTTCTACCCCGGAAAGTTTTTCACATTTACGTTTAAAAAAAAAAAATAACGATGAGTATAAGAGATATCAAAAATGCATATATAGAACGATCAGTTATTCAACAATATAATGCATTAATAAAAATTGTAAATTTTCTAATTACGCTGGGAATTATAGCCGCTAGAAAAAAAGGAGAAACTGTCCAAGGTACAACAAACCTCATGTACCATGGCCCGTACAAATTGTACCTTGGACGTTCTAGGATCAAATGTAGATAAACACTTACTTACGGTTGCTGTAGTGAGTTTGATTTTTATTAATACTTATGACTATGATAAATGACTGATCATATTGTAGAGAGCGATGGTGGAACGATCTAGTTGGTTTAAGGAATTTCACAAAAATGTAGAAGAAAAAAACAAGGACAGATACAGTTTAGAAAGGGATAGATGATGTACAACCGAATAACGAAATGAAGATCGAAAGTCTAGAATAGAAGGTTCAAGAAGTAAAAGACATTGATAGATGTTTAGAAATGGTCAGACAGTAAATAAAAGAATAACAAAAAGAAGATCTAAATAATGGTTTCCAGAAATTATTTCGGGTATATAAGCGTAAGGCGCGCCTACGGAGAGTTCAGTTGAAGACAGCGAAGAGACAAATGCGATACAAGAGAGTTGGATGACAAGTTAAATAGAAGATAGCGACAAGTTTAGAGAGTTGGAAGAGTTTAGTAGAGGACAGTGACGAGTTTAGCAGTTCAGTGAAAGAGGAGTTTAGCGCTATTTAAGAGGAGATCCAGAAGCGAGCTACGCGCGGTAAATTCGGAGGTGAGCAGTGCAGTAGCAGAGGAGGTGTTTGGTCTACGCAATATCGGCGACGGTATTGTGAGTGAGACACGTCGTCGACGATCGTCGGGACAATGCGTCGTTAGTTGTACATGAAGGGGTAACCTGCAATCACGTACGGCTGTGTTATGCCCGGTTTCAATATTGCAAAAACGATTCGTTTTTGATAGCGACGGGTAGAATATTAACGCCTGGTAGCTCTACTGATGTTTGTATAATGTACTGTCCATGGCTAGTTACTCATGAAAGTACCAACTACCGATGGGGGGGATTTTTGTATGGAAACGAAAGATGAAGAGTTTCTATATTATAACCGATGGATGTCAACACTACAACACTACTATTCGTAGAAATTTTATTACCACCCGATTTCGGCCGGTTGCCGGTTTTTTTTTGTCGTTATTAATACGTGATTTTAAATTAAATTAAACTCAATTTTTTTACTTCTTTTGTCTTGGATTTAATTCTTATTTATTTGTATCTTTCAAATTTACTATTTCTATCTTTAACAGTTCTAATTCCAATTCAAGTATTGCTTTACTATTCATCTCTTCACCTGCGATAACGTTATAGTTATCGATTGTGACCTAATGCGTCTTCAGTACAGCGTTAAAAATAACACTGAATGAATATAACATTATTAATAGATAACGTATTAGTACGTACTAACTGTCAATATTTAACGTCATTAACAATAAATTACAACATCGCTTCAAATAACACATTAAATCCATCGCTACATATGTGTGAAACGGTCGCGTTACAAAAAGTTCCCTCTCTAAAACATTTGAATGAAAACAAAAAATCGGACAAGGTTCCCACAAAGTTTCCGTCATTTGACTCTGGTACCGTGAAAATAGTTGTTTTTAGCCTTAACTTATTTTAAAAAAAATGCGATTGAAAACCACAAATCCCTATACCTAACTAGCGAAAAATTTCTGTAGTGACAACACTGTTTCTTGTGACAACACTCTTTTTTTTTACAAAAAATCCAATGGCATTGGAACAATCATTATTTAAAAAATTTATATGTTGTTTAGATAACTGCGTTTTGTTCATGCAACATTCATATAAAATGGATCTGTAATTGTAAGTATTTTTAAAGCGGATTGATTGAAAGTTTTATTTTTAATGACAATCGTATATCACAAAGTCTCTTCTTTTGAAAATGTATTTATTTTGTAGTTATACTTTAACTTATTAAATTACGTTGCGTGTACTACAACCACAATGTACGTTGCGTTAGCAAAACGCTTGGGAGGGAATTAGTTACTGATAACCGACATTAAGTACTAATTGTCAATGAGCTTGTGAAACGCTCGTATAGCCCTCTCAACCATCGGTTATTGGTAGCTACAAAATCAATCAGTTACTATTACAGACAACTGTCGGTAGAATATAGAAACCGGGGGTTAGTCAAGTAAAAGCATTTAGTTGAGAAAAACTGGTGTTTTCTTCCAATCTCAAATGCGTACTCCCGCTCGCACGTAACAATATGAACTCCTCAGCGACATATCTTTATAGACATTCGTGGTCTTTTTGCTGTCTTCTAAAATGTCTAAAGTGGCAGATGAACTATAATATGTTGGCAATAAAAGTGACCGTCAAGTGTTATGTCGCACAAAAAACAAGTTGTCATCTATCAAAAGTATCAATTACATTAGTTCATAATTACATTATCAACTCTTGATAATTACAAGTTATACACAGCAATAAAATCGTATTCACATACAGATAGCAACGACCTTTCATATGAATTAGCCAGTGATAAGCGTTATATCATTAATTATCAAATTGTTTAATGCATCAAACAATTTTATCAAGATAAGTTTGCTTGATTCATCAGAATAATATAATTACTATGGTGTGGTGTGCATATGATTACATAATTATTTATATTTGGGCTTGTGTAAACTGTGGTATTTTCAGCAAAATGATGAGTTTTAAGTTTTAAATGGTATAAATTATTGACATAGTGAAATTCAATGAGAAGCTATTTTTTTAAATTTATTATTAATACTACGTTTACTGAATACTCTACCTATGGTTTTTAGGGATAGTAGTAAGTCCAAAAATATCAAAAACAAATTAGAATGTTGTTTTTATATTATATATACAATAATTATGTATACCACCCTGGCCACTCCCAATCAGCAATATTCTTGCCACGGGTTATCTGGAAGAGATCGCTTTTTAGCGACGAGACTGCCCTTTGTACACAATTAGAATAGCACTAGTTCGATGTTTTCTGTAATGGTGTACAATAAAGTGTTACCTATCTATCTATAAGTAAGTCCAAATTGTGTATACTTCAGATATTGATCATAGCATTAATAATTATAAACCCAAATATTATGTACGTATAGATCTATCGATTATAAATTGTTTCTTTGTTGCTAAGATGATAAATAAAAAGAAAAATTCATATACAAGAAAAAAGTGCTGTCTCAAAGAATGCATTAATGACCAGTTCCTATATCTTACTGTTCATTCCCTTGCCTTACTGTTGGTAGAACTTTGACATTACTTGTATGGAGAGTACCTTAAACTAGCAGTGCCTGCGGCTTTGCTTACCTTAGACCCCTAGCACACGGCGTATTTAAAACGCGCAGACGACGCGTGTTTCAGGAATGCGCGTCATCTGCGCCGTAGATGCCGATTTTTGCGTTTGTATAGATATAAACACGTGAAAAACGCGATAAAAACGCGCGTGTGAAGCGCGTTTGCTACTCGTTTGAAGCGCGTACGAAGGGGCGCAGGAGGGGTAGAGGAGGAGCGCGCGCTCACGCCTGTTCTGATCAAAACGTAGAAGCTACGAGCGACTACAACGCGTCTGTATCGTTGTATCTGCGCGTATACGCGCAGTAGACGCGTGCTTCACAATCACCGCGTGTGCTTAGGGTTACAAGGTTCGTTCAAATCTGGTTTGAAGCGCGTATACGCGCGTCATCTGCTCGTTTAAAATACGCCGTGTGCTATGGGCCTTAATGGTATTACACGGGATCATTATTCCGGGATAAAAAGTGGCCTAAGCGCTATTCCAGACTATAATCTATCTCTGTGCCAAATTTCATCCAGAGCCATTCAGCTGTTCTAGCGTGATTGAGTAGTAAACATCCATCCAAACTTTCCCCTTTTTAATATTGTATAGTATACTGGGATATGCCCGCGATTTGGTCCACGCTCGACTTTCCCACAGGATTCTCGAGACACAAAGTACCGCAGCTATCGTTTTAGTGAAAACTGTGTCGGAATGAGCTAATTTTAATGCACCCGGACAATTACAAACCGCACCTGGGAAATTTCCCGCAGGATTCTCGAAATAACAAAATACACATTTTATTACATAAAAATTTGCTATCGATCAGTAGAAAATCTCAATGGAATTTGATTCTTTTAATTGGGGCCATTTTAAATCATTCCCAGAAAAATTCCCGCGGGATTCCTAGGACAAAAAGTAGCGCAGATTTTAAGTCTAAGAATTTGCTGTCGATCATCGACAACCGCATCGAAATCGGCCTAGTAGTTTTTACGTGAATCCCGAAAAAACAGTCGAGAAATCTAAAAAAAATGCATCGTGTTCTCCGTCGTTTATATAGTCTATTCCAGTTTGTTTTTATTAGCTTCAATGTACAGACACAGCTTGTGTAGAATTTTATAATATTATGGATTAGTATAGATTTTATGTGATTATTCGTGATTTCTATGTGATGTCACAGGCTTTCTCTAATTATTAAGAAGGTAATTTTTCCTCTTGCCAGCGCCACCTGACGAGGACAGAGAGGATGACTTTCGGGCTCCCCTGTACCGCAGCGTGGAGATAAACGGGATCACGGTGCGCATGAAATGGTGCGTCACGTGCAAGTTCTATAGGCCGCCGCGGTGTTCACACTGCTCAGTGTGCAATCATTGTATAGAGGTGGGTGTGTGTCTTGGAAGAAGAATATCAGCAATCACAACGCCAATACGTTAAGATTAATTGCCGGACACAGGTCGGCACAGCATAGATATGCATCACAGAAAAAATAACTAAAAAAAAAAACTGACTTCTAAAGAAAAAAAATCTAGCAAAAAAGAAACCGACTTCTAGATTTTGTTTTACGTGGCACCGACTTCAACACGTATTATCTTTTCTTTTTAGCTAATCTTGAACTCTTTTTTAAATTATGGCTACAACGACTTGGCATTGGTTTTGCCAATTTCAAAATAAGAAATCTTAATCGGCTTTTTTTGCCAGAATTTTTTTATTGTAATGTCAAGTTGATGTTGACGTTTTTGAAGTTAAGATTAGTGCGTTCGCGACAGTGGTCTAATTTACTTGAAAGGTTTTAAAAAAATATTCGTACCCACCGTGGCCTCTGAGTCACCGAACCACTAACTTCAACTAAATATTAATATCATTTTATTAAATTATTTTTTTTTTGTTTTCCAGACATTTGACCACCACTGTCCGTGGGTGAACAATTGTATAGGACGACGTAACTACAGATTTTTCTTCTTTTTTCTAATATCGCTGTCAATACACATGCTGAGTATATTCGGTCTCAGTTTATACTACATCATGAACATTAATAAGCCTTTGACGCAGGTCGAGCCTATTGTCTCGTATCCTTTTTTAACAATTATAACATTTTAGTCTGATTTCTCTTTCTATTGAAATTAATAACAAGATTTTACAAATAATCGTTATACAAACATACATTGTATATTTCTAAACTAAACAAGTTACGCGTATGTTCATATGTTATGGGTAATATACAATGGACCACTGGGGCCGACCTCAGACACCCAGACCATAGTATATAAACGGAAACCTCGTTTACGAACCATGTCAGGAATAAAACCTGGAGCCTTGCATTGGAACTGCGATAGGCCACCAGATGCTTAGCCCACTGGACCACAGCCGTCATGTGGTTCTTTTCTATCTGTAAAATTATTTTTACTCTATCTTTATTTACTTTTTACGTTATAATTACATACTCTTTCCATTTTGATTTCTAGTTTTTCTGATATTCTTTTGTTATTGTTCGAAATAGCTCGCCTAATTTTAAATTTTGATTATATTTTTGCTAGGGATTGCATTCCGGCCGGATCGATTTGACCTGGATAACTTAACTTTCCTTTTTCGTTCCAAGATGGGCGTTAATGAAGTGTAAAAATAAAACGATACATATACGACATCAACTTTATTATGACTAATTTTAAAAAGAAAAGACAGTTATATTCTTAGTGTCAAAACAAATAAAATCACAAATTATTATAAAAGGTCAACTTAAATAAAATCTCAAAAGAAAAACAGTGTCCTTATATTTAATGTAATTTAAGTTGTGGTTCAGTATTTTTAAATTTTAAAGATAAAGTAGAAATCGATATTATAAATCAAAATTATAAAATTAAACATAACATAATAATTAATCTTAACTGCGATCACAATAATATCAATAATTAGCTACCTATTTCAAAATGCTACTCAGTTTTATTCTTATATATGACAGATTACCGAATCTATCAAATGAATAGCACAACAATCACAATAATTATTATTTATAATATTTACACTCTTTAGTTTTTAAACAAACAATCAATTTTTGGTTTGTAAAACGATCTTAGGAAACAAGTTGTGTTGATTGTCTCCTCTGACAATCGACTTCTAATAGAGCTACAAACAGTCTGCGGTCGAGAAGGCTTTCTTAGCTTCTATACTTATCGACTTAATTGTCAGCAAATAATCATGAATAGCAGACAAGTATTCTCCTCGAACTCCTTCACTTTCAAATGCCGTCATTTCCTTCTTTAGTATTTTATCAAAAAAATTCTTTTTACAGTTTGTATTGTATAAGACGCTATTTCTTGCTGGATCTGTAATTGTAATTCTGCCTGTAATGTCAATTCTTTATTCAGTGATTGTGAATCTAAGTTCTTTTCTACTACTTCTTCCACGAATTCCACATTATTGTTAGAGCTATTATCTTGGTTAATTCTTTCCAAGGTTTTTTTCATTTCTAGTCGCATGTCTTTTTTATTTTACATAGTAAATGCATTATCAGCGTCAAACGACTCGCACGCACAAGCACCACGTGTTTAACGTACCTATTCGTGCAACGCGCGATTATTTTGCCAATCTAATCGCACGTTGCGGATTGTCACCGGATCCGTTATGTTTGTAACGGATCCGGTAAATGCATATTGATGCCGGACCACCGGATTACCGGATCCGGTTTTCCGTATTGCAATCCCAATTTTTGCAAACTAAACAAAAGATTTATAATTTAAAATAAAACACACAACACTGAGCTGTGGAAGAACTAAGTCTATATTATAGAACTGTCATGTATGTAGGTTCAAATATTTTAAATGTATGAGAGTAAGTCGACTTTATGCTAATTTGAAAACGTGTAACGCCATCTAGTTACTTTTGAACACAATTAATCATTAGCACAAATTCAAAATTATAGTTTTGGTATGGATTAGATGTTGTGATTGAACGAAATGCATGTAAGTCACCCAGTTATTTAAGTTTGTGCTATTTTTCTGTATTCTGTGAGAAATATGTGGTTTATACATTAAGGTATTTTCTAGTTAATGTATATAGTTTTTAAAAACACATATTGCTTGAATATTTATTTTCCCTAATTAAAAAGTCTTGAAATCATCGAATGTATCCTTAACAAGTTATGTTCAGAATGGTGATAATGGGCATAATAGCGCTATTAGCGATCCCCATATTCGGTCTGACGGGGTTCCATATGGTGCTGGTGTCGCGGGGCCGCACCACCAACGAGCAGGTGACTGGCAAGTTCACCGGCGGCTACAACCCATTCTCGAAGGGCTGCTGGTATAACTGCTGCTATACGCAGTTCGGCCCACAGTATCCTAGGTGAGTGCTTTTTAAATTTTATTCGAATTAAATAGGGATACAACTGTCAAAATGCTATTTTGTTTCGTAAAGCTCATCAACTTCAAGGTTACTGTGTAGGGTGTGCAAAAATGAAAACCATTTTAACATATAAAAATAAATCGGTTCTTACAATATTTCTTCATTACTTTAACGACTAATGAGAGCTTATATCTTTATCTTTCACGTCACTTTAGCACCAAAATTGCAATTGCTCGAGTCTTGAGTTTCATCCTTGTTACTGCTTTAATCGATTTGAATATTTTTTTAATTACACAGTAAAGTCTTTATAAATAATTTATAGTTTTAAATAGTTTATATTCAATCAAGCACTTACATATATCAAATGACATAAAATAATAAATTCTTGTTACCTAAATAAAATTACTATGCTGGCAGTACAAAGATGACGTATAATCGAATAAACCGACTGAAGTCGACCGCAAGTGCGGAGCAGTTCTAGGTTGACTAGTGTAGTATATAACACTTTAATGTACACTTTAAAATAAACACAAAAAATACACGATGTATTAATTACCTCCCCTTTTTTGAAATCGGTTAAATAACTATAAAATTTTAGCAAAACAATGGCGACAAAAATTAGATTGTATTACATTTTTATAAACACGTAAAGTAATATAAGTAGGTAGTTTTAATAGAAAAATGTAATAACGAGCTGCTAGTTATTTTATTTTATTGCGTGAGTTCAGCAGACAGGCAGACGGGCCACTTGATGGAAAGCTAATCGCTTTCCATCACCTATGGACATTTGCAACACTAAAGGTGCTACAAATGCGCTGCTGCTCTCTTAAGGGAGACTGGAACCTGGTCACTAATGCCGGAACACAACTCAAGGTTGTTATGGCGGCATACTCTAGACCACGGGTGGTAGTAATCCTGTCGGGCAAATACCCTACCACCTGGCAAAAGCTGCTAGTTAGTATTATCTTAAATCTAAGATCCTTCTAGATGGCGCGTCAGTCGTTGTTTCTGATTATTTGTTTATCAGGTTACGTTGGACCTGAAGATTTGTAGAACTTTTCCGGAAATTTGACCATTGATTGTCGCGCCCTCTAAGGTTTGATCATTGAGTTTCCTTGTAGTTTTAAGTTTGATAAGTAACTGTGATTATCTGAAATTAAAATTAACAGAATAGCAACTAGACAGTAGGTAGACACGTAACCTCTTATTAATTTATAGGTCTTCTGATGTGACAACGCTTAAATTAAAATATTACTAGGTACTTTTTATATAGTTCAAAGTGCCAACAAAGACATGTTTTTTAGTGTTCTTTTTGTGACAGGACGTTTATAAAAAAATAAAGTGCTTACACGAATATTTTGTTTTTAGATATATTTTTTTTATTTGATTTTTATTGCATGAGTTCAGCAGACAGGCAAAAGGTCAACCCGATGCAAAGCGGTTACGATCGTCTATCGACATTTGTAACAAAGGAGCTATCAATGTGCTGCCCTTCTCTAAAGGGAGATTGGAACCTGGCCAATGATGCCGGAACACAACTCCAGGTTGTTATGGCGGTATACTCTGGACCAGGGTGGTAACATTCCAAACGGGCAAATGTCCTACCACCTGGCTGTGGGTTGTTTTGTCTCTTCTCACCTACACTTTCTCCGTTCCTGTACGGATAAAAAAAATGTATCGAGGGGTTTATAATTTCAATGTTTTACGTTAAAGTAAAACATATTTTTAAAGGGGTTTTTATTGTGTCGAGAGGTTTTTCTAAATTTCTCTTTTTCTTGTTGTCTTTTTTTGGTCGTTTTTTCTCTTTTGTTTCTTATATTTATTTATTATTTATTTCAGTAAAGCTTTACAGACAAATAACGATATAAATTAACAACATAAATAAAAGTATTCCTAATTACAAGCCTTAGCATATAGACTTGCTCAGGTTAATTGATGAAGATGTGTGTGTGTGTGTGTGTGTGTGTGTGTGTGTGTGTGTGTGTGGTTGATGATGGAGATTGAAAAATTATAAAATTGAAAAGTGAAATTAAAAGATTGAAAAGAAAATTTGAATTTGATTGCATATTGAGTAGATTGGAAAAAACTAGTTTTCTTTGAAAAAATCTTTGTTCATTATATTTCTAAAGGTGTTGGGTTTAGTTACAAAGATATCAATGTTCAATTTTAGTGCTAGATCGTTAAATTGTGAGGCGCTGCGGAGAAAGAAAGAATTTTGCCTATAGTTGGTGGATGCAAAGGGTACATACAGCAACTGTCTCTGCCTAATGCCCAATTGTTGAATGCGTAGTCCAACATTACAAAGAAGTTCAGGACAATCGATAAAGCCGCTTATACTTTTTATTCTTTTCAAAAACAATTACTTTCTAACGTGCCGGGGGTCATTGAAATGTTTATTTTATTAATATTTGATGTGTTTGTCCGTTGACAGTCTAGTCCGACCGTCGAAGTACATATACAAGGGCGGCAAGAAGCGTCGCGAAGGCGGTCCGCCCGGCGGCGGGCACTCCGCGTCGGCGATATCTACGATCGCCACCGAGACGCAGCACCAGGTAAAGACGTACACCGCCGACAACGGCAACGCGCACCGCCCGCAGGGGCCGCACGCCCACTACAACAAGGTGAGAGCCAGACGCTTCACTCATCGCTATGTGGACTCGACTATATATACGTACTCGATTATTTCAACTCGACTTAACGCGAAATCGAATGCAATTTAAATATTGTACTCTATACACTGCGCTGTAAAAGACGTCGCACGGAAAACAATGGAACTATAAGCGGCAATAATGCCATTTGTTTGCATTTCATTCGTAAAGTAGGCAGGGAATAAATTTACGGCTTTAATTTTGGAATATTTAGTTTTTATTAACCAGTAATTATATACAACGATTTACAGATAAGCAGATAGCTCTGGAACGATTATGTACGGCGATTGCAGCGCCACTTCTGCAGATTTTTTTTTGTGGCGACTTGTATACTAGAGTATTCACCGCGGGTCAAAACCTAGGAAATCTATATTTTATTTACATAAAAATGTAATTAGGTTTTTTTATATATAGGTATATATAAACTTCAGTGAGAATCTAAGTGATGGTGAAAAGCGCTTAAAAATTCGTTGTGTGGCTTAGGAGGAGTTAGCGGATATTATATTCGGAGACGCGAAAAACGACTTTGTTTTATACTATGTAAAGATTCTACCTATAATTGCTTATGATTACATGTAATTAGGATATATTAGGTTGGGGAAAAAGTTTCTTCGCATTTTATATAAAAATTCAAAAGGTTTTTTTATAAAGTTTATTTACATTTGACTAAAGTATGTAGGTGCCATTTTGTTGCATAACTTTTTGCCATCTTGTAGGTAGGGACGTGATCACATTGCTATAAAAATTTTGGGGCTTCTGATCAAAAAACTGCGACAAGTGGTTTTGGCAGTCCTCTCGTGATGTTAACCTGACACTGCCTAAAGAATTCTGCAGAGACCGAAACAGGTGAAAATCTGAATATGCAAGGTCAGGACTATACGGCGGATGCATTAATACCTCCCAGCCAAACTCTCGTAATTTTTGCTGAGTGGCTAAAGATGTGTGAGGTCTACCGTTATCATGGTGAAAAACCACACCCCTTTTGTTGATTAATTCCGGCCGCTTTCTCTCAACTTTTTGCTTTAATCTCATCAGTTGTTCGCAGTACAGTTCAGAATCGATGGTCCTGCCTGGCGGTAACAGCTCATAATGAATAATGCCCTTCCAATCCCACCATATACACAGCATCACCTTGTTGCGAGTTAACCCGGGTTTCTCCACAGTCTGTGAAGCCTGACCGGCCTTTGATCACGATCTTTTTCACACGTTCTTGTCGTACGTGATCCACATTTCATCACCAGTTATCAGCTTCTTCAAAAATGGTTCGGTTTCATTACGTCGTAATAAAGAATCACAAATAAGTACACGGTTCATTAGGTTTCTTTCTGTGAGCTCACGAGGCACCCAAATATTGAGCTTTTTTGTGTACCCAGCTTTTTTCAAATGCGCCAAAACCGTTTTGTGGTCAATTCCCAGTTCTCCAGCTACATCGTAACTACTAATATGCCGATCTTGCTCCACTTTTTAAAAAATGGCATTAATTTTGTCCGCAACAGGGCGACCAGAGCGACGTGCATCTTTATTATAAAAAATTCCGGATTGAAAACGCTTAAACCAAATTGGCGCTACTCTCACAGATACTGCATTAGGTCCATAAACATCACATTTTTTTTTTCGCCGCTTGTGTTGTTTTTTACCCTTTTTGTAGTAAAATTTTAAAATGTATCGAATTTCTTCATTAGATTCACTCATTTTAACAATAAGAAAAACAAATGAAAATCACACATTTTCCTAATTTGAATTTGGAATTGTCTTCTTTAAAATTAAAACTTTTTAATGATACCAAAACCAGCCAGATACAAATGGTATAGCCAAAGAGATCTTATTACAAGTTCATACATACTATATGCGAAAAGACTTTTTCCCCAACCTATTATATAGCATAGGTCACAGTTTTATATCGTTATGTTAGCTCGTTATACTGGTCTGCTGTCCGAAGTAGGCACCACTCCTCTGAACTCCCGAAGAGTCGATGAGGCATTTTGATAGCTCTTCGAGAAATCCATGGCCTCGGGACAGTCGTTGAGATGCTTAATTCCTCAATTGATTTGTTAGGGTCTATCTAGGGGTAAATGAAAGATAAAACAAATAAATAAAGTGAATTGTAAGAGTTCAAAAGAGAAGAGAAATTTCGTTTTGTTTTTTAAATTACATTTTAATGAATATAAACACGTGTTTAATTTTTTTAATGTTTATTCTGTTGTTTGAAACACTAATATAATCTCGTTCTGTAAGCAGGTCACTTCAGTTTTATTAAGTGAACGTATTGCTTGAATGGAGTGAAAAATAAAAAACAAATTAAATTACAGTTGTAATGAAAAACGAATTCTCTTGACTGTCTTTAGTATAAAAATGTTTTTTTTTTTGCAAAAAAAAATATTTAAAGGAATATATTATAAAAATACTAATGATGATGGTTTAATATAATAGCTCTATTACATTTGAATTCTTGCCAATATGGTGCATGTCAGGCGTTTAAATTCATCTAAATTTTATTTAGATACTGTTGCTGTTTCTTGATTGAAAAATTACGAAAGGTAAATTTATTATTCCACTATTGGAATCTAGTAGTCTAGTTAAAATAATCGAGTATCATAACCGCTAATTGTATAATGCTAGGATAAACGAATTATTCTGTGCTAAGGTCGTATTCACTCGGCTTTTGGGAATGGTTGTACATTTTAAGGATATTTTGGACTGAAAAAAAAGGGTGACAACATTATTGGTTGACTTTCTAAGATTCTTCAGCCAGAGCCAAAGTCGTATTAAGTGTTCCCCCTCCGTTCTAACTTTACAACTATGGGGTGGAAATATTTTAAATTGTTGATATGGTAGAACTACGAAATAACCACGAAAATTAGTTCGAACGACATCTGTCGGGTATTTATAGACTTACAAAGTATTTTTGATTAGTATATTTTTAAAGTTCGGAAAGTAGGCGTTCGTGACCACTACGTTACTACATTGTAGGCCGAACGATCGTACTTTGTGTATATTCAATCTATTTCGAAGATGTTATATCTAGATAAGTAGTTCACTCATGCTAGAACCAAATATCTGATGGAAAAAAATGCTTTTTTAAATACGTTTCTTTTCAACTTGCCATGAAAAAATAATATAAAATCGCAATATAGTAAAGTAATTATTGGGTAATGTTTTGCTCGTGAAATATTAACAAAAAAGTTATTAAAAACAAAATAAAACAACAATGTGCTATAATTTTATCAAGTTCTCTTCTCGATACATCCTATTCATTTATCATTTAAATCACTGTCACCTCATCAACAGAACATGGCCTTAGATTAGTTGTAGACGGCCATATTCATTATTCACGCTTCATTGGAATGGTACAAGGTGAATGCCCATATATCTGACGGGTTACAAATTTCGAACCTATCTATGATGATGATGTTTAAATAAATCGCTTTAGTAAACTATGTATTGTCATAAAATGAGAATACTTTGTATGGGGCCCCAATTCTGGTATTACAATATCGTCAGAATAGTGGAACACTGGCGTCATAATTGCTGTTTTTCACACAAAAGGAGCTGTAGCCCTGCCCAGTAATAATGTTATGCTGTAAAGTTTCTATTTGGGGTGGGGCTTTATATTTTTGTTATTGATCAGAAGGCGAATCGTCTTTTTTTTTGAAAAATGATAATTATTATCTCGAGTGAAGAGTTTACACAAGTGAGTTAGATTGAAGAGTTTTATAAACCGGCAAGTTTGTACGTGACTCCCATGATCGTGGATTATGTTCCCCGTCACCTGCGGATCATGGGAGTCTTTGGTATCCACTTATGAGCTTATAGTTATAAATACTATACAAGAGCGATTTGTTTGAATACAATCTGAAATAGGATCAACTTTGGAATTCTAAAGTCGAAGGGTTTCGACCTTGTTACTATAAAGTACATATACAGTAGCACCATGTAGTTATCACGCTTTTTGAGCAATTACGTACCTTCAATTCACGCTCACACTGGGTTAAGGGACTCTTGTATATTAACGAATAATATTATTGAACGAATTTCAAAGAAAGACTGTTAAGCGAAATTTTTTTATATTAAATTTTTGAATATTTTATTTGAGTGAAACAAGTTCTCAGTTTAAATCATAATCATATTTTTATTAATCACTTATGTATGTAATTACTTATTTACAGTTTTACACAACTAATAATTCCTCTCGATGTATCTGCCCAGTAGACTAATTTTAGCACAAGCAATCAATCGTATAAGCGGAACAGAGCGAAGAATGCACAACAAGCAACACTAGTATTTCCGCTTATGAATAAAGCTCAATATGGAATATTTACGTGTCGGAAACTGGTCTGCACATTTCTGAGCTAACGAAAATTGCCGGTTGGAATTACAAGTTGTGTAAAACTGTACTTACTTATATAATTAGTTATTTGAACATTATTGTTGGTTAATGATGTTATCAGATAAGTACCTTTATCTGAAGCATAGAACAGCTATTGGCCAGAAGGTATCAATGACAAGCTTTTGAAATAACGGAAATTCGTTCAAAGTAACTTTATCACAATTATGTAAAAATTGCACTTGCACTATGATTTGGGGTAAAAAACCATGTGAATTGAAGACATGGAATGTCTGGCTCTCTACTAATCTATATTTTTGTCTAAAAAGAAAGTCTACTTCAGTATTTTCAATCATCATTTAAAGGTATGTCAATATAATAATCGTATTATTTAATTTAATGAAATCTTCAATTTCTAGTATATATTACACCTGTAACTGTTCATCAACATTACACTGTCTTTACGTTGCGTTGAACATTTTCAATTATTTAACATTCATATCGCATTGTTACATTTCTTTAAATATCAATATTTGACTATACTTCTTTACAAACTAATTTTTTTGAAATTAGATAATTGATGTTAAACCCTGAAGAAAGTTTAGTTTGTCAGATTAAAAAGGTGCTAAATTTTAAAGACTATTCATCCCAGAGAAGTGGAACCAAAATCGTTAATTTTGTTTTGTTCTGTAAACTTTGTCTTCCTCCAGCGCGTTCCATTGGTAGCTCACAACGCCGAAAATGCTCCGTTAGCCGTTCCACAAGGCGACCGCGGTCGTTGTGGTCGTGGCGAAAACGTCACTAATGACGTCATCATTTTCGATCACACAACGCTCACAACGACCCATGTCAAGAGGTGGGTTGAATAACCGTTCCGCTTGGGTTTACGATTGCAACGCCAGCAACCAAGTGGAACGGGAAAAATCGCGGTCGTGAACGTAGTCGTTCTGTGTCTCTAATGGAACGTAGCCCTCGATCACTGAATTCTAAATCACACATAAATATTGACTTTTAATTAGTTCTCCGCCTTGCATAATAGAGGAGGTATTTTTAGCCAAATTATGAAGAAAAACAATTATAAGTGACAAAAATCACTCAATTCGATTAAATATGTATTACCGACGTTAATGTATTAAATTAAATTTCTATAGTAAAAAAAAACAATGTCCTTTTAACGCTGGTTTTCCATATCTTACGATCTGATTCTTATACCTTACCATTAGGTAGATTTGTCATTTTTTTGGATGAAGTTTATGTCAAATTTTAACCTAATTTAAAACCTGGAATAAACGGATGAAAGTCATGTTTTGCAAGTATGTTTGTAATTGGAGTGAAAATGAAAACACAACATGTGTGACTTAATTACGATACGCCCTGCTGAATATGTGAGTGGTGCAGCTATCACCCGGCCGTGAGGAGCACGAGGGTGAGATGGAAGGACCGGGGGCGTCGCAGAGCGCAGACTGCGAGCCCACACCTCCGCCTATGCAGCGACGGGGCTCCGCGGCTAATCTCTTCCCGCCGGCGGAGCCCCACCACCATCTGCCGCCGCGGCCTATGCACTATCCAAGGCTCAGTCCACTACAAAGGAACACAAGGTGAGTCTAAATTCCCAACTGGTGTTAACAAGTAGACACTAATTGAATCTAAATTTCCAGCTAATGTTAACAAGTAGATACTAGTTGAATCTACAGTTAACAAGTAGATACTAGTTAAATCTAAATTTCCAGCGAATGTTAACAAGTAGATACTAGTTGAGTCTAAATTTCCAGCGAATGTAAACAAGTAGATACTAGTTGAGTCTAAATTTCCAGATAATGTTAACAAGTAGATACTAGTTGAGTCTAAATTTCCAGATAATGTTAACAAGTAGACACTAATTGAATATAAATTTCCAGCTAATGTTAAAAAGTAGATACTAGTTGAATCTACAGTTAACAAGTAGATACTAGTTAAATCTAAATTTCCAGCGAATGTTAACAAGTAGATACTAGTTGAGTCTAAATTTCCTGATAATGTTAACAAGTAGATACTAGTTGAGTCTAAATTTCCAGATAATGTTAACAAGTAGACACTAATTGAATATAAATTTCCAGCTAATGATAACAAGTAGATACTAGTTGAATCTACAGTTCCAGCCAATGTTAACAAGTAGATACTGGTTGAATCTAAATTTCCAGCGAATGTTAACAAGTAGATACTAGTTGAGTCTAAATTTCCAGCTAATATTAACAAATAGATACTGGTTAAATCTATATTTCCAGCTAATGTTAACAAGTAGATACTAGTTGAATCTACATTTCCAGCTAATGTTAACAAGTAGATACTAGTTGAATCTAAATTTCCAGCTAATGTTAACAAGTAGATACTAGTTGAATCTACATTTCCAGCTAATGTTAACAAGTAGATACTACTTGAATCTACATTTCCAGCTAATGTTAACAAGTAGATACTAGTTGAATCTAAATTTCCAGCTAATGTTAACAAGTAGATACTAGTTGAATCTACAGTTCCAGCTAATGTTAACAAGTAGATACTGGTTAAATCTACATTTCCAGCTAATGTTAACAAGTAGATACTAGTTGAATCTACATTTCCAGCTAATGTTAACAAGTAGATACTAGTTGAATCTAAATTTCCAGCTAATGTTAACAAGTAGATACTAGTTGAATCTTCAGTTCCAGCTAATGTTAACAAGTAGATACTAGTTGAATCTAAATTTCCAGCTAATGTTAACAAGTAGATACTAGTTGAATTCCAGCTAATCTTAACAAGTAGATACTAGTTGAATCTAAATTTCCAGCTAATGTTAACAAGTAGATACTAGTTGAATCTACATTTCCAGCTAATGTTAACAAGTAGATACTAGTTGAGTCTAAATTTCCAGCTAATGTTAACAAGTAGAAACTAATTGAATATAAATTTCCAGCTAATGTTAACAAGTAAATACTAGTTGAATCTACATTTTCAGCTAATGTTAACAAGTAGATACTAGTTGAATCTACAGTTAACAAGTAGATACTAGTTAAATCTAAATTTCCAGCGAATGTTAACAAGTAGATACTAGTTGAGTCTAAATTTCCTGATAATGTTAACAAGTAGAAACTAATTGAATATAAATTTCCAGCTAATGTTAACAAGTAAATACTAGTTGAATCTACAGTTCCAGCTAATGTTAACAAGTAGATACCAGTTGAATCTAAATTTCCAACTAATATTAACAAGTAGACACCAGTTAAGTCTAATTTCCAGCTTATATTAACAAGGAGATACTAGGTGAGCCTAAATTCCAATGAAGAAGTAATGATTATTTGATGAGAGTTATTTGGTTTAGGAGATAAATATAAGCTCTGTCGAGAGCATGGAGCTGCTTAGGGTTATTAGATTACACGACATTCCTACAGACAAAGGGAAGGTTCCGAGTAAAAAGTTGGTATGTTGTAATAAGCTGAGATACTTTTTATCATCAATAGAAAATCTCATAGCTTTCCTGATTTTGTGTATTGCGTTATGACGTCATAATTCTAAAATTTTTAAACATTAACCTAAATATTTTTTGTGGTGAAATTTTTTTAAGTACGGAGATAGCAAGTTCTGTTTTATTAACATTATTTTAAAATTTGTTGTAATATGTGTCAAATATTCAGTTGTAAACGTTCCAGCCATAGCGGCACGACAGCGCCGGGTTACAGAATGGTGATGGAGCCGATGCGATACGACGCCGGCTCGAACGGCGGCGCGAGGCCGTCTCCCACTATGCAGCAGCGGATCAAGGCCCTCGGGGTGCCCACGCCGCTCGCGGTCAGCAGCCCCGTCAGAAGGTACGTTGGAGACCGATCGAATAGAGAGAGATGGGTGAGCTGAGATTGAATTGATTGATAGATAGAGAACACTTTATTACAATATCTTTAGGCAGAACAATAGGCGGCCTTATCGCTTGAAGCGATCTCTTCCAGGCAACCTATCTTATAGGACACTCTAAGCTAATCTGGCGATGTAGGTGGTGCCTATATCCAGATGTTTCTAAACTTTTAATATAGATAGATATACATAAAATATAATACACACTCATAAGATATTATTTACTGATAAATAGTAATCATAAAATATAAAATAATTGTATATAGATGATTTGATACTTAAAACCACTTCACATTCTCGTTAGGAAATTAAAATAAATTAGAATGTGGTACCGAGCACGTTGGGGAAAAAAATCAGCTATAACGGAAATAGGATAGAACATTTTTTTTTCGATAAAATCTGTTTATGTTCTTGGATTTAGACCATAATTGTAAAGACTTTATTCTTTAACTTTTTTGAAAACGATGCATAGTTAAGTGGAATAAGGCCATAATAAAGTCTTAATGTATGGAAGTTCAAATGCAATTAGACCCTATTGCTAAATCTTAAAATATACGGGTGTAGTGGTACCTTATCCCATCTATACACTACTTGTTCCCCCTTCTACGCCATTTGTGTTTTACAGGGAGATTATTGCACACAAATTCGGCACAGAATAATGTGTATTAAATTAAATTCAAAATGCATTAATTTACTTCGGAATGCATTTTTAAGGGTTTCTTATTCATAAAATAACGGACGTTAAAATATCTTCAGTTGAAAGCATTGATTGACAGGTCTTGTGATAGTTCTCCCACTTACATACTAAAAAAAAAGCGTCAATTTCAATCTCAGTTCACCATATATTTTTATGACATCGTCATTATTTTCTTTTACAAGAAACTCAAAATTTTGAATTTACGATTTTAAGATGTGTTATTAGATTCAAAATTTATCTACAAATGTAACGATTAATTGGCAATCGGTAATCTTACTTTGAAAAGGAAGGAATATAACATTCCAGTATAACTCTTTAATAGGTATTTATATGATTTCCCCATTATTTCATAGCCTGTTCCCCATCAAAGATTAAAACGAAAGATTGTTTAGGCGAAGATGCGACAGTACATATCAGGCAACATTAAAAGGTTTTTAGACCTTCATGTTAAATGACAAATATAGAAAGGCTCAACTTGAATAGATTTTGTCATCTATACAAATATTTTGACTTTTAGCATACAACATAAAGACATTAATGACATAAAAACAGAAATTTATGTATAGGTTTTACAGAAATATCTTTTGACATAAATTTGTTTCACGAAGTGCTGACGGAGGGAATTCATTTTTGGTTTGATCTTTTATATGAAACAATACTTAGTAAACCTGTAACTTTAAAATAAGAAACACTCATAACATTAATTATGAGAATTGTCGCATCTTTCAATACATAATCTTTGAAATTTATACAACTGCAATTCCATTGTTTAATATAAATATATTATATTGGAGATATTTTAAGTTTGATTAACAGTTTTATGATATATAACGATGATGAATGAATGTATATTGTGCTAGATTTAAAATAGATGAATGATGGTACAAAAGTAAAGGGAAGCCAAAAAGCATGGATGAAGGATGATATGACGATTTTTGATATGATATATGGTGATAATAGAAAAACGTGGAAGGTATTACCCAACTCTAGATGTGGAAAAGGTGAATTTGAAGAGTGTTTGGAACATGTGTTTGTAAATTACGATTTATAAAACAAAACCCTAAACCATTGCTATGGCATTTATAAAAGTATGCTAGAGTGTGTAAAACTTTCAGATACTTCAAATTAAAATTTAGATTTTATAATTTAATTTCTAAATAAAGTTCAAAGATTTAAAAACAATCTTTCCTTTAGAATATAACTCCTCCTTAACCTACCGGGAATGCACCGCTTCAAATGTTTCGTTTATTAAGTGTTTATTTGCATGTACATTAATTTGCGTATTCACTGTTTAGAAGATTTTATTTTGATATGGAATTTACGTGGTGGTTATAATGTAAATATTGGGCTGGTGTTGTGACGTCATAAGTTTAAACACGATCTTGCCATAAGTTAACATATTACACTCACAGTTTTATTACATATTTCATTAGTTTTAAGGTTACGTATGGTTTTGGTCACATTTAATTTCAATTCGTATTAAATACAATCTAGGTGTCTTCAAGTCTCGCGTGAACAGGTATCTTCTAGGTAAGCGTACTCCACCTTAGACTGCATTTCCGCCTGACATCAGGTGCAATGTCGGTCAAACGCGAACCTATTCAATATTTAAAAAAAAACCCCGCCTCTTACGACAGGCCACTGTTCCGCAGGAAATTGTATTCTTTGTCCGTTACTGCACGGAGAAGTTATATCATATCGCCCGATATCTATAATAATCCCGATATATAAACTATACGTTTGCTACTAGCGGTGAATGAAACCTTTGATATCAATATTAACATATTTGCGTTAGTGACGTTGTTGGCGTGAATTTTTATGTGAACTCCATGTATTTTTTTTTAATTGCTTATAATACGAGTAAATGCATTAGACATATTTTTACACGTATAATTTATTTAAATGTAAATATTTATATAATTTTTTGTGAAAACTGACAATATGTCAAATTATTCAGAAAAGTGATTTCGAAACGAAACAGAAAATATTTCAAAAATGTAATTAAACTGAGTATCATATAAAACGATTTTATTTCATTGATTTTTGCAATAAGCTTATACATTTGGAAACCGTAAATGTTACTTCAGAGAAGATTAATGACTGTTTGATTCGAAACGTACGATATGTTTTAATGAAATTAAAATGAAAGACGTCGTTTTGTTGCAAAAAAATCAATTTTATTTATAGGCCCCTGGAGTGAAATACGTTACATTTTTTCATATTTGACGTTAAAGACATCAGTCTAGAAATATATTGTGGACCTTATGACGTCACCAAGAGTTAATACAAAATACTGATTTAATTACTATATATGTAAATTAATACTGGTAACCAATTCTTTTTTAACAAGTATAATGAAATCCTTTATATAATATCACCAATTGTGAGTTAAACATATAGAGCCACTTATCGTTATTATACAGATTTGTGGCCAAAAGATTCAGAATGAAGATTTAATTTTATGTTCATAAAATTAATTTAATGAAAGTAATATGTGCAGCTTTTGAAATTTGCGTGACAAAAGTGACAAAAAATTTGTTCTAATTATAATAATGTATGTTATGAAAATCGATTACTTTTACCGTTATTTAACAAATAACTCCATCGCATAAGTATGCGACATACATACATCATCTATGCCTTGTATTGGTATTTCGTCGTTCTGACACTTCGTGTGATCCGATCAGGGGCCATACATAAATTACGTCACACGTTTGGGGGTATCGACGAAGTGTGACATTGAGTGACAAGGGGTGGGAGGGGTCTTGAATTTCGTGACGTCACATTCCAAAATCTAATATATTTAAGCTTTAAAACACGAAATTTGAACTATAAAACTTCAAAATATTTCCAAGTCTATCTGTACGTATAGTGTTTAAATTATTAAAAAATAATTTAAATGGAAATAAAATTATTTACGGATCTACTGTTTTAATTTAATTATTCCTTGATGTAAAATTGCTAAATATGTGATGTCACACTAGGATTCTCAAGAATGTGACCAACTGTGACAAGGAAGGGGAGGGGTTAAAAAATCATAAAATTCCTGTGACGTAATTTGTGGATGGCCCCTTATTACATATAAATATGTGTGAACGTTTGTCCGCTTACCACGCGGCAGGTGGACCTAACGCATAAAGCCGACATATCGACGGTAACGAGCAACATAAACAAACAGTTTTAGTTTTCTTTTGTGTGTGTGTCTGTGTGATTCTTTCTCCACTCTTGTATATATTTTTTGACATGAATTGGTTAATGTTTCTAAGTATTTTTTAGTACTAAAATAATTTATACATAAAGCTGTCATAGACTTTTTTTTTATGATGAGGGTCAAGTCTTCTTAAAACAATGCGAGAATAGACTACACAGATAATAATGTAATTTTTGAACTTGGTTGTATGAAAAATATTTTTTATTCAACATTAAGTTCTTTTAAAAAGAAGTTCGCTGAATGTCATAGATAAGTAAATAAAGTAAAAAAATGATGTATTAATAATTAACCTTTGTTGAAATAAATTGCTAAATTAAGAAGAAGCGGCAAAAATCTCCACTGCCAAATATAACAAGGATTATTACTGGGATTGCATCATTACAGCTATATAATCTTTATAGGATGAATGTAAAAAACTTTAAAATTATCTCAAACTATAAAAAAAGTCATTTCAATGATTATATAGGTATAAACTTAATCATTTTTATGCATTGCGTTCCAACTTTTGGCGTGGGAGAGCCATGCTGGAATCATTATCTTGATTACAGTATGCTGGGCCGGCCCGATTGGTGTTATGCTATGTCATCATGTTAGAATATCGGCATGAAATGTTTAGCCTTGATATAGGGGTTTTCCTACATAGGATGTTAATGATACCATGTTTTAAGATGTTAATTGTTTATTGCTTACATTATGCTAATGGAATGATGGTGCTAATGATTGTACTAAGATCAATGGCTGTTTTGCCGACTGACCGAGTACGGTGCTAAACGAGTACTGATGCGAATGATATGCACGTGTCGGTGTAAACCGCTGCCACGGCAATGTACGGCTGTGGCTAGCCTATACACTTGAGCTAATGGTGTTTCGTACGATGAGTGAGAGGTCCGATAGCCCCCACGCCCTATCTCATCCCCTCTATTCAATGTCCTCCTATCCCATAGGCTGGCAAGGCGTTGACTACGCCCCTGGTGTTGTAAATATCTACAGACGACGATAACCACTTACTTTCCATTAGTAGACTCTTTGCCAGATTCGTAATAGAAAAAATTGTAACCACTAAACCTACTAAAACTAAAACACTAAGGCTACGTACCACATGAGGTTCACAACGACCACGCTTACGACCGCGAATTTTCCTGATCTACTTGTCTGCGGGCATTACAGTCATAAACAGAAGTGGAATGGATTATGGAGCGTTGTTGTCATTTACACGAAATACACAAATATCATTGGTTGATTTGAAAATCGCGCCTTTTTCAATGTCAATCGATAGAGACAATTAATGCACTGTGGTCAATGCCCACTTCGACCCACCTCTTGACATGGGTCGTTGTGAGCGTTGTGTGATCGAAAATAATGAAGTCATTAGTGACGTTATCGCCACGACCATAATGACTGATCGCTATGTGGAACTGTTGACGGAGCATTTTGGGCGTTGTGGGCCACTAGAGGAACGCGCCCTAAGTGTAGGCAGGATGAATGGTATCTTGCCCATAGTTTGCAAACTTGGCCACTGACAATGACAATTTTTTTATTACTACTACAAAAAACTGTTGGCAACTAGGTCCTACGATAAACTTAACAGTACTGGGGAAATTCTGCAAAGGGTTTTTGATTCTGCAGCTGACTAGTAACTATTTCTGTAAATAAAACTACATAAAACATTAACCAATTCAATGATTTTCATATTTTCTACAAAAATTGTAATTACTGCTTTATATTTTGATTGGCTGTTTCTTTACTTTAAATTGGATTTATGCTATTATACACTGATACACCTTTAGGGGTTAAAGATTATAGAAATTGGTTTTTAACTTATTTGATAAAGCTTCTAGCAGTTTTAGAGTGGTTTGGTTTTCAATATATCTTATAATAAAAATATTGTGTTTTATATTTAAAACTAAGGCCCGAATTCTAGAACAATATGGTTACACACACTAGCTTCTGCCCGCGACTTTGTTTACGTAGAAGGTGAAAGAAAATATCTATACTAATATATAAAGCTGAAGAGTTTGTTTTGCCACTCATGACTGCCCGCCGGTCTTGCACATCATAAATACGCGCCTAGTACTTAGATAGATAGATAGATAGATAGATAGATAACACTTTATTGCTCACCAAATATACAATTTCAAAAATACACATTTACAATATTGTCATGGTAGAAACAATAGGCTTAATCAACAATACTTAATCATTATTTTGCTGCCATGTTATTTTAAAACTGCTATATCTCCTAAGATATTCATTGAAATCGAATGATGTAAATGGCAATTTTGTTTTAAATTAAATACTTGTGATGAATAACGTATTTATTTGGATAAGGATTAATGTCATGTTTATAAAAACACCTTCGCAAATAATGCATTATTTTATAACAAATTTGGTTAGCATAAAAAAGGGTGTAGTGAGCCAACCTTAAAAGATAGACATATGCTGTCGTGAACTTTTTTTTAGAACTTTTAAAGGGGAACAATTCAGTCACACATGGTTTTTGCGAAACGTTAACCGTTTACGCAGCGCTCTCAAAAGGAACAACTGATTCCCCCCTCTGATTTTGAAACATCCTTCATTGCTGCTCTGCTCCTATTGGTCTTAGCGTGATGATATATAGCCTATAGCCTTCCTCGATAAATGGGCTGTCTAACACTGAAAGAATTTTTCAAATCAAACCAGCAGTTCTTGAGATTAGCGCGTTCAAGCAAACAAACTCTTCAGCTTTATATATTAGTATAGATTATTAAGTATTAGATTATACTTGAGCAAACTTCTTTGTAAAATCTAAAAATTTCTAAGCGCAATATCTCAGACGCTTCAGATAAAAACCCTTTCAAATTAAACAAGTATTTTCGAACGAATAAAATGTCATAGTACCGTGCACCTTCTCAAATTTCCTGTGTTATCTCGTGCGTCAATTATGGTAGTACTGGAATATTATTGTTCTAGAACAAGGGAGTAAATGAATTGATCTGTGATCTTTTTTTTATTGAGCATGACTTTCCCGCTAAATATATAATTACTCACAAATTACGTCTTTGTCCATGTTTCATGAAATACGACAAATGAAAATATTACATTTTGGTGTTTTTTAATTTTAATATTTCTAAATATTTTATGTATTTTTTTATTTTGCAAGCTGTATTTACAATATGGATCGCAGAGATAGCGCAACACACTATACTATGGCTGGTAAAGAGTATCATCGCTTGTCTATGGTCGAGTTGTAAACATAGACAAGGCACCTGTGGTAATTTCTGTTTTCAAATTAAAGCCCAGTGTCCTTATAGCTTCCTATATCTGAAGCTAGACTTATCTTGATGTTTTATATTTTTTTTTTGTGTTTCATAAGTAATACGCTTTCATTGGGATGTCATTGTCTGTTACACAAAAGCTACATCAAATGCATACAGTTCCAAGTATAGGACTTCAAAAGTTTTTTATTTGGTCTGTGTATCGCTGATTCGTCATTTGTACAAACGTATTACAACAAACTTGGGTCATATACAGCTATATATTTAATTACAAACTTATTTTTGAATCATTCAGAGTTAATATGTTTGCTTTTTTGTGAGGACTTCGTCCAATTATCTGGATATTCTCCGCTGCATTCGTTGATTTGTCCATCATAAGGTTCTTTTATGAAATCTTCATGTCTATTTGTCTATATATGGCACTATCATTTACCTCAAAAACTATAATAGGTTTATGTTACTGAAAGACTGAAAAATGTATTGTATAAGCTACTACATAATAGTGCAAAATTCAAATATATTGTTACATTTAAATTGAAGAATCATTTTTTATTATTTATCCATGTTCATTCCCCTGCTCATTGTATGCTAAGTAAATATTTTTGTAATTTTATGCACCGTTGCTAGCAGTTTCTATAACATGTATGGTACAATATATGTTACTTAAATTTTTTTATAAATGGTACATGGATTATTATTCGTCTCTTTATTTTTTGGGACATTAGCTAATATTGGCTTGTCAGTCCCATCATCTCCTAAACGTAGATTATTTTGTAAATTCAAATAATGAAAGTGAACGGTGTTTTAAGTACACGTTTTATTGCCATTGTGTGTTGCGCTATGGATTGTTTTGGCATTCTATCCTGATGAAATTAATTTTATCTATCTAAAAATATTGTGGTTTTCTGGATAAAATAATATTGGGGATGATAATTGTTACAGTTGCATGTTATTTTAATTAAGTTGTAACAATGTTCAAATATTAATTATATAAAAATTCGTATTTCACCAGGATAAGCATGCAATTTGTAGTATGTTGTAGTATGAGGTAGGATGTAAATTAGTGTGATATATTTTATGTATGTATATTTAGCATTGTGCATAGAGTTGTGGCATGTGGCGTTGGCATGTACCCCACAGAGTAGCGGCGCGCCGCCGCACTCGCCGCCGCGCGGACCGGTCAGAACCCCGCACACTTACCATCAGCTAGGTCCCCTTTCGTTGTCCTTAGCTTTTGTAGCTTGTTTTTACACCCAACGGGTTGGAGGTACCTAAAACTATTGTAAATATTTTTGTAAAATAAATAACCTTTTTTTTTTCAAAATTAGAAAAAAGAAATATTGTGTTTTACCCATTTATCAATATCAAATTGTTACCGAGTTTAGTCGGAACTAAGGTGTTGTTTGGGTTCGTGGTGTTTGTATTTTTTTTCTTATTTATGTTGATAAATGGGCATCATGATCGTTTATGTATATCGCTGGGCCGGACGGCAAGTTCTGATCGGTGTTCCGCGAGCGTGCCGAGCGGCGGCCGCGAGTTCGCACGTGCAAACGCTTCGCCCCGCAGCTCCCTTCTCCTTCTGTCCGTAGGCCGTACGATAACGATAGCGAGGGCTCGGACGAGCTCGCGCGATTAAACCCCTGACGTGAGCGCCGCGCCCGACAGGTCCAACCCCGGCACGCCGACGCAGCCGCGGCGGCCGGACTTCATCGGCGTCGGCGGCGGGCGTACCTCGCCCCAGCGCCGCTTCCTCTCCGAGGGCGAGCTGCTGCGGCCGGACCCGCCCGCGCCCCACCGCCCCACCGCCGACGACATCCGCGAGCTCGCCGCCTCGCCCCAGCGCGGCAACTACATGTGGGCCGAGCGGCACGCGTCTCACGGTGTGCATCCGCCACGCGGCGGCGTGCCCGTCTTCCCCCGCAGCCCTCGCCGCTGCCGCGCCGCCGGCCGCCCGCGGCGCCGCAGCCGCCCCGGCCCGCGCGGCCCCTCTCCTTCGTGCGCGCGCTCGAGGTGCAGGACCAGCTGGAGGCGCGCCAGCCGCAGCATGAGCCCCCCGACCGCGCCTCCGTCTACGATTGCAACTACGAGATCTCTGTCTGAGATGAACACTCCCCCCGAGTGCAGCATTCCTGCTCGACCCCCGACTCGCCCCGCCCTCGCGGGGTTCGCGTGTGATTCCAAAGAAACTTTTAATTTTATTATTGTCACGATAAACGCACAATCGACCGCGGGTTTCCCCTGTGCGTGAACGTGTGGACGTGCGCCTCGCACGCGGACGTGTGACCGATGCCTATACTTAGACCCGAAGCAAGACTTGGTTAACATAAGATAACAATTTTATATGTATGTATATTTGTGAGTAACTTGTAATGTTGAATTAATAATATTTAACTGTGAAGTTGTTGAGTGTGTACATAGTCCCTAATTTACCCCTCCCCCAGTGTTGTGAATCTGATGACATATAATACGAGAATATGTATCGACGACACTAACGTATCTCACTTTTGTAAAAAGGAAGAAATTTATTTATATTGTATACTTTTCACTTTACTCTGTTGTAGATTTTCGTTTTAGGTTTAATAAAATAGTGAGTTGGAGATTAAGGAATTGACTGATTTGTTAATCCGTCTCAATTTTTTAAAATTGATTTTCTTTAAGCGCAGCGAAAATAACGAGCCGTTTATTTCTCATTGAAGTGTGCATGCACATATGCAACACTTATTTCTTGCTATATCCTATTTGAAACACATTAAATAGCTGATTAAATAAATATAATTGAATATGTGACATCATATTTATGAATTATTTATTGCATAATATTTTAATGACATTGCATATTGGTGATGATAACAAAATGACATCTAATTTGATATACTGTTAATCTCAAATTACTATTGCGTTTATGTTATATAAATTGGGAAATGAACGGTTATATAAACACAATGTGCCAAATATTCTGTAGTCACAGGTAGCTTAAGGCACGCGGCTATGCTTAATAAGCATGTTATATATTTAAATTATTTATAGTCTGACAACAGTCTAAATTTTAAATAATTGGATTTTTTTAATTTTAGTAACATTGAAACCAATTTCATTGGCGGCTTAAACCGATAATTATAAAAAAATATATATTTGAAAAAAAACAATCAAGAACAGAATTGATATTATTATGACAGTGACATATTACATTATATAGCTAACAGGCTTTATACTACGAAGATAAAAAATACACTTGCAATGTAGCGAGTAACTAAATACATGTCTAATTTTTAACGACATGTTTGATTTCTTAGTTACTGTAGTCGTCTTGTATCGATGATGTGTTTCTGGGTTCTATGCTCAATTGGAATAGATACATAAGAATTGATTAGTCTGATCAAAAGTACAAATCACTTTTTATTTTGTGCCAGTGTTATTTATTTGTGTGCATTATAAGTCAAACTTACAGGCCGTTCCAACTTAACCTTCATGTCTATTTTGCCATATGATTATGGAACACTAGCATCGCGTTCCAATAGTAGCTCACAACGCCCAAAATGCTCCGTTAGCCGTTCCACAAGGCGACCGCGGTCGTCGTGGTCGTGGCGAAAACGTCACTAATGACGTCATCATTTTCGATCACAAAACGCTCACAACGATCCATGTCAAGAGATCAAGAGGTGGGTCGAATAGCCGTTCCACTTGGGTTTACAATTGTAAAGCCGTCAAACAAGTGGAACGGGAAAAATCGCGGTCGTTAACGTGGTCGTTGTGAGTCCCTAATGGAACGTAGCCTTAGTGTAATCTGAATAACCAAAGGCTGCATGCATAGTTTAAGATAGTATTTTTCACGAAGTCCGGTCAGCTCTAGTCGTAGAGACGAGTTTTGGCGTGGTCGATTGCCAGTGTACGTGGTGAAAAGTATTAGATGAACTTAGAACTCACGTGTAATGTACGATGAGATGTTGTCTCGTGCGAAATATGAGCTGACGTGGCTTAGGGTTGATATTCCACTAAAAACACTATTCACGTGGTGAAATTTGGTAATTTTAAGAGGACGTGCAGTGCGGGTCGACCGTATGAGTGTTTAGACGGGACAGCCGCTGTACGACGCGCGATGCGACCTTACTTGACGATCCGTGCTGGCGGGAACGCCTCGAGAACAGTACTTTTTTCTTGATAGGTACCCATGTCCTTTTCTGTGTCCCTGACAATGTGTATGCAAAATTGTGTGACGATCTGCTTCTTTTACTGCTGAAACACAGCAGACAGGCTGACGGCCCAACGGTAATGGAAAGTGGTTACCGTCGCCTATGGACTTTAGCAATACCAGAGGTGCTGCCAATGGGCTGAAATTGGAGCCTGGCCACTGATGCTGGAACACAAAGTTGTTATGGCGGCATACTTTAGACTAGGGGTGGTAGCCATCCAGACAGGCAAATACTACCACCTGGCTGTGAGTTGTTTTGTCGCCTCTTATGACAGGCTGCCCGGCTGCAGGAATTAATATTCTTCTCCCGTTCCTTCACGGCTAAGCTTGAGTGGTCAAGGCGTGAAGCGCTATAATCAAAAACACATTCCTGTTTATAATAATAGGATGTTATGTTCATGAGATGGGGATATCTATTTTCTGTATTGACAGATTTTATCACCATTATGGACTGATCAATTTTTGCCTTACTAAATTATGCAGCAATAAATTAACAGGCCTTGTGAAATATTATAAAACATCTATAACTGGTTTTGTTTGTATTGCTGTAACTAAGAACAGCCATAAAGTTTGTCTTGGACTTAACACGTTTGTTTTTGATCTGGCTGTACTTTGTATACATTATTTATAAATCTATCATACCTCCACGATACAGGGCTACTACCATAGGGCAAGGAGTTTCTTGAAAGATTACAAAAAATATATAACTGTTTATACATTAGTTACTACAGTACTAGTTAACAATTGTGTTGTGTATACATTCTATTTCAGTTACCTTTTCTAAATATAACTTTTTTATTGGTGAAGCACAGTAGACAGGCTGACGGCCCAACTGTGATGGAAAGTGGTCACCGTCGCCTATGGACATCAGCAATACTGCTAATGTGCTGTCGGACTTATAGGAGAAACTGGAGCCGGAACACAACTCAAAGTAGTTATGGCGGCATTCTCTAGCCCAGGGGTGGTAGCTATCCAGTCGGGTAGATGCCCTACCACCAGGCAACCTGACTTTGTCATTACTTCTATTTTGAATGTTTAATTTATATTTATTAACAAAGGAAATGTTGTCAAACTATATGAAGGAGAATCCATATTATATAAAATGTTTAGGAAACGAATACATCTTTCAATTGTCTGAATTCGGGTAAAGTTTTTTCTGTTATCCACTTACAAATACCTAGGACTTGCTTCCACCCTGCAAATAAAAGGTGAATAATAATCTCGAAAGATTTGTTAAATAGTGTCTACCAATTTTGATCATAACAAATGGTAGTTATTGTATTTGTCTCTTCTATTCTTTATTATATTGTTTTATTGGACCAAAAAATGTTTCAAATATTAATCAAATAATGATTTTCCAAGACAGCAACACCATAAGTCAAATTTAGTCATAATATTTAAAAAATAGTTCCTTTAGTAGCTCACAACTACTAAAATGCACTGTCAGCCGTTCCACCTGGCGACTGCGGTCGTTATGGTCGTGGCGAAAACGTCACTAATGACGTCATAATTTTTGATCACTCAACGCTCACAACGACCCATGTCAAGAGGTGGGTCGAATAATCGTTCCACTAGAGTTTATGATTGTAACGCCCGCAAGCAAGTGGAACGGAAAAATCGCGGTCGTGAACGTGGTCATTGTGAGCCACTGGTGGAAAGTAGCCTTTATGACCTTTTCAGATTAGCTACACAATACACGCCTTTGCATTGTAGAGCAGGCACAAAACAAAACGCAACCTATAACAAGTTTATATAATTGGAAACTCCTTATATCTACAAATGTTGAAATGCTAATAATTCATTAGAAAAATCCTATTTCACAAATCATCCTATTGCGAGGAAAGATAATGAAGTTGGTTGTAAAAGTATATGACTTTCACTCTTGGTAACCACCGAATTGATAACTCAGAGCTATGACAATACTTGTTGTTAAGAATGTGGTCTGATTTTTACTCAATTTTTTGTAAAAGACATTTGTGTATTTTTACATGATCCGGCTGGAAGGACCATATATATATTGCGAACTGTAATAATTGAATGAAAAAATAAATAACACGCTGGGAAATGATTGTGGCTTTTATTCGGGTTACGAAACGATGGAAAAAATATATAAATGTAAATTATAAAAAATTGTAATTTTGTAACACTCGTATCAATCCATAAATGTTTGCCGGTTTCCAGTACACTTCACCATGGCAGGCGTAATTGAAATTTTACTCACTATACTTGTATTGAGTAGTTTTGCAGACTTCGTCACAATTTATTATTTCTACGTCAGCTTATGGTAAATATTGGGTTAATCTAGCCCATGTAATTGGATTGAACGCGAGTATTGTCTTAGCCACTGAGACTCACAATTTAAGATGTCATGTCTAGGAGAATAAACGTCAAACCTGATCATCCTTTATTAAAATCCACCAAAACTTTAAAAGGTAAAATTTTCAACTTTGTTCCATACAAAAAGGGGCCGTCCATAAAGTACGTCACACTAGGGCGGGAGGAGTCTCACTTATGGGACCAGGACGGAGAAGGGTCAAAAATCATGAAATTCGTGTGACGTAATTTGAGGATGCCCCCTAATTATTGTTACAAGACTAGATGCGAATAAAAGCCGTATAGAGATTGTTTTGAATTATAGGCAAATAAATATATGCAGGAGAGCTGTCTTTAAACCCAAAACTATTGACGTCCATGGGCCTCACAACTGGCTATTTCACTTAATTAGGTATTCTCTCTTAAACTCATTTTCCAGGCTCAATTTATCAGCATAATATTAAAAATCTAATTGCAAGAACCAAAATATGTAAATAAAAAATTGAAGAGCTTATAAATGACCGTTTTTGGCGATTTGGAGCTTTAAACTGGCTTTTATGTCCCTCTTACATACACATGGAATAATGTAAAGTGTTAATTACTGTGTCACGCAAATGTAGCCAAGGGTTTAATGCGTTATTTGAGATGCGACATTGTTAATGACGTTAAACATTGACAGATAACAATGTCGTTAATCATTAAGGGCGTTATTTTATAACGCTATAAATGCGACGCCTTTGGCCACAGTGACTAACACTAACGCAGGAGGAGTAGGGCCATTACAGAAATGAATTGTAAATGTGACGTGTGTCATGTTCTTATTGAGAAACAATGTTTCGGATAGTAGTTGCCAACACCATGTAGATGATTTAAATAAACAAAATTGCGGATATTTTGTTTCTGAAACAATGTATATAAACAAATGTTTCTCTATGAATACATGGCTTTGCCCATAATACGACTCTACGACATTAAACTGCTATTAAAATCTACCACTGGTGGTAGGATTCTTTCTTATTTAATTAAAAGTCGATATAAATTCTATATCAATAATTCTGGTTCTTGCTATTGATAAATTTGCTCTTAGAAATTTGTGCAATATTTCAAAGTTCCCCAAATTATTTGGATTTAAAATTAGACATACACGTTTACATATATACATGATTTTTGTTGGCTGGGCATATCTAACAAAGGATCAACTTTAACGAAGAAAGGTTTATAGACATTTAAATATTGGTATTGAGGTTGTCTATGCTGAGACGGGGTTGAAAGTCTTAGTTTCCTAAATTGCAGTTTTTTAAGTCTGGTGGGTAGACTAAGATGAATGTTATATAATATGTAAAGGTCTGTAAAATGTCATAGATAAGTTATTATATTAAGATTTACAATCACAAAATAAAGTGAACTCTGACGAGTCTAGCAATTCAGAGATGATGAGAATATATTCAATCATTGAAAATGTTTAAATTTTTATTTATTCTAAATTAACCTTTCTTCGTTTTTGAAATAAGGTAAAAAAGTTGTTAAAGACATTTTTGTATGGGAGATTCTAAAGATCTATTTTTCTTTTATTTTGTGTGACTTAAGTTGGAATCTCCACAAAGAAAATTTAAGAAAAGTGCATTTTGGATACATGTAAGTAATTTGAAACGTGCAAAGTAGTTTTAAAATTATTTTTTATTTATATAGAGCCAGTAACTTTTTTAAGATACAATTTATTTTCAGTTAAAATAAATTACCTCAATATCACTTGCTTAGGTCCAGTGCGTCTTTTCAAAGTTTACGATATGGCATTAAGATTGTTTATTTATAAAGCACAGTAAAGCTTTTGGTGGGAGTGTGGTAGAAACTTTTTAGTTGCACCGACTCTCCACCAGGGGCGTTGCTGCACATTGGATATATCAAATTAAACAGTGTATAGTAAATTATAATATAATTTTGTAAATAAATACTATGTCGTCAACTATGAAAATCTTTTATAAGTGTGGTAAACAAAACTGTATGAAAGTGACAAAAAGTACCAAGAAATAGAAGATAATCATCAAATATAAATTTTGTTGTGATCTGAAAAGAGATACATAAATAAATAATAATAAATATAATAATACGTTATTGTTGCGCACCAAAATAATAATTACAAAATAAAAAGTGCAATAGTTATAGAAGAGAAAACACCTGATCGCTGTAATTTTTAATAATAACACGTAATGAGTTGAGAGACCCAGTTGGATGTATAATGTAAATAGAAAAAATATACTATTAAAATAATAGAGAGAATCGATATTTTTTTAATCTAAAGTCTGTAATATCCACTACCGTGCAGGAACGGAGAAAGAATACAATTTCCTGCGGCCGGGCGGCCTGTCGTAGGAGGTGACAAAATAAACCACAGCCAGGTGGTAGGGTATTTGCCCGTCTGGATGGCTACCACCCCTGGTCTAGAGTATGCCGCCGTAACAACCTTGAGTTGAGTTCCGGCATTAGTGGTCAGGTTCCAGTCTTCCTTAAGAGAGCAGCAGCGCCTTTGTAGCACCTTTGGTGTTGCAAATGTCCATAGACAATGGCAACCGCTTTCCACCATGTGGACCGTTTGCCTGTCTGCTCAACTCAGCAATAAAAAAAAACCGATTTACTTTGCTACTACTTTTGCTTTGCTGACAGAAAATTTAAATTTGATCGCTATTATAAACAATCGTCTTATTCTTGAGTGCGGTAGTAAGTAAATCAGGCACTGATCCACTTAAGGACGTGTTGATACATATATGATTTTATACAGTTTTGTTTAAATACACATTGAAATATAACTAACTAACCGTGATTTCCCATCAAGATCCTTTAGATCTCAACTTTCCGAATTGTTTTACCTTTCAAGATGGTATGTCTAGATTTTTATAATGTTTAATCTGTATCAATATGGAGATGATTTAAAAATGGAATATATGCACTATCTCGCTTGCACAAATTATATGTTAGTGATGAGCGAGTGAGACGGTATATTACTACATTTTTAATCTTATCCAATCGTTGAGAGATTAAATAGAGAAGTAATTCGCATAATTCCAGATTGACAATACCCATGTACCAAAATTAGTAAAACATCTTCAATACTCTTCAACAAGGTTTATTCAAACATTAAATTCAGTGAAACTTCAAAATTGTAATAAAACATAAATCTTGCGTCGCTTTTAAATGTTGAAGACTTGACCTGCTGCCGTTACTTAACGTTCTTTACTCTTACAGGTTAATGCATAAGTCCATCTTATTTTCGCAACTATTTCTCTGATATATGCTTCTCTATATAACTCTCTACGTAACTAATGGGTGCAGATTATAAAGATAATCAAAATTCTATTATATGTATGATAATTACATTGTGTGCAATGGACACGTAATATAGCTGTGGATTGGAGATTAATTGAATTTGTACATAAAATTAATTATATCAATAAAAGTTAAATTTAATTTATTTGTTTCGTTTTGTTTTCCTATTATTTTAGTACTGTTATGCCTGCTAATATGGTAATAGGTTAATTCTCAAAGAATTTATACTTTTAATGCTAGGTATACATCTGTGTTTAATTGCTGATGGTCTTAGAATTAGAAATATAAATAAGTACGTAAGTAAATAGAGGTTTGGTAACTTCGATCAAAAATATACTAGATGCCCAGTAAGCACTTCAAAAACGGGCCGAAAAATTAGACCGCGATTAAGGTTGTGTCTTATTTCAAATTAGTATGGTCCAATCCAAATCATTGATTGCCAACATTAAGAAGTCAAGATGCCGCATTATTCGTTCAAAAATTATACAAATGACCACCGTAACACCAAATGTTATATCTCAATCACAGACTATTATGGATACTACGTATACTATATGTACATGTATAATGGGAATATATTTTTTTTGGTATGTTTATCTTTTTCATAAAGTAAAAACTGATTTATAATAGTAAATATGAATACCAATATATGATTGTTTGACCAACGTTTGCGACAACGCGCTAACTATTGTAACAACATCGACTGTTCTGGAACAGGGATTCTTAATTTGGTTTTTTTTACATATAATAATAAAGAAACTAAGTCCGTATGTTATAGTCTACATAACTACCCAGCAAAACATAGAGGTGAGTCGAAGTTAACCTCATTTGAAGTAATACAATAAATAACAATTGTTTTAACGTAGGTATTTGTTAGTTAATTGAAAAAGGCGATTGCAGCGCCATCTATTTTGCTAATGCGTCTATTCTTAGAAAACAACTTCATTTATCGGGATATAATATATCCTAAGTGTAAGACGGGACCTCCGCTGCTCTAATACGTGTGCCATCGAGGCGGCTATAAAGCAGAACAGGGGGTTCAAAGTTTTCTCAAGAAGCTTGGGGAGGAGCCACATTGCAAAGCTGAGGACAGCGGATGGCAGAGAGCTTACGTCTCGCTCTGAGATCCTGACGGAGTTAGAAAAGTTCTATGGGCTACTGTATTCTTCGCGGGCGAAGAAGCCTGCGATGCAAAGCAGCGAAGATCCACGTGCGCCACTCACGCGCCATTATACGGAGGACATCCCGAAGGTCGACGTGGACGAGATTAGTGCGGCTCTCGGGCAACTTAAAAATGGCAAGGCTCCGGGTGATGACGGAATTACAACTGAGCTCCTTAAAGCAGGAGGAATGCCAATCCTCAAGGCCTTGGCTGAGCTCTTCAATTCCGTTATCCACCGGGGCACTGTGCCGAAGGCGTGGAGCAAGAGTGTGGTGGTCCTGTTTTTCAAGAAGGGCGATAAGACTCTCTTGAAAAACTATAGGCCAATCTCACTCTTGAGCCACGTCTATAAGTTGTTTTCGAGGGTCGTCACGAATGGTCTCGCCAGAAGACTTGACGAGTTCCAACCACCGGAGCAGGCTAGGTTTCGAAAAGGCTACTGCACCGTAGACCACATCCATACTGTTCGGCAGATTATATAAAAGACCGAAGAGTATAATCAGCCGCTGTGTATGGCATTTGTGGACTACGAGAAAGCCTTCGACTCCATCGAATCTTGGGCTGTTCTGGAGTCTTTGCAAAGATGCCGTATCGATTGGCGATACATTGAGGTGCTGAGATGCCTGTATGACACCGCAACGATGACCGTCCAGATCCAGGACCGGAGGGCGAAGCCTATACCCCTACATCGCAGGGTGAGACAGGGGGATGTGATTTCCCCGAAACTGTTCATCAACGCGATGGAGGATGTCTTCAAAACTCTGGTCTGGGCTGGACGGGGCATCAACATCAACGGCGAGCGCATCTCTCACCTCCGTTTCACCGACGATATTGTTGTCTTTGCAGAGACTTTGGAAGAACTTGCCGTAATGCTGGACAGCTTAAATGAATCTTCCCGACGAGTCGGTCTCGGCATGAATTTGGACAAGACAAAAGTCATGTTCAATGAACACGTCATGCTAAGACCGGTAAACGTCGATGGCGTCCCTTTGGAGGTTGTGCAGGAATGTCTACCTTGGACAGAAAATACAGGTAGGCAGGCACAACTTCCAGGGGGAAGCCAATAGGAGGATTCAGTTGGGCTGGGCAGCATTCGGTAAGCTTCGTCAAGTCTTCTCGTCGACCATTCCGCAATGCTTGAAGACAAAAATCTTCGAGCAGTGCGTCCTCCCCGTCCTGTCCTGACCTACGGAGTCGAGACATGGACACTGACGGCAGGATTGGTCAACAAGTTCCAAGTCGCTCAACGGGCTATGGAGCGAGCTATGTTGGGTGTTTCTCTTATAGATAAAATTAGAAATGAAGATATCTGTAAGAGAACCAAGGTAACCGACATAGTTCGCAAAATTAGCAAGTTGAAGTGGCAGTGAGCCGGTCACGTCTGCCGCAGGACCGATGGCCGATGGAGCAGACGAGTCCTGGAGTGGAGACCGCGTCTCGGTAAACGTAATGTCGGACGCCCTCCAGCCCGATGGACCGACGACCTGTGCAAGGTCGCCCGTAGGCGCTGGATGAGGAAGCCGGAGGACAGGAATGAGTGGCGCCGTCTTGGGGAGGCCTATGTCCAGCAGTGGACTGCAAATGGCTGACGATGATGAGGATGATAAAGTGTTAACTTGGGTTATGAGCTAGCAGTCTAGCATCATGTCAAGCGTCATTTAAATTCGTTTAGTTCCAAAAAAGATGCAATCTCAGTGCCATCTTTTTCGCTTTTTTCCTCAATCCCGTGAAAATAACGTTATTTATCGGTATAAAAAGTATGCCAAGTTACGCCCCGGGATAACCCCTAGTAGCTCTATGTCGAGTTTCATTTAAATCCGTTCAGTAGTTTTCACGCGATGCTCTAACAGACAGGTTTTGGTCCGAATTATCCCCCTGAATTTTTTCACACTTTTTAACGCATTGTACAAACTCGAACCAATTACAGATTTATTAAAGTATAGTTAGATAGATATACTTAAAATAGTTGCAGTTTAAAAAAAAAACATTTCACAGAGCTACCGTTCATTTTCAGCTAACATTACACATTAAGAAAAAATACACAGCAGAACAGCTTCCCCACAAAGTCCCAACAAAAAATCATGATTTATTATTAGCTTATGAATTATCGGTCTAACATACTTCAATATTTTTTTACAGATTTCAATTTTTGTCTAAGCGTCGTTGTTATTATTTTTACAATTTTGTATTAACTATTGTCACGTAACTTCAAATTTAATTTATTATCCAGTAGGCTTTGTATTTTAAGCAATTTTTATTTTAACAGAACGCACTACCAGATATTGGTCCTCCACATTCTTGAGAGAATGTGTAGAGCGCTTTATAATTATCAGCTGTGTGAACTCTGAAGTCTGAACTGTCAAACAAAATTATTTTTCTCTATTGCAACACTGTTTCTTTTTGTGTCGACAGGGAAAGGGAATGTGAGTTTCATGAAATAGTCTACGAAATATCTATAAAAATCTGTGAATTAAGAAGATTTACAAAAGAGAAAACTATCTTTATGACAAATCTGTAATAGGTTCATTGTTGCGGTATAAATATTTTTGCAGCAATCCTTCATTGTACAACTTGATCAATGTAGAAGTTCGTGTTGTTCTACAATTTACAGTGAAAAGATATCATTAGATTTAAAGAAAGACACAATAAGTATTTAATTGGAGAGTGGGGAATGACAGTGCAGTGGTATTCACGGTGTTTAAGTGTAAGTTTTTGATAACACAAACAAGACGATTTTTAAGGTTAGAAATTATTCTCCTCAGATCCATCCAAGATGGGTAAGATTATGAAGCCAGGCAAGGTGGTGCTGGTCCTGAGTGGCCGGTACGCTGGCCGCAAAGCCATCGTAGTGAAAAATTACGATGAGGGCACATCGGATAAGCCATACGGTCACGCTTTTGTCGCCGGCATTGACAGATATCCCCGCAAGGTTCACAAGAGGATGGGCAAAAATAAAATCCACAAGCGCTCTAAGATAAAGCCTTTCGTCAAGGTAGGTTTAATATTCTAAACTAACATAACCTTATATTTTTTGTTTTGTAAATATTGTGGTTCAAATCTATTATACAGATATGTCTTTAGTAATTTGATTACTGATAAAAAAGAGTAAGTTCTGCATAAGACTACAAATTAACTCAAATATTCAGGCAGTATTTGTAGGTTGGACTATAGCTATATTGCATTGTAACTAAGAGGTACTATGTCCTTATACAATACTACAAAAATATGTAATTTTAGTGCTTACAGACTGAACTTTGCACAGTGGTATGAGCTTAAGGGAAATTAAGGGCTAAACTTTTGCATAGTGTCATCAGATTAATGGAAATTAAATTTAGGGGTATATATAGACACTAGTACTGTTATTTGGGTTAAACTTTGCAATAGTGGTCACTGAATTTTAAGTAGTGGGGGTGGAGGGGGAAGGGGGGTGGTACTTCTCCCTTCTGCAACCCCTATGTCTAGGACACATGTAGTTTTTGAGATATTATTTTTTTGTAAACATAACTTTACTATTTTTTTTTAAATGGTGTACTTATTTCTTATGTTTTAAGATAAGAAATGCAAAAGAAAGATAGTGGTCAGTGTAAAAAACATTTAATACAGTCTAAAAACACAAACTTTGCCCACAAGTCAAGCGATCAAAGCGAATGTGCCATGACAGCAGTCAGCAAATGTCACAACCGATTTGTAACCATCAGTTCAATAGTTATCAATGTCGGTTCTGGCACTCGCTGGCCGCTGCCGCGGTACACTCGCTCGGCTCGTGCGCTTTGGTCTAAACACTAACCTAACCCAACCAACTCACCGTTAAGTCACTGGTCACGACTTTTGACTACAGCATTTAAGAAGAGCAATAGTGCAACGGCAGCATCAGCAAGTGTCAGAACCGATTTGTAGCCATTGTTTAAGTGGTAACATTTATCGTTGTAAAGTAAAAAGTGACAGTACTGTGATTTATTATTATGTACTTTAAAATTATAATAAATAATTCAAAACTTGTTTACTAAACTAAAAAAACGGTTTTAGTGTTTATGTATTAGGTGTAAGTGTATTCCTAAACACAACTCAAATTTTTTTTTCAACAAAAGTGACTTAACCTTGTTTATCAAACATATTTTTGTTTTTCCCATTATTCATTCAAAACTTGTTGGTGGACCCTAAAAACGTGATTCCTAGCCCAAATACCAAGTCTAGTGTCTATATATAAGGCGTATGTATACCCCTAAACTTAATTTCCGTTAATCTGATGACACATTCTGCAAAAGTTTAGCCGTTATTTGGGCTAGGAAACATGTTTTTAGGGTGCACCAACAAGTTTTGAATGAATAATGGGAAAAACAAAAATATGTTTGATAAACAAGATTGTCACTTTTGTTGATAAAGAAGTTTGATTTGTGTTTAGGAATACACTTAAATCTAATATATAAACACTAAAACTGTTTTTTAGTTAAGTAAATCAATTTCTTTTTATGAAAAAAATCAATGTATAATTTGCTACACTCTATTCGCTGCCTTTTTTTTATTCCATTTCTCTTTTAGTTATATGAATGTACTTTGTGTTTTATTTTGGCTTTTTCGACGACTTGTGCTGTTTTGGTTATATTGATTATTTTTATGTTGACTGGCTTTCTCACTGGACTTCAATTGTATTATTATAATTTTATTTAATTATTATAATTGCTTAACTTTGGGTTTTGGCAAAATCTTCTATCTGAAGTTTTGGGTGTGATATAGATAAATGGGAGGTAAATTAATGGTGACTTGAGTTAGGGATATCCTTACGGTTTATTTATAGCCACTAAGGTTTTGAGGGGTGATTGAAAGTCGCGACCAGTGACTAAAACAGTGAGCTGGTTAAGTTAGGTTAGTCTGTAGACCAAAGCGCGCGAGCCGAGCGAGTGAAGCGAGCATGCCGCGGCAGCGACAGGCAAGTGCCAGAATCGACTGGTCACCGTTTATTCATTGATAACTATTTAAATGATGGGTACAAATTGGTTGTGACATTTGCTGACCACTGTTGTGGAACACTCGCTTTGCTCACGTGGCTTATGGGCTTTAGTCTGCCTTTTTAGACTGTTTTGAATGTTTTTTTACATTGACCATTACCTTTCTTCTGCATTTCTCGTCTTTAGACATAAGAAATAAGTATACCATTAGTGAAAAAAATAAGTGAAGTTATGTTTACAAAAAAATCGTATCTCAAAAACTACATGACTCCTAAACATGGAGGTTGCAGAAGGGAGAAGTACTCCTCCCCTCATCCCCCTCCGCCCCCCTCACTACTTAAAATTCAGTGACCACTATTGTAAAGTTTAACAGATTTTTTAAATGATTTATGTATTAATCTATGATGAAGTCCCAAAAAATAGTTATGTTCTAAGGCTTCGTATTTTTAACTCTAGTGGTGCTACCAAAGGGTTGTTGCAGTTCATTAACTCAATTTGATTCAGAAAAAAAACTACATATTTATTTCAAACCTTACATTATTTATGTATTTATACTAAAATAATAGTACATAAATGTACATGTATTGAAAACAAAAACAATTATATAATTTATGGGTGAAATCATAAAAAATTTGTGAGGTATTTATATGACACAAAAAATAATTAACTTAAAATAAATCAAACAATTACAAAGTTATAATAGGTTGGGAAAAGTCTTTTCGCATATAGTATGTATGAACTTGTAATAAGATCTCTTTGGCTATACCATTTGTATCTGGCTGGTTTTGGTATCATTAAAAAGTTTTAATTTTAAAGAAGACAATTCCAAATTCAAATTAGGAAAATGTGTGATTTTCATTTGTTTTTCTTATTGTTAAAATGAGTGAATATAATGAAGAAATTCAATACATTTTAAAATTTTACTACAAAAAAGGTAAAAATGCAACACAAGCCGCGAAAAAAAATTGTGATGTTTATGGACCTAATGCAATATCTGTGAGAGTAGTGCAAATTTGGTTTAAGCGTTTTCAATCTGGAAATTTTGATATCAAAGATGCACGTCGCTCTGGTCGCCCTGTTACGGACAAAATTAATGCCATTTTTGGAAAAGTGGAGCAAGTTCGACATATTAGTAGTTACGATGTAGCTGGAGAACTGGGAATGAACCACAAAACGGTTTTGGAGCATTTGAAAAAAGCTAGGTTCACAAAAAATCGGGATATTTGGGTGCCTCATGAGCTCACTGAAAGAAACCTAATGAACCGTGTACTCATTTGTGATTCTTTATTACGACGTAATGAAACCGTACCATTTTTGAAGAAGCTGATAACTGGTGATGAAAAGTGGATCACGTACGACAAGAACATGCGAAAAAGATCGTGGTCAAAGGCCGGTCAGGCTTCACAGACTGTGGCGAAACCCGGGTTAACTCGCAACAAGGTGATGCTGTTGTGTATGGTGGGATTGGAAGGGCATTATTCATTATGAGCTGTTACCGCCAGGCAGGAACATCAATTCTGAACTTTACTGCGAACAACTGATGAGATTAAAGCAAAAAGTTGAGAGAAAGCGGCCGGAATTAATCAACAGAAGGGGTGTGGTTTTTCGCCATGATAATGCTACACCTCACACATCTTTAGCCAGTCAGCAAAAATTACGAGAGTTTGGCTGGGAGGTGTGAATGCATCCGCCATATAGTCCTGACCTTGCACCTTCAGATTTTCACGTGTTTCGGTCTCTGCAGAATTCCTAAGGCAGTGTCAGGTTAACATCACGAGAGGACTGCCAAAACCACTTGCCGCAGTTTTTTGATCAGAAGCCCCAAAATTTTTATAGCAATATGATCACGTCCCTACCTACAAGATGGCAAAAAGTTATCGGACAAAATGACACCTACATACTTTAGTCAAATGTAAATAAACTTTATAAAAAAACCTTTTGAATTTTTATATAAAATGCGAAGAAACTTTTTCCTCAACCTAATATTATTTTAAGTCAATTTCTCGCGATAATCAGTTAGCTTGATGAACGAGTTAGATGTTTCAATCCCTAAGTATGTTTGTAATGAGAACTGTTAAATTGGGCTTCTTATTTTGTGATTATTATTGTTATAAGATGTCATCCATTATTTTAATTTTTTTCCTTGGCATTTGCAATCAGTGGCTATACTTTGAACACTAGTGTTATTAAGAGGATTTGACAAAAAAGGTAACATTTATATTAAAAAACCTTTGTTTAAAAAATGTGTATATCTTTGGCCCTGGAGTTATGTGTGATATCTTTAAAACTAAATATTGTTTGCACAATAGAGGCATTTCATTAATATTGCCTGTATGCATATTTCAGTTCTAATATAAATTTTGTAGGGGTGTTTGTTAGTTTGGAATTCATTAAACTTTGTATATATCTATGACTACATGGAATAATGTTGTATTTGATATATTTCAAGTATGGCAAATGTGATAATATTCCATGCAACAGTCAATATGTAATTTGGAGAGTATTATATGACATGGATACTTTAGAATAGAATAGAATAGAAAACACTTGATTGTTCACCAAATAAATAATTACAATAATTTAACAGAAAAACAAAAGGCAGCCTTATTGCTTAAAGCGATCTCTTCCAGGCAACCTGACTGAGAGGATACTTTTAACAACTGATATCTAGGTATAATTAAATTAAAAAGAAGTAAAAATAAAAAAAAGGAAGAACAGCACAATGTGGACAGTAAACAGCTAAGTTAAAAAGAATAGAAAAATATATATTTTATTATAAACTAACTACTTTCTATCTTAGAAAAGAAAATAATTCCCACATGATACAGAACCAAAATTGACATAGGGAAAGAATCTTAAAAACCTTTGGTTTGTCATAACAATGTTTGATTACAGTTTATTTCTAATAAAGTTACTTAAGCAAAATTTTATTATAGGAGTATTTTACATGAATTTAATTTTTATTGATTAGACATGGCTACTAAAACCCTTACTCTTATGAAACCATTTAAAGGGGCTGTCCCAGATACTCAAACCATATTAAATAACAAAAATTTTCATACCAGGGATCTAACCCAGACCCTCTGTTGCAATGAGTTAGGTTGCAGACTTAGCATACTCCAACTCCGAGATTGTCTGAGCTAGGTGCATACTTTTCTTAAGATCTAAAAATTGAAACCAGCTACAATTGATAAACCAATCCCTCCTTATGTAAAACAAATTTAAATCATAATTCTATTTTATTTTCTATTTCAGGTAGTAAACTACAATCACCTCATGCCAACCCGTTACTCAGTAGACTTCAGCTTTGAGAAATTTAGTGCAAAGGACTTGAAAGATCCAGCCAAGCGCAAGAAACTTCGTTTCAACACAAGAGTGCGCTTTGAAGAGAGATACAAGAGTGGAAAGAACAAATGGTTCTTCCAAAAGCTTAGGTTCTAAGGAGTAATTTTAACATAAATAAAACATTACTTTGGTAATGAAAATTTTGTTTGATTTTCCTGCTCAGAACATAATAACTGAAAGAACTAGAGGCAACCAATAAAATTAAAATATATATATAATATTGATAAAAAATAAATGTGCCTTTTCGTGCTGCTACAAGCCCTTATTTGTAGGTAATCGAAGACCTACAACCTGAATAAAGCTGCTTTTAAAACTACTGTTACTCGGGCATAAACACGATGCATATACAAACCGTGTAGTCATAAAAAAAGATGAAACTGAAGTGTCAAGATCATTTCTCAATTTGTCATTTTTTTGAGTTTTTGGCGAGAACTGAAAGGAGACGTGCTGGGCAGTTTTATTTTCTAAAAATGTGTAAAATTACTCTAAAATGAACAATAGTTGTAGGATATTGATAGGTTTTGAGTGTAATTATATGTTTTTGTGAGAAATTTGAACTGTATAGCCAAATGTGGTCTTTCGAGTTTTCACAAGAACCCCGTTGGATGGCGTCGATTGTAGCCTACAATACAACGACGCCTGGCTTAAAAGCCTAGTTGCCAGGCCATAATCATAAAAAAAAATCATTTTGTCAAATGCACAGAGTACGTTTATAACTGGAAAGTCAAATGTGTTTGTGTAACAGAGTAATGTCAAATGCTTAGTGCTCACGGAGTTTTTGGCGGGAACTGAGAGGGGACGTCGTGCTGTGCAGTTTTATTTTCTAAAAATGTGTAAAAGTACTCTAAAATGAACAATAGTTGTAGGATATTGATAGTTTTTGAGTAGTAATTATGTATTTTTGTGAGAAATGTGAACTGTATAGTCAGATGTGGTCTTTCGAGTTTTCACAAGAACTCCATTGAATGGCGTCGGTTGTAGCCTGCAATACAACTGCGCTACTATACGAAGACATATTATTACATCAGAATTGGCTGTATGGACTAAGATTCCTTTGCCTGCCTTTGTGGCAAATTTGAAAAACAACAACAACAACTTAGTGCTCACGAATTTTTCACAATTATTAAGTTATTTCTTTATTCTTTGTTTACATGAATACATATTACTTATTTAAAACGGATTTAGTGTTATAAAATGTTTGGATAACAATTCACGTCACGTACCTCACGTGTAAGTTTCTGTTTGTACCTTCGGCCTGCTATGTATGGTACATTATCGTCTTTGCAAATTTAATCTTTAATAAAAAATAGAAACACAATGGCGGACTCAAAATCCTTTTCGTCTTTGTTAGCCTTAGTTGATAGTCACTTATCAAAGAGTAGCTTTCAAATGAACGACATATCAGATATTTCAAAATCCATATCAATACCATTTAGTCGATTGCACAAAAACGATTCAGATACATGTTTGTCTTCATCATCGCAGATACTGCTTTTGCCTCCATTCAGTGTTATTAACAGTCCAATAAGTAATATTCTGGCCGAACAGGTCTCCAACATGATTAAAGCCAAAGAGAAGAAAGAACAAGAAGCAAAAGACAACATAGCACACAAGTTAAAAAACCTTAATTTAGATGATAACTACATTGATCTTGTCCAAGCTATAAAGGAATCAAAAGGCCATCATGTACCAATCAATGATGAAGAAAGCAGAATTTCACTAGACTTAGTGCTTAAAGACAGTGAAGAGATTGTGTTGGACAATGAACCAAATATGAAAGAGCAAGTTTTTCCTGTACTACCTTGCACAAATGACAAGTCTTATATACTAAAAGAAAAAATTAACAAAGCCAGATGTTCTCCATTTGGGAAGGTATTGACATCAAGATTGAGGCCAATAGCAGCTCCATATTTACATGAAAGAGTTATTTCAAGGGTAAAAAGGTTTGATTTTAATTTAAGATCTCCATATGATGGTATTTTGGAGAAATTGAGGCGGCCAACATTACCAAACCATATTCAGTTAGGAATATTTGATGTTAACCCAATTATAAACGGGTAGAATTGGTTGTAAGACATACATTTAGGTATCAGTCTGTAAGTGATGTGTTTGAAGTGACTATTAAGTTATGATCCTCATTGAATGTGTGAGACTAAATCATAACTAGGATAGCTCAACAATGACACTCAATATATCAGTTGGGCAAATTCAACACCTAGCTACCGACCTGTTTTTTAATGTGCGTGTTAATTTATTCCTAATGAACTAAAGTAAATAGTTTTGATTGGTATGTTTTTTATTGCATGAGTTCAGCGGAAAGGCAGACAATGGAAAGGTGTTACCTATGCCTATGGCCATTTGCAACACCAAAGGCATTATAAATGTGCTGCTGCTCTCTAAAGGCAGATTGGAACTTGGCCACTAATGCCAGAACACAACTCAACATTATTATGGCAGCATACTCTAGATCAGGGGTTGTTGCCATCTAGATGGGCAAATACCCTATCTTATAGTTGTAGCATATTTTTTGCTCTGCTGTAAAATTTATTGAATATCACTTACTAGGGTTTGGTTTTTCACAACTGATATGGTTTATCATACTTAGAACATATTATATGTGTAGTTAAGGTGTGAACTGATTAGAACTCAATAAAAAATATTCTTTAGTCTTTTCTTTTTAACATTCCCTATACTTTTTCTCAAATTTTTTATTGCTCCATTCAAGTCTATACCACTTATTCCTTTGAATTTTTCAAAAAATCAAAACTAGGATTCAGGTACTCACATTATTCATTCTTATAACACCATAAATTCATCCCAATGACTGGGGACACTCTTGGGTCATACACATGAATAGTCCAAGTTTGAACTCTAACATCACTCATCTTATTAATAGTAGTTATTGAAATTCAAGTTTTTATTAAAAATAAGTTCCACTGGAGACCACTTTTTAAAGGTCATACATATAAGTTAAAATTTTATTTTATTTCCTATTGTATACAGCTTCACAAACTTGTTATTGCTGTTAAGGAGAAGAAGCAGGCTAAATAACACAACTTCGTAATATACTCAATAAAATTTATTTAAATAAATTATATTCTTTTAAGCAGTCTATTCATAATAGTATTATAATGAGAATGTAATAAATCATTAGTACTAATAGAGAAATAAAAGATGTATTAAAATACAATATTAATAAGCTCAACTGAATATGCCAGGCACCTTACAGTGATGGTTACATATTTATGGTTCCTCAGTATGTATAACTAAAATACTTCAGAGATAGGTATACTAAGTAATCTAAGAGTTAACTCATTGTATTCAGTAGAGAAAATTTCAGAAACAATCTCTCTGAAATTTTACTCTAGTCTAGACATTATCGGAATCTCTTTTAGAGTTGCTTAAAGAAAACTTAGAGCAGCCACATTCAACCTTATTTTTATAAGGGCCACATAGACATTAGATGTGGTGTCTCAAGCCATAACATTATTTAGGTGTTTTTATACACAGCAGACAGGCTGTCGGTCTACCTGATGGAAAATGGTTATTTTATGTATGAATATTATCAATACCAGAGATTACCAAGGTTGGGTGTAGCAGACTTGAGCATCTAAGAAATCATACTGATATATGACTATTTTAGTGAATGATAATTCACTTTATTTAAACCCACAAACTGCAAATACTTTAGTAATAAAACAGTTTTGAATATACAGTTTCACAATGTTATACATATTTAGTTACTACTAAAATACTGCACAGTTTATATCACTCAATATAATTAATTATGTTGTTAACATTTACATTGAGTTTAGCTCATTAATGCTTACTGATTTTTATAAACACCAAAATACAGTTTATAATTTAATTAAAATATATATATGTAGTTCATGCCAATGTTTATGCTCTCTCCAGATTAGCATTGAAATATTGTACAATGATTGATTTTGTACGAAAAATTATCTATTGCACAGTTGAAGTGTTATAAAGTTTGCTATAGACTACAAAATATATTTCAGAACTATGCATCAATAAGTACACATTTTTATAATTGCATGCAAACACTTGATGGCAGAAAGCTTTTCTACTCTGTGTCACAATTTCGATTTTTATTTACAAAATTGATTATTATTATGCATATACTTGGTAAAATGTAATTTGGGCCCTATGACAGGTGAGAAGTTACAGTTTTGTAATACTGCTAAAAAGCAAATAATTTAAATATGTATATATATTTAGAAATTATTACTTAGACATGACAACATATGCTTTTGATGAACTAAACTTTCCAAAATGCCTTTTTTAAATCCTAAGTTATTTATTAGTCTTGCCAAATTTCACGAAATTCGGAATAGAACCTCTTAACACTATTGCATAATATATATTGAGCATAAATAAGACTGCATGAAATGAAGACAGTAAAGTAGGAAAGCAGATCCAAGGTCCGAAGTGGATGCTCCGAATACAACTGGGCTTTAGCACTAGGATGATGATGAAGGTTATTTCTGGCATCAAAAAGTGACACATCCATCAATTCTCTAAAAATAATACAATGTACATATTCATCACGCCACAGCCAGTTTACCAATCCTTTCGTCGAGCTTCTTGATTTCCTTCTGGAGGCTGTCGACGTTCAATGCAAACACCTCTTGTACGCCCTGCAGTAGTTCTTTGTTGTTCTGAACGCCCCGTGCAATTGTACTTTGCAAAGTTTCTAACTCGGTCAGGGATTTACCGAAGTTACTCGCTGTGGATATAAAATAATTTCATCAAACTATTATATATGTTTCTATTAAAAGCTATTTGTTTATCGTGACTACAGCATCATGCCTATTAATCTGTGAACATTGTAAACGCGTATGTAATATGTTACCTTTTTGTGCCTAAACATATATTTATCTATAATATAAAATACTAAAAAATGCCGTGTCTGTACATTGAAGCTATTTAATAAAAATAACTGGAATTAAGTATATAAACAATGGAGAACATGATAAATTTTTTTTTACATTTCTTGTCTGTCTATTCGGGATTCACGAAAAAGCCGGTTTCGATGCGGTTTTCGTTGAACGAAAGCAAATTCTTAGACTTAAAATCTGCGCTATATTTTATTCTGGCCATCCCGCGGCATTTTTTCTGGGAATGAATATGAAACGGCCGGAAAGAAAAAAAACTAACTCCAATGGGATTATTTCACTGCAAATTTTATGTAAGAAAATGTGTGAAATTTTTTATCCTAGGAATAACACAAAACAAGCTTATATCCCGGGGTGTAACTAAGGATACTTTTATCTCGATAAATGACGTCGTTTCCGCAGGATAGACGGATTAGCTAAATAGATGGCGCTGCAATTGCATTTTTTCAATTTACGAATAAATACGTGTCATTTGTTGTATTACCTCAAATCAGGTTGACTTTGACTCATCTCTATGTTATTGTATACATTTATCAAAACATATATAACTTTCAATACAGACCTTGATTGTGAAGGGCCTCCAGCGCCTCCATGCGTTCCAATATCTCGGAATGTGATATACCATCGATTTGCTTCAACATTTTATATAATTCATTCACCTGTCAATTAGAAAATATATCGTTAATTGAGTAAGGATAATACATGGACGTACTATTTAAACTGGACTGAGTACTATGTAAGCCTCCTCAGGTTCCATGGTACATGCATGACACAATAAGTAGGCACCAAATTAAAGTTGCACATAAGTTACGTTCCGGACACATTCCATTGAGAAAGTTTGGGTTCTTAATGAAAAAGTCTGATTCCGAAAATTGTCTAACTTGCAACATGGTTGAAGATGTAACTAACCCACATTCTCTTGGAATGTGTTCGGAACGAAGCAGCCAGAATTAAGTTCTGCGCAGAGTTAAGTCTGGAGAGATTGGACTTGTGTATAATATTTTGCATTTTGGCCTCTTCTGCTTCTCAACAAGCTAGAACCACATACAAGTTTTTGATGAGCTCCCTGTCTGCGGGGAACTGATCATAAACATTAAATTTTGTATTCATTTTGTTAGTTTAATGTAAGTTATAATAAATTAAGAAAAGGTACATTGGGGCTGACATAACCAAAAAGGTTCAAAGCTCCTTGAAATAAATTTAAAAAAAAAGACATCCAAATAGAGAATTTCATCTCTTTCTAAATAGGGTGACAAAACAATTTTCGCTTTGGGGATAAGATTAATTAAAACCCCCATTAGAAAAAATAAAGATTAGGATAATAATAATAGTACACGCTTGTCGAAGACGCTTTGTCAAGTTTGACACATTCGTTTTCTTGACTTTGCAGGTTTCATCATGATTTTTTTCCTGGATTGTCACTATGTTTTTATAAAGAATATGCACATTAGGGCAAAAAAACCGCTTAATGTATCCTTTCCGGCCAGGATTCGAACCCGCGTTATATGAAACGCAAGTGCATTCGTTGCATACAGTTTTAGACGACTTATAATTCCGATCAGCAGTTTTTCGTTTGCGCAGAAAAGTGTAGACCAGTTTCCAACATATAGGTAGATAATCCATATCTAACTTCATTTGCATGTGGAAATGGCTGATTGTTGTTTGCTATGCATTCTTAGCTCTGTTCTGCTTACACGATTCATTTACACACAATTGACTGTTTTCTCGCGCTACTAAAATTGGTCTATTGCACAGGAACATCCAGAGGACTTACAGAAGATACTTGTATAAAAGTAGTTAAGTTAGTTATATATGATTTCTAGAAGTTTATACATTTATTTCTCCTCTTTATGGCTTTGAAGTTGGGAAAGAAAACATTATCTCACAAAGTTTGAGTGTCCTCATAAGTTTAAGTGAAAATGTTAAAGGTGTACCTACTTACTAGAGAACAAAAATTTTATTGTCTCTGCTTCATCTGGGATAATGTTAGTGTTAGGGACAGTTGCACACAGACCTAGCGATGGGTTTAATGCATGAAATAGAATTAGTTACTGTTATGTACTGAAATGAAGGTAGATTGGAGAGAAGTTAGTCTGTAGTGGCTATTGAGCGCGAACTACATTTATTCCGTAAATTCATGAGTATTTAATAGTTACCTTAGCGTGTAACTCTGGATCCGCTGGTTTGACAGCTGCTTTAAGCGCTTCCACGTTAGTGAGAAGTGACGTGACTCTCGCTTCAGCCGCTGCCAGTTCACCGGGCCTCAATAGTGAAGACTGGGCCGCGAGCGACGCCGCAGCGCCACACAAGGTCGCCTGAAAGTTTACGAAAGTAGATTAGGATATCTGTCTGTCTGATACAGGTGAATAATTCAAATATGGCTGGTATGGCTAAATCCGTAACTATAATAATAATATAGTGAAATCAGCCGGCACGGAGTGGAGATCGCTAGAGCTAAGACTCAAGCTCCAAGGATGTAAGTGATAAATGGCATCACGTCAGAAGTAGCTTCGGTGAACCTGCTGTCCACCTCTCCACGCCCCTTAGCCACTCACACCCATGTTGCCCCTGTCTTCTATGTCATTTTTTGGGGCCCATGCAGGGAGTGGAGAGACACCGTCTGCCCATTTTTCCATGTTCCCCGAACATTGCGACGGGCAGACGCCATAGTCCCCATATTCCCAGACCCCTAGTATCACTAGCAGTTCATCCCAATAGCCCGGTACTTTTTGTTCTTATTTCCCACAATAGTCCTACACTGGCCGGGGCTTGTCCTTGGGTGCATTATTATATGGTGTAGACAGGGATAATCGCCGGTCAGTGTCACGCCACATTTACTTTAAATTTGTTAAGGTGCTTCTACGTGTCGGCCTTCCCATGGCCCCACGCAAGCCCTCCAAAAGTCCGGGTCATTTTTATGGCCCGTGGTCTTCAAAGACATACAGTATATAGTGAAAAATACTAAAAGGCATCTCCAGGCCGAATTTATGGAAAACTAGATAATCATTAGATTTTTGAAAAATCAATTACCTTGATCAGAAATTGAATTAGCTGATTTATAATTTAAAAAAAAGTATTATTACACCAACTCATAGTATAGCTTGTAATGATAAATTTCTGTGAATTAATGTCAAACTAAAGGCAAGGATTGATTTTCAAACTGCAACTATTAGAATTTTTTCTTGTCTGCCTGTTCGAGTGTCACATAAGTAACTACTGAATGGATTCAAATGGAACTCGACACAGAGCTAATTTATATAACAAGTCAGGATAGTTTCTAATCTGATAGAAAATAATAGAATACTGAATATCTATATTGCGTAATGCATGTACAAGGATGTTAAAGTTGTTATAGTAACAATGCATTCTGTCCATACAAAGGCGTGCAAAATTAATTTTACAATATTGACTTATAATTTCATTATAACTTACAATAATTAATAATTAAAAATAAGTAAGAAAAAACAATAATAATGATAATCACCTCGCACACGAGATTACTGCCATGTGGCATATGGAGTCAGCGATTATCGTACCGATAGTGGTGTCTGTTAACGGTCTAATAGGAAAGAGCCTCGACCGACACCTAGAGAGGCTGTCGCTCGGTAAATGGGTGAAGGGCCAGATACAGAAGGAGGATTTCCTGAGCACGGCACGCATTGTGAGAAGGTTCGTCTCTGGAGCCCTAACCACCGATAGCCTGGACCCGAGGCCAGGCTGCGTCGTCGTCGTCTTTTAAATTTTTTTGATATTGCTTTTATGTATATAATATATACTAGCTGATACCCGCCCGCTTCGCGTGTCGTAAAATCCATTCTTAGCTGACCTCTACTTGGCGAAAGGAAGGTCCATGCCAAATTTCAAGTCTAAGTATTATATTATCTAAATAATAAAATGTTTTATAATTACGGCATGTCAAATATATTTATGACAATTTTATAATAACATTTACAGTCTTATTTATATTGAGTTAAGAGTAAGTTACTCAATATGAATAAGACCGTTAGTCGTTAATAGCTTACTAATGATAAATGACGTTGTATCCGTGGGTTAGACGGATATAGCTAAAAAGATGGCTGCGGTCGCATTTTTCTGGAACCGCCGTTGCAATTTACTAATAAACACGTCGTCGTTGCAACACGAAGTTGCACTGGCACAGCTAGTTATTTTATCTATCTATAATTATATATAAATAAAATGAATCGTACAAATGTATGTACGACTTTATGAATTTTGATGAAACACTGATTGATGATTTTGTGTTTTAAGTGGGTCCCCCTGGTCAGATTCATAATTGGAACCTGTAGGAGCCACTAGGTCCCTACAGGTTCCGATTGTGAATCTGATGTGAAAATCTAGGACCCGATTGTAGTGAATCGGAGTCATCCTAGGATCGGTCCTAGATTTTTAATTTTTTCAGGGCAAGACAGTATCTGCTAGAACCGCTAGTTTGGTATAAAATTATAGCAATATACAATACCTGTCCTGTAGATGCCTGAAGCCGTCTGAACGCCTCTTCATCTCTCACACCAGCCGCCTGCTCCAATTTATGTAACCTTCACGAAAAGGGGTTAAAATCAACAAAACTTTAAAGAAATATAAAAGAAACGAACTAAGAAAGATTTTGTTTGATTTTACTATGCAAGCAATAACAAAAGCCAAAACAGACTGTTTATAAAAATAACTCGAAATGACGACTTGATAATACACATACAGCTGGTCTGAAGACTAAAAACTTTTAGGACCATAAATGAGTGGAAAAATGATGTTTAATTAACATACAGAGTTATTAAAAAGGCCAAATTAGTATAACCATTTTGCGAATCTGCATATCTAGAAATATTATTGGACAGTCAAAATCAAAGTAATTTCTTTGTGTATATACAGAGTATATACTCTGTCAACCAACTCTCCTTTTGGGTAGCGGTTACATTATTTACATTTATCTATTTTAAACAATTATTTTTATTACTCATCTTACTTTCACAGCTGCTGATACATATACTTAATATATATACTATATCCATAGTTTAATTAATTATTTAATACTAATTATCAGCACTTCCAAAGAGTTTAACTTGATTAAAAGTAAAGAAATGGAGTCAGAAGCTTTCTTTAAAGTAGTTTCTTAAATAAGTATATGAGATATTTTTAAAATATATGTCATACTGATTAGTATTAATTAAGGCTTGGCCTCTATTTACCTGTGTTCCAATTGCGCTATCCTAGTGGTTTGGGCTAAATTGACTTCAGGCTTCAACTTCAAGTGAGCAGTAACTAAATCACCCTGCTTCTTTTTCCCTTTACTGGACAGGTACTCCCTGCAATTAGAAATTAACAAGATATACAGACTTGAATTCTAAGCTGATATTAGACTGTTCATTTTTATCTTTCAAATTGGATGAATCAACCAGTGATCCTTATAAACCAAAAATTAATTCATTCAATGAAATTGAATGTAGTGTCCTTTCATCCAAATTGATTCAATTATATTGATCTGTCTACTTCCAGCATTAGATAATTAAAAGAAGAAAAAAGACTAAAGCACTTAGTTATGGAACTGTTTAGGTATGGTTGGTAAAAATATGCATAAGTACAAGAAATAAATGATTTTCATGCCTATTTTGCCTACTAGAAGAAATTCATAAGTAAATTTATAGTAGCCCTGATTCAATAATATCTGAAGACTAGCAATAAAGAGTTGTAAAAAAAACTAACTTGAGTTTTTCAGCCTTGGGATCAATCTGTTCACCTTCCTCTAACTTCAATTCTTCAAGAAGTTTCTTTGTTGTGTTAATTTGAACTGCCAACTTGGAGAATTCTTCCTGAAACAGAAGCACAACTATCTAAATGTTTTTATTATTTATTTTGCATGAATCTTACATATGCAGTCTTATTTTCATTTTGAAATCATGTTTATGAAATAATAATATTGTATTTCTTTGACCTTTATGGGTAGCTTTTGATAATTATTTTATTATGGGTTGGAGTCTCGGCTCTCGTGCATAAGTTAGAAAATTAATCTTACCAATTATTTTAAAATACACATTATAGATTCACAAACTAAGCAAGTTAAGCTTGTGGGTTGTTACACATAATGGATAGCTTTAGGGCATGTGGTTGCATCTGACCTTAGGGACAATGCAAACACTGTATGGGAACAAAAGGCCTTGTTTATAAGACCTAATATGATTGCCCACAGATTTGCATGATGCTCACAAGAAGTTAAGGTAACTTTCAAAGCATATTTAATTAGTTTTTGAAGCCCAAAAAAGATGCATAAGACTCATGTTTGGCTTAAAATCTACTGATAGTTGCAGATCATATCTTAGCAAATATAAAATTTTGACACTTCCTTCTCTCTATATCATGGGAATAGCAATGTTCGTCAAAGATAACCATAATTTATTCCAATCACTAGCACAAGTAGTAAGATGTAATTGCAGAGATCAGAACATATTCTTTCTAGAAGTATCAAAAACAGAATTCATGAACAAAAGCATAATTTGTATGGCTCCAATCATTTTCAATAGGAAAGAAAAGCCTAAAGACTGGAGAGATTTAAAGCATGACATATACAAACAAAAATTAAGGACATTTTTATTAAATCAATGAATTACTAGACTCTTTAAATAATACATTTTGATCATTATTTATTTTTATATTTTATATATTAATGTGGTATTAATATATTAATAAAATAATAATTGTAGTCAATAGTTAGTACAGTATTTTTTTTTGTGACCTTCTTTTTGGGTTATTATTCTGACATTGTATGTAGGACATTTAATTATATTTATTATTATAATTTTCTATGCCTAACTGGACAAACATGATGCACCTTTACTTTTATACCATCATGCATACTCTGATACGTAAATACTCATGTTTAAGAAATAAATAAACTTTGACATATTGCACATCTATCTATGTGTAGTCTGTGGGCTAACTATTCATAGAGAAGGTACCCTTCTTGTTTAATACAATAACACATTCAGGATGGTGTTGGGGATGCCCCACCACTACAGTGTCTTGGGTATGTTTGCTCAGGTGTAAACCAATTGCTTCCAGACCACCATTAGGAAGCAGTGTGTGTCACTGGTGCGCCAGGTGCAGGCCAGCTCAAATGCTGTCCTGGCGATGATTGCTGATAGAGTAGACTGTACCTTAGACAGATACATTAGACACTGTTGCACAACACATAATAGTGTAATGAAATTATAATCCATGTTGTATGTGAATATGTGTATAATATGTGAAAATGTATGTCTAACTTTTTATAATTGTAATTATTAATGTATTCGCAAAATTTACTCAGCACACATTGAACCTGGGACCTCCGCATTGTAGTGAAATAGATGGGCTCACATTTAGACCAAAAAGGCAGCCAATTTGTGTCAATATCTAATATCCAAAATATCTATATTATGACTTGAAATGACACTATTATAGTTAAAGTAAACAAATCTTTAATAGGAAACCGCAACCATGATCCAATCTTGGTCAGTAGAGTTGGAAAACCCTGTGGCTGGCATTGATATGGTGGAGGCGGTTCGACCACAGCTGTTGAGATGGCTCTCGCGGAAACGCGGGACTCTGACCTTCAGAATGATGCAGATACTTACTGGGCACGGTTGCTTCAATAAGTATCTGTGTCAGAATACGGCTGCTTGCCTTCACCCCAATGCCGGTAGTGTGGCGCACAAGACACGGCGTTTCATACGCTAGTCGAGTGCGCAGCATGGGCACCACAGAGGTTTGAACTCGAGACCATAGTAGGTCCAATCAATTCACTCGGCAGTCTGGTGCAAGTCATGCTGCATAGCAATGATCACTGGGTGGGTGCGGCCAATTTCTGCAAGGCTGTTATGTCTCAAAAGGAGGCCGCGGAACGAGATAGGGAGAGAGGTATAAGTTCGCATGCGTCTCGCGAGCACCGACATCAGTCAAGATCCCAGAGGCATAGATATGTGCATAATCTCCCTCCTTGAAATATCGCTGCAGGGGCCCTCTAGCATCTAGGGAGCAGAGGAGCCTTCACCCCTGTTGTCGAAGTGAGTTTGCACTGCTTCCTGGGGCATTCTCAAGCACTGATGCGCTAGGATCAGCGTGGGCATAACTATGTTTTAAGTCTCATGCTCTTGCTATCACAGCGTGGGGCACACGGGAGGAGCGTGGTTTTAGTGCAGTATTGAGTTGGTGGGTAGGATGGTTCGAGTCTCCACACAAGCCGGTCGATTACTGTTTGGCAGCCCCTAGGGGATTGCCTCCATAATTGACTATGGTCTAATCTCTAGTAAAGGACCTGGTATTGTGCGAAATGCATTTTCCCACCTTAAAAAAATCAAATCTTTAATGTTCTTTCCTACATCTTCCAAAGACATTTTTCTTATACTACTAAGAACCTTCATTTCAATCTGATTGTATCTTACCTTTTCCTTTAATCATTTATTGTTAGTCTTTTCTTTCGTTTGTCATTTATACTTTTCACTCACACACTTCACACATAATTATAATACATACTTATACTACTAACAATATATAATATACTCATGATTTGGAAACATTCATAATCCATATATAATATGTATTGGAAAAATTTGTATTAAATTGATTAATTAACAGAATAAAAAACATACACATTTAGTTCTATATTTGTATATATATCACACATTAGGGGGGGTTGGTGCAGTGTGACATTGTGTGGGAGGGGTCCTCAATTTTGTGACATCTCATTTCAAAATCTAATAAATTGAAGCTAATTATGGATCTGCTGTTTTATTTTAAATTTATTGATGCAAAATTGTAAAATATGTGATGTCACACTAGGGAGCAAGGAGTCTCAAAAGTGTGACCAGGATGGAGTAGGTGTAAAAATATCATGTAATTTGTGGCATGCCCCTTATTATGTGCGAGTGAATTAGTTTTTGCAGTAAACTAACAACATGTAATGATGTATATCATAATATACTACAAACTTAAACTATACATGCTATTAAATATTTATTTATACAATCCCTAAAAGATAAACCTTACCTTTTCACTTTCCGTAGCATTGTTCTGTTGTTCAGTGACCTGTTCTAGCAGTTCTGAGAACTCACAGCGGAGTCTGTTGTAGCGCTCTAATGGAGTTTCTGGGTCACCTTCTGCAGCCAGTTCCCATTCACCAGCTCTACAATTTTAAATAAATTTACATAGAAGACATCTACACATCTATCTTCTTTATATATAAATAATCATATCCAGTTAATGTTTAACTAGCAAATACTATATAAAATTAAGAATATTTGTAAAGTTCTTAAAATAAGATTGCACTTTGTTAGTTAGTACTTTAGGAATTTAAGAAACCACCTAATTTTTTTAGTTTGTAATAATTTATTTGTTTGCTTTGTTTTTTTTTAGTTCATACTGCCAGAAATTAGTAGCCCTAACATTAACTATAAAAGAGGAAAATATGTGTGAGCTGGTGAGGATGTTTAAAGTTGAATAATAGTGAATTTAATTGTATATATTAAATACCTGTACCCAATTCTAGACTTCCTGCTTAATCTATCGGAGAAATCGACAGCACCAGTGAGAAACTTCCCTTTAAACTTATTAAACGAATCCTTCACAGATAAATGTAATTGCTCAATAGATTCGTTCTCTTCCTCCTCATAAGGGTCCGGCTGGTCCGCTTCAGGCAAATCACCTGTCTCATAAACATCAGGCTGGTCGTAAGCCTATAAAAAGAAGTCCATATATGCTAAGTTCTACGTGCAATAAAATCAATACAATATTTTATCATTTACACTGTTCTGGGTAAACTCACTATTCCTGGGAGATTCTCATATTTAGGATCTGCCATTTCAGTAATAAAAAGGTATTAGAAGTCTTTATTTAAGTTTATTTAAAATATTTTTTACAATTTTTGGATGATATGACGTCATTAATTTACAAGATGAGTCGATTCGACTGTGTTTTTTAAGAAAGGGTGTGACATTGACAGTAGACAAATATAATAAGGATTGTCATAATTTTCTACAATGGTAGGCAAAGGACTGAACTCTTAAAATACTCTGTGCTTCTAACACACCCTAGTCTGAAAAATATGTCTGTTATTTCATAATAAAACAAAATATTTGTATGCTTGCTGTCAAATAGGATCCCTTAACTATAATCATAGAGAATATGAATCACATGTAGTTAATACACTGTCATAGGTTCTTCATATAAAAATGACTCGTACTTCGATGATAATATTTCTATGCTAGTCTAATAAGGCTCTTAGAGTTAGTAAGACTTTATCTTCCAATATAAGTTCTTCGATTAATGCGTAATGGACCCCTCTCTTTGATTGCCTTGCTACCCATGATGTAATCCAAATAAGTCTTTTATTGTTTTCTTTATCGTTTTTATCTTATTTTTTTATTACAATTAATAAAATTGCACTCATAGCAAGGGAAAACTCGGCTAAATCGTTATCCATCTTGATAGTATCTCTTCAGTAGTCTGTGATCTTGATAAAGTATGACGTTTATATGATCATAAGTGGAATATTTATAAATGAAGGACGGCACCATTTAAATATGATCATAGAATTTGACAGATGTGAGATCATATTTATATGATAAATATATGATAGTGTAATTGGGGCCTTAGTAAATATCGAAGGTTAATTAAAATATCATTTACTTTTATTCATTTACATTTAATTTGGATACATTTATTGTTTTCGTTTAGTAAAAAAAGTAACTCGTAGCACACAGAAATCATTGTTAGATGTACACAATAATGACTATTTGTTTCATTTTAATTAATTATCCTTTATATATGGTTCATTTCATTAAAATCGAGGCTATCCCAAAAGGTCTTGTGGCCAAAGTCAACATCTGATTTCATTTCGAAGTTTGTAGGCGACGTGATCTCCAAGTAATTGAGTTCGTCAGCACCCGGTTTTACGGGAGTCCATGCACTCCCATTATTTATGAGCTTCGGAGTTCTGAAATCAAAATGATTATAATTTATTATTAAAGCATTCCGCAGCGCTTAAAGATGCAAGTCAAAGACTGCAGTTTAGTTAAAGTCGAGATCTTTAAAGTCTTTTATAAGTGCGTCCTGCCCGAATAGTTACTAGAAATAGTTACTTTCGTATTTATAATATTTTAGGACTTAGTCTATATTCTACTCGCAGACTTGAGAGAAGACAGATAGAATTCTTAAAAGCGGGACATAGAGTGCGAGCAAGCTTGTGTACTTATAGCTCGACGATTTTTTTCGACTGTACAAGTTTCAATACTTATGATGACACACGGGCGCAATAATTATGTCGTCGCCTTAAGTACGCGTACTTGCTGGTTGGAAAAAGGATTGCTAGTGTTCTAACTTGCTCTTCCTTCTTCTTCCACTGCTTATCCCATTATTTGGAGTGGGAGTTTTTTGACTTTCCTGCATCAAGCAATACTAGTTTTGGATGGACAGTTGGGTTTTGATAAGGTCTCTTTCAATGTTCAACCACCAGGTCAATGGTCTTCTTAGCTATTATTCTTACTTACTAGTCTTGTTAGGATCTTACGTAAAGAAGGTGATGACTAAGTACAAGTACAGTGTTCTGATGGCTTTGAGGAAGTGTAGATACTAATATAACCTCTAGAGGTTTCCTATCCTATGTATAAATCAATCCCTGTATGTATGTATTTTTCGTTGTTTTCTTAAGAAAAAGATTAAATTTTTGCTTTAGTTAAGAAGTTATTAGGTTTATTTAGGTTGTGTTTTCTATCGTTTTATCTCACTATATTAGTTGAATTCGTATTATTATAATTTGCGCTGTTATCAGTAATATATAATTAAATATTAATCCTGATCTTAAATAAATAAGGAAAGGGTGAATGGAAAAAGAGAGTTAGGTAAGATTGTCCAGAAGTTAAAAGAAGAGAAGAATCATTTATGTTATGTTATGTTATAGGTAAGTATGAACGTGTACTTACCCAGTAGTGGAGAAACTGTATATCATATTAATGAGCACGTTGGTCATAGCTTTGTCTTGAGGAGAGCTGATGTCCAGGTCATGGAACTTGAAGATATGGATTAGGTCGTCACCATGGGAGACACCTGAAATTTACTTCACGTTTTTTGTTTTTTTAGCAACATTTTGACAAGTGTCAAGTTTTATAAGGGTTTCTTTTTCAATCACCTGATAAAAGTTACTCATAGAAAAAAAATACCTTTGATAAGTTTTATCTGATTATTGAAAAATGGGCCCAAATAGTTCTATTTTAACTTCGACACTTCGAATTTAGCCAAGATTTAAATATTGACGATGACCCTACCATAGTTCTCGTTGTTCCGTGCCAATATGTTTGAGACGCTTATGTTCCCACGGCAGGCATATTTGTACAAGTAGGTTGACTGGTTGGACTTGAGTGCGTGGATGTAAGCTAACTTTCCCGCGCCGACTACAAAATTGCGATCACCAAGAGCCTGTTGGGGTTATAAATAATAAACTATATACCTACCTATGATCAAGTCGTGGTAGCATAGTGGTTAACGTACTCACGTCTACAATAACGCATTACCAAGTGGCATAAAGCCGCGTACGCACCTGCGAGCCTTAACCGTAACCGTTGCAGTTCTGGTGTACGTGGGCCCGAGCTCGAGGCGAGCGGCGCACGGCACGCTCGCAACGAACCGACAAAGCGAATCACGAATGTGGCATTGAGTTAAGGGGCAGCTCCTCCTACTTGGCCACAGAATAGGTTTAGGTAGGGCAATGAATTATACAAGATATGAAGTATATAAATCTATTCAATCTATTTCTATAACAACTGATAGATGCGTTAAAAAGAGATACTCTGGCCTGACGATGTCTTGAGGAGCTCTAGCGGTTTAACAGCGCGAGTAAGCATTAGCTAGACGGTAGATGTCTGCGCCTAGAACACGCTGGTAGGGTTTTCTTACAGTAACGTAAGGTAGCCTTGGTCCCCAACGGGAACGCTTAGTCTATAAATAGGTATTATAAAATTCTAAACATGCAGTGTCTGTACATTGAAGTTATTAAAAAAAACGGACAAGTGGAAAAACGAATGGCAACGGCTAAGTGGCAAAACGAATCGCAACAAAATTTTTACTTGAAGTTTTAAGGGCAGGATTTTAAATTAGACAAATAAATTAACAATCTGCCCGTACAACGTAACAATCTTAATGTACTTGTCCAATTTGAAAACTTGAAGTTAAAATTTTGTTGCGATTCGTTTTGCTACTTGTCCGTTGCCATTTGTTTTTCCATTTGTACGTTGCGATTCGTTTTTCCACTTGTCCCTTGAAGTTTCACTTTTTTATAACAGTACAATTGCAACGTTATACGAAGATTAATGTCGGTGTACGTATTAGAGTAAGTTACTGTATCCGGTCGGTTAAAGATATTGCTCGCAGATGATACGCGGCTTTAGGACTAAACGAATATAATGAAAATGTATGGGAATGACATAATACTCAGCGTAACGATATGTCATTCTCATACATTTTTTATTTTATTCGTTTAGCGCTTATACCACTTGGGGGGTAGAAGGGACAGTATACACGTGACGCTTGTCCAAGGCGGCTTGGCTGGTTTGACACATCGTTTATCTCGATATACATGTTTCACTACTATGTTTTCCTTCACCGTTGTTAGCACGTGGTAATTGTAACAATGCATGTGTGCATGCAGTGGTGCATGCGTTTCAGTTAGGATTCGAAACCACGCCCTTTGAGTTTGGGACTCATGCGCTAGCCATAGCTACCACAACTTTTATACCATATTGGATACATATTTGATTAACTTATAGATATTATATGCCACCTTATATAGATTTTGTGCGCTCGTACAAAATCTGTAAGGTGGCGAAGTTTTGTTAGATGATAAAAAGTAACTCGGTAGATTTTATTGTCTACTACCCTTTTTTATTTATTTATCATTTTTGCGTCTGAATGCAAAAGTTTGCAAGTGCAAACAATGGCAAGTCGAAGATATGGATATGGCCGAACTTACTTGAACAAGTCCAGCAAAAGTGTCTTGGCTGACTGGCTTTCCTCCAAGATATTGCTGCTTGATCTTAGCAGCCACTTCAGGTCTGCGATTCACCGGCAGCGTATCATTGTAATTGAAAATGCTGCTAGGCAGCCGATCCCAGTTGGCTTCAAGATATTGCAAGATATCTGGCTTAGATTGGTAAACTGCAAGATTAAATAAGAGACTAATTCAATGTATATTATTATTATTATTATATAAATATAATATAATAACAGCCCATAAATGTCCCACTGCCATGATTGTCCAAGGCGGCTTGGCAGGTTTGACACATCGGTTATCTCGATGTGCGGGTTGCATTACGATGTTTTCCTTCACCGTTGTTAGCACATGGTAGTTATAATAATATGCACATTAGGTCAGAAAACTGCATAGGTGGTGCTTGCGTACCGGCTAGGATCGAATCCACGCCCTTTGAGATCCGGATGCGTGAGCTAGCCGTTACGCTACCACGGCTATTTTGGTATAGATTATTGTAATACTAGGTATATACTAAGTAAGATAAGTAATAAGGTTTCCAGTAAGATTAAGAAATATGTTACAAATGATAAGACGTTAGCTGCGAATTTTTGTAATATAACATTTATGTAGTTATTACTAAAATATCGTAGTCGTACTATATATTCAGTATACCACCATAGCCACTATCATCTAAATTAGTTCCTGGGGTTGTTTGGAAAAGATCGCTTTCTAGCGATAAGACTGCCCTTTGTGTACAATTAATATAGTTTTACGGTCTTATTCATATTGAGTTAGAGTAAGTGTGTAGGCTTCTTTATGAATCTTAAAGAAGCTTCTAAGCAGGGCATCGGCATCTAATGGCCGGTTCTTATATATTCTCTTGCCTTACCATCGGTTGAATGTTGACATTACTTGTATGGAGATTATGTCTGACATAGATATTCATTTTGTTCATAGTTTGTATCTGTCTATTTTCTATAGACTAAGACGAGAACTTACCATGCCAGAAAGACTCTTGGAGTCATCTGTTTAGCAAGAGTGTGTTAAGAGTTACGTTTTTACCGATAAATTGTCATTTTTAGTAATTTATCCTCCATGCTTAAAAAGAGGGATCCTAAAGTTTTACTGTAGGGTAATGGGAATTCTATCTTCTAAGGTAGGACTTACATGGACATTCAATGCAGAGAGCAATAAGGTTGCGAGCACATACAATACGTACTAATATTTTTAAATAGAAAGGAACAGGCGTTATAATGACATCTTGTCATCATACTTTTAAAGTATCACGATAACAATAATCATTAATGCGCTATTTAATTCATTTTACTTGTTCCTTTATGTACAATGGGCAAAAGTTCTGATGAACCACTCATAAGACTAAAATCGCCTGGCAAAAATTTCGTTAACAACGCAAATAAAACATCAGTTTTAAGGGGCGGGGTTTTATTTTTACCGGTTTCGGGTTTTACAAGGAGGCAATGAAATCGCGTAAACAAAACGAGAGCAGAATACAAAAGAAAAAGGACGCCGTCAATCGTCAAAGTGCATATTGCAACTAAACATGAGTTATTGTTTTCTTTAGTTTAAACATTTCAGAAACGTCCGGATTGGTGCATATGAAATTTGAGAGTGTGTGCGTGGATATGGAAATTTTATGAGCCCTTCAAAGCAAAATGCATTGAGATGTAACATAGAGAACTGATCAAGGACGAATTTGGCCGACCGTACTTATGATGACATAAGCAGGTACGCACGTACAAAGTCTAACGTGTCGTGTTACAAGTTTATTTGACTAGTCGCTCCCCTGTACCTATGTACAGGGGAGCGACTAGTCTATACAAGCTGAGATGTATAGACATCTCAAGCTTTCTACACTAAAAAGAAAAGATGGAAACCTTTCTGTAACCTTACATGCAGCAGGATATAATCCTTCGTGGGTGGTGGTAGTAGTGATGAGAGGCAATCGCTGCATGCCACCAGCCAAAGCAGCCTGGTAAGGATCTTGGGTAAGGAACGGACTACTAACATTCGAAGCTTCTACAGTTGGCACGAATGGCGTGAAAAAGTCGACTAACGAATCCTGAAAAAAAAATCTAAATCAATTCTAAATAGGACCAAGGCCGTATTTACCGAGGTTTAAAGGCATGTGGCGCCCGGGCGCCAACACTTATGCGGCGCAAGTCGATTGACTTTAATAAAAAAGTCATTGAAGAACATAGTCATGATTTTTTGAGATCTGACTAACGATACTGTTAGCGACGCAATATAATATTTATTTAATGTTGAATTATATTTTAAATAAATGGCGAAGACGGGCGGCAGAGGGCGCGCGTAGGACAACAGAGGGGGTTTGGCGTGGTGTGGGGGTTGTCTTATGTCGATTGTCGCCCAAAAGAGTCTTCGGTCCGCGTCGCGTCGCGATGTATGTGTCTAGTTATGTACGTCCGCCCGCGCGTCGCTTGTTTTCCATTTTTTTAAATTTCTCTTGTTTTATTTGCTGGAGTTACAGATACCTCACACGACTATATCTATATATACTAGACCGATATGTAACGCCATATAGAATACGCCCTTTTTGTCTGTATTCCTCTATCCCATGGAAACAATGTCATTTATCTAGATGCGAAGTATTCTAATTATTGGCCCGAGATATAAGTTAGCTTCGTGTCAACTTTCATTTAAATCTAGTTCAGTAGTTTTCACCTGACGCTCTAACAGACAGACGGACAAAAATTCTAAATATTGTGTTTTTTAGAATGTCCTGGTCTGAATGGGGAATATGCATGTAATTCAAATAAAACTAGTATGTATACTATAATAAAAAAAAAGTATTTTTTTATATGATGTCTTTATTGCTGTAGAATTACATGAACCTATAAGGTTACTTTTTTATTTAATTCCTTTAATTTACAGATTTTAATCAATAAAAAGTTAAAAATACGCGGGATATTTAAAATCGTAAAACGCAACGCTATTGATCAAATGGAAACGTGACTTCATTTTTCATTATGACATTTTCAGCTTGCCAACAAAGGAACAAAGGCTAACTCACTGCGAAGTGCTTTTAGTTTTGTGATTGTGTTTATTGTAATTTATTAGTATAGTTTCGAGAAATATATAACCTTACACCACTTTCGTCGTACGTTCGCAAATCACATATGTTATAAGAGAAAAAAGTACTATATTGGGTGTACTTTTAATGTTGTTTTCATATTGGCACAATACAGTATCTATAAGATGGTTTTTTAGCTTTTTTCATGGTATGTATTAAATCTAGTTTAAAATTGAAAACACTGATAAAGATGAACATGTAAATATAAGGTAAGGTACACCACAAAACAAATATAAATGTCACAGACAATAACAAAAATAACCAATATGCGTGTATAATTTTTAAAAACTTTCTTAATAATTAAGTTGTAAAAGGGTACGGAACTCCAGTCCGTAGAGTTGTTAAAAAAAATATGTAAATATAGACTGAGATTGAACTATGACGTCATAAAAAGCATTCAAAAATTGTAGCGTTTAAACAGCTCAAACTTATCAGAGATATTAAATATAAAAAAAAAAATCATTTGGACATTTCCAACACAGTGTTTCTATTTTTTTTATGAAAAAACGATGTAAACAATGATTTAAAAATACATTAAAAAATATGCACCGTCGCCGCCATTAGCCTCCCTGATTTTTTCCCTTTTTCAAATTCATTGTACAAACTCGATCTTTCTACAAATTTAGATTTATTATATTATAGATATTCAGATGTGCACTATAAAAGAGAAGTGCCTCTCTGCGATTTCAAGTTTTAAGCGAGTGACAGACATCGGACAATTACGCGTGCTTATGGCTCGCTGAACTTCTTCACCTGTGACAGCTTGTGTACGGTGACACATAGGCGAAAAGGGTATGATAACGGCGAGAACAGCGATAAGACCGCCCTTTACGGACAAATTAGAACAGTACCTACTAGACCCAGTTTTTCTGTAATAGCATGGAAAAAGAATACCACGTATATTACTATGTAATGGTGTTCAATAAAGAGTTACCTAGCTATATATCTATCTATACATCAAGATTACCACTCGTCGTCATATTATTGTGTGCTTAGCTCACAAGCTACCGAGCTTGGCTCCCGTGACAATTGTCGGGTGGAAATTCGGCTGGGTAAGCCGGTTGAAACAACATACTGTATGATACAAGCGCTGAGGACACCGCTGTTGAAAAAAACTTTATCTATTTTCTTATTACAATTAGCATTTTTAATTTTGCTATTTTACCACATATTTTGAAACAAAAGCCGGTGCCTTACTGAGTTATGAGTTGATATTTCATACAATACTACATCGTAAGAGATAGTAATACAGTAATAATATATTCATGAATAAAAAACTTAAGAGCCAATAAATTCAAGGCACTTTCAACCTTTTGGTTGCTAGTTAATCTATAGAGACATTAGTAATAAATATGATGTCTTAATAGAACACATAAATGCCAATGAATGAATGGTGCTTTCAATCTTTTGGTCGTTAGTCGCTAGTTAAAGGTAAGCTATGGGGAATTGAGTTGTATGAAGTTCACTGATGGGCACTCATATTATGGTGTTTCACCACATACCTCGGAGTCATTAGTCACAAAGCATCATTCATAAAACAATTTCCTTTGTAGAAAAACACTCACAATCATTTCTTTCTGAGCATTGACTATAAGTTGAGCTGGTCTGTTTCTGATGCAATCAATCATGGCCCTGGAACTCGTATTTGGGCATCCGAGTATTCCTGCTAGATACCTGGTCTTCTCAAGCGAATTCTCGGTTTGTGACCACGAGTCGAACGCAGTACCACTGTATGCGATACCACGGTTGAACGTACCTGGAAGACGTTGATTGTTTTAGGGTTCCATAGCTTTATATTCAAAATCAAGTCCAGAAAGATACCTCGGATTGTTACTAAGATTAAGATTAAGATCTCTAATTAACCTGGACACCATATGATGAACATGTTTGATCTAGTTTAAATTACGTTTTAATAGTTTTAAGCGCGGCATTTCATTTGATTTTTGTTTCGACGTTACGGCCACTTTTCAGTAGCCTTGATCACGGAAGACAAAGATGTCAAGTGCCAAAGAGTCAAAGAGTAATGTAAAACTTATTATTAAGCCTATCCCCAACTTGTTTACATTAATTATTTAATTTTAACGAAAATAGTAAAGTAGAAAACGTTTTAAATTAACCATATAAATACAATATTAATTGAAAATTTAATTAAAAATTTATCTCTTAAGAAAAAACAATGTATATAATTGTAATATATAATAAAGTATATAAAATATATAGTTTTTTATTTTGCATGCATATTTGCATGGATAAGATTGTAATCGTACAATAACTAATTACTTTACCTTAATAAACAACTTTGTTTTTTCTATGGAGGTCAATAACCGCTTATCATTAAAATAATTAAAGGCATCATACAAAGTCAAAAGTTTTAATGAATCACAAAGCGATTTAGAACCTAAGTAATGAAACTAAATAAATACAATGTGGGATGATTTACGTTAGATGTGGATGAGGCACGAATTTAGAACTTCAAGAATATTTTATAAAGCAAATCATGCTACATCGTGTTGGGTCCGCAGGCGGCTATAACTAGGGTTCTAGAAATCCATGCCACTCGCGCCCACGACAGTCTATCATAAACCATACATCATTGTGTAATCTACAATATTGTAAAGTTCTAAACATGCCGTGTCTGTACATTGAAGCTATTAAAAAAAACTGGAATAGACTATATATAAACGATAGAGAACTCGATGCAATTTTTTATTTTATTTTTATTGTACATTTGTTTGTTTGCTTGGGATTCATGTAAAAATATACTGGGCCGATTTCGATGCGTTGTTCGCTGATCGACAACAAATTCATAGACTTAAAATCTACGCAACTTTATATCCTGGTAATCCCGCGGGAATTTTTCAAAGAATTATTTAATAGCTTATGCCGACACAGTTTTCACTAAAAATATAGCTCACATTCTTTGAATGCCGCGGTACTTTGTGTCCCGAGAATCCAGCGGGAATTTCAAGTCAAGCATGGAAGAAGTTGCGGACATATCCTAGTTAAAAATGATAATCAACAAACGAAATTAAAAAACCACCAAGAAACGAGAGAAAATTAACTTTTTATTAAGTTTAGATTTGAGTCTAGATATTAGAGAGTTAGGTATAAAATGAAAATGAATGAATTTTAAAATGGAATTAATATCGGACGCCGGGATGCGGAAATCAGCCTTGAAATGTAAACGTGAATTTCTAATTTATTTTTATTATTAATATTTTTACTCGACTGCCAAGGAAGGGTTATGTTTTTCGCGTGTATCTTGTATGTTTGTAAATTTATTTATTACCTCGTACCCTCCAAACGGCTTGATAGATTTCGACCGTCAAAGTATCGTTCGTTATATTCGCCTTACCCAAGTGACCTTAGACAGGGGTTTGAAAAAAAAAACAAATTGGCGGATTGTTGGCGCGAAATAGTAATACGTTGATTAAAAAAAATACCAAACCTATCGAATAGGATGTCAAAATAAAGGAAATTGAAAGGCGGATTCAAAAATATATGTAAGTTATATCTTTAAATTTAATTAGAAAAAATAAATTATATTAAAAAAGTTTTTGTTTATAAGAGCGTGCCGGGACACTAAAAAGACTAAAATAAATAATTTAAAAATCAAGGTTTTCGCAAAAAAGACAATTTGAAAGTAATACACTAAGCAGACCGAAACAAGATTAAGAATAGGAAACAAAATGTATAAAAATCTATAAACAAAGTAAACTCTACTGCGGTTTAACAATCTATATTACGAGCTGAAAGCCTAAGTTAAATATCCGCATTAAGTTTAGTAGCAGGCGGGACCTAATTGCAAATTAGAAACCGAAAAAATTCATGGGTCCGCTTATTTTCTTTATTTATGATGGGAGTAAAGTATTAGGAACATATTACTTATCCTCTGTAGTATCACATGCAAACGACATGTAAATAAATCAACCAATCAATTAATTAATTTGCTCATGATGTACCTCTAGAAAGTGGTGACAAGTAGTGATAATGCACACTAGCGCCACCAGCCGAAAAACCAGCCAGCGTGATGCTGTCAGGATTGCCACCAAACATCAGGATGTTGTTCTTAACCCAGTGGAGTGCCATCGACTGGTCCTTGAGCCCGAAGTTGCCTGGTGATACTTCATCTCCAGTACTAAGGAAACCTAAGTGAAAAATATGAGTTTTAATTAAATCTCGCATTCGCATTGTTAAAAGTGAAATGTATTGTTTGTTTTAGTTTTAGTGTACAGTCGGAGTTAATTATCTTGATTATGAGTAAAAGAGGAAATTTAATTTGGTGCGGTAAGGATTTACGAAATCCAAAAATTGATACGAAGGGCCAACGCCGCATCTCAGGCCAAATAGTTACAGCAATGACGGCTGGTTCTTATATCTTATCGATCGTTCATTTGCTTTTGAAACTTGATATAAGTAAGCTCCATACAAGTAATGTCACAATTCAACTGATGGTAAGGAAAGTGACTGAATATTAAGATACAGGAACCGGCCATAAGCTGGATGAATTAATGATTGAATGAATAACTAACTATTCCACATAATAAAGATACAATGGGCGCACTTCTCGCCACAGCAATCTCTTCCAGACTACTCTACAGAATTATTATACATACTAATATTATAATATTTACTATACTGTATTTAGGGAAAATTAGTCAAGTTGTAAATAAACCATAAAAAAGATTTTGCATAGGTCACTTTTAAAGTTGTAAATATTTTACAACATTAAAATAATTTGGAAAACTAAGAAAGAAATACTCTAGTAAAACTTTAAATAAAAATGAATTTTTATGTATACCGTACTTATTTAATTATTTTGAAATAGAGCACCATAAATAACTCTTATATTTTTTTTATTTAAATAAAGTATAAATTAGAATCATTACATGATAAAAAACGTAAAAGACCTTGAAAATGATTCTCAAAGTCGGCATCTTTTTTTTAATTCAACATTTTAATTTACATATTACATATTTTAATTTGTCATTTTGTCATCGGTTGGGCTATATCCGCCATCTTTGCTATCGATTCGCTTCTTGATGTGACAGTGCCGTTTTCAAAACAATTTTGTTTATTTCTTTTTACTTTTGTTGTTTTCGTTAAATTTCTCCTTGTGTTACGTTTTCAGTCATTTGTTTATTGTTTTCCTTTGGTTATATAACAACTAAATGAGACAGTAGTAGGCACCCTATATTTAATTAAATAAAAATGTACTTTGATATACACTGCTTTCTTTGCCTCACGCTAAAATGAATATGGTATAATTACTGGGGTTTTATATCTAGTTGAAACATGGTCTCTCATTTCTGGTTCTCTCGAAACTTATTGCACTATAAGTGCTTATACTATGTGGTCTGTGATAAGTGCGTAGAAATTTTAAATTAAAGAAAAGTGAACGCTTTTAGGTCGTAACGAAACTAAATATTTAATTGCAAAGAATATTGTATGTACAAAATAAAAGTCAGGCGAGATTGTACTAAGAATTTTGCAAAATAGGCTTCATACCACACATAGGGGTAGAACCTACCAAGTGGTCCCAGGCGATAGTTCAGTGTGACCAGCACTATGTCCCGATCCATAATGTTTGATGGGTCATGTGACCCGCCGTCACCATACATGAATACTCCGCCATGAATGAAGACCATTACGCTCAGGTAGGCAAGTGGACTCAGATTAGCGGTGTACACATTCAAGAACAAACAGTTTTCGCTTCCTGTAACAATATTAAAATAATGCGATCAATGAGAGATACAGCGATGTACCTTTAAAAACCTACAGTCCTTTTGGTCTCAACGTTAACAGTTACGGTGCTGATTATTTTATGGGTAAAAGTAGAATTCATAAGGACTTAGTAGATTGAGATCCCCCACAGCACACAGCGGAATTCTTAACGAGTCTGGAAGAATGTTTGGCCCGTCAGATTTGTCTGGCTCATTGGAAAATATTATACTTGATAATATATATAAAATTCAGCCTTCCTGCAATGACGTAAGTTGTCACATTTTTTAAGTATCTGGCAACTGTGTATCTTTGTTTATAACAATATCATATATGATATATGTAAAAACTAGCCTTGCTACTTTGACGTAAGTTAGTATGGTTTTTTTCCACCTTTGATACCTGCTACCTGAAAAACGGCCCCGCTTTCAGCTTAGCCAGTATCCATTCCTTTCTAAGTTTATGTTAACTACTGATCCTAAAAATTTCATCTTTCCTAAAATCACGTAAGTCTGGGGTGACTGGGATCTTAGGCCAAAGGGGGTCATCCACAAATAAAAAGTAACCCTTCATGTAAACTAACTAAATTTTACTTTGAACGTCACTGTTCTGGCCAACCTGTGTAATTATTATGGTTTTAATTCTGCTATCCAATTAATATTTACCAAATATAATATAAATTGTTTGTTTAAATCAGAGAAGATTATTAAAAATTGATTACCGATAACTGCTTGAAGAAACGGTTCGTATTGCAGACACGGGGAAGAAACCGTTGTGGCATTCCACACGCCGATCCATGGTTTCATATTTTGGGGTTCCTATAACAATATCCAACAATAAGATCCTTTTAATTAACAATCCCCAAGAAAGTGGACATACGGACTTTTTCTTACAGTTTAGAATATGGGGGTATCAGTCTATTCTTAAGTTTATTTTTTTGCATGAGTTTAGCAGACAGGCAGACGGTTCACCTAACGGAAAGCGGTTACCGTCGCCTATGGACATTTGTAACACCAAAGGGACTAGTTGCCAATGGGCAGCGTTCTCTTAAAGAGTCTGGAATCTGTCCACTAATGCCGCAATACAACTCAAAGTTTTTATGGCGGCTTGTTCAAATTCTGCTATTTTAATATCTTGGCGATGCGAAGATATTCAAAGTACGATTCCATTGTGATAGTGTCAAAATTCGTATTCTACTAAATCCACAATATCTTCTCTATATCGTCGAGGTAGAATAATATTATATTTTTTTTTATTTAGGTTTATGGCTTGGCAGCTAGGCTTTTAAGCCAGATCTTAGATTATAATGTAGTTTCTTCATTTTCTTATGCCTATGTGTAGCACAGCTGAACTGTAGGTTATCAGCTGGTGCCATTCAACGGAGTTCTTGTGACAACTCAAAAGGTCACATTTGACTATATAGTTCACATTTCTCACAAAACAGATATTTACTACTCAAAAACTATCAATATCCTACAACTATTGTTCATTTTAGAGTAATTTTACACATTTTTGGAAAATAAAACTGCACAACACAACATCTCCTTTCAGTTCCCGCCAAAAACTCAAATAATAGTATAAAGAAACTGGTATTACCATTAGAAAAAATTGCGTTAGCCGAAATAAATATTGAAAGTTAATAAAAATGTTAAACTTTTATTTTGGGAGGTTTCGCTTATAAATATTCACAAAGATAGAGTAGCGTGCCACGGGCATGCTATTAGAATTAGTAAATTACTGAAATCGATACCGAACCGCAGAAGAATTCGGCCCCTGGTGTGGTAGCCATCTAGACGGAAAAATAACCTACCACCTGGCACGTACTCTAGAACAGGGGTGGTAGCCATCCAGACGGACAAATACGCTACCACCTGTAAGTATGCGTAGTGTTAAAATTGTGAACATTATACATCTACATTTCAGGAAGTACACCGGGAATGTTATCTAAAAGTTCCGTGTAGGTATGTTTCATTTCGATATCTTACAGAGTTCAGAAAGAAGTCCTTCGCGAACAAAGTACCCATCACGGCTTATTAATTATAATTAATAATTATATATAAAACCTTGGAATAAAATTGGAAGGACACATGTGGCTGAGCTTGACGTGTATGTTCATTTGTACTGTCCCAGTAGGACTAAACACGAAGGTAGTAAATAGAAAACTGGACATTTGACTGTTTGGAAGCCTTGTTATTTTCTAATAAAACCCTGTCTAATATTATTGTCAGTTGCTATTGAACTGTTGATGTTAAATAAATATTATATTTAATTAATAAATATAAAATAATTAATAAAAAATAGTCCAAGTGAACTGCATTTTTCATTATGTAGATGGACACGCATACACCAGCTAAGCCATTTATTACAGTCGGCTAAAATATAAGTTTTAAACACATTAAAAATAGTCACCATTACATTCCGCATAAAACGAATGATTTTTAATGATAATAAATAAACTAAAATAATTTTAATCTAAAAAAATGAAATTATTAGGTTCTTCTTTTTAATTTAAAACTCTGCCGTATTAAGTTGTTTAGTAACGTTAAATGATTTTATAATAGCTACAGGAATTTATGCAAACAATTTTAAATAATATTATATGGATTACCATATAAATATACTAGCATGTATATAAATTCAGATCATTCAAAAATCAAATTCATTTCATTTCAATTCAAAATCATTGAATAATAGAAATAAAACTGTTACAAATCTTACCTAAATCTATATTCGTCAACGGGTGGTCTGGCGTACGGGATACCCTCAAAGCTTGCAAATGGTCTTCCATCAGTCGAAACTTTCCATGACCCTTGGACTGCTCCATGGCTAACCAGTACCACTGGATTAAGAAGCAGACTAACACCGTCTGTAGCTAATAAAAATAATATTAATAACAGTTTTAGCGTTTCCATTTTCAAATATTGTGACTACTTGCGCGTACGTCGATAGTATGCAAACAGATATTGTTCAAATGATTTCTAAGGTATAGTTCAACATGGGCTGGCGTCAGGACGATAAGGGTGATATCAGATTATTCACCTTTTGTTCATTTCATGTATGGATTGTTACCTTAAGCTCCGTACCTTTAATTTTTCGAAGGAAGGGGGGGGCAAAAACTGAAAAATTCTACCTCCGCTCGCCTGTGTTTTTTTTTTATCTCAATCATAATTATCATTTCAGCCATCAGACGCCCACTGATAGACATAGGCTTCCCGGAGAGAACGCACAATGACCGGTCTAGTACTCCTCTTTCTGTGTTAAGCCTATTTTTTATAAATATACATACGTGGATGTATATATATATATATATATATATATATATATATATGTTATGATACTAGGATATGCCCGCGACTTGGCCGTTGGCCGGGGCCGTGCCAGCGGAAGCGACTCTCTTGCAGTTTGTCGACTATGTCCCGGATCTGAAGACTGCCGCGGATGCGGGTGTTCCTGACGCGGTCTTTCCGCCTGACTATCACGCATCCTACGCAACATATTCATCTCCGTGACACGCAGCTCTTGCTTGTGTCGGTCAAGTACAGGCCACGCTTCACTGCCATACAAAAGGTCTAATGATGGATTTATAGACCTGTCCTTTTAACTTAACCGGCATTTTGGGGTCGCAAATGACACCTGTCACCTCACTCCGCTTGGCCCAAGCTGCTGAGATACGAGCCTTGACGCCGTGGTCGATGGCTCCGGACATATTAGGTTGGGGAAAAAGTTTCTTTGCATTTTATATAAAAATTCAAAAGGTTTTTTTATAAAGTTTATTTACATTTGACTAAAGTATGCACATGCCATTTTGTTGGATAACTTTTTGCCATCTTGTAGGTAGGGACGTGATCCCATTGCTATAAAAATTTTGGGCTTTTGATCAAAAAACTGGGACAAGTGGTTTTGGCAGTCCTCTCGTGATGTTAACCTGACACTGCATAAGGAATTCTGCAGAGACCGAAACAGGTGAAAATCTGAAAGTGCAAGGTCAGGACTATACGGTGGATGCATTAACACCTCCCAGCCAACCTCTTGTAATTTTTGCTGAGTGGCTAAAGATGTGTGAGGTCTAGCGTTATCATGGTGAAAAACCACACCCCTTCTGTTGATTAATTCCGGCCGCTTTCTCTCAACTTTTTGCTTTAATCTCATCAGTTGTTCGCAGTACAGTTCAGAATCGATGGTCCTGCCCGGCAGTAGCAGCTCATAATGAATAATGCCCTTCCAATCCCACCATACACACAGCATCACCTTGTTGCGAGTTAGCCCGGGTTTCGCCACAGTCTGTGAAGCCTGACCGGCCTTTGACCACGATCTTTTTCGCACGTTCTTGTCGTACGTGATCCACTTTTCATCACCAGTTATCAGCTTCTTTAAAAATGGTTCGGTTTCATTACGTCGTAATAAAGAATCACAAATGAGTACACGGTTCATTAGGTTTCTTTCAGTGAGCTCATGAGGCACCCAAATATCGAGCTTTTTTGTGTACCCAGCTTTAGCCAAATGCGCCAAAACCGTTTTGTGGTCAATTCCCAGTTCTCCAGCTACATCGTAACTACTAATATGCCGATCTTGCTCCACTTTTTCAAAAATGGCTTCAATTTTGTCCGTAACAGGGCGACCAGAGCGACGTGCATCTTTGATATCAACATTTCCGGATTGAAAACGCTTAAAGCAAATTTGCGCTACTCTCACAGATACTGAATTAGGTCTATAAACATCACAAATTTTTTCGCGGCTTGTGTTGCATTTTTACCAATTTTGTAGTAAAAATTTAAAATGTATCGAATATTTCAAATTCACTCGTATGTATTTGGAATTGTATTCTCTAAAATTAAAACTTTTTAATGATACCAAAACCAACCAGATTCAAATGATATAGCCAAAGAGATCTTATTACAAGTTCATACATACTATATGCGAAAAGACTTTTTCCCCAACCTATTATTATATTAGTCTTTCGTTAATTCTCTATATTATAACAAATCATCAGCAACAGTGCTGCCGTTGTTTACTCATATGGGTACTGTTATTTATTTAAACAAATGTTCAATAAAATATATATTTATGTTATTATTATGTCAAATATTGTCTTAACTATAAGGTCGTTTAAAAATAAATTATAGAAAGTGAAAGAATTGAAATTTATATTAAGATTATTACAGTTATTAAAACTTAATGTAATAAATACTTTTGCTCGGGATTGATCTTAGTCTGAGAGAATTGAGTTGTGGAATCATTTATTTTGTAAATAAATGGAAAGATCACATATAAGTTTTATAACAAACTATTTTTGTTTTTTTCACTTCAATTAAAAAGTTATATCAAATTAAAAATAAATATTTGAACCCGAATTATCCGACTAGGTACCGAAAATACGCTGACAAGTCTCGAATAAACCCGAGCGCGCATGTGACGCCACTACGGTAATTTCTCATACTAACTTCGTAGCTTCATCAGCTGCGTGCTAAGAATGAAGCTAAGATGACCTACGGCCGGTTCCTATACCTTACGGACCATTCATTTGCCTTACTATCGGTTAAAATTTTACATGTATAAGTAATATCAAATGGAACCGATGGTAAGGCAAGTGAATGAATAGGAAGATATAGGAACCGGCCATTATTCGACACTCGACATTCATATCTTTGTATTTATCCCCGGTTTGTCTGTTATAGTAACTGATAGATTTTGGAGCTACCAATAACCGATGGCTGAGAGGGTTATACGAGCGTTTCACAAGCTCATTGTCGGTTAGAAATACTGTCGATTATCAGTTACCACTTCCCTCCCAAGCGTTTTGATAACGCAACACAGTTATAGTAGCAACACGCAACGTAATTCAATGAGTTGACGTATAACTACAAAATAAATATATTTTTAAAAGAAGTGACCTTTTTTGATATACGATTGTCATTAAAAATTAAGCTTTCAATCAATCTGCTTTAAAAAGTATTTAAAAATACTTACAATTACAGAGCCATTTTATATGAATGTTGCATGAACAAAACGCAGTAATGTAAACAATATATTATAAACTTTTTAAATACTGATTGTTCCAATGTCATTGGATTTGTTGTAAAAAAAAGATGAAACAGTGTTGTCTCTTCAGAAATTTTTTGCTAGTTATAGGGATTTGTGGTTTTAGATCGCATTTTTTTAAAATAACTTAAGGCTAGAAACAACGGTTTTTGTGATTCCAGAGTCAAACGACGTAAACTTTGTGGGAACTTTGTCCGATTTTTTGTTTTCATTCAATTGGTTTTGTAACACGACCGTTTCACACAGATGTAGCGATGGATTTAATGTGTTATTTGAAGCGATGTTGCAATTTATTGTTAATGACGTTAAATATTGACAGTTAGTACGTACTAATACGGTATCTATTAATAATGTTATAATTATTCAGTGTTATTGTTAACGCTATATTTAAGACACATTAGGTCACAATCGATAATTATAACGTTATCGCAGGTGAAGCTCAAGAATAACAAAAAACTGTAGTCCAATTAATGACTTTAGAACCTTTGACCTTTTTATTAAGGTAAAGTAAGTAAAGTAAAGGCGGCATTATTTTTATCTGTGCTGGCAACAACTGTTAACTGAAATCTTTGTTGTTATAAATATTTGTCGACGAAAATTACGAAAACGACATCACAAGAAACAAAATCTATTCTACATTCTGGGATAAACTTTACATAAATCTATCCCAAATGCCATCTCTTTTCCGGAATAAAAAGCATATTATGTCTCTCCTAGATATTGAACTTACTTATATACCAAGTTTCAGCCAAATCTGTCCAACAGTTTTCCATGAAAGCATTACAGGCAAACAGAAAAATATACTTTTGTCCCCGAAACTATCCCATTTTTCGGAATAAAAGTATTCTATGTTCATCCGCGGCATTAAAAAAGTATGTAAGTACTGAGTTTCAGCAAAATCGGTCCAGTAGTTTTTCCATCAAAGGGGAACAGACAGACAGACAAAGTTACTTTCGCATTTATAATATTAATAGGGATGAATAGTGAAGCAATACTGGAATTAGAATTAGAATTGTTAAAGGCAGAAATAGCAAATTTGAAAGATATAAATAAGTATAATAACTTAACTGATAATTTATTTTATTTTTCCTTCCACCCATTTTAATATAATATAAAATTATTGGACTTGTTTGCTGAAGAGTTTCTTGCGCCGCGTCTTCTCCTCAAGCTATAACATGTTGCGAAGCGGTGGTAAATTAGATTAGGCTCCCATAGAGTAAATAATAACCATAAACAAAATTTGAACTAAATAATTAAAATGAACAAGTTGGCGGTAGGCTAAATAAAACTTTAACAATACTCGTTGACACTTGACATCTTATTCTTCCGTGATCACAGCCACTGAAAAGTGGCCGAAACGTCGGAATAACAAAAATCAAATAAATTACCGTGCTTAAAACCGTTAAAACGTAATTTTATTATGTATACAAGTCGCGAAAACTTAAGAAAATATTATATAAATAAGAATTAAATCCAAGTTAAAAGAAGAAGTAAAAATTAGAGTTTAATTTAATTTAAAATCACCTATTTAACTATTTATAATGACAAATAAACTGGCAACCTCGCCAAACAAACAAAACTGGCCGAAATCAGGTGGTAATGAAATTCCTACGAATAGTAGTGTTGACAACCAGCGGTTATAATATAGAAACACTTCATCTGTCGTGTCCATACAAAAAGTCTACCGATCGGCTAGAAAATCCCTCCCATCGGTATTTGGTACTTTCATGAGTAACTAGCTAGGAACAGTTAATTATAGAAACATCAGTAGAGTTACTGGCGGTAATATTCTAACTGTCGGTATCAAAAACGAATCGTTTTTGTAATATTGAAACCGGGCATCATTCACTTGCCTTACCATCGGTTGAATTTTGACATTACTATTACTTAATCAAATTGTAACCTGTAAAAGTAAGGCAAACGAATGACCGGTAAGATATAGGAATCGGCTATTAGTCGAGAAGGCAGGTCCACCTGTATTTAAGTGTTTTCGAAGTTAGGAACTTCCGAAACACATATAAAGTCCCGGAATAATCAGGTATGAAAATCGTTATGTAGTACCAATATACGGTCAATTTTCATGCTATTTTTATCACTATGATCGATACTTACACCACACCAGAACATTTAAAAGACGACGTAAACTGTCTAGTAAAAATCCTATCGGAATTAGCCAATTTTCATGCACTCTCACCGCTTTAAACCACTCGGTCTGCACCTGGTTTTGTGGGAGTCCATTCGCTCCCACTACTATTGGTGAGCTTCGGAATTCTGGAACCAATATCAACGCCATTCAACGGCGTTCTTGTGAAAACTCGAAAAGACACATTTTACTATACAGTTCACATTTCTTACAAAAACAGATAATTACTACCTACTAATAACTTTCAATATGCTACAACTATTGTGAATTTTAGAGCACCAGTCCCCTTTCAGTTCCCACCAAAAAAACTCTTTCAGAGTAATCCTCATGTAAGATTATTTATTCTCTTTACGTCTGTTCTACTCTTCATACTTCTGTGCTAGATTATATAAACATTTATATAATCTATCACAATTAAAAAACGTAGTTGCAGGCGATGCACCCGGGGATTTACCCATTAATACAATAGGGTGTTTATGGCGGGAACTTGGAGAACGATGTTTTGTCGTGCAGCTTTATTTTCATGAAGTATTTATTATAATAGTTATATAATATTGACTATTTTTAAAGAAGAATATATTGTTTGCATTTTAAAAACTAAACTGATTAATGTAATATACTTGTGATGGACCCGAACGAGGCAAAATTATATATGTTTAAATTAAAATGGGACTAGACAAAATAAAACGCCATTTTTTGTTTACGTTCGAATCGCAACCAACAACCATCTCGATTTTATTTTAATTATAATAACGTTTGTAGGACAACCTTTGTATACGTTTATTTTTCTATACATTTTTACATTCTGTTGACATTGTCATTGTTATAATAGCTACTCGAAATTATTTTCTGAATCATATTGTAAAACCAGAAATTAAATAATTCAACTTTTATACAAAGCCTATCTTCTTCATTGCACCAATCCGCCACGTATAGGTGACCTTATCGATAATAAAGCACGAAAATAAAGGTAATTACACACCTTCCGATTTATGCCGAGTCGGAGTGCGACTAACACCCCTTTGGGCTGAAGAACCAGCGGTATGGTTTGCGCAAGTAGAAGCAGCTTTGCTCTTCCTGGTATGTTATATATTAAAAACGCCACTGTTATATGACGAATTGAACTGTTATAAGTCTAATAGGCTGTTACTGTTATATGCAATATGTAGAAATTAGATGGCCCAATGCTAGTTTAGGGGACCACTATTAGACTTGAGATTCCGGTGACACGTGACCTTCCTGAAGGGAGTCACGTGTTTTATAACCACGGCTAGCGAGATGGGAATCGGCGACCGGGAATAGACCGTCGATTTCCATACAAGGAAAGATAGATATTAGACAATTAGAGCTGAGGCTTCTTCTCTTTAATTATCCTCCTTAGGGAGTCAGGCAACGTACAGAATAAACATTTCGTATGAATACTTTATTAATTATGAATCTAAACTAAGACAGGGAAGACTACTAGGTCTTAATCCCTAGTCACCTGCTTTGAAATCAACGGACTACCGTTCTGGAGGATTATCAAAAGGCGTGGGGTATCTAGACTGTTTTTAACGTGTGAAATATACCATAAAGTTAGGTCGTAAATATTTAAATAATAATTACCACACCTTTTGGAATGTATGAATTTCCATATATGTCATTTGGCTTATGTAACGCAGGTCAGACATTTCATAGATTTGTGGATGAAATGACCAGGGATTTCGATTTTTGCTACTGTTATCTTGATGATTTTTTAACATTTTCACGAGATTCCACCACTCACTTTTAACATTTACGTCAAATTTTCGCTAGATTGAAAGAATATGGCATCGTCATTAACACTAGCAAATGCGTTTTTGGAACCTCAGAAGTCACTTTTCTTGGTTGTAATGTTTCAGTAGCTTAAGAATTTTCCTCCATCAAAGACTGTCAAGGAGTTGAGACATTTCTTGGGAATGGTTAACTTTTATCGTCAGTTTTTCAAAGATGCCGCTAAATTACAAGCTCCACTTTACGATCTGCTTACCGGCTCTGTGAAAGGCTCACATCCCGTAACTTTGTCCGGAGAGACACTAGAGGTATTTGAAGCGTGCAAACAAAGCCTATGCAACGCAACACTTTTAGCACACCCGGATATTGACGCAAAACTAGTGACAGATGATTCGGACGTTGACATTGGTGGCGAATTAGAGCAGCATCGTAATGGCGAAACGCAGCCACTAGCTTTCTTCAGTCGTAAGCTCAGCTCGACGCAGAAGAATTACTCACCTTACGATCGAAGCTGCTAGCCATTTATGAAGCCATTCGTCACTTTCGACATTTCGTCGAAGCTCGTCATTTCACTGTGTTTACTGATCATAAACCTCTCTGCTTTGCATTTCAACAACGCAAAGACAAATGCTCTCCACGCCAATTCCGACATCTGGATTTTATTTCGCAATTCACGACGGATATCCAGCTTAGATCGGGAAAAAACAATGTTGTCGCTGATCTTCTCTCCAGGATTGAGGAGATAGTTTAGCCTGTCGATCTTGGCGGAATCTCAGCAAATCGACACTGAGCTTCAAACAATTTTACAAGGCAATACAGCCCTAGATCTCGTCAAGGTTAATATACCAGGCACACGGACGGAGTTATACTGCGATCAGAAGATGCAGCCAGCTCGTCCGTATGTTCCAGCCGACTTAAGGAGACAAGTTTTTAACAGCTTACATTCCGTCAGCCACCCTGGCGCCAACCTTGAAATTAGTGGCGCAGCGTTATGTTTAGCCAGGAATGAACAAAGACTGTTGCGAGTGGGCCAAAGCCTGTCATCCATGTTAACGGACCAGTCTCAAGACACGTTTCACTACCGCTGGGCAATTTTAAACTACCTCGCGGAAGATTTCAGGTCGTTCATATTGACTTATTTGGGCCTTTGCCGATATCAGACGGTTTCCGCTACTGCCTCACTGCTGTCGATAGATTCACGCGCTTGCCTGAGGCTATTAGCTTTACAAGATATTAGCGCTGAAATTGTAGCGAAAACGTTCGTCACTCACTGGATCGCTCGTTATGGATGCCCGCCCACAGCAGATAGTGACGGATCATGGCAAACAGTTCAAGTCTGCGCTTATGAAGTAGTTGTCAGAACTTGCAGACTTTCAACGTTGCAGGACTACGGCATATCATCTAGCCAGTAATGGTTTAGTTGAAAGAATGCACCGCCAGTTGAAAACGGTAATTGTGTCATGGTCATGGTAACCAGAGATGGACTGAGAGCTTACCACTCGTCTTATTGGGCATGAGAACGGCCTTCAAAGGTGATATTCAAGCGTCACCTGCCGAGCTTGTTTATGGCGGACACTTTGCTTGCCTGGCGAGTTCTTAAAACCAGACAACACTCTTCATTCCACCTCTAATATGACTAATTTTACAGCGCCCCTTCGCGCCATATAAATAACATTCGTCCTACATCAACTTCAAGGCATTGCAACAGGTACATCTTCATCTTCAGAGACTTGTCTACTGCATCGCATGTCTACGTCAGAGATGACACCGTGCGCGGAGCTTCAGCCAACCTACTCAGATCCTTACAAAGTTCTAGATAGGACCGATAAGATTTACAAGCTGGATATGAAAGGTAAAGAGCAAACTGTGACCATAGAAAGGCTGAAGCCAGCTTATATGGTTGCTGATGGATACCGCACCTCTGACATCACTCCATCACAGCAAAAGGGTGAACCTGGGACAAGAACGCGATCTGGGAGGAGAATTTTGTTCCCTAACTAATATTATCGCCCATCTTAGGATGGTCTCTGGGGGGAGCCCTATAGGACAACCTTTTTATACGTTTATTTTTCTATACATTTTTACATTCTGTTGACATTGTCATTCTTATGATACCTACTCGAAATTATTTTCTGTATTATATTGTAAAACCAGAAATTTAATAATTCAACTTATTACAAAGCCTATTTTCTTCATTGCACCAATCCGTCACACGTCAAAAACTGAGCTGCTAGTATTATAATATTTAAACAAAAAGTATTTATTCCACAACAATACTTTTTCAAATTGGCTCAATAACTCTTTCGTTTGCCGACAGTCGAAAACTTGAATCTGTGACTTTTTTGAATAGGTAGTACTTAAAGTACTTTACACTGTCTAGCTATATAGATTGTACAAAGCCTTATTTAGAAAGAAAAATCGAAATATGTGCTGGGACACATAGTAGAAGTGAAACTTCAACGGACAAGTGGAAAAACGAATGGCAACAAAATGTTGTTTTGAAGTTTTACGGACAGATTGTTAATGTACTTGTCCAATTTGAAAACCTGCCCGTAAAACTTCAAGTTACAATTTTGTTGCCATTCGTTTTGCCACTTGTCCGTTGCCGTTCGTTTTCCACTTATCCGTTGCGATTCGTTTTTCCACTTGTCCGTTGAAGTTTCAGTTCTACTATGTGTCCCAACACACATTTCGATTTTTCGCAGGTTTACTGCAAATTATGATTTGATTAGGTTAGATACATTTTAATGAATGCATTTTTTATTTAAACATATTTTATTATAATAAATAAAAAAATTGAATTCGACCCAAAACCAAAAAACATCTATTGGTAGTGTGCTTTAACATTATACCGCCTATCACCACGCCTACTCTAAATTTAAACTTATGCCGCCCCTCCACGCGGCCGTAACGCTTTTACGTGTCAGAAAAAAATCGTACCCCCCCCCCCCCCGTCTATATAGAAGTTTTACTTCAAAAATATCTTTAACACCGCGAACACATTCAAGACTATAACGGACACATTGAGCCAACAGAAGCAAATGAGTCTCGAGATCTTTATTGGATCAATGTTCAAGCGAAGTAACTAATCCCAAACAGTCTAAATTAGTATCAACACGTGTCAATACAGTGTACTGTGCACACTAACAACACCCGGCGCCACGTCCTATTGACGTCAGATACCTACCGGACTGAGAATCTGGTCGTATGCTTTTGAGTCAGATGAAGATTTCAGATTTGATGCAAATTTGAAATATAAACGACTAAAGAAAAACAAAATATCTAGTAAAATAAATTAGAAAAGAATTATAATAGAGGTTATATTACGATTTTTATATTCATTTTATCCTATGTTACACTTAGAACATAGGATATCGTTTAATAAGCTCAGTTAACACAGCCATGACCAGAAACAAGAGAATAATATGTTCTTTGCCAGAAACATTATGAAACCCAATGCGAGGCTACGCGTCAACGTAGTGATTACTTACTCTGTGCGCGATAGTAATTTTGATTTGGCTTAACACGCGTTATATGTCCTGTCGCCGGGTAGTTTGGCCATTGTAGGCGATTATCATATTAGCGATATCACCTTTTAGGCTACTCAGAGCAAAAATTGATGATGAAGAATCTGAAAGACGGCTGGTCGCCTATTAAGCTAGTACAAGGACAAGACATTTAAATTAACCAAACCGTAATGATATATAAAAATTATCATGAAAATAATTATACTTCTCAATATCTTGTTGTTTTAGCAATGGTATGTAGTAATTGTAATGGTTTACTTGGCACCCAATTCGATATAAAATATATATTTTTGATTTTTTTAGTTACGCATGAAGTCAATTTCTTTTTTGCTAGATTTTTTTGAAGTGAAACTTGCTTAGAATCGCTTTGATTTGGAAACTCGATGAAACGGAAAAGTGACACTAAAAAGAGACAAACACATTAATCTATACGATTAAGCTTGCGAGAGAATGAGATACGAGTTTTGCATTGTGCAGCATATTTGGTTTGAGATATAATTGATAATAATATCTTTTAGACTATAACAGTAAAAAATTTAAAGTAATACTAAAGAAGTTAATTTTGAATTATAATATTTTGACGGATATAAGCTAAAGGAATTATATTTATATTAATAAAAGTTAAAGAAGAATTATCTGTGAGTATATTCACTGAAGTCTTACTTCTACTGCGTGTGAACTGCATACACACAATTTTTAATTATAACTTTTAAGTTCCATATACATTCTGTCAAAAAAGTATTAGGAATGGATGATTTGTTTATGGTTCCAAATTTGATTTGATACTCAGTAAAATGAAAAAGTGTCACCAAATAGAAAGAAACACATAAATCTCTAAGACTAAGCCTGCGAGAGAATGAGATATAATACATTATATTTAATAATTTAAACACTATGCTTATACAGATAGAGTTGGAAATGTTTTGAAATTTGTCGTTAATATTTCAAATTTCGTGTTTTAAAGCTTAGATATATTGTAATGATATAATATATGAAAAGTGACGTCACGAAATTTAGAGTCCCTCCCATCCCTGGCACACTTTTTTCACTTCTACTGCGTGTTATCTACACACACAATTTTATTTTTTTAATAATCAGCAGACAAACACACATATTGTATTGCCCCCAATTAAATTTTCTACTGTATCTTCGGAACATAAGGTCTGATAACAATGGAATTTATGTGGAACCATACTAAAGCCATGGCAAAAAGAATTATTAAAATAGGGTTTAAAAAAGTTTTGGCTGGTCAATTTCTATATAACAGTTAAATTAAAAAATAATATTTACATAATGAATTGAAAACCTCTTTTTTTCAAGACGGTTAAAAATCGGCGACTTTAGGCTACTTTTTCTGTAAAAAATGGTGACATCAGACCCTGAGTAATGAGTGAGTTGTTGGCAATATTGTCGCCGGGCCACAGTGTCGCGTCTAGTATTAATAGTGTGTTAATATGTTTCTACCTTTGTACTCAAAAATAAACTTGGAATCTTGGAGTTGGAAACGAAACACGTCATTCATTCCATTCTGTCATTTTTCGGCTTTTGCGGCTACCTATATATTGTTTGAGTCACGGTTATTTCTGACATCTTTTTTGTATCCTATCCACTAAACTTGAAAATAATAATCGATACCGCCGTTGATTATTTTACTGTTGGCATTGTTTTACGTATTATAGTGTAAACAAATACAAATATGAGTCTCCAGTGGACGATCATCGCTAGTTTTCTTTACGCCGAAATCGCCATCGTTTTATTACTGGCTTTACCGATTGCAAGCCCGAGTAGATGGCAAAAATTTTTCAAGTCAAGATTCCTGGCTTACATAAGTGGACAGGCTTCAATTTATTTCCTGATTCTGATTGGAGTGCTGGTGCTATGTTTACTGGATGCAATTCGCGAGATGCAAAAATATTCGAACATGGAGTCTTCGGATCACCAACACCTCGACGCAGAGATGCAAGGTAATATGCGGTTATTTAGGGCTCAACGCAATTTCTATATATCTGGTTTTGCTCTCTTCTTACTGATTGTTATCCGGCGAATGGTACAAATGATTTCCGAATTAGCAACTTTGCTTGCTCAAGCTGAAGCAAACTACCGTCAAGCGCAAAGTGCAACTGTTGCTGCTAGAACAATGCTTGATAAAGCGGGAGCTGGAGATGAACAGACCAAAAAGGAGATTGAGGATTTAAGGAGCCAGATTGCGACCTTGGAGAAGGAATTGAACAAAGAGAAGAAAGATAAGGAAGCTGTCAAGTCTCAAGCTGAAAGTTTGAATAAAGAATATGATAGGTTGGCTGAAGAGCACAGCCAGCTCCAGAAGAAGATAACTATTGCTGGTGGTGGTGGAGATTCCAAGAAGGATGAATAAGTTATCATGTTTATGATTTCAGTTTTTGGCCTTCTATACTGTAGTTCTAACTTACTTTAATAAAAATATCATTTTAAAACTTAATACCAGCTATATAAAAAGTTAGATCTTGGAAAGCTTGTTTAACCTTGGTTAGATTTGGCATGCCATAATTCAATAGTGGAATGCCAAGTTTTTTTAGTATAAGTTCTGATTTTGTATTTAAAACTAATTTATACATAGATATATTAAAAACAAACAAAAAAAGCGTATTTTCATAAACATACTTTCTAAGTCTTGCTTTCAGTGTATATAATAATAAAAGTATAAATCATGATAATTATAATAGTGATTCATTATAATTTAGTTTTTGTCTGCTAATGTCTTATTGCATCATCTTAAAATCCTATTAGTATTTGTGAAGTTCTTATACTTCTAGCTTTAACTGTTGCTAAATTTATTTGTATAGTTTAATATAATTTTTGTATTGAATTTGCAATATGGGCAATTTAAATGATAAAGAAATTTGACTGATTGATTTAAAAAAATACTTTGATGCAATTATAGTTTTCATATTATTAATAATATTGCCAATTTTCAACCTAAATTAAAAAAATATATAAAGACAATTTGTAAGCATAGACAATAGTAGTTATGTTTTGGCTATGCTTTAATGGATTTATATTAAGTTAAAGTAAGTTTGAAGGCTCTTTCAGAATCTTAAAGAAACCTACAAACTTACTCTAACTCAATATGAATAAGACTATTAGTTTAATATCTGAAGAAGGCTTTATGATGTGGTCAATTTATAGTTGGTTATAAGTCTGAGTTAATATTTAATATGATAATTATTATTGGTTTGGGGTGATTGCATACTATCTATGGTTATGTTTTCTTAAGGCTGCATAAACACAGGATGAATGAAGGCCAAACATTTGTTTACTGGCACTGCATGGTGATAATACTGAAGGCATTGAACTTTTCAACCATTGCACATAGAGCTAATGAAATCCAGTTTGCATTCTGTGTAATCAAAATAGTATATAAATTATTTTTTACAACATTATCAAGAAATGATAGTTTGTTTCTAATTTTTAAAGCAGTGAATAGCTGTATTATAAGTGATTACACTTATAGCTGATGTGGTGCAATACTAAATGCGCCACATCAGCCATTAATTTTGAAGTTTGACTCACTTCTTGCTAATCAGTTTATAATTATCTAGGTAGTAGCTTTATACAATTTTATCTGTATGAGTAAAGAAGTAATTATTAAACAGATGCCTTATTAAAATATTATTATCATTCACTGTCTTTCGCTCCACTTATATATCAATGTTTTAACAGTTTTTCAACATATACAATAAATATCAGTCTTGATGCATACTCGGAACAAGTTAGTAGTGAATCGGTACCACAAAAATTATCTGGTTAGATTGAAAATATATCAAGATATCTTGTCTATTTATCTGGTTCTATCTTTAAGTTTTCATTTAGTACTGATATTTGATTTAGAATAACTATTAGTCTACCAATGTAACTAACTGTGTTTGTAACTATTTATATTTCATATATTAACATATGAGCTTCGATTGCTCCTCAGGTTTTGTTGGAAAGTAATAGAAACTTGTAGGCCAAATATTTTTTATTATCTGTAGTCAGTAAACAGGTAGATAGTCAACCAGAAGGAAGTGGTTATTGTTTCTGGATATGTAATACCAGGGGAATCTCACCATATTGCCAGCGCCTGTGGTAGGATACAGGGGATGAAATAGGAACAGGGGGGATGGGATAGGCGAGATGGGATTGGATGGGAGGAGGGGAAATAATATAGCAAGTATGGAGTTACATTCTATGTGACACAGTTACATTGATAGAGTAATTATGTCATGGATACTGGTCAAAGTCTTGAAACACCTTGAAAATTCATGTTTCACAATGACTGGTGAAAGGGATAACGGCAAAATCAGTCCTTACAACTTTCAAATTCAATTGTTTAATTTGATACATTTATTGTTATATTGTGAATATTTTAATACATATTGGGCTCAACTTATGTTTCCACCCATGTATGTATGTATACTGCACAAGAGGTTTTTCATTATGGAGTTAATTGCATAGACTTTGGACCTAAACTAAATGTGCTAGATTAGGCAACTTGAACTGTAGTTTTTGTTACATTTGCATTTGAACAAAAAAAAACCTTTAAAATCCCAAATTCAGTCTCTATTTTAATTTTCTCCAACTTTTATAATTTAACAACCACTACAAGTTATACTATGCATTAAATTAAGTTTCTAAAGTTAACAATCTTATTAATTACAGTAATTTATTCCTCAGAAACTGCATATTTCTTATTAAATGGGGTTTATTTGTTTACTTCTAAGTTTGGTTGTTATTTGTGCTAAAAGTTTGTAATCTTTAATAAAGAGAATCTTTATTGGAAATACTTGTTTTACTAGATCCTTATTCTAACCCCTTGTTTACACTATGGCTTCTTTCACAGCAGCATGCAGGAAAGTGGATAGGGAAGCGGGCAGCGCGGTAATACAATGTTCAACAATTATTATGCTGGATTTACATACTCTGGTTACCCAATTAACGTACTCGCTGCCGTGGAAGTAGGTATAATGTAAACGAGGGGTAAATCAAATTTGTTTTAAACGGACGCATAACATGATAATCGGTCTTTAAAAGTCACTGCCGCTACAACGCCTACAATTGGAATATTTTTAATAGGCGATATCAACGGAAGAGTTTTGTCGTTTGGGTCATATTCTAAGATAGTTTCACTTATATAGGGACACTGGTGTCTAAAAACAAAAAAAAACTCTTACCGACTAAAATCTTTGTATTTAATTCTGTTAAGTCTAAACGTTTTTAAAGGTCGAGAATTAATTTCTATATACATAACATACATATGTTATGTATATACCCTCGTGTCGTAGCCTCGTAGCGTAAAGCGGAAACATCCATCTAATCAATGTTTCTCAAAATACACAATAACGCCCCCCTGTGGGCGCTGTAGGAGGACCCAGAGAAAATCGGTGAGGTGTCTGTTCGGTTTGGGGCTTAAGGGGATGGCTTAATTATTTTTAAGTATTTTTTAATGAACAATTAAATCTAATATAATCTAACCTAATTAAACAATAATAGCGATTGGATTGTGATCTCGTCTTAAAATGGGATAAAGTTAAAAATTTTGGGGGCATTTGAGAACATCACAAAGTTCTCTAAGTGCGGTAGGCGAAATAAGTTTGAGAAGTTTAAATACTCATAAGTACGAGAAACCAGTCCCTAGGCACGTCCTTTCTATAAAGTTCATTAGTTACGATTCCACGCCAGTTATTCATGGAAATGGGAAACATCAAAACTTGGCCGAAAATTTAATCCGTTAAACCGTGATCAACTCGCTATTATAATTATTATGTTTGACAAATTTGAATTGAGTTTCAAAACTCAAACTAGATGTTAAACTAAGCCATGTGACTTATCTACTCATATATCAATTATCATTATTTAATAAATAAAAACGTGCCAATCATCATAATTAGACAATTTTGGAGATCGCTGTGATAGTGTTGACTCATACAATTTTACAATGATAAACTAGGTAATTTTTAAAAACGGGATACTTAAGTTTTTTTTGTTTAGGATGCTATAATTAAATGCCAAAAGATTTTTGTTTAAAGATACGATAATATAAAGTTATCTACATTTTTCGAAACTCTTCCTCTGAGAAAGTTTAATCAGATTTGTCAGCAAAAGGTTAAGCTGGAATAAGGGATGGGAGATAAAATTATGAAGTAGTCAAATATTTTCAGAAATATATAAATAATTTACCGTCAAGTGCCTTTATGTTAAAGAATATGTTTGTCTACCTACCTAAAGTGTTTTGTTTACTAGTATAACAATTATTCAATGCCAGATTGCTTGTTAGATGACGTGTCTCCACAAATACCTATACCTATACAACGGGAATCTTAACTTAGTATTCAAGTATTAACTGTATCTTTCTAATGTTTCTGACTTTCACAACGCGTTGAAAAATACTTTCCACCAATTGGGTAGTTTCATCACTTAAAGTAATAAAAGTGATTTGCAATTATGAAATTTTTGCATGAAGTTAAAAAAGAAATACAGACATATTTTTAGTTTCTATTTTCCCAACAGATGGACATAAGTGTCATTAGAATTTCTTTTAATTACACCAGCTGTGTATATCTAAGGGCAAAGTACACGTGGCGTTCTATATAGATATTACTAATTATACCAATTCAAAAAGATAGCGTCATTTTATTTAATACTATCGATGGCGTCATATATTTACACAATACATCACCTCAGTTTCTCATACATATTAATGATGTGACGTGGCGTCAAATCAGTAACGTGTAGGATCCAATGTTGCTGTACGATGCGGTTAATCGTATGCCAATAAGTAGGCTTATAAAGTTGAGAAACGATGTCTTAATTAGATATTGTCTTGGTGACATATCTTAAGTCATATCTGTGCAGGAACGGAGAAAGAATACAATTTCCTGCGGCCGGGCGGCCTGTCGTAAGAGGCGACTAAACGACCCACAGCCAGGTGGTTCGACTGGATGGCGACATATTTGTTCATATTTGTTCGACTGGATGGCGACCACCCCTGGTCTAGAGTATGCCGCCATAACAACCTTGTGTTGTGTTCCGGCATGAGTAACCAGGTTCCAGTCTCCTTTAAGAGAATAGCAGCGCATTTGTAGCACCTTTGGTGTTGCAAATGTCCATAGGCGACGGTAACCACTTTCCATCAAGTGGGCCGTCTGCCTGTCTGCTGAACTCCTGCAATAAAAAAAGTCTAATATTACACGATTCACTTATTTTTCCATTTGGATGAAGCAACCAAATAAACTTGTATGTTGAGAAACATTTAGTACTTGTGACACATACCTACGGATATAATTGTAGTATGACAATCTCCCTCGAAATTTCGTTTAGGTACCATAAACAACAAACCTAAAGCTGAATTATACTGCTCAACCAAACCGAATTATTTCGGTTGGAAGGCGCAGAATGAATGGAAACGATGAAGTCAATGATAGTCGTTCAATGTTATGTTTAAGAGGCCGGTTCCTACAAAAGGGCGAAAATTGGGCGCAAACGAAACAACTTTTCGTTGGTAATTAGTGATCAATAATTTATCAAAAATTGGCATAAATATTCACGATATGACACGTGACATAGTTTATTCATAATTTTTCTATGGTTAATAAATATGTTCAACCAAATTTTTTTGTTTCTACATAGATTTCCAGGATTCTTTTTGCTTTAGATTCAGTAGCATCAGTTTAGTTTATATAAACCATTAGTTTTTATTGGGCACCATATACGTAATGTAAAAGTCAAAGTTAATATTTTTTCTAGAATTGTTTTATTATATGTTTTAGAGTATTTACAAAATTGAAAATTATTATTTCAAAAGTATGTATTACCTATAGTCTATAGTTTGATTTGTGGAAAAGTAATGTTGAAAGTGCTGACGGCTGTTTGGTACTTATGAAGTACGGGAGCGTTCAAATAAAAATAATTGTTATTTATGATACCAGTGCGGTAAGTTGAATTTCACTAACCAGTTAAAAAAAATCAACAACCGCACGCGTATTATACGTTTTTCAACACATTTGCGAGACAACAGCACAATAGGTAATGAAATAAACAAATAACAGTCAGAAAGTCGCAATTTTTTTGACGTTTTTGATATGAAAATGGCACGCATTTACAATGGCGGTGGGGTAGGGGAATGAAATAGAAAGATTGGATTAGGAATGTAGGATAGTGAGTAGGATAGGGAGTGGTAAGTGGGCCATCGGACCTTTCACTCAATGCTTGAAACACAATTAGCTCAGGGTTAACTATTTCAAGTTGATATTCTGTGAGAGCGTGATATCTCACCAGTCAAGACGGCCTTAAAAGCTGGAATTAAAATAATGATTCCAACATAGTTCTGTCACGTATAAAAAGGCTGTATAATGTTTTCCCTCCATCGTCGTCAGCCTACCGCACTCCACTGCTGGACGTAGGACTCTGCGAGTCTAAAACTGTTTTATTTCCGGAGGAGCCATTTTCTACAGAACTATTGCTTTCTTCGTCTTCGCTTGAACAGGATTCCTTCTCTTTAATGGATGATACATTTGTCTGTTAACGTGTCGATAATAACGTCAACTGTTTGTACTCCTTTATTCTTCTTATTTTCACAAACCTGCCTATTCATTTCTTTCCGTTTGTTTTCTTACCATGTGTACGAAAGCTTGCTGTTTTTGGACCAGTTTTTTATTTACATAATTTTTTACGAAATTTAATTCCAAAATTCGGACTAAAAGAACAATAAATTTAACTAAATATAAAAATGAAAAATTCTTAATGGAATAATAACAAAACAATTAACAAACAACAAACTTTTGCGCTCTATTGTACTTAGCTTAGACGCGCGCATGTGTGTGCTGTGTACGGACGTAGCTCAATACTACTATAGTTACGTCGTAATGACCAGGGCTCTGCCCGTGTGCGCTTGCTAGATGAGTTGGAAAAAAGCGCTACATTCTGTTACATGATCAAAATTACAAAAAATATCCAGCGAGTGCGTGTCGTACCACGTACAGTGAAGGATTTCGTAGAAGCAAAGATCAACCACTTTTCTTGTCGTTTGACTACGAAACCCTAAAAAATCTAGCATATAGGGTTGGACAGTCCTCAAAAAAGGAATTTATATTGTAGTGATGCTAACGAGATTTTAATCAACTGCTATGACATGATATATATTATATTACTTTTGGGTTATTTAAATTTAATGTATATTAAATAATATAAAAATTAATTAGATATTTGCATATCATAGAAAGTGAAAGATTTCGCGCTGGAAGTTGTGTAATAAAAATGGGATATGGGTTGCCCTAAAAAGCGCTATATCTAGCCCCGAAAGCGCTAAAGTGATAGCCCTGATGAGCTGAGCGCCGGGGAAGTCCTGTAAACGAGAAAGCGAGCGAGGATATTTTTTTTTTCAGGCGGGAGAAATGCATTTCGCACATACCGGGTCCTTTGCTGGGGATTAGACCGTTGTCGATCATGGAGGCAATCCAAACAGTAACCGACCGGCTTGTGTGGAGACTCGAACCAATGGACAAATGCCCAAGGGCTAATACCCCACTAAAACCACCTTTCTCCCATGTGCCCCGCGCTTATGGTAGGAAAGGCATGAGACTTAGAACGTAGTTACGCCCACGACGATCCTAGCGCAAAAGTGCCTGAGAGTGCCCCGGGAATCAGAGCAAACTCACTTCGTCAACAGGGGTGAAGACTCCTCTGCTCCCTAGATGCTAGATGCTACCCGGTATGCAGCGGTATTTCAGGGAGGGAGATCATGCGCATATCTGCACCTCCAGGCCCCCGACTGACGTCGGCGCCCGCGAGACGCATGCGCACTTGTACCTCTCTCCCTATCAAGCGAGCGAGGATATATCTCGTCCTCCGATGACCTCGTCCCTCTAACATCTAAAATTGCTTTCTGCGCGTCGTAAAGTGCGATGTTCCAAGCCGCCACAAAGTTTGCATCGAACTATGCCATTTTTAAACTTTTCACTTCAGGTCTATATTATATTCTTGTATGTGATAAATAAAACAATGATTGCAATGCGAGTATCTATTAATTAATTAGTAAAATGTTTTCAACGATCTCGTGTAATTACACATTCGCAAACATGATTCGAGAAACGTAAACTTTGTTCAAAAGTTCCAGAAATTTCTCTTGTCTCTTCGGCGATGTTTCGAAACTTGAACCAACTATAAACTGGCTATTTCATTGTTTCTAGTGTGTTGTCTATTTTAGGGAGTGATTAATTAACCCACTTCAAAAAGAGGGAGGTTTTTGTATGTTTGTTATGCGATTTCTCAGTTAATTGTGGACCGATTTTTTTTTATTTTATTAAATAAACGGTCCCATGACGTGGTCCCATTGTCACCAAATTAGCACATTATAATGAGTGCATCCATGGGAAATTGGTATCAACCCTGGAATATTAAAAGCACGTACAACGTGTTTCATTATATATATATATATATATATATGTATATATATATTTAAAGCTATTCAAGTATTTGTGTAACTAAAAAGTACAGAAGAAGTAAAACATAAAATAACAACAAAGCAAGATATAGTAATCTTGATGTTTTACTTTACACCGACTTTAACATGTAGAAAATATATTCTTTTTACATTTGAAGTGAGTTATATTTTTTATTTATTTTATAATTGTTAAGCATTAATTGTTCCCGGTTGTGTTTTCAGAAGCATCCCACCCTGAACCATGAATCCAGGGTTAAGATATTGACCGTTAAGCAAGCGTTGTGTGTTTCTGTTACAAATATTAACAGAAACACAACGTGGTCAAAACGTCAGAATAATAAAAATCGAATAAATTACCTCGCTTAAAACCATTAAAACGTAGTTTTATTAAATATTAACAGTTTCATAAAATTCGTCTTTTATCGAACTGGTATAAGAACTCCCTTGATTTGCGATAGTCAAATAAATATCCACAATTTAGTCGATGCTTGTACTTGAAGACAAGCAGTTGCCAGTGTCCTCGTGCTCTGGGTAAGAATTCTACGGCACCTCCTCTCTATACTTTATTTCACAGGTGTGGCACAAGCACAATTGAATATAAAAAATATACAAGGCATGTAGCTAAAACTTTACCAGGCTTTACAGCTAACACATTTAATTCTTTTTATGGCTTGTATATATAAGTCATAGAGGAGCGCCAATGCGTCTCTTCAGGAATCCCTATCTTGTCTAGCATCTTTGAGCGGACGTGCAACCGCGCCCAGCCCTAACGCTGGTACTGTTTGAAGACTATTCTAAAACTCAAATGGTCATTGCAAAGCAATTTTTAATAATAATTATTATCTCGGACAGCGGGTCAGTATGGCAACCCAGCGAGGAACCGTAGCCAGACTTTTGGATACCTTGCCCACAGAAGACGGTGACCTAGGCTCAGTATTCTACTTAGTCTTGAGGGATATATAAGTATAATATAATATAACTAAGTTTTCTTTTGTTGTATTAGTTTATAATGTCTTAGTTTAATAAATATTGTAAATAATAATAATAATAAGATAACACATTATTAGTAAGTGAAGCTATTAAAATAAATAATAGAAAAAATATAATTTCTTGTTATTTATTCACCTCTGAATTAACGACCTTCAAATTATAAGCTAACATAACTCTTTTATTCATACATATTCTGATATAAAGGGCTTTTCATTGATTAGATCCATTCAGTCTGTTTTCATAACAAATACCAATTCAATATTAGGGTGAAATGAATATTTCCATTTGAAATAACAGTTACAGTTATTCAATAATATCATGGAAAAAGTATTCTTCTTCCATGGGCATACGTAAGTATACCGTGTTGTAACATTAAAAAGAAATAAGTATCTATATTATCTTTTGGAAATATACCTCAAGTGCAAAATTATTATTTTTTTATGTGTAAAATAATGTATAGTTTATTGCATAAATGGGTATACTGTATACGCAAATGTACACTCACGGAATTAATACGTTCGTCACCTTAAATTCGACTTTTGCTTGCACGACTACAAGAAACAGCACTGTCAACATTTTAATAAATGTTACGTTTATAAAATACTACCTGTGCCCGTGACTCCGTCCGCGTGGAACTTTTTTCTTGGAATCCTAAAAAAAAGGTAGCCTAAGTTACTACTTATAACATCAGCTATCTTCCAGTGAAAGGCGATATCGACCACGACGTTAAGGCCCGTATCTCAGTACCTTGGGCCAAGTGGCGTGAAGTGACAGTTATCATTTATGACCCCAAAATGCCGGTTAAATTAAAATCCTGTACTTGAGCGACACAAGCAAGAACTGCGTATCACGGATGTGTGGAGTGACGCGGAAAGACCGTGTCAGGAACTCCAGCATCCGCGGCAGTCTTCATGCCCGTGACATGGCAGACAAACTGTAAGAGAGTCGCTTACGCTGCTACGGCCACGTTTTACGGAGACGGGCTATATATGTGGGGAGCAAATGTCTAGCCATGCCACCTCCGCCAGGTCCCGGTCGAAGGGGAAGGTCAAAAAAATGCTGGCTTGACGTTGTGAAGGATGACATGTGTACCAATGGTCTTAAAACGGGGGATGCTGAAGACCGCGCGAAGTGGAGTAGAAAAAGTAGGAAAGCGGACCCTGGGCGTCAGAGCGAACGCTTCGAAGTAACCGTGACTTAACTTTCATCTAAGTAATTTTAAACTTTATTGTCAAACAGTTAAACATAATTTTCTGTGGAATAGTCTGTTCTGTAACTTAGTTTGAAAAGGTAACGTGCTCGCGGAACGTTAAATTTGGAAACTAACGAACTTTTTTATTTCGCCACTGTACAATGTCAACGCCTTTGATTACTTATATTAAGAATAAATCATTAAAGACATATAGGTACAATACCATTCAATTAATAATCAACATGCGTGGAACCTTTAATTAACTGTAAAGCAATCTCTAATGTTTGTTTTGCAATATAGACGTATGAGGGTGAATGAATCAAAAAGTTCTTGGAATCAATATTAAAAAATGCAAAAATTTAACCAAAAATATTTTATTTTCTCCTTGCAATGAATTTAGAATAACGGGTTTCTAACTTCCTTTTTCGGGAGGTAAATTAATGGTGATTTGAGTTAGGGATATCCTTAAAGTTTAATTATAGCCAATAAGGTTGTGAGGGATGATCGAAAGTCGTGACCAGTGACTAAAACGGTGAGTTGGTTAGGTTGGGTTAGTGTTTAGTCTAAAGTGCCAGGACCGACTGGTCACCATTTATTCATTGATAACTATTTAAATGATGGTTAAAATCGGTTGTGATATTTGTTGACCGCTGTCATGGCATACTCGCTTTGCTCGCTCGGCTTGTGGGCTTTAGTCTGCGTTTTTAGACTATTTTAAATGTTTTTTGCATTGACCACTACCTTTCTTCTGCATTTATCGTCTTTAGACATAAGAAATACGTACACCATTTTGAAAAAGAATAGTAAAGTTATGTTTACAAAAAGTCATATCTCAAAAACTACAAGTCCTCCTAGACATGGGGGTTGCAGAAGGGAGAAGTACTCCTCTTCCCCTTCTCCCTCCGCCCTCCCACTACTTGAAATTCAGTGACCACTATTGTAAAGTTTAACCTTCAGCCACCCAGTACGCAACCGTAGAATAGGGTACAGCATCATCCCCTGAGGTCTGCTCAATGTCCGAAAATTTTTTTTCGTAGACATTTTTTTCAAGCTGATTATTTTATCATCGCACGTAACTCACTTTTATCCATAATTTTACGTTTTTAGCAACTCGTTGCACAAAACAATACGTGCGAACGAATTGACAAAAACAAATGTGAGTTGGCATAAATATTGTGTAATTATTTGAATTTCTTTAATTTGAATATCGAACTTCTCCCAAAAAGGTTTTAATGCACTTCTAGGAACTTTTTGATTCACCTAGGTATATTCTATTTAGCTCCATATACATACTATGCTCCGTGTTCAAAACCAATCTCAGTGAAAGAGTAATTATTCACTACCATCAAAGTCGCGATCCTCAGCAATGAGGGAACGCCTTAGAAGAAAGAACATTACTATATTACATATAGGTTCTCAAACTTATTTCTTTTTCCGCCCACTTTAAGAATATGGAATGGAGAATCGGCCTTGTAGCGTCCCTAAACATTTTCTCCACGGCTTAAAAATCATTGCTTTAACTGTACCTTGGCATATTATGATGAACCTTACCTTATTTATCTTTTTCTAAGGCTAGTGTCTTTTCTAATGTGAGCAATTAAATGCAATTTTAGAAAATAATTTATATTTAGATATTTTTAAATGAAATTAAAATAATCAATTCAACTTTCTTTGGGCTTTTTATTGGTTCATTGTAGAACTCTAGTGCCTAGAAGGGGACTTTAACGCCCACTTTGAGAAAGACTGCCATATTATTACATCATATCTTTATTTAATGGCAAGGTTAGAGATTGCCAATGATGGCCAAGTTATAATCTTATAAAGTGTCAGGAGCATCAGGACGACGTGAGCTACATACAGTGTGAAAACCAAGAACTTAACAACTTTGATGTTTGTAGGTATATATTGTGACCGTAGCGTAAGTAGGTTTACACAATGCAGTGCAATGTCAATTGTAAGTTTCAGAGTAAAATATACATAAATACTGTGATCACGCCCAAGTTCCACAGAGTTAGACAGAGACGATGGATTTCCAATTCCTAAGATCTTGATCATATACCTTTTTCTTCATTATGTACTTTCATTAATCTCTTCATACACGCAAGTTTATTGAAAGTATTTACTATATCGGGCCTTTGCCGCCATTTTATGGTAAACGACATTTGAACCTAAGTATATTATTTTTTGTTGCAAAAGGTATTTTAAACTATTATTTGTTTTAGCCCTAAGATTTAGTTAGATTAGAACCTGCTAAATCAAAAATTGAAATTCTTAAACATAATTATAGTTTAAAATACCTTTTGCAACAAAAAATATACTTCGTTCCAAATGTCGCTTACGATAAAATGACGGTAAAGGCTCAATATATAGATATATAAAAAGTTAGCTTTAAATTTCACAAAATAAACGTTACGTAAAATAATGGAGGATTAACTGTGGGGCCAACAGGTCGGTTGGCAGAATAATTAAGTGGAAATGTAACAAACAATATAAAACGTAATAGATTGTACAAAGAAAATGCTGAAAACTAAGGCGAAGCTTTTATAAAAATACCTCCATTTATTTAGGTTCTACACAGACGAAATTCTTGTGTCATGTTATATCATATGTGGGATAGTGTTATTGTAGTGTATTAATATAGTATAAGTAAATAAGTAATTTTCTGTTTAATGCAGATAAATATTCTAATATTATATTAGCGTTATAGGGGATACCGAGGAGAGTTGTGACAATTTTTACTTTAAGTAACATATCTCAGTCCAGAAATATTCTACATCTATGAGCTCTATAAGTCAAAGTGGCTCAATCCATAGTCTTTAAGAAAGAACAATTAAAATTAAAGGCAATGTTAAGGTCACTGAGAAAATGTACAAAAACAAAAATTCTAATACCGAGTCTCTCACAACACTCCTAATACCGAGTTAAGTTGTGACGGATATCAAGGTAAGATGTAATATTTGTTTACGAACGAAAATAACATGTAACGTCAACACAAAAAATATTAATATCCTAAATAATATAGTATTGTATGGTATCCTTCTGGATAATAATAATTCACAGTCTATAATTATTTATAGACTGTGAATTATTATTATCCAGAAGGATACCATACAATACTATATTATTTAGGATATTAATATAAGATACCAACCCAAAAACAGATTATCACGCTCTGAAAATTGAAAAACTAAAGTCTATGAGAAATATTATTATAAAGATGCAAACACAATATATAGCAATATACTATATGCAATAAAAATTATTGCGAAAAAGTTATTTTTTGCAATTTTTGTGTGTAAATGTCATAGAGTCGCAACCACATCCCATAAGCCATTGGTGTATACTTTATATATACTAAGTACTCTGTGGGTGCGCACTGCGTTAAATAGCACATCTCAAACACAAAAAATGCGAGTTATCGTCATATTATTAATGGTCATAGGTTCCGAGAAATTAATTATGTCACAACTCTCCTCGGTCTCCCCTATGATATAAACACATTCAAGTGATGTAAATTTTCTATCAGTAGTAAGGTAAAATAGCGGATGATAAGATCATAGACGAAGAATACTGAGGAATGACATGCCCATTAAAAACTTAACTCGTACCACACTGCAATCACAGTTGGTGTCTGAAGCGCGTTCTTGTTTTTATGCTATACTATAATCTATACTTGTCTGAATTATAGAGTTTGATAAACGTCTTATTATTTAAAAAATGTTTTTAAAAATTAGTAAGTAGGAGTAATAAAGTCGAAATTACGGAAAAAAGTGATATAATTAGGATCCACAAATAATAAAGTTACGATTTTATTGACAAAGAATTGTAATTAATATGATTATGAAATATGAACTAGAGTATCGAATTTTAGAGATTGTTGTCACTGCTGTATTATGTAAGCAAGATAAAAGTAGTAAGCAGTATTAGTACAATTCGCCACAATGGCAGGCAAAGGATCTTAGTTCAGACATACCCATATTCTGATGTATAAGACTTCGTATAGCTCAACCAAAATGTAGGTCTACGACTGACGCCATTCGACGGAGTTCTTGTGACAGCTCAAATGTTCACATTTCTCACAAAAACATATACTCAAAAACTATCAATATCCTATAACTATTGTTCATTTTAGATTAATTTCACACTTTTTTAGATAATAAAACTGCACAGTATAAAGTCCCCTTTCAATTGCCGCTAGAAACTCCGCAAGAATAGAAGATATATAGATCGTCGTGTGTGTAGGTCCTTCTACGGATATTTTCTTTATAATAAAAAAGATATACAACTCTGATGATTAAATGAAGGTCTTATTAAGGTCTCAAATAAAATGTACCAAAAAATATAAATTGTTTCTTCGTAGCAACAACATTGCTTTACTGTAAATAAAGGTATTTACATTAAAGCAATGTTGTTGCTAGTTAGTCATTAGTATCAAAAATAAAGAAGTCGATGTTCTCATAGTATATAGTCTTTAGGATCCTTATTCCTTATTCTACTTATAGTTTTAAGGAGTATATGTTTATAGAATAGAATATAACTAATATTATTTAATAAATATGAAAATAAGCAAATAACATAATTATTTATACATTTCGAGCAAATTACAATTTTTTTTCAAGGAGCTAACAGGTATAATAATAATAACCAGATTATAATTTAATTAAGAAAAAGCTATTGTTAAGCCTCTACAGATGAGAAAAAAATAACAAATTAACGAGGAAACAATAAGAAAAAAAAGAGGAAAGGAGAAAAATATAGTAGGTACTATACTATAAAAAAACAATCATTTTCATTCATAAACAATTTCTATTGGTAAAAATGTTTTGATGTATATACATATTTATACTGCTTCCTTCCTGCTGTGCATGGCACTGTATTTCTCGTTTTCGTTAAAACCGAGGTTATCCCAGAAGGACTTTTGTCCAAAATCCGCGTCGGATTTCATTTCGTACTTTGTAGGCGACGTGATCTCTAGGTAGTTCAGTTCGTTTGCACCCGGTTTTACTGGAATCCAGTCGCACCCGCTATTGCTGAACTTTGGTGTCCTGGAAAAATATATCATCAATGAATAATTTTACAAGTAATCTTATGGCCGGTTCTTATATCTCATCGACTGTTCATTTGCCTTACTGTCGGTTAATATATGACATATGTAAGCCATGGAGCTTGTATGTACAAGAAATGTCAAAATATTCAAATTCAACTGATAATAAAGCAAGTAAATGTATAGTAAGGTATAGGAACCGGCCATTAGTCCACTTGTTGGAGTCCTTAAATACTAGGTTGGGGAAAAAGTTTCTTCACATTTTATATAAAAATTCAAAAGGTTTTTTATAAAGTTTATTTACATTTGACTAAAATATGTAGGTGTCATTTTGTCGGATAACTTTTTGCCATCTTGTAGGTAGGGACGTGATCATATTGCTATAAAAATTTTGGGGCTTCTGATCAAAAAACTGCGGCAAGTGGTTTTGGCAGTCCTCTCGTGATGTTAACCTGACACTGCCTTAGGAATTCTGCAGAGACCGAAACACGTGAAAATCTGAAGGTGCAAGGTCAGGACTATATGGCGGATGCATTCACACCTCCCAGCCAAACTCTCGTAATTTTTGCTGACTAGCTAAAGATGTGTGAGGTGTAGCATTATCATGGCGAAAAACCACACCCCTTCTGTTGATTAATTCCGGCCGCTTTCTCTCAACTTTTTGCTTTAATCTCATCAGTTGTTCACAGTACAGTTCAGAATCGATGGTCCTGCCTGGCGGTAACAGCTCATAATGAATAATGCCCTTCCAATCCCACCATACACACAGCATCACCTTGTTGCGAGTTAACCCGGGCTTCGCCACAGTCTGTGAAGCCTGACCGGCCTTTGACCACGATCTTTTTCGCACGTTCTTGTCGTACGTGATCCACTTTTCATCACCAGTTATCAGTAAGTTTTTGTAGTAAAATTTTAAAATGTATCGAATTTCTTCATGAGATTCACTCATTTTAACAATAAGAAAAACAATAGAAAATCACACATTTTTCTAATTTGCATTTGGAATTGTCTTCTTTAAAATTAAAACTTTTTAATGATAACAAAACCAGCCAGATACAAATGGTATAGCCAAAGAGATCTTATCACAAGTTCATACATACTATATGCGAAAATACCTTTTCCCCAACCTATTACTTATAGAATAGTTTTTATCGGCTACTTCGCCCGCGTCAAGTTTTTTACTTCTAAAAGATTGTTTCCAAACCTATCCACGGGATACAATCTATCACCTTGTCAAATTTCATTAAGATTCATTCAGCCGTTTACAAGTAAGGGACCATCCATAAATTACGTCTAAATTTCGTGACGTCACATTTCTAAATCTAATATATTTAAGTTTTAAAATACGAAATTTGAACTATTAACGAAAAACTTCTCTATAAGAATAGTGTTTAAACTATTCTTATAGAGAAGTTTTTCGTTAATAGTTCAAAAATAAATACAAATAAACTAATAAATAGTTTATTTATTAAAAAAATATTTAAATGGAAATAATACTATATTATATTTGTATATATAGTATAGTTATATATTTATTATTAAAATGTAAGTAATCGTACAATAATTATGTATACTACCATCGCCATTCCTAATCAGCAATATTCATGCCACGGGTTGTCTGGAAGAGATCGCTTTTTAGCGATAAGACCGCCCTTTGTACACAATTACCCTTTGTACAGAATAATACTAGTTCATAAGTTTTCTGTAATGGTGTACAATAAAGTGTTATCTATCTATCTATCTATCTAATACTTACGGAACTGTTGTTTTAATTTAATTAATAATTTCTTGATGTAAAATTGCAAAATATGTGATGTCACACTAGGGAGGGAGGATTCTCACGAATGTGACCAGCTGTGACAAGGACGAGGGGGGAGGTCAAAAAATCATAAAATTCGTGTAACGTAATTTGTGAATGACTCCTAGACAGGTAACAAACAAATAAAAACTTTTGCATTTGTAATTTAGACGTTGGTTCTCTATTTTACTCGCTGATTTTTTTTAAATAACTGGAGTAGAGCCGTGTGGCTGCGACGGACCACTTGATGGGAAGCGGTTACCATCACCTATGGACGTTTGAAACATCAGAGTTGTCACCAACGCACTCTCGGCCTCGAAGAAATTTTATGCCACCCTTTTTGAAAAACTCTGTATCGTAGCGCTCTGAGGAAACTCAGCTGGGAGCTCATTCCAAATCCCCACGGTGCTGCAAGAGAAACGTTTTAGAGAAATTCAGATGAAAATAAGTTAAAATATGTATTCTTTGGCCATGAGGGAGCCGGCGTGACGACAACGTCGCTAAAAGTGCCTAAACAGCCGCCTATTTGTCAACATTATTATCTTACAAGATGAAAATTTTCTTACCCAGTGGTGGAGTAACTGTATATCATGTTAATGAGCTCTTCGATCATAGCTTTGTCCTCAGGGGTCTTCATGTCCAGGCCGTGGAACTTGAAGATATGGATAAGGTCGTCAGAATGGGACACACCTGAAATTTCAATAAAGTTCATTATGTTGTCTTTTTAGCAAGACCTTTTTTACTGAAGGGAAACTTCTATATAGACGGGGGGTATTAGGATTTTTCTGTCACGAAAAAGCGTTACGGCCGCATGGAGGAGTTAGAAGATATATCGCGTGATGATAGGTGGCATAATTTTAGAATAGACTATAGATGTTTTTTAAGCTGATAACTTCTTATGGGAGGGTAAACGGCTTCGTTATGTAACGCGTTACGGCGGCAGTCTGTCTGGCTTCCCTTTCTCTCACGCGTACGGCAGCGGTAGACAGGCTCCTTCTCTCTCACTCTAACCCACGCGCTATATAATAGGTTGCGGAAAAAGTCTTTTCGCATATAGTATGTATGAACGTGTAATAAGATCTCTTTGGCTATACCATTTGTATCTGGCTGGTTTTGGTATCATTAAAAAGTTTTAATTTTAAAGAAGACAATTCCAAATTCAAATTAGGAAAATCTGATTTTCATTTGTTTTTCTTATTGTTAAAATGAGTGAATCTAATGAAGAAATTCGATACATTTTAAAATTTTACTACAAAAAAGGTAAAAATGCAACACAAGCCGCGATTTTTTTTTTGATGTTTATGGACCTAATGCAGTATCTGTGAGAGTAGTCCAAATTTGGTTTAAGCGTTTTCAATCCGGAAATTTTGATATCAAAGATGCACGTCGTTCTGGTCGCCCTGTTACGGACAACGTTGATGCCATTTTTGAAAAAGTGGAGCAAGATCGGCATATTAGTAGTTGCGATGTAGCTGGAGAACTGGGAATTGACCACAAAACGGTTTTGGCGCATTTGAAAAAAGCTGGGTACACAAAAAAGCTCGATATTTGGGTGCCTCATGAGCTCACTGAAAGAAACCTAATGAACCGTGTACTCATTTGTGATTCTTTATTACGACGTAATGAAACCGAACCATTTTTGAAAAAGCTTTTTCCCCAACCTAATATATAAAATTTAAGTAATATTCTAAGCTTTTCTCAAATTAAACAATTTCAATATAGAATAGTTTGAAGAGTGTGCTATGATGTTATAGTTGTAATGTAAAGCTCTTGAATAAATATAACTTCGATATTAAACTGACTTTTTATTTTCACTTTAGTAAGTATCTTTTCTGTCGTACCAAGATGATCTATTCTTAACTGAATTCAAAAATCCGTGTCATTTTTACATTTTTGAATTCCCACCAATGAGAGCGAGTTTTATACGCATCTCTCATTGGTTAGTCATATCCTTACGTCCTGGCTAACATAGGCATATAGGCATTGATTAACCATAACAAAAGTAGATCATTAAGTAATTGATAAATTAAATTTAATTAAATAAATACGAAAATTGAAATAGATAATTATATATAATTTATTTTATGATTAGAAATTATGATTAAACATGAATAGTAAACATAGCATCAAAAGAATGTTGTTCCTATGTTTTTCATAAGGTAGCACCTGTCAAACGTTAAAAGCCAAATGCCAAAAGATTGACCTTGAACTTGACCTACTAAACTTACTTTTGTTTATGATAGATAAAAATACGAGTTTTATTTATTGCGAAAATTTCTAATAGAAATGAAATGAAATATAAGAAATGTTTAAGCAAATAATTAAGTTGGAAACCCGAGCGTTTGGTAACCAGGATCATGGTATATTTTAAACAAACATAATATAAAACTATCTAGAACTAAACGTGGTAAGTGCATCTACTACAAGTTCAACTTAGAATAGTTTAAGTTATCACTTCTGTCGGGCGTCCTGAGACGCACACGTTTTTTTTGGTTCCAGATCGAATTCAGTTTTATTCTTTGATAAAATAAAATTAGTTTAAATAAAAAATGCATTCATTAAAATGTACCTAACCTAACCAAATCATATATTGCAGTAAACCTGCGAAAAATCGAAATGTGTGCTGGCAAACATAGTAGAAGTAAAACTTTAACAGACAAATAGAAAAACGAATCGCAACGGACAACTGGAAACTTTATTGCATGAGTTCAGCAGACAGGCAGACAACCCACCTGTTGGAAAGCGGTTACTATCGCCTATGAATATTTGTAACACCAAAGGTGCTACCTATGTGCTGCAGCTCTCTAATGGGAGACTGGAACCTGGCCACTGATCCCGGAACACAACTCAAAGTTGTTATGGCGGCATACTCTAGACGGGCAAATACCCTACCACCTGGTTGTGGGTTGTTTTGTCGCCTCTTACGACAGGCCCCCCGTCGAAGGAAATTGTATTCTATCTCCGTTCTTGCACGGGCAAAAGGACGAACTTGCCAAGTACCGTATTGTAGATAGTGCAACTTTTTTATTGCGAAGCTGCCAAACAGGCTCACCTAAGGTAAAGTGGTTACCGTCGCCTATAGATGCTAGCAAGACCTGTGTACTTAGTGCGAATTTTTGACTAATCGATCATGCTGCAGTTAATGCATTTTGCATTGGAATGATATAGCGCCATCTTGTGAGCGTGCAGGGAATCACAAATAGTGCCATACAAAATTGTGTTAACTTAAACGTGATTGAGTAGTAAAAAAGCTCGAACTAAGCACTCAGTGGTGAAGTCAGGACGTTGCCTATCTGTGGGATCGGTATGCAATGGGGGAATGGGATGGGTAGCGGTGGATTTACATTAGGGGCACCAGGGGCTAGTGTCCAGGGCGGAGAAATTTTCGAGGGCAGCAAAATTTGGGGTGTCAGTAAAATTATTTCAACTTTCTGCTATACAAAATAAATTTGGGAAGTTATTTGTTTCATGCCAAACCAATTGAGTTCTCATTGCATATTTGGGTTTTGAAGTCTAGTTACAGTGCATAGATAATAGGGCAGTATATTTCACGGTGCCCCAGGGCGGTACTTAAGGTATATCCGGCCCACGGGATGGGGTTGGGACAGATCGGAACTCTCACTCATTGTACGAAATATTTTGAGCTCCAGGCTAGCCGTTTCACCCTGTTATTCTGTGAGAGCATGATATCACATCCATTGAGCTGGCCCTAAAAGCTGTATATTCAAGATAAATAATGATTCCAGCAAGGCTTTATCAAATCATGACGGCCTCTGTGGTTGAGCGGGCTAAGCCTTTGTCGGCTTACCTCACTGCAACGCAGAGGCTTCGGGTTCGATTCCTGGTATAGTAAATTTCGGAAACGTATTTTCTCCGTTATTTACTATGTCTGGGTGTTCTGGGATCGGCCCCAGAATGGTCCGTTGTATATTACCCATAACACAAGCGTAACTTGCTTAATTTGGGGATATACAGTGTGTGCGTTTGTCTGCCGATTTATTTAAATCAGCTTAGGGAACGTATCTACGTGCCCCGTACAGGGCGGGAGGTCTTCGAAATATCACGCTTGGTTACATGGGAGGAGGGTTTTCATCGCGTAGTCAATATCCTCTAGAGAAATCTTGCGCTTTTTCGGGCTATATTCAAATATAGCACGCAGAGTTTAAAGCTTTTTGAACGGCTTGAAGACAAATATGAGAGGGGGGGTCGGCGGTCTGTAATACGGGGAACGAAATGTGGTTGAAAAATAAGTGTTGAAATTAAAAATTAAACTATACTGTACACTTGCTAAAAATTCATCCCTATTAACATTATAAATGCGAAAGTAACTGTCTGTCTGTTTGTCTGTTGTTACTCTTTCTCGGAAAAACTGCTGAACCGATCTAGATAAAACTCAGTATATATACATATATTTTAGATGCCGAGGATGAACATAGTGTTACGAGCTACAGGACTCGAATAAAAATGCCGCTGGAACTACTATAGGATTTATTAGAACTGTACAAACACGTATAAAACAAATACAAATAAAACTGGATGCAACCATTTCACACTGCATGATTCAATGCAATTCGACACGCGCAAAGTCCGTCGTCTATATCGCTAATCGAGAGTACTACAAACGTCTTATTCGTCTCGTAGTCGTCGCTTGACTCCCCACCCCTCCATTCGGGCATTATCTTATACTAACTACACAGTACAAAAAATTTGGCCGCGCGCACTGAGTTTCCGAGAAATAGTAATTTGCACACCTGGTTATCTATTCCTGCGAACGGCTCACAAGTCGAAAACAATAACAATAAGGATTAGTTCGACGCTAATGATGGTCGTAAAACAAGTAGGAAAACAATAGCATATTTTTCTTAATTACAAATTCTAAACATAAAAGAATTCCTAAATCCGGGGAGACAATAAACTGCGCTCAGGCAGCTGTGCGTTTATCTTTGACGGCATGTAACAATAGGATACTTTTTATCCCGAAAAATGGGATAGTTTCCGGGATAACAATATGTTTGTCTCTCTGTTTGTTATGCTTTTGCGGAAAAACTATTGAACCGATTTGGCTGAACTTCGTTATGTATTGTTACGAGCCGCAACACTCGAATTAAAATGCCGCTAGAATTATCATAGAGTTTATTAGAACTATATAAACACGTACAACACAGGTACAAATATAACCGAACACAACAAGTCCAAACGTAATGCAGAAGGTCGTAACTCAATAAAACGCGCAAAGTCCGTCACTTATTAGATTCCCAATTGTAGTACACACGTCTTGCTTCGCTCGTGGTTCTCGTTTGACTGTCTCCCCCTCCATCAGGTCATCGTTTTATACTGCACAAATGCAATGTCCCCGTACCTAAGTCGGCTTAATCCGCAACACCTCACTAATGACTCGGCCGCAAACTGCCATAAAAGAATACAATAAAACAATGGGCTGTTTTCTAATCACAAATTTTAAACACAGAGTAAACTAAAGAAGACGATCATAAAAGAGTTAGAATTAGTTTTAAATGCCGGCAGGTAATAAAATGTGGTTTTGTTCAGATATGCAGGTGGGTTTTATTTTTGTCGGGACCTGAGTTGTAACACTATGTAATTTTAATACCGAGGGTGCTCAAGGGATACTTTTCATCGCGGATTAAGAGATAGATTTATGTAAAGGTTATCCCAGAAAGTAGGATAGGTTTTTTTTGTGATTTGCCATTTTCGTCAATTTGGTTGTTTTAGTTATTTTGGTCATTTTGATTATTTTGGTCATTTTGCCATTTCTGTCATTTTGTCATTGCGGGATCCCAGTTCATTATACGCCTTCCAAAAAGTTTCTGCAATTTGTGTAATGAAATTATATAAATTACCGTACCATAATTCTCATTGTTCCGTGCGATCGAATTTGCTAGGCTTACATTGCCACGGAAGGCATACTTGTATAAGTAGGTTGGCTGGTTGGTCTTCAGTGCGTGGATGTAAGCTAATTTTCCCACATCGACTACGAAGTGACGGTCACCAAGAGCCTGTGGGTATGATATTTTAAATTTTTATTTTATTTTATTTTGTTTTATTTGGGGGGCTAACAGATATCATTAACAATAACTAGAAATAAACTAAATTAAGAAAAGCTAATAATAAGCCTCCAAAGATAACAGTAAAATAAATATAATGAACTATAGAGTTTACCATTTAGTTTTAAAATATTATGCAGTTATTAGGCAGTTGCTCTTTATTATACAACAATACTTTAAGCTCATTTGTCCAGTGAAAAGTGTATGAATTAATGTATATGTTACAGGCAATTTGATCAATCGGGCATTATTAATATGGACCGATAATTATGAGTAATGGCCAAGAGCGTCGGTCAATTTGATAAATTAATTAATATGGCCGGCCCATACTAATAATGCCAGACGGCCCGTGGTCCATTTAAAAAAATCACGGTTTGAGATAACTTGAATTTATTACTTGGACCGCGCAGTATGAATGCTTCCCTACTTCTAGCCGGACAATGTGATAAATTCGTTTACCTTTCCATAAGAATTTATTTAGTTAGTTAGACTTACATAGTATAAGTCATTTTAGGGTGGGTATAGTTATGTAACTTTTATTTATTATGTACAGATCCGATTTTTTAAAAATAGGTTAGAAGGCTAAGGAAGGAGCGAAGCGAAACGGAGCTCCCACCTTCATGTTTATTTTTTTTATAACCACCCAATATTCACTTCATATCTGAAATAATAAATAAAAGTGCTACATAACTATACTCTAACCTCATTTAATAAACAGAAAACTACAGTTCATCTGTGTTTTATTATATTGCCCAAGATAAGGTTGTCATTATTCATACTGAGCAGGAAAAGTGATTAATCATGCAGTTTTATTTATATTGCCCACTTGATACCGTCATTATGTATACAGACCGGTCATTATTCATAGTGACCGGATTTATCAAATTGCCCGTAACATATGTAAAATAAAGTAACTATTCTGTCCTCCTTTTTGACATTATTCTGCATGATTATGTATCTATAATGTCAATTGTTTATGAGTTTATAGATTTCAAAATGAACTTCTCTTCCATCAATTACCTCAGCCAAATCTTTGACTAACGCTAAATGAGAGAGTTCTTGTTGCAGCTGGAAATGAGAAATTTCACTAAACAGTTGTCATTATTACACCATAACTTGTATAATACATATTATTAGGAGCTTTTTACCGGATAATTGTCGTTCTAAGTATTCTTTTTCCATGCTAATAATATAATCAATCAGAAAAATACGCTACAAATACGCTAATACGCCAACGCTACAAAGAAAATCTATTTAACTCTCATCTATAAGAAAGAAAGAAAAACTTTATTTGAAGAAATAGCGACGTAATTACATTCTTTATAAATTATTATACACAGAGCATAATTTGTGAATTTGTACGCCTCATTTTGAGCAAACAAGGTTTGCACTCAGCATATTGCTGTGCCGGAATTACTTATATCGGACACAACGCTGATTTTCAGTGCAAACCTTTCTTTTGGCGTAAGACCAAAACGACCCAATTTTGTTAAACAATAAATAATAATAATTATTATTAATAAAAGTAATTCTACTAATGTAATATTTACTTAGTGAAACAAATAAATAAATTGTAATAAAACCAACAATAAAATACTTTGTTACTGCAACATTAAAATAAATACACGTGTAACAACTTGTATCGAATTATCTATTCGAATAGAATTCGATAGAGTGCTTGCCGAGTATTACCACATTCTGTGTGCCACGTTAAAGTAAAGTATAAAGTAAAAGTTAAATTTCTTGAAATAATAAACCAATTCTGCTTAATTTTACAACTTATATTTATTTACCCTTGGCGTCAAACAAACCCGGAGCTTGTCCCAGCAAAATATCCGCATGAGCTGTTACAAATTACAAATAATTAATGTACACAACTTAGTGTAACAAATAGCGGCAATGCGGTGTTCGGTAACTACACTACGTTTACGCACAAAGAAAATGTGTCCATGAGCTGTAATGTGTGTATAGATTACACTCAGAGTGCTTAAAATTGCAATTGGTTTAAAGAACAATTAAATTTTAAGCCTTCTATTTGTACCTGTTCCACGCGCTGTTATGGTGCGGCTTCATCTGCGAATCTGCGATAATGTTAAAAGTATAGGTCGTTTCACGCATATGTGGCGATGGGTTCAATGCGTTATTTGAGATGCGTTAATGACGTTAAATATTGACAGATAAAGTATGAATCGCAGATGAAGCCGCGCCATTAGAAATTTTTATAGTTCCTATCTTCGAAACCCCGCTAATTAACGAAACGAATTATGTCAAAATCGTTACAAATATAAATTATCTGTAATTTTAAAATATTTTTACTTTTATGAGATATATCGTTAATTATGAAGATTCTATGGAATGTTTTACAATGTCGCCACGTGGATTAAATACCCTTCATCCGGCTTTATTGTTTTGAATGTAGTATGTGCCACAAAAGAAGTCCCACAGACGCGGCGCTGCAATCGCCGTAATTAATCCTGCAAATGTAATTATTTGCTAATCCGTAAGTCGATGTAGGTAGGTAGTTACTGAAGAATAAATACAAAATATTCCATAATTAAAGCTATAATTTTATTTCGTGCCTTTTCTTTACGAACAAAATTCTATCAAGAAGCGGAGCTGCCAGTTTTAGTTCCTTCATTTTCCGTGGGAATTCTTTTGTGGCGCGAATTCTAGTGGTATTCCGGGTACTCATTCTCATTGCTGTTATTTACAGCTTTAAAAGGTAGGTATTTCTGTAGGTTACTATAAAAATATATTTCAAGTGCATACGGAGAGATAATCTTATAACCACTAGTGCGCGGTTAATTGTTTCCTAACGATTTAACATTGTTGTATATATGGCTGTTTGAAGTGTTTAAGTCATAACTGCTATTTATAATAATGATTTATGGTTGTTGTTATCCCGTACAAAGTATTGTACGGGATAACAATAACCTATAATCCACTAGATTAGGAAGTCCTTTGAGAAAAAATTGTGGCCACAATGTTGTATTTAAAGAGTTTGGAGGCGATCACGTATTATGAACTTACTTGAACGAGTTCGGCAAACGTGTCCTGGCTGACTGGTCTTCCTCCAAGGTATTGCTGCTTAATCCTAGCAGCCACTGCAGGCCTAAAGTTCAGTGGTAAGGTGTCATTGTACTCGAAAATGTGGCTAGCTAGCTGCTCCCAGTTGACTTCAAGATCTTGTAAGAGATCAGGCTCTGCTTGGTACGCTGGAAAATTAATTTATAGAAAAATGAAATATATTTTTAAGGAAAACCAAGTTTTTTAATACTAGCTGTGATACATAGTTTCAGCCTTGTTAAATATTATACTAATATAATATATACAGCTGAAGAGTTTGTTTGTTTGATTGAACGCGCTAATCTCGGGAACTACTGGTCTGATTTGAAAAACTCTTTCAGTGTTGGATAGCCCATTTATCGAGGAAGGTTATAGGCTATATATCATCACGCTAAGACCAATAGGAGCGGAGAACCAATGAAGAATGTTTCAAAATCGGGGGGTTTTGAAAATAAGTTCCACGCGGACGACGTCGCGGGCACAGGTAGTTAATTATATAATAATATCATCATATGACGGCCTTTTTGATTAAGTGGGCTAAGTCTTTGCCGGCCTACCTCACTGCAACGGAGAGACGTCGGGTTCGATTCTTGGTATCGTAAATTTCGTAAACTAGTTCGTTTACGTAAACGAAAAGAATACAATTTCTTGCGGCCCGTCGTAAGAGGCGACAAAACAACCCATAGTCAGGTGGTAGGTATGCCACCATAACAATCTTGAGTTGTGTTCTGATATTAGTGGCTAGGTTCCAGTCTCCCTTTAAAGAGCGGCAGCACAGTAGTCATTCAAGGATTCTGACATTATCTTTGTATTACCGACCAAGAATGTCCACACATACTATTACATAGTTTTATGACAAATCATTTATTGCGCAAGCGGTAAGACTTTGGAACTCATTAGGTACCTCATAACATAAAAGAAGCCAAGTCCGTGCATTCGTTTAATGACCTTGTGAAACAATATTTCAGCGTTGTAACTGAATAATAATGTTATTTAGTTATAATATGCTTGGGATGGTGAGTTTCACGACACAACTTATACATTTAAATGTTATGTATGTTTATATTGTAATGTAAGTTTAGGTATAATAAAAAATAATATTTTCCTATATATCTAAGTATATATTAGTATATTGTATCTACCCCCATCCATACCGAGTTTCTGTCCATCCAAAGGTTGTGTGGAAGATACCGCTCCCAGCGATAAGATCGCCCATTGTAAGTATAATTACGATGGTACTTATATTTATGAATTTATTTTTAATATTGTGTACGATAAAGAATATGCTATTATATTCTATTGGTTGCGGCTTGGGGGGTTAGAAATGTCCATAGGCGATGGTAACCGCTTTCCATCAGGTGGTTTGTCTACCTATCTGCTGAACTCATGCAATAAAAAAAAAAAAAACGAATTTTCTCTTATTTGGTATGGTCTAGGTGTCTAGGATAGGCCTTTAGTGATTAGTGGTCCATTATATATATATTAGGTTGGGGAAAAAGTTTCTTCGCATTTTATATAAAAATTCAAATAGTTTTTTATAAAGTTTATTTACATTTGACTAAAGTATGTAGGTGCCATTTTGGTGGATAACTTTTTGCCATCTTGTAGGTAGGGACCTAATCCTATTGCTATAAAAATTTTGGGGCTTCTGATCAAAAAACTGCGACATGTGGTTTTGGCAGTCCTCTCGTGATGTTAACTTGACACTGCCCAAGGAATTCTGCAAAGACCGAAACAGGTTAACATCTGAAGTTGCAAGGTCAGGACTATAGGGCGGATGCATTAACACCTCCCAGCCAAACTCTCGTAATTTTTGCTGAGTGGGTAAAGTTGTGTGAGGTCTAGCGTTATCATGGTGAAAAACCACACCCCTTCTGTTGATTAATTCCGGCCGCTTTCTCTCAACTTTTTGCTTTAATCTCATCAGTTGATCGCAGTACAGTTCAGAATCGATGGTCCTGCCTGGCGGTAACAGCTCATAATGCCCTTCCAATCCCACCATACACACAGCATCACCTTGTTGCGAGTTAACCCGGGTTTCATCACAGTCTGTGAAGCCTGACCGGCCTTTGACCACGATCTTTTTCGCACGTTCTCGTCGTACGTGATCCACTTTTCATCACCAGTTATCAGCTTCTTCAAAAATGGTTCGGTTTCATTACGTCGTAATAAAGAATCACAAATGAGTACACGGTTCATTAGGTTTCTTTCAGTGAGCTCATGAGGCACCCAAATATCCAGCTTTTTTGTGTACCCAGCTTTTTTCAAATGCCCCAAAACCGCTTTGTGGTCAATTCTCAGTTCTCCAGCTACATCGTAACTACTAATACGCCGATCTTGCTCCACTTTTTCAAAAATGGCATCAATTTTGTCCGTAACAGGGCGACCAGAACGACGTGCATCTTTGATATCAAAATTTCCGGATTGAAAACGCTTAAACCAAATTTGCGCTACTCTCACAGATACTGCATTAGGTCCGTAAACTTCACAATTTTTTTCGCGACTTGTGTTGCATTTTTACCTTTTTTGTAGTAAAATTTTAAAATGTATCGAATTTCTTATTTAATTAGATTCACTCATTATAACAATAAGAAAAACAAATGAAAATCACTCATTTTCCTAATTTGAATTTGGAATTGTCTTCTTTAAAATTAAAACTTTTTAATGATACCAAAACCAGCCAGATACAAATGGTATATAGCCAAAGATATCTTATTACAAGTTCATACATACTATATGCGAAAAGACTTTTTCCCCAACCTATTATTAATCATAAAACAATCGTAACTTCCTTAAAGCTTGCGCATACACAATATGTGTGTATGCTTGCCAATTATTATTGATTGTATTGTTATTATCACACCATGCCCGTCCCACTGTTGGATACGGGCTTCTTGATTGTTAGTTTGACAGGATGAACGTAGTACTTTTATCTCGAAAATATGTGACCTATGTGTAAGTTACCTCGTAAATTGAAGGTTTCTTTATAAACTTGACAGTTATGCTGGAATCATGCCCTTGAGTACAGCTCACTGGGCTGGCTCGTTCGGTATGATACTTCGAAATGTTTAGACTTGCAATCTAGACCTGAAATGCTATCCGTGCAGGAACGGAGAAAGAATACAATTTCCTGCGGTCAAGCGGCCTGTCGTAAGAGGCGACAAAACAGCCAGGTGGTAGGGTATTTGCCCGTCTGAATGGCTACCACTTCTGGTCTAGGGTATATATACTACCATAACAAGCTTGAGTTGTGTTCCAGCATTAGTGGCCAGATTCTAGTCTCCATTTAGAGAGCCTCAGCACATTTTGTAGCACCTTTGGTGTTACAAATGTCTATAGGCGATGGTAACCGCTTTACATCAGGTGGGCCGTCTGCCTGTCTGCTGAACTCGTGCAATAAAAAAATTAAACAAAAAAGACTTAGCTAATCGTGTTTTGCACGATGACAGTTTCGAAGGCCCACTTTTTCCTTCCTACTATCTCATTCTCCTATCTCATCGTCTTATCTCATCTCCTCAAATCAAATTTATTTGTTTAAACGTGGTTATACAGGTGGTAGTTATTACTTGTAGTGTACACATGTTTTGTTCACATAGGAGCATACAAATATGCTCTATCGTAGCTTAGACGTTGGCAACGCGTTTGGATCGTTCCTGGTGTTGCAAACGTCCATATGCGATGACAACCACTCCTCAGTTGTGCCGTCTGTCTGTGTGCCCACTTCAGGAAATAAATAAAAAAAAACACAATATGGATATTAAGTCTTATTCGGTCAGTAATTTTTAATGTTCATCATATAAAAAAATAGTTTTAATGAAATCCTTTCGTTGAAGGACGAAATCAACTATGTTTCATTAGCATGGAATAAGCGGTTTTATAAACTTTTACTAACTGACAATTATGTAGACATATAAACTACTGCTGGATTAAGTCCAAAAGTTTTGCTGTAACAAAAGGAACAATAAAGGCAATTGCGAAAATTCATAATGAGCAAAGTTTTTACGAAGGTTATGGTTTAATATATTCACTTTAAGGGATTTTAATTTCCTGGTTGATTGATTTAGAGTTGTAACAAAGGGGACAAAAACTCTAAGGCAGACGTTAGGGTTTGCCCACATCACCACGGCCTACCGACGTAATACCTCGTAGCTCCTGTTGGGTATTGATAGTCTGCTATTACTATAGCATCAAAATCGCTGTTTCTATTGTGGTGTGAAGTATGTTCGTAATAGAACTACATATGTCGACGAGTCATATCTTTATGTTCATTTTTTTTTACATCGATTGCACCAGTGCATACAATATCTAAGCTACGAGCTACGTCTGTAAATTAGGGTTACCAGTGCATTGACATTAATTGACCTAATTTTAGTGCTTTGATTTCATGCAATAAAAAAATAAATAGCATTCCCGTTATCAACCACAGACACGCTTTGTTTTTGTAATCTCATACACTATGATAACACAAATACAAATAAAAGTTCGTGTCAGTGGCACGTTGAATCGTTATTCTGCTATTATTTTGACAGTTTTCATAAGTGTTGACAAGTAGTTGAGCGATCATAGCTTTTTAGCGTCAACAGCGATTTCGTAGTGTTTGTTTCTATGTTAAAATGTATTCGCTAAGATCTAACTTTTTAGTCTTGGCACACGCAGTTGATTTTTCTGCTGGGGTTCGTATGTTGCTTATAACGTAGAAAACGTTAGCGGACAATATTAATAATTATTTATTGATATATAGGAAGAAACCGATAATTTACCACAGTTTCAAGGTTCGCCAATAAATCGTAACTACGACTATTAATTTTAACGGTCGGTATTGCATGTCCAAAACCTAAATACGTGTTTGAAGTTCTTACACGTCATTTACAGAATAGAATTATAACCCAGAACGGAAAGACGATAGAGATAGTGTTGCGCTTTCGTTCGACTTCTATCCGGACTAGCGTAGTATCTCTTTCACACACTACACTGTCATGTGTAATAAACGTTTAACACTTGACTAGGCCTGCGCAAATTCACGGAACAAGGTTTGCTAAAGTAGTATTTAAGTTTTGTGCGTACTGTAGTATTGTTGTTCGGTATCGTATCGCATAGCGGACACGGCCTCGCAACCTGGATGGTGTGACTGAACCCTTATTCTGGGTCAGATGAATTGTGGAGTTGACACATTTTACAATAAATTCTAAAGCAATTTTCATATAAATGAGTTTAGGGTCTCCTAATATATTAATGTAACTGGTATAGAGTGATCCGACTAATTGGAGGATGGAGGAGCGAAATGGAATTCTCCGTCTCAAAGGAAGATATTCCGTCGAGGCTATTTTTAGCCTCGCAGGCCTAAGCCCGACTTTTTTTGAGCTAAATCCTGCGGAATAGCCGCCGATGGCTTTTTCAGCGGTACCAGGTTTAGTATTGCTTCCCGGCTTCGTGGGAGCGGACGCGTTTAGCCCGGAAGCATCGCGCTCGAGGAGACCTCCTGTGAGGTTCGACCTCGGCTCGACCACTTCGGGAGATGACTATCAGATTAAGTCATAGAAAGCTGAATGAGTTAAGCTAACAGACTGTAGCAGACTAAGCCTGCACCTAGGGCAACGCATCAGCGTTGCAATAGGTGCAAGCCAGCCTTTTGATCACGCGAGACCTCAATTAGACGCATTCAGATATCTCTATAGAAGTGATGAGTTCCAGGCCTCCACGGTCCCAGGGTCTAAACCCCGAAAGACTCAAATACATACCCCCTACCAATGGACACATATTTGCGGCGTTTCAGGGCTTTCTGGTGTGCAACAGCAACCCCGCCTGTCACAGCTGTGCCTAGAAGGTGGGAAGCCGCCAAAGTATCAACACAAGTTGCGTCCCACATACTAGGTGGCGTCCCATTTTTATGTCATTTATTCATAATTTTTAATTAATTGAATTGTGTATTCAGGTATTTTATGTATCTTTAAAATTAAATAAGATGTAAACAGTACAATTAAAGGCTTTCTAAAGTAACTTAAGGACATGCAATAAAATACTTAAAATAGACTAAGTTAAAAATATGTTACTACATAGTCTATGTAACAAATCGCTGCCGGAGGGAAGTGTGCCCAGAAGACTGGCTGCATATTTTCCGGAATAAAAAGTATCCCATATCGTTTCTCGATATTCATACTACACACGTACAAAGTTCCAACAAAATCGGTATCGTGTTTTGTTAGTGAAAGCATAACAAACTGTCTTTTGCATTTATAATATTAACATGGAGTATGGATTAATCTCTTTATCGCGAAATATGAATATAAAAATGTGGGACTGCTTGAGTAAGCAGACCAGAAGAAATATTGGAAAGATTGTCTTTATAATCATTTTAGTGTATAGAGTAATAAAGCTTTTCAATATAATTTTTAATATAATTTGATTTTCTTAGCCAGTGGCCCAGGGTTTCCAGATTGAGTTTTAGAAATTTTCGCAATATGATGAATTTATTATACCAGAAGTAACATAAAATCCAGACCGCCATCAATATAAAATACATTTTAGTAATTTTTCCAACCCAGGGACGACATTTTATCCTATCTTTTACCCCCCAAACAAAATATTTGGGGAAAATACCCATTCTGGAGAGTGGCCAAAACGGAGGAGTTTTGTCACGTTTGTCTCTATGCTATCTATACATATGTAATAAACACACAAAGATTGCTTGTGAATTGTTTTATTCCAATATTTTAAGAACTACCTCCACCTGTATAAGTATATATTAAATAAACTTACGTACTCATCTTACTTACTACACCTCCCCTCATTAAAATCATAATAATATATCTTTATATAAGCTATACAAAACCTTTTATAAATAAGTAGTTATCTATTTAACAATTATACGTAATATCTTATATTTTTATATAAGTTCTTACTTCTATGTTAGTACATGAAAGTTTAAACATTAAATGCAATACAACTAATGAGTCAAAATTATTTATTATTTATCGAAAAATAATGCAACTTTGTCTCCAGCCCTTACCACGGCATCTCTTTCGTTGCCATGAAGACGACGAGTGAATTGGAACGGCAGCGCCAAAAAGAACGCGACCGCAGCGCTACCTATTGCGCTATACTCGTCTACTCCATGGGAACGACGTCATTTATCGAGACATTTCTTTCTTGCTTTCTTCTTTCTAGACAAAAAGTATCATAAGTGTTTACCGGAATATCAGGCTATCTCTGTATCAAGTTTCATTTAAATCCTTTCTGTAGTTTCATCTGATGCTCTAACGGAGGGACAAAAATAAAAAGTTGCATTTTCGTAATCTACTGGCCCGATCTTTTTTCTTTCATCTTTTATCATTTTTAAATGCATTGTAGGCAAAAACTAGACCTGTCTACAGATTAATTATATTATACCTATAGGCTGTTTACGTTTTTGGAAACTTCATTAAAATTGTGAATTAAGTTAAGGCTCAAAATTGTGTATGTATTTGGAAAGCAGTAAACAACGTAGGCGTTGTTTACTGCCAAATCCTATAATGGAGTCGACAAATCAAATTTTTTATAACTTAAGCAATTGAGTTTGTTACGTCCGTCTCTTTTTAAGGATCCGTAGCCAGCATACTAACCACCGCAAGGTTCCATTATAAAAATTGTTATTACCATCCATTAATATCTGTTTATTTATGTATTACGGACAATTTGATTAACCGGGCAGTATTGATATGGGCCGATCATTATGAATAATGAACAAGAGATATTGACAAATATATTACTTTGGCCGACCCATATTCATAGTGCTTGACGGCCCGTGGTCCATTTAAAAAACCATCCTGTGAGATAATTTGAATTTATCACTTGGACCGGGTAGTATGAATACTTCCTTACTTCTAGCCGGGTATTGTGATAAATTCAGTCGTCCCGAGAGACGTGTGTGTAGGGCGCGCGGGGGAAGGGTCGTGAAGCATGCTGCGACGTGTGAGTCCGTAGTGATACTGCTGAACGGCAAGGGCCGGCGAGTGTCACAACTGACTTGTAACCATCGTTTAAATATTTATCAATGAATAAATGGTGACTAATCTGTTCTGGAACTCACCGGCTGCTGCCGCGGCACGCTCGCTTCGCTCACTTGGCCAGTGCGCTTAAGTCTGAAACTAACTTTTTTTTAGCCAGGGGAAGTCCGATTAAGGATCATAGGCCGCGAGAAGGGAGATAAGTCGCTACCCGTATGTAGTATTGGCTAGGTCGGGGTGGCACTAGCACCTCTAGGTAGAACTAAAGCTGTTATTGTCACTCCACAGGTAGGTATACCCACTAAAACCCCTTGGTGTACCTTCCTGCGCCTTATGCCAGGGCTACGGGAAAGTGGAAGCTCGACCAACTCTGCGTGCCCTAGCAGGCGGGGGCTTCTACGGCCACATCCCGTGCCGGGGAAATACTTTTATCCCCCGGCATCTTCTTAGTTTCTGCGTGGGGTGGATTGTGACACGCCCCACAGAAGGAGAGGTAAGCTGCACAGAACGCGACGCGCCCCCGTCTCGAGTCTGAAGTTAATTTATCCTAATTCAATGTTCTGGTTAATCGATATTATTGACATATCGATTTATTGATATTTATCATAACTAGTGGTCGCCCGTGTTTGAAATTTGACCATAATAATTAATGTCAAAGAATATAATTCTATAATTACAGATTTCGCCACGGCTACACTGTTAATTTGACTTAAACAATAAACAAAAGAGTATATATGCGTGTGTGTGTGTCAAATACATGGTAGTGTGTGTAATGTTTTTTTTATTGATTTAATTAATATTTTTTTATTGATTTAATTTAAAAAAAAATTAGGATTCGTCGCTTCTTCTCTATATAAACTATAAGTGTGCGAAATTTCATATACCTCCGTCCGCGCGATTTTCGTAAAAAGGGGTACAAAGTTTTTGCTTCACGTATTATTATATAGAAGATACCATCTCTACACTTTTGCCAACCCATAAAGTAAAAAAGTGACAGGAAATCGTTTATTTATCTTTTATTAAGAATTATGTAAGTTTAATTTAATGAGTTTAATAATAAAAAACTACAGTTCATTGGTTTTATTATTTTACCCAAGACAGGGGTAGTCATTATTCATACTGACCGGAAAAAGTCATCATCATGTAGTTTTATTTATTCTGCCCACTTGATAAGGGCATTATGTATACAGACATGATAAATAATCATTTCTCGAATTGCCCGTAACATATATACATACATACACAGACGGACGGTTCTACTGGCTATGTATTTTTCGAATAATGTCAATCTACCTTTAATGAACCCCTTTGTCATGGAATGTAAATTTTTGAATAAATACACCACACACGCTTGTTTCAATTTATTATAATGGAAGGATGTAACAGTTATATAGGAAAACTGTAATACACATCTAACAACCTAAATTATATTAATATGTGCCTAATTATGTCTCCACTATCTATGTTATATCCAGGTGTTATAAATGTTAAACATTGTCTTGAAATAAACGAGTATTATTCCAGCATTGGTTGGTTTCACTTGTCTCCCATTCCGATAGCTGTTGCAATAATAAAATATATAAGTATGATATACGTATTATTATAATTAGTATATATATAGATAATTAGGATATATGTCCGATCATCTTCCCTGGGCCATCCCAACCGACACATACGCATACCGTGCAGGCGGTGATGGCTCGGGGAAGGCAACGCAGGCATGTATGTATATAAATATTATATATTAGGATATGAATATTAAGAAATATCTGTAAGTATATAATAGAATTAAGGTATAAATATATATAAGTAGATATATAACACATCCAAACAACTCCCTACCATTTTTTTGGCCAGGAAAATCCGATCCCGGGTAAATCCGTTTGAGGACTAAGCCGCGACAGCCACAGAAGCCTGGGGGGATAATTCACGACCCGTGAGTGGGGGATTCGCCAGATCGGGGGTGCCACGCCAGTCAGAACTGGTGCCACGCTATTGCCACTCCCCAGTTAGGGATACCCACTAAAACCCCTGGGTGTTCCGTCCTGCGCCTTATGCCAGAGCTACGGTACAGCGAGATTCCCAACTCCGCGTGCCCTGGCAGGCGTGGGCCTCCCTCACTATGCCTCTTCCAATGCTAGGGGACTAGGCCCCCAGCCACTACTAGGTCTTTTCCAGGCATGGAAGAGGAGGAGAAAAAAATCCCTTTTGTCTCTTAAACTTACTTATAATGGATATATTTCCGGCCTCACTATACTCATCGACACTAATTTTAGCAAATTATGGAATATATAACGATACTTAAATGTAAAATGAAATTATAACGCCGCAATATGGCAATGACTGTGCAAAGTGCTACCTACCGGCGACGCCGGTGCAGTTTACCTCAATTTAGGCACAAATTACAACCTATTTCGGGAAATGGGAATAGCGGGAATGGATAACTGACCATATGGCTGCTGCTCAGATACTCGATACATGAATTTTAAGTAGTAGGTGGGTGGGCGGAGTGGGTATTGGGGAAGGTATACTTACCTTTTCTGCGACCCCTGTGGCTCGGAGTTATTGGAATATTATTTTTTTGTAAATATATTCTCACCTATTTTTTCCATAATATTATGGTGATGGGTGGTGAAAGGTCGTGACTAGTGCCTAGAATAGTGATTTTGGTTAGGTTAGCTGCAGACCAAAGAGCATAAGCCGAGTTAGCTAAGCGAGTGTGCCGCGGTAGCGGCCGGCGAATGCCAGAACCGACTGGTAACCATTTACTATATGTTTTATATACACGAACAGTTGCGACACCTTAATGTCTCGTAAGAAACATTTGTTTTATTTATCAGTTTAATGCACGACTAGCAAGATGCTTTTTCAGTATGTCATTGAATCGATATATTATGGATAACAATTTTTAAATACATTGCAGAGCAAATAATTTTTTTTTTAAATTTGGGTTTAAAACAAATGCGATTATGTAAAAAAAACCCAATTATAATTTCGTCTTTATTGGCCGCCATTTTGAATATTTTCATGGTTACTTTTGTAGTGTATGTGAATGTGCTCTATTGTGTTTTTTCTTAATTTTTTGACGACTTACGCTGTTTATTGGTTATTTTGGTTCTTTTTCTGTTGATTACTGGCTGTGTTTTGGCCTTTGTAATAATAATGTAATTACGTCGCTATTACCTCAAATAAAGTTTTTCTTTCTTTCTTTCTTTTCTTTGACAGGATTGTTTAACTTTGGATCTATGATGTAAGTGACAAAATAGGTAAGGTTATGTTTATTAAAAAAATAATATTTCAAGATCTCCGTACCATAGGGGTTGTAGTGTTTTTTTTTTTTTTTTTATTGCAGGAGTTCAGCAGACAGGCAGACGGCCCACTTGATGGAAAGTGGTTACCGTCGCCTATGGACATTTGCAACACCAAAGGTGCTACAAATGCGCTGCTGCTCTCTTAAAGGAGACTGGAACCTGGTCACTGATGCTGGAACACAACACAAGGTTGTTATGGCGGCATACTCTAGACCAGGGGTGGTCGCCATCCAGTCGAGCAAATGCTCTCCCACCTGGATGTGGGTTGTTTAGTCGCCTTTTACGACAGGCCGCCCGGCCGCAGGAAATTGTATTCTTTCTCCGTTCCTGCACGGATGAAAGGATGAGGATGCCTCCTCCTTACTCACTACACCACCCCGCTACTTAAAATTAAGTTTCGGATGAAATGAATTTTTGTAATCACTCTTTTACCGGACAGGCTGTGCGTCTCTGGAATGAGTTTGGAATCTACCTATTGCTATAAGACAGGCCAAATGCTTATAATGCTTTAAATATCAGGTTCAGAAGCATCACTTTTCTATTGTGTACAGTAATTTCCAATCTGTTATATAATTATATTTGTGTGTACATTCTTTCTGTACTTATATGTACTGTGTGTCATACAGAATAAGTGTATGTATGTAATAAGTACAGAAATAATATTATCATCATTCTTTATAGACTACACCACCGTCAGTTTTAAAAATCTATTACTCCCTGCCAAGGGTTACCTGGAAGAGATCGTTATTTAGCGATAAGGCTGCCCGTTGTATTATGTTTTGTATTTTTCTACTTCTGCTTGTCTATGCTTTGGTGTAAAATAAAGAGTTACCTGCCTACCTTCATAAAATTATTTCTACATACATACGAGTACATATATATTATTATGACGGCTAGGCAGAGACTTCACTTCTCTTCTCCTCACTTACGACGATCCTGATAAACGACTATCGCGTCGTCTACTTTAATTAACTTCTTTGTAGATGCAAGTATATTTCAGATGCTTTTTACCAGATTTCTTTAGCATTTCTGATATTTGATCAATGGTATTTTAAAAGTTAGACTACATTTAAGATGTTATTTAAAAAGTATTTCTTTTGAATTTAAGAATATTAGAATTTATTGTAATATGTGTCCGCATTCCTATAAAAAAAGAAACATACCTGCAGCAGGATATAGTCCTTCCTCAGTGGTGACAGATGTAATGAGTGTTAAGTTCTGTAATGCACCAGCTTGAGCGGCCTGGTAAGGATATTGGTTCAGGAACGGCTGCCTGACATTTAGAGCTTCTACAACTGGCACGAAAGGCGTGAACAAGTGAACCCTCCAGCCCTGAAAATAATATTTCAAATCAAATCCATATTTGCGTCAACACAGGTACATTATTAGTCATTAAAAGTATGCGCGGATTGGCGTTCTATACTTCGATTTTGCTTAAGAGAAAAAAATTGAATACAATTTTAGTTACAGTGTCAGTGCGTTCCACTAGATGATGACAACGCTCACAAAGCTCTTTCAGCCGTTCCGCATGATGATCACGGTCATCATGGTCGCGGCGACAATGTCACTAATGACGGCATAATTTTCGCTCACGCCGACCTCAGAACAACTCATTTCAAGAGGTAGGTCGAAATGGTCGTTGGGAAATTTGGCGTAAAAATTTAAAACTGTGGCTACAGAAAATATTATTATACCTTCGAAATTTAAAAAGATTCATAAAAAGGAATCAGATCAGACCAATTTCGACGTTTTGAGGTCCTAGAAAGCTATCCTGATTACAGCTAACAAAATTTGTTATGAGTTTTATCATTTTTATAAGCAATTGTAGAAATTATAATAATAACAATATAATTGTAGGAGGGAGGAGGGAGGAGGAGCAACCTGCGGACGAGATATTTTCGATTCTTAAGATTTCGTAGCCAAATAACAGATACAGTACACGTGTTTCTCAGCTTCACAGAATCCTTAAATGCATGGACAAGATTTTTTATTTACAAAAAGTCTTTATAACAAAAATCTATACCGCCTACGCTGGTACGGCCACGTGTTAAGAGACCGGCTAGGTATATGGTGAACAAGTATTTAGCCATGTCGCCTCCGTCAGGTCCCATTACAAGAGGGATGCTCAAGAAATGATGGCTTAACATCGCGAAGAATGATGAAATGCGTACTTAAGGGTTTAAATCCTAAAATAAAGGGATGCTGAAGATGGCGTCAAGTGAAAAAGACAAGTAGAAAAGGGGATCCTAGGCTTTGAAGCGGACTGGCACCGACTCTGAACGCAACTGGCATTTAACCCTCGAATGATGATGATGAGTATATTAACAATAACTTACAAACATTTCTGTCTGAGCATTGACTATAACTTCAGCTGGTTTGTATTTAAGGCAATCAACCATCTCCCTGGAAGTCGTGGTTGGGCATCCAACTATTCGTGCAAGGGATTTGGCCTTCTGCGCCGGCTTAATTGCGTGTGTCCACGAAGCGAAGGCTGAACCACTGAACGCGATTCCTCGGTTAAAAGTACCTGGAAAATATTATGAAAATGCATAAGTAGACTGTAATAATTTTGTACAATATTGTATAATAATATTTTCTTAATTTTTCGAGACTAGTATACATAATAAAACTACATTTTAACGGTTTTAAGCGCGGTAATTTATTTGATTTTCATTATTCCGACATTTTATAATTTAACGATTCAAATATTAAATAATTATAATTATACATGATTTGTGACAGTGTCTAATAATTTAAGGTAACGCCGACGGTAACCACTTTCCATCATAGTTGAGCCGTCAGCCTGTTTACTGTACTCCTGCAATATTTTTTTAAATAAATAATTTAATTTGAAAACAATGGTGGGTTATAAAACAGAACAGATAGGAAGCATGTTCTGCCATACAAATTGTGTTTGTAATAAAATGTGAAAACTACATGTTACTTGGTTTTACAAACGTAAAAATAATTGACCGTCTACCTGCTAAGAAGGACGTTATTCAGCGGAAGCTGGTGCAATACATGCGCATATATTATTAAGTTAACCCAGTCAAAATATTCACTTGTTTATTTTGTAAAGAACAATAGATGTGTACTGAAAACAATGCAGTTACGATAAACTTCCTGTTTTATTTTGATAACTTAGTTTGACGATAATGAGTTGTCTACTTTACTTTGGCCTCTCTTGTGTTAATAAAAGCTTTGCAGCAGAGCGCAGAGTTTATTGGTTTTCAAATAAAAGCGTTTCTATGTTTGTGTGTAGTATTAAAACACGACTTAATTATAACAAATAAATTAGTAAAATTGCATTACAAATAATTTGTAATACGAGATTGTACTGATGCACTTATATGTATAGAGGCCGGACGGAATGTCACTTATTCCCTGGAGGAGGGGAAGGCCGCTTGTGTGGGACGCGATGAGTTGAAACTGGCGGCATCACATCTTCCAGTGACAAGTCAGGGGCTGGCAACATTTCTTTTTTTGAGGCGGAGGAAATGCATTTCGCACACTACCGGGTCCTTTACTAGGGATTAGACTAAAGCGACGAGAGGTGACACCAGAGTCAAATCATCGGCTTGTGTGGAGATTCGACTATTCAATACTCCACTAAAACCACCCTCCTCCCATGTGCCCCGCGCTTATGGCAGGAAGAGCGAGAGACTTAGAACGTAGTTACGCCCACGCTGATCCTAGCGCATCAGTGCTTGAGAATGCCCCGGGAAAGGCAAACTCACTTCGTCAACAGGGGTGAAGACTCCTCTGCTCCCTAGATGCTAGAGGGCCCCTGCAGCGGTATTACGGGAGGAAATCTTGCGCATATCTGTGCCTCCGAGACCCCGACTGACGTCGGTACCCGCGAAATGCATGCGCACCTCTCTCCCTTTCTCGTTCTGCGACCTCCTTTTGAGACATTACTGCCTCGCAGAAATTGGCCGGACTTACCCAATGATCGTTACACCCGTGATCAGAAGGCTGGATCGTATTTCGCGCAACGAATCAGCATTGCCATACAGAGTGGCAATGAAGTCAGCTTTCTGGGCACGCTACCATTTGGCTGCGATTTGTTACATAGTTTATATATTTTTTTTTAACTTACTTTATTTTTAATAGTTAATTGTTTTTTCAAAAGTTTGATGAAGTCCACTAGATATACAGGATGGAAACTTATGGTTTTAGGATACTATCTATAATATTTCATGAAATTTTGATCGACATTCACAGATTTTAAAAAAAATGTACAGATAAATTAATTTGTAAACCTTGGCTAACATAACCATCAATTTTGACATACTGAGACCTAGAGCTCAAGTAACTTTTGAAGATTACCAGCACTAATCCTCTAATTCCAATTAAGTTTATTCACAAGTATAGCGATAGAGACAGTATCAAAAGCTTTGGATAAATCCAGAAATATTCCAATTGATTTGCGTTTCAAATTTAAGATCGTGGCCGGGCCGTAAGTTTTCCAGTGGAATAGGGGGAACAAATAACCAAAAATAAAATAATTCAGCCGCTTTGTTATATTGGATTTGGCTTTGGTGAACCCTTTATATAAAGGAGGTCAGATACCATTGTTTTCGGAGCTACAAATAGTCACCTGTGGTCGACACGTAAAGGAACGATAGAAACTGAAAATATTTTTCGCAAATAAAAACGATTCGTTTATATAATCTACGAAATGTTCTGCTGCGGCTTCATCTGGGATAAAGTTAAAAGTATAGGCCGTTTCACGCCGATGTTGCGATAGGTGTAATGCGCAATTTGAGATGCGACATTATTACAGACTTTATCTGTCACTATTGTTATATTGACAGATAAAGTATGTATATACACTAATGTGGCTATGCGTTAACGACGTTATTTGTTAAAGATTTAAATGAGACGCATTCTTCCATAGCCTTTAACATATCTTTAACACTAACGTAGATACAGTCCCAGCATTCTAGAGAGAAATTTTACATATTTTCAATTAATTTATTTTCAAAAATTACAAGTTTTTTCAGATATCTACTTTGCCAAACTACAAAGTAGTTTGTCGGCAACGTTCTCTTGGATCATATTATAGTATTATACCAACTATTGTTGCGACGGAAGTCTTCAATGAAGCACCTTTTGCTCAAGAATTGCGTATATTTCAATATTTAGCGATTTTACAATAAAAACTTGTTGCGTGTACAATAGTTGGTTTTCGTTCCGTAGTGAATTTCGTATATCGGCGGTTGGCCGTAGACTATTGAGCGTTTCTCATAGTAAGCTGATATTGCGCGTACACACGGCGCGAGAACATGTATTCATGCCCGCCTGGACCAGTGTGTACCACCCTTGGTTAGTCGTGCGGCGACAACTATTGTTTTTATTTTATTTATGCAATTAAATTACTTGTTTATCCATTTTGAATTATGCTTTATAGTATTTATCACCAATAGCTTAAGTACCTACAAGTACACCAAATTTCTTGAACATTCGTTCAATATGTTTGTTAACATAATAATATATTAATAAAATAAATATACTAAAAATCATTCCTACACGTTTTAAATAGAATACGAGTAGAACAGTTGAATGTTTTTCTGCTATATTTATTGGTCACTTGTCATGGTTCTAAGATTGTAACTACACAATAAATAATGATTACACTTTGATAAACAATATTGTTACAGCGCCACCTATCGGTTCCAATTGTGAATCTAAAGTATTCAGGGACCCACTCCAACACACAAATTTTAATTTTAAACAGACGGATAATAAGAACGTAATAATAGGTTTGGGGAAAAGTCTTTTCGCATATAGTATGTATGAACTTGTAATAAGATCTCTTTGGCTATTATACCATTTGTATCTGACTGGTTTCGGTATCATTAAAAAGTTTTAATTTTAAAGAAGACAATTCCAAATTCAAATTAGGAAAGTGTGGGATTTTCATTTGTTTTTCTTATTGTTAAAATGAGTGAATCTAATGAAGAAATTCGATACATTTTAAAATTTTACTACAAAAAAGGTAAAAATGCAACACAAGCCGCGAAAATTTTTTGTGATGTTTATGGACCTAATGCAGTATCTGTGAGAATAGCGCAAATTTGGTTTAAGCGTTTTCAATCCGGAAATTTTGATATCAAAGATGCACGTCGCTCTGGTCGCCCTGTTATGGACAAAATTGATGCCATTTTTGAAAAAGTGGAGCAAGATCGGCATATTAGTAATTATGATGTAGCTGGAGAATTGGGAATTGACCACAAAATGGTTTTGGCGCATTTGAAAAAAGCTGGGTACACAAAAAAGTTCGATATTTGGGTGCCTCATGAGCTCACTGAAACAAACCTAATAAACCGTGTACTCATTTGTGATTCTTTATTATGACGTAATGAAACCGAACCATTTTTAAAGAAGCTGATGAAATGTGGATCGCGTACGACAAGAACGTGAGAAAAAGATCGTGGTCAAAGGCCGGTCAGGCCTCATAGACTGTGGCGAAGCCCGGGTTAACTCGCAACAAGGTGATGTTGTGTGTATGGTGGGATTGGAAGGGCATTATTTATTATGACCTGTTACCGCCAGGCAGGACCATCGATTCTGAACTGTACTGCGAACAACTGATGAGATTAATGCAAAAAGTTGAAGAAAGCGGCTGGAATTAATCAACAGAAGGGGTGTGGTTTTTCACCATGATAACGCTAGACCTCACACAATTTTACCCACTCAGCAAAAATTACGAGAGTTTGGCTTGGACGTGTTAATGCATCCGCCATATAGTCCTGACCTTACACCTTCAGATTTTCACCTGTTTCGGTCTCTGCAGAATTCCTTAGGCAGTGTCAGGTTAACATCACGAGAGGACTGCCAAAACCACTTGTCGCAGTTTTTTGATCAGAAGCCCCAAAATTTTTATAGCAATGGGATCACGTCCCAACCTACAAGATGGCAAAAAGTTATCCAACAAAATGGCACCTACATACTTTAGTCAAATGTAAATAAACTTTATAAAAAAACCTTTTGAATTTTTATATAAAATGCGAAGAAACTTTTTCCCCAACCTAATATAATTGAAATTATATAAAATTGTTAATGACATTATCTTAATTTAATTGTTTTATGAATAATAAATATAGAACTGAAAGAGACATAATAAATTGAATAATAAATATTTGTTGTAATTCTAATAGCATCATAATCAGTAACATAATCAATAATATAACCAATAATATAATCATAATATTGTTACATGCCGTTAAATATAAATGCACAGCTGCCTGTCCTAAAGCGCAGTTCATTGTCTTCCCGGATTTAGGAATTCTTTTATTTACTTTGTAATTAAGAAAAACATGCATCACACACATCATTAGTGTCGAACTAATCCTTAATGTTATTATTTTCGACTTTGTTGGTTGTTCGCAGTTGTGCAAATTACATTTTCTTGGAAGAAGCCAGCCCACGCAATCGATTGTGTATTATTGTACAGTTTACTATAAAACGATGCCCGAACGGAGGGGTGCGGCAGTTTAGCGACGATTACGATACTAGCAAGACGTGTACATTCGATAGCGACATAGTGACGGACCTTGCGCGTGTTATTTAATTGTGCATTACATAAGGACTTATTGCGTCCGGTTATATTTGTACCTATGTTATACGTGTTTGTATAGTTGTAATAAATTTTATAGTAATTCCAACGGCATTTTAATTCGAGTCCTGCACTCGTAACAATATGTATATGTAGTCATAAGGACTACAAATGGCTTGTAACCAAAAGTACAAAAAAATTGTATGCCTGTCAAATGAGATACATGTAACTTTTATCACTTAGCATAAAGTCTGCAAAAATGTCCATGTTTCAAACCAATAAATTACTTTGACTTTGACAAAAACAAACATCTAAATCGGTAAAGTCGATCTTAAGTTATGCGCGTACATCCATTTTTACAATTCATTTTTATTTATATAGAATATAGATAGATAACACAGAAATAAACAAGTGTCATGAAAATAAAATAAAAAAACCAGATGTCAAAAGCAAAATATAGATATGATCAATTAGTTAGGTAGTGAAATCCTTAATGTCATAAAAACACTTCCACCAGCCATGTATATCATTTTAATTGTAATTGTCATTTTGGCAATTTATATACCAAATAATGAATTAAATATAACAACTGATATAAATAAGTTGGTACTCTATAAAAGAACACTTAGAATAATAATTACAGCTTAATACGTATGTAGCTACTTGAACATGCCCGCGACTTTGTCCACGCTTGTTTTGAAATTTCAGCGGGATACCCGGGACACGACACAAAGTATCGCCGAATTTAAAAAGAGAACTGTGTCTGTGTCGGAATAAACTAATTTTTATGCATCCGAACAACTTCAAACCGCTCCCGGGAATATTCCTGGGATTAAAAATATTACACATTTTATTACATTAAATTTGTTATCGATCAGTAAAAAAATCGCATTTGAATACGAATATTTTTTTAATCGGGCCATTTTAAATTATTCCCAGAAAAATTCCCGCGGGAGTCCCGGGATGAAAAGTAACGCAGAGCTTAAATTTAAGAATTTTCTGTCGACCAGCGAAAACCGTGTCGAAATCGGCCCAGTAGTTTTTACGTGAATCCCGAACAAAGAGACAAACAGTTGCTTTTTTTTAATAGCTTCAACGTACAGATACGGCATGCTTAGAATTTTATAATATTATACATTATTCTGACTCTAAGCTGCAAGTCTTCTAAAGAGTCACGTTTCAGGGCTATCTATCATTGACTGTTGCTAGTCAACAGTGTTCAGTATTGTAACACAGACTCATACTAAATAATCAGAATACTATTTTAGTGGACTTCTTTATCTGTGACTACTACTTCTGTTATATATATATATATATATATATATATATATATATATATATATATATATATATATATATATCATCCTCTTACCTCTAGATAGTCGTGATAAGTAGTGATGATGCACACTCGCGCCACCAGCTGAAGATCCAGTCAACGTGATGCTGTCAGAATTACCACCAAACATTAGGATGTTGTTTTTAACCCAGTGGAGTGCCATCGACTGGTCCTTAAGGCCGAAATTTCCTGGTGATACTTCATCACCGGTGCTGAGGAAACCTAAGTAAAAGATATAAAAAATTAAACCGCTAAATCTACTGTATTTGTTTTAAAATTGTAGGCTATTGTCGGAGGCAGATAACTTAAACATGACCAAAACGTTATTAAGCCCGATTTGGCGGAGGTAAGGGATTATGACATTGTAGATGTGAAGAACCAACACCGCATCCTAGTTGCAATAGCTACAATAATAAGCTGCAGACCTTAAAGCTCCAACTAACGAATTCAAACGAAGCCAGTGCAGGCGGCGAGAGGCGAGAACTGACTTCTGCCGTTTACATGAAGCCAGTAGCCATTAACACGATGCCAATATGAATATGAAGCCAGCACTGCCTTCCTTCGAAATTGAAGTCAGTAGCTGGATCAATGTAAATCAGCTTTTATATTTTATACTAGCATTTGCCCGCGACTTTGTCCACTTTGGACAGCTAACAAAGATTACAGTTATCTTGTTAAATATAAAATCAAAGTTTATTTTTAACAGTGTAATGGATTTCATAATATGAAAACACATAACCCCCGGAAATTCACGCAAAAACTCGGGATAAGTAATGTTGCTAAAGGCATACACAACTACAATTGTTTTAGTAAAGATTTTATCGATCAGAGAAAATTTCGTATCGGAATCAATTTTTTTCGACCTGGCCACTTTAAACTTCTCCCAAGAAAATTTCCGTAGAATTCTCAGGACATAAAGTACCGCAGATTTTAAGTCAGGGAATTTACTATCGATCAGCGAGTACTGCATTGAAATTATCCTAGTATTTTTTACGTGATTCCCGAAAAACAGACAAACACAAGGAATTTAGAAACAAGACTACACTTTTATGACCTTGTTACGACTGCGGGACTCGAACTAAAATGCCGTTGGAATTACTATAGAATTTATTAGAACTTTACAAACACGTATAAGACAGGTACAAATATAACCGGTCGCAATAAGTCCATATGCAATGCACAATTAAATAACACGCTCAAAGTCCGTGTCACTATATAGCTTATTGAATGTACACATGTCTTGTCCGTATTGCAATCGTCGCTTGACTGCCTCTCCCCTCCGTTCGGGCATGGTTTTATAATGCACCGATGCCATATGTCTACCTGGCAAACGTGGCGACGAGACAACCGTAAATACCGTTTATGTTTGCTAATTTTTTGAATTGTGGACAATAACGACGTGGCTACACATACCCTCCAACCGTCTATCTGTATTTTTTTTTAATTCAGGGCCTTTTTGGCCTCTACGCCCCACACCACAGTTCTTATTAAAAACGCTAAGAGTCTAAATTTTTCCAAAAAAGCTTATGTACGCGTGTCAGTATTACACTTTCTACAGACGCTTAATTTATTTGTAGGCATGTTACGCGATTTCTCCGTCAATTGTGGACTGATTTTCAAATTGATTTTTTTAGCTCCCGAGATGGTCCCATAGTCAGGATCTGATTTGTGGATCGCAAGGAAATCGAGAGCAACCCCTGTTGAAGAGTGAGATAGAAAATTTGTATACGCGTGCCGGTTGTACAATTTCTACAGGTGCTTAATATATTATTTTTAAAGCTATTTGAAGTATTTGCGCAACTAAAAAGTAAAATTTTTTTTTTTTAACAAAGACAAAACCGACTTCACACTAAATACCAAAAAATAAATATTTAACCGACTTCTTTCTACAACATCTTAAAGTCGGTGGTAAGTAAAACATAAAAATGACTATATTTTGTAAATTTGTTGTTGTTATTTTATGTTTTACTTGGCTCCGACTTCATACACACCATAAAAAGGCACCACAAAATCTCAAGTAGGACACTAGTGTAATAATGAAGACCATTGTAGATCACGTAGACAAAATAATACGATATTACAATAATGAACAGGTAGGAAACGATGAGCAGTTTTATATTTTTATAATTATTTATATTATTATTCAATTCTGTCTTTATCTATATATATATAATTCTTCTGTATGTGTGTTGACAGTGAACTCCTCCTAAACGGCTGGACCGATTTTGATGATAATTGTTTTGTGTGTTTGAATGGGTCCCCGGGTGGTTTAGATTCACAATTGAAACCGATAGGTGGCGCCTGAGATCGGGTTCTAGAATCCTCCTAATCACCTGGAGCGATTTTGGCGATTTTGTTTTTGTGTGTTTGAGTGGGTTCCCGGATGGTTTAGATTTGCAATTAGAACCGGTAGGTGGCTGTGAGATCGGGTCCTAGATTTATATTTTTTCAGAGCAGGATAACGTCTGCCGGGGCCGCTAGTGTAATATAAATAAAGGCTTCGTCAATTTTGGGTTTTTAAATTCGTAATGCAAGTTCTTTTAATAAGACGAAGTTCTTTTAATAAGTTCTATATTATGCCTTTGTCCGTAATCACTTGGAGTATGCAAGCCAAATTTGGAATTCTTCGTTTGAAGTACATTCCAATAAAATAGAAGTTATTCAAAAGAAAATCACTAAATAGATACATCGTTTTTAATTCAAAATATATTAATGTTGAATTCAGCCCAATTTTGAGCGTATCTTATAAGATACATTGCTGGGAGACAATATGAACCCTTACCTAGTGGTCCAAGCCGATAATTTAGTGTAACGACTATCATATCCCAATCCATGAGGTTTGAGGGGTCGTAAACCCCGCTATGTCCGTACAGGAACGCTCCGCCATGAATGAAAACCATCACTGGTAGATTGGTGGCTGGAGTCGGCTTAGGCGTGTACACATTCAAGAACAGACAGTTTTCGCTTCCTGTAAAAATAATAGGTAAAATTTCAAATGTTAGATGATGGAGTCTCGAACTCTCGCTGGCTAAAGGATGCCGATCCCGTTGCATTTAATCGAAATAAATTAATCAAATTAGTACAGATGAAGGTGGAATGGTTTCTAATGGATACATTACTATTAAACACAGACGCAAATCACGTGCATTACATAAGTTGAGGCACACAAGTTTAAAAAAAACGCTTCACTTCATTTCAAGCATTTGTTCACGTAGATAGAATTATAAACAATAATAAAAATCAATGTTTGTACGTTTGTCCTCGATGCGCTCCTAAGCCATTGGTCAAGTTGACGGTAGGTTTTTTTTTTTTTTTTTAGTCGGGGTAAATGCATTTCGCACATACTGGGTCCTTTGCTAGGGATTAGACCGTTGTTGATCATGGAGGCTTTCCACTGAGGCAATCCAAACAATAATCAACCGGCTTGTTTGGAGACTCGACTAATCAATACCCCACTAAAACCACCCTCCTCCCATGTGCCCCGCGCTTATGGTAGGAAAGGCGTGAGATACAGAACGTAGTTACGCCCACACCGATCTTAGCGCACAAGTGCTTGAGAATGCCCCGGGAGAGGCAAACTCACTTCGTCAACAGGGGTGAAGACTCCTCTGCTCCCTAGATGCTAGAGGGCCCCTGCAACGGTATTTCAGGGAGGGAGGTCTTGCGCATACCTGCGCCTCCGGGCTCCCGACTGACGTCGGCGCCCGCGAGACGCATGCGCACTACCATCTCTCTCCCTATCTCGTTCCGCGGCCTCCTTATGAGACACTACCGTCTCGCAGAAATTGACCGCACCCACCCACCAATCGTCGCTGTGCAGCATGGCTTGCACCAGATAGCCCAGCGATTCAATCGGTCCTACAAGTGTCTCGAGTTCAAACCTCTGAGATGCCCATGCTGCGTACTCGACTAGCGTGTGTAACGCCGTGTCTAGCGCCCCACACTGGCGGTATTGGGGTGAAGGCAAGCAGCCCGCAATCTGACACAGATACTTATCGAAGCAACCGTGCCCGCTAAATATCTGTGTCATTCTGAAGGTTAGGGTCCCGCGTTTCCGCGAGAGCCATCGCAACAGCTGCGGTCGAACCGCTTCCACCGTGTCAATGCCAGCAACAGGGTTTTCCAACTCTACTGACCAAGATTGGATCATGGCCGCAGTTTCCCGCGTCCTGATCACATGGAGTTCGGCCTGGCCATAGACCAGGCCACACGCGAGGGCATCCTGTCGGGAGCGCCGAACTTTGGCTATCACGTCCGCCTGGAGAGGCCAGGGCGGTTCACCTGCCAAGAGTGTCGACGCCGTCCACGACACTGTACGGTATCCTCGGATGGTCCTCACCGCCAGGACCCGTTGTGCGCGGCACAACAAAGTCCTATTGTGGCGGTGAAGTGCAGTGGACCATACGGGTGCACCGTACAGAGCCATACTCCTAAGGATGCCCATGTAGAGTTTCCTAGTCGTCACCCCCGGTCCCCCCACGTTGGGAAGAAGCCGAGAGAGGGCGCCTGCGGACCTCACGAGCTTGGGAACTAGCTGCTCAAAGTGCGCTTTAAACAGCCATTTCCCATCGAGAATTAGCCCCAGATATTTCATCTGGGGGCCTACACGAATGTTACGAAACAGCCTATGGAACATGATGGCCTCCGTTTTGCGGGGGAGACCTTCAAGCCCCGCCTCCCTATTCTTCGGATCACGATCGCCAACCCGGCGTTGGCGAGGTCCACGGATTCCGCGAATGACGCAGCGCGTGCCGTGAGTAGGGTGTCATCCGCAAAGCAGATTAGCCCTATTCCGGGCAGGACCGGAACCCGAAGGATCCAGTATAAACGACGTTCCAGAGAACCAGCCCGAGGACCGATCCCTGTGGGACGCCGCACGCGACGCGTCGCCGACCTATCGCGCGATTCTTGGACTCGCCGCCCTCCTAAAGGATGTACCTGTCCTGGAGGTACGCGCCCAACAGCCTCGTGAGGTACGGGGGAACTCTGTGTGTACGAAGCCCCTCCCTGATCGTCTCGTGAGGGAGGCTGTTAAAGGCGTTCGCTATGTCTAGCGAAACCGCCACGACAGTATCCTTTGCTTGGGCTGTGTCGTCCGTTACAGATCGCAGTGTCTCGAAGGCGTCCAACGTGGAGCGCCTCCGCCGAAACCCGAACTGCGTCTGTGCTAGCCCCGGCTCCACAGTATCGAGATGCTTAACGAGGCGTTCCGCTAAGATCTTCTCGAAAACCTTGGCGACCTCGTTAAGCAACACTATGGGCCTGTAGGCGGACGGATCGTTGGGAGGACGGCCTCCCTTGGGAATCAGGCATAATCGGCCCTCCTTCCATTGCGACGGGAACTGACCTGCGCGAATACAGGCATCGAACAGTTCCCGCAGCTGGCCGCGTAGGTGTTTGGCGGCCAGGAAGAGGAGCCGACCCGGAACCCCGTCGGGTCCCGGAGCCGTTTTCCTGCCCCGGAGCAGGTCCAGGGCGACGTCTAACTCTTCCTCGGTGATGGAGTGAGGCTCCACCTCCAAGGTGTCGGGAATGATTGGACCCATATCGGGGGGAGTGAAGATCCCCGGATCCGGGAAGAGCCCATCGATAACCGACCGGAGGACCTCGGGTTCGAGCGTTTCCGTAACCGTGGAGGTGCAAGGCCGCAACATGGTGCGGGCCGCACGGTACGGACGCCCCCAAGGGTCCCGGTCCGGTGCCTCGAGGAGCTCCTCCCGAGCCCGGGCTTTCGCTCGCAGAATTGCGATCGAAAGGGCCTTTCTGGCCTCTCTGAACTCCCCCACCTGTCCATTCTCCTCAACATAGTCTGGAGAACGACGCGCTCTGCTGCGTTTGAGCCTGTGGCTGATTCTGCGGACTGCCCTCCGCAGTTCAGCCAGTTCCTCAGTCCACCAGTGGACCGATGTACGCGGGGGCAGTCGTTTGGCTCGAGGTATAGCAGCGTCGCAAATCCTTTGAGGGATTTGCGCATGTGCTCAGCCTGCGCCTCCAGATTCCCCAGGTCGGCTGGATAGGTCCAGTATTCGATGATAGCCCTCTCCTCGGCCTGCTCCGCGTCGAGCTTGGTAAGAGCCCAGCGCGGGAGCCGGGAGGGGCCCTGAATAGGGTTAGCGCTAGGCGAGGGGGAGAGCTCGAATCTGATGTACAAGTGATTAGACAGAGTCTCCACCTCCTCCAGCACTCTCCATCCTACCACTCTGCGGGCGGCCTCATGTGTGGCGAATGACAAGTCGACGATCGATCCACCCCGCGCACGTACGCAGGTCTGGACCGACCCCTGGTTCAAGATGGACAGGTTGGATTGAAGCGCCCAGTCTTCAACCACCCGTCCCCTAGCATCGGTAATCGCGTTCTCCCAAGATTGGTGCTTGGCATTGAAGTCGCCCAGGACGAATATCGTCTTCGGTGCTAGTCTGCCGACGCCTGCCCTAATGGAGTCCAAGGCGAGCTCGTACTCCGCCAGGGGGCGGCTCCGCGTGAGGTACACGCCTATGATGACGTAACATCCGCTTTCCGCCACCGCGTAGCCTTTTCCTCTTTCGAGACTGGTGAGCGGTGTGCCAGATCCGGCTCTGGCGACCACGGCTACCACATCGTCGAGATCCCCCACCCAGTTCCTGGCTGGGGGTACGTAATAAGTTTCGCTTATTACGGCCAAGTTTGCTTGCCACTCCGCCATCGCCTGCAGGCACAAGTCCTGGGCGTCGGGGGAGTGGTTGACATTAGCTTGGAAGAGTGTTAGGGGTGTACTGGGCATTTAGGTGTCCATAGGTACCCCCCTTCCACTCGCCGGTCGTTTATTCGCCCTCGGGTGGACGAATTTACCCTTGACGTATGGAGGCTGGCAGTGCCTCGCCAACGTCGGGTGGGTAGCGCGTTTGCCCCCTGCCGCGCAGACGGCGCAGTGGGGGTCGCGGGCTGTGCAGTTCGGCTGCTTGTGTCCGCTCTTACCGCAGCGGAGACACAAGCCGGTCCAGTCCGGGCACGAGTCCGGGCAAGTCTAGGTGCCGTGGCCGACGTTGAAACATCTGTAACAACGTATGGGCCGGGCTTCCAGAGCCTCCACCTTCCCCGAGGTGAAGCCCACCAGAAGGTGGCCCCGCTCGGCGATGGTTTTGGCTGCAGAGACGGGACACATCACGTATGATGCGCCCACCCCCCTAGGTCCTATGCCAATGTGCCTCGCCTTGACATCGTCGCGCAGGCAGTTGCCCACGCTGGCGATGGCACTGCGAAGCCCATCTACTGTGGCCGACTCATCCAGCCCTGAGACGTAAAGCTCCCCACGCTTTACGGGGCGGATGACTTCGGCCATCCCTTGGAGCGCCCCTCGAAGGGCCTCGGCGACGCGGTTCGCCCTAGTCACGCTCTCGGGTCCTGGGGGGAAGTCCAGGAGTCGAGCTTCCCGGGCGGTCCGCGTCACTTTCAGCCCCTCTCTGAGGTCTAATTCGGTGATATTGACCACCGAGGTGGCCTTCGCGAAGACCTCCCGGTAGCCAATACCGTTTTTGGCCGATTCCGGCAGCAACTTGATAATAATTGCTGCCGATCTCGGCTTCTGGAATACCACGGACTTCGTAGCCCGTGGCTTGCGCGCCGGTTTCCGCCCCGGTGGCGGAACCGGTGCTTGCGCCGAGGAAGGGGGCGGGGCGTTTCCGCTCCTGCTCCCCTGCCCTTCTTCCTCTGGATGACCGTGGACCACGCCCCCCCCTCCGGAACGGGGGTGGGGGCAGGGGCCACCGCAGCCGATGGTGGCGCAACAGCAGGTGCCGCGACGGCAGGTGCCGTGACGGCGGGTGCCGCGACGGCCGGTGTCGCGGCCGCGGGTTTTGCCTTGAGCCTGGGGGCCGGCTTGGGGGCTGGTGACCCGGGCTTAGGCGCCAGAGCAGAGGCAGCGGCGAGAGCTGCGGCTCGGCGCGGCTTCTTCGCCCTCTGCTTCACCCCCTCTTCACCTTCTTCTTGGGGGGAGGGGGTGGCGGTGGGGAGTCCGCCACCCTGACAACGGGGACCACCACCACCTCCATCGGTACCGGGGGAATTAATTCCCTCGGGGCCCGGTGGGCGGGCGGCGGCGGCAGCTCCCGCCGTTTTAGGCAGCGGTTGTGCTTCCGCATCCTTTTTCCTGTCCGCCGCGAGCGGCGGACGAAGAATTGGCGCGGGTGGCAGCCGCTCCTCAATCCCGGCGAGCCGGGCGTCCAACATAGCGCCCACGGTGCGGGCGATGATATGCGTGAGCATATCGTAGTCCACACCACCGTGCGCATCTGTTGGTGTTGTAGGAACCGGCTCCGCCGCGACGGCGGGAGCCGGAACCGTTTTGGGGACCGCGGCGGATATATGAACCGGCTCCGGGGCCGGGACTTTCTCCGCCGCGGCGGCCTTGGCCTTCCGCTTAGCGGGTACGGGACCCGGTTCCGCCGTTACAGCGGGAACCGGGGCCGCATCCGCAGCAGGGGCCTTCATGGCCTTCCGCATCTGCTCGAACTCCTTGCGGTAGGAGAGGTTCTCCTCCCGCAGAGAGTTGAGCTCGGCGCGCAGCCTGGAGTTCTCGTTGCCGAGTCTCCAGGCTTCCGACTCCGGATTCCGCGTCACCAGCGTGTCGACGATGTCGGACAGCCGGGTCGCAGCCTCCTTTAGTCGGCGCACGTATGCGCCCTTCAGGTTGCCCGACGTTTGGGCGACCTGAAGTATGTCGGTGACCTGGCCGCTCGCCGCTAGGCGGAGCTCCCCAGGGCCGAGCATACGCACGTCCCCTATTAGCGCGGCGTACTGGCTAGCCGCGGCCAGTTTTTCGGCAGTGGACTTTCTACAATGGCGCTCGCCGCGCTCACGGCCATGAGAACGGCCGAGTTCGCCGCGAGTACCACTTCCCTATCGTGCTCTTGCGCGCGGCACGCATGGCAGGGGCCCTAGGCGCAGCGGGAGCCGAAGGCGGCCCCATCGTCGCGCTCTCCTTTTCACGGGGCTGGGCGGCGGTGAGGTCGATCACCGCCGATGCACCCCCTATCGAAGCGGGCGGCCCGGTAGCCGTGACAACGGCTGGACCCGGGCGCCCGAGATGAGGTTCCGCAGTGCTGCGGCTGCGACGAACCAGCGAGGACTTCTTCTCGCGTGTCTCTCCAATCTCCTTCATGGCCCATCCATTATTGGAGCCGATGTGATCCCGCTTACGCGGTACACTCGACTCCCTGGGGGCCTTCGGGGTGCCTGGGCCGTCCATTACTGGAGGCCCTTACCCAAAAGGAGACCAGAAAGGTGCGCGAAAACACTACACACACAAAAAACCGTTACAAAAGTGCGCGCAACCGATTTTGCGCACGACACTAGCAAGCGGAAAGAGAAATGGGACTCATCGGCCAAAACTGCTTTCTGCACTGAAATTCGATCGAACAAACACTACTACACTATCACCTGTACACCAAACTAATAATTTATCGCTTTTTCCGGTAAAAAAGCGCAGAAAATTGTATGAAAAGAGTCTGAGCAAAGCATTCGTGACCGCTACGCAAGGAAGCTGATCAGGAACTGAGTTGGCGGTAGGCTAAATCAAACTTTAACAATACTCATTAACCCTTGACAACTTTGTTTTCCGTAATCACTGCTACTGAAAAGTGGCCGAAACGTCGGAATTACAAAAATCAAATAAAATACCCTAAAAATAGTTTTATTATATATGTAGTACATACTAGTCGGGAAAGCTTAACAAAATACTAAGATTTGATAGAACTTTTTAAATACTTAAAGCGAAATAAAAAAAGATATACTTATATGATATCTTTTTTCCATTTATTAGAAAAAAAAAATATTCAAATATCCAATTATTACGAGTTGACGGTGAAGGAAAATGTGATGAAAACTGCACCTCGAGATAACCGATGTATCAAACTCGCAAATCCGCCTTAGACAAGCGTGGTGGGTATCAGAGTTTTGGAATTTTTCCCAATTGATTGAATTTATTATATCAGAAACAATATGACATCCAACCAGTCTTGATTATTAAGTACATACATTTTAATCCTTAAATTAACTTGTTACATCCAAACAAATAAATAAAAACTCGTCCATCAAATAAAAACTTTTGGGAAAATATTCTCTAATATAGAGGCGCTGATGGGTTTACTCTCCGTTTTCTATAAAATAGGAAGCTCGGGCCCAGCAGGGGGATGTTATGGAGCTGTTGTATACAAGATGGACAATTGTTAATTTAAAAAAGAAAAAAAATACCGGTAACTGTTTGGCGAAACGGATCGTACTGCAGACACTCCGAGAGAAACTTTGTGGCATCCCATACGCCGGTCCATGGTTTTAAGTTCTGGGGTTCCTACAACAACAAGAATACAATTTCCTGTGGCCGGGCGGCCTGTCATAAGAGGTGACAAAACAACCCACGACCATGTGGTAGGGTATTTGCCCGTTGGGATGGCTACCACCCGCGGTCTAGAGTATGCCGCCATAACAACTTTGAGTTGTATTCCGGTATCGGTGGTCAGGTTCCAGTCTCCTTAAGAGAGCAGCAACGCATTTGTAGCACCTTTGGGGTTTACAAGTTGTCTATAGGCGATGGTAACCGCTTTGCATCAGGTGGGCCGTATGACTGGGTGTTGAACTCTGTAATAAAAAATAGGTGGTAGGGTATTTGTCCCTTGGGATGGCTACCACCCGCGGTCTAGAGTATGCCGCCATAACAACTTTGAGTTGTGTTCCGGTAACGGTGGACAGGTTCCAGTCTCCCTTAAGAGAGCAGCAACGCATTTGTAACATCTTTCCATCAGGTGGCCGTGTGCCGGTCTGCTGAACTCATGTTTTAAAAAAGAAAAAAAAACTACATTTGTTTTCAATATACTTGTCAGCACGCTGAAGTGTTTGGTAGGTGAAAAAGGTATTTTGTTTTTGTTATTTAGTCCTAAATGCCTACTTGATTCAGTCACTCAATGTCTACTGCTGGACGTAGGCCCAAGTCTGCGCCACATTACCTGTCTCCCGCCTTTCTCATCCATTGTGATTAATGATATTTAAATGTGGAAGTCTGTGGTAGCGTAATGGCTAGCGCACGCGCCCCAAACTCAAAGGCCGCGGGTTCGACCCTGGCCGGAACGCATGCACCACTTAGTCAGTTTTGTGATCTAATGTGCATATTGTTACAATTACCACATGCTAACAACGGTGAAGGAATCATCGTGATGGTGATGAATAGACTATGTATACGTATGTGGAGAACACGATGCAATGTTTTTAGATTTCTTGTCTGTTTGTTCCGTTTTCACGGAAAAACTACTGGACCGATTTGGCTGAAACTCAGTATATATATTTTTTTTTTCGATGCCGAGTATGAACATAGGATACGTTTTATCCCGAAAAATGGGATAGTTTTCGAGATAAAAATATATTTGTCTGTTTGTTTGTTATGGTTTTACGAAAAAAGTACTGGATCGATTTAGTTGAAATCTGGTATATATGTAATTTTGATTTCGATTGGTGGACAAGGGTGGACATACTTTTATCCGTGAAAATGGGACAGATTTATGTAAAGGTTATCCCAGAAAGTAGGATAGGTTTTTTTGTGATTTGCCATTTTGGTTATTTTGGTTAATTTGGTGACTTCGGTCATTTTGATGATTTTGGTAATTTTGGTAATTCCTGTCATTCCGGTCATTTTGGTAATTTTGGTCAATTTGGTCGTTTTAGTCATTTTGCTCAATTTGGTGTCTTTGGTCATTTTGGTCAATTTGGTCATTTTGGTTATTTCGGTCATTTCGGTCATTTTGGTCATTTCGGTCATTTTGGTCATTATGATCATTTTTGTCACTTTGGTCATTTTTGTCATTTATGTAGTTTAAAGATAGATAGATGGAGGATAGATAAATAAAACTAGAACGTGTTGAAATAGAGGATGAAAGTTTGTATGGGAGGCCAATAATTTTTCGATTTCATAGATATAAAAAATTATCATCTATAAAAAAATGCGATAGTAACTCGATCTGTCTGTCAGTTAAGTCTTCACGGAATAACTACTAGGAGTACTGGATCGGTTTTGCTGTAATTTTGTTTAAATTTAGTTTTAATACCGAAAATGGACATAAATACTTTTCATCCCGGAAGATGCGATAGTTAGCGATATGAATGAATGAAGTAAATCTTCCGGGGGCAACTAGCACTAACATAAAATTTAGTACAATGTAACCTGTATTAACGCCTGCTGTTTAGAGAAGAGGCACGCACTAGAGTTTGACCCGCGGCGCAGCCGCGTGGTAAACTCTAGTAAAGTATTAAGTTCAAAGAAGAAGTAGTTGGAGTCCTACCTATCATGAGCACCCAAATCAATAGATGGCAACACCACAAACTATTATTGAAATTCTGTTTCAAACTGAACGAAGCACAAACAGCCGGCTTGATATTTTAAGACTTCAATTAAAATGTAAATTCAATAAACTTTCTTCCAATTAATGAAATTATAATAACGATAAGTTGCGGATAAATTCGTTAGGTTAATGAAATAAAAACATTGATTCAAACCGAGTTCAAATTTTCGAATTTTCCAACGTAATAGACAAAAGAGAAGACTTTTCTACACCTAACTATTACTTGTTACGCAAAGAAGCTATTTTAAAGTTTACTAGGACGTAATATATAACTTTTTGAATGGCTGAGACACTCGTTATATCGCAAAAGTAATATATAAATTCGAAATTAACTTTACTTATTTGTTACCTTTTCCCCTTTTCAAACAATTTTCAAGGAGATAAGAATTTGTAATGGCAACCCATGATTCCTGAAGGTGGGGGTACATGCAAATTAAACAATGAAACTGAAATGTTTGTTTCAGAAGTGAAACATCTTTAGAATCGTTGTGATTTGAAATTCGATGAAACGAAAAAGTGACATTAAAAAGAGATAAACACATAAATCTATAGGTCTAAGCCTGCGAGAGAAGAGATAGAATACATTATATTTAATTATTTAAACACTTTTCTCATATAGATAGAGTTGGAAATTTTATGATGTTTATATATATATATATATATATATATATATATAAATATATGTATATATATATTCATACATATATATATATTTATACATACCGGGCCACTCAGAAAGTATTGCGAAAAAAGTTTTTATGTATGAGAGACTGTCCAGTTGTAATCTATTTTGAAAATATGATTATTTATAACTAAAAATAGGTATGTTCCGATTTCAAAATTTCCCTCCACATTGTTTGCGATCTGATTTAAATTATCGTGTCTCATTGAATAATGGATCTGCGCGCGGGAACATTTTCGCGCTATGATTTTTTATGATTTCAAGTGTCGCCTGAAACCAGACGAATAGTACGATAGACTTCAAATGGCATTCATGGATGAAGGCCCTTCTAAGGCAACCGTATATTGTTGGTACAACGAATTCAAGCGCGGTCGACTAACTTTGGGGGATGAAGAAAGAAGTGGTCGCCCTTTGAGGGCTGCTACGGAAGAAAATCTACTAGCAGTGAAAAATTTAATCCAAGACAATAGGCGAGTTACGTATCAAGAGATTCAGCACGTACTGCAGATTGGTTCGGGAAGCCTTCACGAGATTCTACAAGTGCATCTTAAGCAGGCCCGGGTGGAATGGTACCGTGATATGATAAACAAATTTGAAGCAGGCTCCTCTCGGCGTGTTTACGACATCATTACGAGTGATGAGTCCTGGATTTATCAATACGATCCAGAAACGAAGTGCCAGTCGACGGTTTGGGTGTTTCAAAACGAATTAACGCCTATCAAAGTGAAGCGATCTAGAAGCGGGGGGAAGATTTTGATGGTTTTTTCAATTTGACTGGCTACTTGATGTCAATTCCTTTACAGAATCAAAGAAGCATCAACGCCGAATGGTATACTACCAAATGCTTGGCAAACGTTTTCTCTGTTGTGAGCAACAAGCGACCAAACATAAGGCTTCAAGGGCTACTGCTCCACTACGACAACGCGCTCGCCCATACCGCGCTCAAAACGAGGGACTTCCTGGACAGCACACCGGTCAAACTCCTGGGTCACCCTCCTTATAGCCCTGATCTAGCACCGTGTGACTTCTTTTTATTCCCGCAAATAAAATCTCAGCTCAAAGGGATACAGTTTTCGTCGTCGAAAGATGCGCTGTCAGCGTTCGAGCAAGCTGTAAACGAGATGTCTGCAGCGGACTGGAATTATGGTTTGTTAATTCTGTGTAGAGAGGTCACGGAACTCACCATTCTAGTCACTTGTCGCGACTTTCGACTAAAGCCCACAAGCCGAGCGAGCGATCAGCGAGTATCACAACCGATTTGTAACCATAACTTAAATAGTTAATTATGAATAAATAGTGAGCAGGCTGTTCTGTTAGATACAGGGTAGGTTAGGTTAGACTTTAGACCAAATCGCACGAGCCGAGCGAGCGAAAGCGGCGTGTCGCTGTAGCAGCCGGTGATTACCAGAACAGACCACCATTTATTCATTACTAACTATTTAAATGGTGCTTACAAATCGTTGCGATACTCGCTGACTGCTGCGCTGGCACGCTTGCGTCGCTCGCTCGGCTTGTGGGCTTTGGTCGAAAGTCGCGACAAGTGACTAGAACGGTGAGTTTGGTTAGGTTAGGTTAGCCTTTAGACCAAAGCGCACGAACTGAGCGAGCGTACCGCGGCAGCGGACGGCGAGTACAAGAACAGACTGATTACCATTTATTCATTAATAACTATTTAAAGGATGGTTACAAGTCGGTTGTGACACTGATTGATCGCTGTCGTGGCACCTCGGCTTGTGAGCTTTAGTCTGTGTACTGTTTCCCAGACATAGGGGTTGAAGAAGGGAGAAGTACATAAATTAATTGTTTTTTTTTTATAAGCACCTAAACTTCATTTTATATAAAAATATATTAGAACAAAATTTTCATGGCTTAAAGGCCTACTTGCCAACCATAAACTTCATAAAAATATTTAAGTATTATCATGTTTCTTGTTTTTGCTATTTACGTGAATTGCTTAGTCGTGTTTTATTTTTTTTTCATCAACTTTCTTGTGTTTTTGGACTATTTTGAATCTTATTATGTTGACTATTGGATTTTTCAACTTTGGACCTATGATATAAGTGCAATATTAGTGAAAAATATAAGTGAGGATATATTCATAAAAACATTAATATCTCAGGAACTATACATTTTCTTGTAATAGGGATTGGATTGCAGAAGGGGTAAGTATTCACCCTACTACCCTTCCCTTCCACATCCCTCCACCCCTCCAAATACTTGAAATCAAGGTGCCGTATATCGATACATACTCCACCCACAAAATAGTGAAAAGGTCATAAAGGCTCATGAAGTTCAATATGAAGCCCAACTCTTCTAACAAACTGAGCTTTGTATAAAACTATCTATCCTGAAGCTTTGCAAAATCAGTTCGAAAACAAAAAACTGAAAAACCGCCAAAATTTCAAATTTTCTGTCCGATTTTAATGAAATTTCATCTTCGGAACCCAAAGTCCAATAGCAATAAAATTTATTTCAGAAATTTAGTTCAGACACAAAAAAATATGGCTGAATATACACAAAAAATATATTTATACGCCGAATTAAGAACCTCCTCCTTCTTTTCAAGTCGGCTAAAAACTTACCCTAAATCTATATTTGCCAATGGGTGGTCTGGCGTACGGAATACCCTGAAAACTTGCATATGGTCTTCCACTGGTTGAAACCTTCCAAGACCCTTGGAGCACTCCATGTGTGACCCGTACCACTGGATTAGGACCTTGGCTAGCGTCGGATATAGCCAATGAAGATAATATAAACAGTTTCAAAGTTTCCATTTTTATCACGGCGAATACATGCGCGTGCGACTATCTGCGAGCAACTGTTGTTCAAACAGGTTAAAATGTAGTTTATAGATATATCAACGTGGGTCGGCGACTTCGCGACAATCTGTTTTGTTTACGTAAATTATTGTCCGCCACATTTGCTACGCCTTAATTTGCCTTACTATTAGTTAAAATTTCATATAAGGAATATCGTCCTATTTTCTTCCTACCTTTCCTGTCTAAAGTACTGGAGCGGCTTGTACACAAACAACTCAGCGTTTTCCTTAACACTAATTCACTTATCAATCCTCTACAATCTGGTTTCCGTCCAGGACACAGTACAGAATTTAAGATCATTGAAAATGTCCGTCATGGTATGGGAAACGGTCTATTGACTATACTGTCGCTGCTTGACTTCAGTAGTGCTTTCAATAATGTTGATTTTGAGGTACTTCTTGGAATCTTGAGTTCTCTTATCATATCTCCAACAGCTATTGACTGGTTTCGTAGTTACCTGTTCGGACGCCGGAAACGCATTCGCATTGATGATGTTTCTTCATCATGGTGTGATTTGTCTGCTGGTGATCCTCGGGGCGGTGTTTTATCGCCTCTCTTATTTGCTATCTTCATTAACTCAATTTCCAATAACTTTTTTTCGTCATACCACCTCTATGCAGATGATTTGCAGATCTATACACAATGCAATCCTAGTAATATTTGTGAATCTATCCACACAACTAATAAGGATTTCACTAAAATTCTCGACTGGAGTAAAGCGTATGATCTTATGGTGAACCCAAATAAAACGAAGGTTATTGTAATCGTAGTTGTAGACTTATTTCCAGAATTGATTGGTCTTCACTTCCCCGTGTCGTATTTGACAATGTAGATATAGAATACAGTGAAACTGTTAAAAATCTAGGAGTCGTCATTGACAGATAACTGTCTTGGAGGCCTCATTTAACTGAAATCAGTAGGAAACTTTTCGCGTCATCCGCTTCGCACAGAAGATTAAAGAATTTCCTACCTACTGCTAGTAAGGTTATGCTTGCACAATCTTTGCTTCTCCCCCTACTTGATTATGCAGATGCCTGCTATCTAGACACAACCCAGGAACAACTAGATAAGCTAGAACGCCTTCAGAATGTTTGTATCCGGTTCATATTTGGTTGGCGTAAATATGACTATGTCTCCGAATTTCGTGATACGCTTAAATGGTTACCTATTCGCTTTCGCCGGAATATTCACTTTCAGATTTGCACAATATCCTTTACAATCCCTGTTCTTCCCCATATTTAAAAGAACTTTTTAGTTTTCTCTATCAATCTCATTCCTGTAATTTGCACCCAAATTATTTTTTTTTGTTAACAATACCTGTACATACTTATTCTTTTGCCGTACAGGCTGTCCGACTGTGGAACTCCCTCCCCTTACCAATCAGACAAGCTAAATCAATGACTACGTTTAAACGTATGGTCACTGACCATTATTGATCTGTTGTTGTATGAATGTATCTATTGTTCGAATGTATATATATCTAATTTATAATATCATCTTTATCTAATTATATATGTATATATAGTAGTAAATTTATATTTTATTTTTAACAGTATTTGTTGTGATTTTATTACTTTTATTTTAGTTTAGTACACCACCAACAACCGTTTGAACTTTCCTTTAAAATCTCCTTAGACACTGATTTGCCTGGAAGAACTCGCTATAAGCGATAAGGCCGCCGATTGTTCTAATGCAAATGTATCCATATCAATTGTCTAGATTTAAGTTTGTGGTGAACAATAAAGAGTTTTCATTCATTCATTCATCAATTCAATTTGGTTGAAAGGCATAAAACTGATAGGAAATGTCGAAATACAATGACATTGAATAATTCAACTTTATATATACTTACTAGCTGACCCGGCAAACGTTGTTCTGACAGAAAAATAAAAAACACCATAGACGGGTGAAAAATACTTTACGACCTAATACCTACCCAATATTTTTTTTAAAATTATTAAAATCGGTTAAACCGTTTCGGAGGATTGCGACCACAAACACTGCGACACGAGATTTTTATATATTAGATATATACTTTGGTTGATTCACCCAAATTAAAAAACAGAAATAGCTAAAGGTAAAGTTAAAGAAAGATATTGATCGAATTTGATGCTATATGGGCAGAGTTTCAATACTTTACTGTTCATTGTTTAACGTAACCTATTAGTAGTTACCATTTGGTAATACATAAATTGACATTATTTGTATGGAATAATGTCCAAGTTAACTACTAGTTAGGAAAATTAACGAACAGTAAAACAGGAACTAATTATATAGTATATATAGATAGAAAATGTAACGCTGTTATCGTAGTCTTGGAAGAGTCCTGTCAATATTTTTTTTATTTTAAAGACTATTTTTTATAGCTTGAGAACGTTCCCTTCTGACAATGTTTCGGGGCTAGCTCTTTTCCTTAAATATTTTTTTTTTGTATATATCGTTTATAATAAATATTACGACCTATCATAGATAGATAGACAACACTTTATCGTACACCAAAACAGATAAACAGAAATAGAAAAATACAAGAGATAGTACAACGGGCGGCCTTATCGCTTAAAAAGCGATCTCTCCCAGGCAACCCTTGGAAGGGATTAATGGATTTTTAATACTGACGGTGGTGCAGTTTATAAATCATGATAAATGAGAAGTATACACAATACATATAAGTACAAAAAGAATATAAATATATATACATATGTATATACACACGTATATAGATATGATAATAAAAACATACATACATATATATAACAGTGTTAGGAATTATTTATTATACATAATAGAGAAGTAATGCTTCTGAACCTGATTTTTAAAACACTAAGAATTTGGCTTGTCTTATAGCAATAGGTAGCTCATTCCAAAAACTCACAGTCTGGACGGTAAAAGAGTTATTGTCAAACAAGACGTATGTACATACTGTCATTTTATACGGGTCCGAATTTAGAGCCACTAAAGTGATAGACAAACGTCTCCACTCAGCTGACATGAAAATGTTACAATAGGTGTGTTGGGATCTTTGAAAGTTGCACTCGTGATTGAAAAATTGAGAGGAAGAAGACTAAGGTGGTATGGGCATGTAATGAGGAGGGATGAAAGTCACGTGACAAAAGAATGTTAAACTGCAAGATTGATGGGTACAAAAGTAAAGGTAGACCAAGAAAGAGACGGATGGATTGTGTGAAGGATGATATAATGATTTGTGGTGTTACAGAGGATATATGGAAGGAAAAGACATATTGTACTGACCCCGAATAATTGGAGGAAGGTGAAAGAAAAGAGTGTTAAGGGATTATATTATGTAGAATATAACTAATATCGTTTAATAAATACAAAAATAACAACAACATAACTATTTATTTTCGAGCCAATTAATAGAATTTTATTTTATTAGAGGAACTAGCAGCTATCAATAATAATAACAATTACCAGATTACAATGTATTGTTGAGCCTTCACATATGGGAAAAAATTAGTGAAAATAAGAAATAAACGAGGAAGTAATAAGAAACAAAAGAAGAAAGAAGAATAATATAGACGGTACAGTACCATATTTATTTTCTGGGATTTGTTATTTTTTATTCAAATAAAAAAAAACAATCGGTTCCATCCATAAATATTTTAGAATGATAAAAATATTTTGATGTATATACATAATTATAATTCATCCCTGTGTATGGCACTGTATTTCTCGTTTTCGTTAAAACCGAGGCTATCCCAGAAGGACTTTTGTCCAAAGTCCGCGTCGGATTTCATTTCGTACTTTGTAGGCGACGTGATCTCTAGGTAATTCAGTTCGTTTGCACCCGGTTTTACTGGAATCCATTCGCACCCGCTATTGCTGAACTTTGGTGTTCTGGAAAAATATAATAATAATAAATCGGCAGGCACACACTGTATATCCCCAAATTAAGCAAGTAACGCTTGTGTTATGGGTAATATACAACGGACCATTCTGGGGCCGATCCTATACACCCAGACCATAGTAAATAACGGAGAAAATACGTTTTCCGAAATTTACTATACCAGGAATCGGACCCGGAGCCTATGCGTTGCAGTGAGGTAAGCCGGCAAAGGCTTAGCCCGCTCAAGCACAGAGGCCGTCGAATATATCATCAATGAATAATTTTACAAGTAATCTTTAGGCCGGTTCTTATATCTTACCGACTGGTCATTTGCCTTGATGTCGGTTAAAATATGAAATAAGCTCTATACAAGTAATACGAAAAAACTGATGGTAAGGCAAGTGAATGAATAGTAAGATATAGGAACCGGCCATTAGTCCACCTGTTGGAATATTAAGACTCATAGAAGAGTAGTTAATTGTTACCCGTTACTTCGTCTGCATAAATTTTTTACTTCCAAAAGATTGTTTCAAAATTCATCCCGGGGATGCAATATATTATTATCTTTGTCAAATTTCATTAAGATTCATTGGGCCGTTTACCTATTCGTAAACAGGTAACAAACAAATAGTTACTTTGTAAATTCCAAAAAAAATGCGAAAGTAATTGTAAATATATAAATAGAATAAAATACAACATGGCAAAATTAAAAATCACTGTTGCATATATAAAATAGTTAAATTGTTACAATTTTTAATTTAGTCAGGTTATAATTTATTCCATTGATAACTTTTATCTGATAATTGAAAAATCGGCCCTAAGTTCAAATTCAAATTCATTTATTTATATAAACTTATTTCTAGGCTAAGGCCTAGATATAATTATATCTAAAATTTATGGTAATAACACATTTTTAATTATAATGATTCGGCGGTTGCTGCACTAGACTCTAGGTCTGTATTGCGGCACCCAACACAATTTTATTATAAGAACTTAAATATAGCTGCCGCCGTGACATCACTAAAAGACAATAAAAAAATTAGATTTGAAAAAATGGACAACATCAAATAAATGTAGTTTCTAATCGGTAGCACGGTATAGAATAAACGTATGTCGGTTGTATTTGTATTATTATGCTTTGTAGTGTAATTTATTGAGGAATTTATATTATTTTTAGTACCGATCTTAAATGTCTAGGAAAAAGTGAAACGCAAAAGAGTGTAAAAATTGTCCGCAAGGTAAAAGGGTGCTTATTAATATAACTAGGGGCCTAAAGCGGCCGCTTACGCAGATTCGTATTACTAATATAACACGTATCAAAAAAGTTAAATTTCCTACTATGTTATACACCTACCAGTTTATAAAGACACGTTAATATCACTAAGCGATTGTCCACAAGGGGCCGCTTTAAGTCTCCTGTTCTACAAAAATCATAGAATAGCATGAAAATGTTCTTACCCAGTGGTGGAGTAACTGTATATCATAGAAATGAGCTCTTCGACCATAGCTTTGTCTTCGGCAGATTTCATGTCCAGGCTAGGGAACTTAAAGATACGCAAAACGTCGTCAGCATGGGACACACCTGAAATTTTGTTAAAGTTTATTGGATTTCGGTGAGAACTTGCAAAATAACGTTCTTAGTTAGATAATTATATAATTAGTATGACAAAAGACACCTCGAGTTCGTCAGCCAAGCGTTGGGCGTCACAGATGTAGTGTCTCGTAAATAGTTCCTGTGGCGCCCCGTAAAAGCGAGTAGGGGAGGGGCGCAGGTTAGGTTTAACGGTAGAACACGAAGGTATTTGTGAAACGAACACGGTAGGTTCGTTTCACAGATACCACGGACGTAATGGAATTTTTATAACTAAATGACTCATGTCCTTACCATAATTCTCATTGTTCCGTGCCATCAAATTTGATAGGCTTACGTTCCCACAGAAGGCATATTTGTATAAGTAGGTTGGCTGGTTGGACTTGAGTGCGTGAATATAAGCTAATTTTCCCACATCAACTACGAAGTGACGGTCACCAAGAGCCTGTGGATGTGATATATAATAAACTAGAGTTTACTATATCGTTTTAAAATATTATCACTGAAGTAGAATGTTGGAAATAGACAGCAGCTGTCTATTATTTAAAAATACTCCAAGCCCATTTAACAAGTCAAGTGTGTCTAACTCAATGTATATTAACACTATAGTTTGCCCCTAGTGTCAAACACTAGGCAGTTGCTTTATTTTACAACATAAAAACTTTATTCGGTTGTTTACATATTTTTATAATAATAACAAAGAAAGTAAGGCTATATAGTCTACACAATTGCCCAGCAAAACATATATATGTAAAGGTGCGTCGAAGCCAACCTGATTTGAAGTAATACAATGAATACCGTGTTGTTTATGACAACGTAGGTATTTGTTAGTGAATTAAAAAAACGCGATTGCAGCACCTTCTATTTTGCTAATCCGTCTATTCTAAGGAAACGATGTCATTTATCGGTATAAAATATATTTTAAGTGTTAACTCGGGTTATAAGCATAAGCACTATGTCGAATTTCATGCATATACGTTCAGTAGTTTCCAAAAAATATGCCAAATTTTTCACGATTTTCGCTTGTTCCTCGTAAACGGTGTCATTTATTGAGATAAAAAGTATTCTAAGTTATAACCTATATAAGCTAGCTCTGTTTCGAGTTTCATTTAAATCCGTTCTAATTCCTTTGACTGACGCTAAATTGCTTCAGTAGGGAATGAGAAATTTGACTAAACAGATGACATTATTACATCATGACTCGTTTATTAGGAGCTTTTTACGAAGCAATTGTCGTTCCAGGTATTCTTTTTCCATCATAATAATCCAATCAGTCAGAAAAATTGGTAAACACGCCAACTAGCTACAAACAATAACTATTTAACTCTCATCTATAAGTTCCTGAAATAATGCACCAAGTCTGCCTAACTTTAGAAGACACTTTTGTTTATTTTTAACGTCAAATCAGCTCTGACAAAGTAGAGCTTCTCCCAGCAAAATATATGCACCAGCGGTTGCAAATTAATTAATATACACAACTTTGCGTCACAAATTGCGGCAATGCGGCGTTCGATACGATAGGACCGTTTACGAACAAAGTAAATTCGTCCGTAAGACGTAAATTGTGTCGATCATACTCAGAGTGCTCAAATTGACAATTGGTTTAAAGAACAATTAAATTTTAAGTATTCTATTTGTGTCTGTGACGGGAGATTTAAAAATATTTATACTTTTATCATCGGAACCCTACCATTTATCGAGATGGAATGGAACATACGAAAATCCTAACAAATATACCTACTTGTTATTTGAACATAATTTTGCACCTTTTTGTAGACTTTTTAGGAGCTATTATCGTTAATTACGAAGACTAAGGAATCATTTTACAATATCGCCACGCGTCTTAGATAACCTTAATCCGGTCTATGGTTTTTGATGTATGTAGGACGTAGGTGGTATTCCGGGCATCCTCGTTGCTGCTATTTACAGATTTAAAATGTAGGTGTTTCTATTCGGATGTGTTGATAAATTGGGCCGGCTCGCAAAATCGAGGGTAGTTGTATTTCGGTTGCTATAGAAGATAGATAAATAGATAACACTTTATTATACACCAATACAAAAGTGAACTTAAAGACTAAAATTATATCTAGTTGTGTACAAAGGGCGGTCTTATCGCTAAAAAGCGATCTCTTCCAGACAACCCTAGAAGAATGATCAAGTGAATACGGAGTGATAATCTTGTTATTGACTATACTATTTCCAAGCATTTATTTTACTTTTGACGTTTGAACATCTATGCGGTTACATATTTCTTGACAGTAAGCCCACATGAAACAAATGACATAATTGTCGCACTTTATTATTGTGGATGACGTAATAGTGATGCTCTGTGAGCCATGTAACGCACAGACTATTAAACCATCGACACTATACGTAAATAAAACGAAAGCAATCGATTTAAAAAAAAATGTTCTACTTTATTACAAAAATAGCTTATTAACATATTATGTAAAATATGTTAATTATTGTTATTACTATTATTATTACATGATATAATATTTTAAGCAAAGCTGTCAAACGTAGAATAAATGCTTGGAAAGGGTATACGGCTAACGATTTGGACTTGTTGCATATCTGGGTGTTTAATGTACTGTAAACTGTTGTAGCATTAGCAATGAACGGTCGCTGTATGTGGCAATAAGTAAAACATTTAAGTGAAAACTGCTATTTATACGGTACCTAATACTAATGTACTGTTGTAGCTATCCTGTACAATAAAGAATATAAAAACCTTCATGAATGAAATGGCAACCACAGCTTGTTACTAATATCGGTTTTGTAATGTTGTATTTAAAGATCTTAATTTAAACTAACTTGAACGAGCTCGGCAAACGTGCCCTGGCCGACTGGTCTTCCTCCAAGGTATTGCTGCTTGATCTTAGCAGCCACTGCAGGTCTAAGGTTCAGCGGCAGGGTGTCATTGTATTCGAAAATGTGACTAGCTAGCTGCTCCCAGTTGGCTTCAAGGTCTTCCAGGATATCGCGCTCTGCTTGGTAAGCTAGAAAATTTATTTAATTTAAAAAAGGTTTATTTTAAAGAAAATCAAGTGCTTTTAATATTAGCTGTGGTCTGTAATTTCAACTTTGGTAAATTACCTATACTAGTGGTCGCCCGTGGTCGAAATTAGACCACAATAATTTGTTGTCAAAGACTACTACTTCTATAATCACAAATTTCGCCAAGGCTACACTGTTAATTTGACTTGAACAATAAACATAAGATATGCGTGTGTGTGTCAAATACATGGTAGTGTGTGTAATGTTTTTTTTTATTGATTTAATGTATTTTTATGCATAATTTAAAAAAAAAATAACACTCGTCGCTTCTTCTCTATGTAAACTATAAACGTGCGAAATTTCATACTCCTCCGTCCGGGCAATTTTCGTAAAAAGGGGTACAAAGTTTTTGTTTCACGTATTAATATATAGATAAGCTGACTACGGCTAGAAAAACAAATATGTCTCATGTTGGTTACAGAAACATGTTGGCTAGTTTTTTTAATCAAGCGACAGAAATGTTATGTGTTTACGACGTCCTATCAGACATTCCACACCTGTCAACTCTAGACGGAACGCGTAAGGCGATCTCTGGATTGCATACTTGTTCAATATAATAAGATATTTCAGCACCTAATGGATTTTAAGGCTCGATTCATACTGTGTTTAGGGTTTAATCTCGCTCCGGTCTCGGTGGGTACCCGGTAATATTCTTAAACAAGAGAGAATCAGAGAATTTTCACTATCGTATCGCTCTAATTCCGATCCGACATCGTGCCGGTACCAGTTCGTCGCAAAGAATTTTTGACTGAAGCGATATCGGACCTGTGTAACTTGTACCGACAGTGTGAATACGCTTTTATTTCAACTCCATACTGCTAGTGTAGAGACAGCGAGATTTGATCGGACCGAGATCGGAGCGAGATTGATCCGTGTTGTGAGGCTAGTAGTATAGACACAGCGAGATTTGATTGGACTGAGATTGATCCGTGTTGTGAGGCTAGTATTATAGACACAGCGAGATTTGATTGGACCGAGATCGGAGCGAGATTGATCCGTGTTGTGAGGATAGTATTATAGACACAGCGAGATTTGATTGGATCGAGATCGGAGCGAGATTGATCCATGTTGTGAGGATAGTAGTATAGACACAGCGAGATTTGATTGGACCGAGATCGGAGCAAGATTGAATCATGAACGGCATCATAGTGTGATTTGAGCCTAACATATACTCTACTGAATGATCTTTCTCGAGGCCAGATTAAATACGTTTTGTGCTAGAAGGAGGAACTGGTGTAGGGTAAGAGTTTTTCAATTAATATTTTTTGCTTGATAGATTAAGATAGTAGGTACTTTAGTCCCGCAAATTGGTGGCTTACGTGTGAGTAAACTCGTAGATTAAGCGTTTCTCTATAATTATAATCGTTATTAGATCAACCATTTTTGTCATCAACAATATTTTTTTTTACATTTTCGATTGTTACTCGAAAAATTATATCCGCCCAGGAACTGAGAAAGAATACAATTTCTTGCAGCCGGGTGGCCTGTCCTACCAAACCAACAGCTAGGTGGTAGAGTATTTGCCCGCCTGGATAGCTACCAGCCTTGGTCTAGAGTTTGCCGCTATAACAACCCAGAGTTGTGTTCCGGCATCACTGGCCAGGTTCCAGTCGCCCTTTAGAGAGCGGCAGCACATTGGTAGCACCTTTGGTGTTACAAATGTCTATAGGCGATGGTAACCTCTTTCCATTAGGTGGGCCGTCTTCCTGTCTGCGGAACTCATGCAATAAAAAAAATTAAAAAATATTTTGGATATTACCAATAAGAGCTCTCATTTGATATACTCTTTGATTACTTCTATAGGTTTTATTTCCTTTTATGAGCCTTTTTTCAGTATTCAAATCATACTTATTTGCAATTATGACACTGCACACGAAACTTCTATACGTGTGCTATAATTTTATATTTCAGGCCTGCGTTATAAATAAATCAGGTGTGATACAAAGACAGATAGACACCAAAGTAAGAGCAAAAGGTCCCTTTTCATCTTTAGGTATAGTAATACTAAAAATGACGATGCAAAGACAGATAGACAACAAAGTAAGAGCAAAAGGTCCCTTTTCATCTTTAGGTATAGTAATACTAAAAATGACGATGCAAAGACAGATAGACAACAAAGTAAGAGCAAAAGGTCCCTTTTCATCTTTAAGTATAGTAATACTAAAAATGACGATACAAAAGACAGATAGACACCAAAGTAAAAGCAAAGGGTCCCTTTTCATCTTTAGGTATAGTAACACTAAAAAGGGCGATACAAAGACAGATAGACACCAAAGTAAAAGCAAAGGGTCCCTTTCATCTTTAGGTATAGTAATACTAAAAATGACGATACAAAAGACAGATAGACACCAAAGTAAAAGCAAAGGGTCCCTTTTCATCTTTAGGTATAGTAATACTAAAAATGACGATACAAAGACAGATAGACAACAAAGTAAGAGCAAAAGGTCCCTTTTCATCTTTAAGTATAGTAATACTAAAAATGACGATACAAAGACAGATAGACACCAAAGTAAAAGCCAAGGGTCCCATTTCATCTTTAGGTATAGTAATACTAAAAATGACGATAAAAGTTTGGAAAGTTTGGATATTCATATACCATTCATATTCATTGGAAAGTTTTCTTCATAATCGCGTTTATTAATCTGAAAAACAGATTTTTCAATTTAATTTTGATAAATTTCGTTAATTATTATGAACAATGAGATAAGTGTATAACATAGTTTTAACAAGATCCTTTAATTAAAGGACGAAAATAACATATTTCATTCGCATGGAAAATGTGGTTTTACCGACTTCCTAGCCGACAATTATTACGTAGACAGAGAAAGTGTTGCTAGACTTACCCAAAAGTTTTCCTGTAAAACAGTCTTAGAACTGGAATAATAAAGGTGATTGCGAAAATTTATAATGAGTCAATTTCTCAAAGTTTAAATAATTCGCGTTGCCGATCTGTACGGTGGTTACAGGGCGATTTGATGTAGTGTTGTCGGAGAGAAATGAAACTTTACTAACTAATGAAACTAATGAAACTAAATTTTATACTCTGAATTTTAATTACCTGGACTAAAATGACAGTTGCGATTGACCTTCTTTTTTTTTATTCATAAGTGAGTTATGTGACTTGAATCAACAGCTAGAGGATTATAGAAATCTATAATATAGTAGTATTCAATTCAGTGGTCAGTTGCTCCAAGCTTGCAACATTAAAAGGTCGATCGAAGCTGTCATTTTAGTCCAGGTATTAAAAATCAGAGCATAATTCAGATTTCTTTTACTTTATAAGAAATTAGTTGACGCGTGCCTATTTCGCTGGGGGTCTTTTAAAAAATTAAAAATAATATTAATCATAATCAAATATCGCCTATGTCTGTAACTGGTGAAATATTTTTAAAAAGCGGTTAAGTAGTTTAAGAGATTACTTCCTACAAACAAACTCACAAACTTTACCTCTTTATAATATAGTACCTATATACCTTGTTTTTTCTTACAAGATAAATTTTTGGGTAAAATTTGAATGATTTAATCAATTTCTAAATAAATTATTAAATAAAAATAACTTAAAAATTAACTATAAATTACAAATATACAAAATTAACATCGTAGTCTTGAATAAACTATATGTACAAATTAAAATAAAACTAATACATACAAATAAAACAAAAGCACTAACTAATTTATATACACTAAAATAAAACACTATAAACTACCATCGGTCCAGCCCGACCAGACCGCTGTCGCTGGGCAGTATGCCTGGAAGGCTGGCAGTATTACCTCACTGAATACGTACGCTAATTATTTGAGCGAGGTAAGCGCCTGTGGCCTCGACGAGTCGTTTTTTGATATTTTTAAAAAGTTTGTGATCACTTTCTTTAAATAAAATTTTAGTTAAATAATTATATAATAGATAATAGATAATTAATATAAAACATTTTCTAGTGTAATATCTAACGTTAGATGTGGCTTAAGTAGTCTAAGACATTTAAACATCATTAAATTGTGTAATTCATTGTAAAAATTCTGTTTATAATGTACGGAAATGATCTTTTAAGGAAAAACAATGCAGAGGTACGTGTGCTTCGCAGGAGCATCGGCTGTACTTTAGTGCAAAATCCTGCTTATATTGTACGAAAATGATCTTCTAAGGAAAAACAATGTACAGATACGTGTTCCCTGCAAGAGCATCGTCTGTAACCCATTGCAAAATCCTGTTTATATTGTATGAAAATGATCTTCTAAGGAAAAACAATGTACAGATACGTGTTCCCCGCAAGAGCATCGTTTGTAATCCATTGCAAAATCCTGTTTATATTGTACGAAAATGATCTTCTAAGGAAAAATAATGTACAGATACGTGTTCCCCGCAAGAGCATCGTCTGTAATTCATTGCAAAATCCTGTTTATATTGTACGAAAATGATCTAAGGAAAAACAATGTACAGATACGTGTTCCCTGCAAGAGCATGGTCTATAATCCATTGCAAAATCCTGTTTATATTGTACGAAAATGATCTTCTAAGGAAAAACAATGTACAGATACGTGTTCCCCGCAAGAGCATCGTCTGTAATCCATTGCAAAATCCTGTTTATATTGTACGAAAATGATCTTCTAAGGAAAAACAATGTACAGATACGTGTTCCCCGCAAGAGTATCGTCTGTAATCCATTGCAAAATCCTGTTTATATTACATAGACATAGACATAGACAACACTTTATTGTTCACCAAATCAAAAATTACAAAAAAAGTACAAGACAATAGTTACTTGGTAAAACAAAAGGCGGCCTTATCGCTAAAAGCGATCTCTTCCAGGCAACCTGACTCAGATGAAATTCTTAAATTATCTATAATTATTATGCAACACAGTAAAATGAAAATAAAAAATAAAAAAAGACATACATGGACAGCAGATTACAGTCTATTGTAAATTAGCAGATACATCATTGCGTAAGACTTACATAATGATTCCTAAGTGAATTTTTGAATATGGCAAAAGATTTAGCTTTTCTGACGTCAGTGGGCAAAGAGTTCCAAAGTAAGACAGCCTGCATGGCGAAGGAGTTGGAATAAAATGTTGAAGAGTGTGCAGGTGCCATTAATAGGAGATTATTAGTGGAGCGCAAATTGAGTGTATGTGACGTGTGAAGGAAGTTGAAACATTCCTTGAGATAAGGAGGGGTATAAGGTATAAACAATATACGATATAGTAAGTTGAGAAGATGAGCATTCCGGCGAAGTGAGATAGGCAACCATTCGAGCTTTTTGCGAAATTCAGAAACGTGGTCATATTTTTTTAAACCAAATATGAACCTTATGCAAACATTTTGAAGACGCTCGAGCTTAATAAGTTGCTCTTGAGTGAGATTAAGATAGCAAGCATCAGCATAGTCGAGGATGGGTAGTAGAATTGATTGAGCAAGCGAAATTCTAGTGGCAGTCGGAAGGAAATTTTTCAGTCTCCTAAGCGATGCATAGGATGCAAAAATCTTGCGGCTTAATTCAGTAATGTGGGGTCGCCAACAGAACTCCTTGTCCATTATTACGCCAAGATTCTTGACTTTCTCACTGATAGATATATTGTACGAAAATGATCTTCTAAGGAAAAACAATGTACATATACGTATTCCCCGTAAGAGCATCGGCCGTTCCCAGCTCATATACGTCTACACATGACAAAATTTTTAAAAAACAGCCTTTATTGCTGAAAGAAAATGTTTCAGTTAATTTATTTAATACACAAATTGGTATCCAATTTTGCCTCCTTCCTAGCTTGTCTTTGAGCCGCTTCGTTCATGTACGCAACGGTTCTGTAGAACGCTTCTCTTGCGTAACGTTGGAATTTGGAATAAACTCCCAGCCGAGGTTTGCCCACAGCGCTACGATATGGAGTTTTTCAAAAAGGGTGTCATAAAATTTCTTCGAGGCCGGCAGCGCGTTGGTGGCATCTCTGATGTTGCAAACGTCCATAGGCGACGGTAACCGCTTTTCACCAGGTCGTCGGCCTGCTTACTGTACTCCAGCTATAAAAAAAGGAGAAAATGCGTAACAAAGATAAAAATAAAATAGATTCGAATTGAGAACCTCCTCCTTTGATGTCGGTTAAAAATAAAGTCGCTTTCTGCGTATGTCTGTCTGTATATCCGATAACTCCTCCTAAACCACGCAACGGATTTTTAAGCGGTTTTCATAATCGTTAGACAACTTTTCACTGAAGGTTTATATATATATATATATATATATATATATATATAAAATCTAGTTATGAACTCTTCCCGACCATCTATATTGGATTAATAAACATGCGCCTGCGGGCGACTAGCTGAGTAAGCTTTCTCCAGCGGAAGGCCCACAGACGCATGTCAGCATTTATTAACTTTAATTTTTGTCTCTTAGATTATTCATTATTAAACGGGAGACCTGCATTTCGATCGTACATGTATTTAGTGTTTCTTTTAAAAACCCATTTGGCCCGAGCCAAGACTTGACTACCTACTTAAGTGTTTATGTCTGTAGAAAATAAACAATATTTTGCAACCGAGTCGCGGAAAAATAAATTTACATGGCTTACGTAGGCCTCTTCTAACGAGATATTTAACAATGATGTACTAGAGAATTTCATTCTAAATAAGGATAATGGACATTGGATACTTTTGATCCCGGAAAATGGGAAAGTTTGCGATATAAAATTAAGTTAATTTTCCTAGATAAAACAATGTAACTTGTGTGAAAGCTTGCTCGAATAAAAATCAAGGATTACGCGCTAGGGTATGACCCTCGGCAAAAACATCTAATTAAAAATAAAAACAACATTATTTTCCCTATTCGCTTTCCTGTACATTTTGATATTGTTGTTGTGCGAAATGTATTTATCGTACCCTGAAAGGAATTGTTTTTCGCGTGAAGTGTAATCATATGTGAATTGGGTAACGTAATGAGATTAAAAGCATTTTCTTTATGTTTATGGCTTGGCAACTAGACCTTTAAGCCAGGCGCAGTTGTATTTCGAGAGAGATTTCATTGTGAGAATGGTACGATATTATAAAGACTTGGCAAGTAACAACACTGTTCTTGATATATTTGAAAATAGCTTTTCTAAATATTATAAATTATTAAAAAATATTCTTAAATAATCTTTTACAGTTAATGATACACTATATTTAATTAGGTATATATATGTGTGTGCGTGCGCGTGTGCGCGTGTGTTTGTTGCGTATGTTTGTGTGTATGTATACGTGTTTATATCTGTTCAGTTTTATGTTTTTCGGTATGCACCTGTTCTTAATTGCAATTCAGATTGTTATGTTACTAATTTAATCTTATAATTTCTTTTGGTTGTAATTTGTAAATCAATATATAAAAAACCAATAAAAAAAATAAGTTTTGGGCTAGATGACAACACTAGGCGTTTATTTACATCTACGGAAACTTTGATAGTCCATAGAATGACACGAACTTGGCTATTTTTTGGAAATAAGCCACAGTAAATAAAAATTGAATTTTTGACATGACGGGAAGTAATAGAATGATTCGCTACTTATAAGTGAAAGACGTAAACAAGGAGGGGTGTAGATTAGTGATTAAATTGATTAACGCCATGGAAGATGAACAATACGTACTTTTATATGTTCTCTTAATTATTAGTTCTACTTGTTGCCTACATATCCAAAGTTTATAGTAATTCTTCACACGTGACTTAATTTGTGGGGATTTTATGACTTTTTAATAATACAAGTACAGCCTCTGATCCATCAAGGCGTGTTGGTCATACTAATGTATGGCAGTGACGGCTGGGTATGGCAAAAGAAGCATGAAAGTAGGGTAAATGCTGTAGAAATGAGAGCTTTGAGAAGTATTGTGAGGTAATAAATTGAATGATATGAGAAGGAACAGTATTATAAGGTAACGTTATCGATTGAAAGAAGAAAATAGAGTTGGTGGCGGTAGACAACGACGTACTTACCACACTCAAATCGGAGCTATCTAAAGAATGGCCAGGTAAAAAGCACCTATAATAAACGTGTATGTATGAAGAGCTTAATGAAAATAGATTAAGCAAAAGGTGTATATCAAGATTGTAGCAATTGGAAATCTATCGTCTCTGCTTACTCCTTTGAGAAATAGATGTGATATAAGATGCGCGCAGCGTGATATATATATAATAAGGCATATTATATACCGATGACCAACTTTCTCCATGTTTACAAATGAGAGCGTTTAGTGTTGATGGTTGTCAAACAAATACTAAACAACGATGCGTCTTCCAACTTCGAATTTAAGCTATATAAGGTTGTTACTTTCGGCCACAGGATTTAAAAAAAAAAAACTTGCCGTCTATACGCTAGATCGGGTACTTGTGGGATTGCCCTAGTACCTATATATTATATTATAGTGCCAAAACTTTCTGAAAAAATAACTGAGATACATACACAATAACAGATGGATAGTCATGACATTATAGTAAGAATAACGGATAGCTCTTATTTAAACTTTATCCATCCAGGAACGGTGAAAGAATGCTAGTTCTTCAAAATAACTCACAGCCACGTGGTAGGGTATTTGCCCATCTGGATAGCTACAACCCCTGGTCTAGAGTATGCCACCATAACAACCTTAAGTTGTATTCCGGCATTAGTGACTAGGTTCCAGTCCCTTATGAGGCCGGTAGCACATTGATAGCACTCTTGTTGTTGCAAATGTTCATAGACGATGATATATAATATACTTTCCAGCAAGTGGGGCGTTAGTCTGTCTGCTGTACTCCAGCAATTAAAAAACATTACCTGCAGCAGGATATAGTCCTTCCTCAGTAGTGACAGATGTAATGAGTGGTAAGTTCTGCATGGCACCAGCTCGAGCAGCATGGTAAGGATATTGGTTCAGAAACGGCTGTTTGACATTCAGACCTTCTACAGTTGGTACAAATGGTGTGAACATGTGAACCCTCCAGTCCTAAAAAACATAAATTGCAAATCAAATAATTTATTTGCATCAACATGGTGACCTATGATGTAACTACAGGTCGAAAATAAGCACTATCGGACCAAATGAATTATGACCCACTTTGCTAATAATTCCTTCAAAACCGTCAAAATAGTAAGGTTTATCATGTGTGTTGCACTTAGGACGTTTTAAACATTAATAAAAATGGGTCACTAGGCTCAGAGAACTACGCAATTTTAAACTTTGTTATCATTGTACTAGATATGTTTTAGATAAAAAAGTAATGATTTGAAATAATTTGAATCTCAAACTAAAATCTGTCTTATAATTCTAACTCTTTTCATTATAGAAAAAGTACTATAATTTTAAAAATAAAATGTTATTCTAAAAGTATCAGAAGTCAGTAAAGTCAATGATAAAAAAAATTAGAACTCAATATCTAAAAATTAAATACTTATTTAAATTCTATAATGGCTAGTCTCGCAGAACAAAGAGCTCGGATTGTAGTGCTCAATGAGGAAGGCTATGGCATTTGAGAAATATCACGAGTTATATATATAAGTCGGAACACAGTGAGAACATGGATCAGACGGCACGCTGAAGAGGGCATTCTTGAAGATAGACGAAAACATAACCATAGCGTTCGTCGAATAACAAACCAACAAAGCACAGATATGCAACACCATTATGAAGAACTTCCTTTTTCTCGTACCCAATATTTCGTGGCACGTTAGGACGTTTGTTTACAAACCATAAGAAATCATTTACACCGTATTGGACTGCATTACCGACATTATGCTAAGAAAGTGTGCTTAACGAATGCACATAAAACTGCAAGATTAAATTTTGCACGTAATTATTTAGACTTTGACTGGACTAATACCATATTTTCAGATGAAAAATCATTTAGATCTTCTCAACATGATCGCTTAGCTTTATGGCGTTATAACAATACGCGATACACAAAGGATCACGTAGTGCCTAATCATTATCTGGTCGAATTTCAGCTAACATGTGGGCCTGGATGTACCGGAGGTATAGGTGAACTAGTCCAAATTTCTCCTCGTCAAAACGCATTAAACTATGTCGATTTGTTGGAAGAATCAATGTTACCGACAGTGCCAATAATATAGCCACTTGAAGAAGTCCCTGTATTCTCCTACGTTCACGACAATTGTCGAGTACATGCCCCCAAAATCGTCTCGAATTTGTTTACGCAGCATGAAGATGAAATTACTCTCATTGCGTGCCGTTTAGGTCACCAGGCCTCAACCCAATAGAAAATTTATGGGGTTTGATGGTTCAAATGTGGGATAACAGAAACGAGAGGACAAAGGAAGCAATTGAGCAGCATTGTAATGAAATTTGGAATTACACGAGGGGAACCGACATCTGCAATCGTCTAATCGGGTCGATGCGTAATCGACTATTAGACGTCATTGAAAACAATGGTGTTTATACCCGGTTTTAGGTTTAAGTAGGGTAAAGTGGGTGCTATTTCTAACTTTAAAATAAAACCAATTAATAAAATTAACAAAAAAGTTATTATTTTTAAATTCTTCCAGATTAATGTTGTTAATGCTTTATTTTCTTGTGTATTTTTGCTACCTAACATATAATGATAACCCTAATATCTAAGGTTACTTATACAAAGGTTTGGCCTGTGTCACCTTTGGCTTGTCAATTTATGGCCGGTTCCGATATCATACTATTCACTCCCCTGCCTTACCGTAGGTTGAATTTTGACATTACTTGTATAGAGATTACGTCACATTTTAACCGTTAGTAAAGCAAATAAACAGACGGTAAGACATAGGAACCAGCCCTTAATCCAATATACTTAATGACAGAGATAGTAATAGCACGTAATAGCATTTGTCAGATGTTAGAGAATTTTTCAAATCAGACCAGTAGTTCCTGAGATTAGAGCATTCAATCAAACAAACAAACAAACTCTTCAGCTTTATATATTAGTACTAGTTTTGCCTGCGACGTCGTCCGCGTGGAATTTATTTCTAAACCCCTCGATTTTGAAACATTCTTCATTGGTGCTCCGCTCCTATTGGTTTTAGCGTGATGATATATAGCCTATAGCCTTCCTTGATAAATGGGCTATGGAAGACTGAAAGAATTGTTCAAATCAGACCAGTAGTTCCTAAAATTAGCGCGTTCAATCAAAATTAATATATTCATCAATAGAATAAAGGTTGCCTGGAAGAGATTGCTTTTAGCAATAAGTCCGCCCATTGTACTACCTTTTAGTAAGTAAGTTTTTTGTGTATTTTTTCTATGTAATGTTGGTGTACAATAAAAAGTATTGTAATAGTTAGAATGAGAGTAGAGTAATTTTACGGACATGAGATATTTTCTCCAGACCAGTGGATGAGCCGACGGAGCAAATGAGTCCTGGAATGAAGACCACGTCTCGGTAAATGTAATAGAGGACGCACTCTAGCCTGATGAAATGACGTAAATCAATTTATAATCTGCGTAAGGTCGCCAATTCGGGCTGAATGAAGAAGGCGGATAACCGGGATAAGTGGTGCAAACTAGGAGAAGTTAAGAGGGAGGAGGGATGGACGGGGAGGGAGGAGGCATAAACTAACGACGAGATATTTTGGGTTTTTATGATTCCGTAGCCAAATAACAGAAACGGTAGACGTTTGTCAGCTTAACAGAACCCTTGAGTGCATGAACTGTCAAGCGCGTAGCAAATTTTTATTGATAAAATAGCAGTCTTTATAATAAAAACTTATCCCGCCTATGATGGATGGTCACGTGTTAACACACCAGTTTTCACCGTGTGAAAACCAATGTTTAGTCATACCACCTTCGCCAGGTCGCAGTAAAAGGGGAGGGTCAAGAAATGCTAATCAGACGTCGTGAAGGCTGACATGCGTACTAATGGTCTTAAAACAGGGGATCCTGAAGATCGGGGGAAGTGGAGAAGAAGTAGGAATGCGGACTCCAGGCTTGGAAACGAACACTCTGAACGCAATTGGGATTTAATCCTCGGATGATGATGATGAGTAAAGTAAAAAAAACTTACAAACATCTCTATCTGAGCATTGACTATAACTTCAGCTGGTCTATATTTGAGGCAATCTACCATCTCCCTGGAAGTCGTGGTTGGGCACCCGACTATTCCCGCTAAGGATTTGGCCTTTTGTGCCGGTTTGGTTGCGTGTGTCCACGAGGCGAACGCTGAACCACTGAATGCGATTCCTCGGTTGAAAGTACCTGGAAAATATTATGGGAATACATAAGTATACAGTAATGCTGTTGAATCCTCACAATTTATACCGATATGGGTAGTTTTATAAGTGCCGCTGGCTTACGTTTCTCGCCGCCATTGCATGGGGGCGAAAGCAGTCTCCAACGCACGTGAGGTCAATCTGGACGTTCAGTTTTCTCCGTGCTAAAACCAAGTAAACGTTTCACATCCCATTCTTAAAATTATCATTGAACTCTAATAACAAGCCTTGCTTTTGGTGTGAATGTGTGCCATAAAGAGAAGATTTAAAATGCCACCCGAGGGCTTGTTAGTGTCGTGTACTCTCAGGAGCTGTTCTAGCTTCCCCATTGAAGGTGCATTCGAGGTTAGTGGTCCTTATTATCGCATTGGTTTTTGTGCAGGATTTGACAATCTCACTACTATATCTCCCCAAAATAATATCACAGTGCACTACAACAAATTACTCGAACCAGCTACCAGCTATGCGGAATCCGCAAACACGGATATTAGATGAATTAATCAAATTGAATCAATTCGATTGAAAGGCACAGAACTGAAAAAAACCGATGGCATTCAATGATATGAAATGATTCAAGTATATATTTAAATATATCACTTTAGTTGATTCATGCAAATTGAAAGACTGAAATTATATGTCTAATATCAGCTTAAGGCTCCTGTTGCCGCAAAAAGTCAAAAGTGGGGTGAAAACGAATCAAATTTACATTGGTATTTACTAATTACTAATTTACCAAAAAGATTATCATAATTTTTCACGATATGAGACGTAACGGGCTTTTCTCGTAATTCTTCTATAGTTATTTGAAGCTAAGAAAAAAATTCACCACATCTCCAAATTATTAACACTAAACACTCAGACCACAGTAAACAACAGAAAGTTAATTTACTTTTCCCCCCACTAGAAATCTAAAACCGAAAACTTTTCGTTTCAATAAACTAAGGATAACTATAAGCTACGTTAAGATATTAATTAAGTTACTTTAAGGTTAAGCTAGGCTACTGTCTCGGCCCGCGAAGGGTTAACGTCAGGTAGGCGGCCGGTTGTAAAACAAAGCCATATCTGTAGGAATGAAGGTTAATTTGATAAGTCAACTTTGCTCAAGATTAAAGCATTTTCCGTATTCTATGGTGGAGTTATAATAATATGAATTATCCTTCTCAAGCTACACCCAGATGGATAACAACTTATGTGATTATTTCATATTTATTACTTATTCGAAATTTTGTCATATTTATTTCTATCTGTCAGAGTTATATGATTATACTACATGAGCTTTTTCTTATTTATTGAGTTGTGAATAAAAATTCAATTACACAGTTCAACTAACTGCAATTAATTTCGTTAAAAGGTACAATAATGAAAGGAAACAATCATATTAAACGAAATAGAATTATTAGAATTAAAAAGTTGTTAAAGTTAATGATAAAACTAGCTGTAACCGCCATTTCATTCGGGCGGTACTTGGACTTTATATTCAAATCTACTGAATCCTGTTGCCTTCAAGATATTGAAATGAAACATACGAGAAGCTTTAAGATGAAACTCCTTGAGGCTATTTGATGTCTTTCAATTTTTCTATTTGATTTAATCTTTAAATCACACAAAATCCTTAACAATTAATTTGAATTTATGAACATATTTTATTCGTCAAATAAATTATCATACACATTATAGTCTTGTCACAATTTAAAAGCAGTGTCGGATTATAAAAGAGAACAGATAGAAAGCATGTTTTGGCATACAAATGTTCATATATGTAAATTTTATTTTTAACAAAATGTTAGTAATAAATTTTGTCTGCTTTTACAAACGCAGAGACAATTAACTACGTACATGTTATTTAGGACGTTATTCAGCGGGAGCTGGTACTATACATTACATTATTACGTTATACCAGTGAAAATATTTGCATGTTACTTTGCAAAGAACAATAGACGTGTACTGAAAACAATGCTGTTGCGATAAACTTCATGTTTTATTTTGATAACTTAGTTTGACGAGAATGAGTAGGCTAGTTTACTTTGGCCTCTCTTGTAAAATAAAAGCTTGATATCAAAGCTCAGAGTTTATTGGTTTTTAAATAAAAGCGTTCCTGTGTGTGTAGTATTTTCTTGAAACATACGTACCTACCCTTATTACTACATAAATAAACTAGTAAAATTGCATTACAAGTAGCTTTGATGCACAAATATATATTCTGTGTATTGACGTATTAGCATTTAATAACATGTTTAAAATCTTAGGGCCCATTTTTCAATCATCAGATAAAAGTTAAACATAGAATAAAGTATAATGAAAAAATAAAAAACAATTATACATGAAAAAATAAAAAATGTCAGTTGCATGAATAAAACAGTTGAATGGTTTCACTTTTAAATTCACTTAGGTTATAATTTATTCCACTGATAACTGTTATCTGATGATTGAAAAATCGGCTCTTAGTCAACTTAAGACACATCTAAAGGTAGACATTAGAGTAGATAATATTTTAAGGATTTTATTGTACTTAAAATTTTACCTGGAAAAATAAAATAAAGTATATTTTTTTTATTGCACGAATTCAGCTGACAGGCAGACGGCCTATGTGATGGAAAGCGGCTACCATCACCTATGGCCATTTGCAAGACTAAAGGTACTACAAATGCGCTGCTGCTCTCTTAAGGGAGACTGGAACCTGGCCACTAATACCGGAACACAACTTGGGTTGTTATGGCCGCATACTCTAGACCAGGAGTGGTAGTCATTCAGACGGGCAAATGTCCTACCATCTGGCTGTGCGTTATTTTGCCGCCTCTTACGACAGGCCGCCCGGCCGCAAGAAATTGAATTCTTTCTCCGTTCCTGCACGGATGGAATGAAAAATATTTTAAGGGTGTTATTTTATTCGAAATTTTATCTCGTAAAATAAAATAAAGTGTATGTGTTATTGTATTTTAATGTTTTCACATTAATTTTGCCATAAACGGTACTTTATACAATCGTCATGTCCGTCTGTCTGTCCATGTATGTCACGGCCATTTTGCTCAAAGATTATTGACTTGGAAGAAATATTTATTTTAATATAGTATCTACTTTTATTTAATAGTAAAAAAAGCTTAAAATTAGGGGTGAACCATTGTCTCCTGTAATGAGCCTTTCAATGTGCTTGGATATACGCATTTGATGAATTTTTATCTTTATGTGCAGGTAACTTTCGAGCTGATGTTTTTTTGAGAGACTGATAAAATTTAATCTGTGTAATTGATACGCTTAATGGTTTAGCGATATCACCAATGTCCCCCAGCGCCGCGTCGTGATGTGGTCAAGTCCTACCAGACCGGCGACGACCTTGGGTTCATCGACATGTCACGGGACGAGCGATACGACGGAGATTGGCGAGACGCTGCGATCGAATGCGACGACTTGTAGCAAGTTTATAAGTTTAGCTCTCATTCATAGCGGCAAGGGCGTGGCCGGGCTGTAAGTTTTCCACTGGATCGGGGAATAAATAAACCTCAATAAAATATTCCAGTCGCTTTGTTATATTGGATCGGGCCAACTCTTTATGTAAGGGCGGCCAAGCGCCTTTGTTTTCGGAGCTACAAAGAGAACACCTGTAGTCGACACGTAAAGGAATGTTATAAACGGAAAACATTTTCACAAACAAAAACACTTTGTTTGTATAATCGACGAAATTTTCTTGAGATGAATTCTAATGAATCCTATTATCATGGCAGAAAATATTAAAGCGAGAGCATTTAGTAAACAAATTTTAAAAAAATAGTTAGGCATCGTTTGCGCGAGAAGGCTTCTAAACAACAAAAGATTTTTTAGTCTACCGCATTAAATGAGAACAATGCGATCACTACTAAGCTCTTTCACTAATTATTCATTAAACATTTGTTAATTCAAAATACATTTTTTTTATTCTATGAGTTCAGCAGACAAGCAGACGAGCCCACCTGATGGAAAGCGGTTACCATCGCCTATGGACATTAGCAACACCAAAGGTTCTATAAATGCGCTGCTGCTCTCTAAAGGGAAACTGGAGCCTGGCCACTAATGCCGCAACAAAACTCAAGGTTGTTATGGCGGCATACTCTAAAACAGGGGTGGTAGCTTTCCAGACGGGGAAATACCCTACCACCTCGCTATGGTTTGTTTTGTCGCCTCTTACGACAGGCCGCCTGGCCGCAAGAAATTGTATTCTTTTTCCATTCTTGCACGCATAAAACAACGACAACACAAGACGACGAATGTATATAAATAATAATTATAAAGTATATGTGATACTACTTTAAAAATACTTACAATTACAGAGCCATCTTATATGAATGTTGCATGAACAAAACGCATCTATGAGATGTCATTCATATAAACTTTTTAAATAATGATTATTCCAATGTAATTGTAACAAAAAAAGATGAAACAGTGTTCTCACTTCAGCAATTTATCGCTAGTTTTCGTGAGTTGTGGTTGTCGATCGCAATATTCTTAAAGTAAGCTAAGGCTAAAAACTATGTTTTTTATGGTTCTAGCGTCAAATGACGAAATCTTTATAGGAACTTTGTCCGATTTCTTGTTTCCTTTCAATTGTTTTATGAAACTTTTAGTAATGCTACTGTTCCCTTTGGGATAATGTTGTAGTTATTCACCGTTTCACACAGATGTAGCGATGGATTTAATGTGTTATTTGCAACAATATTGTTATTTATTGTTAATGACGTTAAATATTGACAGATAACATACGTATATACGTTATCTGTCAAGAATGTGATATTAATTCACAGTGTTGTTTTCAACGCTATATTTAAGACACATTAGATCACAATCAATAACCATAAAGTTATCGCAGATGATGCCTAAGCATAACAAAAACAGTAGTGTAGTGACATCGAACCTTTGACCTGATTATTAGCAAGGTGACATTAAGCATATAAGTGTTATCTGTGGTGGAAACAACTGAGAACTTTGTTCGGAGAACTGAAAGGAAATGTTGTGCAGTGCAGTTTTATTTTCTAAAAATGTGGCCTTTCGAGTTGTCACAAGAACTCCGTTGGATGGCGTCAGTTGATAACCTACAGTTCAGCTGAGCTATATATAGGCTTAAGAAAGTGTAGGAACTATATTGTAATCTAAGATCTGCCTTAAAGGCCTAGCTGCCAAGCCATAAACCTAAATCTTATACTAATATATAAAACCGAAGAGTTTGTTTGTTTGTTTGCTTGGACGCGCTAATTTCAGGAACTACTGGTCTGATTTGATAATTCTTTCAGTGTTTATTTTGGAAACTATCCCATTAGTTATCCGAGAAAGCGTAACAGACAGAGTTACTTTCGCATTTATAATATTAATAGGGATGAATAGTGAAACAATACTGGAATTGGAATCAGAACTGTTAAAGATAGAAATAGAAAATTTGAAAGGTATAAATAAATAACAACTAAATCCAAGTCAAAAAAAGAATTAAAAAATTAGAGTTTAATTGAATTTAAAATCACCTATTCATAATGACAAATAAACTGGCAACCTGGCCAAACAAACGAAACTGGCCGAAATCGGGTGGTAATAAAATTCCTAGGAACAGTAGTGTTGACAACGAGTGGTTATAATATAGAAACACTTCATCTGTCATTTCCATACAAGAAGTCAACCGATCGGTTAGAAAATCCCTCCCATTGGTAATAGGTAGTTTCATGTGTAACCAGCTACGAACAGTTCATTATAGAAACAACAATTGAGTTAGTTACCAGGCGGTAATATTCTAACCGTCGGTAACAAAAACGAATCGTTTTGCAATATAAAGACTGGCCGTTAATCGAACTTATAAAATAGTTTTACAGATAGTTTCATTTTTATGCTATCCATACTTGCTTCGGGTTGAATAGGGAATAAACATTTGGTTTAAGATAAGAAAATTCATTAAAAATAATAATAATAATAATAATAATAATCGGCAGACAAACACACATATTGTATATCCCCAAATTAAGCAAGTTACGCTTGTGTTATGGGTAATATACAACGTACTACTCTGGGGCCGATCCCAGACACCCAGACCATAGTAAATAACGAAGAAAATACGTTTCCGAAATTTACTATACCAGGAATCGAACCCGGAACCTCTCCGTTACAGTGAGGTAGGCCGGCAACGGCTTAGCCCGCTCAACCACAGAGGCCCAAAAATCATTTTTGGGTTGAGATATGAATAGATTTGGGATTTTTATTATGTAGGTTGAGTTTTCATGGGTTGAATTGGGAATAACCTTTTCCAAGTGTAACTGCTGGATACGCCTCCGTCCAGCAGGGGTACAAGGGGACGCGTCCTCGGGGCCCCCAGCGGCCACTGCCATATCCCCCTTCTTGCGTGGCAGTGGAGTCCCACCTATCCACTCCGATTCCTTGGTCCTAGTTCGATCCTTCCAAACCTTCCTCCCCCCCACACACTCTTTGCCTTTCGATGTCAGGAGGCGAGCCGTTTGGTCGAAGGCATTCAAGGCGGAGCGGTAGTGACTGTCACTTTTGAAGCACTCTGCTCCTCTGTCAGTCTAATGTCCGGAAAGCAGGCGGCGGAGGGGGAAAAGGAGCATACCATCACATTCCCCTCCCACAAAAGCTAGCGGCGGCAATGGAGGGTTGAGCATGATGACGTCCAGTCACCGTAGGCAATACGGCCGTGTGTTTGACCGGCGGGGGAACTGGACTGCACATAAAGGCCGGAGATGCAGGTCGCACACGAATCCGCACACAATCTCACTCGTGCACCCGGGCTGCAGGTTATGCGCAAGCGAACCCACAGTCCCGGTAAGAGACGTTCGAGAATCGGCCTGGGGTTTTAGTGGGTATCTCACACCACGGCGTGGCAATAGCATGGGATGCTAGTGCCACCCCGACGAGGCGAATCCCGCACATTGGCCGTGATTTTCCCCTTTGCACGGCTGATGGTCATCAATCGGATTTCATTTTTGGCTACTACACCACTAATTAATGCTCATTATTTTCACCAATAAGGAATTTGGATTGAAGACATTCCTAAGAAGATATAGGACTTTTAAAAAACATGTGGTTGCGGACAATGAGACATTCAGAAGATTCGCCCTTACACCAAGATGAGAGTAATAAGTTAGGAAATAACATTATACCTTGTAATACAAGACCCCACCAAAACAATCGCCCCCAATGATAAGAAGCATAGACATTTTGCCCGGTGGTATGGTATTTGACCATCTGGATGGCTACCACCCCTCGTCTAGAATATAACAAGCTTGAGTTGTGTTCCGGCATTAGTGGCCAGGTTCCAGTCTCCCTTTAGAGAGCGGCAGCACATTGGTAGCACCTTTGGTGTGGCAAATGTCCATAGGCGATGGTAACCGCTTTCCATCCGGTGGGCCGTCTGCCTGTCTGCTGAACTCATACAATAAAAAAATTACACAATTATAAAAAGTTTTCTTACCTCTAGATAGTGGTGATAAGTAATGATGATGCACACTAGCGCCACCAGCTGAACAACCAGTCAACGTGATGCTGTCAGGATTACCACCAAACATCAGGATGTTGTTCTTAACCCAGTGGAGTGCCATCGACTGGTCCTTGAGCCCGAAGTTGCCTGGTGATACTTCATCGCCGGTACTGAGGAAGCCTAAATGAAAGATACAAACAATTAAATCTCAAGCAGTACATACTGCTTTCATTTTAAAATTGTAAGGTACTGTCGGAGGCAAATAACTTGAACATGAGAAAAATATAACTCCACCCGATTTGGCGGTGTAAAGGATTCTGAAATTCAAAACGTAGATATCAGAACCAAGTTCCAATAACTACAATAATAAGTCGGAACTATTATATTTTATGTTCGGCATAAAAATAATGTACGGGTTTGTATTGCTGTATGAAGGGAGTAATCCTAAACTCAATACAATAAGCACAAAATGTGAATAAACTTTTTACCCAAAACGGAAACTTGTAAAATAAATTTCGTAATACGCCAAGCCGTGTAAAATTGGGTAAGTACACTTTTATTATTCGCTGCCTTAAACCGATTCAAAAATTTCGCATTCTACGTATTATATTGAAATAAACATTGATTAGGTACTTAAAAACTAAATGTACGAGTATATTCAAATTACCAAGTTAAATAAAAATATAACACAAAATGCACCTATATCTTGCAATTTTATATTATTATTGTAATAACAGGCCATAAACGTCCCACTGCTGGGCTCGGGCTTCCCACTATACGGGAACGGACAGCATACCCGCCACGCTTGTCCATGGTGGCTTGGTAGGTTTGACACATCGGTTATCTCAATATGAAGGTTTCATCACGATACTTTCCTTCACCATTGTTAGCACGTGGTAATTGTAACAATATGCACATTAGGTCAGAAAACTGACCAAGCAGTGTATGCGTTCCGGCCAGGATTCGAACCCGCGCAATTTTACTTATCACAAATATTATTATCGTTGCAGAATATACCAATTCAATAACACGTACCTTTGACCCGAGATATTATTTATACTATTATTTTTATAAAATCACTCATAGTACCTACACTTGGCCGGCCACGTCTGTCGTTGGACCGATGGCCGATGGTGTGGACGAGTCTTGAAGATGGGACCCATTAGTTGAAGACAATGACTCATAGTAAAATCATTGTAAGGATGTACAGACCATCAAAAGGGACAGTGAAACTTCAAGTACAACATTAGTATAATATAGAAAACTATTGGAGTTACATAAAATAATAAATTATTTTCACATACATAAAATAATAAATTATTTACACATATTTAAAATAATAAATTATTTACAATAAATAAGAGGTAGGAAAGGATGAGCGGTTTTATTCTTTTGAGCGATCTCTTTCAGACAATCCAGGTTTAACGAGTTTATGAGCTAAATTACATACCGATTATAATCATTATAATAACCCCAATGTATATTTGTACATATTATTATTCAATTGTGTCTTTATATTATATATGTCTATATAAACTATATTTAAATATTTAAGATACCTAGCACCTTAAACCATATGGTCTAAGCCCAATACAATCTATCTATACATATAATAAAATTGTAGCGGTCGAATTTCTATACAATGAAAAAAATATGCCAAAAACCCAGTCAGGGGGATGTAAGAAGTAAAATAGAACTAATTTAGATTTTTTTCAAATTTTTGTTTCTCTGTTTGTCTGTTGGTACCGGCTAATCTCCGAAACGACTGGACCGATTTAAATGAAATTTTGTATGGTGGTAGATTATATCCCTGGTCAACATATAGGATACTTTTGATCCTGAAAAATTAAAGAGTTCCCGTGGGATAGTTAAAAAAACTTTCCACGCGGTCAAAGTCGCGGGCAGAAGCTAGTAATATTATAAAAGTCTGAACATGCCATGCTTGTACATTAAAACTTTTTAAAAGAAAAACAACTGGAATACATTATGTAAACGATGGAGAACATGATGCATTTTTTTAGATTTCTTGTCTGTTTGTTCGGGATTCACGTAAAAACTACGGAGCCGATTTCGATGCGGTTTTCGCTGATCGACAGCTATTTCTTAGACTTAACATCTGCGCTACTTTTTGTCCTGAGAATCCCGTGGGAATTTTTATGGCAATTAATTAAATTGGTCAGTTAAAAAAATATCGAATTCCAATGCGATTTTTTTACTGATTGATAGTAAATTAAATGTAATAAAATGTGTACTATTTTTCGGTTCGGTTTAATATTTAAATGTTTAATATTGTTATATGTAATAAAATGTATAATATTTTTTGTGTAATTTTTTTATCGAAGTTGTTCGGTGCATAAAAATTTGTTTATTCCCAGACTTTTTTCATTTACACGTTAGCTTATATTATTTTTAAATGTTAGAATACTTGTGTCCCGGATATTCTGCGGCAATTTCAAGTCAAGTGTGGACGAAGTTGCAGGCATATCCTGCCGCGTAATTTGACCGTTGGCTGGCAAAGTAAAAGATTGATCCTCTTTTTTTAACCGACTTCAAAAAGGATGAGATTCTTAATTCATCTGTATGTTTTTAGTATGTTCGTTACTCGATTTCTCCGTCAATTGTAAACCGATTTTAAAATTGTTTTCTTTACTCGTAAGTGTATACTCCCCAGGTAGTAAGTACCATGGTCACCAAGTCAGGATCTGATTTGTGGAACACAAAGAAATCGAGAGCAATCCTTGTTGAAGAGCATATACACCGAAGAGTGATATGGCAAATTTGAATACGCGTGCCAATTGTACAATTTCTATAGGTGCTTGATATATTATTTCTAAAGCTATTGAAGTATTTGCGCTACTATAAAAAACAAAAAAAAATAACAAAAAATAAAACCGTTTGCCGTTTGATTCACTCGTTGCAGCAGCTAGTAAAAAATGGACTTTCTCACTAAAAACCAAAAAATAAGTATTTAACCGCCTTTTTTCTCTAACTTCTCGAAGTCAGTAAATAAAACATAAAAATTACTATATTTGTAAATTTATAGTTGTTTTTTTAATGTTTTACTTGACATTGACTTCGAGATGTTGTAGAAAGAAGTCGATTAAATATTTATTTTTTGGTTTTTAGCATGAAGTCGATTTTTTACTAACTCCTGCAACGAGTGAAACAAACATGTTATTTTAAAGATTGAAATAAACCCCAATAAATCGTTTTATTAATAACGGATGAGATTTATTTCTCATATTGTTTTATTTCTAAAGTGAATTTATTCCATAATTATTTTGCTTTTTGACAATAAAGTATCCTTGGATCGTTGATGTACTTCAACTTGATGCAATTTTGTTTTAGTTACCTTAAGAATTTGTGTAATTTAATAATTGTAAAGTGAAATAAGTACGGTTCTTTCTTTCAAATTACTTTTTTAGTTATTATCTGTGAAGTTAATATGATAAACGAATCTTTTAATGTATAGTTGTTTTATTGTTAGTAGAAAAATTTACAGAGCAAATATTAATTTGTTATTAAGACAGAAGATTGAAGAGAGCGTTTTTTTTTAAAACAGGAAAGTTACTTACCTGCCATAATCTGTCAGAGACATTTAGACATATAAGCTTAATAAGCTTATATGGAGGTTGCATGTTTTCACGTTATCAACAATTAAACTTCATTTATTTTACTTGAATATAAGTCCTTAGACATTCAGCTAAAGTTAAAGATCATTCAAGAACTTGAAATAGTTTTGATCTATAATTTGTTACGAACCAAAGAACAGCTCGTATAGGCTAAAACTTGAAACGCTCATTCCCAAAAAATGCAATTTTTGAAATATTTCTTTGTTTTATTAAGCGTGCTTTGTTTTATAGGTACTATTAGATATTTTTGCGATTATTCGGCATTTTAAAGTAATTAAAAAATTCCACAATATACAAAATCCTAATATACCTATTGAATTGATGACTTAAACAACTGATAGCATATTCGAATTACGCTGCAATTTGAAAAAAAAAGTAAAATCATCATATAAAACAAACCAAGGTAAACTATACCATTATTGGTACTCCTCATCGATTGTCATCCTACGTTTTATTTCATGTAAAACATTGAGAAATCTTAATATGTTTTTTAATTTGTTGCTATACAATGGTAATAATAGTATTATTGAATAGCTACAAAAAAAAAGATTTCTTAATATTTTGAATACATTTACATGGTGCCGATCGACTTTACAGCAATGGTACAGTTCCTCTAGATATATATTTTGTACCCATATGGGAAAAATAGAAATCTTATAGCATCGTCATGTCCGTCTAAGCGAAAGAACAATAATGGTCTTATGACCTGTGTATTGCTGAGCTGAGTTAAAAAATAAAGAAAGTAAAAGATAATATAAGCCCTTACCTAGTGGTCCAAGACGATAGTTTAGTGTAACGACTACCATGTCCCAATCCATAATGTTCGAGGGGTCGTAAGCCCCGCCCTGCCCGTACATGAACGCTCCGCCATGAATGAAGACCATCACCGGTAGATTTGCCACTGGAGTCAGCATGGGCGTGTACACATTCAAGAACAGACAGTTTTCGCTTCCTGTAAAAATATTAGGTAACATTTCAAACGTCATTTATTTTTTAAACCTTTGTATGAAAGTAACCAGCGTAGACACGTTGGCCGCACTGGCCGCATACCATTTACCAAACATGTCCAGATCAGTCGGCTCCGCCGCGCAAACATCTAATGACCCGTTCCTAAATCCTACTGTTCAGTTTTGTAATATAAATAATTAAATAAAACTACATTATTTTCCAACTTTAGAGAATTTTCTCATATCCATATATTTTCCTTATTATTGAACGACATGACAACAATGACAGACATTGTCTTAAACACCTACCAACAGTTAATTTAGTTCTTAGTATGTTACTATTGCGGCGGTAACAATGTTTTTTTCTTGTTACAACTCCATTAATTCTTTGAAAAGTAATTGTAATTCAACTTCTATATGTATTTAAAAAAAAAGAGGCTGAGATAATATATAAATAATTATGATGAAAAAATCTTTTTTAGCTAGACGTGTTGGTGGGGAGTTTCTTGCCACTTCTTCTCTTTTGAACAGCGATAACACATTGCGAAGCGGTATACATAGAATAGGAAGTAGATTTAAATGATTCTAAGGCTGGTGTGTATTGTCATTTAATCGACGGTTAAAATAAAATAATCGCTAAAACTGTATAGCTCAGCGATTAGTTTATTTTAACCGTCAGTTAAATGTATATGCACACCAGCCTAAGTAAGCTTTTATCTGTTTTTAAATAAATAGCAAAGTTCATCATAAAAGCTTTTAAAGGATTAAAACCCATTACATTATAAATGCGGCACGACGTAACCTAGGGATAATCTCAGCCATTATATGTGGCAAATAAAGCTTTAAAATTTAAAACTGCACAAACTTTCAAGTTACAAATTGGTTTTATTAAAATAGACATATTAATTTTTTTACTTGTGATTTACTTTTAAAATTGAATTATATTTATCTCAGCAAAACTCTTAACTTTTTTATTGAAGAATTTATTATACAGAATTTGGTTGCTTTTAAGCCACAGGTACACTAGGGGACAAAACGTCCCCCAACGTAACTTACAACGTTCGATCTACGTGACGCTTCAACGATGCCCAGTGTACCGTAACATGTTGCTCCATTTGCCCCCTAGTGTATTTGAGGCTTCATTTTATAGTTCTTAACGAAAAGGTAGTCATTTTTTTATGTTTGCTTGTAGGCAAATTGGCAAACGTATCATCTGCAATACTAACGGAGCCGATGCGTTGCCTATCTCGTTGAGACTTTAAATATTAGTATCTGTTTATGCCCTTTTTGAAAAGCCCCATATTGTAGCACTCTGGGAAAACCCCAGAAGGGAGATCATTCCACAGTTTGCTAACGTATGGCATGAAGGAAAGTGCGCCACGCACAGTGGACGAATCCCAGATGTCGAGGAAGTGTGGATGAACTCCCAATCGCCGTCGAGTGGTGCGATGATAAAATGACGACGTAGGTACCAAATCAAATAGCTCATCAGGACACCCCATTGTAGAGACGGTAGAAAACGCTTAGAGCACCAACGTCTCTTCTAAGACTTAAAGGTTCTAAGCTGTTTGTAAGGTCGGAATCGTCGACAATCCGGACCGCTCGGCGCTGCAATGAGTCAAATGGGCGCAGCTGGTACTGAAGTGCCCCAATATAGAAATGGAAGCAGTACTCCACATGGGGAAGGAAGAGTGAATGTGTGTCTGGGGTGATGTTGGCACCTACTACAGGTCTGGCTGCTTATAGAAGGTATTGAAATAGTTCCTGAGTAACATTCAATTAGTTTTGGGACCTTTAAAGGGTCTGGTAAAGGTTACCGCCGACGGGTAGAGTCTGGCAATATTAATTATAATTATTACTTTTAGAATATTCATTGAAACATTTGTAATATAAAAATCAGGCCTGAGACTTAGAGGAAAGTGAGTTGAGTTGTGCCTCCATTTAGCATCTGGTATTTAAAAGTAGGCCGTTAGCCCAAGCTAGCAGGTATGCAGACACTGAAAGTATATATACGAGCACTATTTTATCCTACACATATTATTGCTGAGATAAGAAAGAAGGCCTGTGGCCATTGCGCTCTTAGTGCATTAGATTTTGAAAAACAATGAATTTTCAAGAAATTGGTTGTCAAAGTCATAAAAATTGTGACATGACAAACGTTTGAACTACGGAATGAAACATTTGAGTGTGTAGAGCCTGAAAAACACTTTCAAACGAAAATTGGTTACAACAATATCTGATGAGTACTGTTTGGGATTTCTTAGTTTGAATAAAAAAAAAAAAAATTAATTACCCGTAACGCCTTGCAGGAACGGATCGTACTGCAGACACCCGGAGAGAACCTTTGTGGCATCCCACACGCCAGTCCATGGTTTCATGTTTTGGGGTTCCTGTAACAACATTTGTGTTCAATAATTGAAATGTGTTTTTGTTATAAATGAAATAAATAATAAGTTACAAAATTAGATATTGGAACAGGCCAAAATGGATGAATGTATTACGATTTATTCTTAAAAATGTAAGTACACAGTACTAATTTGTGGTTGCGCCGAGGAACACCTCCTTATAAATTCTTCCTCCCCATACTCGCCATCAAGAAAAGAATAAACTTTTAAAATGAAGAATGCGCAATACAAGACGAGTTGTGTCACTGCTGTCACCGCAATAAAAAATATATATAAAATACGCATCGTATACGAACTGAATTTAATGCACATTAAATCACCCTAATCCTAGTGAGTGTGTGAACCTCTGGGAGACGAGCGCAGTGTGGCGGCGGACTGGTGGCGAGGTAAGTGCTTCCTTGCTTCTTCTTCCACGTCCCTTTGCCTTCTCCCGGCCATCGCATCGCGCCCGCATTTGTTGGTTACCTTCGAGCCGGATATCGTATCCATTTCACGCTATACCGCATTAACTTTGTCGTCACATCATCCTAGGATTTGGACAGTTTCGCACCGCATCACACGTATTTCATAGATTTCTCGTTTTCCCCGCATCGCATACGTGTGCTTTATTCGTTGCTCCAACAAGCAGCATCTCACACGTATTTTCTTACTTTCTCGCTTGTCCCGCATCGCATACGTGTTTTACTAGTTCCTCGACCAAGTCGCGTATTTTCATCGCATTTTGTATATTTTTCATAAATTCGCTTAATTTCGTAGTCTATAATGCCGCGTCACGCAGCCCCGGCTACACCGGAGCTCTCAAATAAGTTAAAGTTCCTCGAAGCGCTTCATACAGCATATGTGGAGCGCTTAGATGGGGTCTACAATGAGGGTCTGAGAACAACTATGGATCCTTCATGTATAGAAAGCTTCTTAAGTCAAGCTCACACTATAGATGACTTACGTGTCAGCTTTCAAGACACATTACAACAAATAAATATGCTCCGCATGCAATTAGACCCTGATTATACACCAGACCTTCAGTCTTGGACGGCTTTCGAGGACACTTATAGCCTTGTGAAACGTAAAGTCATACATTTATCCCAAGTGAGCAGTCCGATTCACCGCACGTTACTATATTAGAGTCAGACCGCCCTAAGAGGCATTCTCCAAGTTTGCCGCCTATGCCTCTCCCTGAATTTGATGGGGATATTAAAAATTGGCCTCTATTTTACACCGCGTTCTCAAATACAGTCCACAATAACAATAATTTAACCAATTCGGAAAAATTATATTATTTAATAGGCAGATTGACAAATAAAGCCAAATCTGTTTTCGCAGGGTTGTCACCTACGGGTGAAAATTACGATATAATTTTTCATTCGCTTGTATCCAAATATGAGGATAAACGTACGTTAGCCTCTTCATATTTGGACCAGATCTTTGACGTTAAGCCATCGAGCTCATGCTCAGTCGAGAATCTGGAACACTTTCTAGATAGCTTTGTTTCGTCGGTACACGCCATAGAAACACTTAATTTTAATAAACTTGCAGAATTTATTTTCTTGCATACCGCGCTCCGGAAGTTAGACCCGGAGACAGTCCGTTCCTTCGAAATGGACCAGAGAGGGAATGATATTCCGTCCTTCTCTGACCTCGTTGATTTTATCCGCGATCGTATAAAGATAATTCAACGTTCTACTATTGTCGTTAAACCCGCGAAGAAAGTGATCGAACATAGACCGAATCAACCTTCTAAGCCAAGGCTTACATTCGCTTATGTCGCTACGAATAATACAACGCAGCCATCTAAGTCTTGTGATCTTTGTCTTTCGTCTAGGTCTAACAATCATTTATATAATTGTTCAAAATTTTTAATGCTTTCTTCGCGTGAACGCTTTAATTACATTAAGAATAGTAACGCATGCGTTAATTGTTTAAGTTATACACATAAGTCGTATAATTGTCGCTCAAATTCGGTATGTAAAAGGTGTCGGAAGAAGCACCACACTTTATTACACTTTGATAATAATTGTACCTTAGCCGCACCCGCTATCAATGTCGAAGCTCACGTGTCCACACCTCTGCCACGTATTTCAGAGTGCAAATGCAGCACACGCACCACGCCGTCGATTGAACCCGTAAATCTGCCAATAACCGCCTCAACATCCACTGCGCCTAATGTTACGTTGTGCGCATTTTCCAGTAATGATGATTTGCGACAACCCTACGATCAGTCATCAACCATGCAGCAAACGTCAGTTCTTTTACCAACTGCGCAGGTTGTCGTCTATGACAACAACGGACATGCGCAACATGTTCGATGTCTTCTTGACAGTGCAGCGCAGAGCAACTTTATTACGAAGTCATGTTTAGAACGGCTAGGTTTAAACTCAAACAAAATTCAAACTTCCGTCAACGGAATTGGGGGCTCGTCGAAAACAATCAATAGTTCCGCACATATTAAATTTTATTCTAGGTTCAATAATAATATTCTATATTACATGAATGCTTTAGTCGTAGACAAGATTACTGAACATTTGCCGACGCATTTCGTAAATAATTCTTTGATTTCGGAATTCAGTAATTTGCCGCTGGCCGATATTAATTTCGGTAAACCTGATCAGATCGATATGCTCATAGGTTCTTCGCTTTTCCCACATTTATTACTTTCCAATAGAGTTTATTCGCGCTCTATAGGTTTTCCATGTGCCATGGAGACCACGTTAGGTTATGTAATACTTGGTAGCGCACCCGCATTTAAAAATGATTTTCGTCAGCAACTTCTTGCTGTTACGTCACATCGCATTCCGATATTGATAATGTTGTTAGTAGATTCTGGGAATTAGAGGAGGTTTCCGTACCGCGCCTTCTTAGTCCGGATGACCGCGAATGCGAAGACATTTATCATCGCACTACCACTCGCGATCATAATGGTAGATATATTGTCTCTTTACCATTTAGAAATAGCGCCGATTCGCTCGGTGATACGCTCACGTTGGCAAAAAGGCGATTCGATTGCCTTGAAAAGAAGTTCATGGCATCGGCAAAATTAAAGCAAGCATACGACGACAATATTAAAGATTTGTTGAATAAAGGCTACTTATCGCTCGTCGGCTCTGTGGCAACTTCAGATATTAATTTGTTCTCGTATATTATGCCACATCACGGAGTTTTTAAAGAGGATAGTTTAACTACTAAACTTCGCATCGTCACTGACGCCAGTGCTAAATCCAGTACCGGTATTTCATTGAATGATATTCTCTATAGAGGGAGAATCTTCAGGGGAATTTATTTATTATTTTGATAAATTTCCGTCTTTTCCAAGTAGCCATAACCGCTGATGTTCGTCAAATGTTTTTAGCTATTGGTTTGAAGGAGACTGACAGACGATTTACTCGTATACTTTACAGATTTACTCCAGAGGAGGAAATTAAAGTATATGAATACACTCGGGTTTGCTTCGGTTTAAAATCCAGTCCTTTCCATGCATTACGCACTTTAAGGCAGCTAGCTGTTGATGAAGGCGACTCGTTTCCACAGGCAAAAAAAATAATTGAGGACGGATATATATATATGGACGACGTGGCCTATAGCTCACCTCCTGGTGAAGCAGAAGATATAACAAAATCGTTGATTTCCTTGCTTAAACGAGGTCAGTTCGATCTCGTGAAATGGATGAGTAATTCGCAAGACCTTATTGACTCGATCCCGGAAACGCATCGTCTTTCTTCTATAAAGGAATTTGGAGAAAAGGATATACATAAGGTTTTAGGACTTTCCTGGTCTCCAATTAGTGATATATTTAACTTCAATATAGCAAATGTTACTGAATATTGTACAAAACGTTATATTTTATCATGCATTGCTAGGTTGTGGGATATAATGGGGTTTATAGGTCCTGTAATTCTATACGCTAAATTGCTAATTAAAAATTGTGGCTTATCAAGTGTGATTGGGACGACCGTCCACCTGATTCAGTGATTGAACATTGGAGACAGTTTAGGGATGAACTTCGGGAACTTAATCAAATTGCTATCGCTCGACATGTTGGTATACAGGAGGGAAGTGTGGTGACCATTGTTGGATTTTCAGATGCTAGTGAGGAAGCTTATGGCGCTGTCGTATATTTGCACGTCACAAATCATAATGGAATTTCTGTTTCATTAATTTGTTCGAAATCAAGAGTCTCACCTATGAAAACTGTTTCACTAGCTCGCCTTGAGCTTTGTGCCGCACTTCTTCTCGCTAAGCTACTACGCGTTGTGCTGAATACTTGCAACGCTCGAGTTGCTATCGACTCTGTTTACGCTTTCTCTGACTCTACTGTCACACTCTGTTGGATTAAGTCTTTACCATATCGCTGGAACACTTTTGTGGCAAATAGGTGGCTAAAATTCAAGCCGAAATTACACCTGATCGCTTTTATCATATTTCGGGTTTAGAAAATCCAGCTGACTGTTTGTCGCGTGGACTCAGGCCTAGCCAAATTGTCTGCCATCCACTGTGGTTCTCTGGTCCGTCGTGGCTTTCATCTAGGGTTGTGGATTGGCCTATCATTCCATTCAACCCTTCAAGTAGCTCTGACCTCCCAGAGGGAAAAAATATCGCGTTGGTCACAGTGAATAAAGCTCCAGAATCGGTTCTTGTAACTTTGTCGAAACGATTCTCTTCTTGGAGCAAGTTATTAAAGGTTATTATATACATTTATCGTTTTATGAAGGTTCTACCGATTCGGAGTTTCATCGTTGCTTCTGATTATGAATTTGCTGAACGTAAGCTGTTGTCGTGTTTGCAATATATGCATTTCAAAGATGAAATAAATAAATTGAAGGCAAAAGGTTCTTGTAGTCCTGCATTGCAACGTCTTAAGCCATTCATGGATAATGGTTTGTTGCGTGTCGGAGGACGTTTGCAATATTCCCGGTTATCTTATGATAAGAAACATCCGATCGTTCTTCCAAGGAAAGATCACATTGTAAATCTTCTTGTTAATTATACTCATATTTTACATTGTCATGCCGGTTCTGATTTGTTGTTATCAATCTTGAGGCATAAATATTGGATCATATCAGCACGTAATGTCGTGCGCTCTATTATTTATAAATGTTTGCCGTGCTTTCGTTCCCGTCCGCGTAATAATTTTCCTGAAATGTCAGACCATCGCGCTTGCAGAGTTGTTCAAGCTCTCAAGCCTTTTACTCACACTGGTATTGACTTCACTGGTCCCATAAAGGCAACACCAGTTCGCAGACGTGGAGTCCGTGCGATAAAGATTTATATATGTCTATTTATGTGTTTGACAACGCGCGCGGTCCACATTGAATTGGTAAATGAACTTAGTACTGATAGCTTTTTATCTGCATTTCATAGATTTCTGTCGCGTCGAGGCCCAGTAGCTAAAGTTTATTCGGATAATGGGACAAACTTTATTGGAGCTAAGCGCAAATTAGGGGAAGCGCATCAATTTCTTCTAACACGTAATTTCGATATTGAATTTAAAAACATCTTAGCGGCTAACCGCATTCAGTGGATGCTTAATCCACCTACGGCCCCTCATTTTGGCGGGAATTGGGAAGCGAATGTCAAGACATTAAAAACACACCTTTTTAGGGTTATAGGAGATCAATTACTATCACTTGAAGAGCTATCCACTGTACTGACTCAGATTGAGGCAGTAATGAATACCCGCCCATTGTGCAGGACACTTTCAAATGATCCGTCAGAGCCTTTAGCTTTGACACCGGCTCATTTCTTGAATTTAACGCCGCTTAAATACTTTCCTGCATCAAATTTGAATGACGAATGTGTCAATATCAACTCACGCTTTGAGTTAATTAATAAACTTGTATCTTCCTTTTGGCGCCGTTGGAGAAGCGAGTATCTGCACACATTACAAATGCGTCATAAATGGAATACAAGGGCCAATCCAATAAGAGTTGGTGATGTTGTAATTTTAAATGTAGATAATATTCCGCCTCTACAATGGCTGTTGGGTATTGTAGATGAAATTTTCCCAGGGAAAGATGGTATCGTTAGGACAACTAAAGTCCGCACTAGTAGCGGATCGTATTTACGCCCGGTTGTGCGACTCTGTCCATTACCTAAATCATCTTGATCACCGCTTTAGAATTTGTCTTTTGTTTTAATTAGAATTAACTTTTGTTTTGTTTTATCATTTTCATCTGTATTATATCTACTGCATTTAACTTGTTAAACCCGCTTCCACATTCGTTTTCGTATCGCATTTTCGTTTTGTATACTCTTATCGTATTCCCGCATCGCATTCTCGCATCGCATTCTTGTAACGCATTCTCGAACCGCATACTCGCATCGCATATTCGCATCGCTTTTACACCGCTTTCTTGCATGGCCGCATACATATTCGGTTTTGAAGGGAATCCTTCAAGCGGGGGAGGATGGTTGCGCCGAGGAACACCTTATAAATTCTTCCTCCCCATACTCGCCATCAAGAAATAAATAAACTTTTAAAATGAAGAATGCGCAATACAAGACGAGTTGTGTCACTGCTGTCACCGCAATAAAAAATATATATAAAATACGCATCGTATACGAACTGAATTTAATGCACATTAAATCACCCTAATCCTAGTGAGTGTGTGAACCTCTGGGAGACGAGCGCAGTGTGGCGGCGGACTGGTGGCGAGGTAAGTGCTTCCTTGCTTCTTCTTCCACGTCCCTTTGCCTTCTCCCGGCCATCGCATCGCGCCCGCAATTTGCTTTATTAGGAGAGCAATTATATCGAAATATTATTATCTGTAATTATCCGTGTAGGAACACAGAAAGAATACAATTTCCTGTGGCCTGGCGGCTTGTTGTAAGAGGCGACAAAACAACCTATAGCGAGGTGGTAGGGTATTTGCCCGTCTAGATGGCTACCACCTCTGGCTTAAAATATGCCGCCATAACAACCTTGAGCTGTGTTCCGGCATTAGTGGCCAGGTTCCAGTCTCCCTGTAGGGAGCGTCAGCAGATTGGTAGTCCCTTTCTTACAAATGTATATACTTAGTCTGGCCATAAATACTGTTACAATTAAAAAGAAACAAAATATTACATTTGAATTTGGAATCTGTCATTTTTATATAATTGTTCATTGTGTTTTCTCATGTTGGCGCCAATACATTGTATAACATTTTGCGATATTAAAATGGATTGGGGCGATAAAGAGAACCGAATCGCTGTGATTGCATTACGCAAAGTAGGTATGGAGCCAAATGCAATTTTTAAAACTCTCCATAGGCTGGTATTAGTCAAATGTTTGTGTATCGGGTTATAGGTACAATGAGACCTCTTCTGTTTGTTACAGAAAAAGATCTGGCTGTCCACGTAGTGTTTGTACGAAAAAGGTGGTCAAAGCAGTAAGGGAAAGAATTAGAAGAAATCCTGTCTGAAAGCAAAAGATTTTATCTCGGGAGATGAAGATATCACTTAGAACGACGTCGCGTAATTTAAAAGATTACTTAGGACTTGTAGCCTATAAGAGACGCACTGGTCATTTCTTAACTCATAATTTAAAAAAGATTAGGGTGGTAAAATCGGAGCAATTACTGAAGCGGTACGCAAAGGAAGGTCACAGAAAAATGTTGTTTTCGGATGAGAAAATTTTTACGATTGAGCAACATTTTAACAGACAAAATGACCGTATTTATGCTCAAAGCTCTAAGGAATCTTCTCAATTAGTCGACAGAGTGCAACGTGGGCGTTATCCGTCTTCAGTGATGGTTTGGTGGGGTGTTAGCTATGAAGGAGTGACTGCGCCATATTTTTGTGAAAAAAGTATCAAAACATCGGCACAAGTGTATCAAGATACCATTCTTGCGAAGGTAGTTAAGCCCCTTAACAACACCATGTTCAATAACCAAGAATGGTCCTTCCAGCAAGACTCGGCGCCCGGTCATAAATCTCGGTCCACGCAGTCTTGGTTGGAAACGAACGTTTCGGACTTCATCAGAGCTGAAGTTTGACCGTCGTCTAGTCCCGTTCTTAATCCGCTGGATTATTATTTATGGTCAGTTTTAGAGAGTACGGCTTGCTCTAAACGCCATGATAATTTGAAGTCCCTAAAACAATCCATACGATTGGCAGTGAAAAATTTTCCTATGGAAAGAGTGCGTGCTTCTATTGATAACTGGCCTCAACGTTTAAAGGACTGTAATGCAGCCAATGGAGACCACTTCGAATAAGCTTTTTATATTTATGTATTAGGGATGGGCCGAATGTGGTTTGAACCGAATACGAATTTCGGCCGAACATTCGGTTAAAATAAAAAATTCACACAGCAACACGTCGTGACCTGTTGACGTCGTGAATTGATAACACAATATGTATATATATATATATATATATATATATATATACAATATACTACAATACAATATAATATGGGGATATACAATATGTGTGTTTGTCTGCCGATTATTATTATTATTATTATAACCAAATCTTTGGCGTTTTTACACCATAACCTGCCTCTAGTAAACTTTAAGTACAAGTAGATGGATAAAAGAATAGATTTTTAGACCTTTGATTGTAAAACAAAACACCTTTCCATAATTCTAAATTCATAATGTTTAATTCGTAAAAAAGTGATTTCAATCAAAATTAAAGTTGTAATTAGTAATGTTTCTAAGAAGTGTTTTATTTTATTTTATTCAAGTTACGCATTATAATTAAGCAGTTACACTACTTACTGATGTTTGTTAGAAGAATAATAAGTTTATTTCATTTTTGTTTTAATTTGATGTCTATATTTAATTGGCAAAGACTCAATCAAGAACTAATTTTATTTAATTGTTATCACATTGCAAGTTAAGGTTTACATGTCCGTAACTAAAATAAATGACCTATATAGAGGCCTATATTTATTTTACGGTTATGATATAACTTCAGTCAAAATAGTGCAAGTAGATTTTTTTTCTTGCATCGAATGTTCGGCATTTAAACCGAATTTCGGCCGAATGCTGAAGTTAGACTCATGCTGCCGAAATTCGGTCAAACAGAATGTAAAACGAATTTCGGCCCATCCCTATTATGTATTAAACCAACACACTGTAAAAGTTATGTTATTTGCAATAGAAAAAAACTCTTTGTTACAATATTTATGGCAAGACTAAGTATATATATATATATATGGTATACATTTTAATAACATTGAAATAATTGTATAATATAAAACTGTATAATATGGAAAAATGTACTCAATTTATGAAATAAATAAATAATTATGATACATGTATGTCTCTGCAGACCACGGGCCATAAAATGACCCGGACTTTTGGAGGGCTTGCGTGGGGCCAAGAGAAGGCCAACACGTAGAGGCCCCTTGACAAATTTAATCTAGATGTGGCGTGACACTGACCGGCGATTGTCCCTGTCTACACCATATAAAAATGCACCCAAGGACAAGCCCCGACCAGTGTAGGACTATCGTGAGATATGAGGACAAAAAGTACCGGGCTATTGGAGTGAACTGCTATTGGTACTAGGGGTCTGGGAATATGGGGACTATGGCGTCTGCCCGTCGCAATGTTCGGGGAACATGGAAAAATGGGCAGACGGTGACTTGCCACTCCCCGCATGGGCCCCAAAAAATGCCATAGAAGACAGGGGCAACATGGGTGTGAGTGGCTAAGGGGTGTCGAGAGGTAGGCCGCAGGTATACCGAAGCTACTTCCGACGTTAGGCCATTTATCATTTCCACCCCTGGAGCTTCAGTCTTATCACTAGCGATCTCCACTCCGTGCCGGCTGGCGAAGGCAAGCACGGAGACGGGGCTCTTGCCTTGGCCCCCAGATCAGGTACGAGGTATCGCTACTCACCTAAGGCTTCGCCACAAAGCCCCCTACGGGATTATTATTATTATTATAAAATCTTTATGACTCATTGACACTTTACATATTTGTCTTCCGTGATCACGGCTACTAAAAAGTGGCGAAAACGTCGGAATAAAATATATATATATATATTGTATGAGGCAAACGGCTCACTTGATGGGAAGCAATTACCACTGCCAATGAACATTTTTAACACCAAAGGGACTACCAATGTGCTGCTATCTAAACTATAAGATATTTCAACTATAAGGGTTACGTTTTATGCCAAAATAGCTACGGACCATTAAAAATCATAACGTGCTAAGTTTTATTATTATTGTATATTATAAATTTCCGAGTCTTTGTTGTTGTTTGTTTGTTGTTCGAGGTTGAGTGGCCTAAACGAAAGCCGTTTCCTCGCTGTGCACTGGTGTATGAATAATTCAAATTGTAATTCATTATGATTTAAACAATATTTTCGCTTTTTGACACATTTTGGTTTCACAGATTTACTAAGCAGCATAGAATATGAATGAAATTATTTATGGAATTTAACAGCAAATTATTATGAAAACATATCTGCAAATACTAAGCGCAGCCGCGAGCCGTTGACAGCTAAGTAGCAGCTGGCGAATGTTGCAATTTAGTAATAACTTGGGTAAAGTATTAATTGTAAAAAAGTAGCCTAAGTTAATCCTTATAACATCAGCTATCTGTCGGTAAAAGTCCCGTCAAAATCGGTACAGCCGTTTCAGAGATTAGCCAGAACATCCAGACAGACAGACAAAACTTAAAAAAGATTTTTGATATAAGTACCGTTATACTTTCAACTTTATCGAGACAGCGAAACGCCTGGTAGACCTCTCACGGAACCAAAAGACTGGTCTATACCCCGGCCCACGCATCAGCGTTACCATCAGCGAGGTAATGTAGCCAGTCTTTTGTGCACGTTTCCAACTGACAGCGGTCTAGCAATAGATTTTATAGTTTAATTTTAATTTGTAGTTTTAATTAGTATAATTGTATAATCAAATTTCTTTAATACCTTATATTCTTTAATACCTTATGTATCCATACATAAAAATTGAAGGGTTTGTTTGTGCTTTCATATGCATTTAGTAAGAACTGTTATTTTAACATTACAAACAGACACTTTAATTTTATCTATCTGTATAGATCAAGTTTCGGTTTAATAAGATTTCACATCAACCAGAGCAAATAACATTTTTGACTACTAGTACTAAACACCCATGAGAACCTACTAGAAGTCCCCAAAACACAGATGCAAACCTAGTTTGGGGGTTAAGGTGATGATATTTTCAATTTATATATGTATAATACAATAACAGCCCATAAATGTTCCACTGCTGGGCTCGGGCCTCCCACTACAGGGGAATGGACAGTATACCCGCCACGCTTGTCCAAGGAGCTTGTCCTCCAGTTATCTCGATGTGCAGGTTTCATCACGATGTTTTCCTTCACCGTTGTTAGCACGTTGTAATAGTAACAAAATGCACATTAGGTCAGAAAACTGTCTAAGTGGTGCATGCGTTGGTATGCGTGCGCTAGCCATTACGCTACCTCGACTTTTTATTTAATTATATATATATAATGCTTAATCTTCTATATATTAATACGTGAAGCAAAAACAGCAAAAACTTTGTACCCCTTTTTATGAAAATTGCGCGGACGGAGGAGTATGAAATGTCGCACACTTATAGTTCATATAGAGAAGGATCGCAGAATGCTAATATTTATTTTAAATTATGCATAAAAATACATTAAATCAATAAAAAAAATATTATACACACTACCATGTATTTGATACACACACACGTATATATACTTTTTTGTTTATTGTTAAAGTCAAATTAACAGTGTAGCCTTGGCGAAATATAGAAGTATCTTTGACATTAATTATTATGGCCGAATTTCGACCACAGGCGACCACTGATACACATAATTAGTATATAAACTGATTTAATTTTAATAATGTTTATGTCACCGTATCTGGCTTTATAATTCATAAATTATTAAAACAAAAAAATTAAATAGACGAATTAATTCTCCATGCCTGAATCTGACTTTCGGAGTCTGCTGGTCCAAATTCACCCCTCTGATTTGTTTCTCTTTTTTAAATGTATTGTAGAAACTCAACCTCTCTACAGATTTATTATATTGTAAATTATTGTAGATATACTAGCAAGCCCGGCAGACGTTGTCCTGCCTTAAAAAAATAAAATCTACAAGCAGATTTCAGCGCCACCTACCGGATCTAATTGTGGACCTAAACCATCCGGGGATCCACTCGAACACGCACGAGTCTAGCGAGAACCACGATCAAAGCAAGACGTGTACATTCGATAAGCGACATAGTGACGGATTTTGCGCGTGTTATTTAATTGTGCATTACATTTGGACTTATTGCGTCCGGTTATATTTGTACCTATGTTATACGTGTTTGTATAATTCTAATAAATTCTATAATAATTCCAAACGGCATTTTATTGTATTGTAACAATATAAAGACGAGAAGATCTTTAAAAATTTCGATACCGAGAAACTTCTACTCTCTATGGCCTATGGTATTTAGATTTAAAATTCAAACATTTCACAGTGGTCACGAACTCCTGCTGTGCTTTTTATTATTCGAAATTAAAATAGATTCAAATTTGTTAAACTATATACTTTTTACTGTATTTTATTTCAACGGAGGTCAACTGCACCATCTACCGGGTCCAATTGTGAATCTAAACTATTTTCGAATCTACTTCAACACACACAAAAAAATTTATCAAAATCGGTCCAGGGGCTTAGGAGAAGTTCCGTGACATACACACGAATAGAAGCAATTTATATATATGTATGATACAATTTTTAGATGTAGGTATGTCCCTGTCCCTGACTGATTATGATGATAGTTTTTGTGTGTTGAGTGGGTCTCGGGATGGTTTAGAGTTACAATTGGATTGGTAGGTGGTGCTGCAATCGGTTTCTAGATTGTTATTTTCCTTAGCAGGATAAAATCTAGTTTATGTAAAAACAAAGTTTACATACTGCAACTAAAACTTGATAAGTTTGTTTAGTTTGTTATCATAAAAACTATAGTTGAAATTCTGTTTCAAACTGAACAAAGCACAAACAGCTGATTTGATATCCAATAAACTTTCTTCCAATTAATCAAATTAGAATAACTATAAATCGCGAAAAAATTCGTTATGAATGAAATTAAAACATTGATTCAGACTGAGTACATATTTTCGAATTAACTTCGTAACTTTATACAGAAAAGAGAAAACTTTGCTACAACCAGACTTGTTACGTAAGTAAGCTATTATAAATTTTATTATGTACTAGGATATGCCCGCGACTTCGTCCACGTTTGACGTAGAAAATACCTGCGGATTTTCCAGGACACAAAGTATCGCAGCATTAAAAAAATAACGTAAAAACGATCGTTTTAGTGGAAACTGCTATATTATTGCGACTAAGCTAATTTTTATTCACCCGAAGCACTTCAAACCGCTCCCAGAAACATTACCGCAAAATTCCCAGGATAACAAGTAGCGCAGATTTTATAAGTCTAAGAATTAGCTATCGATCAGTGAAAACTACATCGAAATCGGACCCGTAGTTTTTACGTGAATCCCGATCACACAGACAAACCGACAAACAGATAAATAGATAAACAGAAAAACAAATTGAAATCTAACAAAATAAATAAATCGTGTTCTCCATCGCTTATATAGTCAATTGCAGTTGTTATTTTTTAAATATCTTTAATATACAGACACGGCAAGCTTAGAATTTTATAATATTAAGTTTAGATTACTTTTTGATTGGCTGAACACTCATTATATCGTCAAACAAATATATAAATTCGACAGTAACTTTGTTTGTTTGTTACCTTTTTCCCCTTTTCAAAAAATTTTTCAAGGGGATAAGAATTTGTGACAGCAATCCATGACTCCTAAAGGTAGGTAGATGAAAATTAAATAAATATAAGCCGTTTCAGAGATTAGCCGGAAAATCCAGACAGACAGAAATTAAAAAAAAATGATTTTTTGATATAAGTACCATATATATTTTCATATGCATTTAGTAAAAAGCTATTATTTTGAAATTACAAACAGACACTTCAATTTCAGTTGTCTGTATAGAGATTTATTTCAATGTTTCGGCCACTTTTTAGTAGCGATGATCACGAAAGACAAAGATGTGAAATGTCGATGAGTAATATTTAGCCTATCCCCAACTTGTTCATTTTAATTACCTAATTTTTGTTTATGGTTATTATTTATTCTATGAGAGCCTAATTTAATTTAAAAACGTAGACTTCATTAGATAGAAGTTAACACAATTTATGAAGTTCTCTTTAAATATGCACAAAGGTATAGTGTTTAAGATTGTAAGATTTTTTTTTAAATTACCGACTTAATTGTTAGTTTAATTTATTTTTTTCCCATTTATATCACCTGACTTTTCTATACACGATACTGACAAAACTAATGCATAAATGGCATTGCAGCCATAATTAAAAAAAAGTTAACAAAATTTATTCTTAGCAGGATTTGTGTGTGTTCTTGCTTCAAAGACAAACACTTCAATTTTATTTCTTTGTATAGAAGTAGATAACTATCGCTCTCATGTTATAAAACAGTTTAGACATAGGATGAGTTCCGTTAGTAGCTCACAACACTCAAAATGCTCCGTCAGCCGTCGTTATGGTCGTGGCGAAAACATCACTAATGACGTCATCATTTTCGATCACACAGCACTCAGAATGACCCATTTCAAGAGGTGGGTTGAAGTGGGCGTTGACCATAGAGCGCCGAACCTCGTCGCCGTTACCGGACATGTCCTCTCGCTTCCTCCCGGCCGTGGTACGCACCATGGTCGGGAGCCCAACAGGATGGGACGCCGTCTCCTCCTTCTGCGAGCGCGTTATGCTTGCGAAAGAGGAGGCGGAGCGGGAGCGTGAGCGCACATCACTGCTCCGCTCCCGCCAAAGGAGGACGCATCGGTGTCGGAGGGCCAGCCAGGACCTTCGGCCACCGTAAGCGGGCGGCGCGGGTGGGGCCTCCTGGGGTTATAGAGGTTCTCACTCACTTGCACATGCCGTCGAGATGGGGACGCGAGCGTTCCACGCGTGCTCACCACTCCTCATAGAGAGCATGATGATGCCGGGGGATAAAGTAGTCCACCGGCAGTGGAAGAGGCCTCACGAGCCCCACGCCTGCCAGGGCTACGAAGAGGCTAGGTCATATACCCGTAGCTCTGGCATAAGGCGAAGGACAGAAAACCCAGGGGTTTTAGTGGATATCCCTAACCGGGGAGTGGCAATAGCATGGCACCAGTTCTGACTGGGCATGCTAGTGCCACCCCTGATCTGGCGAATTCCACACTAGGTCGCGAATTATCCCCCCAAGGTTCTGCACTTGTCGCGGTTTAGTCCTCAAACGAATTTCCCCTGGCTAAAAAAAAAGGGCGTTGACCACAGCGCATTAAATCTCTCTGTCGATTGACGTTGATTTGAAAATCGCGAATTTTTTCGCGATTTTCAAATCAACTAATGACATTTGTGTATTTCGTCGTTTATGACATCAACGCTCCATAATCCGTTCCCCTAGAGTATATGATTGTAACGTGAACGTGGCCGTTGTGAGCCTCTTGTGGAACGTAGCCTCTGTCTCACGGTTTAAGTGACGCAGAGGTGGCTACGGTGGTAGAACAGAATGTTAGAAAGACAAAAATAATTTTAGAAAGATTCCGATTTATGGCTGTTTCCTATATCTTATTCATTCACTTGTCCTTCCATCGGTTGAATTTTGACATTACTTGTATAGACCTTATGTCATATTTTATTTTAACTGACAGTAGGGCAAATGAACGGCCGATAAGGTATAGGAACTGGGCGTTAATAGAATTAATTCAATAGAATAATAATATAACGTAACATTTACTTTTTTCGTGAGACGCATTCTGTTTTAAATTTTATTTTGTTTTTACACAAAGCACAACGTAATTAAATCACTAGTTGCCAAGCTATTGATGTTTATTACAGTAGATTTTATCTTACGAAGAATATTTTAGAATTTGTGAAAGAAGTTAAGAAATAATGACATTTTTAAGATTTCTTAATCATGTAGCGGTATTGGATTTGTAGGATCATTTTGTGTTTTTTTAATTTTGTTCCCTAACTATTATCGCCCATCCTAGGATGGCCTCTGGGGGGGAGCCCTGTAGGACAACTTTTTTATACGTTTATTTTTCTATACATTTTTACATATTACTGACATTGTCATTCTTATGTTAGCCATTGAAATTATTTTCTGTATTTTATTGCAAAACCAGAAATTAAATAATTTAACTTAATAATAGGTTGGGGAAAAAGTCTTTTCGCATATAGTATGTATGAACTTGTAATAAGATCTCTTTGGCTATACCATTTGTATCTGGCTGGTTTTGGTATCATTAAAAAATTTTAATTTTAAAGAAGACAATTCCAAATTCAAATTACGAAAATGTGTGATTTTCATTTGTTTTTCTTATTGTTAAAATGAGTGAATCTAATTGGTTGCGCCGAGGAACACCTCCTTATAAATTCTTCCTCCCCATACTCGCCATCAAGAAAAGAATAAACTTTTAAATGAAGAATGCGCAATACAAGACGAGCTAGGGTCACTGCTGTCACCGCAAAAAAAAATATAAAAATACGCATCGTATACGAACTGAATTTAATGCACATTAAATCACCCTAATCCTAGTGAGTGTATGAACCTCTGGGAGACGAGCGCAGTGTGGCGGCGGACTGGTGGCGAGGTAAGTGCTTCCTTGCTTCTTCTTCCACGTCCTTTGCCTTCTCCCGGCCATCGCATCGCGCACGCACTAATGAAGAAATTCGATACATTTTAAAATTTTACTACAAAAAAGGTAAACAAGCAACACAAGCAGCGAAAAAAAATTTGTGTTGTTTATGGACCTAATGCAGTGTCTGTGAGAGTAGCGCAAATTTGGGTTAAGCGTTTTCAATCCGGAAATTTTGGTATCAAAGATGCACGTCGCTCTGGTCGCCCTGTTACGGATAAAATTGATGCCATTTTTGAAAAAGTGGAGCAAGATCGGCATATTAGTAGTTACGATATAGTTGGAGAACTGGGAATTGACCACAAAACAGTTTTGGCGCATTTGAAAAAAGCTGGGTACACAAAAAAGCTCGATATTTGGGTGCCTCATGAGCTCACTGAAAGAAACCTAATGAACCGTGTACTCATTTGTGATTCTTTATTACGACGTAATGAAACCGAAACATTTTTGAAGAAGCTGATAACTGGTGATGAAAAGTGGATCACGTACGACAAGAACGTGCTAAAAAGATTGTGGTCAAAGGCCGGTCAGGCTTCACAGATTGTGGCGAAACCCGGGTTAACTCGCAACAAGGCGATGCTGTGTGTATGGTGGGATTGGAAGGACATTATTCATTATGAGCTGTTACCGCCAGGCAGGACCATCGATTCTGAACTGTACTGCGAACAACTGATCAGATTAAAGCAAAAAGTTGAGAGAAAGCGGCCGGAATTAATAACAGAAGGGGTGTGGTTTTTCACCATGATAACGCTGGACCTGACACATCTTTAGCCACTCAGCAAAAATTACGAGAGTTTGGCTGGGAGGTGTTAATGCATCCGCCGTATAGTCCTTACCTTGCACCTTCAGATTTTCACCTGTTTCGGTCTCTGCAGAATTCCTTAGGCAGTGTCAGGCTAACATCACGAGAGGATTGCCAAAACCACTTGTCGCAGTTTTTTGATCAGAAGCCGCAAAATTTTTATAGCAATGGGATCACGTCCCTACCTACAAGATGGCAAAAAGTTATCCAACAAAATGGCACCTACATACTTTAGTCAAATGTAAATAAACTTTATAAAAAAAACCTTTTGAATTTTTATATAAAATGCGAAGAAACTTTTTCCCCAACCTAATACAAAGCCTATCTTCTTCATTGCACCAATCCGCCACATATTGTTAGTACACAAAGAAAGCATGTGAAATTATTTAGTTGAGATTATATATCTGTGGTTTATGTCTCAACCTACGCCCGTTTATCTTACTGGAACGCATAGGTCCAGGGTTCAACTCCCAATCATAGTATATTTCGTAAATGATCTTCCATTAATCAAAATGATCTGGGCGTCTAGAATTGACCTTTGTGTTATCGGTTGTATACAACAAATAACACAAGTGTAACTTGTTTAGATTGCAGAAAAATAATACAATGCGTGTATTTCTTTGCCGATTGTATCATTATTATAGTCATATTTCAAATAACACGCTATGGAAGAAATTACGTAAATAGAAAAATAGACATCGTGATTCTAAGACTAAGATTATGATTAAATAGTATCATGATTAAATATCTATCTATAATATTATAAAATTCTTAATATGCCGTGTCTGTACATTGAAGCTATTAAAAAAAACAACTGGAATAGACTATTTAAAGGAAGAAGAACACAATGTAATTATTTTAAATTTCTCGTTCGTTTGTCGGTTTATTCGGGATTCACGTAAAAATTACTGGGCTGATTTCGATGTGGTTTTCGCCGATCGATAGCAAATTCTTGGACTTAAACACTGCGGTATTTTTATTCCGGGAATCCCGTGGGAATTTTCTCGGGAGTGGTTTAAAGTGACCAAGTTGAAAAAATTCTACTTCCGATGCGATTGTTTTACTGGTCGATAGCAAATTTTGTAAAATAAAATGTATGTTACTTTTTAACCTAGGTATCCTGCGTGAATTTTCCCAGTAGTGGCTTAAAGTTGTTAGGGTGCATAAATATCAGCTGATTTCGATGCGATTTTTACTAGAACTATAGTTTACTGTCTTTTTTAAATGCTGTGGTACATTATATCCTGGAAATCACAGACCTTTTCTGAGAATCAATGACATTTTTGTAATGACGTGTACCCAAATATTTGTATGACCATGTGTAGGTCAAATACCGTGAGACCAATTGACTTTGTTATCATCTTTTATACAACCTGTATTTCTACAAATAAAGATTCGTTCGTTCTTTAGACTCGAGCAGCTTTCGTGTATAATCTAATTTGCATTTTCCTTTGTTCTACAAAATAGAAATCTGATCAGCCAATCAGTACACTGTATTCGATATAATATCAAATATTGTTCTAGTAATACAGCTAAATTTATGTCGGTCATTCTATCCGCACGATGCTAATGATACTCGATCATAATGAATCAACAAAGTAAGGTTTATATGGCTTATACCTATAAAACTATTGATAATGTTCTTAAGAAGGCTGGGCCAAATGTGTGAGGCATGCCGAGGAGCTCCGGGATAAGGACTTAAGCAAAACTATTTTAAGAGATCAAGCACCACCTCTGATAATTAACCTACAGCAAGGTGACACAGATGGGGAAGATACGGATGAGGATTTTTGAAGAACTAAGAAACATCCATAGAAAAGATAAATCCGGCCCTTTTCAGGGCCACATTACGATCTATACAGTTTCTCTATGATTACGTCGAAACAAACCTTTTATCTTACAAATTAAAAACTTTTATTTTCGTGAAAAATTATTCCTATTAATACTTAACATAATTTAGCATATCGATCGTACCTATCCCGTTATCGATATGCACCTCTACAATTCTTACGCACATCACTACACCTCTCCATAAGACCTGTAAGTGCGAGCGAGACAGACAGATAAATATGATTTATGACCCGAAGCCTCAGTTCATAATGCGTCGACTATAGTTGCATTGGTCCTTTTATAGTTTACGTGACCTGTAGATTATGGAAATCGTAATTGGTTAGTAATAGATAATGTCAACTGTGTAATAATAATAATATACGACGGTATATTGGTTTTTAGGATCCTATAGCCAGTTTAGCAAATGTAGAACGTCATATCTATACAGCTTTGTCTCATGTATTTATCCATGTATATTAATTATTATAATTTATGTGTGATGATATAATCATGTATCCATGTATATGATCCATAAAAACAGCCCAGAAACATCCCACTGCTGGGCTCGGGCCTCACTAGGGGGAACGCACAGTATACTCGCCACGCTTGTCAAGGCGGCATGGCAGGTGAGACACACATCTTGATGTGCAGTTTCATCGCGATGTTTTTCTTCACAGCTGTTAGCACGTGGTAATTGTAAACTGCCTAAAGGATGCATGCGTTCCGGACAGGATTCGAATCCGCGCCCTTTGAGTTTGGGGACACGTGCGCTAGACATTACGCCACCACGAATTTTATTTTTATTTATATTTATTTATTCATGTATTTACGGTATTAGGTCAAACAAATTATATAGGGTAAAATTCGGATAGTTCCTCATTGGGATTATTGCCCCCGTTTTGAAAACATTATGATAGGGACATTGGTGCTCTTTGAAATCTTCTATAATTAGAAGTGCTACTCCAGCAGGCTTCGGTGGCACGTAACCTGTAGCATTAGGCTCACGTGTCTTGTCTGTGTGAGCAGAAATTTTCCGCGGAGAGACTGACGGGCGGTCGAAATTATATTTGTGAGTAATTACTATTGAATATTTTCTTATTTATTAAAAAGGATAGTCGGTGCGGATAGTCGTGTCGTAAGGGGGCAACTATAAATTATTTGATGAACAAAGACAATTTGTAATTTTTTGTAACTTACTGTGACTAGGTAGGTATTACATGTTTTAAATAAAGTAAATACTTAATTGTTTCACGGTCTAGGTGAGCAAAATGCCTCGCAAATATATAAAGTTACACACTCTTTTATAGTATAGGTATAATATATTTAGTATATAAAATGTAATTGACAAAGAGTATACATAAAATTAAACATATTGTAGGTATGCCCCATTTTCAACATATGATTTTGTAAACTCAGCATAAAGCTGCTGGAGTTTCATTTTACATGGATTTTCATTACAAAATCCATCTTACTTATTGATTCCATCGTAGATCAAATCAAATCACATTTATTTGTTTTAAACATGGTAATACAGGTGGTTGTTATATATGTGGTAGTGTACACATGTGTTGCTCACATAGGAGCATATAAATATATGTATGTGACAAATATTAAACTATAATACATGAAATTTACTAATACTGATCAATGTCAAAAGGAAAATTAATTATTAATATGCAATAATGTCAAAGTAGCTATTTATAATTGAGAAATTCGTCCACCGAATAAAACATTCTATTTAGGAGCCATTCTTTTAATTCAATTTTAAATTTATTTATCCGAAACTCTTTTGGGTGGTTCGGAATTTTATTATAAATTACACAGCACGTGCTATAGCTATTCCAGATATCTTAAATAATGTTTGTGTGTATAACGTTGTCGTCAGCTATTTGCAGTCCACTGCTGGACGTAGGCCTCCCCAAGACGGCGCCACTCATCTCTGTCCTCTGGCTTCCTCATCTAGCGCCTACCGACGACCTGCGATAGACATTGTGTGTATATTTCATATCAATTTTCTTGCAGGTCTTAGAAGATACAAATATAAAGTTCTAATCCCGCACATATAAAGTGGTGGGCCCAAATTAGTTATCAGTAATTTTATTAAAAACTTGGACATGCTCGCGACTTCGTCCACGCTTCGCTTGAAATTGCAGCAGGATTCTCGAGACACAAAGTACCGCAGCATTCAAAAAATAATGTAAGCTATTGTTTTAGTGAAAACTGTGTCGGAATAATGTAATTTTCGTGCATCCGAAAACTTCGAACCGCTCCCAGGAAAATTCCCGCGGATTCCTGGGATAAAAAATCACACATTTTATTACATGAAATTTGGTATCCGTAAAGGTTTTTTTAATCTGACCGTATTAAATCATTCCCGCGGGATTCCCGATATAAAAAGTAGCGCAGATTTTAAGTCTAAGAATTAGCTGTCGATCAGCAAAAACTGCATCAAAATATTTTCAGTGAATCCCAAACAAGCAGACAAGAAATCTATAAAAAATGTATCCTGTTCTCCGTCGTTTATATAGTCTATTCCAGTTGTTTTTTTCAAAGAGCTTCAATGTACAGACACGGCATGTTTAGAATTTTATAATATTATAAATAATACAAAATAATATGTTACTAATCAGTTGCGTATATCAAAGATATTAAATCATAAGAAAAATGTAATTTACCAATTTTAGAAAAAAATGGTTTCAATTATTATCATAAAAATCGTTCAAATTTATTATTTGTCAATAATGTAAATAACTTTTCGTCTATCTATGCATATATTATTCGATAGCAAATTTTATGTAATAAAATGTGCGATACTTTTTATTCCGGGAATCCCGCGGGAATTTTCCCGGGAGCGGTTTGTAGTTGTACAGATGCATAAAAATTAGCTTATTCCGACACAGTTTTCACTAAAACACCAGCTTACATTATTTTTTAAATGCTGCGGTACTTTAATAATTTCACATCAAGCGTGGACGAAGGCGCGGGCTTATCCAAGTAATATATATATAATAAAACTGTAAAGGTCGAATTTCTGTACAATGAAAAAAAAATGCTAAAAACCGAGTCAGGGGGATGTAAGAAGTGAAATAGAACTAATTTAGATTTTTTTAAATTTTATATTTATCATTTTGTCTGTCTGTTTGTACCGGCTAATCTCCGAAACGACTGGACCGATTTAAATGAAATTTTGTATGGTGGTAGCTTATATCCTTCAACATATAGGACACTTTTGATCTCGAAAAATTAAAGAGTTCCCGTGGAATAGTTAAAAAACCGCATCACACGGATGAAGTTGCGGGCATCAGCTAGTTATCATATAAAATAGCTGTAAGAATTTATGCAAACAATAGTTCTATCTTATATTATCTTAGCATATTTTTGCATTTTCTTTCTTTTATTTTATTAATATTGATAATATTATTAGGCATTCACGTTTAATTATATTTATACTTGGTATTGTAATTGCGACTATCTATATTATAGACAAACATAATTATTAATTAAATTATTACTCTATTGACGATATTTGAATTGTAAATGCTGTCCACACATTAGAACTTTTACATTAAATAAGTAATTAATTTATAGAATTTGAAAATATAAAGAACTCACAAACATTATATACTATACAATAAATATCAAATTAAATATAAACGAAATAATCAACTACTAAAAATAAAATTAACTTAAAATGGTAAAAAATGAAAAATAAAATTCCCATAAAGCTCGCCCAGTCTCAAACAACGCAACCCGTGGAACAGGTTACATATTTGAGCCGTTTAGGGTGGAGACTTTCGGCTCATGGGGGCCAATTGCCCACAAATTATTTCAAAATATTAAAAAACGTCTGGTGCGATACAACAGGAAACCGGAAGACGAGTTTACCTTGTTCAAAGGATTATCCTCTGTATTCAGCGAGGTAATGCTGCCAGCCTTCTAGGTACACTGCTCAGCGACAGCGGTCTGGTGGAGGAGGACGGGCTTTAGTATAGGTTTTATTACTACCTATTGTATATATGTATATATATATATATATATATATATATATATATATATATATATATTATATATATATATATATATATATTATATATATATATATATATATATATATATATTAAGTTAGTATTATTTATAGGATAGTTTTATTTTTAGTAGCTGATTATTTCGTTTATATTTATATATTAAACTAGCTTCTGCCCGCGACTTTGTTTAGGTAGAAGGTGAAAATATTTTTAAATCTTAATGACTGCCTTGTACATCATAAATGCGCGCGCAGTATTTGATCATTATCTTGCTGCGATGTTATTGTAAAACTGCGATATCTCCTAAGATATTCATTGAAATCGAATGATGTAAATGGCAAATTTGTTTTAAATTAAATACTTGTGATGAATAAAGTATTTATTAAGGATTAATATCATGTTTATAAAAACACACAAATAATGCATTATTTTAGAACAAATTTGGTTAGCATAAAAAAGGTTATAGTGAGCCAACCTTAAAAGATAGACATATGCTGTTTCGGACTTTTTTTTTTGAATTTTCAAAGGGGAATAATTCTGTCACACATGATTTTTTTCGAAACTTTACCCGTTTACGCAGCGCACGCAGCGGAAACTCTCAAAAGGAAAAAAACTGATTTTGAAACATTCTTCATTGCTGCTCCGCTCCTATTGGTCTTAGCGTGATGATATATAGCCTATAGCCTTCCTTGATAAATGAGCTATCTAACATTGATAGAATTTTTCAAATTAGATCAGCAGTTCCTGAGATTAGCGCGTTCAAGCAAACATTATTTGTAAAGTAACATAATAATGTGATTTTAAAATTTTAATTTATTGTATAAGTTCAGCAGACAGGCAGACGGCCCTCCTCATGCATAGCGGTTACCATCGCCTATGGACATTTGCAACACCAAAGTTACCTATGTACTGCTGCTCTCTAAAGGGAGACTGCAATCTGGCCACTAATGCCGGAACACAACTCAAGGTTGTTATGGTGGTATACTCTAGACCAGGTGTTGTAGCTATCCAGACGGACAAATACCCTACCACCTGACTGTGGGTTGTTTTGTCGCTTGTTACGACAGGCCGCCTGTCTCTGTTCCTATACGGAGGAAAACGTGTGTGGCCTTGCTGTAACATAAATTAATTAACAAATAAATAAATCTTAAAGATGATATAATACTACATAGGCTACTGTAAAATATACTAAAAATATTTCAGTATGTTTATAAGTTAATAACAAAAATGATAAATTATAATCCGCAAACAAACACACATATTGTATATCCCAAATTAGGCAACTATTACGCTTGTATTATGAGTAATATCTAAGGGACTACTCTGGGAACACTCCCAGATATCCAGCCCATAGTATTCAACAACAACAAACATTTGTTTCCGACCATGCCAGGAATCAAAACCGGAACCTTTGCATTCCAATGAGTTAGGCCGGCTAAGGCTTACCCCATCAACCACAGAGGCCGTGGAATTGATACATTGATTGTATGATTAGAATGAAATTAAAATGCTACAAAACTTACCCTAAATCTGTATTTGCCAACGGGTGGTCTGGCATACGGAATACCCTCAAAACTGGTATATGGTCTTCCATTGGTTGAAACCTTCGAAGAACCTTGGAGCACTCCATGGGTGACCCGTACCACTGGATTAGGACCTTGGCTAGCAACGGATATAGCTAGTGAAGATATTATAAACAGTTTTAACGTTTCCATATTTAAACACGGCGACTACATGCGCATGCGCCGACTGTTCGCGAATAACTGTTGCTCAAATAGTTTAAAAGGTAGTTTATAGATAGATCAACGTGGGTTGGCGACTTCGCTACAAGTTGTTATGTTTACGTAAATTATTGCCCACGACAGTTACTACAATTCATTTGTCTCACTACTTGTTAAAATCTATAATATTATAAAATTCTAAAAATGCCGTGTTGTTGTGTGTTTTATATTGAAACTATTAAAAAAAAACTGAATAGACTATATAAATGACGGCTTACACGATGCATTTTTTAGATTTCTTGTCTGTTCGTCTTATTTGTTTGGGATTCACGTATAAATTACTGGGCCGATTTTGATGCTGTTTTCACTGACGACAGCTAACTTTTAGACTGACAATCTGCGCTACTTTTTTTATCCCGGGAATCGCGCGAGAATTTTTCTGGGAATTATTTAAAATGGCCAGATTGAAAGAAAAATTCAAATTCCAATGCGATTTTTTGCTGATCGATAGAATATTTATGTAATAAAATGTTGTGATATTTTTATCCCGAGAATCTTGCAGTTATTTTCCCTGGAGCGGTTTGTGGTTGTTCGGGTGCATAAAAAATAGCTTATTCCGACACAGATTTCACTAAAACGATAGCTTACATTCTTTTTTAAATGTTGCAGTACTTCGAGTCCCGGGAATCCCGGGGGAATTTCAAGTCAAGCTTGGACGAAGTCGCGAACATATCTTAGTTTCATATAAGAAATATCAATTTTCTACCAATGATAACGTAAAAGAATGATAACGCTAATATTAGATTTAAAAAAATATATTTTAAGGACTTTTGGACAAACGTCTATCTCAGTCCGTGAAGATAAAAACCTTACATGCAGAAAATAATTGTGATCTTGCAAGTTCATGTATGCAAAATAACTTCATTTATGCTTTTAACATTAAAGTTTAAAACTAACTTTGCTTCTACAGAGAAGCGGTCGGCTAACAAGTAATGAAAATCTCCAAAGTCCAGCAAGTCTAAGCATATATAAGCAATATTAGATAAATCAACCAAATTGACTTAATTTGGTTGAAAGGCACAGAACTGAGAGGAAATGTCGATATGCAATGACAAAGAATGATTCAAGTTTATGTTTATATAGGTCACTTTGGTTGATTGACAGAAAGAAATGGCTAAAGTAAGGTATAAAAACTTGATATTGATTGAATTCGTTGCTATATGGGCAGTCTCAAAATTTTATTGTCTATTGTTTAATGTACCATTGATAGTAAATTAACATTATTTGGATTTAATGTCTAAGGTAACTAACTAGTACTTAGGCCAATTAACAAACAGTAAGACATAGGAGCTAGGTGATAGATTTTTTTTTAATTGCATGAGTTCAGCAGGCAGGTAGACGGCCCATCTGATGGAAAGCGGTTACCATGGCCTATAGACATGTGCAACACCAAAGACGTTACACATGCGTTGCTGCTCTCTTAAGGGAGACCGGAAACTGGCACTAATGCCGGAACACAACTCAAGGTTGTTATGGCGGCATACTCCAAACCAGGGGTGGTAGCCATCCTGACGGCCAAATACCCTACCACCTGGCTGTGCGATATTTAGTCGCCTTTTACGACAAGCCACCCGGCCGCTGGAAATTGTATTCTTTATCCGTTCCTACATGGATAATATGTAACGCTGTTATCGTAATCTTGGAAGTGTTCTGTCAATATATTTTTGTATTTCAAGTACAAGCTTATATATATATAGCTTGAGAACGTTCCCTTCTGACACAGTCTCAGAGCTTTTTCCTTAAATGTTTTTATTTTTTGTATATGTCGTTTATAAGCTTGCAATTTTATTTTACGTTTAACGGACCTCTAGAATGTTTATTGCATGTACAACCATTTTTGTAAGAACTTGCCGACGAGATTTTCTCACTGCACTACAACATGGAGTTGTTTCAAAACGGAGTTATAAAAGTTTTTCGAGCCCAGCAACGCTCCTGGTGTGGCAAATGTCCGTAGGCACTTTCCGTCAATTAGGAAGTCTGTGTTTGTTTGTTTCAGGCAATTAAAAAAATGTGTAAGTTGAACTCAATAAAAATATTTTATTGAAATTAACAGTGATTATTACGAAATATTAACTACAAATAAAAAAAAATGTGTGTGTAGTTCACGCGCAGTAGAAGTGAAACTTCAGAGAATATACTCACAGATAATTCTTCTCTAACTTTTGTAAATATAAATGTTACGTGTCAATAACAATTACAATCGGGTGTGGCGGCGCAGTGGTCGCCCTGAAGAAAACACCCCTTGGCAGTGGACTGTATTTATTTATTTATAGGTGCTACAACAGCAACAGGTGCGATCAGCACAACTGTATCAAATGGCACGTTCAAGGTTAATCAACACAACTTAGCACTGAACGTAAATAGCACTAATTACATCGATTACACCGGTCGATACGAGTGGCACTAATCACAATGCACTTGGTGGTGCGCAAGATCCTCGTAGTCACGCTGAGAGTCCAATGGCTGTAGAGTCTTCCGAATGCTTGAGATGAGACCTTACTTGAGATTTGAACTGAACCACTTGCCGGCGGCTCGCTCCGCGCTTACTAAGGTACTACAAAAATGCAGACGCTTAGCAGCTAACGGAGCGAGCCACATATCCGCGGTAAGCGGGGCGTGGGGGCACGGGATTTATGGGGGAGAGGTCAGGGGGGTGATTCTGTCCGCAACAATAAACATCTACCTACAATGTACAATACTATATATACCTTTACACTATAAAATAAAATAAAAAAGTATATAATAAAAAGTATTACAGTGGAAACTCTATAACTCGAATCTTGTTAAGTCGAAATCCTCAGTAAGTCGAAAAAAAACGCAGTTCCCTTCCACTAAACCCCCAAATACTCGGTATCTCGAATTATTTAGACTTTGTAACTCGAACAAAAGGTTATTTCCCTGCGTAGGCATTTTAGTACATATTTATCCTCGATAACTCGAATTTCAAATATCAGACTCTGTAAGAAGTTAGTCGAAGTTAGTCAAACATAATGACGTCTTATTTAGAATTCCCCGAACTCGAAGCAATAAAATCGAAAAGGAGTGTCCGGTGCGTTTATTCTATTGTTTCTGTCTAGTACATGTGCAATGAATTAAATTTTCTAAGTCACACAGCTGTGTACCATAAGGTAATAAACAAACCTAAACCGCTAACTAGCAACAACATGAGTCTTAAAAGGCGCTTTTTTAAGTCGAAATTTTAGCTCTCAAATACTTCATATCTCGCTCGAACTTCTTGTTAAGTCGACGACTCAATAGTCGAAATTTTTTGCATTTCCCTTGACACTCGAGATATCGAGATGCTACTGTATAAACATATTGTTACAACTTAGGCCCTGAAAAAGACAAATGCCACTCCTAGTCCCTAAAAGCACATCTTATTACCTGTCGGCATTTGAACTTATTGTAATCCTTTTATGATCGTCTTCTTTTGTTCACTCAATTATTGGCATACGTTTCTAGTTATTGTAGAGAACAGCCTATTGTTCTATTGTACTCGTTTACGGCCGCTTGCAGGCTGCATCATTAGCCAGGTCTTGCAGATTACGATTACAAACTAATTTTAGGAAATTGTGTCGACTTTGCCGGGCGGACACATTTGCATTTGTGAAGTATAAAATGACGCGGCCTGATTGAGAGAGGAGTCAGTTGAGCTACAACTACGATACGGGCGTGATGTATATACATTCGGGAATCTAATAGTGACGGACTTTGCGCGTTTTATTGAATTACGACCTTCTGCATTATGTTTGGATTTGTTATTTTCGGTTTTATTTGTACCTGTGTTATACGTGTTTGTATAGTTCTAATAAACTCTATAATAATTCTAACGGCATTCTAATTCGAGTCTCGCTAACTCGTAACAATATTTACAGATAAAAATGTAGTCTAGATCGCCGCCGGTGGCGAGCATTCCTGAAATCCTGGTTGCATTTCTCCGTTCTATTGTAACACTGATTCATTGCCCTAAGTATAGGCCAGATAATAATAATATTAATATAAATCCTTTAGCATACATCCGTCAACATATTATACAAAATAAACTTCTTAAGTATCACTTTAAATTTTCCACTGTATTTGTCTAAAAATATTATTATTAGTTTTATTTCGGTCCGAATTGGACCTATGTTTAATCATCGGTCTTTTTGACTCTCTAATCTGTGCTGCACAATGTAAAACTCGTATCTCAGTCTCTTGCACGTTTAGTCCTATAGATTTACGTAATTATCTCTTTTTAGTTTCGCTTTTTCGTTTCATCGAATTTTAAATCACAACGATTCTAAAGAAGTTTCCCTTCAAAAACAGGTTATGCAGTCAATATCGTACTACAGATATCAGGCGTATAATTGCTTGTCCAACCGGTGTAAAGTATTTAAGGATCTACCTAAATGATTCGATATCTCGACAGATAGAATATAACTACGACAAATGTGTATTACAAAAACTTAATAAAAAAATTACGAATGGTTTACATAACTTTTTTTTGTGATTCATTCGTACTGTTAAGAGTTTGCGGGACTCGAATTAAAATGCCGTTAGAATTATTATAGAGTTTATTAGAACTATACAAACCCGTATAACACAGGTACAAATATAACCGAACACAACAAATCCAAACGTAATGCAGAAAATCGTAATTCAATAAAACGCGCAAAGTCCGTCAATATTAGATTCCCGATAAGGTACACATGTCACGCTTAGATCATAGTTGTTGCTCAACTGACCCCCTCTCTCAATCAGGCCATCGTTTTATACTTCACAAATGCAAATATGCCCGCCCGGCAACGTCAACATAATTTTCTAGAATTAGCCTGTACTTATAATCCGCAACACGTGGCTAATGAGCGGCCGTAAACGAGTACAATAAGTCAATAGGCTGTTCTCCCCAATAACTAGAAACGTATGTTAACGTAAAAATTAGTGAACAAAAGAAGACGATCATAAAAGGATTACAATTAGTTCAAATGCCGACAGCTAATAAAATGTGCTTTTACAGATCTGTACGTGGAATTTGTCTTTGTCGGAGCCTAAGTTGTAACAGTATATTTTTTTGGTAAGTTTTGTATAATACGGATTTGTCGAACTAAATTCTGTGAACTAATATTTTCAAAAATTTGAAACTACGTGAGCGAGATAGCGAACTTCTTTAGGTAGGTCCTTAATTTATTGAGAGCAAATAAATAAGTTATTATTAAAAAAAACCAATCAGGACCTTCAGTACATGCGTGCGTCAAAACCAACTACTACATTAATTGTAATATGATCTTATTTAAAAGTATGAAAGAAAATATATTCTAAGGGATACCTTTTCAATTTTAATCAACTAGAAGATTTTAAGGGGCTTCTGTGTAGTTATAAAGATGTTTACTACCAAGAAGGCATAAATGACGAAGAAGCTCCGCTATTCATGGCCAGGAACTTATTATGTATATATAACATTTCTATCAAAGTGGTTAGGAATATGTCGTATGAAGTGCCATATTTGTTACGGTTCCATACATCTTTTATGTTACGTTCATAAAGAAAAGAATTATAAGTAGCAAAAGAAATTATACTTGAAGTATTTGTCCTTTTTTTGCAATAAATATGTAGGAAATAACTGTAACGACTGACCTCCATAGTCGTTATAATATATAATATTATGTAATATGATTTATTTAAATTCTAATCGAGGAAGGCCTAATAAAGCTACGTTTTGACGGTTTTAAGCGTGGTAATTTTTTGTAATTACCGCGCTTAAACGTAGTTTTGTTATGTATACAAGTCGCTGAAAATTTAAGAAAATATTACGAAAAAGGCCTCTCAAAAAGAAATTGATATCATTATTGTACCGGCCCGCGATATACAAATCCGCGAATACATCTCTTGTAAGTGTCTTGGAACAGAATATAAAGTTATGTGTAGGTATATACGTACTGAGAAGGCCAGCCGTGGTTAGAGCGGATTGTTAAATGAGAGACTGGTTTAGGATATAACTTTACAAGGTAGGCCTTGTTCACCTTTTATATAATTAAAACTAGCGATCCCGGCAGACGTTGTCCTGCCTAGAAAAAAATTTAGAACCCGAATATTTAAATTAAATATAGCCTATGTTACTCAAGGATATTATAGCATTCTAATGGTGAAAGAATTTTCGAAATCGGTCCAGTAGTTTTTGAGTTCATCCGTTACAAAAATACAAATCTTTTCTCTTTATAATATTACTATAGACACTTATACATAAATTATAAAGTAATACAATTAAGAAAACTTAGTTATAGTGTATTGTATCTAACTATAAATAGAATACTCAGCCTAGGTAATCGAAGTCAACGGGTAAGGTTCCCAAACGACTGGCTACGTTACCTTACCGATTCGTTGTCCGAAGTGGGAACTAGTTCTATGATTACTTGAAGAGTTCAAAGAGCTGTTTATAGAGGCTCATAGTGTCAGGTCTCAGAGCCCAGTTCCAAGCGTCTCAACAGCAAACGTATACAAGTGTCATTGAGGGTTGCATATTTGCACCGTTTGAGTGACCAGTTGTTTCCGTCGCTGAGCTAGCTGATCTAGCCGTATTTGGTAAATTTTTCTGAAGTTTTCTGAACTTCAGAAAAATGTACGATATCCACAGTATATTTCACTTTACACACCTGAACACAATTCTAATCATCGAATTTACACTTCACTTGAACATTTATTGGCACATAGATCGCGGTCGAATAATCCTTTCCAACAAACACTAGACGTTTATTTATATTTTGCGCTAAAACCCACGAATTTCCGTAAACGGTATCTCAAGTGGCGCCATCTCCAAACAGCGAATGTTCGCGGGAACAAGGTTTTCATAACAAAACAACTACTTATTTTCACAACTTACAAAGTTATACATCGTATACAATTACTTACCTAGTTTCATATGATCTATTAGCGGTTTCGGCAGACGTTGTCCTGCCCTGAAAAAATAAAAATATAGAACCCGTTTTCAGCGCCACCTACCGGGTATAATTGTGAATCTAGACCATCCCCGGATCCACTCAAATACATTTTTTTTTACACCCTGGGTTACCTTATTGAAGTTTTAGTAGGGATCCCTAATTATTTCTAGTACTATTACTAGCTATTATAGCCTATATTAATGTAGCAACTGGTGAAAGAGTTTTTGAAATCAGTCCAGTAGTTTTTAAGTTTTTTTGTTACAAATATATAAAAATACAAGCCTTTCCTCTTTATAATATTAGTATAAATTAAATTTTGGCATTATTATATGAGTAATTACTACAACTCTAGTTTCGTGACATTCCTATTAATATTATAAATGTGAAAGCAACTCTGTCTGTCTGTTCCGAAACTCAGTATATATATATATGTCTCAGATTAATAATAATAATAATCGGCAGGCAAACACACATATTGTATATCCCCAAATTAAGCAAGTTACGCTTGTGTTATGGGTAATATACAACGTACCACTCTGGGGCCGATCCCAAACACTCAAACCATAGTAAATAACGGAGAAAATACGTTTCAGAAATTTACTATACCAGGAATCAAACCCGGAGCCTCTGCGTTTGCAGTAAGATAGGCCGGCAACGGTTTGGCCCGCTCAACCACAGAGGCCGTCAAAGATTGCGATATATTTGTAAAAAAATCGTAAAGTAATATCTGATATGGGAGGTCGGTATGGCCGTGATTAATATGATGTTTAATAAATTGAAACTATGTATTTGTCGTGCTAAGAACATACTGTGACTGTGACTTTAAATTGAGGGTACTTACGTTTTTCTTAAAATACCTGCACTTGATTTTATTAAGTAGTGTTTTAGCTTATTAAAACCTGGTTTGTATTTATATGGTGAGGTTTATATTGTTGAGTACTCTATAAATGTTTTTAGGATTTTTAGTAAACTTTGTAATAAGTTTGAGATTAGAAAATTGCTAAAAGGTGAACGCTGTGTTGTTGGTTCTACAATATAAAAACAGGTGAAATCGCCTAATAGGGATATTCTACGTTCGTCGATTGAACAGAGCGAAAGCTCTGTTGGACAAGGAGCACATAATATGTTGTGGTCGATAATTACTGTCTAATAATTGCAGTATTCTTTGAGTGCAAATTGCTGCTCGACACCTGACAAACGTGGATGCAATTCTTGGAGTAGTCCTAATATTTCTGTGTATTATTTTGCTGTATTAAGTATTGTAATTGTAATAATTCTAGTGTAATAAACTTTGATTACACTATTTCAGATTATTATTGTGTTATAGTGGAGCGGTGAGCCTACATATATATATTAGGGTGGGTCAAAAAATTATATATTTTTTACAAGTGACATGGAATAATGGGTTGTTAGACACCTTAAAAAATTCTCACAAAATGTGAGCTCTTAATTTCAATAGGAAGGTCCTCCGCATACAGTTTAGAGATTTTTCTTAGGCCAATAGAAAAAAAATCATATCCCCGTTATTAATTGATTTAGCAGCAAAATTTGTAATACTTTTTTGTAGGAAATCGAAAGCTCTACAAAAAAGCGTTTCTACATTTCTATCGTAAATGTCACCATTTAACAAATATTGAAGATTGAAGTTTTATTATTTTCAGAAAAATTACTTTTTGCTTATGAATTTTGTAACTCATGAACAAATAAAGTTTATAAAATGGGTTATATATATTTTTGTAGTCATTTTAGGGATTTTGATGATTTTTGCCATTTTGTTCGTTTTCGCATTTTGGACATTTGGGTCATTTTGGGCATTTTGGTCATTTTTGGTGCTTTTGACATTTTGGTCATTTGGCTTTTTTGAAGTTTTCAGATAGACGGACGGAGGATAGATAACTAAAACTAGAACGGGTTGAAATAGGGGATGAAAGTTTGTATGGGAGACCGATCATTTCTCAAGTTTAGAAGATATAATAATTCATCATCTATAAAAAAATGCGATTTTAGCTCGATCTGTCTGTTTATTTAGCTTTCACGGAAACACTACTGGAGTACTGGATCAATTGTGGTGTAATTTAGTACATATGTAGTTTTAATACCGAAAATCGACGTAGGTACTTGTCGTACCAGGAGATGGATAGTTTGCGATATAAAATGAAGTGGATCTTCAGGGGGCAAATAGTACTGACATAAAAATTTAACACAATGTAACCTGTAGGTAGGTATTAACGCCTGCTCTTTAAACAAGAGGTACGCACTAGAGTTTATTATAACCGTTATTTAACTTAAGCTTTCAGGTCATAATGCAGAGATTTAAAATAATCGATTTAATATGTTGAATCTGGCAACATTATTGTCATTCTATCTGTTGTGGCAACCTATCATTTGTTACCAAATCCATTACCGGCTGGTAATAAATATTCTACGAGCGTTGTCTCGTGTCAACCGTATTGGAAATAAGTTTAAGTAAACAGCCCGAAAATTTTCTTTTAACTTTACGAGTGGAGCCTGCTTTAAGTTTTACAGCATTTTAAGTAAAGATCACGGGTTTATTGTTTCAATGATTTACTATTTTATACTTATTACTACGCCTTTAAATTGCATATTACAAGAAGGAGGGTCTTCGTCGGGTAAATATTTTTTTCTGTCTTTACTGATACATATACTATACATAAAGAATAGTAGTTGTAACGGACACAATGTTCCAAAGAGTAGAGAAGAATAAAACGAGGATTTTTGATTCTAAAGTTAACAGCTGTAGATAGGAGAAAACGAGTGACTGACGGTTAAATATAAGGCCGATTGCCCCCCTGCAAGTCGGAGCGGTCGCACGTTACTGTAAGCAAAATCCATAATATGTACATAGCTCATTAGCGGAGCGCACTAAGCTCGCAGCGAGCCGAGGGCAATCACGTACTCATTCTTGTAATTCTAACCGTTGTACGTTATTGTAACAAAAAAAATATAGTGCGTATGTGGCTCGAGAGTGCAATTGTCGGTTTTTGCCACGAATCAAAGGCTGCTGCAGTTGGCCGTCAAAGGCAAATGTAGAAGAAAGAAAGACAGCAAAATACTTTATTTGAAGAAATAGCGACATAATTACATTCATTAAACATTATTATACTTATACACATAGCATATTTTGAAAATTTGTACGCCGCATTTTTACCAAATATGATTTGCACTCAGCACATTGCTGTGCCGGAATTATATCCGATACAATGCAAACGTGTAGCGCTCGTGAGCCCCGTACATACTAGAACTGCGTTACTGTATCTATCACAGCTACCGCTAATGTACTTACAGCTAAAGTTCTTTTTTTTATAGCTGGAGTACAGCAGACAGGCAGACGGCCCACCTAGCGGAAAGCGGTTACCGTCGCCTATGAACGTTTGCAACACCAGAGATATCACCAACGCGCTACCGGCCTCGAAGAGATTTTATGACGCCCTTTTAAAGAACCCCATATTGTAGCGCTGTGGGAAAACCACAGCTGGGAGCTCATTCCAAATCCTTACGGTGCGCAAGAGAAACGTTCTAGAGAACCGTTGCGTACAAGAGCGAAGGGGCTCTAGGAAGTGAGGATGAACGCGCAGCCGATGGCGTGCGGTGCGGTGGTAAAAAGAAGACGAAGGCACCATTCTGAACAGTTCCTCTGAACACTCCCCATTGTACAGTCTGTAGAATACGCAGAGAGGCGCGAAGTACCCGGCCTAACTTGTTCGGCTGTCGCGGGCAGTTGACTCTAGTCAATTCCGAGTGACGTTTTTGCATATTCACTCGTTTTTATAGATACTCAAAATAATATGCTTTTATTTGCCAGGGAAACTTCGTTCGCATTGCTACGACGATGACGTATATGTTAGTGAATTGCAACGATGACACCAAAAAAAAGCTATGAAAGCGTCACTTTCTTTGCTGTACTATTCCACGAAAACGACGTCATGAATGAATGAATGAATGCAAACACTTTATTGTTTACCAAAAATTAAAACTACGTTCTTAAAAACTAAAATTTGCTTTCCAGTGAGCTTGGCCGAATAAAATGCTTCGCCCGCTCAACGACAGAGAAATATTAATTAATTCGATTATGAATAATACTGATTTAAAACATTTTTTAAGGACGCTATAAACCTCGTAAAGCTATTATCAATTGGATTTAAAGAACACCTTGTAATATTACTTTAATCCTATCAGGGATGATTTCGCAAAAATCCTGAAACGATTATGTCTTCTTTAGTTCAAATATCATTTTTTTAAGCTTAACTTGTTACTTGAGGAATTGTTTCATACAAATTCATTCATTATTTTCTATTTTATCTCCATAAATTTAATTTATGAGGCAAAAGTGTACCTATGCCATCCTAAATTATACAAAATTGTTAATGACATTATCTTAATGTAATTTCTTTATAAATAATATATTAACTGAAAAAGACGTAATTGTATATTAAATATTTGTTGTAATTCTAAGATCATCATAATCAGTAATATAATGAATAATATAATATAATAATAATAATTATGTGGTGAACAATAAAGTGTTTTCTATTCTATTCTATTCTATTCTAATCATAAAATCTATATGTAGTAGTAAGGACAACAAAGGGCTTGTAACCAAAACTGCAAAAAATTTGTATGCCTGCTGTCAAGGCGAAACATGTAACTTGAGACTTAGCATAACATCTGCAAAAATGTCCATGTTTCAAACAAATAAATTACTTTGACTTTGACTAGGATATACAATTCTTGTCAAAAATTGAAATAAGTATGTAGGAATTGTATTTGTTATTATAAACCATATGACGGAAGTAGTCTATAACCGTATAGAGTATTCTTTCATGTAGTAATCGGAAGTCATATAACCGGATGTCAAAGTAGAAGCATTTATTATCAAACCAACGGATATCGGAAATGGAGTAACCGGAAGTTGGAAGTTAATACGGATGGTGGAAGTTGGTTTTATAAAGGAAGTGAAACTAAAGTGGCGCTAAAGCATTGCCGGATGGTGTCACTGCGGTGCGCTACGAGGACCTTTTAAATACGTGGTGTTCGGGCAGAGGAGGAACAGTCTTCAACCGACAGTCTACAACCAGTAGTCCACAATGACAGTCTTGGACAAGGATCGCATAATATATCGTGGTCGATAATTAATGTTTGATAATCGCAGTATTCTTGGAGGGCAATTTGCTGCTCGACACCTGACAAGCGTGGATGGAACTCTTGGAGTTGCCCTAATATTTCTGTGTGCAATATTTAATATTGTAATTGTAATAATTCTAGTGTAATAAACTTTGATTATAATATTTCAGATTATAATTGTTATTCTAGATCGTCTGCACGGTGTGAGTCTACAAGTACGTCCAGTTGTTGAGTCGTGAAAATTTAAGAAACAAACATTTGTATAATAAATACCTGGAAATGGAATTTAAAGCCCTTATATATCAGAATATTAAAGTAATTCTACGAAATACCCAGTAGATGTTTACCAGAAACAGATTGCAGTGTAATACTCATTCTCGAGAATTCTAAGCTTTCAATTGGCAGTTATGATTTCCAAGGAATTTATAGATATAGCAAATATTGATAGAGTGATAGACGTTATTTAACTAGCAGTACCTTCTTTGTCTTCTTATGCATATTTTCTAAACTAATTGTATATTTTGGTGTGCAATAGTGTTACCTATCTATCTATCTATAGTTGTGTTATTTCCTTAATCAGCAGATTCGACTCCTGACTAGGGTAATTAATTTAAAAAAATTTATGACTCCGCTTTAGTTTTCAACAAATTCGGCCTTGAGACTTCTTTGAGTATTTTTTGCATAACCTATAATAATAATAATAATAAGCCTCCGTGTTTGCCTTAACCAGCCGGCTGGGAGTAGGGATCGCTAGATCTAGGACTTAAGCTCCAGGGGTGGAAGTGATAAATGACAGAAGGAAGTAGCTTTGGTGAACCTGCAGTTTACCTTTCCACACTCCTTAACCACTCACACCCATCTTGCCCATCGCCAATCTAGTACGGCATTTTTGCGGCCTATGCAGGGAGTGGCGAGTCACCGTCTGCCCATTTTCTCCATATTCCACGTACATTGAGACGGGTAGACGCCATAGTCCCCTTGGTCCCAGATTCCAATAGCAGTCCATTCCGATAGCCTGGTACCTTTTGTTCTCATTTTATACAATAGTCTTACACTGACCGGGGTTTGTCCTTGGGCGCATTTTTATATGATGCAGAACAGGGATAATCGCCGGTCAGTGTCACGCCACATTTACATTAAATTTGTTAAAAGGGCCTCTGCGTGTTGCCCTTCCCATGGCCCCACGTAAGCCTGGGCCATTTTTATATCCCTTGATCTACAACGACATACAGGATAATAATAATTTATTGTAAAAAGCCAAAGTCTAATTAATTTACACGTAAGTGTTCAAATCTATCTATCTTATAGTTTCAGATTTGGTAGAGTGAATGTCAGAATTTATAAAGTGCGCCTCTGCCCTCTTGAAAAATTAAAAATTCAGTCTGTATATTGGGTATTGATCAATGCTGATTGAAAACTTTTATACCTGTTGTAAATTTACTATACAGAGATTTTTATTAATGTATTCAGGATTTTAGCAAGAAACATAGACCGGTGTCTTGAATATTTAAAAGGGTTTCATTGGATTAAGCCTTACTGTTCACTTTTAGGATTGACTTTTGTTCTAACACAAACTTTAAACCTTGTTACAGAGTTGTGTTTAAAATAAAAGGGAAATTAAATAATCCCTCGTAATATTTAAATGGAACATGTTTTTAATTTAATATTTTAGAGCACAAACGTTTACTCCAAATGGCAGAAAGTAGAGAAAGCATAGATTAGACCAACTTCAAAAGTAGCAGTAGTAGTATTTTTGTGCTTCATTGTAGTATGAAGGCAAGGATCCTATACTCCTAGATCGTACAGCCGCGTTATTTGTATTTGTGTCACTTGTAGAATTCATGTTGGTATATGAAAGAAAATGTCGTAAGGCAAAGCCTTATTATGTGTTTTATTGATTATAGTCAATTTAATATGTTATTCTCATCTCCAATAGTATGTTGTATTTTCCAATAGTATCCATGTTAAAATATCATTTCCAATAGTCATATTTAGTATAAAAAGTATCAAGTTGTATGTAATTTTTCTCCTTAGGTATGTTACGAGCTATAGGACTCAAATTAAAAATACCTTTGGAACTACTATAGAATTTATTAGAACTGTACAAACACGTATAAAACAAATACAAATAAAACTGGATGCAACCAGTTCACACTGCACGATTCCATACAATTCGACACGCGCAAAGTTCGTCGTCTATATCGCTAATCGAGAGTACTACAAACGTCTTACTCGTCTCGTAGTCGTCGCTTGACTGCTTGACTGCCCGCCCACCCTCCACCCGGGCATTGTCTTATACTTACTACATAGTACAAAAAAATTGGCCGCGCGCACTGAGTTTCCAAGAAATAGTAATTTGCACACCTGCGAACGGCCACAAAGTCGAAAACAATAACAATAAGGATTAGTTCGACGCTAATAATGGTTATAAAACAAGTAGAAAAACAATAGCATGTTTTCTTAATTACAAATTCAAAACACAAAAGAATTCCTAAATCCGGGAAGACAATAAACTGCGCTTACGACAGGCAGCTGTGCGCTTATCTTTGACGGCATGTAACAGGTCTAATATGTCTTGTAGTTTCCTTAATTTTCGGGACGAAGTTCCTTATGGCTCGTTATTCGGCGGATGGGAGCTAGACGAAAGAAAGTGTAACCGAGAGGAAAAATACTGACCGCTGTGTATTATTATAAAATTTCGAACTTTAACGCAATGAAATAAGATTTAAAATAAAATAATATCCAAGCTCTTCGAAACTTCGGTCTAACCAGGTGTCACATAGAGACCTCATTAGTTTATTATAAATGATGCAGTACACGACTGAATTTTTTAACAATTCGATAAGTAAGTGCGGCACATTCTCAACATTCTGATATATATCTAAGTGCTCATCCATCCAAGTGTGGATTCACCGTTGTGGGCACGATGGGCATGCTCATAACCCTAATGGACTTGTGATGTCACACTTACGGTCTGTTGAGGTCGATAGGCTGATGCTTGGCTTAATAAAATTAAAAAAACAATGAATAGCGCGTGTTTGGAACGCAGCGAAGTACGACACGTTACGTCACATTTTTAGAACATATTATCTGTTTCTTTTTGGCACATATACCTACAAGTATTCATTTCTCTTGGAAAAAAGAGATTTAATGTAACTTATAATTAATTAATTCTAATTAATTCTTTGAAGTTGTAAAATTTTATAAAAATCGGTTCAGTAGGTTAGAGTCTAAACGTGATGATACTGTGATGTTAATTTCGTGAGCGAACAGATAAACATTTTACAGGTTTATTAATTTACTTGTGTTCGCCCACGGCTTTGCCCACGTGGGACTATAAACTACAAAATCCTCAGGGCGTCATATATTTGGAAACATTTCCTTTATAGCAATGCATTATATCGATTATGAGCAAGTTCATACTTCGCCGAGTTTCGGGTGGAGGCTGTGACCAATACCTTTTTTGAGAGCTGTATCCGCGCCTGCATCCATCAGCAAAAGGCGCTGAATGCCAAACATTTCGTAGTCCAAAAAGATGTGGTGTAAAGTTTGAACATCAGCAGAACAATAATTGCAAGATGGAGATTCTATCATTCTCGTTCTATACAAATGCGATTTGACTTTGCAATGACCGGCGAAGCCGCTTAAGATAGAACCAACTTCAAATGTCTTTAAAGGTGCTCTTACACGAATAACTAAAATTGCTCATTCCCGGTCAATCCTCGACAACTATGACGTCATGACTACATCAAACAATTTAGGCCGATGGCTATATTTAGCAAGCTGTTGCTCAGATACGGCCACACAATACATGCAATTAGCAGCAATGCAATAAAAAAAACGTGCAAGAGCACCATAAGGGTAGAGGGCGAATCGAACGTTTGGATATGTTTACGAGTCAATATTTTATGTTCGTATACGACACATACAATTTGCGTGATCTGACAGACAGATATTACGAAAATAGGATGGAATTAGGAGTGGGCATAAAACCGGAAAACATCCGAACGTTGCTGTGAAAGATAATCGTCGAGGGATTTTTCGACCTTAATTAAATTAACCTTTGGATCATTTCAAGAAAGAATAAAATATAAAGTATAAGAAACAGTAAAATGTTAAGAATGAAATAATAAAAAAATTAATAATGAGTCATGAGAAAAACCTATCTAAAAAAAAGAATAGTATTCTTTTTCCATGTTTTGGATAGAGATATAAGATGATGTCATCTGCTGTCCATGTATGTCATTTTTATTTATATACATATATTTTTCCTTTGAGTCAGGTTGCCTGGAAGAGATAGCTTTTAGCGATAAGTCCGCCTTTTGTTTAACCAAGTAACTATTGTTTTGTTGTGAATTTTTGTAAGATTTGTTTTGGTGAACAATAAAGTGTTGTCTATGTCCAAGATGTAATTTAGAATCGTAAAATAAGCTTAGGAAATATATTCAAATCAATTCAAATTCAAGTTTTTATTCAAACTAAGTTCTACTGGCGATCATTTTTTTAAGGTCATACATATAAAACAAAATTTAAATCGACTTCCTATTCTATGTACACCGCTTCGCAACGGAAAGAAAATCCCCAGCAACACGTCTAACTAAAAAATAATTTCCTTGACATTTATCTCTCAGGCTCTTTTTTTAAATAAATACAGAAATATGTTATACAATTACTTTTGTAGAATTAATGCAGTTGTAACAAACAGCGCATACTTAATAAGACAAAAACATAATAAGCGTTATGTAGTAGTCTACAAGGAGTCAGTCTAATAGGTTAATACAGTTTGGCTGAGTCTGGGTAGGATCATTAGGCTTGGCGGCCGAGCTGGCCAGGTTATAGGTAGGCGACGCGTCGCATGTGGCGTTCCACAAGGGTCGATGCTGGGTCCGACCCTGTGGACCATTGGCTACGAGTGGCTCCTCCGCGAGCCAGTCCTGCCCGGGATGGGGGTGCTCTGCTTCGCAGACGACACCCTCATCACGGCCCGGGGCGGAACCTATGAAGAGTCTGTGGAGCTCGCCAACGCCGGAACGGCGTTGGTAGTTTAACGTATCCGGCGTCTTGGCCTGAGGGTCTCCCCTGAGAAAACGGAGGCCCTCATGTTCCGCAGACCACATAGACGTGCACCCCGGGACGCGCGAGTCGCTGTCCAAGGTGTTGCGGTAGCGGTCAAGCCCCAGATGAAATATCTGGGGCTTGTCATCGATGGAACGTGGAGCTTCGGGGCCCACTTCGTTCAGCTGGCCCCGAGGTTGATCAAATCCGCTACCGCCCTGGCCAGGCTTCTTCCGAACGTGGGAGGGCCGGGCGCGGTGGTGAGGAAATTGTACGCCGGCATCCTCCGGAGTATGGCACTATACGGAGCCCCAGTATGGAGCCATGCACTACACCGGAAAAACAGGACCCTGCTGAGGAAGACTCAGAGAGTCCTGTCGGTGAGGTCCATACGGGGATACCGTACTGTGTCATGGACGGCGGCGACATTGTTGGCGGGTGATCCGCCCTGGAAACTCCAGGCAGAGGTACTCGCAACAGTGTACCGCTTCCGGCAGGATTCTCAGGCGAGAGGAGAGGTGCCGTGTCCGGCAGAAACTCGGATGATCAGGGCCCAGGCGACCGAGGCTCTGATCCGAATTTGGCAGAGGGACCTGGAGTCCCCAGAAGCTGGGATTGCAACGGTGGAGGCGATCCGCCCCCACCTAGCTCATTGGGTCTCGCGGAAACGCGGAACCCTGACGTTTAGGATGGTGCAGATACTTACCGGGCACGGCTGCTTTGGTAAGAAGTATCTGCATCAAATCGCGGGGCAGGAGCCCTCCCCGCAATGTCACGAGTGCGGCGCACTCCAAGACACGGCGTTTCACACGCTCATGGAGTGCGCCGCCTGGGGGCCCCAGAGGGCCCTCTTAGAAAACGTCGTTGGCTCTGTGAGCTCGCTTCGTAGCATGGTCGAGGCGATGCTCCAGGGCCAGCAATCCTGGCTTGCGGTTTCCTCCTTCTGCGAGTCCGTCATGGCGCAGAAGGAGGCCGCAGAAAGAATTAGGGAGGAGGACGCGTACGCGGACCCCATCCGCAGGAGGCAGACCGGCAGTCGAAGGCGCCGCTACGCGCATCTCCTCCCATAATTACCGTCACAGGGGACTTCCCCCCCTGATTGATGAAGTGGGTCACTCTTCATCCACCCGGTGACTCCATCCCACTCCATCCCGGTGGCCACCGGGGTGGCCCAGTATTGCCGAGCGTGGGGGCGTCACGGTGCAGTAACTCTGTTCTAAATCCCGTGACGCCCTGTAAAAGCGCGGATACAGGGGCGCAGGTTTAGGTTTAGTGGGTAGTTTGGCGATCGGTTTCTCGCGACTGCTTCTGATTGAAGCTAGCGTGGAGAACCGGTCGCTGAGAGTCCCACACACCCTCGATGCATGCTTCTGCGCTACATTTGGCCCTTCCCCCGAAGAGCCCGAGGACGGTGTCCAAAGACATTACCCCTGCGTTATCAAAAAAAAAAAAGGATCATTAGGCTTTCGAATGACACATATTTTTTTAAAGATTATATTTTAAAACTTATATAGAAACTAAGATACGCCCGCGGCTTCCTCCATGATTGACTTGAAATTCCCACGGTATTCCCGGGACACAAAGTACCGCAGCTATCGTTTTACTGAAAACTGTGTCGGAATAAGCTAATTTTTATGCACCTGAACAACTACAAATTGCTCCCAGGAAAATCCCCGCGGGATTCCCGGGATAAAAATATCACATGTCTATCTATCTATCTAGGTGAATCAAAAAGTTCTTAGAAGTGCATATATATAAAACCTTTTTGGGAGAAGTTCGATATTTAAATTAAAGAGTGTCAATCACACAATATTTATGCCAACTGACACTTGTTTTTGTCAGTTCGTTCGCATGTAATAAATTGTTTTGTGCAACGAGTTGCTAAAAACGCAAAATTAAGGATAAAAGTGAGTTACGTGCGGTGATAAAATATCTTAGCTTGAAAAAAATGTCTACGAAGGAAAATTCGGACATTCAGCAGGCATTAGGGGATGATGCTGTACCCTATTCTACGGTTGCGTACTGGGTGGCTAAATTTAAAAGAGGTAGATCAAACTGTAAAGATGATCCGCGTTCTGGGCGGCCTTCAACCTTCGTCACGGAAGAAAATGTCAAAAAGGTTGAGAATCTGAGTTTGGAACACAGAAAATAACTATAAAACATATAGCTGAGATCCTAAAGATATATTTTCATTTTAATTGATTCACTGGGGTTCAAAAAAGTGTCGGCAAGATGGGTGCCACGAATGTTAACCGACGAAAACAAAAAGCAACGTTTGGAAATTTCTAAGCGTAAACTCGAAATGTTCCAGCGTGATTCGGATAATTTTTGCCGTCGCCTTGTCACCATGGATGAAACGTAGTTCTACCATTTCGATCCTGAAACTAAGAGCCAATCATGTCTTGGAAACGGCCATCCTCTCCATCCATCAAAAAATTTCGAGTTGCTCCTACTGCTGGCAAAGTTATAGCATCAGTGTTTTGTATAGTGAAGGAATCATTTTTATTGATTACATGCTAAAAGGCCAGACGATTACTGGACCATATTATGCAAATTTAATTCCGAAAGTGCATGAAGCGATGAAAGAAAAACGTCGTGGAAAACTGTCTTTAGGCGTGTTGTTTCTTCACGATAACACTCCCGCTCATCGATCGGAAGTTGCACTTAACGCAATCCGCTGTGCTGACTTTCTTTTTAATATATTTTTTATGATTTTTAATATTGATTCCAAGAACTTTTTGATTCACCCTCGTAAAATTTGGTATCAATCAGTGAAAAAAATCAAATTAAAATTAGTTTTTTTTTATTATGGACATTTTAAATCATCCTTAGAAAACTTCCCGCGGGATTCCTATGGTAAAAAGTAGTGCAGATTTTAAATGTAAGAATTTGCTGTCGACCAGCGAAAATCGCATTGAAACCGACCCAGTAGTTTTTACGTGAATCCCGAACAAACAGACAAGAAATCAAAAAATAGTATCCTGTTCACCATCGTTTATATAGTGTATTCCAGTTGTTATTTTTAATAGCTTCAATGTACAGACACGGATGTTTAGAGTTTTATAAATATTGTAGATAGATTCATGAATAATTGACACAGGGTAAATCCATAAAACGTGCAAATACATAAATAATAAAGAAGAAGTCTAATTTCGGATTCCCTTGCTATCAAAACAAGAATTTGAACGCATTTTGTTTAACTCGGCACGTTCGATATTGTTTTACAACTGTTTATTTCTTCAGGGAAAGTCGCTGGAAACGCACGATCTAATCAAATGCCATCATCTATAATTTAGGCGTTTTGCGCAACAGGGTCAGTGTGACGTCACTGCAGGTTTTGTTCATTAGGGCTGCTGTCTTTGTAAAAATGTTGAAGGTTAAATTGTTTACAACAACAACAATAGTCTTTATTGCACACCGACATAAAAACAGTATCACACTTTTATATTTTAAAATTAGAAGGTAGTAAGTACAATGGGCGGCCTTATTGCTTAAAGCAATCTCTTCCAGGCAATCTTTGGATGGACAAGGATCTTATTCACAATATTTTTTTATTGAAGTTTACTCTTTTTTATTATTGTGCGAGTTCAGCAGACAGGCAGACGGCCCACCTGATGGAAAGCGGTTACCATCGCCTATGGACACTTGCAACACCAAAGATGCTACAAATCTATCCGTGCAGGAACGGATAAAGAATACAATTTCCTGCGGCCGGGCGGCATGTCGTAATAGGCGACTAAACAACCCACAGCCAGGTGGTAGGGTATTTGCTCGACTGGATGGCGACCACCCCTGGTCTAGAGTATGCCGCCATAACAACCTTGTGTTGTGTTCCGGCGTCAGTGACCAGGTTCCAGTCTCCTTTAAGAGAGCAGCAGCGCATTTGTAGCACCTTTCGTGTTGCAAATGTCCATAGGCGACGGTAACCACTTTCCATCAAGTGAGCCGTCTGCCTGTCTGCTGAACACCTGCAATAAAAAAAATAAAAATATGCGCTGCTGCTCTCTTAAGGCAGACTGGAACCCAAGTGGCCACTAATGCCGGAACACAACTCAAGGTTGCTATGGCAGCCTACTCTAGACCAGGGGTGGAAGCCCTTCAGACGAGCAAATACACTATCATCTGGCTGTGGGCTGTTTTGTCGCCTCTTAAAATAGGCCGCCCCAATTCAGGAAATTGTATTTTTTCTCCGTTCCTGCACGGATAGTACTCCTTAAGAATCGATTTTCATTTAAGGCACCCGGTATAGAAATTTCATGAGGAGTGAAATACTATAAGTGCAATTCAAAATCATTTTTTTTTCTTTTAAACCACCCCTGCATTACAGCGAACAAAACAAAAATAATATTAAAATCAGTCAGTACGTTTTTATTAATTAAAGTAATTTAAGTGTTAATCTGTATGTCATGCTAATGTTCACCTCTCTTATACTAGCTTGTTTACCAAGATGAGTTTTAGCAAAACTACTATTATATTTCTGTCAGGCGGTCTGATATTACTTAAATTATTTTAATCTTTAACTAATATGTTTGTGAGTATGTTTTGTGTTAATGTGTGTATTTTATACTTGCTAAATTGTTATCTGTCTGTCTGTATGTTTTTATTGTAATCGCTCTTATTTGGCCGTATTCGGCCACTGTCACCGCGCACGTGCACTTAAGGAGTAAACTCCAGTTCGGACGTCGGAACTAACACACACGAGTTTTGTTTTACTTTATATTCTCTCCGACCATAATTTTCTTGAAAACTTCTTTTCTATGTACTTTTACTTTTATTAAGAGGTTTTAGGGTTTACGTATTTTCTTTCAAACAAAACTTATATCTATTACATTAATGTTTCTTACTCCCATTTATAATTTTTGTTATATGAATGAATGAATAAAAACACTTTATTGTTCACCAAAAATTAAAACTACTTTTTTAAAAATTAGGTACAATAATGATTATCGATCAAAGGGTGACCTTATCGCTTAAGTGATCTCTTCCAGGCAAGGCACTAGACTAAGGAAAATATTAACACATGACAGTGGGTGTGAAGTCCATAATGATATGAAAAATTAGGCTTTATCTATAATATTATAAAATTATAAATATGCCGTCTGTCAGTCTGTACACTGAATCCATTTAAAAAAAACCAATTGGAATAGAATATATAAACGACGGAGAAAACGATACATTTTTTTTAGATTTCTTGTCTGTGTGTACTTTGTTCATATCATAATACATACAGAATAAGAAGCACTGTTAGACCTGACCTTGCAGGATTTACGCAATTTATAGCTCTCTTTATCTCATTAATACAATTATTCTTAATATATATCCTACGGAGCGCTATATATTAGCTGAAAGAAGACACCATTAGATTCCGATAACAATCATAACAAAAATGCGTTAAATTATGCACCAAATTATAAAAAATAGTAATTGTCACACAAACACCCACTTTCTATATCCCCAAGCTAAATAAGATACGCTTGTGTTATGGGTAATATAAAACGAACCAGTCTGGGGCCATTCCCAGAGACCCAGACCAGTAGACAACGGAAAGTTCGTTTACAAAATTTATCAAGCCAGGAATTGAACCTGGAGCCTATGCGTTCTAGTGAGGTTGGCTGACAAAGTCTTAGCCTGCAAAACCACAGATGCCATCAAAGTTTAAAAGGCCTTACATGAAATTTTAAATAAAATAAATGCATTTAAAGTATTTATTTATTTCATATAATGTGTGCGCGGATCCGAAGTTAAAAGACCCCGGATATTCCGTACACACAAAACCGCTGAAGATAATAGTGTAATTTTGTTGCCTACAGTTGTTGTGTAAACGTTTGTTGAATAACAAAAATAAATATAATAGACTATTATAAAGACTCACCCAAAACCCCATCGACTAAGAACGTCCTCCTTGCCTTCATAAGTCTATATCTTGCGCATATCTTGAAACCAGCTCAATCAATCATTCAAACAAGAAAAAAATCACTGTTGAGGCCGGCCGCCATTTAGTTTGTTTCAACAACTCGCTGCACTTGCCAAAAATCTTATTATTTCTTACATGTCTGTCTGTATGTATATGTCTGTATTTACAGCAAACGAATCCGACGACACAAGGGCGGCATCTTTGTGAAGTAAGCCATAATTTGGGCTGACAGAGACAGATATACATACATACCAGTATATAAAAAACGAAGGAAATATGTATGTATCAAGAACGTGTACTGCAGTTCGAACAAGAGAGGGGGTTACCATTACTTAAAAACCACTGAACAATGGTTTTTAATTATTGGTAACCCCCTTATTAAATAACAAACATGTAGTAAAGTTTATTTTTATAATTACAATTAAAAATACAATATAAACTTAAATATAAATTACACACTTCTACTATATTAAAAACTAAAACTAAATATAATAAAAATGGGAAAAATTGTTTAAAATAAAATATTAGTCCCAAAACATTGTTGATTACCGGGAACGTTCCCTAAAGACTGGCGCCGTTGCCACGCTGTATAGCAACGTTCAATCTTTGAGCAAAATAGACGCCAGCCTCTTAGTTGCATAAGACGTCTCTACTAAGACTAAACGTTTGGCGACGTCACGGTAGAAAAATAATTTCTAGATACAAATTTATACTATCAAATGATAATACAATTGGGACATTATATTCAAATTCAGAAAACGTACTATATTTGGTAACGGGTTAGGAATGATGCAAGCTAGTTTAACCCAAAAAGCCGCGTCCATAAAGTTGCTAATGGCGTCGCCCCAGCATAATATGACTTGAAACGGACTTGAACTATAAGTGCTTAAGTTCAGAATCCAAATATAGGAAAGGGTAAGTAGTAAGGACTATTGATTTCTTGCTGAATCGTGATTGAGATGCTTCTAATTTCAGATATTGTGCTATTTGTGTATATTTATGTATGTCTTTGTGTTTTGTGAAAAATTGTTGTTTTTGTGTAAAATTTATTGTTAACTAGCTGCGCCCGTAGTTTCACCTGCGTGTTGATGGAAAATCGTTATATTTTGGATAATTCACACTATATCTTTATAAATTATAGCCTATGTGTTATTTTGATGTGTAAGCTATATTATTGTAAAGTTTCATCAAAATCCATTCCGTAGTTTTTGCGTGAAAGAGTAACAAACATACATCCATTCTTACAAACTTTCGCGTTTATAATATTTATAGAGATGTATTGTGTTTTTTAAAATTATTTTTTCCTATTTATGTATTGCGCCGTTTTTAAAGATAAATCATTTTTTCTTTCTTTTTTTCTGCTATAGCCGTATTATATCTATACATACATACACATACAAAACCTTACTGATTGATATATCAACGCACAGCTCAACTACAAAGAGAGAGACAAGTAGAAATGGTCATTGGTCACTAGATGATATGTGTATAGCTATTGTAGTTTAATTTGTGTAATACATACATATTGTTACACCTGTTTCCCACCGGGATAGGCAGAGACAATGGATCTCCGCCTGCCACGATCCTGACAAACACTTGTATATAAAAATACTAGCTGACCAGTGCTCACTGCGCTGGGCGTCATTAAAAAATACAAAAGCACAAACGCACGCTACGTGCGTACGCAAATCAAGGTTTAATTAAGTTTTGGCTAGGACCGTACAAATGCATGAGGTTCTTTTAATACTATAAGTACGCATTTAGAAAGGATTTTTAAACATTAAATCCCCAAGGGGATGAGAAAGAGGAGGAAAATTTTATGTGAAATTCCGTCATTTTCCAAGCCCGAAATTTTATATGACAAATACACGTATATTTTTTATTGCTGAAGCACAGCAGACAGGCTGTCGCCATCTGTGATGGAAAGTGGTTACTGTCGCCTATGGACATTAGCAATGACAGAGGTACTGCCAATGTGCTGCCGGCTTTGAAGGAGAACCTGGAACCAGGCCACAGATGCCGGAATACAACTCAGTTGTTTTGGCGGCATACTCTAGGCCAGTGGTGGTAGCCATCCAGTCGGGCAAATGGCCTACCACCTGGCAGTGGGTTGTTTTGTCGCCTCTTACGACGGGCCGCCCCAACGCGGGAGTTAGTATTCTTTTTCCGTTCCTGCACGGAGAAAGTAAAGTATATCGGCGTTTTATGAAATTTAACCACTAAGAGGGTGAAAAAGAGGATGAAAGTTTGCTCAAACTATGACTATATTTATTCTACGTGAGCGAAGCCACGAGTAACAGCTAGTCTATAATATAATAATATTAACGTTTATTGCAAAAATAACAGAACAAAAATATAAAGTTAAGTTTTCTCAACTTGTATACATAATTAAACTACGTTTTAACGGTTTTGAGCGCGGTACTTTATTTATTACTATTAAGTACAATTTTTTTATTATATTACGCCAAGTAATTATTAAATATTTATATTAGTATCTATCTGACACAGAAACTAAGAATATCTTATTTCCAAATACTTTGCCTACATAGAAAATATTTCTCAAAATATTATAATCTATGACCATAATATACGATATATATAATAAAATCTAGTTTAATTATCATTTGAATACCCAAATATATTACACGGACTAAAAATACACAAAGTTGATTTTACAATAGTATAAAGTTTATAAGATTTGTTCGTGTGCTCTCTTTGTGTAGTGTAGTTAGAGGGTGTGGGTGTGTGATATTAAAAAATGTTAATGTGCTGTGTTTGTACATTGAAGCTATAAAAAAACTGAAATAGACTATACGACAGGTGGAGAACACGAAATATTTTTTTAGATTTCTAGTCTTTGTTCAGGATTCACGTAAAAACTATAATGCCAATTTCAATACGGTTTTCGTTAATCGATAGCAAATTGTCGGACTTCAAATCTGCGGCAATTTATATCCCGGGAATCCTGCGGGATTTTTTTGATGAAATCCTTTCTGCATGTTTTAGAAATATTTAGTAGAAAAGATGTGGTTGCGTTACTTACTTTAGCAACATAACCCGTGGTTTTACGGGAATTTTCGGGATACGTGTATTTTTGTACTAAAAAATACACGTATCCCGAAATCAACGGGTAGCCGTTGATTTCAAATATTGGCAAAATTTGAAATCAACGGGTTACTAAAAAGTACGGTTATTAATAAGTATTTTTTCACACAAATATTTTTACGTTTGGATAATTTTTATTGATTTGTTTTAAAAAATATTTTTTGTCGCCTTTGACAGGCAAACAAGCAGACGGCCCAGTTGATGGAAGGTGATTACCGTGACCTATGGACGTTTGCAACAGCGGGGACGTTGCCAACGTGTTGCGGGCCTCTAAGAAATCTTATGACTCCCTTCTTAAACAACCCTATGTTGTAGCACAGAGGAGATACCTCGGCGGGAAGATCCCCCCTAATCAATGTCGTACGCGGAATAAACGTTCTAGAGAACCGTAACGAGCGTTGAGCGTAAGAGCTCAACGAAATGGGGGTGAACATCCCGTCGATGGCGAGCGCTGCGGTTCTAAAAATAAGGCGTTGCCACCAAATCAAACCATTCCTCGGAACACTGCTCATTGTATAGGCGGTAGGATATGCAAAAAGGTGCAAAGTCTCTCCGAAAGCTAAAGGATTCTAAGCCGGCTGTTAGTATGGGATCGTCGACTATACGAACGGCGCAACGCTGGAGGGAATCGAGGGGGTCTGTCTGGTAAGCAGAGTACTCCATGGGCGGCCTAATTTTCAGTTGTATGTTATATAGGTATCTATGTTGAGTCAATATTCAATACATACTCAATTGTACCGTTTTCTTATTTGACGACTGTACTCTAAAAAGCTCCGCTATTGCATAATTTGTTTTGACACAAAATCTATTGTTTATTTGTCAGCTTAACGAGTATTATAGATACCCATATCGTTTTACCCGGCCGTGTCCCTGAGAGAATTCAAGCGCCTAGTGAAAGAAACTCTCAGCGCCGCCGCCACAGTCGAATCGGACAGTGTTGCTCGAGCATTGGCATCAGGCGTACGTGTTTTTACAGTTGAATTAGTACACAAATAAAATACGTTCTATCACATAAAAATACTAGAATATGAATGGAATTTACTTTAATATTAAGGAAATATACGTAAAATTTTGATATTGTGTTCTTGTGAATATATATTGGATGTTAACTGCAAAAGTGTGTTGGAAATGGGCGCATAATAAATTATTTAATACGAGCTATCTAATTTGCGAAGAATGGATAAAAGGTAGGTTTTTTTAATAGTTTGGTATATGTAATTACATTTTATATGTTACCAGCTTTAATAAAGTTACCTCGCTAAGAGTGTTAAATAAATCCTATTTTTTTAATTCAACAATCTTAGTCAATATTATCATCATCAAGATAATATTTTGCACCGTACATAATTATCTTATTGAAAATATCATAAAAATCTTTTCAGTGCATTAAGTAAAACCTATTTATAATTATATAAATAACAAAATATTGAATAAAAATGCATTTTTATAAATTTATTAAAAAAATACATTAAAAACTGGCCCATGAGGGGATCGAACCCGCGACCTTCGCGTTATTAGCACGACGCTCTAACCAACTGAGCTAATGGGCCAACAACGACGATGTTGAAAAATTTATAGAAATAGAACGAAGTGCTTGTAAAACGTCTGACGTTGACAAGCCGGCGATTACGTGCCCAATTCATCCCTTTATTGAATGGAATAGAAGAAGACAGACAGACAATCTGTACTATTATGTGTCAAATCGATATTTTCACATGTTGTTTGGTATTTCCAATGTCGTGTGAAAATGATTACGCGAACGTTTCACCGTGTTTGTCAAACTTTTTTTAATATTTTCGTGGGTAGTTATTTCGGTTGGTGATGGAAAATGATATCATTCTTCTTTTTTAAATGTGCTTTTTAACTGTTTCGTGTTAGTGTCAAGTATTACACTGCGTATCACCTGCTTTAATGTTAGTGTTATTGTCTATGTTCAAATGTGTCTTATTTATACTGTTAAAAAATAAGGTGTTCACGTTACGTAACTTTGGATATATTACTGAAGTTTAATACTACCATCGCCCGAGTTACCGGTTAGTATTTAACGTCATTAACAATGTCGCATTTCAAAGAACGTATTAAAATCTTGGCTACATTTAATTTTGCGTAATGTCTTTATTAGTGCGCCAGTTAAAGTATTACAGCGCAAGTGTAGCAGAGACACTAAACATAAAAGCTTGTTTTTTAGCTATACGTGTAGTTAGGGAGTTTTTTCCGCTTCTTCTTCTTTAAACAGCGATAACACTTTGCTAAGCGGTGTACATAGAATAGGATGTAGATTTAATTTGGACTTATATGTATGACCTTCAAAACGTGTTCTCCAGTGGAACTTATTTTGAATAAAAACTTTTGTTGGAATCAACCTCTTTAGTTAAATTAGATTAAACTCCCATAGAGTAAATAATAACCATAAACAAAATTAAAACTAAATAAATAAAATGAACAAGTTTGCGGTAGGCTAAATAAAACTTTAACAATACTCATTGACACATGACATCTTTGTCTTCCGTGATCATGGCTACTGAAAAGTGTCCGAAACTTCGGAATAATAAAAATCAAATAAATTACCGCGCTTAAAACCGTTAAAACGTAGTTAGAGAGAGAGAGAGAGAACACTTTATTGCACACCAAAATATACAATTCCAAAAACAGTCCATATTTACAACATTTTCTAGGCAATACGATAGGCGGCCTTATCGCTCAAAGCGATCTTTGTACACAACTAGATATAATTTTAGTCTTTAAGTTCATTTTTGTATTGGTGTATAATAAAGTGTTATCTATCTATCTATCTATCTATTATTATAATAAGAAAGTCCGTGTTACTTCATGTCCAAGTTATAGTATATACATACAGCTTACGTGCTCTTCACGTTTTTCAATTTGAATTTGTTATTGCTTTCTTACTCGCTGGTCAGGATTAGTAAGGATAATGATAAAATCTACTGAGTGTACTTGATACCATATCATGGTTACGTTCCAGAAGGGACTCTCAACGACCACCTTCATGACCACGATTTTGCCCGTTCCACTTGCTTGCGGACGTTACAATCGTAAACTCTAGTGGAACGGATTATGGGGCATTGATGGCATAAACGACGAATACATAAATGTCATTGGTTGATTTGAAAATCGGGCCTTTTTCAATTTCAAGAGATAGAGAGAATTAACGCAACGCCCACTTTGACCCACCTCTTGACATGGGTTGTTGTATGATTGAAAATGATGGCGTCATTAGTGACGTTTTCGACACGAACATAACGACCGCGGTCGCCTTGTGGAACGGCAGACGAAGCATTTCAGGCGTTGTGAGATACTAAAGGAACGCGTCCTATATTACCTATACTAGAGTTTTTCAAACTTGTCAAACCCTAGTAAGAGCCTCTATGGTGAAAACTGCATAAAAATCTGTTGCGTGGTTTAGGAGAGAGACAGACGCAGAAAGTGATTTTGTTTTATGCTATGTAAAGAAGATTTCTAAAACACTTCAGTAAAGACAGAAAGATTAAAAACATTTACTTCTTAGGTTTTCATAGCCAAGTAGTAAAAACAGAATCCCTATAATTTCATCGGTAAAAAACCATAAATCGAGAGAAAGATAACCTGCGGCGCCAAAAGTGTAGGATGGGTGGTTGCGTAGCAACTGGTGGTTGATAGCACAGAGTATATTTACAGAGGACATTAATATAATACGAGAATTAGATTGTTGGTAGATGGATTGTCAGACGAGTATTGTAATGTTTCTTTGCTTTATTGTATATTCATTAATATTCGAGTTTGAAGATTGATAAATCATTTATTTACGGGGGATGGGGGCAGACGGCTAGAAGATTGTGTACAATATTGTGTTGAGAATTTTGAAGATGAATTTATAAGATGTCAAAAATTTTAAAGATAAATTTTGAAGAGGAAGCCGATTGTTTTTTGATGTTTTAGAATATATGTTAAAAAGATAAAAACGAAGATTAATTTTGATTTAAAGAGTGTGGAAGATTCTGTCACCAAATATTCAGGGGATGACTCTCAGTATACCGTCTTAAGATGGGCGCAGCAGATTGAGACAGCTAAAGATAAATACTGTTTATCACCAAGCATGCCAATATTTATTGCGAAAAATCATTGATTTGTACTGCAGCATTGTGGTTACGAACAGAAAGTTGTTTCAAGACTTATAAAGAATTGAAAAATGCTTTATCTGACGAGATCCTGAAGAAAAGTAGGATATAGGACGTATATAAGATGAGACGATGAGAAGAAACAAAGCCGAAAGTAGCTATGATTACGTTCTGAGAGTGATAGAGTTGGGTAAAAGAGGGAGTATACCGAAAATTTTACGATACAATTGATTAAACGAGTGATACAGGATATTAGCATCAGTGAATAGCAAATAAATTACTTTTATTTCAAAACGCATCGGCATGCAAAGGATGAAATAATATAGCAACAAGAGGAGATTACACCAATCAGGGTTAGTATGGAGACAAATAACAATGCACTGATAACAACGTGTCAAAATGCGGACGACTTGAATAGCCAAAACTATGAAAAAGATATTAGCAGAGATTCAGGTTCATGTCAAAATTGTAGTGTCCCAGTAGCTTTGGAAGGTGTATTCAGTGAAAACTCATTAATATGTGAAAAAGAGGAAAGTAAATCTACGTTGTATCTGTTACTAAGACATGAAACTTTGGTAAGAATATTAAAGACTAGTGCTTTCCCCGCGTCTACGCCGCGTGAAAAACCCTATTTAGTCACTCTATGTTACTTACATAAAAACTTAATTAGGTATATTATATATTAGGATATGCCTGCGACTTCGTCTACGCTTTAAATGAAATTCCCGCGGGATTCGCGGGATAAAAAATATGAATGAATGAATGAAAACTCTTTATTGTTCACCATAAACTTAAATCTAGACAATTGATATGGATACATTTTATAACATTAAAATTGTCATTAGTAAAAAATCACATTGAAATTCGATTTTTTTTAATCTGGCTATCTTAAATAACACCCAGAAAAGTTTCCCGCGGGATACTCAGGATAAAAAGTAGCGCAAAGTTTAAGTCTAAGAATTAGCAGTTGATCAACATAAACCGAATTATTGTAATATAGAAGAAGAATAAAAATAAGAGCAACAATCACAGTATATTAAAAAAAAGAGGAAACGTATCTCAAGAACAGATTAAGTCATTAACTAAAAGCCAATAGACTAAGAGCCCGTGAACGGCTATCTGTATGTATTTGACCAGACCTGAGTTTTTGTACATTGAGGCCCCTATTCCTATCATGCATGACGTGGGGAATCACTAAGCTCAAAGTGGTGGACGCGACGAGCGCTCAGGTAAGACCGGTATCGATTTTTGACGAATTTTAAATCCATTTGACCACGTCTGAAGTTTTAAAATTTGAAAACGTATGATTATTATTATCGGATAATAAGAATGGCAGACCATTATCGCGAGTTTTACTTTGTGGCAGACAGATTTGAAAATACAAAAAAAAAATTGAAAGTACCTAATTGACCAGATCTGCCATTGATATATTTTATTTATTATAGTCTTAAAAACTTATATTGATCACGGCAGACGCCTACATCTACAAGTACAAGAAATGTTGAACAAAAGGCGGCCTTATCGCTTAAAGCGATCTCTTCCAGGCAAATGTTAAAACAACAGTGGCGGTGAAAACTAAAAATAATATGAAACATTCCAAGAATAAATAAAAAAATTATATACTTTATATACTTACTATACAAACATAAAATATATCATACTCTATATAAAATCAGCAGCATTTTTAGACCTGAGTGGACCAAAGATAATTAGTAACCATCAGTTTAAAAGACGATATGGATTTAGCTTGTCTGATTCAGAGTGGCAGTGAGTTCCATAAACGGATAGCCTGTAGCGTGAAGGAGTTATCAACGAAGGAAAAAATGTGTACAGGTGTCATTAAGGAGAGATTATTACTAGAGCGCAAATAACGGAAATGAGAAGGATGTAGGAAATCAAAACGTTCCCTTAAATACGGAGGGGTACGAGGATCAAAAAGGACATTGTGCAAAAGAGAGAGTAAGGGAACATTCCGGCGAAGGGAAATAGTTAACCATTTAAGCTTCTTACAATATTCGAAGACATGGTCATGTTTACGCAACCCAAATAATAGTTAGTAATAGAAAAGTTTTTATTTTAATTGAAAAATTGTTATTTGAGTTTGTTTGTTTGTATATTAGTCTAGTTTGCGTTTGATTTGTAATGATAGAATGTTCTGTTTAATTTTATGTTCTTGGAAGCTTATATAATAACTGTCGACAGATGTTTTATAAGATGGCCAAGTGAATGGTAGTTGCATAGCAACTGGTGGTTGGTAGATCGATTGTTAGTCGAGTATTGTTGTGATTCTTTACTTTATTGTGTTTTAATTAATATACGAGTTTGAAGATTAATAAATAATTTTTACTATCCTATATAATTAGTCATGTAGAATATTTCTTCCACCTTCTCTTAATTATTTTGGGGTCGGCACAATATGTCTTTTCTTCCATACTCCTCTATTCTGGCATACGACTTCTTACTTTCATCTCTACTCATTACATACCACCTTAGTCTTCTTCCGCTTACCTTTTCAATTACAGGTGCAACTTTCAAGGATCCTTATGTCCTCAATTCTCATCTAATCCATTCCTGTAACACCATACATCTATCTTAACATTCTGATCTCAACTAAGTAGAGACGTTTCTGGTCTATCATTTTAGTGACACAACTTTGGAACCTGTATAAAAAAGTCGTCGTCCCCTCACTAAGACACTTGCCTCGGTTTTGAAAAAAGATATTTAAGGAACGTTGGTGGTGTTTGTGATCTTCAACAATTTGAAGTGCACTTCCAAGTAACCCATAGGATACATCTGTTTTGTTTATGTGAGCAAAATCGTCTACGACGAGACTTTAATGGGCGTCGAAATTATATTTGTGTGTAATGTTTATCGAATATTTTTGTTACTGTTTATGGTTTCAGTCAACTTTTTATTTCTTCGCATGCATTATAATTTAATTTATTCTATTCATTAGGTTTTGTTGTTAATGAGTTAATATTTATTTCGCAAATAAAAAGGGCAAGTGTCCGTATCAAAAAGGTCATTCGCCCTATTTTTTTGCGGACAGTCTCCCTAAATAGTTTATATACATATATATATATATATATATATATATATATATATATTTTTGCAAATAAAAAGGCTAGTGTCCGTTTTCAGTATCTATATCCGTGCAGGAACGAAGAAGGAATACAATTTTCTGCGGCCGGGCGGCCTGTCGTAAGAGGCAACAAAACAATCCACAGTCAGGTGGTAAAGTAATTGGCCTTCTGGATGGCTACCACCTCTGTTCTAGAGCATGTCGCCATAACAACCTTGAGTTGTGTTCAGCAAGTGGCCAGGTTCCAGTCTCCCTTTAGAGAGCGGTAGCACCTTTGGTGTTACTAATGTACATAGGCGATGGTAAACGCTTTCATCAGGTTGACCATCTACTGATCTCATGCAATCAAAAAATTAAAATCTCTTTTGAAACCACCTACACATTCATCGGAATGTTATAGGAGTTCTTTCTCCGTCCACGTAGGCCATGGAACGATCCGATCCGATCCGATCCAAGATAGATCATCGAAGAGCACCTTTAAAAAAAAGTCAAAGAACACTACCTGTCTTAAATTGTAATCTTTATATTTATATATTACTAGCTGAGTCCGCGACTTCGCCCGCGTGGATTTTTTTAGTAGAATCTTAGAAAACTAATCTAAGTTACTCCTTATAACTTCAGTTATTTGCCGGTGAAGTCCCGTCTACATCGGTCCAGCCCTTTCAGAGATTGGCTGGAACATCCAGACAGACAGACAGACAAAATTTAAAAAAAATGATTTATTGATATTTGTACCTATATAATATGCGTGGATGCGACGTGGAAGAAGAAGCAAGGAAAGAGTGACTTACCTTACCACCAGTCCACCGCCACACTGCACTCGTCCCCCGGGGTTTCATACACTTCACTAGGATTGGCTTAGGAGAATTAAAGTTGTTTAAATTAAATTAAAATGGTTTTCCTTTATATTGTTTCAACTATACTATTTTGCGGGGACGGCACAGACAGGAGATTTTTGTTTGTCTTGTTTTACGCATTCTTAATTTGAATGTTTATTTTTTTCTTGATGACTAGGATGAGGAGGAAGAATTTATAAGGAGGTGCTCCTCGGCGCAACCATCCTCTCCCGCTTGCAGGATTTCTTTCAAAACCGAATATGTATACAGCCAAATAAGAAAGCGGTGTAAAAGCGAAAATGCGAATATGCGATGCTAGTATGCGATGCGGGAATACGATAAGAGTATACGGAGCGAAAATGCGATACGAAAACGAATGTGGATGCGGGTTTAACAAGTTAAATGCAGCAGATATATCTGCTGTATTATAATACAGATGAAAATGATAAAACAAAACAAAACTTAAATCTAATTAAAACAAAAGACATTCTAAAGCGGGTAATAAGACGAGGTAGTGGACAGAATCGCTCAATCGGACGTAAATACGATCCGCTAACAGTGCGGACTTTAGCTGTCCTAACGATACCATCTTTCCCTGGGAAAATTTCATTTACAATGCCTAGCAGCCATTGTAGAGACGAGATATGATCTACATTTAAAATTACAAAATCCCCAACGCTTTTTAGATTGACTGTTGTATTCCATGTATGACGCATTTGTAATGTGTGCAGATACACGCTTTTCCAACGACGCTAAAGTAAAGATACAAGTTTATTAAGTAACTTAAAACGTGAGTTGAGATTTAAATATGACACGGAAAATAGGCAGCGTTAAATTTAGAAAACGCGTGGTTCCAAATATTATAGGAGAGAGTTAGTTCTTCACTAAAAAGGCCCGTATGTTCTACTATCTCCTTGAGCATGTTTAATCGACAACAAGTACAGGGGTAGTAATTCGATAAATACGATTGGCGTTTAAAATAAATAACTAAGCGATAGAAGTAAGTTGTACGAAACTTAATTCGTTTAGCTTCAATAAAATATATCCGACTATTAAAGTGAACTTGAGCTACTGAGCTTCTGCGAAATAAATATAATGCGGATAAAAACCCATCAATAGTAAATTCACCTATAAGATCGATACGTACCGGGGACATTAAAACCAAAACGAGCAAAATAATCTTAGTGACGCGGATATTTATACAGAATCAGAAAATTTGACATCAAGAAAGAAAGAAAGAAAGAAAACCTTTATTCGAAGAAATAGCGACGTAATTACATTCGTTATACATTATTATACATGGAGCATATTTTGAGAATTTGTACGCCGCATTTTCAGCGAACAAGGTTTGCACTCAGCATATTGCTGTGCCGGAATTATATCCGACACAACGCTGATTTTCAGTGCAAACCTTCCTTTAAGCGTAACACCAAAATGACCCAAAAATGTTAATTAAATAATGAATAATAATAATAATTTATAAGACTAATTCTACTTACATAATATTTAATTAGTAAAAATAAATAAATACATTTTCATAAAACCAACATTAAATACGTTACTTCTAAATTAAAATTAAAATAAATAATCGTGTAACAAACTTGTATCGAATCATTTATTCGAATACAATTTGACATGAGGCAATAAATGACATTTTACTTCATAATCTATAAAATATCATAACCTACAAACAGATTTGAAAGGTTCATTAACTCTGCAATCGCGAAACTAAGCCCGAGATGGCCACCGAACGCCAATGAATGGCTAACCAAGCCGCGGAAGTAGCCAGCGGAAAGGCCGCGAAGCCCACCGAACGCTGCAGATTGGCCAACGAGAGCTGCTGCAAAGCCATCGCCATGCGGAGAAGACTCCAGCAGCTTCAAACCCAATTACCGGTGGGTAGTTGCCCACTGAGTTGCAGCCGAGGTAAAGAGGTAAAACCTCGAGGCCTCAACCTCCTCATTACAGATAACCAGGACTTCTTCCTGGAGAGAAATCGCGAAAGTTTGAGCTTTCAAGAAAATAGTAACACGGACGTGGACGAAAGTATTATAAAATACATATTAATAAATATGCCCACGGTATCATGCGTTAAATTATCATAATCCATGAATGATTTGATGCGTTCCAATGCGAGGCTGCAAGAGTTACCAAACTTTAGTTAATATATGTTAATAACAAAGTGCGTGTTATGACAATATTTCGTTATCAGCAAAATTAAATCAGGAAACAGACTAATATTGCGATGAGGTAAGATTTTAAAATCAATTCATAATCTTGTGATGCTGCGATAGATACTTCTACTATAAGACAATATTAATAATAAAAAGGTTACAAATATTTAACAAGATGCTTAAAATTCAACAAACAAATAGTAAATTATTATTTACCACTTCAATAAGATGAGTGAGTTAACATGAAGAAACATGGCCCTTAAATGCTAAGCTATAAGTATTTCTTCCATTAATTCCATTGTGGGAAGTACGGTAAGTATTCCTGTACTTGCGGTTATAAGTGCCGAAAGTACGCGGCGCGGTAGCCCTTTTGAGCGGGCTAAAACGATCAAAATTACAATTGTATCTAGAAGGAGATGCGAAATAACAACTTGAAGTTGCCGATGAACTATTATTTACAAATGCGGGTGCGTTACCTATAATTATGTAACCTAAAGTAGTCTCCACGGTACGTGGAAAATCTATAGAGCGCGAATAAACTCTATTAGAAAGTAATAAATGCGGGAAAAGCGAAGAACCTGTGAGCATATCGATCTCACCAGGTTTAACGAACTTAATATCGGCGAGCGGCATATTACTGAATTCCGAAATCAAAAAAATATTTACGAAATGCGTCGGTAAATGTTCAGTAACCTTGTCTACAACCAAATCATATTATAATAAACGCTATTTTTGAAAGGAGAACCATTAATTATTTTCGACGAACTCCCAATTCCGCTGACGGAAGTTCGAAATTTATTTTAATTTAAACTTAAACATTCTAAACATGACTTCGTAATGAAGTTGCTCTGCGCTGCATTGTCAAGAAGACACCGAACATGTTGCGCATGTCCGTTATTGTCATAGACGACAACCTGCGCAGTTGGTAAAACAACTGTCATTGGCAGCGCGGTTGACGACTGGTTGTAGGGTTATCGTAAATCATCATTACAAGAAAATGTGCACAACGAAACATTAGGCGCAGTGGATGTGGAGGCGGTCGTTGGGAGGTTTATGGGTTCAATCGGTGGCTCGGTGCGTTTGCTGCATTTACACTCTGAAGTACGCGGTAAAGGTGCAGACACATGAGATTCGATATTGATAGCGGATGCGGCGAAGGTATAATTGTCGAAGTGTAATAAGGTGTGGTGCTTCTTCCGACACTTTGTACAAACAGAGTTTAAGCGACAGTTGTACAATTTATGTTTGTAACTTAAACAGATTATGCGTTAATATTTTTAATGTAATCAAAGCTACCGCGGGAAGAAAGTATTAAAAATCATAAACAATTACACATGTGATTGTTATACTTAGATGAATTACAAAGATCACAAGACTGAGAAGGATGCGGTGCGGTACTATTTGTAGCGATATACGCGAATGTAAGCTTGGGCTTAGAATGTTCGTTAGATTTATGTTCGACTACTTTCATAGCGGACTTAGCGAGAACAGTCGAACGTTAAATTATCTTTATACGGCCGCGAATAAAATCAACGAGGTTAGAAAACCGCGGAATATCATTCCCTCTCTGGTCTATTTCGAAGGAACGGACTGTCTCCGGGTCTAATTTGCCGAGCGCGGTATACAGGAATATAAAATTAGCAAGTAAAAAAAACCTACTGCCTAGGGTTCGACAGGCGGCGTAGCCGCGGGGCAAACTTTAGTATCCAATAAAATTGTTACTGTAGTTCTGAAATGAGTTGAAATAAACTCAAGTTTGAGTTGGGTCCCGTCGTCCCATGTCTCATTTTGAATTGTGAAGGAAAATATTATATTTTACAAGTACTCGTAATACGTTTGAATATCGTGATGAATTCTCAAGAGCTATCTCGACCCCGTTGAATAAACATCATATGCTTATTAACAACGTTATAATTTTTTTATTGCAAAACCGGCGAACTTACAGACAGCACACCTCGTGGAAAGTGTTTTTTTTTTTATAATAGTCACAACTTGAGTCCCTGGCGAACACGATTGCCAGGGCCACAAACGTTGTTTATTTACACTGTCATTTCACAGATTTAATAATTTGTTTCTATTGGTTAACATACTCTTACTATCTATCTATTCTTTTTAGTTCTTACACACTATAAAGATACCACTGCTTTGATCTTCCCATGTCTGTCCTTAAGTAACGACGGTCTTATATACTACTTACTATTTTTATACTTGCTTAAATATTACTTTAAGTGGATGGTTACCGTCACCTATAGACGTTTGCAACACCAGGAAAACAGCCAACGCGTTGCCAGGTTTTTAGGATGGGACAAACGGGACGGGATGGAGGGCTATACGGTGGATGATATCCGTGTGAGAACGGAAAAATAATACTAATTCTTGCGGCCGAGCAGCCAGTTATAAGAGGCGACAAAACAACCTACAACCAGTTGATAGCACACTTGCCCGTCTGGATGGCTACCGCCCCTGATCTAGACTATGCCGCCATAACAACTTTGCGTTGTGTTCCGGCGTTAGTGGCCAGGTTTCAGTTTTCCTCGAGGCCAGCAGCATCTCTGGTGTTGTTAATCACTATAGGCGACGGCAACCACTTTCCATCATTGGGCCGTCAGCCTGTCTGCTGTGCATCAGCAATAAAAAATACTATTCCTTACCATATCATTCAACCTCATATATCTATACTTCTGAAAGCTCTCGTTATCACTTTGTTTTGTCGTACTTTTTCTGCCATACCCAACTTTCACTGCCATACATTAGTGTTCGTACCAACGCCCTTTGATGGACAGCTAAGTGTGCCTTTAAAGACACTTTCTGTCATTACTCTCCTTTCGATAGTATTTATTTCTGCTTGCTCCCTTTTATGCTTTCCGCTTGAGTTACTTCTATGTATACTTATTATACATATGTCGATGCATTCTCATATAGCAGTGATACTAAACTGTATGTATATCTGCCAATTTTGATATACTCATGTAGACGTGACGATAAAACATTGCAAAGACTCTGACGCTTCTTTTATACTGTACATAATTTTTTCCCCTAGGTCGATAAAGAAGTTTCACTTCAAAAAACTTTCTACTATTCCTTCAATTATTCCTTAATCCCTATTAAGTATAAACATACGTATTTCTCACTTGCTTTAAAATAATTTGAATCTACCTTTTAACTTATTTCTCTTTGTCACTTTTTGTTTTCGAATACTTGTATTTATACTGTTTCCAAGTGTTTAATTTTTTGACGTTTGCACGTCTATCAAGTTACATATTTCTGGACATTAAAACCCACTTAAACAAATGACATAATTGTCGTACTTTATTGTCGTGGGTGACGTAATAGTGATGTTCTGTGAGTCATGTAACACACGGACTATTAAACCATCGACACTATACGTAAATAAATTAAAAGTTATCGATTTGAAATTAAAAAATGTACTTTAAAGAAAAATAATACCGCAATTATTTATTATTTAGTGCTTATAAATGGCTTATTTAATAGTATATGTAAAATATGTTCATTGAAATGTGGGTATATTTATTGCACGATATAGTATTAAAAAAATATATAGATAAGTTAAATTGATTAAAACTTATTTATAAATTAAATAGATTTTTATAACAAATCGAGTCGGTAACGCATTACGACATTACTAATTGATCCATCATCGAGGTCTCAAAAGTAAAATAAATGCTTGGGTAGGGTATAAAATATAAATAGTTACGTACTCACGTCATAGTTCTTAAGCCGCTGGAAGGGACTAATATATCACCTAAGAGACGGGCTTGGCCTAGTTTAGGTGTTAGTACCCAAACAGTCTTAATTTTAAGACAAAATGTAAATGTAATTTTGGTCTCAATAAATGTTATTATTATTATATGTATGCCTCTGTAGACCACGGGCCATAAAAATGGCCCGGATTCTAAGAGGGCTTGCGTGGGGCCATGGGAAGGCTAACACATGGAGGCCCCTTGAAAAATTTAATCTAAATGTGGCATGACACTGACCGACGATTGTCCCTGTCTACACCATATAAAAATGCACCCAAGGACAAGCCTCGGTATGTGTAGGACTATTGTAGCGAACGAGAACAAAAGGTATTGGGATGAACTGCTAGTGGAGTTACAGATGGGGGGCCCTAAAAATGCCAAGATTGGCGAGGGGCAACATGGGTGTGAGTGGCTAAGGGGTATCGAGAGGTAGGCTGCAGGTTCACCGAAGCTACTCCGACGTTATGTCATTCATCACTTCCATCCCTGGAGCTTAAGTCTTAGCTCTAGCGATCTCCACTCCGTGCCGGCTTCCTAAGGCAACCTGCTCACCTAAGGCTTCGCCACAAAGCCCCCCTGCGGGTAATTATTATTATTTAGTCTTTATTATGGATTCACATGTAATGTGCTTACTTCACGCTTGTTAAGCGAAAGGTTAGCTTAATGCAAAGGGTTCACATAATTCGACATGTCATTGTCTATAGTGTCGACGCAAGTATTTGTGTCGGTATTTTGTATTTACGTGATAAGAATATTAATATGACGAATGAGAAATGTTAAAACGAGTATAACCTGGCCGTAACGTCTAGGCCATAAACTAATTTCTTTGCCTTCTGGCAATATTCTATTTTATCCATAGTCAATGTCAGTGAATTATAAACAAAGTGAATTTATATATGTTATTTAAATTATAACGTTGATCCGAGCCAAAAATTCGCTATCAACGTTGTAAACCTCATTGTTTAATGTGATAGGCAAAATATTATAATATTTTATTTGTAGACAAAAAAAATTTGAATTCTGTGTGTTAATTAAAAAGTGTCGAACGTATATATACAATCTTTTCTTTAAATATGTTTCCAACATAAAATAACAAAATACGTATGAAACAGTACTATCTCATGAGCAGTGATTTTTAGGTTTAAGGATGTCTAGCGGAATTTGAAGCAAAAATTACGTTTCTAAAGAAATGAGCGAGTGATTGTGTTTTATTTTCATACTGTTATAAAGTTAGTTCGGCAGTATTTATGTGAAACTCCAAATGGGGCTTCTTAAAACGGCTCAACTGTGGTGTAAATCACACTTTAGTTAATTGCTTGCTTACATTTTTATTTCATAACTTTTTCTGTAATAAAATAGCAATCAACTGGCTGGCCACGTGAAAATGTGCACGTTCAAACACCAAGTGCGACGCGGGCACGAGTAAATTGCTTTGACTGTATATATTTTTTCAGTATCTCCAATTGCGTAACATTTGATTTATATCCAGAAAGATCATTTATTGATATTAGGGTTCCGTTGCCCAATAAACACATGTTTACATAAAATCAAACAGTTCGTTGTACTACAAAAGTATAAAACTGTGCTACAGTGACAACTCCTACCTCTAGGCAATGATGTAAATTAAAGTCGAGCATAGGATGCATTAGGAATATAAAAATGAACATATAATAATATCAGCCCATAAATGTCCCACTGCTGGGCTCGAGCCTCCCAATATACGTGAAACGGACAGTATAGCCGCCACGCTTGTCCAAGGCGATTTGGCGGGTTTGACACATCGGTTATCTCGATGTGCAGGTTGCGTCACGATGTTTTCCTTCACCATTGTTAGCACATGGTAATTATAACAATATGCACATTAAGTCAGAAAATTGACTAAGTGGTGCATGAAACCTGCGCTCTTTGAGTTTGAGACGCGTGCGCCAGGCAACTTGACTTGAAAATGAACATAGAAATAACAAATTCAAGTGTCATTCATGGCTCTGAGCACGCGACGGGTTTGTGTGTGTGTGTGTGTGTGAGAGTGTTGTGTGTGTGTATGTGTGTGTGTGTGTGATTGTGTTTGTGTGTGAATAATTTGATTTGATTTATTATGGGTTAACAGTTAAAATGTTTTCCGTTTGTATATAATAAAGAGTACACAGCCAGGTATAAAGTTTTGGTTTTACAACAACGAAAGGTGTGTGTGGTGTGTGTCTAGAAGCCATTGATATGCGTCTAGATTCAAATTTGCAAACACGATCCAATCTGCGACTGCTGAGATAAAGGGGGTCATAGGGAATTTTTGCATGTTTCCTCATAACTATGGCAAAGATAAATAATTGTCTAACAGTTAACACTTCGAAATCTTTGTTTACCTTAGAAGTTAAATAACAACGTGTTTACCACCTATGTGACCTTTAGAACCTCCCTCTGCACTGAACATGTGATTACGAAGTGATCCACTCCAAATTGTTATACAATAGGCTATTATGGACTATATAAATGCAAAATATATTGGTTTAAGGGTGGGTCTAGAAGTCTGTTATTTGTCTAAGATTTTTAAAAGACTTTCAAAAGGTGGAGGTTCTCAATTTGTCTGTATTTTTTTTTGTATGTGTGTTACGCGATTACTTCGTCATTGTGTACCGATTTTCAATTTTATTTTTTTATATTCATAATTGTATACTGCCGAGGTGGTCCCATGGTCACCAAGTCAGCATCTGATAAGCGGATCTCAGGGAAATCGAGATTAATCCTTGTTCAAGAATGCCGAGCGCCTACATTATTGGATAAAAGCTTATATACGCGTGCCAGTATTACATTTTCTACAGACACTTAACTTTTTTGTATTCATGTTACGCGATTTCTTCGTTAATTGTGGATCGATTTTTATTCGAAGGAGTATACTGCCGAGGTGGTCCCATTGTCACAAAGTCAGAATCTTTCTTTCTTTCTTTTCAAGAAAAACAATTGAAAATCGGTGCACAATGTCAGAGAAGTGGCGTAATTAACATGCAATAAAAAGCAAAGTCGAATTCAGAACCAACTCTTTTAGGAATTTGGTTAATAAGGAGTTGTTGTACTCTCAATATATTTTTTGCTTAATTAATTTAACATTAAACTTAAGACTATATATTAGTGTGTACACAAATATTAACTGCTACGTGATAACATTAAAACCTATATCCTGAACATGCATCTCCGAAGGTTTTGTATGTTTTCTATGTTGGCAGATATTATCACGTAAATTAATTGTTCAAAGCTTTAGCCTTGTTAATTATGCAGGAATAAATTAATTCATGTATACGTGATGTCAGACAGTGGCACGAAAAGGACTCTTTATTTATTTAAGACAGTTGGTGGGGAGATTGTTTTTAAGTTGTATTTAAAACTTAAGCATCAAAAATAGTATTAAAATTCTATCCGTCCAGGAACGGAGAAAGAATACAATTTCCGGGCAAATTCCGGCCGGGCGGCCTGTCGTAAGAGGCGACAAAACAACCCACAGCCAGGTGGTAGGGCAATTGCCCGACTGGATAGTTAGAGTTCTAGAGTATGCCGCCATAACAACCTTGAGTTGTGTTCCGGCATTAGTGACCAGGTTCCAGTCTCCCTTAAGAGAGCAGCAGCGCATTTGTAGTACCTTTGGTGTTGCAAATATCCATAGGCGATGGTAACCGCTTTCCATCGAGTGGGCCGTCTGCCTGTCTGCTGAACTCCTGCAATAAAATATAAAACAATAAATTAGTGTGAATGAGACTCATTGAGTAGTTTTTGAGATATGGGGTGGGGTATCTGTGATTAAACGCTTTTTTGTGGTTCTGAGGCCAAATAGAAAGAAAACGTTTATTGTAAGAACGTCGGGACGCGCTATGAAGCCGCTTTTGAAGTTTTATGTAAACTAGTCGTCGCCCGGGGTCCAAATTCGAACACAATAATTAATGTCAAAGACTATACTTCTATAATCACAGATTTCGCCAAAGCTACATCGTTAATTTGACTTGAACAATAAACAAAAGAGTATATATGCGTATGTGTGTCAAATACATGGTAGTGTGTGTAATATTTTTTTATTGATTTAATGTATTATTTATGCATAATTTAAAAAAAGTATTAGAATTCTGCACTCCTTCTTTATATAAACTATAAGTATGCTAAATTTCATAATCCTCCATCCGCGCAATTTTCGTAAAAAAGGGTACAAAGTTTTTGCTTCACGTATTACTGATTAAATGACTTTGTAAGAGTATCAAAATAATTTATATCGGCTTATTTCTTTACAAACGTAACACATGACAACGGTATGTTTGTCGACATTTTCTTTCTTAAATATTAGTGACGCGACCAGCAGGTGAATGTGTAAATCGAAAAGTTTAACATATATCGTAAGTAAGTTATGAATATTTTCTACACTTTGAAGACAAATTATATAGACTAGTGGACGCCCGTGCTCAAAATTCGACCATAATATTAATGTCAAAGACTATACTTCTATAATTACAGATTTCGCCAAGGCTACACTGTTAATTTGACTTGAACCATAAACAAAAGAGTATATATGCGTGTGTGTCAAATACATGGCAGTGTGTGTAATATTTTTTTTCCTAATTATATTATTAATGTACTTTTAATACATAATTTAAAAAAAAATTAGCATTCGTCGCTTCTGCTCTATATAAACTATAAGTGTGTGAAACATAGTCATCCGTCTGCGCAATTTTCGTAAAAAGGGGTACAAAGTTTTGTTTCAATATATATAGATTTTTAGGATGTCTGGAAGAGTTTGTTTTAAGCAATAAAGTCACCCATTTTACTATGTTATAGTATCTTTATAAATAATGGAACAGATGCCTATCCATATATTTTTTAGAGGTCGGTAGTTATTTTGGCAAACATGGAACTCTAATGAGATCGTCATGTTCCTGCGTCTGAAACACTTTTCTACGAAAAGTAGATAGTAAGTTCTATACTCGATCTATAAGAAGGAAATTGGTAGGAATATGTAAATAACATTTTGTTACACTGCCACACAATGCTGTAGTGGGATCGAGAAAAGAAAGATTAGGGGCGGCAGCCAGCCACCCACACATATTATCTGAGGGTTGAAAATTCTGGATCATCGTACGGGGAATAATGGATCAACTGTTATTTCCATGGTAATTTATGACTTTTATGATTAAGTCGATATATATAGGTTTAGCTCGTTCGTTAGTTTCCTGGAGAAGTATTCAGGAAATAGTAGAGGAAAGTAGTAAATTCGGACAGATTGCAAAAAATCATAACTTTATAATTGTATCTGCAAGAAGGATATATAAATGTGGTTGATTTTTTTATGTTGAGTTTTGTTTATGACGTATATTGCTTACATGTGTATTAAAAAACACCTTTTGATACACCGGCGAACAAAAAAAAAGTGGTCTGTATTTTGAACCAAACCCATCTTATTCTAATGTATTTTGATGCGCTGAATCCGAATCTCTCTCGAAAATCCAAGTAGTACGGCAAAAACCCATGAAAATTGCTAAAAAATACAAAAAGTTGAAATTCAGATTCAGCGACTTGAAATAACCTGCAAAATTTTGTCATCTTTCCGTTTTATTGGCATTAACTCAATTTTTTTAATAGTGAATACACCACACTGACCCCAGATTTGGATGCAGCGCATCGAAATACATAAGAATAGATGAATCTGGCCAAAAGTACAGACCACTTTTTTTGTGGACATTTTTAGCAAACAAGGTTTGCACTCAACTTATTGTTGCCGCAGAAACTTTTCCTTCGCCTGAGACCAAAATGACCCATTTTTTTGTTGTTGATGACGAAGAGTGGACCTTTTCGCCCAATGGAACGTTTCAACGTAACTGCTCCTTATTCATAAGACCTGTCCCTCGTAGGGTTACCAGGTAGATAGATGTATTCGAAAAAAAAGCGGACTAATTTTTTATTTTGTTTTTATGTATAATATTATAAAATTCTAAACATCGCGTGTCGTACATTAAGCTATTAAAAAAAACAACTGGGATAGACTGTATAAACGATGGATTGTCGGTTTGTCTGTTTGTTCGGGATTCACGTAGAAACTACTGGGTCGATTTCGATGCGGTTTCGTTGATCGACAGCAAATTCTTAGACTTAAAATCTGCACTAATTTTTATCCTGGGTATACAGCGGCAATTTTTCTGGAAATGTATTAAAATGGCCAGATTAAAAAAATGAATTCCAAAGTGGTTTTTTCACTAATCTATAGCAAATTTTATGTAATAAAATGTTTGAAACTTTTTATTCCGGGAGTTATTTGTAGTTGTTCGGTTGCATAAAAATTAGTTTACTTTAAATTTACTGAAAACTAACTTTTTAGTTACTAAATTTGCATCGAATGCTAAATTAAGAGCGAATGTACTTTTTCATATATTTAGTACTCGATGCCACTGCTTCTAATAAAGTTTTATTGCCTCAAACGGCATCTCCTAATACAGTGCAACTAGTAGTTATATTAAAGAAAAGGCGCAATTCACTTTTTACAGTATTTACGGCGAGATAGGAGAGTTTGCCAGATAATGAACGAATTTGCTTTAAAACCGGACAATCGTTTGTCCGGTTTATCAAGATTTTCTTGACCGGTGAAAAATAAAGAAAAGCGGACTGTCCGGTCGAAAATCGGACTTCTGGCTACTCTAGTAAACGGTATCTCGTACTGAAAGCTTTATTATCCCGAGGGAATGTAAAACGTGTTTCTTCATTCTTATATTTTCGTAATATTACAATGCCGTTGTAATGTTGTATACAGAAGACAGCTTTCATCAAAATCTCATCTATATAGAGACAATATTAGTAAAGTGATTGTGAAAAGTTTTCAAACAAAAAAAAACCGACTTCAAGAGTTACTAAAAAGTAAAACAAAATTTTCTATAACATCTTGAAGTCGGTTAATACACACACACACACACACACACTCACACAAATATATGTATACACGCTAACGAACATAACAGAACTATAAGGCTGGCATTTTTGTTATTATCTCTGTATTCCTGATGTAGCCAGTGCCGTAAATAGCCTTTTATGCGCCCTATGCGAGCTTCTATAACTGCGCCCTTGTTTTTTTTTAGATATTATAGGTACCTTAGCTAGAGCAATGCAATGTAGAGGCCTACTTTATTTCATTCAAGGTGATAAAATAACGCACAATTATCTTGGTGTTGGTGGACGAATTATCTAAATTTGGAATAAACATCTATTTTTTTAAAGAACTAGAACACTAATACGCTCGTGCGCTGGCAAAAAAATGAGTGCGATGTTTTTCTAATTTAACAGACATTTTTGATGATACTGGCATGTAGGTATGTGTTGGAATCGAGCACTAGGGGCGCAGCGGGAACTTATCAGGAGCAAACCGAAAAAATAATAGTCCTGCCTGGTCTGGCCATTCTTGCGTCCCCCAGAGTATACGCCCTGTGCCTGGACACCAGTGGCACCGAACTATTTACGGCACTGGATGTAGCAAGGGTAATAGGTAAAAACACTAAAATAATAAATTGATTAAGTGTTTAGGGGTCATCCACAAATTACGTCATTCGAATTTAATGATTGTTCGACCCCTCCCCCGTCCCTGTCACAGCTGGTCACATTCGCTAGGCTCCTCCCTCCCTAGTGTGAAATCACATATTAGATTTTGAAATGTGACGTCACTAAATTTAGGACTCGTCCCGGCTCTTGTCACACATCGGCGGCGACCCCCCGGCTACGAAACCATAAAAAAGCATTCAATCGAAAATACGCAATTTGTGAAAACAATTTTCAATGAAAGTATTGTTGAAATTCCACAACGTTGATTTATTTTTAGAATTGTGTACATCATAAATCAAAAGTTAGAGTGACCACAATTTTTTTATGTTTATGGACGCAAATATCTCGCTATGTTAACTTAAATAGCGAGTTCCGGAGTAATTTGATTCAATTTCTCTTTTTATTTTACCTCCCACCTATTTTATTTTAATATTATTAGAAAAGGAAATAAAGAATATGTGTATTTCCAAATGCGACATATATTACATAAGATAAACAAATTTAAAGAAAATATCTACAGAAATTGTATGCTGCAGCTTCAGAAATGAGGTCATTCGGCATTCAGTATATTGCTGTGCTGAAACGTAGTCCGACACAGCACTGATTTTCAGTGCCCACCCCCTAAATATGTACACGTATATGAGCCCCTGTATTTTATTTAATTTTAATTATTATAATTAAAAATGTATAATTATGGAATAAATAAAATATAAAAGAAGAATAATAATAACTACTGGTCGCCCAGTGGTCGAAATTCAACCACAATTAATTTAAATTATAAGTTTGAACATTATTAAGGTTCTGTTATCAAAGACTATACTTCTATGATCACAGATTTCGTCAAGACTATATGACTTTAACAATAAACAAAAGAGTATATATACGTGTGTGTGTCAAATACGTGGTAGTGTGTGTAATGTTTTTTTATTGATTTAATGTATTTTTTATGCATAATTTTAAAAAAAATGTTAGCATTTTGCACTCCTTCTCTATATAAACTATAAGTGTGCGAAATTTCATATTCCTCCTTCAACGCAATTTTCTTAAAAAGGGGTACAAATTTTTTGTTTCACGTATTAATATAATGATTATATACGCACACTAAAGAATTACATTTTGTTTGACATTAGCGCTAGGCATGTTGCTGAAGAGTTTCTTGTGCCGCTTCTTATCTTCAAGCCACAACATTTTGCGAAGCGGTGGTGAATTAGATTAGGCTCCCATAGAGTAAATAATAACCATAAAAAAATTAAACGAAGTAATTTAAATGAGCAAGTTGACTGCAGCGTAAGTAAAAACTTTAACATTATTCGTTGACACTTGATGTCTTTGCCTTCCGTGATCACGGCTACTGGAAAGTGGCCAAAACGTCGGATTAAAAATCAAGTAAAATACTGCGCCTAAAATCGTTAAAACTTAAGGAAATAAACAAAAATGAATCGTAGAAATGTATGTACACGCATAACTAACGCTGGTTGGTTTAGATTCAAAATTGGAACTGGTAGGTGGCGCTGGGATCGGATCCTAGATTTAAATTTTTCAGGGCAAGACAATGTCTGCCGAGACCGCTAGTGTAAATAAAAATAAATATCTCTGTACATTCAATATGTATGGCGGCCAACCCTAATCTTCATATTTTCCGCAGTTTTATTACATACTTTTGTAGTGCTATAGAGACTATTACACCTTCCTATAAAATTTCATTAATGTAGAAAAGGTAGTTACAGAGAAAATTACTGCGATACAAACAGATAGACAGACAGGCGAATAGAAGGACAAGGACGAAAGAAGAGAAAGGAAAAAATATTTATTTAGAACTACGTACAAACCAAAATATACTTATTTATCCTAATATAAAAGGAGGAAGGATTTAATTTTTGTAACGAATAAATTCAAAAACTACTGGACCGATTTCCAAAATTCTTTCACCATTAGAATGCTACATTATCCCAGATTAATATAAACTATATTTATTAGTAGAACATATTAGGTGTCTCTACTAAAACTTCAATAATGTAAGTCAACGTGTAAAAAATTAGTGTTTTTAGACCCGGTAGGTGGCGCTGGAATTCGTTTCTAGATTTTTATTTTTTCAGGGCAGAACAACGTCTGCCGGAAAAGTAAATAATAAAATACAATTAGGAAATGAAGTTCTAAATCGGTCCAAACTCAGCATGATGCTGGTTGTATCAACCAGCGCTGGTCTTCCGCTAGGGCCTTTATATGATTTCATACGGGTTTCCTTTTAACCAATATAGTTACGGAACCTTGAAAATATCATATGGCTGAAACAGTTGTAAGATTACAAAAGAAAAATGATATTTCTATCTGGATTTTTTTGCTAAAATATTCATTCGTGAATAATCTGGGATCGGCCTCGGAGTGGTTCGTTATATGTTTTATCCGTAACACAGGCGTGACTTGCTTAGCTTGGAGATATATAACGGTGTGTGTTGTCTGCCGATTTATTAAAATACTAGCTTTTATTCGGGGCTTCGCTCACGTTGAAAAAGGGTACGTATTTCAATGGAAGAGACCGATGGGCCACCGCCTGCCAGGGCCAGCTTCCCAGGATCCCAAACACCCAGACCATAGTAAATAACGGAGAAAATTTGTTTCTGAAATTTACCATGCCAGGTATCGAACCAGGAGCCTCTGTGTTGCAGTGAGATAGGCCGGCAAAGGCTTAGCCCGCTCAACCACAGAGGCCTTTCCCTGACTGTGGTGTGGTAATGGCACTTCTAGCTAATGGTGCTTACTGACACCGCAACCTGGCGAATTCCACACATCGGCCGCGACTTTTCCCTTCGCGCGGGTGATAGTCTTCGATCGGAGTTTCCCTTGTAAAAGAAAGGATACGTATTGTGGTGTTGCCACCCATTTATTTGGGTACTTATGTTAAGTAGGCTTCCAATTACTTACAATTTACTATCCGAGTCCTTTAATTCAATTTCTCTTGTTATATTTTATAACGTTTGTAAGTAAAACTTAACTTCTCAGAACTTTGTAATTCGTAATTTGTACTTAATATTTCTTTAATTTATTACTTTATTTTGCTCAAAATACGAATTGTATAATAACTTAATTATTTGAAATTGTCTGTCTATATGTATATAATTTAATCTATTTTTTTTTGAAATATAAGTTTGCTATAAGGTCGCATTATTACGTTTTTCCAAATATTATACGATCACAAGATCGTACATTTGAAAAATTCTAAAATAGAATCCGCGCGTTCCGTTTATATGATCTCCACATATAAAAGCAGGACCATTCTTCGTTATTGCTGCATTCACCTAGAAGCATTGAACCAGATACATTCAGCTACGAGCATTCTACTGGAGTAATCCTCCAAATAAAAAATAATATCTACTGGCAGCTTTTCTCTTATATAGCCCTGCCATCTGACCCAGGAACTTAGTCTTCTTGACCAAAAAGACGTTCAACTCCGAGATTTTTTGACGCTGTCACGCAGACCAGGACCAAGTCTGCAGGTATACGCAGACAGCCTCATCTATTGTTCAGAGTACGGGCCTTTTTACGCTGGCTCTATATCCTGCCCTGAGCATTCTGCCAGCGTTCTGAGCGCCCTTTCGGCGCTCTAAACGGCACCCCGAGCTACGAGGATTGCTGCAGATCCTGCGAATACCGCCCTGCTTCACCTCTTTATTGGTTGGCAACCCAGCTGCCGCCGCCCTGCTGCTGCTGAAACGACTGCAGCCGTGACCTGCTTTCGTCACCGGCGGGTGCATCAATGTATTTGGAGCATCGAAGGACTCGGAACACTCAGATAAGTGTTATACGCATTTAGGGCATAAGTGAATGCACACCTGCCGGCCATAAAGCACGGTTTATGACATGCCCGCAGATGGACTTCTTTTTGTTTACTTTGTGTTTAATTTTTGTAATTAGAAAAGCCGCCTATTGTGTATTGTAATCCTTTATGGTAGTCAGTGGCCAGGTGTGATTCTAGGAAACCATTGTTTACCCGGTCGTGACATATTGTAAGCTGAGTATAAAGGAATGCTCGAATGCAGAGACCGGCAGTCTAATGAGAACCATGATCAAAGCAAGACGTGTACATTCGATAAGCAATATAGTGACGGACTTTGCGCGTGTTATTTAATTGTGCATTACATTTGGAGTTATTGCGTCCAGTTATATTTGTACCTATGTTATACGTGTTTGTATAGTTCTAATAAATTCTATAGTAATTCCAACGGCATTTTAATTTGAGTCACGTAACTCGTAACAATTAGTTTAAATATTTTTCATCATAGAAATAATACGCTTAAAACCCGAGTAGGTGCCAGTAAAGTGAAGCACTTTTAAGTAGGACTCAAGTCTCGGTTCGCTTGTCGACGCATCGTTCCCGTCAGTCCGCAAGACAAAGTCTCAGTGTGATGAGCTCCAATAGTTCCAATTCCCTACTATTTAGAGAGACTATTTACTTGCAACATTATTTGTGCCTTTGTGTGCGTGTCAGCGAAAATAATTACCTTGCGCTCACGCACACATTAATTGGTTTTGTGCTTCAACTTAGTGTAATTTTGTAGGGAACTATTTCTCTAATCATTTTACTCTAGGTTTTTCATTATTTTTTTCTGGAACAACATGAAGAAGCGAACGCTAATTGTCTGCTCACAAAAGTATAGAACACAGACTAATTGAGCTTTATTTTCTTTGACAATGGCATGAAAATAACGACTTCAAATTAAACGCACCACACAAGATAAACCAGATTGTTAGTTTTAATTAACAAAACAGTGGCTGTAATAATATGACTTCTATTTGTTTGTTTCATATCTACATGTATCTTATCCACCTATAATATATATAAAAAATCTGTAAGGGGGTCAAGTTTGTATAATAAACTTAAAAAAGAGAAAACATCAGGGATCCTAACATGGATCAGAAGATTTCAAAAACATTTTTTTGCCTGTCTATCTCCTCACCTGAAAATTACTGAATAGATTAAAATGATTTTTTAAAATGTAGACTTGACTTTATACTTTTTTTATTGCATGAGTTCAGCAGACAGACAGACGGTCACTCCGATGGAAAGGTGTTACCATCACTCTTGGACATTTATAACACCAAAGGTGCTACTAATGTGCTGCGACACTGCGACAGAGAGATTGGCACCTGGCCACTAATGCTGGAACATGACTCAAGGTTGTTATTGCGGTAGTCTCTATACCAGGGGTGGCAGCCATCCAGATGGGCAAATACCCTACCACCTGGCTGTGGGCTGTCTGTCGTCTCTTATGACAGACCGCCCGGTTGTAGGAAATTGTATTCTTTCTCCGTTCTGTACGAATAGATGCTGTTAGTCCAAAACCTTACAGCTTTACCGGGGGCAACCTAATAGAGGGAGCTCCCTATGGGGCTTTACCTCAGCTAGACTGCTGTCATGACATGGGGTTGAATCTAATGATGCGAGCAAAATAGCGACAATAATGGACTAGTAACAGTTGATTACAGGCGACGGCTGATGTGAAGCCCGAAGGGCAGGGCTCTGGCGGACTAGGACAGGAGACCTGAGGTGAAGTCTGACTGAAGACGTGTAGGATTCGCCACATTAGGGTGGCACGAGCATCTCTATGCCACCCGATTCAGGGATACCCACTAAAACCTCTCGGTGTTACGTCTTTTGCCCTATTGCCAAGGCGTGTGGAATAACAATTGCCAATTCGTTATTCCACAAGGCCCTAGCAGGCGGTGGCCTATCGGCCTCATCTGTTGCCGGAGGAACCACGCCGCAGGCGTCTTCCAACTCTTTGTGCCTGGGTCGATTTATGACGCGGCCCGCGGGAGGAGAGGCGAGCGCACGCGGAACACTGGCAAGTCCCCATCTCAACGGTGACCCGAATCGACCTAAGGGGAGGGGGGATCTATATTCTTTAACGATTTGCAAGGTTCAGAAGATATGAATAAAAAAGTCCCGAGGACTGCGCGAATGAATTGGCTACAGTTGGCTAGTTAATAATCAAATATAAGATAGATAATAATCAAATATTGTATCAGAATAGAACCTTAACGAATTCCTTGTTGATTATTTTATGCGGAATCGGAATTAAGTGAATTGATTATGTACCTAGGGCTGTTTCACTTCAAAGGCGTGTTTTGGTAAAATATTTCTTGAGGCGTCCTTACTATCATTGGGGTCAGTGGACATGTTTAATTTGATAATCTGATTTACATTGATCCAGCTGCTGATTTTAAATTCGAAGAAAGCCAGTGTTGATTTTATACTAGCATCGTGTAAATTGATTTGAAGTCAGTAGAGCGCTACCAAGTCAGCGCTGACTTAAATATTTCTAATTGAATATTTTAAGTCGGTTCGCTTCCCACGTCGTCAGTATGTCAATTATGGATTAATGTAAATAAGCTTTTAAACATACACCCAGTGTGTTTTGGCCTTATATACGAAAACACTACTTTTCTCTGTCCTGCGCAATTTTACATATTTTACAATACAATGTACAGTAGCTGAATGAAAATGTTCGTCAACTTAAAGTCGACTTTTGCTTGCACGAGTACAAGATGTTTCTTGTACTATTTTTTTTAAATGTTAGCTGTACTGTTGTACTGCCATTCTTTTAATAAATGTTATGTTTTGCTAAGTTTCTAAAATATAGAAATGCGAGAAATTAAAATTGCAATGTAGACAATGACAGACGCTGAGATTAACAATAAGAAATAAAAAGGATATAATCACTACACTTAACATAAAAATTAAAATCAATGAAAAGGTTTTACATGTCTAAACAACCTTCTTAGACAAGAGAAAAAATCAAACAACTATAATCTAGGTAATTTTAAACTTTATTGTCAAGTTGTTAAACATAATTTTCTGTGGAACAGTTTGTTCTGTGATAAGTTATCTCAACTACCTTTGAAAAGGTAACATGTGCGCGCGGAACGTTAAGTGAATCAATTTTAACACTGGTAAATATTTTCATACTACGACTGTACATTTTTTAACATACAAAACTGACTTCAAAAGTAGCTAAAAAGCAAACAATAAATATTTTCTACAATATCTTGATGTCGTTGCATTTTGAAAATTTGTTGACGTTTTTAACTGATTTCAAAAAGGAGGTTCTTAATTTGACTCTATGTTGTTTACTTTTCTTAAGGTTTGTTACGCATTTGTCCGTCAATTGTAGACCGATTTTCAAATATTTTTTTATTCGAACGAGTATACTCCTGAGGTAGTCTCATTGTAACCAAGTCAGGGTCTGATGTGTGGATCCCAGGGAAATCGGAAATCGTCGAATTGAAAATCGCGTACTTTTTGAAATCGGTTAAAAAGAGCTTTCGTTTAAATACCTACTTGCTCTTTATTATCTTACTTTCAAAACTTCATAGAAACAATTTAATTATTTTTTAAACAAGACTCAAGCTCCAGGGGTGGAAGTGATCACTGGCCTAGTGTTGGAAGTAGCCTCAGCGAACCCGCAGCCCATCTTTCCACACCCCTTAGCCACTCACACCCACGTTACACCTCGCCGATCTTGTGCGCCATTTTTTTGGGACCCATGCAGGGAGTGGCGAGTCTGCCTATTGTATCGATGTTCCCCGAACATTGCGACGGGCAATGCCATAGTCCTCATAGTTTCAGATCCATAGTTCCATTAGCATTTCATTCCAATAGCCCAGTATCTTTTGTTCTCATTTCTGAGAACAGAGAGTTCTCAATAGCTCTATACTGACTGAGCGAGGCTTGTCCTTGGGTGCATGTTTATATGGAGTAGATAGGGATAATCACCGGTCAGTATCACGCCACATTTACATTAAATATGTTGAAGGGGCCTCTATGTGTTGGCCTTCCCATGGCCCTACGCAAGGCCTCGAAAAATCCGGGCTAATTTTATAGCCCGTGGTATTCAACGACATAAAAATATAATAATTAATCAAGAAGCTGTTTGATTCGTTACAATAATTTAGATTTTATTTTATTAAAGTATTAATAATGTCATTTTCAATTTTGATCATCATAATCATCCGAGCGTTAAATCACGGTTGCGCTCGTAGCGTTTGCCTCCAAGTATGTTGTGAGCCTAAAGACACACCTGTGGAACGTTCGGTGGCGGAAAGTTCGGTTAAATACGCTCAGTGGAATTTCCGCCGGGTACAGATTAGAGCCGATCCTTCCGTCGCCGAACTTTTCATGCGGAAAGTTCCGCAGGTGTGTCGCTAGGTTTTCTTACACTTAACCGGCATTTTAGGGTCGCAAATGACACCCATCAGCTCTAGCCACTTGGTCCAAGCTGCTGAGATACGGTCCTTGACATCATGGTCGATGTAATTTTGTATAATATGCGACATTATTATTAATATTGATATATAATTTCAGCAAAATATCAGTGAACACACTGCGTATTGACAACAATTCCTCACACTGCACAACGCCATCAGAAAGGATCGATCCTAATTTGGTGTCTGTGAAGGTTGGATGCTTGCACATCAATCCAGGAACAACGTAAGTCAATTTCAATCTTAATCTAATTTCATAATAATAATTCATTTTTAATTGAGTCGACGTCTCTTCCTCTCTTCGAAATCCCTCGGGAGGTTAAAAAATTTACTGCTCATAGCCACCAAAGTTAAGCTTGCAGAGTCCTTACTATTCCCCATTCTTGATTATGCTAACGCCAGCTATAATTATTTGACTGAAGAGCAATTTGATAAACTTGAGCGCCTCCAAAATTTTTGTATAAGTTTCATATTTGGGTTACGCAAATATGATCACGTCTCTGAATTTCGTAAAAAACTCAAGTGGTTGCCAATTTGTTTTCGCCGGAATACTCATATTCTTTCACTCCTTTACAGTGTGTTGTTTATCCCCACAACCCCGTATTATATCAAAGAACGCTTTAAATTCATCTCTTACTCTCACAATTTACGACCTTCTACTAATCTTAGACTTTTAACTCCCAAACATTATTCATCTTTTTTCAATAATTCTTATACTGTACAAATTGCGCTACCTGTTACTGTTAGACAAGCTAAATCACTAACAATATTTAAGAACATGACAAAAAAGCACTACCTGCAACATAGTGATGTTTGATAGTTTTACGTATATTTATGTATAATTATGTATATACATATTTATGTATTTATGTATGTAATGTTAATAGGTGTATTTATATGTCTATTAAGTATAAGTTTACTTCTATAATATTTTACATACTTATAAGTTTATAAATGAATAAAATATATGTAAGTAACTGCTTATCGTCTAATATTTATGTATACCACCTTTGACAAATATAATCTGTTTTATTCCTGCCACGGGTTGTCCGGAAGAGCTCGCTTCTTAACGGTAAGACCGCCCATTGTGCACATTTAGAGTATTTTTAGGCTATACGTTTTTCTGCGTTTTCTGTAATGGTGGACAATAAAGTGTTATCTCTCTCTCTCTCTGCGAGTGGAGCCGTGAGCAAAACACAGCCAATCATAAATATATCCACATCAGGTATATTATCGGAATTATCATTTATAAATCCTTTATCACACATAACTAAATAAAATTAGCTATTATAAGTATTATTTTTTTAACAAAATTTTCCATATTTTCAGTCAATACACGTGTAGACGTGCCTTTAACAATGTACTATCGTGAAATTCCTTTAACATAATGACGTTACTAACATGTCGACCGTTCGTAGCCATGTGACTTTTTTAAAATTTATTCTATTTTGAATTATATATAATAATAATAGCAGCCCATAAATGTCCCATTGCTGGGCTCGGGCCTCCTACTATAGGGGGGATATTTTGAGTTGATTATAATTAATTGAAAAAAATGTAAGACTTTTCTCGTCGACTATTAATACAATTTATGATAAAGTTTTAAAAAACATTAAAAAAGTAGATAACTTTTTTTTCAACAATCCAATTACCTCGTGCTGACGATGAAGGAAAACATCGTGATGAAATCTGCACATCGGGATTATATAGTGTCAAACCTGTCAAGTTACCTTGTACAAGCGTGGTGGGTACAATTTTCGTACTCTTAAAACTAGGGCGACCGAGACCAGCTTTGGGATGTTTGTGGGCTGTTATTGTTATATACTAGCTGGCCCGTGCCCACTTCACTGGGCACCATTAAAAAATATGATGTCTGTCATTCAGGAATAATGTAACTTTCTACTGGTGAAAGAATTTTCAAAATCGGTTCAGTAGTTAAAGAGATTACTTCCTACAAACAAACTCACAAACTTTACCACTTTATAATATTAGTATAGATGTGGTGGATTAAGGACGACGCAGAGCAATTTTCCCAAGCTATTACTAACCTAGATATCTGCTATCTAGTTATCGCAAGTACCCTATTTGCTGGTACCACTCTAAGTTTGGTGAACGAGCGCACAAATGCCAAACGCCGTGCGACTACAAACCTGCGGGAAACTTGAAGGGCAGTCGGTAATGGCGACGTACGATTGCTCCGCTTCACCAGGTCGCCTCTTCGTTACTGACCGCGGCTCGAAAACTCAATTTTTGGTCGATACCGGAAGCGACCTTTGTGTTTTTCCGCGGACCTTGCTTCGCGAACGCCGCGCAGCCTCGGAATACAAACTGAGCGCAGCCAACGGTTCCGAAATATACACATACGGTCATGTGCAACTAAACCTAGACTTCGGCCTGAGACGTACTTTTCGTTGGCAATTTATAGTGGCTGACGTCACAAAGCCTATAATTGGTGTCGACTTTTGTGTCATTTTCAGTTGGTAGTAGACTGTAACAATAAAAGACTAGTAGACAATATTACTTCTTTAGCAGCTCCAGCCGCTCTAGTTTATAATTTAAGTAATGTTTATTCTGTGAAAGTGCCTATGGGAAATTCTTGTTACCACACGTTACTCGCGCAGGAATTTTTCGAAATTACGCGACCAGCTGGTACACAACGCACAATACCTCACAACACTGTACACTTTATACGCACTACACCTGGTCCACCTACATCATGTGCACCTAGACGTTTAGCCCCGGACAAACTTAAAATAGCCAAACGAGAATTTGAAGCCATGTTAGCCAATGGCACAGCAAGGCCATCGGATAGCCCTTGGTCGTCACCGCTGCACTTGGCGCCGAAAAAAGACAACGGATGGCGTCCCTGCGGCGACTATCGGCAACTCAACGCTCGCACTATCGCTGATCGATATCCGATTAGACACATCCACGATTTCACACACAACCTCACTGGATGTAACATCTTCAGCACAATCGATCTTGTGAAGGCGTATAATCAGATACCGATCAACGAAGATGATATACCAAAGACGGCAATTACAACTCCCTTTGGCATGTTTGAATTTCCATTCATGACGTTTGGTCTACGAAACGCAGGCCAAACATTCCAACGCTTCGTAGACGAAATAATGCGTGGACTTGATTTTGTCTACCCATATTTGGACGATTTTTAATAGGAAGCCGTGATCAAGCCCAGCACTTAGACCACCTCCGACAAGTCTTCACTAGGCTCAAGAACTACGGCATGGTGATTAACGTGTCCAAATGTGTTTTTGGCGCTTCCGAGGTAACTTTTTTAGGTTATCATGTTTCCAAGAGTGGAACCAAACCTTTGGATACGAAAGTACATGCCATACTCGATTACCCCATACCTAAGGACGTCAAGACATTGAGAAGGTTTTTGGGCATGGCAAATTTTTATAGGCGATTTTTGCCACATGCCGCTCAAACACAGGCACCACTCAATGCCTTACTTAGTGGATCAGTTAAAGGTTCCACACTAATCACTCTAGCTGATGAGGCTTTGAAGGCTTTCTTAGATACAAAAAAAGCCTCGCCAAGGCAGCTCTTCTGGCACACCCGGATTGCCGATCACAGTTAGCATTGGTGACAGACGCATCGGACAAGGCTGTAGGAGCTGTTCTACAACAACGTTCCGAAGATGCCTGGCAACCTTTGGCATTTTTCTCCCGAAAAACTGAGCCCGTCTCAGCAAAAATACTCTCCGTACGATCGTGAGCTTCTTGCGATCTACGAAGGTATCAAATACTTTCGCCACATGTTGGAGGCGCGTCATTTTACCGTTTATACGGACCACAAACTTATATCTTTTGCCTTCCATGAACGGAAGCAAAACTGTTCTCAAGGCAGTTCAGACATTTGGACTATATTTCCCAATTCACGACCGACATAAGGCATATATCTGGCAAAGATAATATCGTAGCAGATACCTTATCTCGTGTCCATGAACTGAGTAGTCCAATACGCTTGACTGAACTTGCCGAGTCTCAAACAGATGATCCGGAATTGGCACAGTTCTTATCTGACGGTACATCCCTGCGGCTCAAGAAAATGACTTATGCTGGAAGTTCGGTACCTTTGTACTGCGACGTCAGTACCCCGACTCCTAGACCTTTCGTCACTAAGCCATTCCGAAAACAACTTTTTAAAAGTCTACATGGTCTTAACCACCCAGGTCCATCTACGTCTGCAAATTTGATAGCCACTAGATTCGTTTGGCCTGGGGTTAGAAAAGACTGCAGAGACTGGGCACATACATGTCTGTCCTGTCAACGCGCAAAGGTCAGTCGACACGTGTCTGCACCAGTAGGCACTTTCGATCTACCTCGCGCGCGCTTTAAGCAGGTACACATTGACCTAATAGGTCCCTTGCCCGTTTCACAGGGATACAAGTATTGCCTCACAGCCATAGACCGATTCACTCGGTGGCCTGAGGTGATGCCAATATCTGATATCACTGCGGAAACAGTAGCAAAAGCCTTAATCTCTGGCTGGATATCCCGATTTGGTTGCCCCACAGATATCGTCACAGATCGTGGTCGGCAATTCGAATCCACCTTGTTTCAATATCTGTCGAAAATTACCGGATTTCAGCACAAGAGAACAACAGCTTACCACCCCGCTTGTAATGGTCTTGTGGAACGTTTCCACAGGCAGCTTAAAGCCGCCATCACATGCCACTGCGATCACAATTGGACAGAAGTCTTGCCTTTTGTACTATTGGGAATCCGCAATTCATTTAAAGACGACTTGCAGACTTCTTCTGCAGAATTATTGTATGGTGAGCCGTTGAGACTTCCTGGCGAATTTTTCAACCCGAGCACACCATGCACATCTGACTTGTCAGATTTTACAGCGCGCTTACGCTCGTTTGCTGAGAAGTTGAAACCAACACCAGCTTCACGTCACAATAAAGAGAGCATATTTATTTTTAAAGAGTTGGCTACAGCAGAACATGTCTTCCTTCGCGAAGACGCTGTGCGAGCCCCTCTTCAGCCTGCTTATACAGGCCCACATAAAGTTATTGAGCGAGGTGACAAAGTTTTTAAAATTCTAAACCTGCCTACATCCTTATGGATGATGAAGAAATATCGGACTTTCCAGTTGCTGCATCTCCTTTTCCGTCTACAGAAAAGACTACATCAACCGACCAAGTCCCTGATGATCAATTACCAACACGACACACTACACGAGCTGGTCGACGTATTCGTTTTCCTGATTATTATCGACCCTAACCAGGTCTCTGGGGGGGAGTGATGTGGGCTCCTCTTGCGATTTAAATTCACGCGCGTTTAGTGCCCAACGCGACGCATAGATGCAACCGGAGGCGTCAATGTGCGAGCGTGACTCACCGCCGTCTGTGCTTGCGCAGCAGCGGTCGAATATCGATGATCCACGTCTCTTCTATAACTCGTCAACAAATCGTCTGTATATCGTTTTAATTTTGCCAAACATGTAATGAGTTTATGGAGATATGTTGCAGTACAAACTTTTAGTATGTCTTGTCATTATATAACAACAATAATATTCTTCTTCCTCTTACCGTGTCTTTGTCTTGCTGAGTATGCACTGTTTGCTACAACTCCATTAATTCTTCGAAAAGTAATTCTGTAACATACTTATAAAAATTAAAAAAAGAACTTGAGATATAAATAGAATAAGAAATATAAAGAAAAACAATTTTAGCTAGACATGTTGCTGGGGAGTTACTTGCCGCTTCTCCTTCTTAACAGTAATAACATCTTGCGAAGCGGTGTACATGGAATAGGAAGTAAAATTAAATTTGAACTTATATGTATGACCTTCAAAAGATGTTCTCCAGTGGAACTGATTTTGAATAAAATCTTTTGAATTATAATTTGAGCTCGCAAAGTAAAAATTAAAATAACCCAATATGTTTTCTTTACATTTATGTTTTCTATATTAAATTAAACGACCTCATACCATCAACAGAAAGACGGAGTCTCGTACCTACTCTAAAAGTGAGGCCGGCTAGAGGGTGCCGATTGCGCTGCTATGCGTTACGAGTACGATGAAGCGCCACACATGTTTACGCACATAAGTTTATAATAAAATGTTTGACTTCATTTCGTGTTTTTGTTTACGTTGGTTCTGTCTATACATTAATGGTCTAGGACTCTAAGAAAAGGACATAAATGTACAAAGAGTTTGTACATAATAATGTTGTCGATTAAGTAGTATCAGTACAGCTGTGAGTATACGACAAGGATAGTTTAATAAAACGGAAGATGGCGACTGGGAAAAGGTGATTGGATAACGCGGTTAGGAAAAGCGGGTACTTATGAAAATAATTTGACAGGACAGGATTTTAAACTGAGCGACGGGAACAATTATCCTAATGTGAAAAGTAAATAAAATTATTACTACTTAATGCAAATATGAACCAGCTTAAAAAACAAATAATGACACCAATAGGTAGCAAGATTTTTGCTTTTAGAATGGTCATAATTGTGTTCCCTTCCGCTCTCTAAGAACTATAGAAGTAGAAATGTTTATCATGCATAATTAAGGTAAATGAATGAATGCCTCAGTTGAACGGTATAGGTAGACCGAGCCCCAAGCTCTCAGAGTGAAGCTGGCTAAAGAAAGCCGATTTTGGAATAGGAAGCCGATTGCAGTGCGTTACGAGAACTTAGTTAGTAAATATAAGTAATAAATAATCCAATTCGTAGGAATAAAGATGGAATAGTTTCTAATACATACATTATTATCCGCACAGCCGTAAATAACGTATATACTACTTAAGTTTACGCATACAAGTTTATGAAGAATGCTTCACTTCATTTGACATTTTTATTCACGTAGGCTCTGTCTATACTTCCATTCGTCTAAGAACAGAGCTTAAAAAATCCTTTCGACAAGAAATGGTTTTGAAGTTAGTTTTCGAGATATACACACCGGCACAAAAAAATTTAGGAAAGTGGTACTCATATTACTAAATAATATGTATGAGTTGTATTTAAAATAATAATAATTAAGAACTAAGATACGAATAAATTAACATCTCTTAATGGCCGGTCCTAAATCTTACGGATCGTTCATTTGCCCTACTATCGGTTAAAATTTCACATAAACTCCATACAAGTAATGTCAAAATACAAACGATGGTATGGCAATTGAATCGACAAAAATTAATTGGTTTTTGAGCAAAATGTATAAAGATGGCATTTTGGATATCATCCAATTTGCAAATCGTTTGCTACTTAGAAATTGTTGAAGCGGTCGGAATAAATCCGATGGTGCAACGTCGGACGAGTATGGGTGAGGCAGTACCCGCTACTCCAGTCTTGCATTAAGCGTGTTGCAGAATAACGCCTTTGTGGGAGCGTAAATAGATAACTACAGCCTAAATGCGAAAATAAACAGAGATTCTTTCGCATTTGGGCTCGATTTACACTATGTTCAATCTCGCTGCGGTCTCGGGCCGATCAAATCTCGGTGTATTGTAACGGCAAGCGGTTTCTGAGCTGACCGGGATTTTGAATAAAAGAGACTGGTTCAGGATTTAAGCTTATACTAACGATCAAGACACTTTTACATTCATGTGTTCAGCTCGTGGCCCGATACAATTCTGTCTTCGATTGTTTTTGGAGGTGTTCTACGTTTCTATTTAAAAACATTATATTTCTTAATATATATAACGACTAAAGAGATGAGTCGTTACAGTATCTACACTTCTAGTCAGACAGGGTTCGAATACGACTAGTCAGACAGACAGGGTTGTCTGGAAGAACTCGCTTTTAAGCGGTAAGACCGCCCTTTGTTCCTGCCTTTACATGAAATGACTTTAAATAATTTACTATATGTGCATGTGGTGAACAATAAAGAATTTTCTATCTATCTATCTACTAGTCTCACAACACGGTTCAATATCGCTCCGGTCTCGGTCCGATCAAATTTTGGTGTGTCTGTCTAGACTACTAGTCTCACAAGACAGTTCAATCTCACTTCAGTCTCGGCCCGATCAAATCTCGCTGTGTTTACACTACTAGTTTCACAACACGGTTCAATATCGCTCCGGTCTCGCTCCGATCAAATCTCGGTGTGTCTACACTACTAGTCTCACAACACGGTTCAATCTCACTTCAGTCTCGGCCCGATCAAATCTCGCCGTGTTTACACTACTAGTTTCACAACACTGTTCAATATCGCTCCGGTCTCGGTCCAATCAAATCTCGGTTTGTCTACACTACTAATCTTACAATACGGTTCATTCACCATAGAACGAATTAAGTCTTATAATACTGATATGGAATTTCGGTTTTCGTAGCCAAATATCAATTACAATGTAATGGAACACTTAAAATCCAATAGATGGAGCTGTCCAATAATTGAAGTCGCAAACCATTCCTGACACGTACAAACAATATATATTATACAAATATCCAACAGTAATAGTCGGGTTTAGGCCTGCGAGGCACAACAATAGCCTCGGCGAAAGATATTCCCTTGAGAGTTGAGACTGAGGAGCAGTCTACCTCACTTCTCCACCCATTAGGTTCATTCCTAAAACAATAAACTTTTGGAGCCCCTACGGAACTATATAATGAGCGTGAACCGTTACGCACTAGACCTATTTTTATTGGGAGTAATCTCTTTGGGATTGGTTTTCTTGCTTGAACGTTGCTTTAAATAGGAGGTCCATTTATGATGGTCGTCTGTCAGCTTACCATTAGTTACTAATGGACATGGACCTCCTCGATTTCCTTGATCTTTAATAGGTATAATAAAAATGTTAACATCTGTACCACTTTCATAATAAACTTGATTTTATTAGATTTCTGATCTTTCAAAGATGGCTATTTTTTTGTAGTAAATGTTATTATTTTTCTTTTGTTTGGTAAAATCTTTGAAAAGACGATGCTATTTTTACCCGACTGCCAAGGAAGGAGTTATGTTTTCGCGCGTATCTGGTATGTTTGTAAATTTCTATTACCTCGTACTTCCAAACGGCTTGAGGGATTTCGAGAGGTAAGGTAACGTTATATTCGTCCTAAAAACCTAAGTGTTCTTAGATAGGTGTTTGAAAAAAAACAAAATGGACGATTTTTAGCGCGAAATAGGAATATATTTAAATAATTATTAAGGAGCAGTAGTAGGCGGGACCCAATTTCAAATTATAAACCGAAAGAAAATTAATGGGTTCCGCTTGATACTAAACTTCACGCGGGTATTTAACTTGGGCTCTCAGTAAGTTAGTAGTACACATAATAAAACTACATTTTAACACTTGTAAGACGCTTCCGTGATCACGGCTACTGAAAAGTGTCGGCTTAATAAAAATGAAATAAAATAGCTCGCTTAAAACCGTTTAAACGTAGTTTTTAAGGTTAATGTTTTGCTACATACATTACACACACACACACACACAAACATATATAATATATATATGTTTGTGTGTGTATATATATAACACCTTAAATATTTATATAGGTTATGAAGTATAATGTCAACTGTTGCCTCATGTCAGTGACGTGACAGAATATGGTAATACTCGGTACTCACTCTATCGAATTGTATTCGAATAGATGATTCGATACAAGTTGTTACACGGGTATTTATTTTAATTTTAAAGTAACAAATTATTTTATTGTTGGTTTTATTTACATTTATTTATTTGATTTACTAATGATATATTACACAAGTAGAATTAGAAGCCCCTTAACAAATTTAATCTAAATGTGGCGTGACACTAACCTGCGATTGTCCCTGTCTACACCATATAAAAATGCACCCAAGGACAAGCCCGGTAAGTATAGGACTATTGCAGGGAATGAGAACAAAAGGTACCGGGCTATTGGGTTGAACTGCTAGTGGAGTTACAGATCGGGGTCTATGGGATTATGGCGTCTGACCGTCGCAATGTTCAAGGAACATGGAAAAAATGGGCAGACGGTGACTCGCCACTAAAAATGCCAAGATTGGCGAGGGGCAACAGAGGTGTGAGGGCTAAGGGGTGTCGGGAGGTGAGAGGTTCACCGAAGCTACTTTTGACGTTATGCATTTATCCCTTCCACCCCTGGAGTTTGAGTCTTAGCTCTAGTGATCTCCACTCCGTGCCAGCTGGCGAAGGCAAGCATGGAGGCGGGGGCCTTACCTTGGCCCCCTGGAGTCAGATCCGAGGTGTCCCTAGTCACCTAAGGCTTCGCCACAAAGCCCCCTGCGGATAAATAATAATAATAATAAAATTTGAATGTAAAATAAACATGAAATAATAATAATAATTATTATTATTACTTAACAAAATTGGGTCGTTTTGGTCTTACGCCAAAAGGAAGGTTTGTACTGAAAATCAGCGTTGTGTCGTATATACCGTAATTCCGGCACAGCAATATGCTGAGTGCAAACCTTGCTAGCTGGAAATGTGGCGTACAAATTCTCAAAATATGCTTTGTGTATAATAATGTATAAGGAGTGTAATTACGTCGCTGTTTCTTCTAATAAAGTCAGTCTTTCTTTCTTTCTATATATATATATATATATATATATATATAATCTACAAACATATACATATGTATATGTTTTTAAAACAAAGGTGTGCGTGTGTTATGTGTGGTAACCCTACGGTTTTCCACACATATGAGGCAACCCTGTTGTTTCTCAAACAACAACTTAATACATTCAAAGAAAACATCTCATTCAAGCCACCTGTGGGTGACTCATGCATGCCCGTGAGAAAGTGCTGAGTGGAGAGTTTCCTGGGAAGCCTCGGAGCTACCCTGCGGACCGATGGACGACAGACTGGCTCCAATCGCGGTAGCATGCGGACGTAACTGATCATCGTGATCATTAATTATAAGTTATTATTGTAAATATTAATTTAATTAAAGTTTAATAATTATATTTAGTTTTTTAAAATTACTCCGACGGCCATCTCACATTACTCGTGTGTACGCCACCTTTGTTTTAAAATACATTAAATTATAAACAAGTACAATTAAGGAAACTTCTACTGTATCTTACCTATAATTGTTTGGTGTTGTTAGTCAGTAATCGTATAGGCTGATTTTGAAACACCTCCATGTTAGTCCTGTTTTGCAACGTGTCCTGGTTCTGGAAGAAAAAACGGAGAAAGAAACAACCCAGTAACATGCCTAGTCTTTGGCGCTATATTTTTTATTTATAGCTCATGGAAAGTGGCTACAGGCGCCTATAGACATTTGGAAACACCAGGGGCGCAGCCAACACAATGCCAGCCTTTAGAATGGGATAGAGTGGGATGCGATATGGGACTGGAATTAAGGGATAGGATAGGGAGGGTGGGATAGAGGGAGAGGGAATTCGTCACCGTCGTCAGCCAATCACTGTTCACTGCTGGACGTAGGCCTCCTCAAGTCGGCGCCACTCATCACGGCCCCTGCCTTCCTCATCCAGCGCCTACTGGTGACCTTGCGCAGGTCGTCATTCCATCGGGATGGAGGGCGTCCGACATTGCATTTACCGAGACGCGATCTCCACTCCAGGACTCGTCTGCTCCATCAGCCATTGGTCCTGCGTCAAATGTGACCAGCCCACTGTCACTTCAACTTGCTAATTTTGCGAACTATGTCGGTTACCTTGGTACTCTTGCGGATATCCTCATTTCTAACTCTATCCATAAGAGAAACACCCAACACAGCTCGCTCCATAGCCCGTTGAGCGACTTGAAGTTTGTGGACCAGTCCTACCGTCAATATCCACGTCTCGGCCCTGTAGGTCAGGACGGGAAGGACGTACTCTGCTCTAATACTCGTCTTCAGGCATTGCGGGATGGTCGACGAAAAGAATTGACGAAGCTTACCGGATGCTACCCAGCCCAACTAAATCCTCCTATTGGCTTCCTCACCTTCGACCTGCCATGCCTGCCTACCTGTATTTTCTTTCCAAGGTAGACATATTCCTGTACAACTTCAAGAGGACTGCCATCGACGTTTACCAGTCTTGGCATGACGTGTACATTGATTCTCTTTCTCAATGAGAGGGAAGTAGGTCATTAGAATGCTCATTCATCGCACGAAACACGAATAGCTCATGGCTAACCGTTTCACGCCGATATAGAGTGCCGAGAGTGAGAGAGATAGCCGATAACTGAGAGCGAGGTATCACACCGATCGAGCCGGCCCTAGCTGTAATCAAGATAATGACTCCAGCATGGCTGTACCACATCCAAATGTCAAACATGTAGTTTCATAGACTTTTTCGATGTTTACCTCTATAATTTAGACCTTGTAACTTGATCAATTGTCTTACTTATACAGTCAATTGACTGTGTAAGTAAGACAATTTATCAAGTTTGACAGGTCACGGCACATTTGTTTACAAACATTCGAATTTCTTTCGTTACGTGCTTTGTTTGTCAGTATGTACGGCCAGCCAAATTCCTCCTTGATCAGTTCTTTAGCATTTTGCTTTGAACGACTCATAAACTTTGATCATCCACGCATACGTTCTCAAATTTCGTATACACCAATCAGGCCGTTTCTGAAATGTTTAAAGTAAAGGAAACAATTATTCGCGTTTTGTTGCGGTATGCGCTTTTCCGATTGATGATGCCCTTTTTCTTTTGTTTTCTGCTCTCGATTTGTTTACGGACTTCGATTTTATTGCCTTCTTGTAAAACCCGAAACAGGTAACAATAAACCCCCCCATAAAACTGATGTTAAACGAAAAATTTTGCCAGCCGATTTTAGTCTTATGATTGGTTCACCGGGGCTTTTGCCTATTGTACAGTCGCGGTATGAAAAGCTTCGTTACCTTAAAGGCGACTTTAGCTTGCACAAGTACAAGAAACAATACCGTCAACATTTTAATAAATGTTACGTTTATAAAATATACTCGTAGAAACGTAGTTTTGTTTATCAGAAACAAAGAGGATATATATAATACCTACGCTTATCATAAATATGAAAACCAATAAAAAGATTTTACATCTCTAAACAATCTTTTTAGACAAGATAGAAAATCAAACAACTTTGATCTAAGTAATTTTGAACTTTATTGTCAAACAGTTGAACATAATTTTCTGTGGAACAGTCTGTTCTGTGACTTAGTTTGAATTGGAAACATGTGCTCGTGCAATGTTAAATGAATCAATTTGAAAACTGGTGAACTTTTTTATTCCGTCACTGTACTATTATATCTATCGAGAAACACCTTAAGCCGGGTACTCACCTGCGAGCGGTATTTGTAACCGTTACAGTTACTATAATCAAAAAACATAGTGTGTACGTGGCTCGCGAGCGCAACGCGAGCCACTCACAACGTGTCGATGAGTGTCGGTCAGTTTTTGCCGAGAATCGAAGGTCCGGCCGTCTAAGGCAAAATGCCGCGCATCAAGGGGCGCTCGCGAGCCATTTACACACTAGAACCTTGCTACTGTACCTATGAGGTTACATTAGCAAACTGTTACAGTAACAGTTGGCTAATGAGTACGCGGCCAAAGGCTCCTCCTTGGAGGTCGCGAGAAGATCATTTCCGGAATACACATTAGAGCACGTTACTCTATCTGCTCGGTTTCAGTTACGACTCCAAAATGAGTACGCAAGTTTAAAGCAACTAAAACTCAAATAAAAACCAATATAAGCCTAGTTACAATCCCGGAGAACGTTCTGCGCGGAAAGTTCAGCGATGGTGGAATCGTCACTAACCTGTACGCGGCAAAACGCGGCGGAAATTCCCCTGATGTGTCATATATATAACAGCTCATAAATGCCCCACTGCTGGGCTCGGGCCTCCTACTGTAGGGGAACGGACAGTATACCCCCCACCTCGCTTGTTAAAGGCGGCTTGGCAGGTTTGACACATCAGTTATCTCGCTGTGCAGCTTTCATCACGATATTTTCCATCACTCTTGTTACTACTTGATAATTGTAATAATATACACATTAGGTGGAGAAACTGACTAAGTGGTGCATGTCTTCCGGCTAGGATTCGAACCCGCACCCTTTGAGTTTAGGGCGCGTACCCTTGTCAATACGCTACCAGGACATTTTGGTGTGTCATAGGGTTATTATAAAACATCGTGAGCGCATTTAGCCGAACTGTCCGCCGCCGAACGTCCCGCAAGTGAGTCGTTAGTCGTAACTGATTTATTTAAGCCTTCTGTATTGTTTTGAAAAATAAATCTCCTCTCCTCTATAAATGAAAAATGGTAAGTTTCGACCCTTCTTAGCGGGACCCTCTATAAATAATACAACTCTCATATCAAATCTACCTATTTGGGAAACCGAGTAAATGAAAAGCCCCTAGAATCCCCGTTATACAGGTTTCACTGTAGTACACATTGTATCCTAGAAAATGAGGTATTTTCCGTGAGATTCCGTTACGTATTTTTAGGAGCAAAGCCAGGTTGAAATACCTATATGTATCCGTAAAAGAGATTGGTTGGAAGCATCAGTGGCGTAGACTTCATACAACTTGATTCCCCATAGCCTACCTTTAAGCGTCTGGCCTGAGTGCCCGCTCTATTCGAGCGTGCAGCGGGGCGGAGCGTACAGCTTTCGTGTCAAACACATGGAAACGCTAGCTGTTCCTAGTGACAGCCGGCTGGCGTAGCTGCTTCAGCGGGTATATTAGCGTTGAGCGACGCGTCGTGTATAGGAACGCTGTACTCTCCGCTCCGCTGCATGCGAGGTTCGTGCGTGCACTGAGAACGTAGATAGACTAATTTAAATGTATCTAAACGCTAACGAGTGTCCTAGTGCCAGCTGAGATGTACGACGAGCGGGGCGTTGCGTACAGGTTTAAACCAGTTTGTGAACGATAAACGCCGAGCGTGCACTTAGGCCACACAGTTGACGTTCTATTGCTCGCAGCCAGTGATCTCGAACGTCATAGAGCGAGATCGGTAGAGTTGCCAGCTAAAATCAGTATTTGACCAAAAAATACAATATTCAATCAAATTCGTTTATTTATTGAAAAAAATTTACAAACTAATTTATAACAATCATACTTAAGTATAATTATTTTTATAACAATATTATTTGGCCATAGCCGCGGTCTTTGAATTAATTTCAAAAACATAACAATTGCTGTATTAAAGAGTCGTTTTGCATGTAATAGATCAGTGATTGATTGAGTAGACAGCCTATTTCGCTGTTTTGTTTTCAAAAGATTAATATGTGAAAATATGCGTTCAATGTTAGCGGATGAATGGGGAAGTGATAAAATATTAAAGATGAAATTAGACAACAAAGGAAACATTTGAGTTTCATCGCCACGCTTTAGTAAACTTACTTCATCCCAAAATAGTTCTACATCGTCAGGGAATGTTTTGAGTTGTTCACAATTTCTTAAAATGCGTCACTCTGTATCAATTTCCTGGAAATCATTGCTCTGAACAATATTGGGAAAGAGCCTACTCATAAGAACTATCGAAGCAGTTTTGCCAACTTTAACATTTTTTGGATCAATGATATCTAAACCTTTTATTGGATTATTTTTCAATGGAAACCGCGTGATTATTTGCTTACAAGCTTGGATATAAAAAACTAGGCATCTGCATTTAAACAAATTTATTTGATCTGAGTTTAGATTTTCTGAACTACTTAGTAGTGTATTAGACGCAGCAGCACCATAGTATATGGCGTCGATATCCATAACATTTCTGGGATTTTTAAAATCAACTTTTTCTATTGGAGTGCTAGTTAAATATTCTCTTTTTAAAAAACAATCAAAAATAGTTTTTAGTGTTTCAGTAATTTTTTCATATAAATTATGAATTTTCGGGTGTTCTGCTTGCATTTCTTTATTTAAATCGGTAAATAATGGTAATACAAAATCTAAAAATTCCAAAAATAACATCGTAGTGGGATCTTGGAGCTTCTGTAATATATGTTGTGCAGCTAAAAGATGATCATTATTAGAGATTTGGTCTATAAAAAATAGTTTTAGAGCAGAAAGTTGTTCCAATATTCTCTTCACTGCTGCATGTACTTGATAACCAGCGTGTTTGAGAGGGGTGAAGTATTCTATGTACTTTTAAGTCGTAAAACATTTGAAAGTTTTTAAACTCTGCCACTCTTTTTGGGCTAGAAGACAAGTAGTTGTAAATGTCCCTTACAAGATTCTCTATAAATCGTGGCAATTTGGTACAAGCATATGACGCCCAAAGATGAAACGAATGGCAGACGCATTTAAGTATAAAAATGTTGAGAATTTCATTTTGCAGCAATGTTACAACAAAATTATTTCGTCCCATCATTACGTTTGCCCCAGGTCAGATGCAAAACCTATTAGATTATTTTTATATGGAATATCATTGCTTCTAAAAAAGTTTACAATGTATTCAAATAAGGTTGCTGCATTAGCTTCTTCTAATGGAATAAGAGCTAAAAAACAATCTTTAATACGATTCATTTTCGCATATCTCACGACTAAGCACAAGTGTTTGGTTGTACTAACATCAGTGGACTCGTCAATAATAAGCGAAAACTTAGTTTGCTCCAGATCTTCACATAAATTATCGAAACTTTCTTTATCTATAATATGATCAATTATGTCGTGAGTTTTGGACGAAGAGCATTTTATTTCTTTTTCTATTTTTGTCAGTACAAATGGCTTGCATCAGCTTCGGAAGGTACTCCATAATAGTGAATGGTAGATTGTGTTCAGCAACAAACGAGATTAATCTCATTTCACCTGAAATTAAAATAAAGAATTAAAATTACGTAGGTGTATCTAGCAGCGATTAGGATCTAATTATATCCACTGCTTCTATATATCGATAAGTATAAAACAAAATAATATAACAATGTAAGTAGTAGCATAAATAATTAAAACATTTACCTTGCTTAACCAGTGTATCAGATTTTTGAGTTTTGGTCACAGTAAATGATAACATCTTCGGTTGTGATTTTATATTCTTTGATGATACTGAGTGTGCTTGTGAAGAACTATGTTTCTTTATAGCGTCTTTTCCTCATGTAATGTTGATATTATCTTTATTACAACTCTTACAATACAATATACAGACGGCCTCTGTGGTTGAGCGGGCTAAGCCTTTGCGGGCTTACCTCACTGCAGCAATAACACGTTGTGAAGCGGTATACATAGAATAGGAAGAAAAATTAAATTTTAACTTATATATTTATATGACCTTCAAAAAGTGTTCTCCAGTGGAACTTATTTTGAATAAAAAACTTTGAATTTGAATTTGAATTTGAATGCAACGCAGAGGCTCCGGGTTCGATTCCTGGTATAGTAAATTTCGTTAATGTATTTTCTCCGTTATTTACTATGGTCTGGGTGTCTGGGATCGGCCCCAGAGTGGTCCGTTGTATATTACCCATAACACAAGCGTAACTTGCTTAATTTGGGGATATACAGTGTGTATGTCTGTCTGGCGATTTATTATTATTATTTTAGTATTCATTTATTTACAAAAACAATTCAATTTTTATATTATATATATATTATTATTATTATTACAATAGGCATAGCTTTCACCTTTACGACTATCTTGCAGCCAACCTGGAAATTCTTCTTCCCATTCTTTTCTATAATATTGTAGATATTTTTTTTCTTACACTAGCACTTGTGCTTGTTGGCTCCTCGTCAGACGACATTTTAACTTAATAATCTTATTTTGTAGGCATTCTTTAGGAAAGTTACTCTCTCTTCATAGTTAAGAAAATTAATGTAAAAAATAAAACTAAATTCCTGTTTATATAGACTAGACAGGTAAATTCCCGAACGGGAAGCCCCTTATAACATCGAGTTGTAGGACACAAGGGTATTCCCCAAAATATATGGAACATTCTGCACTAGGTCCATCCATACTTACTATTGAGGGCTTTCCCGTAACATTAAACATAAATGAAAAGGGGTGCCAACCTAAAAGTGTAAAATCGGATGAAAAATCGTTATATTTCGGTAGAACAGAGCCCATATCGGTAGAAATACCGAACAATCGGTAGGTTCGAGACCACTGCTCGTAGCCCGCCCCGCCGGCCGCTTTGCCACTCAGGCCGTACACTAAAAACTACCGACTACCAACGAAAAGATTGAAAGCGCCATGCATTCATTGGCGTTTACGCGTTCTGTTCGAACATATTATTATTACTAGTGTCTCTATAAATTAACTAGCGACCAAAAAGTAGAAAGCGCCATGAATTTAATGACGCTTACGTTTTTCATTCGTGTGTTTCTATTGTAGCCGCATACGTCCGATTACTACGGCGACCGTTCGCAAATGATCGGCAAGCGCGCGCCCCTAGTCGGACTTCGCGTGTTTCCCTTCGCGCACACTTCGCCTCACCTCACCTCGGCACGTGCAATCGCTCGAGTGCGCTTAGTATTAGTAAATGTTATATTTTGTTTAGCAGCTAAATGTGTGCTGTATTATAAAATATTAATCGGTATTTTTACCAAATAAATATGAATTCCTGAACTGCAATTCAAACACACAACAGTATTTCATTTCCACCTGAAGACCTCCAAACTATTATTACTGTATTATTATCTCTTACGCTTGGCGACTTTCCACGTGTATTGGATGAAATAGCAACTCATACCCGATCGGACACCGCCTTTATTTCAAAATATGCGGTAAGATTACAATATGAAAAATACAATTTTTAATAAGAAAATACATTGCGAGTTAGACGTTTTTTCAACAGCGGTGAAGTCAGGGCTTTCATCATATGGGGCCGTTTTTTCAACCGGCTTACCCTAGATGAATTTCCCCCCATCACCACTGGAAAGCATACACTCGGTTATCCGTCTGTGACAAATTCAAATTTACGGGTAGGATTATATCAATTTATTTCAGTATTCAGTATAATACAAATGTAAAAATCTTGTTTCAGTCGAGGGAGGCGAATGTTTATGCTTCAGATGCTTGTACTGTGCTTCGTGCCCCACGCCGCTCTTATTGTACAGAATTGTACAGTTATGGCGCAGATGTCGCAGACTCTGGATTCTTCTTTGTACTTGCACTCCGAGGTAATTTAATTTAACTTCCATTCGGATTTTTTACCTATTTCAAATAAGGAAAGTGCAAGATGTCGCTGCTATTTTTAATTTACAGTAGACTGAAGTTAACACTTATAAAACAAACAAGTAAAAGAATTCTAAGTATTTGTATATTCGCTTGGAGTCGGTAATTCTTGCAGCTGGGCGGCCTGTCGTAAGAGGCGAGAAAATAACCCATAGGCATTTGCCCGTTTGGATGGCTACAACCCCTGATCTAGAGTATGCCGCTGTAACAAACAGCCTTGAGTTGTGTTCCGGCCGGCATCAGTGGTCAAGTTCCAGTCCCCCGTTTGAGGCCAAGAGCACTTTGGTAGCATCTTAGGTATTTCAAATATCAACAGGCGACAATAACTACTTTCCATCAAGTGGATCAGTCTGTGTGCTGTTTTTCAGGAATAAAAAATTTGACAATTTGAAAAAATACTACAAAATTGGGATGACCGCTTTATATTATTATGTAACACACATATCATATCTCACAAGCGTATGAGATATCTGAATGAAACACGATATTTGAGAGAAACAGAGAGTATATCCGTCACATTTGTTCAGGGCGGGTTAGTGTGTTTCACACATCGGGTGACTCAATATGCAGGTATTTTCACAATGATTTCCTTCACTGGCAAGTACGTTGTAGTTGTAACAACATTCATACTATTTTTTGTTACATATTTTTCTTATACAGTGGATTTCGGTTATAATGACGATTGAGAGACCACTATAATTCCGTCGCCATACCCGGAAATCGCTATACCTGGTGAATTTAAACTAAACGAAATACCGAAAAACACTCAAAGGAGTCTCGAGGCCAATTTTGATGAATTTTTGAAAAATAATTTATCGAATCATTTGAATTTCAGAAAATAAATACATCCCTTATTACTATACCAATTCATAGTGTAGCTTGCAAGGATCAATTTCTTTGCAAGAATATTAAACGGCAAACCAAAGGAAAGGGTTGTTTTTGAACAAAATGTTCTTGTTTCCATATAATCTGTCAACAGGAAGGCGGTAAATTTCAATGACTATTTGACCCAAAAAAACACCAACAAACATGTCTAGCTAATTTAAACCGTTCAAAAATTCTTAATTTATTTATCGCACTTGCACGTCTAAACTACAACACTTCTAGAACTGCAGCAGCACACGTAAAGGCTTCACCATCATTATGAATTTCAAAGCAATCCAACTGCTCTACAACACCACAAACCTAGTGCGAAGCCGATAAACGATAAAGCCATTTGAGTTAGTGTATATATATATATATATATATATATATATATATATATATATATATATATATATATATATACATATATATGTGTATATACGTATGTATATAATATAGATACTAGATGACGCCCGCGACTTCGTCTGCGTGGTGCGGTTTTTAAACTATCCCACGGGAACTCTTTAATTTTTCAGGATCAAAAGTATCCTATATATTGACCATAAGCTATCACCATACAAAATTTCATTCAAATCGGTCCAGTCCTTTCGGAGATTAGCCGGTACAAACAGACAGACAAACAGAGAAACATTAAATTGAAAAAAATATATATTAGTTCTATTTCACTTCTTACATCCCCCTGACTCGATTTTTAGCATTTTTTTTCATTGTACAGAAATTCGACCTCTACAGATTTATTATAATATGTATAGATATATACTTACATATGTATGTATGTTTGTATTGTCGTATATATGTTATGTGTATGTATATATGTTATGTATATATTGTCTAACTATATATAGTCAATAAATTTCAATATTTTTGCGATTCATTATGGTTTCGGTGTTCGAGTTTAGATGATGTTAAGTAATTTTCAAAACTAGCAGATTATAACACCTAATACATATACTAGTAGTAGCTTTGCCTAGTTTAGGTGTTAGTTTTCACTAAATTCTTTTCAGTTTTATCTAATTATTAATTAGTTTTAAATTTTATTTATTTTAAAAACACTTTTTATTACTGTAATAACAATGTTCTGGTACCTAATAAACTATTTTATTTGTTATTATTTTTATACGTAGTAAGTATATATAGGTCGTCGGATTGCGCGCCCTAGTCTTTGAGCCCGAGTGCCACGCACCCCTTGCATCCCTGGGTACATACGGCCCTGGTGTACAGTGAAAAATAAAAACAGTACATAATTCCTTAGATCATCAGTGAATATGAGACTAGAACTCGCTCAATACAATCAAGTTTTACAATCACTCATTCATTGTTCAAGCTGTCCAATTATGGAACATGCTCCCACTAGAAATGAGACAAACCCAATCAATATTCTCGCTAAATAGGCTTGTTAAGGATTACTACCTCAAAGCATTATATATTTTGTTATTATTGTACGTATCTTTATGCTATTTAGTGGAGATAGAATATAATATTATAGGTAGAGTAGCTCTATGTTATATTGATACAAATTTAATTAGGTGTTTGACCTAAAACGTTAGTTTCTTGTTACTAAGTTCACTACAATAACAAAGAAACTAAGTCCATATAGCCTACACAACTGCGCAGCGAAAGAGAAATGAGTCGCAGCCAACCTGATCTGAAGTAATACAATGCATGAGATGTTGTTTATGACAATGTAGGTATTAGTTAGCGAATTGAAAAAACCGCGTTTGTAGCGTCAATATTGCTAATAAGTATATTCCATAGAAATGACGTAATTTGTCGGGATAAAATGTATCCTAAGTGTTAACTCGGGTTATAAGTCAGCACTATGTCAAGTTCAATAATATACAATCAGTAATTTTCAAAAAAAAAAGCGATCGCAGTGCCATCTTTTTCACTATTTAACGACGTCATTTATCGGGATATCGGGATAAAAGTATTCTAAGTTACGCCCCGGGATATAAGCTAACTCTGTGTCGAGTTTCATTTACATCCGTTCAGTAGTTTTCACGAGATGCTCTAACAGACAGACAGACAGACATAAAATTTAATTTAATTAATTTAATTTAATAACTTTTAATTGTATTTTGTGTTGTGTTGTATTTAATTTTGTGTTGTGATTTTATATGGATGTATTGCCTGAAATAAAGACATTATTATTATTATTATTTATTTTTGCGTTTTTTTCTCCTTTTCCGTTAAAAAAAGGGTAAGTTCTATGACGCGGACCGCAGTCAAGCGCCATAGCTTAAATCAGTAGGGTATATGAGAGTTATTGGTAATTCAAGCAGAGGTTAAGAATTTTCTGGTAATTCTAGAGGTATTTAAAATTGTTGCTTTTTAGATAAGTGTGAGTGTATGTGGTGGGCATGCAGAATTTCTAAGTTTTGCGTAATTATTTTAGGGATAACACCGGTTGTGGATATGATCATTGGTATAATATAGACTGCATTAACTTTCCATAAGTTTCTGATTTCTATTGCAAGTTTTTGAAACTTATATAATTTTTCGGATGTGGTTGTTTGAATATTATGGGTGTTAGGAATGGCTATATCGATTATGCAAACTGTACTATTATTTTTATCGTGTAAGGTTATTATTATTATAAAATTCTAAAAATTGCATTTTCGGTATCTGCTGGTCATAATGATCCCCTGATTTTTTTACACGTTTAAACTTATTGTACAAACTCGACCCATTTACAGATGTATTGTAGTATAGATAAAAGAAGGTAGATAGATAGATAAAGTATTCTGCTCTATTCTATAAATAATGTTTAGGACATGAGAACATGTAAATGCGCCCCTAACAGACAACGATAAAGTAAAGTGCCAACGGCGACATTCTTAGATTTATTTTGTAGAATCTAATTAAAATTAAATTACTTATCAGTCTCTATAGGCTAGATCGTTTTATTTAATAGGCTTTATTTAATAAAGTAATTGATAAAGCATTATCTGTTACACATTAATAAAAAACTTTTATACGTAAACAAACGAATTCTTGCCTCGGTTCTTGATAGTTTGCATCCTTTCCTTGAGGTCAATGCCGTCTGAATCATCAGTGTTTTTCCCTTCGACATTTTTAACTTATTTTCATCCAATACTTATGCACCTGTGACACTTACTGAAGATTATTAAGAGAATACACTTCTAATTTAGCTTTTATAAATGTTTTCGTATCGCAATGGCTTATTAGTTAAGGCACTAACGTCTAATTTTAATGATGTAAGTTTTATATTAAAATCCTGGCCGCTGGCATGTAGTTAGGTATACAACTCTTTATTGTACATCATTAAAGAAAACTTACAAACTATTTTAATTCTGTACAAAGTGCGGTCTTATCGCTAAAAAGCGATCTCTTCCAAACAACCCGTGGTAGGAATATTCCTGATTTGCATTTGCGTTGGTGGTATACATAATGATTGTACTTATATTTTAATTTTACAGCCTGGCCACGATCTTAGGTTTAGCGACGGGCAATACGGCGAGCGACGTGTCGGTGGTTGGCGTGAAAACTTTTCTTTTTGTCGCCTGTTCCTCTACACTTATGGGTTGGCCACAGGCTTGTCACCGTGATCGACAGCTAAGTGCGACGCGCGACAAAAACAAAAATTGTAAAACATAAAGCATGCCACGCCCAAACAGTGTGTTGCTCGTTGCTAACTCAGAGTCCAGGTCAGGCCGGTAACTGTCGCTCAGAGTGACAAGGTCGTGGCCAGACCTTTTCGTAGAATTTGCCTGTCTTTGTATGTCACAGTTATTTTTGTAGGTAACCACTGGCTCTATATAAATGAAATTTGTCTGGAAACTAAATTGTATAGGTATTATACCATTATACAACGTTGTAGTTAAACTATGAAATATCTAATATAAAAATTGGTGGTGGCTACCATACATATCAATCAACGTAGAAATTTCTGTGTATTTACGTAGTTGTGTGGGATTTATTAATCAAATCTTAATGATAATACAATAATAAATTATGCCCCCCTCCGACTCCTGAAATTTGAAGTGGAAAGTTTTGTAAAAAATAAAGGTTGTAGAACCTCTCAAATGCTTTTATCTAAATTTGCCTTGAACAAAATCCATTGAGCAGTTTTTGAGCGAAGACAAAAATTTTGACGTTTGTATTCTCAACCTTTTACAGTTCCTGAACTGCCATGTACTGACCCGATTTTTTATTTTCTTTCCTAATCGGGCTCTTTTCTTTATTCTTTATTTATCTATTTTTAATTTTTACACTAGTCCATAAGATATCTATAATATAATAAAATTGTAAACATGCCGTGTCTATACATTGAAGCTATTAAAAAAAAACAACTGGAATCCTACACTATATAAACGATGCAAATTATTTTAGATTTCTTGCCTATTTGTCTGTTTGTGCAGGATTAACGTAAAAACTACTGGGCCGATTTCGATGCGGTTTTCGTTGTGATATTTTTTATCCCGGGAGCGGTTTGAACTTTTTCGGATGCATAAAAATTAGCTTATTCTGACACAGTTTGCACTAAATCGACAGCTTAACTTTTTTTAAATTCTGCGTTAGTTTGTGTCCGGCGGCAATTTTAAGTCAAGCATGGCCGAAGTCGCTGGCATATCCTAATTAGAAATATAACATATATCTTATGACTTTGTAAAAATAAGAATACATCAAAAATATAAACGGTCTGAGTAAAGGTACAGTTATATACATTTAAACCTGCACAACACAAAGCCCTTGAACTCGTCTATAGGTATTGCATAAAAGGGGCAATGACCGTGCCTTTCCATTTTGAAAGCAGGCTCCCCGTAAATTGTGTTGCCTGTTCGTAATGTTTCCTGGAATTAAAATTAAAACGGAAGTTTCAAACAAAGAGTTAGATGACAATTTTACTAAAATTACTTTATCTTTCATCGAAATTGTTGTGGATTGAGAGGATGACTTTGAACAATAAATTATGGCGATTATTTAAGACTAGCTGTACCCGCGACGTAGTTCGCGTGGAATTTGTTTTCAAAACACCTCTATTTTGAAACATTCTTCATTGGTGCTCCGCTCCTATTGGTCTTAACGTGATGATATATAAACTATAGCCTTCCTAGATAAATGGGCTATTTAACACTCAAAGAATTTTTCAAATCGGACCAGCAGTTCCTGAGATTAGCGCGTTCAAACAAACATACTGTTACGAGTTGCAGGACTTTATTAGAACCATACAAACACATATAACATAGGTACAAATATAACTGAACACAACAAATCCAAACGTAATGCAGAAGGTCGTGATTCAATGAAACTCGCAAAGTCCGTCAATATTAGATTCTCGAATGTAAACACGTCACGCCTTGATCGTAGTTGTAGCTTCACTGACTCCCTCTCTCAATCAGGCCATCGTTTTATACTTAACAAATGCAGATGTGTCCGCCCGGCAACGTCGACATAATTTCCTAGAATTAGCTTGTACTTATAATCCGCAACACGTGGCTAATGATGCTCCCGAGCGGCCTGAAACGAGTACAATAGGACAATAGGCTGTTCTCCACAATAACTAGAAACGTATACCAATAAATGAGTGAACAAAAGAAGACGATCAAAAAAGGATTACAATTTGTTCAAATGCCGACAGGTAATAAAATGTGCTTTTACAGATCTGTATGTGGAATTTGTCTTTGTCGGAGCCTAAGTTGTAACAATATCAAGGTTTAAGATTTTTAATGTTGTCAAGATTTCATAACAAATACGGTAATTAAGTACAGCTGCGCTCTCAAATCTTATGACGGTTCGCTTTCCGCACAGACCCTAACTGAAAGTTAATTAAAATATGTCCCGTAGTGAACATGCCAGAATGATTGCCTGTAGGTAAAAGGGGTTTTTTATTGGATGAGTTCAGAAGACAGGCAGACGGCCCACCTGATGGAATACCGTTATCATCGCCTATGGACACTTGAAACACCAAACGTGCTACAAATGCGCTGCTGCTCTCATAAGGGTGACTGGAACCTGGCTACTAATGCTGGAAACAGCTCAACGTTATTATGGTGGCATACTCTAGACCAGGGGTCTACCTGGCTGTGAGTTGTTTTGTCGTCTCTTACGACAGACCGCCCGGCCGCAGGAAATTGTATGTACCTATAATATGCGAGGGTTGCTCGCGATTTCCCTGGGATTCACTCATCCGATCATGACTTGGTGACAATGGGACCACCTTGGTAGTGTACTGTTTCGAATAAATTAAAAAAAATAAAAATCGATCCACAATTGACAGAGAAATCTTGTAATAAACATACAGGCGAATTGAAAACATCCTCCTTTTTGAAATCGTTGAAAAATTATCTGAATAGAATAAACAACAACAACTAGGAAAATATTAGGATTTTTATAGACAATTTTTTTGTTTTTTGGTCCTCTTGATAAGTCCCTTACGATAATTGAAATTGCCACCGTCGCGCGTCGATATGTACAACACATTTAGGATGTATATAACACATCTACATAAAAACTGAAATAGTTCTTTATAGTTTGTCTCCTGGCAACCTAAGTTCTTTGTAAAGAAATGCGGAGTTTATGGCGGGAACTGAAAGGAGATGTGCTGTGCAGTTTTATTTTCTAAAAATGTGTAAAATTACTCTAAAATGAACAATAGTTGTAGGATATTGATAGTTTTTGAGTAGTAATTATGTGTTTTGTGAGAAATGTGAACTGTATAGTCAAATGTGGCCTTTTGAGTTGTCACAAGAACTCCGTTGAATGGCACCAGCTGATTACCTACAGTTCAGCTGTGCTACACATAGCATAAGTTCATTTCAAACATGTTTCCGACTGAAAGACATAGATTCTATGGTCATGAATAAATTAATAAAAAAAAGGAAAGAAATGTTGAGAGATATCTTTAAAGTTATTTGTTCTTTTTAAAAACTAGTTGCTCGTACATTGTGAGGATTTATTTTTTACAAGATTTTATTTTACTTGCAATGTTTGTATGTATATACTAGGATATGCCCGCGACTTTCTTCACGCTTGACTTGAAATTCCCGCGGGATTCTCGGGACACAAAGTATCGCCGAATTTGAAAAAGAATGTAAGTTATCGTTTTCGTGGAAACTGTGTCGGAATAAGCTAATTTTTATGCAGCCGGACAACGATAAACCGCTCCTGGGAAAATTTCCGCGGAATACCCGGGATAAAAAATATCACATATTTTATTACCCAAAAATTTCCTATCGATAAGAAAAAAATCACATTGGAATTCGTTTTTTTAATCTGGCCATTTTAAATCATTCCAGAAATTCCCGCGGGATTGCCGAAATAAAAAGTAGCGTAGAATTTAAATCTAAGAAGTTGCTGTTGATTAGTGAAAACCGCATCGAAATCGAGCTAGTAGATTTTATTCTATTCTTTTATTCTTGTTTTAAATTTTTGTCTGTCTGGATGTTCAGACTAATTTTTGAAACGGCTTGATCGATTTTGGCGGGACTTTCACTAGCAGATAGCTGATGTTATAAAGAGTAACTTAGGGTACTGCGAAAAAAAATTCACGCGGATAAAGTCGCGGGCACCGCTAGTTAAGTATAAAATTCTAAATATGCCATGTCCATACATTAAAGCTATTAAAAAAAAACAACTGGGGCAGACTATATATGTGATGGAGAATACGATGCATTTCTTTTAGATTTCTTGTCTGTTTGTCGATTTGTCTTCTACTACTAAACCAATTTCGATGCGCTTTTCGCTGATCGATATCAAATTCTAAGTTCTCTTTCTCACTTCAAAAACACGTCATTTACGACTTGCTTGATGTGACAGTTGCTATATTTATTCAATGTCTTTAGTAAAACAGTTGTAGTTATATATGCTTTTAGTAACATTATTTGTCCCAGGATTTTACGGGGATCATTGTATTTTCATACTAAAATGCCTTTGCCTCGAGGAAATACCTTTTTATTTTAAACATTGATAAAATAAATGTTTAATATTACCTACCTATCCAACGTGGATGAAGTCGCGGGCAAATGCTAGTTAAATAAAATGAGGCGAGATTTAATTAATATATATACATATTGTCACGCCTGTTTTCCATTGGGGTAGATAGAGACAATGGATCTCCATCTGCTACGATCCTGACAAAAACTTTTCGCTTCGTCAACTTCCATTAATCTTTTCATACATTCACGCTTATTTAAACTACTTTTTATCTGACTTTTCTTCAAAATATCTTCAATTTGATCATGCTGAGTACGTCTCGGTCTACTGGCACCGACTCTGCCAGTAACATTGCGGTTATATACTTGTTTTGTGATTCTGCTTTCATTCATTCTCTCTACATGCCCAAACCACCGTAACATTCCTTTTTCAATGCTTGTTAATGTCTTCTTTCAATCCATAACGCTCCCTTATCACACTGTTTCTTATAATATTAATATCACTTTTTTTTTTTTTTTAAGGCGGGGGAAATGCATTTCGCACATACCGGGTCCTTTACTAGGGATTAGACCGTTGTTGATCATGGAGGCTTTCCACTGAGGCAATCCAAACAATAATCAACCGGCTTGTGTGGAGACTCGACTAATCAATACCCCACTAAAACCACCCTCCTCCCATGCCCCGCGCTTATGGCAGGAAAGGCGTGAGATACAGAACGTAGTTACGCCCACACCGATCCTAGCGCACAAGTGCTTGAGAATGCCCCGGGAGAGGCAAATTCACTTCGTCAACAGGGGTGAAGACTCCTCTGCTCCCTAGATGCTAGAGGGCCCCTGCAGCGGTATTTCAGGGAGGGAGGTCATGCGCATACCTGCGCCTCCGGGCTCCCGACTGACGTCGGCGCCCGCGAGACGCATGCGCACTACCATCTCTCTCCCTATCTCGTTCCGCGGCCTCCTTATGAGACACTACCGCCTCGCAGAAATTGGCCGCACCCACCCACCAATCGTCGCTGTGCAGCATGGCTTGCACCAGATCGCCCAGCGATTCGATCGGTCCTACAAGTGTCTCGAGTTCAAACCTCTGAGGTGCCCATGCTGCGCACTCGACTAGCGTGTGTAACGCCGTGTCTAGCGCGCCACATTGGCGGCATTGGGGTGAAGGCAAGCAGCCCGCAATCTGACACAGATACTTATCGAAGCAGCCGTGCCCGGTAAGTATCTGTGTCATTCTGAAGGTCAGGGTCCCGCGTTTCCGCGAGAGCCATCGCAACAGCTGCGGTCGAACCGCCTCCACCGTGTCAATGCCAGCAACAGGGTTTTCCAACTCTACTGACCAAGATTGGATCATGGCCGCGGTTTCCCGCGTCCTGATCACCTGTAGTTCGGCCTGGCCATAGACTAGGCCACGGGCAAGGGCATCCTGTCGGGAGCGCCGAACTTTGGCTATCACGTCCACCTGGAGAGGCCAGGGCGGATCGCCTGCCAAGAGTATATTAATATCACTTACATTAACCTTACATATACTTCTTAAAGCTCTCATTTCAACTGCATTTATCCTACCTTTTTATATTTAATTCATGTATGGAAAATATAATATTTTGTTCAAAAACTACCCTTTCCCTTGGTTTTCCGTTTGACATTCCTTAACAGAAATTGATCCTTACGAGCTACATTACGACTTGGAATAATAATACAGGATTAATTTTTTGAAAATCTGCCGATTCGACTTCTGACAAGGGTAATTGATTTTTCAAAAATCTAATGATACCACTTTAGTTTTCGTCAAAATCGGCCTTAAAACTCCTAAGAGTGTTTTTTGCTATTTCATATAGGTTAGGAATTGGCCCTGAAGGCCCACTTGAAAAATTCACTCTCTATATATCAGTGTATATAGGATAGAGTGAACACTGAACAGATACATTCGATCTCCACCTGCCATGATTACCTACGCCACATCTGTTACGCTTCGTCTACTTCTTTTAAAGTATTTCGATATAACCAGGGTGATTTTCACGTTCGCAGAATCGTATAACGTATATGACAAAGATGATCTAGGTTGACAAGTGTCTATGGAAAGTTATTGTCTTGTATTTAGGATGTGTTCCGGTAGTAGCTCACAACGCCCAAAATGCTCCGTCTGCCGTTCCACAAGGCAACCACAGTCGTTACGGTCGTGGCGAAAACGTCACTAATAAACTCATTTTTGATCACAAAGCGCTCACAATGACCCATGTCGAAACGGGCGTTGACCACAGAGAATTAATTCTCTCTATCGATTGACATTAAATAAGGCGCGATTTTCAAATCAACCAATGACATTTACGTATTTCGTCGTTTACGCCCCATAATCCGTTCACTAGAGTTTATGATTGTAACGTCCGCGAGTAAGTGGAAGGGGAAAAATCGCGATCGTGACCGTTGTCGTTGTGAGTCGCTTCTGGAACGTAGCCTTAGAGAGCGTCTCCCGAAAAAGGTCTAGCGGCAAAAAATGGAACTAATCACACAGATGAGCCCGCCACGATGTTGTGTAGTTTTTATCGTGTGTTTTTATTAATGTAAATGTTACATTATATTATCATCAATGGGCACCGCCAGGATTACTTTCAGGGAGGTGCATCTATACTATTAACTAATCTAATATATCTATCCATGCGTTTAAAAATGTGCAAAAAATCAGGGGGGACAATGCGGATCAGGAGATTCCGTAAATGCCATTTTTAGAATTTTTGTCTGCCTGTATGTCTATTTGTTAGAGCAACTACTGAACGGATTTAAATGGAACTCAACATAGAGCTAGCTTATATCCCGGAGCGTAACCTAAACTTTTTATCTCGCTAAACAACGTGGTTTCCGTGGGATAGACGAAAATAGCGAAAAAGATGGCCGCGAGGCTAAGCGCCTAAGGGGCTTATGCATATTTAATGTTCACGGGCAAAAATTAAATAAATACTGAATTTATTGAGAAGGCGATGAGCAAAGTACAGCAACCTAGATGCCTTCAGTTTTTATTCAAACCGTAACACAATACAAAAAAAACTATTTCTTTTCTTTTCTAACAGGGTGTAAATGAAACCCCTTGCACCCTGCTCTCGGCGCCCTTCTTATTATTCTATTTACTAATACTATTATATCGGAATCTTTCTAGAATTATTTTATCTTTCTAACATTCCGTTGCGCGACAGTAGCTCCCGTCTGTGCGACTTAAACCGTGAGACAGAGTTTAAATCTGGGCATGTTTCAATTGTATAATGAGATTCTCCAAAAGTAGCTGTTTTCGTTTTCATTCATCGCGAAGCTAGCAAACAGGCGGACAGCCCAGCTCATGTAAAGTGGTTACCGTCGCCTATAGAGGTTTGCAACACCAGGGGTGAAGACAACGCGTTGCCAGCATTTAGGATGGGATAAAGAGGATGGGTAAGGGGGATGAGATATGGAATTGGAATAGGGGGATAGGATAGGGAAGATGTGTTAGGGGAAGGGGTAAGTGGGCCATCGGCACTCTTACTCTGACACGAAACACGATTAACGGAAAGAAAGAAAAAATATTTATTTAGAACTACATACAAACTAAAACATCTATATTAATATGTAAAGCAAGAACACAGCCAAAACTTGTGTACTTTTACGAAAATTGCGTGGATGGAGGAGTATGAAATTTCGCACACTTATTGTTTATATAGAGAAGGAGTGCAGAATGTTATTTTTTTAATTATGCATAAAAAATACATTAAATCAATAAAAAAAAAAACATTATACACACCATGTATTTGAAACACACACGCATATATACTCTTTTGTTTGTTGTTAAAGTCAAATTAACAGTGTAGCCTTGGCGAAATCTGTGATTATAGAAGTATAGCCTTTGACATTAACTATGGTCGGATTTCGACCACGGGCGACCACTAACTAGTACTTATAAATAAGAAAATACAACTACGAAATGAAGTTCTAAATCGGTCCTCACTTATGCTGGTTGAATCAACCAGCGCTGGTCTTCTGCTAGGGCCGTTACAGTGACTCACGGATAGACAAAACAAAACAAAGAAAATATGACGAGTACTATTGGAAAACCAATACTAATGTAAAAATTAATGCTACGAAGCAAATTTATAAACAAGAACATAATAAAATAAAGGACGTAATGCTTAAAAACTATAACAATATATTTTTTTTTATATTATGTCTGTCAGTCTGTTGGTTTGTGTCAAATATACTCCAAATGGGAAACATTTAAACTGAGAATGATAATGGACAAACAGGTCAAAGAGGTAGTAAAAATTAAAGTAGATCAGGCAACTCGAGGCTAACCATTTCACGCCGATGTTCTGTGAGAGCGTGGTATCACACCGGCCGGCCCTAAGTACTGTAATGAAGGTAACGTTTTAAGGGTCTTTGACTTTTGACAGGTGAACACTATGCTGTCACTGGGAGAAGTCATCACAGCGCTCCAAGAAGAGAGATTGCTTACCGCTCATCTCTTGTCGTTGTCACCTTCAAATTCTACAATTAATGGGCGAGTCTTTTCATTTAAATTACCTAAGATTTAGATTAGAGACCAAAACTTAACTCAATTTTGTAAAATATTTTTTTGATCGCGGTTTGATCACAAAGTCAATAAATAAGTAGAATAATAATTTTGAATTATATATTGAGTTTGGTTATTGGGTTTAATGCAGTACTTCAAAACGTATTCTTTTCTTTTTAAGTCAACTTATATAATATATATATCCAACGCGAAAATGCGGCCAGCATTTTGGGTACGCTCCCCGCCGACAGCGATTTGGAGTCAATTTTTTATTTATGTATTTGTTATTTTGTAAGTATAGCTTTATTTATAGTATAGTTTAGTTTATTTATTTTTAGGGTTTTATTTGTAAGCATGTTTAAAAAATATTGCATATTTTATTAATTTATTATATTCCAGATTACAACGTGTAACATAAAAACTTATATAATAACATGTTTTTAATATTTTTGTATTAATTTGTTCATTAATTTTTATGGTTTTCGATGGACACGTGTTAAAAATATTTTTGTATATTTTTTGCTGTTTTCCATTTTCGCGACATATGTGATTTATCAGTATCGGATCAGCTGTATCGGAGACTGTTTCGGCACAGCAAAATGCTGAGTTCCAAACTCATTTCTCAAATTGCGGCATACTGTATACAAAATTAATTCTTGTGAAAAATAAATTGTTGTGTGTAACCTTGTCTGAATAAAAATGTTTATTTTTATTCAGACAAGGTTTTATTCTGTGAAACATTCGTAATAATATTGTTCAGATTCGTAGAATATAGATTTGTCGAACCTAAGTAAATTTAGTCAAATGATATTTTTGGAAATTTGATAAAGCGCGAGCGATACAGTAAACTCCATTTAGGCTAAGACCACACTATAGAGAGCCTCGCTTAATGCTAAGAGCCAAGCGACGTGCTTAGTGACTGATCCTAGCGAACAGACGTAATGCATACTATAGCAGCTAGCTACACTGCGAGCGACACGCCGAGTTAGGTGCCTGGTTAGTCACCAAGCGAGTCACAACACGGACGAAAGTGTTGGTTAACACTCAAATTTGTTAGTCGCCTAGTAACTGCAATTTTACAACTGAAGAAGTTTTAATTGCCCCGATTTATAAAACGGAACCACTTTGGAACCCATCAAATAAACATCACAAGAACGTGCTTATATAATATACTATAAAAAAGTTGTGCCAAGAAATTGCACAAGAAGTAAACAAAGATGTTGAGTGTTACATACGCATTTCATTGCAGCTAATATTAAGTACTCATTATATTTTCGAGACGGGCATAATTATTTTGTTAAATTACTGCTCCAGGTCCATTGAAATAATTATTCTCATCATCAGACGGCGCGAAAGTGAATTATGTGTCATTAAGCTAAGCACCTTGTATGTGACGATTGTGTATCTTGTACATAAGCGTAGCTCCCAGTTTATCTTTAAGCTTGGCACGCATAATGTGGCTTTAGCCTTAGGAAGCTTCTGAAAGAGCTTTTCAGAGTAACATGATTACCTCACTAAGTGCTGCGGCTCAACGACACAAATGAGTCTTGGCCTTCGAAACCAATATACTCCACTCCTTTCCGTTTAGCGCTGTCTTCTGCCAGTCGTAGACTTGAAGTTCGCGCAAATCAGCCTCCACTACGTCACTCCAGCTCTAAGGCGGCCAACTGGGGCCCGATTCTCCTATTACTATGTTGTTAAAAATCGCCGGACAGTTCCAACCATAGGTTTTCTTGATTCCGATATTATGTTAATTCCAATGACGTGCCCGTGGCCCACCACTTTATAAGTATTTATAAGTGAAATCTCGCTTAGTAAATGTTTAAATTTATGGAAGCTTTTCAATATTATTATTTCAGCTAACGCCATTTTTACTACTGGTAATACTAATTTTTTCTACTATTATTTTGTCGTGACGATATCGAAAAGATATTGTGTATTTAGTAGAATACGAATTTTGGACACTATCGAAATGGAATTATACTTTGAATATAATTACGCCCCTGATCGGCGCAGGTAGGCTCTTTTCACTACGCGATCCTCCCCCATTCTATTTAGGTGGCCACGCCATCGTAAGCGCTGCGGTTTGCTCTCGCCTATGATATTCGGGAGTATCCCCGGGGTGGCGTATAGAGGAATAGTCGGTGGTACAGCCTAGCTACGCCACTGGCGATCCTTCTGTAAGACAGTTATGTCGGTGAAAGAGGCGGCGGAGCGGGTAAGGGAAAGGACTACGCGGCTCCCCCCCCCGCGAACGATGGACACGGCCTCGCCGGAGAGAAGGAAACGGTCTCCGGCCGCCATAGACACACGGCCGCGGGTGATGTCCCTCAAGGAACTGCCCGCACCCAGGCCACTGAGAGGGGAACGCGCAGGTGTTCCGCGCGCACCCCTGTTATCTTTGTAGTTGTCGGGGGGAACTATTTATCCCGGCCCAAGGAGAGGCCCGCCAACAAACAAGGGAGAGTCCACGCCAGCCAAGGTCGCGGCGTCGGCACTGCCTCGGTCCCGTGGCCCTGACTTCAGGTGAGATGGAGAACACAGAGGTGTTTTAGTAGGTATTTCAGCAACTAGTCCATGACCCCCACACTTCTGTTATGCCCCAACAGTGGGGTGTCCCCAAATGAATTTCACTTCTATAAAAAAAAGCTACGCGACTGGCTGAAACCGATTGACCGAAGTAGTGTGGTTCTCCAGTATATCAGGAATTGTGCTAACAACCCTCTAACTCCCATACAAAAATTTATTGTTACGAAACCGAAAAATAGAATAAAACATCTTTTTTCGGTGATTTTTATTATTTCTATTCTTCTTCTGTCGTATTATTAATTTACTTGTGTTTCAGGTCAATATTTCAGTCAGCGTACGTTATGTCGGATGCTAAGTTCGCCGAATTAACTCCACAACTGTTAGACGATGGTTTGAAAATGACGCTATAGTAAGAGTTTATTCATTTGCTTTAAATGTGTTGTATGACTAAATATGTACATCGAAACTTATTCACTTCATTATAAGCTTGATTTAAATTTTCATTAGTTAAGAAGCTAATTAACTTGCGAGCTAGGCCTTTATTATAGTTTCGATAAATGTATGTCGTTAAGAGGTAAATAATGTTTTTGCCATATGTGCGTGCAAAACAATTAATTTGCTTTCTATGAAACAAATTGATGAAAGTTTATAATAATACGAATTTATCTTAATAGCTCATTATCAATAAATTAATTAAATTATAATAGAAAGAAATTATCGCCAAAATGTTTTTAAATATTACCAACAAATAATTATTACTGATTTTAGAGATATTCAGGTTGAATATTGAATTCAATGAAAATAGAACATTTTGTTCAAAAACCACCCTTTCTTTTGGTTTGCTGCTTGATTTTCCTGCTAAGAAATTAATCCTTACAAGCTGCCGTATAATTTGGTATATTAATACAAGTGTGTGTATTTTTCCGAAATCAGCGCATTCGATTCATGACAAGGGTAATTATTTTTCAAAAATCTAATGATTCCATTTCAGTTTTCGTCAAAATCGGCTTCGAGACTTCTTTGAGATTTTTTTATTGCATGAGTTAACTTAACTATTACGACTAACAATGGCCAACACTCCCCTATATTACACATGACATCTACTTGTAGGTATATCCACAATAACAAAGTCATATTTTTTAATTCTATTGCCTCTCTTGAACACAAACTAAGATTATATTTTAATAAAAACAGGTATTCAAATATTTATTATCAGAATGTTTTTTATGTGTTTTGAATATGTATCATTACTAGTTTATTACACAAGGAATTAAAGAAACCTATTTAGGTACGAGATTGGTTGGCGTACGAGCGTAGTGAAGACATCAATAGTTCCGAGGGCCTAAATAGGTCTTTCACACAAGATAAACACCCCGCTTTTCATTTCAAACATGAGTAAAATATTTTTTTTTATCATCGATATTTGTCATACGACCAGTCATGCTATACGGGACCGAATGTTGGGCCACTAAAGTAATAAACCACAAACGTCTCCACTCCGCTGAGATGAGAATGTTCAGATGGATGTGTGATGTTACAAGAATGGATAAGGTGAGAAATGAGTACATAAGGGGATCTTTGAAAGTTGCACCCGTGACTGAAAAATTGGAAAGAAGAAGATTAAGTTGGTATGGGCATACAACGAGGAGGGATGAAAGGCACGTGACAAAAAGAATGTTAAACTACAAGATGGATGGGTACAAATGTAAAGGTAGACCAAAAAAAGATGGATGGATTGTGTGAAGGATTATATGATGATTTGTGGTGTGACAGAAGATGTATGTCAGAATAGAGGAGTATGGAAGGAAAATACATAATGTGCCGACCCCAAATAATTGAGATATGGTGAAAAAAGAAAATAGAGAAAGATCGATATTTGTAAATTATAGTTGAAATCTATGTAAATTAAAAAATTATTTAGTGAAAAGTGAATTATAAGTATAAAGTGTTATTTATAAAAAAATAGCATGATGTTATTTATAGAAGTTAACAGTGCTATTGTATAAAAAGGCCCTATAGGTGGGTCATAAAGGTTTGAATAAAGAGGGATAATAAAAGAATTAAACCGATTAATACACCATTTATTTCTCCTATATCAACACTAGGTTAACGGCAAGGAACTTATAACTAGCTTATATTTAGCTTACAATAAAATCTACCAATAACTATTTCTCTGCAACAGAGCTTTCTTTGCCACCTCTCATTAAGGTGTGGTTTAATTACCTTTCCCCAAGACCCTATCAGCCTAGCTATGATCAGGAGGTGAATCCGGCTATGAGCCAATGAATTGAGTTGTGAGTTGAACTTAGTCGAATACAGTTAAGATTAAAGAAAAGAAAGTAATAAAAGGTTGGACGTCACCCGCTGAATCCTCGGAAGGAGATCCTTGCAGCAGGACAAGTAACAATAGAGCGATGTATCAATCGGACTTTTGGGCCGACCCTTCCGGAACTCCTGTCCGCAACGGTCTGGCTTTGGTGCAGCAGGGAGTAGCCCTCTACACGCACCTCACTGGAAAATACCAGTGTACAATTTAATCTGAGGTTTAAACAAGAAGGCACTGTTCACCTGTGTCGATGGAATAAGACAGGTTCTTAGCGAAAGTATGCCTAATGGGGAGGAATATTCCTCGAGGATGCAACAAAGGAAACTATGCTTTCGTAATGATCTTTTAAAATCGTATTTACAATTCAGTAACATCCTAGTGAGCATCTGATAAAATTAACAACTGCACGGTTACTTGGAATACGGTTATATTTAAATTGAGATAAAATATATGATGATTCTGGTTTACTAACCTAAGAGGTTAAAAAATTGAGGAAGGTGGACCCGGACAACCTGAATGCGCTTCCCGATTCCCGCTGAAACCTTCTTCGCTAAATGGTGACAAAATGGTCGCCGGCCGAGTACTTAATCTTTTGTGGAAATACTTCTTCGCAACCGGTATCAACTTGACTCCAGCAGAGGTTCTTTTTGAAAAAGGACCCGCTAACGGTCGATTAGGTATTTATAAGCCTTTGCCCCACACAAAATAGTTTTGAAGACAACGATAGTGTGGGTCAGTCTTACGAAAGTATTTTCCAAAACGTAAGTTGTCATTGTGACAACTACGGCGGAGCTCTGGCAACCAAGTCCTTTAGAACTTTCGTGTGTTACGCGTTATTATTACGTTCTGCTTTCAAGGGCCTGTGGGACGACAGCTAGCCTTCGTAAATTATCTTTATAAAAACTACGAGGCTTTTTATCTGTCTAGCCGTTCCCAGTTATTTAATCGGTTAGTCCCGATTGGCTTTAGGTCATTATTACATTTTTCGTTGACACAACTTTCACGCACTAATATCGCCCTGCAAAGGTAGTTACCAACGATTTGCCAATAGAGGTGCTGTTAATCTCCGCGACTAAATTCTTTAATTAATGAAATTCCTCGATTTATAATTTATTAAAAGTTTTCAGATCAATGATTAATTAATTTGATTAAACCTGATTTTGCTACTGCAATTATGTCATAGACTAAAACCATAAACTAAATAAACGTCTATATTGCTCTCGTCCGCGTACTCCTAGATGTTGCTAGAGGTTTCAAAATCTACGTTACAAAAGCCATGTTACAAGATTGTTGATATTGTTTAATTACAAATTTATCTCGCGATTTAACAGAGTTTCTGTATTTAAAATAAGGGACATGGCTCGCTTATTTTTTTAAATTTCCCAGAGACGAAAAGTTTTAATCGCTCTGATGTTAAATTCAAGCGTACTTTACAAGTATGAGAAATGAAACACCTATTCCAGGATTGTTTTTCACAACACAAGCTTAATTTAAGATTAAGTTTTATTTTTTAAATTTGTTTGATTCTTTCTTTTATTTCTTGTACTGGAATAGGTATAGTGTTATTCACAACGAAGTAAATTGTGTCTTCGTGTAGAAGAAGACATTACGTATATTATACTAGGATTTGCCTGCGACTTCGTCCATGCTTGATTTGAAATTTCCGCGGGGTTCCCGGGACACAAAATAACGCAGCATTTAAAAAAGAGTTGTATACTATCGTTTTAGTGGAAGCGGTTACAGAATAAGCAAATTTTTATGCATCCGAACAACCTCAAACTACTCCCGGGAAAATTCCCTCGGGATTCCCGGGATAAAAAATATCACACATTTTATTACATTAAGTTTGCTATCGACCAGTAAAAGAAATCACATTGGGATTCGAATTTTTTTAACATCTGGCCAATTTAAATAATTCCCAGAAAAAATCCCGCGGGATTCCCAGGGTAAAAAGGCTAAAAATTTGCTGCCGACCAGCGAAAACCGCATCGAAATCGGCCCAGTAGTTCTTGCGTGAATCTCAAGCAAACAGACAATAAATCTAAAAAAAATTGCATCGTGTTCTCCATCGTTTATATAGTCTACTCCCTTTGTTTCAGCGTCAATGTAGACTCGGCATGTATAGAATTTTATAACATTGTAGATAACAGTTTTATGACAGGTTTAAGCGTGGTTTAGACTGCGTTCTGTTTAAACATGTTAGGTATATTTACCAATATTATTGGCGTGTGCTCGGCAGTCGGCACGCGGTGGAAGCGACAGATCACCGGATTGGCATTTCGCTTATCTTAAGTCCGTTATTTGAAATGTGCTAAGCTGACTCACTAATATTAATTATTTACTGATACCTACATACTTGAAGAATATCGCTGCGGTTTGCCGGATATTAATATAAGACAAAAAATAAGGAAAAATATTTTATTCAGGAAAAAACAAAGTTAAAATAAATAGAAATAGACAAGAAACAAAGTAAGTTCTTAATTGGACCCAGTCTAAGGATAATAGTAGTCAACAAGGAGCAGCGCTGTTCTTCCGCCTGGGATCAAAAAGTGTAGTCACGGTGATCAATACAACACACATAACAACAATATATCTTATTATACTAATATATAAAGCTGAAGAGTTTGTTTGTTTGTTTGATTGAACGCGCTAATCTACTACTAATCGAACTACTGGTCCGATTTGACAAATTCTTTCAGTGTTAGATAGCCCATTTATCGAGGTAGGCAATATATCATCATGCTAAGACCAATAGGAGCGGAGCGCCAATGAAGAATATTTCAAAATAGAGGTTGTTAACGCGGCAGCCCAGTATTAGGTACTGAACGCGTATCCAAAATGGCGGTGGTAGGATTGCTGGTATGGAAAGACGGGAGAGACTAACCTGCGTGCCTCTGGGCTGCACTAACTATGCGTGCTGATCACCAAGTCGTGAGCCTTGCTGCAAATCTTATGGCTTGTCTCCTTCTTGCGGCCTTCGATTATTATTGGTACACACACGGCGCGGTATAACTGCACTTATATGCAAGTTGTGGCGGAAAAAGAAGTGCGGGTTGTCGTACGAGGGTCGACAGCAGACTGACTCGTAAAGACGAGCAGTATTAGTACTGCGGTAAGCACGACAAGGATAGTCGTATGGAACGGAAGATGGCGGCTGGGAAAAGGTGATTGGATAACGCGGTTAGGAAAAGCGGGTAGTTGTGGAAATAATTTGATAGGATAGGATTTTAAAATAAGCGGCGCGAACAGAGGTGTTTTGAAAACAAATTCCACGCGAACTACGTCGCGGGCACAGCTAGTATAACAATATATTGCAATTTGATAATGGTAAATTAATTGCAGACTTAATAACAATGTAATAAACCAATAATTTAAATAACAGATACATATATTAAACCATTGTAGCAACGCACATAATGAACCAACTAACATCTATAATATTATAAAATTCTAATCATGCCGTGTCTGTACAGTAAAGATATTTAAAACAAAAAATAACTGGAACAGACTATGTAAACGATAGAGAAAATGATGATTTTTATTAGATTTCTTGTCTGTTTGTCTTTTTGTTCAGGACTCACGTAAAGACTACTGGGCCGATTTCGATGTGGTTTTCGCTGACCGATAGCTAATTCTTAGACTTAAAATCTGCGCTACTTTTCAATATGTGAATCTCGCAAGAATTTTTATGGGAATGATTTAAAATGGCCAGATTAAAAATTTAATTCCAATGTGACTTTTTCACTGATGGATAGCAAATTTTATATTATAAAACGTCTGATATCTGTATCTTTGAATTTCAAGTCGAAGTCACAGGCATATCTTAGTATATTTATAAATTAACCAAATTAAAATAAACGAAATTCTATAAAGTCATATACAATTTGTGTATTTGTTTGTTTTTTTATTTGTAACAGCACTTGAGTCCTTGACGAACTTGTTATGTCAGGATCACAACTCGATGCATGAAGCCGTTGGGCCACCGACTGCTAGGGCCTCGCGGAGTGGTGTAGCCATGTACCTGAGGCCCTGGTATTAGGACAAAGGACGGAACACCGAGGGGTTTATGGGGCATCCCCGACGTGGCGAATCCCACACGCGCCTGCCGCGTTTCCTCCACAGTGGCTTGTGATCAATCGGATTTCCTCTAATTAAAAAATGGTCATAACACAGGTCACAACACTTCTTTTTTATAGAAGTGATAATTTCTTATGGGCGGGTAAACCGCTTCGTTACGTACCGTGTTACGGCGCCAGTCTGCTTGGCTTCCCGTTCTCTCACGCATACGGCAGCGGTATTTTTATCCATCCACTCGTGGCCCGACAGATACAGGCCTTTTTGTATCAAAACCAAAGGTGGCCATTTCAAATAGATTTTTGAAAGTGATAACTTCTTATGGGAGGGTAAATCGCTTCGTTACATAACGCGTTACGGCGTCAGTCTTTCTGGCTTCCCTTTCTCTCACGCATACGGTAGCGATAGGCAGACTCGTCCTTTCTCACTCTAACCCACGCCCTATATACATAAAATTTAAGTAATAACCTAAGCTTTTCTTAAGTTAAAGAATTTCAATATTAAATAGTTCATCTTAGATTAGTTTAAGTTATCACTTCCATGGGGCGTCCCGAGACGGACACGTTTTTTTTAATATTTAAACGAACTTTATGGGCTCTGTGTTCCGTACCTTTTTTTAGAAAATTTAATTCAAAATATGTCGATATTTACACGCTATTATTATTTGTTGTTGTGTGTGACATTTATTATAATGTTTATTATGTTGGAGTGTACCTTAAAATTTAACTATACTATTGTTTAGCAATAAAACAATAGTATAGTTACATTTTAATAAATTAGTAGTTAAAAGCTGCTTCGTTTTTAAAATGGAAAAGGAACAACCATAATTCCGCATTCCTTCATTCAGTCCAATAATATGACCATTTATTTTGATGTTTGAAGTTACAACGAAACGTACACAAATTACGTAAAGTAACGTGCGTAAATATTTTGTTTAAAAAAAACTTACCATTGGAGTGTTATATAGTTAGTTTTCTCGTGATATTTAGAATTTTGATCACTAATTCTTAAGTGACCTCGTTCAATGCTATTTACTTAATTGAGCGTTCAGCTAGTCCAGAAAGTACCGACAGAAAACTGGGAAATCCCGGTTCTGTCGATGAAAAGTACCGAAGTCCCGGTTCTCAAAATCTACACCGATTTTGGATACCCTAGTTTGAGAGGTAGTTTTGAGATTCAACACGACTAAACAACTACAACTAAACGGGGGTTCCCTTTATTGTGTGTAACCAGGGTTGGTTTATTTGTTTGGTCTCTAGAGAATTACAGCAAATAATGTTATGTAAACCACGGTTTTCACCTTAATAGGTGAAAACAAAACCGATTATCACGTGTATATTCAAATAAGGTTTTATAACATACACACATATACAGGTGCAACTTTCAAGTGGGCCTTCGGCGCCAAATCTAGGCTGTAAGAAATAGCGAAACACGCTCAAAGGAGTCTTGGGGCCGATTTTGACGCAAACTAAAGTGCTATCATAAAATTTTTGAAAAATCAATTACCCTTGTCAGGAATCGAGTCGGCTAATTTGAAAAAAATAAACACATCTGCATATGTATACCAAATCATAGTGTAGCTTGTCAGGATCAATTTCTGTGGGGATTTTTTTTTAATTTTTTATTGCTGGAATACAGCAACAACTGTGATGGAAAGTGGTTACCGTCGCCTATAAACATTTGCAACACTAAAGGTGCTACCAATATGCTGACGGACTCGTAGAAGAGGCTGGAACCTGGCCGCTAATGCCGGAACACAACTCAACGTTGTTATAGCGACATACTCTAGACCAGGGGTGGTAGCTGTGGGTTGTTTTGTCGCCTCTTACGACAGGCCGCCTGGCCGTAGGAATTTGTATTCTTTGTCTGTTCCGGCACGGATAATATTAAACGAAAAATCAAGGTAAAGGGATAATTTTGAACAAAATGTTCTATTTTTAAATCATTAATTAAACCTCCCTCGAAGTATATCAAATAGCGAAAAACTTTCTTCGCTTCTTCACTATTTTGTATAATTTAGGATTTGGCCCTGAAAGGCCACTTGAAAAATTCACCTGGAAATTATTACCCCTATTTCTCGAGGAAGCGATGATTCTGACAAACAACTTTCGCTTCATCTACTGTCATTAATCACGTCATACATGCACGTTCATTTGAGATTTTTCATGTGACCTCTCTTAATACCGCTGGTGTGTACGTTGTAATCTACCGGCATTAACTCTACCATTCACAACGCTGTCATAGATTTGTTTTGTAATTTGTAAAATGTAAGGAGAGATTTGGGTGAGAAAGTACCAAATATACCAAATATTAACTATTTGGGCAGGGTTTCCCCTTATTGTTGTTTGCACGCCACTACGCCTTTTATACGAAAATGCTACCCTACAAAACAATAACATTGCATCATTGCTAATAATATCAATTACATCATAGTGTTGCCAGGATCATAAAAACAATTATAATAATTATTTACTGATGCACTAATTTATCTAGACGATAATTTAGTGGGCTTATAAAATTAACTAACCGGTAGAAAATGGTAATTTAATTATAAATCGAATCATCTGATAAATCGACTAAAAGTATTATCTATGACGATTGTCTATGTCATATTAATATATCCTATGGTTCTCATGACTACTGTGGTGGACATCTTGTAACAAATTCTACTTTAATCATTTCTCTACATACCCCAAACATCTTAAAATTCTTTTTTCAACTTTTAGTATTACATCTTTCAATCCACACTGTTCCCTGATCCTTATCTTATCATTCAACCTAATCGCACATATTTTTATATACAAGTTTTTATCGGACTCATAAAAATCTCTCTTTGACACTACATGCAGCCGTTTCAGGGAGGATGTCATGAACATTAGGTGAGTATGAAATAATATAGTTTCCATCTTTAAGTACAGCTATGCAATTTCCAAATCTAGCAACTGGCATTGTGCAGTATTGTGCAGCGATTAAATTTATTTGCGATGACATAACAGTGGATGACTTCACGCGCGTGCGAAGAAAGGAACACGCCGTCAGATTTAAAGGAAGAATTTTAATTAATTGAAGAAAAGTTTGAACATTCCGAAAGAAGGTTACTTGGCGATCAAATCAAGTCAAATCAAATAATTTATTGCATAAAAACATACCATACCGCCTGTATTATTACACAAACCCATAGTGTAGCTTATAAGGTTCGATTTTTAAAAAGGAACTAGCATTCAGCCGCGGCTTTGTTCGCGTTAAAAATGATATGTACGTCATGAAAAAAGGATATAATTCTTAGAAATGTCAAACTTAATTTTTCATTTAATGTATCTAATAATAAATACCTGTAACGCCATCTAGCGAAGGTGGAACTAACCGCTCATGGTCCATGCTCTCAAGAAACAGACTTAAATTATCGCTGTCATTGTCGTGGCCATGACGATGTTTAAAAAAGAACTTTATAGGCATCAAAAATTACGTACAAATTTCGCCTTAAAATTAAGACTGGATACTAACGCCTAAACGAGGCCAACGAGAGGGCTCGAGTGGTCGCCTGCAGGACCCTCTTAGTACCGGGGAGGTTCTCACCTCCCCGGCTTACAAAGGAGAGGCTCGCCCCTGTAGTAGGGGACTGATCGATATCAAATTTAATGTAATCAAATGTGTGATATTATTTATCCCTGGAATCCCGCGTGAATTTTCCCGGGAGCGGTTTGAAGTTGTTCGGAAGCATGAAATTAACTTAATATTCCGACACAGTTTCCACTTAAACGATAGCTTACATTCTTTTTTTAAATGCTGCGATAATGTGTCCTGGGAATCCCGCGGGAATTTGAAGTGAAACGTGAACGACGTCGTGGGCATATCATAGTATGTAATAAATAAAAATTGTGCACACAACAACCTTGTTTACATGTATCACCCGTGCATATAAAACCTGGAAGGACAGGACGGTTTTGAATGTCACCGAATGATTCATGTTTGTTTATAAACACATTCATTTAATAAAACACGTTCATATATGTGAATCAATTTGGTTTATTCATCCAAATTTATCTGTATTTCACTTTGCATGAATCATGTCTATGAAGCCTGTATTTCTAGCGATAATTATTGCGCCAGTCATTTGCAGGATTCTAATTTTAAACATTATGGAAGTTATGAAATAATTTTATTTTAAGCAGGCATCTATAAAATAATATTAATTCAAATAGTAAATAGGAACGTAGCTTTGAGAGTCGGTTGTAATTTTTTTCACAATTAACTGTGTCCTATATTATTTAATAAAAAAAATATACAAATACAACATTTAAAAAAAACTCGCAGACACTACAGTGCACGATAACTGTGCGTGGGGGTGGGTGAGATAGCAATATTCTTTGTCATTAAAGTGTTATATTTTTCAATAACTAAATAAGTCTGCTCAAAGCAAAGTACCTAATTAGTAATCAAGTTAAAAATACCTACCTTTCCAGCACGATTATAGCTATATTTGTTGAATAACGCCAGTACCTAATAGTAATCAACAGTAACTTAAGGAAAGACATAATAGCCGAAAAATATTTTTTAAACTTTGGAAATTTCCAGATACCTTTGAAGGCTGTTTGAACTCCAAAAAAGTCTCATTTAGTTATACAACTTTTTTTTGGATTATTATGAAAACTTCGTCTTTTGCGTAGTTATTGGAGATTGGCGGCCTCTGTGGTTGAGCGGGCTAAGCCATTGCTGGCCTACCTCACTGCAACGCAGAGGCTCCGGGTTCGATTCCTGGTATAGTAAATTTCGGAAAACGTATTTTCTCCGTTATTTACTATGGTCTGGGTGTTGGGATCGGCCCCAGAGTAGTACGTTGTATATTACCCATAACACAAGCATAACTTGCTTAATTTGGGGATATACAATGTGTGTTTGTCTGCCGATTATTATTATTATTATTATTACTACTTTTGAACTATGGAGTTGTCTTTTTTAATTTAAGATTGAAAATTCGAGTTTGATTTGTTCGAGTAAGCTCCCAAATAAACATACCAAAAAAGAAAATTAAATCGATGCGGTCCAAAAATCCCGAAAATCACTAAAAAATAATAACTCGAAAAGTACAAAAATTGATAAAACATATACGGAGGCGATTCGGGTATTCCTTCGTTTAAACTAACTAAATTCTTTGTAATATCACTATTCTGTCCAGCCTTTTTAAAAAAAAAATTATTGCATGAGTTCAGCAGACAGGCAGACGGCCCACTTGATGGAAAGCGGTTACCATCGCCTATGAACATTTGCAACACCAAAGGTGCTACAAATGCGCTGCTGCCCTCTTAAGGGAGACTGGAACCTGGCCACTAATGCCGGAATACAACTCAAGGTTGTTATGGTGGCATACTCTAGACCAGGGGTGGTAGCCATCCAGTCGGGCAAATGCCCTCCCACCTGGCTGTGGGTTGTTTAGTCGCCTCTTACGACAGGCCGCCGGGCCGCAGGAATTTGTATTCTTTCTCCGTTCCTGCACGGATAGAATATAGCCTGTACATATATAGATTATAAATACACACAGAGGGCGGTTTGTCGTTAAAGAACTGAAAATTGTTTTCTGTTTCCAGGGACCTAACGAAGAGTGAGATTTATAAAAGAATAAAAATTTATGAAGAAATTAATTCCGTTTTGCTACTGTACCTGGCGAGCCGCGTTAAATCTTCAACGTCACCACTTTGGAGGTAAAATTAATTTTAATTAAATTTAATGAGGGACTATGGGTAGAATACAAATAAGTTAAGTTTTCTTTTTTTGTATTCAATTATTAATAATAAAATGTATTATTTTTTTTATTATTATTACACTAATCTTGGGAATTAAAGATCGCCGAAGAGTATAGTAGTATGAGTTTTGTTTAATGATTCTTCATTATTCCTAATTTATATTAGTTTCTTTGTTATTATAGTATTATTTATGTATATTAGTTTTGACAGCTATTTCTTTTGCGTGGGTACTTGGACTTATATCTGATGTAAGATATTGAAATGAAAAATATGTATGAAAATTGAAGATAAAATTCTTGCTTTGATCCTCAAATTGTTCAATGAAATCCGTCGAGCCCTTTCATAGGCTATTCAGAAAGAAAGAAAACAGGTTGTGAAACAAACGCATTTAAAATAATAAAGGCGTTTTTTAAAAAATCGGCCGACAAATACGCCTAGTATTGTATATCCCCAAATTAAGCAAGTTACGCTTGTGTTATTGGTAATATACAACGGACTACTTTGGTAATAAAGCAACAATACAAAGAGTAAAATAACCATAAAGTAACAAGAAAAGATATATATATATATATACCTAAAACCTAAAAATTGGACCAAGCTCAGCAAAAATGTCAATCTGTTAGACCAACGCTGATTTTGGGCCTAACTTATTCGAAACAAATTAATAGGTATAATGAATAAAATGAATACAATAATTATAATACTATTCTAACATATTTCGACTGGATGGCTACCACCCCTGATCTAAAGTATGCTGCCATAACAACTATGAGTTGTGTTCCGCGACATCAGTAGCCAGGCTCCAGTTTCCTCTTCGAGGCATTTGTGAGTTGGGATAGCTACCACTTCTGGGGTCCAATACTGCTATAACTATTTCATCAAAATTGCCGAATACTATCGTCTCAATCAGAGGTTAGGCTGATTTGGGCATTCTGTGAATTCCAATGGCATTCTATCTTTATAAATATTTATAAGCAAAATCTCGCGAAATATATGTGCAAAATTTTGGTAGCATTTGAATAATCACTTCGGCTAATGCCATTTCTCCTAACGATAATACCAATTTGACGAGAAGATGATATCGAACAGATACTGTGTATTTAGTAGAATTTTTGACACTATCGCAATAGAATCGTATTTTGAATACCTTCGTAACGACTAGATATTGACATAGCAGAATTGGGCCCGTACTCTAGAGCATGCCAACATAACAATCACGAGTTTTGTTCCGACGTTAGAGACCAGGTTCCAGTCCCTACAAAACCGGCAGCACCTTTGATGTTGCAAATGTCCATACGCGAAGCGAGCCTGTCTGTCAAAAATTTTAGACAATTTTAAAAATACGAGCCTTTCTTTTTAGGCTACTTTCAGCATCCAAAAGCATTCTTAAGACTGTCGAAGAGTATTCTCTTTTATCTACTGTTATACACTATACAACCAATGTAGATGTAGACTTAGAACAAGTGATCAGGATGTACCAACGTGGCTATCTAGAAGCAGCACAATCTACAATCCAATATCTTCAAGCAGAGCATTTAGAAGACGAAAGAAGAGAACTCGAGAGGATTATGATAATGTAAGTAATGGCGATCCAGAGAGTTGCCGTTGCCAGCCTTCTGGGCACCTCAGCCGCAGAAAACGGCGACCAAGTCTCAGTATTCTACTTATACTTTGAAGAAATCTAGGTAGAACACAATATTACTTATATGATTTAATTAAGTCTAGTTAGGGTCCTCTCCAAGATCGCGCCACTATTCTGGTTCTCCGCCTTCCTCATCCAGCGTCTACCGGCGATCTTATATAGGTTGTCAGTTTGACGCGCCGGAGGGCGTCCGACACTACGTCTTCACTCCAGCTCTCGTCTGCACCATCGGCCATCGGTCCTGTTACAAACATGATCGGCCTATTATCACTACAACTTGCTAATTTTACGAGCTATATCGGTTACTTTGTTTCTTTTACGGATATTCTCATTTCTGACTATCCATATGAAAAACACTTAAAGCCGCATACTTATCTGCGAGGCGTATAACTGTAACCAAGCGGATATGGTAACGTGCTCTAATGTGTACGCCGAAATTGATTTTCGCTCGGCTCGTTGTGAGTCCGCCGCGTACCGCTCGCCTCGAGCTCGTGAGCCACGTACACACTATGATTTTTGGTGACAGTAACTAAAACGGTTACGGCTCGCAGGTGAGTACACGGCTTAACATAGCTTGCTCCATAGCCCGTTGAACGACTTGAAATTTGTGGGCTAATCCTGCCGTCAGTGTCCTCGTCTCAGCTCCGCAGGTCAGGACGCCTAGGCCTGTAAACTGGCGAATTAAGCCTTCATCATCGTTTGGGCATTAAGCAGATATTTCTTCAAAAGATGACAAGGCCTTATCTACATAGCTTCGTAAGTTAGGTCACTTCTTAACTAACGCAAATGTAAATCACGTTTAACATCTATAGAAACATATTTAGTTCGAATAACTAAAATATAGGTATGTTTACAATAATAAAACGTTGGCTGAAAGTTCTAGTGGTTCTTTTTGCTACATCAAAATACGAGAGAATTTTAGACTAAGGACCGATTTTTCAATAATCGAATAAAAGTTATCAGTCGAATAAATTATAACATACGTGAATTCAAAAGTGAAACCATTCAACTGTTTTATTCATGCAACTGAGTTTTTATTTTTCAATGTTATACTTTATTTTATGAATAACTTTTATCTGGTGATTGCAAAATCGGCCCTAAGAAATATTAACTTCTTCACAAATCATCAAATAAAACTTGCTAAAGTCATAGACTTTTAAATTTTCAGTTGTAACGTTCCTATGAGGACATTAAATGGTACAAGTCCTGGTGGGACAACAGTGGCGGAAGATATTAAGACATACGAAGAAGAATTTAGACTATGTTTAAGTAATATAAGAGAAGTACAAAAAAAATTATGGACAATAATCAGGTCAGTATTACTATTGTCCATTTTTCTCTTGGTAGTCTCTTTCTATATCTAATATATTAACTAATACATTTTAGAATACAAGTCATTCTAATATATTGCCAACTTCAATGTATCGTACTGGCCTTGCAAGACGGCAGCAATGCTATATGTCTGTGGCACTATATAATAAGATAAATAAACAAAACAATGTTCATGAACTCACTAGTCGGGAAGTTAAAATTAAACTAAAAAACTGGCTAGTTACCCTCGACTATACTACCACCGAAGCACTGTTTTAATCTATTTATCTTAATAGAAACTGTACATTGCATATATAATTACATCCATACACACTCACACACGCACGCATACACAAGACACACACACATACACAACACACACTCACACACATACATACGACGACATCCATACGCTTACTCACTAGACATAAACATTCTGGTACCAATTTGTATTTTTTGTGTTTAAAATTACGTACTAATGTGAGAGAGCCCTAATAGCCGAAACACGGGCTTCTTGCCTAGCTCGGGCGTGAGTTAGGGACTTCTATAAGTTACTGTATCAGATTTTTTGGCAATAAAGATTTAATATTATTATCTTTTTAATTTATATATTTATCTTAACGGTTTGAAGCGCGGTAATTTTTAAAAAAAGTAAATTACAGAACAGGCAATCAGGCTGATGGAAAGTAGTTACACCTATAGAGGTCTGCAACACCAGGGGCGAAGCCAATGAACGCATTGGCAACAAGACTAGCGACGGCCAATCTTTAGGACAAGTATAGGATGGAGGGTTTATACAGAAGTTTAAACATTCTTCCCGATTTCAGCTAAACTGGAATTTCATATGGCAGTTGGAAAAGACACATTTTACTAAGTAATTGAGAACATTTAAACACCTACATGCAATTTCTTTCAAATTTTCAATCGTTATTTCTTCCCTTTGAACTAAAATTGTTCTAGAAGCGTTTGAAAAACTATCACTTTTGTATAGGTGCCTCATAATCTACATGAATTCATTTTGTTATTAGCATGTGCCAGCGAAACTTCATTTGCGTCGCCATTAAGAAGTTTGCAACAGTGGCGCTAAAAACACAACCTCAGCGGCATCTTTTTAGCTATATTCGTCTATCCCACGGAAACAACTTAATTTATCGGGATAAAAATCCGTGCGGAAAGGGAGAAATAATATAATTTCCTGCGGCCAGGTGGCCTGTAGTAAGAGGCGACAAAATTACTCACAGTCAGGTGGTATTTGCCCGTCTGGATGGCTACTACCCCTGGTCTAGAGTATGCAGCTTTATTAACCTGTGTTCCGGCTTTAGTAGCCAAGTTCCAGTCTCCCTTTAGAGAGCAGCAGCGCATTTGTAGCACCTTTATACCTTCCGAGTCCTTTGAGACGTGAATTTGGGACGCGAATGCGTTGACCGCTAAGCTATCACGACTTTTTTTAACCATCCATTTTATCTAACAGACTTAACCCATCTTCAATAATTCTCCATTTTAATATGGCCTTTGTTACGTAGTTTTCTATCTTTCCCAATACCTGCCCATATATATACGTGCTTGTACATACGAGATTATTGCAGTAATTTGCATTATTTATGCGAGATTTTTGATGTCTAAGTCTGAAGTTAATAACTATAATGCTAACATTTTCAGACGTTCAGTGAGAGAAGAAGTATGGTTGGCAAGAAGGACTCTTGGAATTGGCGTCGCTATACTAGCGATTGTACTCCTAGCTTCACCTGTTTTGGTGCTGCTTTTAAGACATATTGTGAACACAATACAGGTAAGGTACTAAGATAGATTCTAATTGATAGTTTTGAATAGAAGATGGCTACCAGAGGCGTATATGCCGTATCACTATTCAATAATAATAGTTCAATGATTTTTATTTATTTATTAAGTAAACTACGTGATCCGTGCCCGCTTCGCTGGACGTCATTAAAAATACACACGCACTCACGCACACATGCGCACACGTATGCACGCATGCATAGTAAGGTTTAATTAATCTTTGTTACCTTTAATTAATTCATTAAATTCATGAACGCAGAAAGCACTCGTAGTGCCTTGAGGATATACATAATACGTAATTCTTGCGTGGAACGTTATTGCTGTAGTATATTTGACAGGGGTTCCCGTGGCCACTTTACTAGGCGTAAAACGTTTTTACTTTTTTGATTTATTAATTACAATCAAATATAGCCTATGTCACTCGAGAATAATGTAGATTTCTACTGGTGAAAGAATTTTCAAAATCGGATCAATAGTACTGGAGATTACCCCGAACGTCCAAACTCACAAACCTTACCTCTTTACAATATTAATATATTAGTATACTGTATAGACTAGATATTACCTATATTTGATACCGCTATGAAAAAGCACAAAGAAAATGCATTATATTCGTTTATAGTACTTTATACCCTTCGTGCGCTGAATATAGGTCGTAGTACGTCGTAACATTTACTTCGAAATGCGAGGAATTCGCTTTGCAGTAACGTCAGTGACGTAAGTGAACACGAAAATCGAATGAGGTGCCTTTACATCTCCAAAAGGTCCCGTTTCATCGTTATATCGTGATAATAAGAAATTAATCAAAATTAAACAAATATTTTTAATAACTAGCTTTTATTTAAATTGATTTAAAAAGGAAAATGTAAACTTTTTGTTTTCTATTTTGCTTATTGTCATTAGGACAGAAAAACCTGCATAATTGGTTACGCGAATTGGTAATTGTTTACTTATATTCCCCTTTGATGTAAAACCACATGATGATGGAAAATATAGCTGCATAGAACACAGGGAAACACAGGCAGTTATATGAAGGAATGATTGCACAGTACTGTCTGTCCGTTTGTCTGTTCCGTTTTCACGGAAAAACTACTGGACCGATTTAGCTAAAACTCGTTATATATATTTTTTCGATGCCAAGAATGGACATAGGATACTCTTTATCCCGAAAAATGGGATAGTTTCTGGGATAAAAATATATTTGTCTGGTTGTTTGCTTTTACGGAATAGTTTTGGACCGATTTGTCTGAAAATCGATATATATGTAATTTTATTACCGAGAGTCGCCAAGGGATACTTTCCATCCCGGATAATGGGATAGTTTTTATGTAAACGTTATCGCAGAAAGTAGGACGAGGAGGAGGAGGTAGGACGAAATTGACCATTTTGTCTAATTGGTCAATTTCGTCGAATTGGTCGAACTGGTCGATTTCGTCGAATTGGTTGAACTGGTCGATTTCGTCAAATTGGTCGATTTCGTTGAATTGGTCGAACTGGTTGATTTCGTTGAATTGCTCGAACTCGTTGATTTCGTCGAATTGGTCGATTTTGTCGAATTGGTCGAACTGGTCGATTTCATCAAACAGGTCGATATCGTTGAATTGGTCGATTTCGTCGAATTGGTCGATTTGGTCGAACTGGTCGATTTCGTCGAATTGGTCGATTTGGTCGATATGGTCATTTTAGTCATTTTGGTGTATATGTAGTTTTAATACACAGACAATGGGCATAGATACTGGTCATCCGGGGATGGGACAGTTTGCCATATAAAATGAAGTGAATTTTCTGGGCAAATAGCACTAACATAAAATTTTTATACAATGTAACCTGTGATGTAACCTCTTTGAACAAGAAGCATCCACTGGAGGTTGACCCGCGATGCAGCTGCGGAGTAAACTCTAGTTATTTATAAACGAAAACTGGCGAAATAATTGTTTCAAATTTTGATAGATTTTCAATATTAATTTCCGCTAAAGCCATTTCCGCTAGTGGTAAATATACATTTTTTCTACTATTATTCCACCGCGACGATATGCAGAAGTTATTGAGGACTAGGTAGAATATGAATTTTTGTCACCATCGCAATGGAATCGTGCTTTGAATATTTTCGCAACGCCAAGATATTGATATAGCAGAATTGGGCCCCAGGTCTGTAAATCAATTTAATATACATGACATCACGTCATCTTTAACATAACAAATGGCGTATTCTTAAACAGCAATTAATTTTATGCAATTAATTTCCAATATGATCATTAAAAGTATGATGATGATAACACGATATTTTAGTGTCCATTCTTATATAATGACATAACAATATATAGTTGTAGAATTGTGTCACCTAGTCACTATAGTCGGGCCCTTCTAAGAAGCCTCATTTGAAGTTTCATATAAATACTGACGAACTAACTTAGTAACAGTATCAAAATAATTTATATCAAATTAAAAACAGCAGAATTAGCTTGTTTATTTATAAACGTAATACATGACAACGTTATCTTTGGCAACAATTTTTTTTCCTTAATATTAGTCACCTGACCTGGAGATTAATGTATAATCGAAAAGTTTAACCATAAATCGTTTTATGTCAATTCATTCTGTAATATGTGACTTCCTATATCTATTCCTTAATTGTATCATCATCGATAGTTCACATAACTACTAAGATCAGTTCGATAGATGTCAAATGTTGCTTTATATAACGGTCGAACTTTAGGGATGGAGACACATATATCCGGCTATCCGTGCAGGAACGGAGAAAGAATACAATTACCTGCGGCCCGGCGGCCTATTGTAAGAGGTGATAAAACAACCCACAGTCAGGTGATAGGGTATTTGCACGTTTAGACGGTTACCACCCCTGCTCTAGAGTATGCCGCTATAACAAACAATCTTTAGTTGTTTTCCGGCATTAGTGGTCAGGTTCCAGTCTCCCTTTAGAGAGCAGCAGCACATTGGTAGCACCTTTGTGTTACAAATATCCATAGGCGATGGGAACCGCTTACCATCTGGTGGGCCGTCTGCCTGTCTGCTAAACTCATGAAATAAAAAACATGTTATGTACAATAAATTACTACTTACGTCCTAATATTACTTACGTATAAAAGAACAAGGGCTATAATAAAATCTCATCATATTACTTTTAAAATATCATAGTAGAAATAATTATAATTACTGTTTAAGCAATTTAATGCGCTATTTGAGTCCTTTTACTTGTGTATAGTTATGACGTCATAAGTAGGTACGCTCGTACAAAATCTGAGGCTGCGACGTTTTGTAAGCTTATAAAAATCTAACCTAGAAAGATGTCCTTAAATCGGAGAATCTCTAGAATTAAGAGATGGGTTTTAAACAATAAAAACAAACTACGTAATTATTAATGTAATTTGATATATTTGGCAATAGTATATTTTTACACGAGAGGTGAAAGTGACCTATTTAGGCACGAGATGGTTTGGCCCAGGAGCGTAGCGAGGGCGCTAATAATTTGAGTGCCTAAATAGGTCGTTCACCCAAGGTTAACATTCTGCTTTTCATTTCGAATATGAGGAAAGTACATAAAAAGTTGGTTGTGTAACTAATCAGAGTTAAACAAATAACCACTTCTCAAATATAATCAGGCGTTAAATCCATATTTAAAAATGATGAAACATCACACAGAAAAAAAGTTACTTAATCTTTCATATGTGACATACAGGATGTTACATATGAAATGTTAAGTAATTTTTTCTCTGTGGCATTCTAGCTACCATTTTTTTGTCACTGATGATAGTAAATATTTAGCACAAATTTATATAAATTAAATAATAATTTATTTAACAGTAATTTATAATTATAAAATGACGTTAGTAAATTGCAATTTAACAGTGGCTGTAAAAAAGTTGAGACATAAGTCGCATGTTATCTATGGTTCGCATAGTTTTCTAAATTTTTTGACAACAGAGAATCGTTTCCCAGGGACGAAAAGTGCTGTTTTCATCCCTGTGCTTAGGCAACTCCTAAGCGTAATTTCAGGACATAAGAAATGAAAAATATCTTTAATAATCTACACATTGAAATTAAACATTTATACAATTGTCTTCATTATTTTGTAATAATCTTTAATATCAGGTTTGTATAACTTACTATTACTATTTGGTAGGGCAAATCGTGTAATGTTAATTTTCCACCAATGGTAAGGTTCTACCAATAGTAAGAGAATTGATAGAAAGATAAACATATAGAAACCCAGCATAATTATGAGGACAGTTATACAATATCGTAATATTGATTTGATGATTAGTGAATTAAAAAAGTTAAAATGCAGATTGTTTACCTTGTATTATAAAACATTGCTTAAATAAGTCACATCAAAAGGCAAGGCTAAATTTGCTATATTTTAGTATTTCGAATGAGGCTTCATACATTGCGCAGACCTTGGGCGGATTATTATTATGTTTTACGAATGAAATGCCTAGTATAAAAAATGTACGCGATAATATGGCTACATAGTATACCGCATTGATACGAACTTTCACGTCTTGACGATGTATAAAGCCTCAGCTATATCATTTCATTCCATAGACAGGCCTCAGATTTATTTTTTCATTCCAACCAGGTATTCAGTTGCACATTATAAACCATAGTCTTTTTTCTCTTCTATATTATTTTAAATATGTAGTAACAACCCATAATTGTCCCATTGCTGGGCTCGGGCCTCCCACTACAGGAGAACCGACAGAATACTCGCCACACTTGTCCAAGGCGGCTTGGCAGGTTTGACACATCAGTTATCTCGATGTGCAAGTTTCATCATAATGCTTTCTTTTACCATTGTTAGCACGTGGTAATGGTCAGAAAACTGCCCAGTGGTGCATGTGTTCCGGCCAGGATTCGAACCCGCGTCCTTTGTGTTTGGGACGCGGGTTCGAATCCACTATTCATCTAGTCATTACGTTAGTACAATATAATTATTTTATATATTAAATTAATATGATATTTAGTTTTATTATGGTGACACTAATAAGACTAAACTAACTCACCATAATAAGACTAAACGGATCAATCAAATCGAATTAATTTGATGATTGATTGATGTTTTGATTTGATTCGTATTGATTTGATTTGAAAGGCAAAACTCAAGGACACGACGGTATTCAATGACATTGAATTATTATTTAATTTTATGTTTAATGGATCATTCATCCAAATTGAACAACAGAAGTGAAACGTCTAATATCTTTATAATCCGTAGAATCTATTTACTATTTCAAATATGACTAACACATACATAAAACGTGACCTGTAAACACTGTTTTAAACTTAGTAATAAATATTAAAAATAACTAGTGGTTGCCCAGTGGTCGAAATTCAACCATAATTCATTTAAATTATAAGTTAGACATTACTAAGGTTCTGTTGTCAAGGACTATACTTCTATAATCACAGATTTCGCCAAGGCTACACTGTTAATTTGACTTTAACAATAAACAAAAGAGTATATATGCGTGTGAGTGTCAAATACATGGTAGTGTGTGTAATGTTTTATTGATTTAGTGTATCTTTTATGCATATTTTTTTTTTTATATTAGCATTCTGCACTTCTTCTCTATATAAACTATAAGTGTGCGAAATTTCATACTCCTCCGTCCGCGCAATTTTCGTAAAAAGGGGTACAAAGTTTTTGCTTTACATATTAATATATAGATTTAGCACATAAAAATAAATATAATCCTGTTACTATTTAATCATGATATTAAACTTGGATCATGATGTTTATTTGTTTTTTCACGTATTTTTACTCATATCATACTTTGTAGTTTTTGTAGGCGTGTAAAACATTTGCCTGCCATCATTTGGCTACGAGATTTATGGAACGGATAGAAGGGACGATCGTGTATTTAGTAGACTATCTTGCCTGACATCCATCCCGTCTGCCGACCACTCTGCGTTCACAACTAAAGTGCAAGATCATTTGGCTACTAGATTTATTACAGAAATGATCGTGTACTTCGCGTATTATTTTTAGTGGGTGTAATATTCAAAATTAATTTATCTCTTATTTAAAATTAATTATTATCTATAACTTACTAATATATAAAAATAGATAACCTTATTAAATAAAATTGAGCAATTGAAGAACATTAATGGCCCACCAGATGGAAAGTGAATACCGGCGTCTATGGACAATTGCTACACCAGGCGTGCTGTCAATGTGCTGCCGGCTTCGAAGAGCCGACTGGAACCTGGCCATTGATGCTGGAATTCAAATCAAGGTTGTTACGGCAGCATACACTAGACCAGAGGTGGTAACCATCCAGACTGGCAAATGTCTTAACTACTTGAATGTGGATTGTTAGTAGGACTGTTCTATTTTTAATTAGTATTCTTTCTCCGTTGGTGAAAGGGCATTTGCCCGTCTGGATGGCTAGTAACCCTGGTCAAGACTGCCATAACAAACTTGTGTTGTGTTTCGGTATCAGAGGCCAGATTCCAGTCCGACTTGGAGACCGGCAGCATATTGATAGTATCTTTGGTGTTCCATATGTCCATAGGGTACGGTAAACGCTTTCCACCAGGTGAGCCATCTGCTTGATATACTGTAATCAATTAATAAAACAATGTACTACACACAAAGCTAGCAAAGAGTGTTGCTAATCTTTGTTGGTTCCATGTGTAAGTTTCATCCATCGATTGGAAGTATACAAACCGTGGATATTACTACCACGCGGTGGATTGTTAGTGAACGTTTATTGGCGCTGTGTGTACGCATCCTAAGGATGATGTAGGTAAATATAATACGTTTTGTTTGAGGAAGGAAAATATTTCGATAAACTCACAACACAATTAATAAATAATTGATCTAATAATAAATACATCTTATGTAATTCAACTAAATCTCAATGGAGTATCATATGTTTTATTAAATGACGAATATTATCCATGTATAATATTATAATTTTTAAAAAATGCCATGTCTGTGCTTTGAAGCTGTTTAAAAAAAACTGTAACAGACTATATAAACGATGGAGAACACGATGTAATTTTTTTAGATTTCTTGTCTGTTTGTTCGGGATTCACGTAAAAACTACTAGAGCCATTTCAATGCGGTTTTCGCTGATCGACAGTAAATTCTTAGACTTAAAATGTGCGTTACTTTGTACACTGGGAATCCCCCGGGAATTTTTCTGGGAATGGTTTAAAATGGCCAGAATAAAAAAAAACGAATTCCAATGTGATTTTTCACTGATCGATAGCAAATTTTATGTAATGAAATGTGTGATATTTTATCCCCGTAATCTCGTGGGAATTTTCCCGGGAGCGGTTGAGAGTTGTTTGGATGCATAAAAATTAGCTTATTCCGACACAGTTTTCACTAAAACGATAGCTTACATTCTTTTTTTAAATGCTGCGATACTTTGTCATGGGAATCCCGCGGGAATTTTAAGCGAAGCGTGGACGAAATCGCGGGCATATCCTATTTATTATTATAATTACAGAATATAAGTAACGTGTGTTTACTTGAAATGAAAGATAGAGAGAATGTTTAATGAAATAATTTAAATTATTATATACTTAACAATAACATATAGCATCACACTAGAATAAATCACTTGTTTTCTTACACCTAGGATTTATGCGTTATAAATTGCATGTTTACTGTCGTCGTTGAATAAATAATTTTGAATAACAGGGGTATTGCAGTAGTAGTAGAGTAGGTATATGGATTACATGATAATGTATATCACAGAAGCAATATACAGTCCTAGGCTTCGACAAACTTTATGGCAACTCCAGATTAGATGCAGAAGGCAGCTTAATATCTATCTTCGTACAATAAAGGATTAATTGCTTAGTTATTTGTACCTAACTACGAGTGGCCAGAAAATGTAACACAAATTACAAAGTATGTCTAGCACAAGCGAAATTTTAATGTGCCTCGAGGAAAATTACATAAGTTCAGTCAAACGTTACAGGGCCCCAGCCACGACCTAGGGCTTAGCGACTGACGACGCTATGGCTGTTGGCGCTGAGCACGAGTACTCGTTGCATGTTTCCTATATCTTGAATACTCGTTTCAATGGCATTGTCGATGATTCGTTTCCGAGCGCAATGGCACCTAGTCTTTCTAGTCCACGTGCGTAATGTTGTGTACACGCTACTATTCCAAGTGTAGTCGGGCCAAAGGCTTTGTACACCCTAACAGATATTATATTATGCGATTTCAAATAGCAGCAGAGCGAGAGCGCAACATTACTCGCTCTCAGCTCTGTACGTATCTTGTGAACCTTATGATTGTATTCTGCGTAAAATAACATGTAAGAAGTTCAAGGACGAGTAAAGTTTTGCGTGTGCTACCTATATGTGTTTTAACATACAGTAAAACAGCTGTTTCATCTTCAAACATTGAAGTCCGCATTCCAGAATAATATTACATACAATCTACACTTGAGTTGATAATCCGTCTAAAATAAAAAGTATAATCTAAAGCATAAGGGCCTTTCGATATGTTTTCTTAATTTAATTTTACCATTTTTTAATATAGTTCTTACGAGTCTTATTATCATTCTAAAATACGGACCTTAATCAGCGAAGTACTAGCACTTTACAACGGCATGGTTTGAAACCACCATACTCAAAGTAAAATAATGTTCTGTTAAATGTAATTGTTTTTCATTCTAATCACTCATTAACATCTCTGAGTGTGTCGGTAACATATCTAGTATTTCAAAGAATGAAGTTTAATTTCTTCAATGTCATATATTGTTAGCGGACTTAAATCTAAAATAATTACTATAAGTTAACACTTCATGTTCACAGTTATATAGGCAAGATAGGATTTAGGGCTTCCGTTTATTTCGCATGTTTTTTTCTGTTCGTAATTAACACATGCCCCCTTCGGTGACTCCTCGTGAGCTTGAACCTGTATGGCGTGGTCATCTTATACTATAATTTACTATATGTACTCAATAATAACTGAGTGTATGGAATGTAGTCCCTCACGAATCTAGGCTTCTCATACCAAAAACTGAACTTTATACATTTGTCACTGGGCATTTTTTCTCTCTTATCTTCTCGTACCTAGAAAGATATGAAATAATATAAGTAACAAATTTTGTATTTAATAATTAGAAATAATGTACTTTTAGGGAAAATTACGTTAAATGTTTACTAAAAACACTGTCAGTCGTAGGAATACGCGTGACTTTGATATATAGAGGTTATATAATCAAAGAGTTATATAACCATTTTTTTATGCAATAAATTATTTGATTTGATTTGATTTGACGCGTGAGTAGCGAAAACGAAACTAAAAAGCGCGTGAGTAGTCACTTTGGTCATTTTGATCATTTTGGTCGTTTTGGCCATTTAGGTCACATTTCTCATTTATATAGTTTACAAATAGATAGATGGGGGATAGATAAATAAAACTAGAACGGGTTAAAATAGAGGATGAAAGTTTGTATGGGAGACCAATTATTTCTCAAATTTATAGATATCAAAATTTATTATGTATAAAAAATGCGATAGTAACTCGATCTGTCTGTCTGTTAAGCCTTCACGGAAAAACTACTAGGAGTACTGGATCGGTTTTACTGTAATTTTATTTAAATGTAGTTTTAATAACGAAAATGGATATTAATAAGGCAAGACAAGGGCAAAAATAGCACTAACATAAAATTTTAATACAATATAATATGTATTAATGCCTGCTGTTTAAACACGAGGCACGCACTAGAGTTGAGTTGGGCAAACTATAATATATATATATATATATATATATATATATATATATATATATATATATATATATATATATATATATATATATATATATATATATATATATATATATATATATATATATAAACGTCTTATCAAACATGTTCAAATAACACATCTTACTTAATCTTATAACACTAACTATCGTCATTCGTCCAGCACCAGCTCCCGAACCCACGTACATAATTATGTAGGTACGATGTGTGAGTGAGATAGATAGACGGTGAGTAAGACAAGGGACGATCGCATGTGAGTGGGTTCGAGAACTGGTGTTGGATGAATGACGATAGTTAGTGTTATAAGATTAATTAAGATGTGTTATTTGAAGATGTTGATAAGAGGTTTATAAGATGTTAAAAGAAGATTAAAGATTTGTTCAAGAAATTGAAACAGTATTACTCATTTCACCTCCATATATACTATCATGCGGGTTTAGCACGTCCAGTCAGTTGTTCCCCATCCCATACGTGACGAACGCACCTAAAGCTTTCGTTAAAAATATTTTATACATAATTTTGCACATATAATTACATCAGGTCGTTCACAGGGTCGTATATTTAGTTTTACCTACACGATAATTTAAGTTTAAATTCCTGCCTGACTTAATATGGGGTTGGGAGTTGCTTGGAAGAGATTGCTTGAAGCGATAAGGCCGTCCTTTGTTCAACTAATAATGTATCTAGCTTGTAAGAGCCTAGTTTTTGAGCCTAGAAGATGGTGAACAATAAAGTATTATCATGCATTAATTGTTAATATTATTAAAATTTGTTAAGCATTTTCGAGGCCTGTTCGATACAAAGTTACTAGCGGTTTTGAAAGCGTTCATGAGTTCAGCAGACAGGCTGATGGCCCACCTGATGGAAAGCGGTTACCCTCGCCTATGGACATTTGTAATACCCAGACTAGAACCTGGCCAATAATGCCGGAACAAAACTCAAGGTTGTTATGGTGGCATACTCTAGACCAGGGGTGGTAGCCATCCAGACCGGCAAATGCCCTACCACCTGGCTGCGTGTTGTTTTGTCGCCTCAAACGACAGGCCGCCTGGCCGCAAGAAATTGTATTGGTTCTTCGTTAATTTTGAAATCAAATAAAGTATAGTTTTATTTATTACAAATAGTGCTTATAGTAAATTTATTATCCGTCTTCAGTTGTGGACACACCGGACATTGATAACCATTTAATCTGCACACTGGATAGCTTACATTGGAACGGGTTTTACTTTAATCTGTATGCAATTTATCGTTTACAAGTTTTCCTCGTTCATTTTTATTAGGTAGCTTCGAATCATAATTTTCAAATTTATATCCCAAAGAATTCTGTCACTTTCTGGGATAAAATTTATTTTTTCGTATTTATTTACAGACTCTAAAATACCTACATGACATTTTACATAAAAAATATTTCACATAACACAATACGCTTTATTTTATAAATTTCCACATTTTGTTAGTATAATTTTAAAATGTATTTACGTAGTAATTATTTTCTTATTTATTGATTTTATACAATATATTGTACTAATTATAATAAAAAAACAACACTTGTACAAGGAAATAAGACTTAATTTATATACATAGTTTACTTTTAGTGTTTAATTCATTTTAAGGTTTTATTTTTAGGTAGAATTACATTTCAATTTAAATGTTACTTTAATTAACTATAGTTAATAAATAACATACATTTAAAGTTTCTGGAATATTTAATCTAATAAACTAGTCGCGGTCCAGGCAGACGTCGTCCTGCCTTAAAAAAATTAAATCTGTGATCCGATTCTACTGCCACCTACCGGTTCCAATTTTGAATCTAAACCATCCGGGGAACCACTCAAATACACACAAAATATTTCATCAAAATCGGTATAGTAGTTCTCATGTTATGCGCGAACATAAATTTTTACGATTTATTTTTATTTATGTAGATTTAAGAACGATAGTAATTTTGCAGTCCTGTTTTATTTTGAAAATAATAATTAAAGCTTTAATAAACAAGTCACTTACTCCTCGCAGGTCATACAACGGTTTAATAACCAGTACTGGTTAACAGGGCACTGGCCAGCTTTAATGATTGATCTTTTATTTCTATGTTTTTGTAACATATGCTCATTAATTCTACTATTTAAAATGTAATCACTTGTTTTCACATCACTATTATCTTTTAATACATGATCTATAGAAATCATATTCATTGTCACTGGCATTTTTGTTGATAAACTTTTAAAATTTTCGAATTTCGTAAGTGACATTGACATTGCACACGCGCATATGAGCACGAGTGTGAGAATTGTTAACATTTTGTTAAGATGCGACTCGACTTTCCCGTTACTGGTACACGACTGACGGACCGAATCATACTGAATGAAAATGAACATGACGATTCTCAAGAGAGGGGCGCGCGCGCTCACTTATCCTCCCGGGGGGCGAGTCTGGCACCGCCCCACGCCAGGATAAGAGCATGATAACGCCGGGGACTATGCATCTGTAGTGGAACACTTACAAGCCAATAGACGGCGCTGTGCTTCAATTGAGCTTACAAACGGTTCCCGAAACGTACAAAGAATATATACAAATTTCAATTACAATAGACTCGCTGGAAGATCTACCTTTGAAACTGAGGAGCATTCCATCTCGCTCCTTCACCCTATACGGGGCACTCTCTTCACTTCCCCCCGGCAGTGGATGTGGCCATTGCCCCCCCTGCCAGGGCATGCGGAGTTGATATAACCCTGCTATTCCCATGGCCGTGGCGTAAGGCGAAGGAAGGAACACCGAGGGGTTTTAGTGGGTATTCCTCACTGCCGTGTGGCAATAGCACTTTTTGCTTGCGGTGCTAGTGCCACCCTGACCTGGCGAATTCCACACACCGGCTGCGAATCCCCGCGCGGCTGATGGTCCTCAATCGGATTTTCCCTAGTAATAAAAACTACTGACTTGGGGAGCGGACTGACTTTAAAATATTCAATCGCGAAGATTGAAGTCAGTCATACTTGGTAGCGCTGTACTGACTTTAAATCAATTTACACGATGCCAGTATAAAATCAGCACTAGCGTCCTTCGAATTTGAAGTCAGTAGCTGGATCAATGTAAATCAGCGTTTAAATAATGAATATAATGTGTATATTCTTCCACACAATGTATACCTATCTTTTTTATTCTATACGGGTGTAAACGTGACAGAAAACGTGGAAAATCCGTAAAAATAATTTTTACGACGCCAATTTTTGGTCTATTATTGCAAACCTCGTGTTGTTACTTTGTATTATGGGTTTTTATTATATTTGTTTATACGAGAGGATGTTGTTTTCGTAGCGTTGGTTTAAAAGGTCCAACAAATTTGGGTATAATAGCTAGGGTAATTGTAATTATTCCTGAGTAGTTTTAGGAGAAATTAGGCTACAGCGGCGTATCCTACATACCCCATTGCATGACCTTGGGTAATGGTGGAAGCATAGAGAGTTTCCACTTCGATAAAAAAGGAATAAGTTTACCTAATTATTTTATTATTTTCGTCACTTAATCAGAGAACTCTAAAACAAGATATAGGATTAAATATCTTATATTTCATTCATTAATATTGAATAGTTCGGCCGTTCTATAAAGCCACATTTGGCATCTATCACACTAATTTTAGTAGTTACGTGAACAACCGATGATGGTACAATATTAAAACTTCGATTCGATATAGGAAGTCGCACATTACCGAATTAATTAAAAAAAGATTTGTAAATTTTATAAAAAACTGTCGTTGCCCTTTTAAATTTAAAGACCACAGACGGCCTCTGTGGTTAAGTGGGCTAAGCCTTTAACGGCCTACCTTACTGCAACCCAGACGCTCCAGATTCGATTCCTGGGGTGGTAAATTTCCGAAACGAATTTATTTACTATGGTCTCGGTGTATCTGGGATCGGCCCCAGAATAGTCCGTTGTACATTACCCATAACACAAGCGTAACTTGCTTAATTGGGGGATATATAATTTGTGTGTGTTTAATTAAATTAAATTTTAAAGAGTATAATAATTTTAAAATGTAGAAAATATGCATAGGTTTATTACGATTTATGCTTAAACTTTTTAATTATACATTAATCTCCAAATCACGTCACTAATATATAAGAAAAAAAAGTGTTGACAAACATAACGTAGTCATGTGTTACGTTACTAAAGAAATAAGCGAATTATGGTGTTTTAATTTGATATACACCCTTTCGATACTGTCACACAGTTAGTTCGTCTATATTTATATGAAACTTCAAATGGGCTTTAGAACGGCCCTACTATGATTTTAATTATAATTAATGTATGCACAGATACTCACTTTTCACACGTAATGCACCTGCGCAATTCTTCATCCCAAAATTGTTGTGTCGCGCACCCATTTCCATTAATAGTATTTCTCACTCTGCGTCTGTGGTAATTCGGTTTCATAGTAATTTGAATAGGGCTTTCGAAAATCGGCTGGCCTCTCATCACATGAATAGGTCTCATTTCCTCGTCACTTATCGTACTTGGTAAACGAAAGCACGCCGTTGCGGAAAGCCGTGCAAATAACAGGATGATTATTAATTTCATATTAATTTTAATATTCATTGTTACACGTATATTACGATCCGCTTGTTAATTGGCACTGTGTTGGCGACAAGTGTTCGACACTAATGATGGACGGATGCGAACTGATTTAGTTTTATGCTCTAGTGAAGAGGAATTTTCGGGGTGATTGAATAAGCGACTCGTCAGATTTAGTTGCGTAATAAGCAAAAATACCCAAAATTTACATATTGTCATTACCAAACCCGTGCATTAAGGATAATCCGGCTGTCCTATTTTCAAACAAATTTTATGTCAGGTATTTTGTATGCTTGAACTTTTTATTTAATTAACCAATTCAATATGTCGTGGTCTCCACTAATTGAAGGAGCACATTGATTAAAATTTAAGGTTATGTATATTTTTACAAATGTGTTATGTGTATGTATCCTTTGTTGGAGATTCTAATAATAATAAATAAGACGGAGGTTCTGAATCCGTCGTGTAAATGTATTTACTTTTCTTTATTTATATTCCGCTATAACTGTTTTTTTTTTCTAAACTGATTTTGGGTGATTCCTTTTGCTTCAGATTCAGCAAATTCCGAAATTGTTTCATACAAATTTTATTGCTATTAGATTTTAGGTTTCGATGATGTAGAAGAAAATTAATAAAAATCAGGTGGAAAATGTGAAATTTTTGCTGTTTTTCAGCCATAACATTTTTTGTTTCTGAAAGGATTTTTATAATTCCAGTTGCGTTGGATTCAGTACAGCTTCAAGATTCTTATAAATTTTATTGTTATTGGCAACACAAGCGACGTAACTGAAAAGTGAAAAATAAAAGAATTCATAAAAAAAAGTACTTTAAGAGTAACAAAAAAGCTTAAAATAAATATTTTCTACAACATCTTGAAGTCGGTGCTAGGTAAAACATAAAAAACAACAAATTTGCATAAAATGCACTCACTTCAAGATGTTGTAGAGTATTTATTTTATTACCTTTTAGATAGATAGATAACACTTTATTATACACCAATACAAAAATGGACTTAAAGACTAAAATTATATCACATACTAATGATGTATATAATATATATATATATAATATTAATGTGTGTTATTGTTTTTTCTATGTTTTATTTTTATTCATTTTAGGTATATGTATTGTGTGATATTTATATATCCTATTTATATATTATATATGTTTTTAATTTGCACACCACCGTCATACACTTGCGAATCTCCTACTCATAAAATCCATAGAGGCCGGGTTGTCTGGAAGAGATCGCTCTAAAGCGATAAGGCCGCCCATTGCTCCTACTTTTACTGTTTAATGTGACTACTGTAAATTGTTTATTTTATGTGTATGTGGTGAACAATAAAGGGTTTTCTATTCTATTATATTCTATTCTAGTTGTGTATAAAGGGCGGTCTTATCGCTAAAAACCCTAAAAAGCGATCTCTTCCAGACAACCCCAGGAATGAATTGAAATGATAATGGCGATGGTGGTATATGTAACATATAGTACGAACTACTTACATTTTAGTAATATATACATAAATGATATATATATATATATATATATATATATATATATATCTATATATATATATATATATATGTAGATATTTTATATATTACATAAATATATACTTAATATACATACTATACAAATACATATCTACAGAATATATAAATATTTATAAATTAATTTAGGTATCATATTCCAACGACAAGTAGTATTTTTTGGTCATGGTTTTAAATATCGCTAGCGATTTTGCTTGTCTGATCGTAACAGGAAGCGTATTCCAAAGCCGTATAGCCTTAACAGCCAAAGAATTGTTGTAAAAAGTTGAGTTATGCGCAGGAGTTAGTTACCCTTGAAGTCCTTTTCTTATTTGTTAGAAAATTTTTATTTAACTTTATGTTATTGTAGAAACAAGCAATTTCATGTTATTTTAATTAAACTCGTCAGTCAAGTTTAGGTATAGTTTTTAACTTATCTATGCTCTAATCTGAATTCTCAAGCGCAAGCAAGCCCTTATTAACCCTTTAAAGCATAAACCCTTGGCAACAACGCGTATTTCGAAATGTAGCCCATCTTCATGGATTTGATTCCGCATGATTTGTTCACTATCACCTGTACTATAAGGAAACAATAGTCACTTTTGTAAATTTCGAGTGGTTGCAATGTACTCCCGACGTTCAAGTGACTGGATGTATCGGTGCTTAGGTGGTTGTAGATCGATTTATTCCTGATTTACAACAACTTCTAGTGATTTGTACATATACTTATAATTGCTTGGCGTCACTGACTGACTGACATATCAAAACGCAAAGCCCAAGCTGCTGGGGCTAAGACCGTGAAAATTTTGTTGCGGTTTTTTTTGTATAATGTGTGTGGCGCATTTAGAATGGATTTTTGAAAAATCAACGCTGAAAAAGGGGATAAAAGTTTGTGTGAAAGTCCGTCATTTTCAGAGTAATAAGCACGAACTTATGTATTGACGTTTTTGAAATTCAACCCCTAGAGGGGTGAAAGGTTGTACAAACATCCTTCGTTTTCAAAGTAAGAAGCACGGAATTTTATGTACCTGCTTCTGGGTAGAAATAAATGCAGATTTCTATCAACGTTTTTAGAAATTCAACTCTTAAGGGAGTGAAAATGGGGATACAATGTGTATGAAAATCCGTTGTTTTCAGATTAAGAAGCACGAAATTTTATATACTCGCTTCTGGTTAGAAATAAACACACACGAGTATCGACGTTTTTGGCAATTCAACCCTTAAGGGTGTCAAAAGGGGATAGCATTTGTGTGAAAATCCATTATTTTCAGAATAAGAAGCTTGAAAGTTTATATAATTGCTTCTGGTTAGAAATAAACGTACACGTGCATCGATGTTTTTGGAAATTCAACCCCTAAGGTGATGAAAAAGGGGCTACCTTTGAACTTTTTTGATTACTCAAACTATGTCTATTTTTAGTCTACGAGATCGATTCCGCTGGCAATACCTAGTATATTTCTGTCTTCTGATACAGTCTCCAAGGGGATTGGACAACTCTTCGCGACACTCTAAGACATATTATTATAGACCACTGATGATGATGACTCCTAAATTATAACGACCGTTTTTGACACTGTTTGACATCGAGAATCTGGCATAATTACACTACATAGCTTGCCTTAGACAGAGCCTGTATCAAAATGTGTTGAGGGCTCAAAGGAAGGGTAAAGTTTTTGAAGTGAAACTTTTTTAGAATCATTGTGATTTGAAAATCGATGAAACGAAAAAGTGACATTAAAGAGAGATAAACACATAAACTTCCAGCTTGTTTAATTTGAAATAAAACACATTTCTCTTTACCTGTTAGTATTAATTTTCAATTTAAATAAAACTAAAAACATTTCAAATGAATTTTAGCTCTATCTGTATATGCTGAATGCAGATATTCTTTTATATGTAGATCAAAAGAAACTGTGCGTAATAGTGCATTGAATTTTGAACTTTGTACTAGTGATTTAAAGCGTAATATATTGATTTGTTTGAAATATAATATGTTGACAAATGTAAGCTAAAGGAATTATATTTATATTAATAAAAGTTAGAGAAGAACTATCTGTGAGTATATTCTCTGAAGTTTCACATCTACTGCATGTAATGTAATGTCATAACTGCACACACACACACACATATACAATTTTATTTTTTTATAAACGAAACAAAATTGATCAAATTGAATTAAAATAATTATATATTGATTACAAGTTATTACTTATACCTAATGCTCCTAGGAGCTAAGTTAGACAAACAATTTAAATCAAAGATACACTTTTCTCACCTATTCTTCGGCAAATTTATCTATCATCTTCTTCTGCCATTATAGACAATAATGACAAGGCTGATAGCCGATCCTGTTGGTCCAGGGGTTATTCTCAAAACTGTTTTTAATCTATAAAAGATTGTGACATTTTAGGAATTTTTGCTTACACACTTTCGGGGGCTCCTGGAGCCTGGGGGCCCCGTATCATTGATACGACTGATACGGCTGTAGCTACGCCTCTGCATAATTATCAAAGTTAATAGTAACAAGTGATTTTCATCATCAATACGGGGTAATATCAGGCATTGAATTTTTTACTCTGCCTACTTAAGAATATCACTAAAATTGTCATTAAAAACATTGCTAAACATAAATATACTCATTACACACCCAAATGTATCATTTGCCTTAATTTTAACTCATGAGCTATTTGTAAACGAAATTCATGATTTATGCGAGGTGGGCTATTGTTTTGAGTATGTAATGGGAACATCGTTGTTGTGAAATGCACATAACAAGGAAAATACGTTAAGGAATTAACAGAAAGAATCCACGGTGAGATCATTTAATTATAGAAATAAAGGATTTTACTTAAAAAAATATTTTGTTTTTTGTTATTTTTTCTTTATGAACTGTTTAGTACAAGCAACAAGTTGCTGAAAATTTGAAACAACTCTTTAATGCAGTTTTCTTGTGCTTACCCGTCGCTAGTCTTAAGCCGAATTAGACGTGTTCATTTCTGTCTTTCAATTTGTATAGAAATAAAACAAAAAAACAAAATTTTTAATTATTGTTATAAGTGAATTATTAACTGCTTTTTCGTTTTTTTTATATTTTATTGTAACAATTCGAAATTTTGTTACATTTATAAGTTATTTATACACAACAATACTTTATACATTAAACCAAAAATTCGTCCTTAAAAATACTCCATACTCCAAGAAACACCATTAAATAACAAATAAGTAGATAAGCAACTAAAACGTCACATATAAAACATTTTTTAACATCGTTGATTTATTATAGTTAACATGTCTTATTTCTATCAAAATTGCTGCCTTTATCGATCTGACTTGTTGGATGACTATACCAAATATCATGAAGTGCGATTTTATACGATTTAAGACCAAATGATTCTGTTCTGACCAAGAGACGATTCTTTCAAGGTCACTATTAATGTTTTCAACCGCTTTATTTCAATCGTTTCTACTTAAAATGGTCTTATTAGGTTTTCTTTTATGTTAAACTAGCTGTACCCGCGACTTCATCCGCGTGGATTTTTTATTCGCGAAACCCTAAAAAAAGTAGCTTAAGTTACTCCTTATAACATCAGCTATCTGCCAGTGAAAGTCCCGTCAAAATCACTCCAGACGTTTCTGAGATTAGCCGGAATATCCAGACAGACAGGCAGATAGACAAAAATATTTTTTTTTTTGATAAATTTACTGTATTTTGACCTTACAAACAGACACTTCAGTTTTATTTATCTGTATAGAAGATAGGTTCGTGTTTCACCACGATCACGCCTAATATCTGATGATAATGTGGTCGAAGATAGAGCACGCTTACTAAGAAAATATTTATTCACACGAAAGTTGAAGACACCCGGATTGGAGATATTTTTCGGGTAACACGGACTCTGGCAGTACCAGTGTATTCCACGGCTCTGCTGTACACAGAAGGAACGTGGAGGCGAAATGTTTCGTTCGCACTGGTGGTATCTGGAAAACGATGGCGTAGAGCGCGCCTTGTCATTCGCTGTTGGAATAGTGTAGAGGGAATCAAGTTATACAGTTCAACCGCACACTCTTAGAAATAGGCTTTGAAGCCTTGTATTGACTCTTGACTTTTGTGTCATTTGAGTCCAACGCCTCAAGCGGGTATTTAACTGAGTCATCCTAAAAATCAAAATAGGTTTTCTATTTCAACATAATTTATAGTTGGATGTCAAGATGTTAATATTTTCTTCAACCCCGACCTTCGCGACTAATCAATTCAATTTTTATTTTGCAAAAGACAGTTTGGCTGAAGACTGGTGAAAAACCAAAATAAAATTGCTTATATACTCTTCTCTCTCGGGCGGTCTAATCTAAATATTGACTAAGGCCCATGGACCAGTTATAAGGTTGCCTCTCGTTTGATGACTCATGCCAAACAGGCTTGTTGAGTCAACATTGTTGGTGGTAGTGACTGTCGCTACTTTTTCTTAATTCTTGATTTTTTGTTATATTGCATTTTAACGATATGGTGGCAATGAACTAGCATCACAATCCAATATTCTATTTTCAGTACATTTGCTCACAAAATGCATTTACATAGACTGTTTACAGTCTATAAAATTACGCACCATAGAACGGAACGTGCGGAATATAGGTGCTTGGATGAAAACAATAATCTGTCCAACTGTTATTTATGTTTGTTTCATTACCTCTTGTACTGTTTTCTCGTAAATGTGTTGAAAAACGTTGTGTGACACATGTGCGGTTATTGGTTTTTACAAACTCGTAGTAACTATGAAAACCCAACTTACCGCACTAGAACTATTATTGGCAGATAGGCTAACGGCTCCCATTATGGAGAGAGATTACTGTACTCTCTTATTTTTCACTTCCTCCCAATTATTTGGGGTCGGCACAATATGTCTTTTCCTTTCACACTTCTCTATTCTGACATACATTCTCTGTCACCATAAATCATCATAGTATCCTTCTCACAATCCATCCATCTCTTTTTTGGTCTACTTTTATACCTTTGTACCCAGCAATCCTGTAGTTTAACATTCTTTGTGTCACGTGACTTTCTTCCCTCCTCAGTACATGCCTATACTGTCGCATATGGATGTATATACATACCTCATATATTAGTGTGTAACATCATTGACAATTAAAAACAATATTGCATCACAAATAACGCATTACACCCATCGCCACATGTGCGTGAAACAGCTTATCTCTGTAACATTGTGCTAGATGAAACCCTACCATTAATAGAATCGTCAGCTCTCATTACTAAAGAGGACAAGTGGTGCACTCTAGCCAAAGCTGTCAATCTAAGTTGCTCATAAGTATTCTATTTGACAAGTGAAAGGATGTTCTAAGAATATGGTTTTATGTATTTCTGGGTTAACATAAGACCTAGATTAAACGAACTACATAAATAATACACATATTGACACTAATTAAATTGTATACTTAATAAGAACTCAAAAACAGGCTTTTACTTTTAAATCAAGTTACAAAAATATATAAATATATATAATAACATTCCCACAAACCTCCCAATGTTGAGCTCGGGCCTCCCATTACAGAGGAACGGATACCACGTCACGCCTGTCTAAGGCGGCTTGGCAGGTTTGACATATAGGTTATCTCGATGTGCAGGGTTTCATCGCGATTTTTTCCTTCACCGTTAGCACGTGGTAATTATAACAATATACACATTAGGTCAGAAAACTGCCTAAGTGGTGTATGGTTTCCGGTCCAGGCTCGAACCCGCGCCCTTTGAATTTGGGACGCGTACGCTAACCAGTAAGCTAAAATAGTTTCCCTCTCGTTGAGTTTTTTAAAAAATCATTGACTTTTTCAGACATTCACATACTCCATCGAGCAAAGTACACAGAAACTCGTGGCCGAGAAGCAAAAGAGCGACCTGCTTTTGTCAAGGATGCTACCTTTGCCCGTCTTGAGGAGATTGAGAGCTCAGAGAACCGTCCCGGCGGAGTCTTTTGACGCTGTGACAATATTTTTTAGCGATATCGTCGGTTTTACTACGATAGCCGCCAGGAGTACCCCTATGGAGGTCATCAATATGCTCAATATGCTTTATAGGTATGTCAACAATTTTATAGCCAAGTTGTTGTCGTCACGCACAATCAACTGTTCCGTTGAGGTCAGGAACACATCATTGTTTTTGAAGTGAAACTTTTTATCGACATAGCGAACAAGTATGGATATTAATTACTTTACTTAAGAATAGAATAGAATAGAAAACACTTTATTGTTCACCAAATAAACAAGTACAGAATAAATAATTACAATAATTTAACGGCACAACAAAAGGCGGCCTTATCGCTTAAAGCGATCTCTTCCAGGCAACCTAAGAATAATGACACGCCAGAGAAATGCGTCATACACTTATAATCTAATAAATGGTACATCATATGTATCATCACGTTTCGTGGTCATTATCTCGATAAACCACACGTTTCCAAGGTTTAGGTAAAAATACGATTTTGTGGTTTAGGCGGGATACGTAGAAGCGGCGGCTGTTTATTAGGGTTTCGTAGCTATTTTGTGGAAATATAGAACCCATATAAAATCGTTATTCATGCGGGAAAAATACTAAGGAATAGAAGAATAGATAAATAACAGTTTAATGTACACCATTACAGAAAATTTACGAACTAGCAAACCGTGGCAAGAATATTGTTGATTAGGAGTGGCGATGGTGGTATACATAATTATTGTACGATTACTTACATTTTAATAATAAATATATATCTTATACTATATATACAAATATACACATAAGTTATATAAATGTACAAGATATAGTGATAAAATGCAACTATTTTAACATAATAAATATATAGCTATATGCAATATAACACTAATTATATAAAATTAGATACCTATCCTTATATTGCAGATAGTATTTCCTGACCATGTTCTTAAATGTTATGAGAGATTTTGCTTGTCTGACAGCAACAGGCAATGTATAATATTCCAAAGTTGGTCAGCCTTAACCGTGAAAGAATTATTGAAAAACGTTGTATTATGAATAGGAGTAATAAGTATATGTTGACTGGAAGGTCGTAAATTGAGAGTGTGAATGAGTTTGTGAACACAATTCAATTAATTACAAACAATTATGTTAAAATATAGAAATAAAACAATGTTAAGAAAATAAAATAAATCAGATGTCAAAGCCAAAATATTTAAAAATAATCATTTTCTTAATTAAATCCTATCAAGTCTGTTACAATAAATTTCATCATAATGTTACAACCTAAGCGCCGACAAAGACAAATTTCACGTACAGATTTGTAGAAGCACATTTATTACCCGTCGGCATTTGAAATAATAACTAATAAGATTGAAACTATTGTAATTCTTTTATGATCGTCTTCTTTTGTTTACTTATTTATTGGTATATGTTTCTAGAGTACAGCCTATTGTTGTATTGTAATCATTAGCCAGGTATAATGGATTTTAAAGTACAAGCTGATTCTAGGAAATTCGGTCGACGTGGCCGGGCGGGCACATTGCACTTGTGTAGGATAAAACGATGGCCTGATTGAGGGAGGAAGGCAGTCGAGCGATAACCACGATCGAAGCGAGACATATGTACTACAATCGGGAATCTAATAGTGACGGACTTTGCGCGTTTTATTGAATTACGACCTTCTGCATTACGTTTGGACTTGTTCTGTTCGGTTATATTTGTACCTGTGTTATACGTGTTTGTATAGTTCTAATAAACTCTATAATAATTCAAACGGCATTTTAATTCGAGTCCCGTAACTCCTAACAGTAATTTACATATAGAAAAACTATATAATTTTTTTCTAGTATCTAACCATATTTTTAAACTAACTTTCGTGTTAAACTCAAGTGGCTTCCTGTCCGTCTTCATCGGAATGAATGCTCATATTCTGTCCCTTCTATACTTATATAATGTTACTATTTAATTCAAAAGCTCCTCCGTATCTCAAGGACCGTTTTAAATATCTACATCTTAGTCATACTCATCACCTCAGATGATCGGAAAACACACGTCTGGAAATACCTGTAAATCACTCGCGATTTTACAACAAATCATTTACATTTCATGTATTGTGCCTGTGGAATGCGCTGCTACCTATGAAACACAGGCGTGCCCAGTCTCTTCAGGCGTTCAACGGACTCGTGAAGGATTGTTACCCCGGGCTCTAAAGTCAATCATAACATCTTTATCTCTTCCATATTTACGTAATTCTATGCAATATTACTATAACTTATGTATATATATATATATACATATATATGTACATATCAATATATGTATATTTTTTGTCTTATTTCTATGTCTATTATACTTGTCATTTCAAAATTTTATATATAAGTATATACTTTTTATTCTAGTTATATTGCAAAACTCACATGTTACACAATTTTTCTCTAATCAATCCTAAAGTTGTCTGGAAGATATTGCTTTTAGTGATAAGACTGCCAAATGTCTTCTGTACTTAAACTTCTTGAATTGTATTTCAATGTTATGCAATAAAGTATATTCTATTCTATTCTATTTTTAGCTATTTTGTTACATTGTTTTAACGGAGTTCTTTGATCGATGGTGTTAATATCTTATACTAATATATAAAGCTGAAGAGTTTGTTTGTTTCATCGAACGCGCTAATCTAAGGAACTACTGGTCTCATTTGAAAAATTCTTTCTGTGTTAGATAACCCATTTATCGAGGAAGTCTATATATCATCACGCTAAGACCAATAGGAAGCACCAATGAAGAATGTTTCAAAATCGGGGAGTTTTGAAAACAAATTCCACGCGGACGACGTCACGGGTACAGCTAGTATTAAATATTCGTGTGCACATCGTGTAGTAGTTTTTCATGTATAAGTTGTATTGGATAATCTTTCACGTGTAATATGTATGTATAGGTCATTGAAATGACCTAACACCATTAACAACAAACTTGCGAGGATGACTGTTATAATTAATTAAAGGTGTTTTTATTGTATTGCGAAACGTAATTTGACGTAATCTTGGGTATTTTTTCTTTTACCCACGTCACAATATACAGTAAAAGTGCAAAGTTCATTGGTATGTACTTCACCAGCTACATCTGGGAGTGCGTGCGCTAACGACTGACACATACCTACCTTTATATTGTGGGTAATACTACTCTCTCTGTCAAAAAAGTACCGGGAAAAGATCAATAATACACCAATTGTGTATTCATACGAATTTATTTTATCACCTTCAAAGTATGCTCCTTGAGAAAAATACTCTTACGCCAACGAATAATACAATCACGAAAATATTTATTAAACGCTTTTTCCAGAATTGAGTTTAGTTCTCGTCGCGAATTCTCCTTTATGTCTTCTACCGAATGAAAATTGCCACGAAGTGGTAATTTGAGTTTAGAACAAAGAAAGAAATCACCTCAAACCATATCCGGTGAATAAGGTGGTTGCTCGATGGTATTTGTTGAGTTTTTCGTCAAAAATTCGTTCACACTGATGATGGCCTTGTGCATTATCGTGGTGCCAAATCTAAGATTTCTTTTTCTACAAATCTGGCCGTTTTCGTCGAATTTGCTCTCTTAAACGCCGCATAACCCCCAAATAATATACTTTATTTACCGTTTGACCTTCCAGTTTAAATTCCGAGTGCACAACATCGTGATAGTCAACATCAACATGATGTGTTTTTGATAAAATCGCTTCACCGTAAGCCTTCTGTAACATTTTCAGTGTCTCCGAACACGAAATTCTATTGGTGATGCGAAATTTAAGACAAACTCTTTGTTCGATATCTTTGTCCATTATGAAATTCGCAATACGTGTATATTTAGATATGATTAAAATAAAAGAGCACTATTTAATCTAAATGATCGATGCAACTCAAACTCCGCGCCAGAATGAAAAACAGTTGTGCCAATCTAACAAAAAAAAAGAATAATTTGGAACCATAAACAAATCATCTATCCCCGATATTTTTTTTGGGAGAATGTATATATATTACAAACAATTCCAGATCGTAATTATTAACGGAAAATTTAAGAACGAAATCTGAGTGCAGTATAATAATCGGAGCCCCTAGCCTCGACAAACACGTTTGTGGTGGATTTTACATCAGCATTGTCGTCGATATTTTATAATCACATCCTAAGACTGCGGCTGTTATATACACATTTTTTTAGGGTACGCTAAATAATAAGTTTAACACTACTCATTGACATTTAACATCTTTGTCATCCATGACAACGGCTACGAATGGTCGAAATAAAAATCAAATAAGATGCCGCTCCTAAATTCGTGGAAATATACTTTTAATTATGTGTAACAGTGGCGAAAACTTAAGAAAATAGCATATTATTTCTTTTTTAACAAACTTTAAAAAGCAGGAGTTTCTCAATTCGTCGTGTAACTATATTTTTTATGTATGTACAAATATAACTTATTTGATTCTGAACCTATTTTAGTTATTCTTTTTGCTTTCGATTAAATATAAGTTCAGAATGGTCTCGTATAAATTTCATTGGTATTAGACTTTGAGTTCCTAAGTTATAACAGAAATTACTTAAAATCAAGTGAAAAACCTTGTAGTTAATGACGTTTCTAACTTTTTTAGTTTAGACTTAGAATTCAATGAAAGGTTCCATATAAATTTCATTGCTGTTGAACCTTGGATTCCGAAGATATAGCAAAAAATTCGTCAAAAACAGGTAAAATATGTAGTTTTTTAGGTATTTCATTCAACTTTTTTGATTTTATATAATAATATTACTTTATACTATAACTGGGGCAGCCCCATCAACATCCTTAAACTATGATTTGATGATCATTATTATTTATGTTTGATTCAGTATAGTTTCAGAATGGTCCCATATAAATTTCATTGTTATAAGACCCTGGGTTCCAAAGATATAGTAGAAATTTCCTCGAAATCGAATATAAAACATATTGAAACATTTTTAAGTTTATAACAATTCTAAAACGAGTAAGTACATAATTATGAGCAATAACGTGCTGTATTACTGGACTCGCCTAGGACTAGGAAGACGTACAATGGAAATCCATAACGATAAACAGCAAGACCGCGTATATTGTATCAGATCCGTCGTATTTATTAAACATCAACCATCAGAGTCGACTTTCAAACGAAAATGCTGCATGGTAAACCAGACGACAGGTTTAATCATTTTATTAAACAAGCACTTACACCAATCGTACTTGTAAAATAACCGATTCAAATGGGATGCGAGACGTGGCCGAAAGGATTGTTGAGCAGTTGGTTTTCTGTAAACCAAACTGTAAGAATCGCGCCGCGGCAGCATGCGGCGAGTGCCAAAATCGACTGACATACATTTATTCACTGACCAGTATGTGCTAGCGAAACTTCTTGTACCTACGTTACCATGATATCGGCTAAATGTTATATGTATATGTGTAACGGCGTGTTTGTTAGTGAAATTTAACGGCAATTATTTGTGGTTCATCAGCACATATAATTAATTATTAGCTTCGAGCTGCACTGCACATTGTGTCGGGCTAAATTACATCAGAAAAGATTGTGGAGTGCAGTTCGCCTCCATTCTAAATTCAACACCGTTTTCTTAATACGCTTCCGTTTCATATAGCTATTGTTTCCGCATTTGGGAAGAAAACAAAAATAAAAACATTTCTAACAAATAGTAAACCGACTTCAAGAATAACCAAAATATAAAAAATAAAATTTTCTACAACATCCTTCTTTGTTAGATTTTTTTTATTTTTAAAAATTTACGATTATGTCAGTTCCATTGTATCGTTTTTTAATTAGCTATACCTTATACTACTACTATTTAAAACATACACACATATATAGTATTTAAATGCCACCCTGAAGTTCGTACACATCATTGCGCATAACACGATTAAAAGCTTCGCGAGATGGTACGTACAAGACAGTGTAACGCTCTCGCTCACTCGCTATCCGAATTCGATGCCATCTCTTTCACACTAAACACTATCAAGTCTAATAAACGTTATCACTGAACTTATCCTGCGCAAAATTACTAACTTAACTTTTTCCGAAACGCATTTTAGTTTTGCGCGCACTTGTACCGATAAATTGGACAAGTAATAGGTTGGGAAAAAGTCTTTTCGCATATAGTATGTATGAACTTGTAATAAGATCTCTTTGGCTATACCATTTGTATCTGGCTGGTTTTGGTATCATTAAAAAGTCTTAACTTTAAAGAAGACAATTCCAAATTCAAATTAGGAAAATGTGTGATTTTCCTTTGATTTTCTTATTGTTAAAATGAGTGAATCTAATGAAGAAATTCGATAAATTTTAACATTTTACTACCCAAAAGGTAAAAATGCAACACAAGCCGCGAAAAAAATTGTGATGTTTATGGACCTAATGCAGATTAGACCTAATTAGATTATTATTAAACCTATCTGTGAGAGTAGCGCAAATTTGGTTTAAGCGTTTTTAATCCGGAAATTTTGATATCAAAGATGCACGTCGCTTTGGTCGCCCTGTTACGGACAAAATTGATGCCATTTTTGAAAAAGTGGAGCAAGATCGGCATATTAGTAGTTACGATATAGCTGGAGAACTGGGAATTGACCACAAAACGGTTTAGGTGCATTTGAAAAAAGCTGGGTACACAAAAAAGCTCGATATTTGGGTGCCTCATGAGCTCACTGAAAGAAACCTAATGAACCTTGTACTCATTTGTGATTCTTTATTACGACGTAATGAAACCGAACCATTTTTGAAGAAGCTGATAACTGGTGATGAAAAATGGATCACGTACGACAAGAACGTGTGAAAAAGGTGGTGGTCAAAGGCCGGTCAGGCTTCACAGACTGTGGTGAAACCCGGGTTAACTCGCAACAAGGTGATGCTGTGTGTATGGTGGGATTGGAAGGCCATTATTCATTATGAGCTGTTACCGCCAGGCAGGACCATCGATTCTGAACTGTACTGCGAACAACAGATGAGATTAAAGCAAAAAGTTCAGAGAAAGCGGCCAGAATTAATCAACAGAAGGGGTGTGGTTTTTCACCATGATAACGCTAGACCTCACACATCTTTAGCCACTCAGCAAAAGTTACGAGAATTTGGCTGGGAGGTGTTAATGCATCCGCCGTACAGTCCTGACCTTGCAACTTCAGATTTTCACCTGTTTCGGTCTCTGCAGAATTCCTTAGGTAGTGTCAGGTTAACATCACGAGAGGACTGCCAAAACCACTTGTCGCAGTTTTTTGATCAGAAGGCCCAAAATTTTTATAGCAATGGGATCACGTCCCTACCTACAAAATGGCAAAAAGTTATCCAACAAAATGGCACCTACATACTTTAGTCTAATGTAAATAAACTTTATAAAAAAAACCTTTTGAATTTTTATATAAAATGCGAAGAAACTTTTTCCCCAACCTAATAATTAATAATAATGTTATGATAACAACTGAGGTACATAATCACTTTGAATTGGCTTTTGTTTCAGGTTGTTTGATGAAAAGATAATGCAATATCACGTTTATAAAGTGGAAACAATCGGTGACGCATATATGGTCGTGTCGGGGCTACCTCAGAGGAATGGTAATTGTGTTGCTCTCTATTTATTAGTTTTATATAATTAACTAGCTTATATACAACAATCTGCCCACCAGTTCGTTGGCGTAGGACTTTGACTTTATGTTCATGCAGAGTATCGCATTGACGGTGGTGCCATTCGGGAGTTGTGTTAAAATGTGGCAATTTGAATGCAAACGTATTTTTCTATTGGTCTGTAAAATTAAACATAGATAGATAACATAGTTTTAGCCATAGTTACATCCGTTACTGAAAAAGTTAACTTCGTTAAAAGTTAAAGCGTTATATTTTAGAAAATTTAACACGTGATAAAAATTGAATTTTCTCATAAAAACTGTTAGTTCTGAAAGTTAACAGGTTAGAAACAAAAAAAAGACGGATAGAATTATTAGAGTGTTTAATACAGGCATGTTGACAAACAACATTTTTTCATTCATTTGGATTAAGATTTAGAATTGATTTTTATTAGTATAGACTAGTTTCGTTCTGGACGAAACACTAATTGGACTAACTAATTTTAAGACGAGTTGATAGTATTATAATGACCAATTGCTATTTAAACGAATTGCTACATAGACCACTTACAACTTAGACGAAACAATACTAACCCGTCCAATTTATCTATCAATTTAGTCATCTGGCATAATATGAATATTCCCCTACAACATATTAATTGTTGAAGTTCTCGTCTGAAAGCGAAGTTCGTTTCGGCTGTAGTATATCCTTGCCCGTGGAGAAAAGACGTTCAACTGCAGCGCTTGAGGCTATAGCAGTATTATATTTAATAAACAGATTTGCGAATATCTGTTCCCCGAGCCAAATACCCTACCATCTGGCTGTGGGTTTTTTTAGTCTCCCCTTACGACAGGCCGCCCGGCCGCATGAAATTATATTCTTTCTCCGTTCCTGCACGGATATGCTGAGAAGGGGTCCTATTGTTGTTATTTTGACGTGGTAAAGCCATTCTGGAATTATTATCATGATTTCTGCTTTAGGACCAGCTCGATCGGTGTAATATCACGCTCTCAGAGACTATCGGCGTGAAACGGTTAGCTTTGAGCTGATCGTGTTTCGTGCGATGAGTAAGAGTTCCGATGGCCCACATCCCCCATTCCCTATCTCCCATCCACCTAGTCCAATCTCATATCCCATCCCTTCTAACCCATACCTCCTATCTGATTAATTTACCTCATCTCCCTAAAGGCCGGCACCGCGTTGGTTCCACATTGATGTTACAAACTAAAATATTTACTGCTAAATATGCACCCATTAAATTTTTTAGGTAACCGTCATGCCTCTGAAATAGCAGACATGTCTTTGTCACTGATAGCCAGCCTTATCGGAGCTACTGTGCCCCACTTACCAGAGGAGCCGCTGAGAGTCCGAGCCGGCGTGAATACGGGTCCTTGTGTAGCTGGAGTGGTGGGCACCACCATGCCTCGCTACTGCCTCTTTGGGGATACCATCAACACCGCCAGTCGCATGGAGAGTACAGGCGAAGGTGACTATAGTCTCAAAAATAAAACTAAATAATCTACTGTATTTTTATCCAAACCGGAACGGAGAAAGAATACAATTTCCTGCGGCCGCGGGCGGGCGGGCGTTTTGTCCTGTGAGACGCCAAAACCACCCACAGCCAGATGGTAGGTATTTGCCCGTCAGGGTGGCTGGTCTAGAGTGTGCCGCCATAACAACTTTGAGTTGTGTTCTGAGATTAATGACCAAGTTCCAGTCTCCCTTTAGAGAGTGGCAGCACATTGATAGCACCTTGCGACATAGACATACATACAATGTCCATAGGCGTGGTAACCGGTTTCCATCAGGTGGCCTGTCTGCCAAACTGCGTGCAGGAACGAAGAAAGAATACAATTTCCTGCGGCCGGGCGGCCTGTCATATGAGGCGACAAAACAACCCACAGCCAGGTGGTAGGGTATTTGGCTATCTAGATGGCTACCACCCATGGTCTAGGCTAGTCTAGAGTAGAGTATGCCTCCAAGAGAACCTTGAGTTGTGTTCCGGAATTAGTGGCCAGGTTCCAGTCGCCCTTTAGTGAGCGGCAGCACATTGATAGCACCTTTCGTGTTACAAATGTCCATAGGCGATGGTGACCGCTTTTCATCAGTTGGGCCGTCGGCCTGTCTGCTGAACTCGTACAATAAAAAAACTGTTAATTTACTACTAGTAGTTCACTTCTTCAACTTAACTTAATTTCAACATAGCTATATACATAAGTAATGTAATATTTTTATCAATGGTAATTAAATAACTAGTAAGATTTACCGGCCATATATGGCTATTCCGAATATAGTTTTATGCTTTACAACATAGCAACAATAGCCCATAAATGTCCCACTGCTGGGTTCAGGCCTCCCACTGTAGGGGGGGGGACGGACGGACAGTATACCCGCCACGCTTGTACAAGGCGGCTTGACACATCGGTTATCTCGATGTTTTCCTTCACCGTTATTAGCACGTGGTAATTGTAACAATATGCACATTAGGTCAAAAAACTGCCTAAGTGGTGCATACGTTCCGGCCAGGATTGAACCCGCGCCCTTTGGGTCTGGGACGCGTGCGCTAGCCATTACGCTACCACGACTTTACAACATGTTATTATTTAATTTATTAATATCATCTAGGGTTCGAAAATTATAATTAAAATATTATGGTTACTATTTCAGTAATTTTATAATTATTATTATTTCAGCAATGAAAATTCACATATCATGCACCACAAAAGAAGCCCTCGAAGAAATTGGCAATTACGAAATGGAGTCGAGAGGTGTCACGGATATTGCCGTAAGACATACATACAAGTGTTATACCGATCAAACTCTTTATTAGAGTTATGTGTTTGCGACGTTTTCATACCCCCCCCCAAGTTTTTTAGTAGAACTGTGTCCGAATGGTCGACCACTGGCGTCATAATAATTCCTTTTTTTTAAACAAAAAACACAACACACAAACAAAAACACATCGTAAACATCGAACGCATCGTATGCAACGGTACAGTTTTTCACAATGCCTCCACTGTATCGGCATCGATCGAATTTGCCGATGGCTCTTTCATTCGGATTTTCATAAAATATGCGCTACTTTTTATTTTGGGGGTCCCGCGGGAATTTCTCTACAAATTATTCAAAAGGGCCAGATTAAGAAAAATGAATTCCGATGTGATTTTTTCACTGATCGTTAGCAAAGTTTATGTAATAAACGCGTGTGACATTTTTATCTCTGAAATCCCGCGGAAATTTGAAGTCAAGCGTGGAGAAAGTCGCGGCCATATCCTAGTATCTAATATTTAGCGTAACGATATGCTATTCCCATATATTTTATATTCTATTCGTTTAGCGCAAATACCAGTTCATCAACAGGGGCTGGGCTGTCTTAATCGTATTGGGCGCCGAGGTTCGAAAATCAGTCTGAGCTAGTGTTGCCAGATCCAACTAGTATTAATCAGGGCAGAAAGTAAAAAAAAAAAACGGGATTTAGGGTTGTAGATAGGGACAAAAAATACAAGTTTTTTATAATTAAGGATTAATTATAATACTTACTTAAATTCAAAAAATATAATTCTTCATTTTCTAATAATAATGGTTTTTAATCAGTTTATTGATTTATCGGAACATTTGGTGACCCGATCAGGTGCAAATCGGGATGCGTACTCAGACCCCTGAAAATCGAGACATCCCGCGCAAATTGGGACATCTGGTGACGGTAGTCCGAGGGGTTGGCTGATTTTTTCTCAGAAAATAGTTGTTTGCAAGAAGATGTTGTCTATATGGCGCTATATTTTGGCGTTGTAGTCAGATCTTAAAAAACATGATGTTCTTTAACGACTTTTTTATTGAAGTCCATCGGCTTGTGCTCTTTAGCTCCCTACGCCCGGGTACCAAACACTTTTTGCATCCCCAGGTAAAGACATCATTGCAACCGATTACATGTTCTTAACATTTTATATTTAATTTGTTTAAAATAAGTAATATTTCTTTTACCAGGGCAAAGGCTGCATGGAAACGTTTTGGTTGTTGGGAAAACGAGGAGGTATACAATCGGAGAGTCCGAAATGTCTTCGGCTGAATGAATACGGACCAAATCTACTGGAATTACTTATTAGGACCTAATTATCCAATTAATTACTTATTTATTATACCGTCAAAAAAGTAACCTAAAGAGTGAGACAAGACTAAGGTTCTGTTATTACACGATTCAATGTCTGCAGTAAGATTTGATCGGCCCGAGACCGGAGCGAGATCGAATCATGTTGTATGACTAGTAATGTGTGTCGACACAGCGAGATTTGATTGGACCGAGATCGGAGCGAAACTAAAACGTGTTGTGAGACTAGTAGTGTGTGTGGACACAGCGAGATTTGATCGGACTGAGACCGGAGAGAAACTGAACCGTATTGTGAGACTATCAGTGTGTGTGGACACAGCGAGATTTGATCGAACTGAAACCGGAGCAAGATTGAACCGTATTTTGAGACTATCAGTGCGTGTGGGCACAGCGAGATTTGATCAGACTGAGACCGGAGCGTAACTGAACCATTTTGTGAAACTAGTATTGTGTGTGGACACAGCCAGATTTAATCAGACCAAGACCGGAGCAAGATTGAACCGTGTTGTGAGACTATTAGTGTGTGTGGACATAGCGAGATTTTATCAGACTAAGACCGGAGTGAAACCGAACCATGTTGTGAGACTAGTAGTGTGTGTGGACACAGCGAGATTTGATTGGACAGAGACCGGAGCGGGATTGAACCGTGTTGTGAGACTAGCAGTGTAGACACAGCGAGATTTAATCGGACCGAGAACGTGACTCCGTTCTCGGTCCCATTTCCGTTCCGGTCATCGAACCGTGAACGGCATCATAGTGTGAATTAAGCCTTATGATAATAATTAAGTAACTACAAGAGCAACTATGATTGTATTACATATAGACATAAAACCACTTTATTGTTCACCAAATCAAAAATTACAAAAAATGCACAAGACGATAAATAGTTACTTGGTATAATAAAAGGCGGCATTATCGCTAAAAGCGATCTCTTCCAGGCAACCTGACTCAAATGAAATTCTTAAATTATCTATAATTATTATGTAACACAGAAAAATGAAAATAAAAAATGAAAAAAGACATACATGAACAGCAGATTACAGCCTATTGTAAACTAGCACATACATCATTGCGTAAGACTTGCATAATGATTCCTAAGTGAATTTTAGAATATGGCAAACGATTTAGCTTTTCTGACGTCAGTGGGCAAAGAGTTCCAAAGTAAGACAGCCTGTATGGCGAAGGACTTGAAATAAAATGGTGAAGAGTGTGCAGGTGCCATTAATAGGAGATTATTAGAACATATTTGTCATGACCATTCTGGCATTACTGTAATAGCAGACATGGAGGCCAGTAAATGCTTTTAAGTCTTGCCTTGATGGTTAGTTCCACTATGTTCGCATCAAAAAGGGAGAATTAAAAGATTTATGGTGCCCTTTGGTGAACAGGGCATATGTAAGATATTTTTAGTTTATTATAGTTAGTTTTTTATGTAACGTTTTAAGATTTCGTAGGAATTTTGGCAAAAATTGCTACTACTGCTACCAAGGACATATTTAGAGGTGTTTAAGGTCTAATCTGATTTACACATTCATTCGTGGGTTCTATTCGTTCAATTTACAACATGGGATCAAAGGATTCTTTATGATATAAGTTTAAAGAAATAAATATTTTAACAGTGGCTTTACAGTATATTTTTGAGACTGTTCTGTATGTTAAGAAAAATATCTCAGATTATTCCAAATTAAGTGATGTTTTTAATTGTAAAAATACTAGGAACAAAAATAAATTAGAGCCTTCCTGGTGTAGATTCCATAAAGTTTACAATAGTTTCATGGGGCAAAGTATAATGCTCTTCAAAAAAAATCCAGAAAACGTTCAAGAGCTTTCAGTAAACAACTTTAGAAAACTAATAAAGCAACGTATTTGCGAGTAGGTTTATTATACGACGAAAGATTTTCTAGACGACCGCACTGAATGGGAACAATGTATTGTTACCAGGCTATTTCAGTAATTATTCATACAAATTATTCTGTTAAACCTAGTATTACTTCAAAATATATTTTAAAAAAGAGACCACGAATGTATATTACTTAATAATAATGAAGTAAAGATATCTTGCTGGGGAGTTTGTTGCGCTGCTTCAGCAACTAAAACTGTTTTGGAAGCGGTGGTAGACTCATGATTTTCAATAAGTAATCTGTAAGATTCCATTTTGAAATAAATATATTCATTATCATTCGATGTTAAAATCAAAAATCTCAAAAATATTACATAACTCTCTCATCCACGGATATCTTTAATTATTATTAAGACACGATGTTTTTTATGATTCTGCGGGATCCTTTTTGTTTTTAGAGGTCGGAATGCCGGTGCCAAACATTCGATACTTACTCGAAAATATTGTTCAACTTTAATATTTCAACAAAATACCAAGTGTTAAATTGAAAAACGCGTTAGCAGTAGACACACTACATAATTATGTGCCAAATTTCATTTTAGAACAACTTGCAACCCTCGGTGAGAGTTATATGTTTGTGCCGTTTGCTGTTGAAACCCCTGGACCTTGGGGTCCTGAGGCCATGATGAGATAAAGATTTATCAAAACGACTCATTAACTCTTTGGGTCATCAGAAGGCTAGTTCCTACCTTGGTCAATGGATCAGTACGGCGATACAGCAAAGTAACGTAGCCAGCTTTCTGGGACCCTTACAGATTAACTTCGATGACCTAGACTCAGTATTCTACTACAGTCTTAAGGGATTATAGGTAGAATACAATATAAGTTATGTTCCCTTCATTGTATTAGTTTATAATTTTAGAATATGGGGTATAGTTTCGTAGTCAAATGACCAAAAAGCTAAAAACGCTGGTGATTGCTATGGAACCCTTCTTGGCTTATGGTTTTACGTTTGAGTATCAGAATGTTATTTATTGCTACGCTAGAAAGCTCTCAGATGAACAAATTAGGTAGAACGAGCCCAGAGCTCTTATGTAATCGAATTAGTACGGATATATATATATATATATATATATATATATATATATATATATATATATATATATATATATATATATATATATATATATATATATATATATATATATATATATATATATATATATATATATATATATGGTGCAGGAATGGAGAAAGAATACAATTTTCTGCAGCCGGGCGGCCTGTCGTAAGAGGCGACAAAATAACCCACAGCTGGTAGGCTGTTTACCCATTTGGATAGCAACTTTGGTGTTACAAATGTCCATAGACGATGGTAACCGCTATCTATCAGTTGGCAGTCTGCCTTTCTGCTGAACTCATGCAAATTATTTTTAAACATTACTTTTTATACAAGCATAAGTTACATATTATGTAAATGTTAAAGTTAACTAAATATTTAAATTATTTATTTACGTGTATTATTATCATTTACTCTTAAATAGTTTTGGATGCATTGGTATCACGCCAAAAGGAAGGTTTGCACTGAATATTGTTAGCGTTGTGTCGGATACAATTCTGATACAGCATTAGCAAGTTCAAGATGCTGCTGGAGCTACCTCGATTCTGCAGTGCATCCACTATGTTCGCTGAGGCACGCACTGATGACTGTTACGCCATCAGGCATAAGAAAGCCGCGTCTTTACTGTTCAGAGTCCGGGCTAGCACCTGCAGTATCTTTTGAAATGAAATGAAAATCTTTATTTGTATGAAACATGGATTCAATGGTTTTATGCTATGGTGAGAACATGTTTCGCCGTTTTTTGGCATACAATTTTTTCTTAAAAACTAATATGGTTCAGGTTAAGAGGAGTGCGTGTTCTCTTGTGTAGGTCCTACTAACATAGATATAATGTTTGTCACTAATAAATGGATGTATAATATCTGAAACATATAATAATCTGAGTGCAAACCTTGTTTGCTGAAAATGCGGCGTACAAATTCTCAAAATATGCTTTTATTTTTATGATACATGTAAGCGAAGTACGTCACTATTTCCTTAAAATATTTTTTTCTTTATTTCTTTCTTTACCCACACAGACGCAAACCACGTGTTTACTACATAAGCTCACATACATCAGTTTGTAAAAAATGCTTCACTTCATTTAATGCTTTTCTTCACGTATGCTCCGTCTATACTTTTATTTGTCTGAGAGAAAACTAGAAACACATTTCTAGTAAATGTAAATCTCGTAGATCAAGTTATTTAATGTATAATTCGGAATTTAATAAGTATAATTGTTACTTTAATAACATACTTATGGAGAGATTAAAATGTTTTTGTAAATAATAATTATAAATACAAATTGTATAAAATTCTATTAAATACAAAAATTGATTTTAAAAATAAATGATTTAATATACGTTTTTTATTCATGACCATTTATATAAGACAAATAATAATATCAGCTTATAAACGTCGCACTGTTGGGCTTAGCCTTCCGCATTTTTAAGGAAACAAACAAAATACTTGCCACACTGGTCCAAAGCGGATTAACGAGTTTCACACATCTTAGCTCAATGTGTGGTTTCATCACGATGTTTTCTTCTTAGTCAGCACGTAGTAATAGGGTACCGGATAGTTAAATCAACTGAGAAACTTTTTATAAAATTACAGAACATCGCAGCCCCATGGATTTTGTGAGAGACGTCATAAGTAGGTACAAGTAAAAGGAGTCAAATAGCGCATTAATTATTGTTTGAAAAGTAATTAAAATTATTTGCATAATTTTATTTTAAAAGTTAGATGGTAAGATGTTATTTTAACGTCTGTTCTTTTATAATGTATTTCTTTTTAAATTTATTGTAACATGTATTCGCATCCCTATTGTAACTGTCTAAATGGTTCATAATTTTTGACCAGTATTGAAATGTTAGTGCATTGGTCACTTAGCAACCATGGTAAGTAATGCTGATAGTAAAGGGCTCAAACAAATTGAAGCAATTTGCTTGAAAGGCACAAAACTGAAACATATAACCTCTGCGTTGCAGTGAGGTGTTAAATAGTTGTAAAGAATCTGATATGAAATTAGCAGTTGTCGATGAGTGTGCGGAGCTTTTACTATATCTCATATGATATTCCTGTTGGCCGGTTCCTATATCTTATCTCCTATATCCTGTATCTTATATGTCAGTTGAATTTTTTCATTACTTGTATGGAGCTTATGTCAAATTTTGACCGATAGTAAGGCAAAAGTACGGTCGTCAAATAAAAAAATCGGCCGTATGTCTAATATTATAATTTTAAGAATTTTTAATCAGGAATTTATAGTGTGTACAGTTTTAAAAGCATTATTTAAAATGTACCCTAGTGCTACCAGGTTTTGTATGTTTTGACGGATATTTTAGTACAGAGATAGTTCTCCGTCAATTCTCCACATTTTAAAAGCATTTAATTAAATACACTGCCATCTAACGAAATTATATGGAGTTTAAAAGATAAGCGTAGAAAACATTCAGCGATTGCTTGGTTGATTAGTTCCGATCATACTGCCATCTATCCAGCTTCGTATACCTTTGTTTGAACTTCCGTAGGCTCCAACTCAACTTGAGTTATTTGGAGGTGCTAGTACCAAAGTGCGATTGTTATTCCGTGCCCAGAAGTTTCAATACTGGAAACGACTTTTCTGACCTACAATCTGGTCATATGGTTTTTGATAAGATAGATTTTTGAAAAATCGATTACTCTAGACAGGAATCCAATCGGCTGATTTTGGAAAAAAACAATACATACTGTATTATATCACCAATCCATAATGGAGCTTGTATTATTAATGGATTAATTTCTGTGAAGGAATGTCAAATATAAATTCATTTTATTGCACGTCAAACGTCAAATTAAGACTAAAGGTTAATTTTTAGTTAATCGATTCATATTCTCAAGTATTCAATTTAATAGCATGTTATGATAGATGGTATCTCAATCGATATTATATTGCTATCAATTCCACTAGGGGTACCTACTTTCCAGAAGGAACTCACAACGACCATGTTCACAACCGCGATTTTTCCCGTTCCACTTGCTTGCGAAAGTTACCGTCATAAATTCTAGTGGAACGGATTATGGGGCGTTGATGTCATAAATGACGAAATACACAGATGTCATTGGTTGATTTGAAATTCGCGCCTTTTTAATGTCAAGAGATAGAGAGAATTAATGCTCTGTGGTCAACGCCCACTTCGACCCACCTCTTGACATGGGTCGTTGTGAGCGCTGTGTGATCGAAAATCATGATGTCATTAGTGACGTTTTCGCCACGACCATAACGACCGTGGTCGCATTGTGAAACGACAGACGGAGTATTTTGGGCGTTGTGAGACACTTAGGAACGCGTCCTAGATGTTACTGTTAACTTATTATAAATTGGAATAAAGGCAGAAAGATAGAATAAAATTATAGTTTTAAAACTAAAATAAAACACTTGATAATTTAAACCAAAAGCAAAGAAATGGTTCACAAAGTAACTTTAATGTAAAAATGTCTGAGAGATTTACTAAATTACTAATACTAAAATTCAACCGATGGTAAGGCAAGTGAATGTGTAGTAAGTAAGATATACGAACCAGCTATTAGTTTATTTTTAATATTTTTAGCCGTGATACTGTTCCTAAAATCAGGAAGTAAATCATTTACTAAACGCGGGAACAGCCTCATAAGACCCAAGATTTATTTAGTATTCTGAAGTATAAATTGCCTCATTTTAAGAATAACTTTTATAGCTATTCAGACCCAAACTTTTTTTACATCATTTTTATAGAAGTAAATGGGGGTCTATATTTAATTGCGAAGTGTATATTAACCTTAAGACTTAATAAGCCATTCCTAGATAAGATAATTATCCATAAGATTGTTTTCCCACTCTCGCTAGACTCTTTTTAACAAAACTCTTTTTAGGGTTAAGCTCGCCTTTGTACATCGCCACTATTTTGTAATTTTATATATAACTATTTTTTGTACAATAAAAAATAAGCCTATATCAATTAATATTTTAGAAAATCTAAAAATGTTGTGCATGTTAGCTTTGCGGCATATTTGAAATTACTAGAAGGTCGGATCATTCGCAAAAAAAAGGATTTTAGGCATGTATGCATTGTGATCGATTTAAAACGTCGATCAGAATACCATGTTAAATTAAAATAAATGAAGGATGGTGGTTCTTTCGAGGATATATAAACCGTATTGTCCGTATTTGAAATTTATTTTGAAACTTATACATTGATCTGAAAGTATTTTTTTGATTCTACTAGCCCCTAAACTAGTTTGCACTGTATTATAGGGGCTAGTGTCCTCTTCCATAATGTAAACACAATAACATAAAATACATTTAACACAACAAACGAAATATCTAAAAGAATTTGTTTGTGCGGATGTTTGTGTGTGTGTGTGTGTGTGAGTGAATGTGTGTTTGCCTATGCGTATGAAGTTATATTAATATATTGTATAATATTATATTAAACGCCTATTTTTAGAAATTTTTCTACATTATTGGGTATTGAATATAACCTAAGCTTGTTGGCGATGTAAAACCTCTTTGGGTTGTATGTACACTGGTTGTCATTAGTTTTTCATCAGATTTAATATTATGAATGTTAATGTCTTTCGACAAAATGTGTCTATATTAAATGTATTCCTGTGAATCCATAAAAACATTTGTTTTACTTTCACAATATATACTTACGTGTATATTCAAGAGTCCATTTGGCGTACTACGGGTGGTTAGTATTTAAGTAGCACCTTAATAAAACTTCAAACTAATACTGGGTCAGTGACTACCTATGTTACAAGACCTTGATCGTACGAATTTCGTAACTAATTCGAGTCCAATAGACCGAATGAATGAGTTGTTTGGATTGTGTGAGTGAATGAGCGGGTTCGAGGGTCACGCGTACACTTCACAGACAATCACAACACTGAGATCGAAAGTTATCATAATGCATTTATCTTGATTTATTAAACTATTGAAAGCTTGGAGACGGTGTTTGAACTGATTTTTAAGACGAAATTAAACTGTTCATTTCTGTTTTTCAATTTGGATGAAACAACCAAAACGATCTATATAACTGAGAGGGATACGACGACCAAGTTTGTACACCGTCCGGAAGTGGAGGCCGCGTCTCGAACTTAGTGTAGAACGTCCTCCAGCCCCGGTGGCGTTGCAGAAAACCGAGGCCGTGATGTTTCACGGTCCTTGTAATCGTCCACCTTCAGATACCAGCATCATAGTAGGAGGCATCCGCATCGGCACCGGGGAGGCGATGAAATACCTGGGATTGGTCCTCGATGGCCGGTGGGATTTTTCGGCACACTTTCGGCAGCTGCTCCCCAGACTCAAGGGGGCGGCGGGTGCGCTATCGTGCTTGCTCCTCAACGTTGGGAGGCCAAACGCCGTGTGTCGAAAACTCTTCGAAGGCATCATACGGTTGATGGTCCTCTATGGAGCCCCAGTATGGATGGACCGCCTGGCGGCCCGGAACGCTGCGCTGCTTCGTCAAGTGCACCGTATTTTGGCTGTCAGGGCAATAAGAGGATATCGCACGGTGTCTTTCGAAGTGTCCTCGCTGCTCGCCGGAACCCTCCCATGGGACATAAAAGCCAGGGTCCTAGCGTCACTGTATACGTGGCTGCAAAGAGGCCCTGGCCAAAGGCACCAGACCAGCGGCCTCGCGAGCTAGAGCTAGAGACATGCTGGTCGGAGCTCCACCAGGTAGCCGTGGGAGTCTGGGAAGAACGCTTTCGACCCCCAAGCGCGGGTCCCGCCACCATTGAGGCGGTGAGGCCTGTCCTGCACGACTGGCTTAACAGACGTCACGGCACTCTGACGTTCAGGCTGACATAGGTCTTCTCGGGGTATGGCTGCTTCGGGAGGTACCTGTGTCGCCTCGGCCGCTAGCCCACGTTAGGCTGCCATCACTGTAACACAGGCGACTAGGATACGACGCTGCACAGCTCCAGCCCGGACAAAGCAGCGCTGAGACCTCGTCGCCTTTGCCGGACTAGACACTTCGCTCCCAGCCGTAGTTTGCACTATGGTCGGGTGCAAACCCGGATGGGACGCCATCTCCTTCTTCGGCGAGCACGTCATGCTTGCGAAGGAGAAGGCGGAGCGGGAGCGTTAGCGAAATTCTTTGCTCCGTTCCCAAAGCCAACGGCGGAGGACGCGCCCACTTGGGTATAAGGGTTCTCACGGCGGAGGCGAGCGCTTTGACCTTGGACCACCCTGGACTAAGCGGGCGGCGCCCCTGGCAAGGAAGAGGCCTGTATGTGAGGCCCACGCCTGCCAGAGTCGTGGAGCCCCCAATTACCTGCAGCCGGGCGCAGGATGGAATACACCCAGGGGTTTTAGTGGGTATCCCTAACTGGGGAGTGGCAATAGCGTGGCACCAGTTCTCTCACTGGGAGCGCACCCGCACATACCGTCCACTGGTCAAAAAAGACGTCCTCCAGTGAATATGAGACTGTGTGAGAAGGACCGGGATATATCGAATTATGCATTATAAACTTAAATCAATCAATGGTAATGAATACGGTCTTATTGCTAAAAAGCGGTCTCTTCCAGACAAGCCCAGTATAGTTTGTACTCCAAAATGAGAAGAAGAAGAAGTGTAAGAAGAGAATCATAAAATTTCTTGGAGGCTGGGAACAAGTTGGTGACACATTCGTTATTGCAAACGTTCATAGGCGATGATAAACACTCTCAATTAGTAGGATCGTCTACCTATTCACCTGCTTGAAGAAATAATAAGAAATAAGCACATTTTGAGGTATTTAGATAAATGAAATAAGAAAACCTTTAGTTTTTATCGGCCAACATATGTTTGGAATAAAGACTTCAATATGGAGCCTATCCTATCAGTTTTCTAGCAACTACTCATAAAACATGTATTAATCAGATATAATCTGGTGACCAAAAGAGCTTATTGTTAGAAAACGTGACACTTTGGAGATTTTTCCATCCTTCAACACTTGCTTCTAATTATGCCAGCTATTGACTCATATAGCTGATGTTACGCATGGAGGTTATTGATAAAGAAAGTAAGACAGCATGCAGCACGGAGGCCAAAATAAACAAAACCCTTTGTTGAATTGATATAAAACAAGTACAGTTTTAGACGTAATTTTTCTCGTTTAAACTTTATATGATAACGGTCCTACATTTTAGGTAAATTAAAAGTGGGTACTTGTTAAAATCTAATTTTAACTTAACATGTCATGCCGAGACCGTTAAAAGTCGATGGTTCCCATCTTGGGGTTGTGCAGGAATATGTCTACCTTGGACACAAAATACAGGTAGGCAGGCACAGCTTCGAGAGGGAAGCCAATAGGAGGATCCAGTTTAGCTGGGCAGCGTTCGGTAAGCTTCAACAGGTCTTCTCGTCGACCATTCCGCAATGTTTGAAGACGAAAGTCTTCGAGCAGTGCGTCCTACCCATCATGAAATACGGAGCCGAGACATGGATACTGACGGTGGGACTGGTCCATAAATTCAAAGACGCTCAACAGGCTATGGAGCGAGCTATGCTAAGTGTTTCTCTTATGGATGAAATCAGAAATGAGGACGTCCGTAAGAGAACGAAAGTAACCGACATAGCTCGCAAAATTAGCAAGTGGATGTGGCAGTGTGCCGATCACATCTGTCGCAGGACCGACGGCCGATAGAGCAAACGAGTCCTGGAGTGAAGACCACGTCTCGGCAAACGTAGCGTAGGACGCCTGCCAGTTCGATGGACTGACAATCTGCGCAAGATCGCCGGCAGGGGCTGGATGAGGAAGACGGGAAACCGGGATATGTCCCGCATACTTGGTAGGCCTACGTCCACCAGTGGACTAAGATTGGCTGAACAAGAAGAAGAAGAATTTTAACTTAGAATAAAAAAAGAGATTTTTAGTGACTATCTCACGTCATTGCTAATTCATTTATACCCTAATCACGCAGTTTTATATAAATATAATATATTTTACATAAACGATTTCGCCATTTTTTATACAATATTATATTAAAAGCCCTTTTTATAAAAAAGTAAGTTTATAAAATACATAGATTCAAATGTTTTGTATTGTAATTATTAATAAAATGAAATTATCCAAATTTCCACCAATTACATATTTTATATTTGTAAACAAATAATTAATTTTAATTGAATTTAAATTTTAATATATATTACATTTTATTTTTAGGATTTTGCTTGAATTACTTTTAGTAAATAATAAAATTCATTAAATTGCATACTATTAATTCAATAACCCTTTTATAGAAATTCCGTTATGCTTATCTTCGTTTAAGAAAAATTGAAAAGTTAGATACTCCACAGTTTGCTTTGTTCGTAAACTTACTTTTAAACGGTAGTCATTGATTGTTCTCACTTATTTAACAGACAGCGTTGTAAGAATCGAAGTGTTAAATTATATTAAACAAAACATTTTGTGGGTACTTGACAAAGCAACTCGGGTTTTAAAAAAAAAAATTAAGGTGAATTAAAAAAGTAATTAAAGTATCAAAATGGGAATACATATTCGTGTGTTTGTTGTGTGTATTTGTGTTTTATTTGGTGTTTCTGTGAGTGCAAGGAGTTTAAAAAATAAAAGTGAGTATTTTACATTTATTTTTAATGACCGTTTACACGTGTGTGATTGTTTTAGTAAGTTATTTTTTCTTCCTGATTGACATCAAAATATACATAAATTATAAACTACTACATTGAAGAAAACTTAATTAATTAAGCTTATTACTTACTTATGTTGTATTCTGTCTATAATCCTTTAAGACTCTAAGTAGAACACTGAGCCCGGGTTAGGGTTTAGAGGGCTTACTCTCAAACGTCTTTTACCGTTCGTTTTAGAACTTTTTTATATATTTAAGTACATTTTCAACTGTATTGTCCATTTATTTTTGTGTAATATAGAATGTATTATTGTAGTTAAAAAAAAACTTTTTCATTTATCTAAAATTTCATTGACACATTCGGGGTAGTAGTCAGCGAATCACAGTCCACTATTGGACATGGGACTCCCCAAGTCGGTGCCATTCATCCCGGTCCTTTGCCTTACTCATCCAGCGTCTACCGGCGACCTTGCTCAGGTCGTCAGTTCATTGGGCTGGAAGCCGTCCGACATTGCGTTTACCGAGATGCGGTCTCCACTTCAGGACTCGTCTGGTCCATCGGCCATCGGTCCTGCGATAGACGTGACCGATCCACTGCCAGTTCAACTTGCTAATTTAGCGAGCTATGTCGGTTACCTTGGTTCTCTTATGGATATCCTCATTTCTAATTCTATCCATAAGAGAGAAACACCCAACGTAGCACGTTCCGTAGCTCGTTGAGCGACTTGAAATTTGTGGACCAGTCCTGCCGTCAGTGTCCACGTCTCGGCCCCGTGGGTCAGGATGGGGAGGACGCACTGCTCCAAGACTTTCGTCTTCACGCATTGCGGGATTGTGGACGAAAAGACTTGACGAAGCTAACCGAATGCTGCCTAGCCCAACTGAATCCTCCTATTGGCTTCCAATCGAAGTTGTGCCTGCCTACCTATATTTTCTGTCCAAGGTAGACATGTTCCTGCAAACTTCAAAAGTGGCGCCATCAACGTTCACTATTATTCCGCCGTGACGAAATCGCGACGATATTGTAGATTTAGTAGAATACGATTTTTTAACACTATCGCAATGGAATCATACTTTGAATATCTTCGCAACGCTCAGATATTGAAATAGTAGAATTGGCCCCAGCAGTGGGACATTTATATGCTGTTTTTAACTTCATTGTTAGTATCCATCCACATAAGGTTAGCACATCTGCCTAGGCAGTGCAAGTCAGGATTTGAATCTAAGTCATTGGAATAAAAAGCGAGGATGTTTAGCCACTAACTTGCCAATTCAAAATGAAGAATTAGCTAAAATTTTTGGGTTGTCAATCAAATAACACTATAAGCGTGACAACTTAGGAAAAGAGGTGTTTAAGCCAGTCAAATTTGAAGCCTTTGTGAGACGCTAAACAACGATATTCTTGTGGCTACTAGAAAAAACCTTTTTCAATAAAGAGTTGTGGTTTCTACATACATACAGAATAGGAGATTGGACAGTTAAATCCATTGAGATACTTTACTTGGCCGGTATTTGATTAATTTGCCCAGAAAGAGATGGCTATGTATGCAGATGCATACACATGGTGTCGAGATCTTTTAGTAACTTTGTACTTGTTTAAATATACCAAGTATTGATAGTAAAAATAAGCAGTTGCTGCTGTCAACACGTCCATATTATACCGTTTCACGTCATTGTAAAACACAAATATATTTTGTATGTTTGGGTTCTTTGCTCATTCAGTCCATGTGTGTGTTTGTATGTGTCAATGGCATGTTTGTGATATTTGCTAATACATCAGATGATGGTCAAATACAGTGACAAATACACTAAGCCAAGTGAGGCGCCACCATTAAATAGCGTCGCATACTCATACTATAATTATTTTGTACGTGTACAAACTTACGACGTCATAAGTTTGTAAAATGACTTATATAGCGCATTAATGTATAAACAGTAATTAAAATTATTTATATCATGATATTTTAATAGTAACTTAATAATATATTATTTTCACACCGGTTCTTTTATGTTATTATGTAAATTAGTTTTTCTCGTGTCGGCTTCGCTCGTATTGAAAAAGGATAGGTATGTATGTAATGAAGTGGACCTATTAATTCTAACAAATGTCGAACTTTTTAATTCAAAGTATCTAATGATACATACCCGTAACGCCATCTACCAAAGCGAAGCTGAAACAAACCATGAGAGCAACACGTTAAAATTGTCGCTGTCATGTCATTGCGTTATCATGGTGAGCCTTTACCACCATTTTATCGTAAGCGACATTTGGAGCTAAATCAATTTTTTGTTGCAAAAGGTATTTTAAATTATTATTTTATTTTAAGACTTTCAGTTATAAATAGATTAGACCCTACTGAAATCAAAAACTGAAATTCTTAAAACAAAATAATAGTTTAAAATAATACCTTTGCAACAAAAAATATACAGAAAAATTAGCTTCGAGACGTTTTTGCGTTTCTAGTAGTGTACGGTCAGCACATAAATAAACACACTAATACTTTTTATAGGCAGGTACTCAATATGAAACTAATAATATTAAACATTATTAAAATCATAAATTAATTATAATTTTTAATATTAAATTTAAAGGAAATTTAAATTTCAAGTTTAGAAGTCCCGTAACTATACAAATACTACTACAAACGCAAAAAAGTCTCGAAAGTAATTTACCTGTACTGAGGTCCTAATGTCGTCTACGATAAAATGGCGGCGAAGGCTCGATATTTGTTATTAAATTAATTGATCTTGATTGATGAAGAATCGATATTTGTTTAAATTGCAACGGTGGAGCCAACAACACGCAGTTGAAGAGCTGTCTTTTCGCTCATCTACCTATATATATACGTCTCTATCCTTCGGCAACACTACTTTCTTATAGATGAAATGTATGTTTTGTTATATGTCCCTGTTTTCTTTTATATCCCTGACAACGTGTATGCAAAATTTCGTGACGATTTGTCGCCTACTTAACGCGAAAACGAAACATACAAACTCACATTCACATTTATATTATCGAACCTTTACCGCCATTTTATCGCAAGCGACATTTGACCTTAGTATATTTTTTGTTGCAAAATGTATTTTAAATTATTATTTTCGGATTTAGTTACATTAAACCCTACTGAATCATAAACTAAAAATTTTGAAACAAAATAATAGTTTAAAATACCTTTTTCAACAGAAAATATATATAGATCCAAATGTCGCTTACGATAAAATGGCGGTAAAAGCTTGATATTACGTAGCCAGCGAATTTTGCGAATGCTCCCACCTGACGGTGATTTGGGGCCTATTTATTGTTTGAGGTTTTTTTTAAAGCTTCAGGATATATTAATTGTATATTTTAATTGTAAGATTTTTATTTCCTGTTGAATATTGTAAAACCAGAAATTAAAATTAGTTAGAATAATGTGTATTTATTACAATATGTGTCCGGATTCCTAATAAATTCCTTCCTTATTCCAAATGACAATAACCAATAATGACGTTCGTTACTTCCATGTAACTCCTCATTGTGTATAGACTGACTGACGCACTTGACCGATTCCATCATTATCTGACTATTAGCTCACTTGCATTTGCGTGTTGAGTATGACTGATAAGTGTTAGGTTATTCCCTGAGTAATCGTTCAACTGTCACTCTTATTCTGTAACCTATAAAATAGTTGATCATGATAACCTGGAAAAAAAAGAAAACAAAGTCACGTTAGCAAAAACATTCAATTGTTTATTGCAGGAGTTCAGCAGACAGGCATACGGCCCACTTGATGGAAAGCGATTACCATCGCCTATGGATATTTGCAACACCAAAGGTGCTACAAATGCGTTGCTGCTCTCTTAAGGGAGACTGGAGAACCTGGTCACTAATGCCGAAACACAACACAAGGTTGATATCGCGGCATACTTTAGACCAGGGGTGGTAGCCATCCAGTCGGGCAAATGCCCTACCACCTGGCTGTGGGTTGTTTTGTCGCCTCTTACGACAGGCCGCCCGGCAGCAGGAAATTGTACTCTTTCTCCGTTCCTGGACGGATAAATTGGCTAATAGCGTTGCCAATTGTCACACGACGAGGTAACGCGAACAATCTATAGGGAACGTTCCCTTTTCATAGCAGTCTGGCATCAAATTATTATACTGAGTTCACACACACAGTTATAACTCAGTATTAATAAAATAATATAATTATTTATTAATAATATAATGTGCAGTTTTCCGTGACGTCGCTCTAGGGTCAAGCGGTAGATCAGCGTTGGTCTAACAGATCGACATTTTTGCTGAGCTTGATCCAATTTTTAGGACTTAATATGTGTATCTTTTCCTGACTTTGTGCTTGGTTTCTCTCTTTTTTTTATTGTGCTTTTTTATAACTTTTAATGTGTTTGGTATGCGTATGTCCTAAAAACAAACCTGTTTACTTTCTTCTTTCTTTAAATTTTGAAATTGATATATAGTTTACTAGCTTTTGCCCCTGGCTTCGCTTGTGTTAATTGTTCCACGGAAACCGTACATTTTTCATGAATAAAAAATAGCCTATGTGGTATTCTAGACTACATTCTATCTCTGTGCCATATTTCACCCAGTACCGTTCAGCCGTTCTGGCGTGATTGAGCATTAAACATCCATCCAAACTTTAGCATTAATAATATTAATAATAAGTACAGATTTTTAACCTCTAATATATTTCTATAAATATTAGTTTTATTTTTTTCTCATAAATAAAGCTAAGCAATTTCCCATTCTGGAGCCGATCCATACATTCAAGCCATAGTAAATAAAGGAAAGCTTGTTTATGAAACTTTCCATGCTAGGAATCGAACTGCGTTTCTTCTGTAGGGTTATTTACAAACGCCAGAGCCGTTTCGATGTAAGAACGGAAAGCTGTATTGTTTTGAGCAATCTTGTTCGTCGTAGATGTATCACTTTGAAAAAACTTATAATCTTTACAGTACTATTTGAATGGTTTATGTATTATTTACAAAAAACACGTTAATACTATCATGTTCAGCTATAGAACGGGTATTCAAAACAGCAAAAAAAAAAACAATTTTGCTTTTTTGTTTGTTGTATTGCTTTGTGAAAACGCTCCTCTAATTGTGAGTCTAGACCATCCCGGGACCAACTTCAACATATATAAAAAAATCATCACCAATAGGTCCAACCATTTACAAGGAGTTCAGTGAGATACACACGAACAGAAGAATAATATATATATATATAAAATATATGTTGGTTTTAGGGCTTTTTGAAGTCGTAGTTGTAATACACATAAATTGATCTCAAATATAACACACATGTATCATTTCCGCATAGACAATTCCGTGACACTGAGAAGGCATAGTGAATGTTACGGATAACACTGCACCCAGCTGCCCAGCTATGACCATGATATAGTTGTTTGAGGCTACACGGATGTGGTCCTACCCACGGAATTGCGCTCCTTAGGTTTTTTTCCTTTTGGTCCGGGCGAACTTGATATGCCAGAGTCTAGTTACAATATTTGTCTTATGGCTAATTAGGTTAGAAACCTACTTAGATGCTAATATTAGGTTGGGGAAAAAGTTTCTTCGCATTTTATATAAAAATTCAAAAGGTTTTTTTATAAAGTATATTTACATTTGACTAAAGTATGTATTTGCCATTTTTTGGATAACTTTTTGCCATCTTGTAGGTAGGGACGTGATCACATTGCTATAAAAATTTTGGGGCTTTTGATTAAAAAACTGCGACAAGTGGTTTTTGCAGTCTCTCGTGATGTTAACCTGATACTGCCTAAGAAATTCTGCAGAGACCGAAACAGATGAAAATCTGAAGGTGCAAGGTCAGGACTATACGGCGGATGCATTAACACCTCCCAGCCAAACTCTCGTAATTTTTGCTGAGTGGCTAAAGATGTGTGAGCTCTAACGTTATCATGGTGAAAAACCACACTCCTTCTGTTGATTAATTCCGGCCGCTTTCTCTGAACTTTTTGCTTTAATCTCATCAGTTGTTCGCAGTACAGTTCAGAATCGATGGTCCTGCCTGGCGGTAACAGCTCATAATGAATAATGCCCTTCCAATCCCACCATACACACAGCATCACCTTGTTGCGAGTTAACCCGGGTTTCGCCACAGTCTGTGAAGCCTGACCAGCCTTTGACCACGATCTTTTTCGCACGTTCTTGTCGTATGTGATCCACTTTTCATCACCAGTTATCAGCTTCTTCAAAAATGGTTCGGTTTCATTACGTCGTAATAAAGAATCACAAATGAGTATACGGTTCATTAGGTTTGTTTCAGTGAGCTCATGAGGCACCCAAATATCGAGTTTTTTGTGTACTCAGCTTTTTTCAAATGCGCCAAAACCGTTTTGTGGTCAATTCCCAGTTCTCCAGCTACATCGTAACTACTGATATGCCGATCTTGCTCCACTTTTTAAACAATGGCATAAATTTTGTCCGTAACAAGGCGATCAGAGCGACGTGCATCTTTGATATCAAAATTTCCGGATTGAAAACGCTTAAACCAAATTTGCGCTACTCTCACAGATGCTATATTACGCCCATAAACATCACAATTTTTTTTCGCGGCTTGTGTTGCATTTTTACCTTTTTTGTAGTAAAATTTTAAAATGTATCGAATTTCTTCATTAGATTCACTCATTTTAACAATAAGAAAAACAAATGAAAATCACACATTTTCCTAATTTGAATTTGGAATTGTCTTCTTTAAAATTAAAACTTTTTAATGATACCAAAACCAGCCAGATACAAATGGTATAGCCAAAGAAATCTTATTATAAGTTCATACATACTATATACGAAAAGACTTTTTCCCCAACCTATTATGTGCGTGTGTTAATACATATGTGTTCGTGTTGTACATGTTTTTGGGAGTAAATTTAGAAATGGTTGGCTAGGTTGGGATATGTTGGTTTGGATTGGGATTAGTTTTTGAGGGATTGGGTTGTGTTGGGAGTTATGTTTATAAACATACATGTTACTATACAATATTTTTATACTTACACACACATATATATATATATATATATATATACGTTTTATACTCACTTACTATTATACTATATTTACATACATATAGATACATGTTTTATACATAGTTATACTATTTAATATACTACGCTCCTTAGGATTCAAGATCATTGGCGGGGAAGGGCCCATATGCGGAATGCATTTTTCTTATCATAAGGCTCTTGTCATATGCCGTGGTAGCAGGGTCTCCAGATTAGGGCATTTATTGCCTAAAAACTTTTTGTCTGGGATTAAAAAAATCGGCCCACAAAAGTGGCCTGTAGTTTTGACCAGACTCGTCTATTGTTATGTATTTCGATGCGTTGAATCCGAATATGGGGTCAGTTTGTTCCATATACCCTCAAAATTTCGAGTAAATTGCAAAAAGCAGAATAGATGCGAAAAACTACAGTTTTGTTGATTAAAAAAGTTTTATGGAACTAGATCGTGTATTTTTTTATGTATTTCAATCCTCTGATTCAGTATCTCAAGCCTATTTGGCCCATACGCTCCCGAAAATCGTAGTGAATTGCAAAAATTTGAAATTTGCTAATTTTTGGAATGTAAAGTTTACAAAGCTTAAACAAATTTGCGAAAGTGGCGCCTCTAGTATTTTCATCTTTTTTAGCCAGCCCATAGAGATATTATTGAAATAAAAAAGTAGTTAAATATAGTTATAATTACGTCATTGACTAATGAAGTCACAAGGCGATTTTGTCTTTGTTGTTCGTCTTATAACACGTAATTTTTGAGTTAATGCTTTTAAAATTTATCTGAAATCTTATACTAATATATAAAGCTGAAGAGTTTGTTTGTTTGTTAGTTTGATTGAACGCGCTAATCTTAGGAACTACTGGTCCGATTTGAAAAATTCTTTCAGTGTTAGATAGCCCATTTATCTAGGAAGGCTATAAGCTATATATCTTTACGCTAAGACCAATAGGAGCGGAGCACCAATGAAGAATGTTACAAAATCGGGGGGTTTTGAAAACAAATTCCACGTGGACGACGTCGCGGGCACAGCTAGTACTAACATATAAAGCTGAAGAGTTTGTTTGTTTGCTTGCTTGAACGCGCTAATCTCAGGAACTAGTGGTCTGATTTGAAAAATTCATTCAGTGTTAGATAGCCCATTTATCGAGGAAGGCTATATATCATCACACTATGACCAATAGGAGCGGAGCACCAATGAAGAATATTTCAAAATCGGGGGGTTTTTTTAGCTTACTTTTTTAAACTATTCCACGCGGACGAAGTCGCGGGCAGAAGCTAGTGCAATAAAAGACTAAAAATATCACGTCGAACGAACTATTCTGTGGAAGTATTTTTTTACAATCTAAATAAACCTAGTGTTTTTCACGACATATTGACACAAACTATAATTATTTGTTGTATTGAGGTGTGATGGCGTCATTGAAGGTCAAACATGTTTCTGAAATATGTAACACAATAATTGGTATTTCGTCATTGATTCACTTAACTCTCATACTCATGACGTGTCTGCTCCATCTGGGATGATGTTAGTGACTGTGTCCAAATTACGTTTAGAATAACGCCGTTAACGAATAGCTACATTAGTGTATATAAGTCGTGCGCAAAAGGTTTGCCGATGACAACCCCCCGTAAAAATGGCACCGAGTTGCTTAGTCACTGTTGAAAAATTTAAGGCTTAGACACCGCTTGGCTCCTGAAATACTAATTGCAAATGGGTCGATGTCATCTGTCAATATTTAAAATCATTAACAATTAATAACCGTATCGCATCTCAAATACCGCATTAAGCCCGTCGCTACATCTGCGTGAAACGGTCATCAACTATAACATTATCCCAGATGGAGCAGGGACATCAAACGAACAAAATAGGTGACTGAGGCCTGAGCTCTCAGAGTGACGCTGGCTAAAGGAAGATGATTTTGGAATAGGGAGGGAAGCCGATCGCGCCGCAATGCGTTACGACAACAAATTAAATCATCGAATTAATATGGATAAAGGTGAATTCGTTTTCAGTGGATCATTTACTATTAACCACACAAACACAAATCACGTGTATCTTATAGAGATACACGTGGTAAATAAATGGATGAATAAGATTGAAGTGTCTGTTTGTAATGTCAAAACAACAGCTTTTTACTAAATGCATATCCAAGTATATACGACACTTGTAGTGATATTTTTGTATTATATACTTTGCATAGTATACAATAATCTTTCCTGGATACCACGCGTTCAAGTTTCCAACTCAATTATTCGCTTACACGTGTCTATTAGAAACTTTCTCAATAAAATTGGTAAAATGTAATTCCTTCATAAACAAAAGTAGATCAAGTTCAGGCCAATCTTTTGGCATTTAATTGTGGCATTAGGCTTTTGACATTTGACAAATGCTACCTTAAGAAAAACATAGCAATAACATCTTTTGATGTATGCAATGTTTATTATTCGTATCTAATCATAAAATAAATTATATATAACTATCCACTTCAAAGTCCTTATTTATTTATTTAAATTTAATTTGTTAAATACTTAATGATCTACTTTTGTTATTATTAATCTATGCCTATATAGGTGTGTTAGCCAGAACGTAAGAATACGACTAACCAATGAGAGTTGTGTATAAAACTCGCTCTCATTGGTGGGAATTCAAAAAACGAAAAGAGTACACGGTTTTTGAATTCAGTTAGGAAAGAGCCTTTGTACTACTGAAAGATACTTAATAGTGTAAAAATAAAAGCCAGTTTTATGATCGAAGTTCTATTTATTCCAGAGCCTTACACCACAGCCAATATCATACTTATATCAAAAAATCAAATTTAAATTTTTTGTCCGCCTGGATGCTTCGGTTAATCTTTGAAACGTTTGGACTGAATTTGAACGGACTTCAACTGGCAGATAGCTGGTGGAAAGGATAAGGAGTAATTTGGCCACTTTTTTTAACAAAAAATTCCACGCCGACGATATCGCGGGCATATCTTATACCTACTACATAAGTTTACACACATATGTTTCTAAAAGAAAGAAAGAAAGAAAGAAAGAAGAACGACGCTTTTGTTGAAATGAAAATCGACATGGAGTAGGTACATACTAGTACATCTCGGGTCAACACTTGCTTACTACCAGTGCGCAGAAGGTATTCCGATAGCCTCATTAATGTCACGCATCGATGGTCAGTAGGGTTGACAAAAAAGGTTACATAAATAGTTGTTGCAATAAATTTATTATTTTCATTTATTATTGTATATACTTTACATAAGTACATACAGTAATAGCAAGCAATACAATACAATAATAGTAAGTAGTCATCGGCAAACCTTCTGCGCGCGGCTTATAGGATACTTTTTATCTCCATAAATGACATCATTTCCATCGGATAGACGAATATAGCCAAAGATATCAATCACGCTGCAGTCGTGTTTTTTGGTGCCGTTCATTTCACTAACAAACATGTCTGCACGACAACGCGAACGAAGTTTCGCTGGCAGTGTTAGTTTTTTATTTATTGAGAAGCTGGCAAACAAGCAGATGGCCCAGCTCATGGAAAGCTGTTACTATCACCTACGGACATTTGTACCACCAAAGGTGCTACCAATGTGCTGCCGCTCTCTAGAGGGAGACTGGAACCTGGCCACTAATGCCGGAACATAACTCAAAGGTTGTTATGGCGGCATACTCTACACGAGAGGTGGTAGCCATCCAAATGGGCAAATACCCATCATATGGCTGTGGGTTGTTTTGTCGCCTCTAACGACAGGCCGCCCGGCGGCAGCAAATTGTATTCTTTCTCCGTTCCTGCACGGATAAAAAAACGGTTATCGTTTTTTTATCCGTGCAGGTTATCGTTATGCATCTTGATAGTATCTCCTCAGTAGTCTGTGATCTTGATAAAATATGACGTTTATATGATTGTAAGTGTAATATGTAAAAATGAAGAACAGCATTTATCATTTAAATATGATCATAGAATTTGACAGATATGAGATCATATTTATATTGTTACGAGCTACAGGATTCGAATTAAAAATGCCGTTGGAACTACTATAGAAATTATTAGAACTGTACCAACACGTATAAAACAAGTACAAATAAAACTGGATGCAACCAGTTCACACTGCACGATTCAATGCAATTCGACACGCGCAAAATCCGTCGTCTATATCGCTAATTGAGAGTACTACAAAACGTCTTACTTGTTTCGTAGTCGTCGCTTGATTGCCCACCCCTTCCATCCGGCATTGTATTACACAGTATAAAAAAATATTGGCCGCCCGCACTGAGTTTCCGAGAAATAGTAATTTGCACACCTGCGAACGGCCAGCAAAGTCGAAAACAAGAACAATATGGATTAGTTTGACGCTAATGATAGTCATACAACAAGTAGAAAAACAACAGCATGTTTTTCTTAATTACAATTCAAAACACAAAAGAATTCCTAAATCTGGAAAGACAATAAACTGCGCTACAACAGGCAGCTGTGCGTTTATCTTTGACGGCATGTAACAATATGATAAATATATCATAGTGTAATTGAGGCCTAAAAGCTGTAATCGAAACAATGATTCCAGCGTGGCTTTACCACGTTAAAATAGTAGATGAGTATTATATACGTATGTTAGTTTGAAATTAAATGGAAAATCCAAATTATACTTTGGTGTTGAAATTGTGTATGTATGTAATATGTTAATATTAACTAATTAATTGCGGTTTGCCCTTTTAAGGAATTCTATGTTATCCTCAAGATATAAAGGTGAACAGTCTAATTTCGTGACCAACAGAAAACGCTTTTTTTTAATACAAAACACGCTACCTACATTGTGGTTGTGTTGTCTTAGTCATCGGCAAATGCTTTAGAACAGTGCCCTTTAGTAGAATGTTGTCAAGGTATTATTAGTCATGATAATCCGGAGAATGTAAAACTGTATATACATGACTACTCTTGATATATACCTACAATTTGAGAAACTTTGTTGCATGGTATCAGCAGTACCATGATAGAAGATTGTCGATGCACGATTAGTCACGATAATTCGGAGAATGTGTACTCTTGGTATATACCTACAGAATGAGAAACTATGTTGTACGGAATCAGCAGTACCATGATAGAGGAATCTGCCCTTAAATAGAATGTTATCGAGGTATCATTATATAGTCATGATAATCCGGAAATGTGGTGATACACGACTGTATATACACGACTACTACACACACATGAACATATCTACTCAAATTGTAGGTATATACCTACAATTTGAGTAGAAATATTCTATAGGATAATAATAATTCAATCGCCCAGTAAAGAACGTAACATTCGTCCCAATCATAGTTGGCACCAGTAGTCTGTATTTATTTTTGTAGTAATCTGAATTATAAAACTTTCAATCAGTCAATATTATTATTATAAATTGAAATCGTAATGAGTTGATTTTTAATTTCATAATGCTGATATTAAAAGTATCAACCAAATTGAATCAATTTGGTTGACAGGCGCAGAACATTCAATGTTTTGTATATATGGATCACTTTGGTTGGTTCATCCAAACCATGAATTTCATGTGTCAGGAATTTCAAGCTTCTGCAAGATCAATACACGGAAATAAAAATTTACAAAAACATCAAAAAGTTTGTATGAACTCTAAAAGAAATAATACGTCCATTCCCACCATTGAATTTATAAATAAAACATTTATTTTATAATGCAATACAAATTGAATTGTCTTGTGGCTTTGTACACTTACAAATGAAGTCGAACCTGGGGGTTGGAATTCATTTTTCAGTGTAAAGTCTCGTTAGGTAGCGATATATTAAGTTTTCAAAATGGTTAAAATTATAACTTATGAGAGTTTAAAATTGTAACTTATGATATTTTAAAAGTGAGAGAGGCATCTCTAACTTTTAAACTAAGATCTGTAAAATGATAAAAAGGGCTAGTTTCGAATTGATGTTTTTTTAAATACAAATTCAAAAGTTTTTATTCAGACTAAGGTCATATACTTAATATTCTTCATATACCGCTTCGAAATACCTGTAAATAAAATTTCTTTTACTTCATATTTATCTATCTCAGACTATTTTTTATACAGAAGTATGTTACACAATTATTATAATACTTTTCGAAGAATGAATGGAGTTGTAGCAAACACTGCATACCTTAATAAGACAACATGATAAGAGAAAAAATATTACCGTCGTAATAATGATTGATTTGTACTTTCTACTTTTCATTTATACTTACTATTTTTATACAGATACTAATGATGAATTTATACTTTCGTAACCAAATAACTTCTACAGAACCCTTCGTACAAATTCTTGATAAATACCCCGATAATATTTACCGCCATTTCGCTGACACCGATAAAAATATGTCAAAGTACTTTTTGCTATACTTGCGTTTTTTCGAACATCTTGAGCATACAGCCTTGGACTAAAATGCCTGTCGCAATAGCCATAAAAACGTCGTAACAATCAAAAACAATCGTTATTTGTTTATGATTTGTGTTAATCGAGTGGAAATTCACACGCTAAGTACCTTTAATGGTATTCTTTTAGATTTTATATATTAATATACTATTTTTAATTGGGTAAATGATTTTTGTTAATAATATTCTTTAATTGAGCAGCTGGAAATAAGGCGCACGACCCAAGTAATCGTAAATGGTAACCGTCGCCTATAGACGTTGGCAACATCAGGGGCGAAGTCAACGCGGTGCCAGTCTTTAAGATGGGATAGGATAGAAAATGGAATGGGGGATATGGAGGATGGGATAGCGTGAGGAGGAGTGAGCCATCAAATCTCAGTCATAAATTAGTCTATTCACTTTATAATATTTTCAGAAATATAATATAAAAAATTAAAATGTAGTATAAAAACATTGACAGGAAATAAGCTTTTTTAAGAAGATTTTTAAATACAAGCTTTTGAGATCCTGGATATCATGTAGCAACAGAGTGGTAGCCAAGACAAGTAAAACGAGCCCAAACAAGACGGATCTGTCTTGTTTAGTACAGTTGTTCCTATGGCCACCTTCGGACTCCATCATCAGATCAGCTCCATGGTACCATATTATTGCATTGTCACGGGATATACATATGTGTGCAAAATTTCAGCTCAATCGGAAACCGGGAAGTTGGTCAAATTTATCTTGCAAGATTCCATCGAAACTTACATACATACTTACATACACAGGTACATCCATTGCAAGTTAAATAAAAGCATGTAAAAATGTAATCCAGATCGCTGTCGGTGGCTTCCCAAAATGCTGACCTATTACATTATTTAGGATATGGGAGCTGCATACTTCTAGTCATCGCAGTAGTCAACGAACTACTGGCTAGCGCAACGCGGGTCACGGGAGCGCACATATTAATAGTTGTTCTATCTCTCTCGCACATCAGCTGTCCCGCTCACACATTGTGCTGTATATTGTACTAGCTGTACGACTTGTTAATATTTGTACTTAAGGTTACTGTTTCTAAAATAAATTAGTTCACATCAGCACTCGACAGTGAATACTCTCTGACATCTGAAGTATCGTTTAACCTTTACCTCTCGCTGCTACAAGGGTAACGCATCAATAAAAGCATATAACGTGGAAATGCGGCTAGCATTTAAGAAACGCACCTCACTGACTGCGATCTGGATTATATTGAGATATTATGTCAATATAATTTAAAAAAAAATATTGCACATGCATTATTTAAGATGAGAATGTTGAGATGGATGTGTGATGTTACAAGAATCGATAAGATGAGAAATTAGTAGATAAGGGAGTCTGAAAGTTGGATCCATGACCGGAAAGTTGAGAGGAATAGACATAGAAGATTAAGGAATCTTCCATATCCATTGTATGGTATAGACATGTAAGAAGCATGGATGAAATTCATGAGACAAAAATAATGTTCTAGAAGGTCTATGGATACCGGTAGAACAAAATGGGATGGAGAAAATTGTGTGAAGGATGATATGATGGTTTGTTATGTGACAACGGATATACCCAGATAAAACGAGTATGAAAGGAAATGACATTTGGGTTTGGGATGAGGTGAAATAAAAAAGAACTGGCAATCACAAGTAATAAATTGACAAGAAGAATATGGATGTGACTATAACTCTTTCCTAAGAGAGAAATTGAGTTATGAAAAATAGTAATTTTAAACTATAATAATAATGGATATAAAAGTAAGTTAGCTATAAAGAAAAGACATAGATATAATATCAAAAATAAATCACGTTCCAGTGCTGGGCACAGGCCTCTCTGTTTTAACGAAACGAATGGCATACCAGTTACGTCTTTCTACGTTGGATTGGCGGATTTCACACATTTTCTTGTTGCACAGGTCTGCTTGCGATGATTCAATTCATCGTTTGCATTTCCATATAATATTTGAAAAATTGACTCAGCAGTACATGTTCCTAGTAATAATTCGTATCTACGTCCCTCGAATCAAACGCTTTTACTTAATATGCTAACCTATTTATATGACTAAGGAGAAACTTTGTGATGGATGTTTGTTACTCTATCGCGCAAAAACTACTAAACCAGTTTTGATGAAACTTTACAATAATATAGATTATATAACAGAATAACATATAAGTTATTATTTTTAAACATATTTTAAAGTATAGTGATAAGTGTTAATCTTGCGCGAACAAAGTCGCGGACAATGGTAGTGACGAAATAATTTAACAAGTTTAATCAAGTTATACATAAATGCACGTAATACATTGCGGCTGAGTTTAGAAATTCGTTATTTATACAAATTGGTTCAGAACCTTCGGACGGACGTGAACATTGTTGACCGAGTTTAAAACACGTGGTGTTCTTGACATTTAGGCATTAGTCTTTTTTTTAAATGAGGAGAAATCCGTTTGAGGACTATCCACCGTGGGAGAAACGCGGTGGGGAGTGTGGGATTTGCCATCTTGGGGTCCCACTATCACCGCAAGCAAGAAGTGCTACTGCCACTCCACGGTTAGGGATACACACAAAACACCGTCTTTCACCCCCTATGCCAAGGCTACAAGTATATCGCATTTGGTCTAGCCATTTCGCAGGCCCTGGCATGGGCGGCACATAAGACCACTCCCACTGCCATATGGTGTCAAATTTCATCAAAATCCGTTCAGCCTGGCGTGATTGACAAACATCCATCCAAACTTTCGCATCTTATAGGTATCTTGCAATATTTTTACTGTCTCGACTGTAAACATTTAGGTATCGTCTTAATAAAACGCTACTACGTGGTCATTGTAAGTTGGCGCGAATTTGCAAAACTTGAATAGGTGTCCTAACGAGCCATGCCTAGGAAGATGCCGCTTCCTTCAATCATCGGACAAACAAGCGCACTGGTACCCGCCACCGTTATATGTTGATATATGATCTATACGAACAGAGTACTTCCAGTCCACCCTCAATATGCGCACCGCAAAGAAGTGGAGTTCAGTGCCGGAGTTTGTTTTTCCCGAAACCTATAACCTGGATGTCTTCAAGGTCCCGTGTGAATAGGTACCTTCTAGGTAAACGTGCTCCATCTTAGACTATATTTCCGCTCGAAATAGCTCGAGATAATGGTCAAACGCGAACCTATACTGTAATAAATATATTTAAAAATAAGCGAATAAAATGTTTGACAATATCTATTCGCGCGAGCCAAGTTCGTAAAAACACGCGACCAAGCATATTTATGGCGAAAAGGTGTCCTAATTGACATTTGCGCGATAATCGCGTCGCGTTGCAAATAGATTATCTACATATTTCCCGAGACTAAAAACTAGGCGTTTTAGCGCCGATGACATTCAAAATGTGAAGTACAAACTTCGGCTGCCACAACCGTGATCGCGCGAAGAAGGACTTGTACGGCTGTTTTTATGCAATGACCGCGTCGATAATACGCGCAATGTTCGTGTATTCGCTATCGGTTACTCACGCGATAAACGCGTAGTCGCGTTGTATTAAGATGACGCCTCAGGAAAGAAGGCATACCCGGCGCACCAGCCTTGCTAACCACACGCCGGTTCCTAAATAGTGAGAATACTGCAATTTACCTCGAAAAATAAATATAGAATTTAATTTAAATTTCGCTTGCTATTCACCCAATCATCAGAAGCTAAATTCAAAATTTAACGTATGGTATCTTGATGATGGGACCTTAGGAGGTGACATAGATACACTAAAAAATGACTTGAAATATTTAATAAGTGAGTTTGGCAAACTAGGTCTGTCATTGAATTATTCCAAATGTGAACTTTTTATACCAAATGCTAACGAAAAAGACAACAACACTATTTCCGATTTTCAAGTTCTGACTCCAAATTTAAGATTAGTAAAGAAAGACAATCTAAGCCTCCTTGGGCTATCCTCTTCGATGAATCTTTTCCTTATTTCTTTGACGATAAAATCCAAAATTTTCAGTCCAAAATAATGAAATTTAAAAGAAATCAGCCCACATAGTATTATTCGGTATTGCTTGTTTACTGAAAATTTCACGTACATTTTGCGGTGCTCTCCACTTTGGAGGCATCCAAATATTTTATACAATCTAGACAACATTATTCGACAAACTTTAACCTCCATTATAAACATACCTTTGGAAGATCGATCGTGGATCCAAGCAACCTTACCAATGCGCTTAGGAGGCTTGGGTGTAGGCAAAATTTCCAACATAGCACTACCTGCCTTCCTGTCCTCAGTTTATAGTACTGTGGACCTCATAGGACAAATATTAAATCCGTCACTTAGTGGCTTTGAGGTCCCATACTTGACTGAGGCCAGAAATGCTTGGTCCTTGGCTTGCCCATCGCAAAATTTACCCGTGGAACCGAAGTCGCAGAAGCTATGGGACGGGCCGCTCAGCAAGCTAATACATGAGAACCTTTTGTCTTCTTGTATTGGCGAAACTGACCGAGCCCGTCTTTTAGCTGTCTCTAAATGGGAGTCAGGTTTGTGGCTCCAAGCTCTGCCCTCGGCGAATTTAGGCACTCTCTTGGATGACACTACATTCAGGATTGCTGCCTGCATTCGTCTGGGGGCACGTGTTGTAGTGCCTTATCACTGTCGGTGCGGAGATAGAATTGATGAGTTAGGCCACCATGGCTTATCATGCGCAAGGAGCGCGGGCAGAATGACACGGCATGCTACACTTAATGACATTATCCGTCGGTCTCTTGTCACCGCCGGGGTACCAGCTGTTCTTGAACCAAATGGGCTGTGCCACGACGATGTTAAGAGACCAAATGGTATGTCGTTGGTGGCATGGAAGATGGGACGCCCCCTAGTATGGGACGCAACTTGTGTCGATACTTTGGCGGCGTCCCATCTTCTAGACACAGCCGTGACAGCCGGGGCTGCTGTTGCACACCAGGAGGCCCTGAAATGTCTCAAATATGTGTCCATTGGTAATGGGTACGTATTTGTGGCTTACGGGGTCGAGACCCTGGGGCCGTGGGGGCCTGGAGCTCATCATCTCTACCGAGAGCTCTTATCGCGTCTAATTGAGGTCTCGCGTGACCAAAAGGCTGGCTTACACCTAGGGCAACGAATTAGCGTTGCCATCCAACGCGGAAATGCGGCCAGCATTTTGGGCATGCTCCCCGCCGACAGCGATTTGGAGTCAATTTTTTATTTATGTATTTGTTATTTTATAAGTATAGCTTTATTTATAGTATAGTTTAGTTTATTTATTTTTAATATAGAATTTGACTTTATTTATACATTTGAAAACGTTATTAGCTTCCAGTGCATATTTGAGTCAGATTGAATTATCTAAAAATAAACATTAAAAAGAGTCATTCATAAACGGATCACAAAGAAAAACCCATAGTGCATCTTTATATGGAAATGCTAATAATGGTGACGTTGTTTTACAGTCGGAGCTGAACAAATTTTCGACGAAAAGAATAAGGACCACTGGAATCGCCAAGCGCAATGGATCTTAAGGTCAAAGGTAAATTGATCCTTTATTTCTTAGCACAAGTTTTTTCTTTATTGCATGAGTTCAGCAGATAGGTAGACGGCCCACGTGAAGGAAAGAGGTTAACATCGCCTATGGATATTTGCAACACTAAAAGCGTTGCAAATGCGCTGCTGCTCTCTTAAGGGAGACTGGAACCTGGTCACTGACGCCGGACAACTCAAGGTTGTTATGGTGGCATGCTCTAGACCAGAGGTGGTAGTCATCCAGATGGGCAAATACAACCCACAACCAGGGGGTTGTGGGTTGTTTTGTCGCCTCGTAAGTGTTACGACTGGCCGCCCGGCCGTAAGTGATCGTATTCTTTCTCTGTTCCTGCATGGCTTAAATGCTGGTACTTATTTACTTAACTTGTTTACAATATCTTCTATATACGTAAAAATAAGTATTTCTATGTTTGTCTTCTATGCGTTCCTAAACCATTGATCAGATTGTGATGAAACTTTGATAGGGTGTTCTGAGGACACCCGCGAGGGTTTCTGGCCTAAAAACAGAATATACAACCAAACAATTTTTTTACTTTACGTGGTGTTGCATCACCTGCCGGGTGCATCTAGTAGATTATAAATTAAACTATAAATAAAACAAAATTGAACTTTAAACTATAAAATGTAGCGCCAGACCGCTGTCAGGTATAAATGTTCCTAAGAGACTGGGTACATCGGGCAAATTACCACGTTGAATGGCAACACTAATGCGTTGCTCGAGCTACAGACTTTATTACAATGCATTTATAGAATCTAGATTGAAATTGTTTTGCATAATGTTCCTGTTCTATCTGGGATAATGTAAGTGTATAGTATCATAATTTCAATTCTAATGTAATTCTAATTATTTTTCTAATGATTTTACGTTTACATTGTATACTAATACTACTGTATTAGTAACATTTTATAACCCACACTAGAAAATAAATTTCTGTGCCGTGGATGCTAAGATATTTCATGTGTTATGACGTGTCAACGTCATAACTAAAATAAACCTTTGAAAACAGTATAAATGGCATTATATTAGCGCGTGTTCAGACCACAAACGCCCAGACACAATAGTTATAATATAATCAATATTACGAACATTATTCGTTGGGTATTTGCAAACGTATCTTGCGGTATAGTGACCAATACTTTTGCCTACATAAAAAAACGCTGTTTTAATAATTTATTTTCATTGCGCAATAGATCAGATGGAAAATATATTTTGTCCATTTACCCAGTAACCACACCAAAATTTCAAAAAAGTTTCTACGCCTAGGGTGGCGCGGCGAAGTCTTAAAAAAACAATTTCTTAAGACAACTTTATTGTATGACAGTTCTTACAAGACTAACTTAATTACAATTAAAAAATTATGTTAACACTATTATAACTTAATGCTAATTATTTGCTGATACGATGACTGGTCTTTGCGTAGTCAGCAGGTTGATGGGCAACGGCGTGTCCACCGATTGCCTAAATGACTTTGAAACTTTTTTTTATAGCTGGAGCACAACCGACTACAGACTGCCCACCTGATGGAAGGCGGTTACCGTCGCCTATGGACGGTTGCAATAGCAGAGATGTCACCAACGCGTTTCCGCTTTCTAAAGGGAGACTAGAACCTAGCTACAACACAACTCAAGGTTGTTATGGCAACATGCTCTAAACCACGAGTGGTAGCCATCCAGATCGTAAAATACCCTACCACTTGGGTGTGGGTTGTTTTGTCGCCTATTAAGACAGGCCACCCGGCCATAGAAAATTGTATTCTTTCTCCGTTCCTGCTTGGAAATGCACATTGCCATAAGAACTTTGAATTGAGTTCCAGCATTACCGGCCAGTTTTCAGTCCCCAGTTCAACACCCGTAGGTCATTGGTTGCACATCTGGTGTAAGAAATGTCCACAATCGACAGTAACCACTTTCCATCAGGTGGACCCTCAGTCTAATATATTCCAGCATTAAAATGTGCAATAATACAGACATATCGGTAGACAGTAAAAACTAAAAATAATAGTTAAAGCAGTACCCTTGTTCTCTTCTGAAGTTCTTTATAGAGTTCAGTAGCCAAATGACCAAGAAGGCGTTCTTCCCTTTCAGAAAAAACCAGGCCTGTACGTGATCCGATATGCAATTATTCGGGGTTTTTTTTAAATGATAATATACTTTATCCTAATGTATGGCAGTGAAAGTTGGGTATTATAGCACAAGAATCGTGAAAGTAGTATAAACGCAGTTGAAATGAGAGCTTTGTGAAATATATGTGAAGTTAGGTCGAATGATAGAATCAGGAACAGTGTGATAAGCGTATGGCCTGAGTGCCCGCTCTTTTCGAGCGTGCAGCGTGGCGGAGCATGCAGCGTTCGTGTCAAGCACATGGGAACGCTAGCGGGTGTCCCTAGTGGCGGCCGGCTGGCGCGGCGGCTCCAGCGAGCATGTTTGAGTTGAGCGACGCGTCGTTTAGTTATAGGAACGCTGCACGCTCGGTTCGGGCGTGCACTGTGATCGTAGATAAACGAGTTTCAATGTATCTAAACGCTATCGAGTGCCAGCCAAGATGTGCGGTGGCTGCAGCGGGCTCTTGTGCATTGAGCGGGGTGTCGTGTACAGGTTTAAACCAGTTTATGAACAATCAACGTCGAGCGTGCACTCAAGCCACTCGGTTGGATGCTGCATTGCCCGCTGCCCGCCCCGCCTGACGCTTTGCCACTCAGGCCGTACACTTAGGGATCATTGTGAATTAGAAGAAAATGTAATAATAAGAGTTGAAAAAGGAATGTTAAGGTGGTTTGGGCATATAGAAGGAATGGATTAAATTAGAATCACAAGAATATGACAACATTTAAATGTTATTAGTTGGTGCCGGTACTGTGTATACACAGTAATATATATTTCATTATATATAATGAAATAGAAGAAGTGTTAAAAAGAGGTCAAGTAAAAAGCATCTCAAATGAACTTACATGTATACAGAGGTTAATGAAAGTGGATGAAATTAAAGTTGTTGTCAAGACCGTCGTAAGTGGAGATCCATCGGCTCTGCCCACCCACCCCCATGGGAAATAGATGTGATAATATGTATATATGATTCCCTTAACGTTTACAGTTAGCATCAACCATCAATAAGAATAAAGCTAAGAATATCATTCTATTTCTTGGCGATGGGATGAGTATCGCTACTTTGGCGGCAACGAGGGTCTACATCGGACAGAAGTATGGCCATCTTGGTGAAGAAATTAAGCTTAGCTTCGAAGCATTCCCTTATACAGGATTAACTAAGGTAAAGACATTTTACGTGTGTTCCATAGATTAAAACAATTCAAGGTTGCAATCTCCAGAATATTTATGTTTTATAATTCGCCACAAAGGCATGTAAAGGAACTATGTTCATATGTGTGTGTATATGTGTATATACTTATACATATACGCCACTAAAAGGAACGATGGAGAACACGATACAATCTTTGTTTACAAATCTTGCATTTATATAGAAATAAGTTTTACTGTAAATGCGAGGGCGTGCTGCATTACACGCAAACCTACACCATATACCATATAGGTTTAAATTGCGCCTTACTACTACCTCATGATGTAAAATTAATTACTATAGATAAATGAATTAAAAAAAAACATATAGCATACGCAGGCAAAGCAGCTTTAATTTATACATAGTCATACCAAGACGCAATTATAGCATCGCGTAACTCGCTTAGTAAGAGAGTCTGGGACGGTAGAGCGCCACGCCACCCCTGCGATGAAGTCGATTCTATAGGTCATAAGCTAGTTTTGCGCACTTGCAGTCCAATGAGCTGGCGCTGAATCTTGTTGTAATACTCAGTGCGTTTCCGAACATTAACTATTTGAGAATTAACAAATATTAAATTACTGGTTTTTATAAAAATATCGGTAAATTATTTCGCAAAGCATAGACAAGAACGACCATGTCATGTTCAATGTAAAAATTATATAGAAAAATTAATGTATCCAAAAGGTTGTCCTACATAGCTATAGAGAATAGCTTCCTATAGAAAAAACGTGGCTGTTTGGGCAAATAGAACAAACACCCGAATTCGGCAAGTGAAGTTCCACAATTATAAGTGTACTAATTATAATTTATCAGTTTTGTTTAAATTTAAATGTTTATTTATGTTCAACGTGTTTGCGTTTTGCTTATATTACTGTTTCACCTGGGATAATGTTATAGTTACTGATTATTTCACGCAGATGTAGATGCATAATTTGCTATGCGCTATTGTTATTAAAATTGTTAATGACGTTAAATATTAACAGTTAACGTATACCTATACGTTAATGTATAACATAGCTATTCGTTAACAGCGTTATTTTTAACGCTATAAATAAGACGTATTTGGACATAGTTAATTGCTTTAACATTATACCAGATGAAGCCCGTGCATTATGTTCAATGTGTAAACCCTGTAAATATTGGTACCTACATTACTATATATGGGTTTGAAACGATTTTACAGACATACTGCGTAGACAGCAACGTGGCTGACTCAGCTTGCAGTGGTACAGCTTACCTGACTGGTGTTAAGGCAAACAGTGGTACGGTGGGTCTCAGTGGGGCAGTGAAGAGGGGGGACTGTGAGGCACAGAGGACTGGAATGTATTCCGTTACTGGACTCATGGATTGGGCTCAGAAAGCTGGCAAAGCAACGGGTTAGTACCAACTTTTCCTTTTTTAAAGGTTATAAAAATCGACATATACGTCTGTCTGTCTGTTTTTGTACCTATGTCACAGTAATTTTTCGACCACTAGGTACTGAATTTATTATTTTATTTATTTAGAATAATAAACAAGTGTACACTAAAATTAGAAAGAAAGAAAAATATTTTATTCAGTACAAAAACTAAGTTAAACTCAGTAGAAAAACAAGAGAAACAAAATAAGACCTAAATTGGACCCAGTCTCAGCACAATGCTAGCTAATAAGGTCTAGTGCTGTTCTTCGGCCTGGGACCAGAAAATGAATTCACGGTGGACAATACAACACACATAACAATAATATGTACAGTGTGATCACGATAAATGAATTGCAGAATATATAATAAAGCAATAATTTAAATAATACACACACATATAAAATCATTGTAACAACGCACATAACGAAACAAATAACATACATCTATAAATTAACCAAATTATAATAAATGAAAATAAATTCCAAAAGTCATAGCAATTGTGTTATGTCTAGATCGCATTGTGCGTTTTGATGAACATTAAAAAATTTCTTAAGTTTGATCCTAAACAGTGAAATCGAAGGTACATTTCTAAATACATATAAAACCATTATAACATAGTCAAAAAACCAGTCAATCCAACTACAGTATCCACAGTGAAAAAGAAGGTAGTGCACAAAACATTAAAGCTAACACTTATACATACACTTAAACATTAGTAGCAATGTATAATTTATATGTCGCAATACAGTACTGTAGTGAAATAATGTTGAGATTTTTTTTAGGTATAACCTGTATACATGTAACTGAGGGTAGAAAATTCTTTTTTTGTCACGTTTATAGTTAGTCGGATATAAGAAAAATGTATGAAAATTGATTCCAGGTGTTGTCACCACTACAAGAGTAACTCATGCTACTCCTGCAGCGTCGTACGCCCATTCTGCCGAAAGGAAATGGGAAGCTGATACCGATCTGCCAACTGGCTATAAGTGTGATGACATAGCCATACAGTTAGTCAGAGGCAGAGTTGGCAGTAACATTGATGTAAGTAGATTTATCCTAGTATGGACGCGTTCCTTTAGTATCTCACAACGCCGAAAATGCTCCGTCTGCCGTACCACAAGCCGACCGCAGTCGTTATGGTCGTGACGAAAACGTCACTAATGACGTTATCATTAGTGACGACGTCATCATCGATCATAGCGCTCACGACGACTCATGTCAAGAGGTGACTCGAAGTGGGCGTTGACCACAGAGCATTAATTGTCTCTATATCTTGACATTGAAAAGGGCGCGATTTTCAAATCAACCAATGACATTTGCGTATTTCGTCGTTAATGACATAAACGCTCCATAATCCGTTACACTAGAGTTTATGATTGTAACGTCCCCAAGCAAGTGAAACGGGAAAAATCATAAAAAGACATAGGGTACCTTTGATCCATAAAAACGTACTGGGATAAGAAGGGATAGAGAATAACATTTTGACAGTTGTACAAACCGAGACTTCGCTCGCGTCATTATAGATTTTGTCAGACAATTACAATATTAACAATAGACAACTATTTATGCGTAAAAGTATAAAAAACAAACTCGCATTTATAATATTAGTACGGATATCTCCTATTGTAAATTAATATAAACACGAGTAGTAGTAATTTATTTCTTAGGTTGTATGTCTGTAGCCATTATTGTAAAAACGCATCTAAATATTGTAACCTGTCTACCAGTCTATATACAACAAAAAATGTATATTTGACTTTTTTCTTTAAATAATAAACTTTTTTATTGCTGAAGCACAGCAGATAGGCTGACGGCTCAACTGTGATGGGAAGTGGTTATTGTCGCCTATGGACATTAGCAACACTAGAGGTGCTCCGGCCTCGAAGATGAAACTGGAACGTGGCCACTGATGCCGGAAGACAACTCAAAGTTGTTAAGGCGGCATACTCTAGACCAGACGTGGTAGCCATCCAGTCGGCAAACGCTTTACCACCTGGCTGTGGGTTGTTTTGTCGCCTCTTACGACAGGCCGCCCGGCCGCAGGAATTAGTATTCTTTTTCCGTTCCTGCACGCATAAAGTTATTAACGTTCTTTATTCAAATCAGAAACTGAGTAATTTTAAAATTCCCTAAAAATAAATTACTAATAATAAATAGTACAAGTACCAAATCGCTACGCTGGCCGCATTCCCGTGCTGGATGCTCCAAGTACGCCCGTCTTTTGAATCACGTGAGACGTCTATCGAGCGAGATGATAGGTCTACATAAAACCGGCTTTCAGGACCCAAACTCCACAAATGTATTTGACTTAAGGAAGCGCCTAAAAGTTATTTATGACAAAAAATGAAAAAGTTACATTGATTAAAACTATTACGATAAAGTATGTTATTGTTTGGATAAATGCCAAACGATATAGCTGTCTTGAAATTTACTGCAATAGTATGTGTTTACTGTAATGATTGCGAAGCAATTTCTTTTTATTTATGACTAGACGTTTGACCCCAAAAATATGAAATCTAGTACTGTGGTGAAATGCATTGGTGTAATAAGCTATGTCTACTTCAATATTTAAACTCTGCCTAACGCGTGTTGGTTTGTATACAATAAAGGTTTTTTTTATCAGCATCAAATTCTACACATATCCTATAAATATGAATATATACTTTTTTATATTCTATATATATGAAGTAAATATAGGTTGCTGGGGAGTTTGTTGCACCGATTCTTCACCTTTAACAGTAACTAAAATTGCTTTGGAAGCGGTGGTAGACTCATGGCTGTCAGTAAGTAATATATAAGATTCCATTTTGAAACAAATACATTTATTTTCATTTTCTACGGACTGTTGTTCCGTACCTTTAGCATTAATTTAATTTTAGAAAAAATATTGATTTTACACGCATATAGCGTATAAAATCAATATTTTTTATTGTGTTTTTCTGTGTGACATCTTATTTTGAAATCTGTTAATGCGTTGAGTTGTACCTTAATATTAGAATATACTAGTAACTATTTATAACATGTTTATGTGATGAGGAGAGTGTATGTGTAGTGTGGCGTTTATACGTAGTAATGTATGTCTTTCCTCGCGGGATTCTTTCCATATTATTTTTTGTAAACATTTTGTCGTTATGAGAGGTTTTTGTTTTTTTTTTGTTTTTAGTTATCATACACTTACATGCTGCTTTGCTTAATCTTGTACAATGGAGGTTTAGGTACGTAGGGTTATCGATGTAGCTCTTGAATCTGTTCAAAATTTACCTTAAAATTTTGTTCCCCAGTCTGTCTGAAAGTTTTTCTCGTATAAGCTCGAAAACGGCTGAAGGGATATCAATTTCAAACAGGTTTTTTTAAAATTATTTTTGTATAATGTGTCATTTCGCTGTCATTAAAAATATTTATATAGACCCATATCATAAAATTAATGTTTACTTCAACTTTATCCCAGGTTGTCCTTGGTGGTGGAAGAAGAAACTTCTTGCCCTCATATGTTAAAGACAATGATGGTACACCTGGATACAGAAGTGACGGGGCTGACCTAATCGAAGAATGGCAACGTAAGAAGATTTCCTTAGGATACAGACCTAAATATGTGTATACGAAAAAGGACCTTCTAGATGTAGATGTGAATAAATATGACACAGTTCTTGGTCTGTTTGCATCAGATCATATGCCATACAATCTGGAAGCTAAAGATGATGATCCATCATTAAGTCAAATGACGCAAAAAGCTATCAAAATTCTCTCCAAGAATAAGAACGGTTTCTTCTTGTTTGTTGAAGGTAATTTCAATAAGATTTTTTATTTTAAACTAGAATTCGCCCGCAATTTTATCCACTTTGGATAGGTAGCGAAGATCACAGTTATTTTACACAGAGAGTCAGTAAAATATATTGGATTAATGCATCGGGATCACATTTTTTTGCCGACCTGGCCTCCGTAAACCACTCTCAAGAAAATTCCCGCAGGATTCCTGGGATCAAAAGTACTACCGCAGATTTTAAGTCCGGGAATTTGCTGTCGGTCAAATAGAAATAATACAGGTTATCAGAGGACTGGTGCCTACCTCGGACCTCGGATCAGTATGGCAATCCAGCGAGGAAACGTAGCCAGCCTTCTGGGCACCTTACCCATAGAAGACGGTGATCTGGGCTCAATATTCTACTTACAGTCTTGAGGGGGCTATGGGTAGAATACAACATAAATAAGTTAATTTTTCATTTATTGTGTTAGTTTATAAATTCATCGAGAGAATACTACAATTCTTAAAACAATATATTACTTACATATTCAAAAAGAGGAGGTTCTCAATTCGACTATTTTTTTGTATATATCTCCGTCAGTTGTGGACCAATTTTCAGTCCTTTTTAATCGTAAAGGCATTTATGTTTTACGGCACCAGATTCAAAATATTGTAGAAGGAAGTCGGTTATATTTTTATTTTTTGCTTTTCAGGTTGAAGTCGGTTTTGTTATCGTAATTTTTTTTTATCATGTTTTAGTGATCTAGTAAGTTACGATAGCTCAGTGACTAAACTAATCTCGTCTCATTCCAGTGAAGTGGGAAAGTCGGGAAGTCTTCGGTGGATGCATGCACATCTTAGGCTTTTTGTTTATTGTTAGGTTTAGGCACACAATATGAATCCCACACTGAAATGAAAATAAATGTCTTAGTTTCGAAATGGAATCTTACATATTACTTACTGACAACCATGAATCTACGACCGATTCCAAAGCAATTTTAGTTACTGTTAACCCACTGTACTTTATAGAAGTATTCGCACCACAGAAAATGTTCCGTTCCGGATTTAATTTTTACAGAGTTGATGTGTGTTAAGCCTTACCGTTACCTTTTTCTGACAGTAAAAGACAGTTTTGCAATGAAACAATATGCAAATCATGTGGAACATTAAGATAAGTTAGTTTAAATCCGCTCGTCTGCCTTAGATAAGCATAAAGGGTAAGAAAACATCAAAGTAAATATATGGGCAAAATAAATTATATTAATGTTTTTAAAATTCTAGGTGGGAGAATAGACACAGCTCATCACGAAACAAAAGCACGGAAGGCGTTAGATGAAACAGCTGAATTGGCGAAAGCTGTGGAGGCTGCTTTAAAGTTCGTGGATACAAACAACACATTGGTTTTGGTGACTTCAGATCACAGCCATACAATGACATACAGCGGTTATAGCAAACGTGGGTCAGATATTCTGGGATTTGCCAACAAGGTACTGATTACGAGTATAAAAATGGTTTTCTTTTGTTTGTAAAAAATGTTCCAAAATACTTACTACTGTTTCTAGACTACATTTAACTATTGTTACGAGTTGCAGGGCTCGAATTAAAATGCCGTTGGAATTATTATAGAGTTTATTAGAACCATACAAACACAGGTACAAATATAACCGAACGCAATAAGTCCAAACGTAATGCAGGAGATTGTAATTCAAATACACGCGCAAAGTCCATCACTAAATAGATTACCGAATGTACACAAGTCTTGCTTCGCTTGTGGTTATCGCTCGACTGCCCTTCCTCAATCGGGCCATTGCTTTATATCGCACAGATGCAATATGTCTGTCTGACTGCGTGGACCGAATTTCTTAGAATCACACCTGGCTAATGACTATCATAAAAGATTACAATACACAATGGGCTGTTTTTCTAATCAAAAATTTTAAACACAAAGTAAACAAAAGAAGTCCAAATACCGAAAAGGTAATAAAATGTGTACAGGTATGCAGGTGTGAATTTGTCTTTTGTCGGCGTTCAGATCGTAACACTATCTTGTCCGTTTGTGTAGTAGTTTTTTTACTTAAATGGCAAAAACGGTACGGTTATAATATAGTCATGTCTGTTTATCTGTCCGTCTTTATGTAGCTGACAGCCATAGTTTTTGAAAACAATGGGTTTATAATTATAACACTAAATTGCAAATATAATAAAATTAAGCGGCCACCATATACAAAACTGATCTATAAAAAAAAATATTTTACATGTACTATGTCGTTAGAAAGGTCTTGGCGTTGTTTCTTATTTGTATAAATTCTCATTTCTTAGTTTTTTTGTTTCAGTACAAAGCCTTGGACGATCTACCATATACAACCTTGAGCTATGCTAATGGACCTGGCTACAAACCACCGAACAATACAGCAAGACACAATCTCTTGGTGGAAGATATGAGTAAGATTTCATTTTCTTGTTTAGTTCTATTTAAATATTTACTATTACCCGTAACTTCGATGAATTTAATACAGACTTTATAATTTTAATCACCTACTTTACCCTCTTCAGGGATGATGTTTCAAAAACTCTGAATCCCATATCCGTGCAGGGAATTTGCCCATCTGGATGGCTACCATCCTGATCTAGATAGAGTATACCACTATAACAACATTGAATTTGTATTACTATTTCTTGTAATGACTGATTATTATAATAAATAGTTGAGTTTTTTAAATTGTAGTTTAGTTTTGCGATTTATCATGAACTTGCCTAAGGCGAAGATATGGCTAAAATGGAGAGTACGCTTATCTAGAAGGTACCTATTCACATGGAACTTGAAGACATCTAGGTTATAGGTATCGGCAACAACAGTCTCGGGCAATAAGTTTCGCTGTTTTGCGATGCGGATAATGAAGGCAGACGTAAAGCGTTTCATCCATATAGGTGGTATTACCGTATTATCATTATTATATACCAGTGCAGCATGCTAGAGCGTCTGGTTGTCCGATGTAGGAAGGAAGACAAGCTGAAATGCATACTCTCAAAATATAGAAAACCGACCGAGAGTTATGAAATTGATGGCCTGAAAATATTATCCGTGTTCATATGTCTATGTAAAGCAATTTTCACAATGATCCACCGGTATATAAGCTGATGCGTTGCAGAGACATCTAGTGGCGAATTATAGCAAACTGGATGGCCCGAAAATTTCCAATCATGCATTCATCGTTATCGAAGTTTCTAGCAATACCATTTTTCATATTCAAACGACTTCTTATTTCAGGTCATCTCAACTTCACGTACCCTTCATTAGTTCCGATGACAAGAGAAACCCATGGAGGCGAGGACGTGGCTGTCTTTGCGATCGGACCTTGGTCTCATCTCTTCACTGGAAACTACGAACATAATTATCTGCCACATGCCATGGCTTATGCTGCTTGTATTGGGCATGGATTATCAAGTTGTAATATTAAAGTATAGATGATTATTATTAAATAATATATTTTTTGGGGTCGAAAAATTAGAACATTATTTAAAGACATTTGTAAGAAATTCAGTAACATTACTTGTGATCAGAAGATGGATCATATTTCGCCTAACGAATTAGCATTGCCATATATAGTAGCAATGCAGCCAGCTTTCTAGGCATGCTTCCCACTGACAGTTATCTATCACATAATTTATGGGCTTAGATTTGACTTATTGAGGTTTAGCTTTTGTTTATATTTAGGTATTTTATAGCACATATTGTATATCCCCAAATTATGCGATTTACACTTGTGTTATGGGTAATATACAAAGGACTACTCTGGGGCCGATCGCAGACACCCAAACCATAGTAAATAAGGGAAAAAAATCGTTTCCCAAATTTACCATACCAGAAATTGAACCCGGTACCTCTGCGCTGCAGTGAGGTAAGCCGACAAAGGCTTAGTCCGCTTAACCACAGAGGCCGTCGATAAAAAAAAGTATATAATAAAATCAAAAAATAAAGTAAGTTACTTATTTATTAATCTGAAAAAGTCCCAATGTTGGACTCGGGCCTCCCAATTTTAGTAAAATGGTCAAAAATCAGTAATCGCAGTATACCTAAGCATAAAAAGGAACTTTAACAGTCTTATTTATGTCTAACTATGAGTCACAGCTGTTTATCTTATTCCTCGTTTATCATGCCCAGTTCTATGGCAGCTAGCAGGAAAATAGCGCGAGTATCAAATATTTAAATAAGTTGGGTATACATTACTTTAATGGCATAAGTTCAGCAGACAGGCAGATGGCTCTTCTGATGGAAAGCGGTTATAATTGCCTATGGACATTTGTAATACTAAAGGTTCTACCAATGTGCTGCTACTATCTAAAGGGAGACTGGGACCTGGCCACTTATGCCAGAACACAACTCAAGGTTGTTATGGCGACATACTCTAGACCAGGGGTGGTAGCCATCCAGACGGGCAAATACCTCACCATCCGGCTGTGGGTTATTTTGTCACCTAATAAGATAGGCCGCCCGGCCGCAGGAAAAGTTATTCTTTCTCCGTTCGTACACGCATAAAATTGTATATAATCGCCTTGTCTACTTTCCTCGCACTTTTCCTGATTTATGCCGTAGAATGGGTAATATAAAAGAGAAATTAGGAACAACAGTACGTGCAAAACTTTTATACGCTCTGAGAGAAGTTAGTTCCGTGATATTGCGTAGGTCTAGACAAAGTGTGTGTGTGTGTGTGTGCTAAACAGAGCAAAGTGTGTGTGTGCAAAATCAGCCGGTTGGTTAACGAGTCATTCAGCCATTAGCCAAATAGACATCAGCTGGTTTTAAACTGCTGTGTATGGCTGTTTTTTAATTATTGGTTTGTTACTCAACGCTGTCGAGCGTCGGGGTCAAGTCCAGTCGTTTAGATTAGGAATAATTATAATAAAACGTGTGTTTGTCACCCTATTCTTTATGTACATTATTTGGAAACAGTGATATCTAGTAAAAGCAGATGTAACTTGGATTCCCTTAAACTTATTGTAAATTATAGTTGAATTTTGATTATGATAGTTATAATTAAATTGTTTTATATGTATTTATAATGGTAAATGTGATTAGACATAAAATTGACTCAAAAAACCGATTAAATTGACATAAGATTAATTTAAACTTAGTATTAATTATAATATGAACTTAAATAAAATGCTGTAAATATTTTTTCTTATGTGAAAGAGTTGTTAATAAAATAAATAGTTATTTACTTATTTATACCTTACTTTGTATCTCTTTTTTATTTGTAACATACAGAAATTATTTTTCAAGTGTATCTTTTTAGGGATAAATCTGAAAAAACAAGCAATAACGAACAATGCTGTCGATTTGTTTTATATATTATAATCTTAATATTACTTTTAAATTACTCAAGAGTTTAAGTCTTTTTAATAATTTAAAGTCGTGTGTCTTGGAACAAACAATAGAAAATAAACTACATTCACAAATGAGTTCATAAGACGTTTTAGTATATGAACTAGTCTTTTAATTCACAATAAAATGTCTGTACAGATTTTAGTATTTATAAGTCTCTTAATTACGAATACTATGTAATAATTCTAAAAAAAAAACTATTCGTAATGGAAAATTAGTTTTGTATTACAAAACATGTTGACGAAGCTTATTAGACGATCCAAAGATCCCTAGCTAAAAGTCAGTGAATTCAGTTGTAATAATGGACTTCAAACGATTCGATGGGTTTTTAGGGTGACCCGTATAGGGTGGAGGAGCGAGATGGAATGCTTCTCCATCTCATAGCAAGATCTTCCAGTGAGGCTATTATTATGCCCCGCAGGCCTAGGCCCGTTTATTATTATTGGAAATTTGTATATTTTGTACGTTTCGGGAATCGTTTGAGACCTCAATTATTGCACAGCGCCATCTATTGGCTTGTAATTGTTTCACTATAGATTCATACTGGGTGGTTAGTGGGCGTTATGTGTAATCCAAATAAAAAAAATAACATAAGTTCACCAAATTTTGGAAAATATCTCCACTTGTACCTGACAACATCAATCAATTCGATAACCTTTGATTTATCGAAATTAAATTTCATGTTTTCATAAAGAAATGACGAGAAAAGTGTTAAACTTACAATTAAATTACATCTTAATCTTATCTTCTCCTCTTGTAAAATAGTTCCGACACATTGCGATAGCGCAGGACGGCATAATGATTTTTCTTGCGAGAGCTCTAGCCAGCGAAGCAGTCGAAACGACACTAACATGCGTGGGGAGCAAGTGCGCCAATTTTAGTGCACTTTTATGTGGCCGTTTTTGTGCAATTCACGCGTTACTTAGACGTTTATATAAAGTAGGCAAACAGACAAGAAATCTAAAAAGAAATGCATCATGTACTTCATCGTTTATATTGTGTATTACAGTTGATTTTTTTTAAATAGCTCCAATGTACAGACACGGCATGTTTAGAATTTTATAATATTGTAGATTTTGAACACAGATAGTTGAAAATTATCATTTAAAGTAATTCTTTCTTCTAATTTGTCTATGATAATATAAATTCAGAGAAAAATGTGCAGGTCGTCCGCCAGCCGGTAGACTGACGTTCTGCGCAATTTCACCGGTAGGACTTAAACGAGGAAAGCAGAGCATCGGGATATGCGGCACAAATTTAGGATTTTACAGACTATCACTTAAAATAAGAGAATCCGGAAGTATTGGTTCTTTCAAGAAAATATCAAAATTTATTTTATCGACCAGACGCCTTAATTAATAAAGGATTTTTTAAATTTAATATTATTCTACTTAATAAAATACTTATGACTTATGTTCTACGTCCATAAGTAGACTTCGAATGGCTGACGATAACAACGACGAATGAATAGTAAATGTATAATTTAATTCATAGCAAAATGTTCTGTTTTTAAACACGTATTTCGTTTGCAACGAATACGTAATTCAGAATTCAGTAGAATGCCGAATAATTTCCGAACATTCGTCGCTAGCAAACACAGTTTTAAGATCGCCCCCAATGAGAACGGAAATTATCAGGGAAGTAGGGCAATGGGGTCACTCATCGGGGATCTGTCAGAGCTAATGTGTCCTCTGATTGAGAGCCAACACGAGATATGAGTTATTTAAAGTTTAGATCTTATCATAAAGTCATAGCAGCTGTTTCGAATTATCGGGAATCTGTCAGAGCTAATGTTTCCTCTGATTGAGAGCCAACACGAGATATGAGCGATGTAATGTTTAGTTCTTATCATAAAGTCATAGAAGCTGGTTTGAATTAAGTGAGATATTTCAGGCAAACCTAGAGCACACTACTTATTGCCTCTTCACAAATATAACATTAACCTCAAAGTTGACGAAGGTTGGATATAGATAGATAGATAGATAGATAGATAACACTTTAATGTACACCATTATAGAAAACGAAACAGAGTATATAAAAGCGAAGACAAAAGTGGGTGGCGAATGCTTTCCATAAGCAATAGAAGTGAGGTATGGTAATCCACCTCCATAGGCAGGTTCAAACCCTATAGTATATATATATATAGGGTCTAAGTATTATAATTTACTAGTTCTAAAAATATTAAAAATTAGCTTGCGACTATCCTTGTGTTCCGGCATTAGTGACGTGATTCCAGTCTCCCTTTAGAGAGCGGCAGCCCATTGGTAGCACCTTTGGGTGTTACAAATTTCTGAACTTATGCAATAAAAATAAACCTTTTTTTCTGAGGTGTAATTCGTCATCAGCGGTATTGGACTATCGGCGCGATGGTATGCCAACTATCAACTAAACCACTTTGGTGTTTCATCGTACCCTCGTAAATGTTAAAGTCTTGGAAACCAAAGATTAAGACAGCCAGCAGCTATCCAAACAAAGTTTATAAATAAACTAGATATTGCCAGGGGCTACACCGCGAATCAAGCGTTCTTACTTATCCCTTTTTACTTACATCAAAACTTAATTATGTTTTTATATATCAAAAGCGAAGCCGCTGGTAAATGCTCTGGTATATATATATATATATATATATATATATATATATATTATATATATATATATATATATATATATATATATATATATATATATCTTCCTTGAAAAATTATCATTGTGACAGCGAAAATAAATATTTTCTTTTTTTCTTTGTGTGTTTCAGGAGGAGTTAGCGGATATACAAAAAGAAAAACAGACAGATAGACTTTGTTTTATACTATGTAACGATAAAGTAAAGATACGAAATGTATTTTCGAGGTCCGTAGTCCGTAGTAGAATACATAAAATAAGACAGGATTTTTGGAACAACCTTTAAAACTTTGTACATCATCGTGACTGAAACACATTTTCAAGGTCCTTAATGTAAGCTATAAAAATACTATTCGCTCGCTTTAAAAACCAACTATACTTACTCCAGACAGACATAGGGCTCATTGTAAACAAATGTAGCTGTCTAGTGGTTCACTCGATCACTTCAGTTAACCAACGACTCTCTACAGGAGAGGGTGTTTCATCCCTTCTCGTAAATTATTACGTAAACGTATTTGTGAATTTCGAATAAACAAAGCATGGGTAAGTTCAGTTGATTTAAAGCCGATATTTCAATCAGCAAATAAAAGTTATTCATATATAAAATAAAAGATGGGAAATTTAAAAAAGGCAGTTGCATAAATAAAACAGATTAATTGTTTCCCTTTTGAATTCAGTCAGGTTATAATTAATTCCTTTGATAACTTTTATCTGATAATTGAAACATCGGCCCTTAGATGTCTTTTAATTATTATTACATGTTAAAATATACGGTTGATTTATAAAACAAAGTAAGACAGGATTAATGGGGATATATCAATCATGAGATAAAAGTTATTCATATTATTATTTCATAGAAAATAAACGTTGTCGGTGCGGAGATAAAGATAGACTTGTCTTGTTTGAGGAGTGCGGCTACAACTTCACGACATGCGGCAATCAACGACATCATCCGCCGGTCTCTTGTCACCGTCGGGGTACCAGCTGTTCTTGAACGGAAGAAATGTCGTTGGTACCTTGGAAGATGGCACACAACGTGTGTCGATACGTTAGCGGCTTCCCATCTGCCAAATACAGCCGTCACTGCTGGAGCAACCCTGAAACGCCGCAAAAAAGCATCCATCGGTGACGGTTACATATTTATGGCTTTCGGGGTTGAGACTTTGGGGCCATGGGGACGTGCGTGCGGCTTATCAACTTTATCAACTTAGACCTTTCAAGGCGATTGAAAGAAGTCTCGCGTGACAAAGGGCTGGCCTATATTTAGGGCAACGGATTAGCGTTGCCATACCACGTGGGAATGCGGCCAGCATTTTGGGAACGCTCCCCACCGACAGCGATCTGGACTACATATTTTCATTGTAATTATTATTAATTCAATACATATAGTAGCGATAAAACAGTTGATTTTGTTCACTTTTAAATTTATTGCTTATATCTGATGGTTAAAAAATCAGCTCTTATTCAATTTAAGGAACATCTAAAATTAGATATTAATATAGAAAATGTTTTAAATTAACCATATAAACACACAATTTAAGCAAAAATGTATTCATTTTATTTCGTAAAATAATACAACTTATATGAGTAGTACCTATAGATGCAGAAAAATCAGTTTTTGTTAACAATTCGTATCTAAATCGCTGAACGGATGTAAATAAAATTTGGCAAGAAGATAAATTGTGTTCTGGGGGCCACTTTTCGAATAAAAAAACAATCTTGAAGAAGGTAAAGTGGGGATTAAATTTATGAGATTTTCTTGTGTGTCCGTGAATCTAAATAAAAACAATAATGCGAATGTAGTCCAGAGTAATGCCCAGTGTTTAGTAAACTGGCGAACTTGTTTGGTACTTTGTACATATTAATATACAATACACACACCGGCAGAATTAGCGTAACCAGCTTGCAATGCGCTGAAACTACCTTAATTTTGTACGAGGGTAGCAAGTTATGACATCATAACTTGAACGAGTCAAGTACCAGTAGTCGTAGAGTAACGTTTAAGTACATAGTACATATAACTCAATGTAGTAGTAGTAGTTATTTTTATCTTAATATTTTAAAAAAGTATGGTATTTTGGGGCCAGCTCTTTTATATGAAAGTAATTTTAGAATAAAGGAATATCTACAAATATGCTATAATTATATACTATCCGCGCGCGACTTCGTCCGCGTGGAATTTTTTATCGCGGAACTCGAAAAATGTGTTAAGTTACTCCTGATAACCTCAGCTATCTGCCAGTGAGCGTCCTGTCAAAATCGATCCAGCCGTTTCAGATATTATTATATATTATATCATATATAGATTATCATCCAGACAGATAGATAGACAAAAATTATAAAAATTGTATTTTCGGAATCATCTGGTCTGAATTATCTCCCCTGATTTTTTTGACATTACAAATAGACACTTCGATTTTATTTATCTTTATAGATGTATAGGCATATTATATATTTGTTATATTATTATTAATTTATATATTATTCTAATATTTTTCTAAAAAAATATACCTTTATCTAACCAAAACGTTAATATCGTTAACGCTATTGTATTATTATTTGTAAATAAACTTTTTTTTTCAAATTGCGAAACTGGCAAACAAGCAGATGACCCAGCTCATGTAAAATGGTTACCGTAGCTTATAGATGTTTTAAACACCAAAAGCGAATGAATGAGTAGCTTTATTGCACATACATTAAAGTAAAATGGGCGGTCTTGTCCCCAAAGGCGATCTCCTCCAGACTACCCTATAGCGAAGCCAACGCACTGCCAGCCTAGTATGGGATAAATAGGAGGGGACGAAATAGAAGGGAAGGGATGGTTCTAGGATCCTCCCAATCTCTTGAACCGATTTTATTGATTTATGATTCTATCTGTGCAGGAACGGAGAAAGAATACAAATTCCTGCGGCCGGGCGGCCTGTCGTAAGAGGCGACAAAACAACCCACAACCAGGTGGTCTAAAACATGCCGCCATAACAACCTTGAGTTGTGTTCCAGCATTAGTGGCCAGGTTCCAGCCCCATCTACGAGTCCGGCAGCACATTGGTAGCACCTTTAGTGTTGCAAATGTTTATAGGCGATGGTAACCACTTTCGATCACAGTTGGGCCGTCAGCCAGTATGCTGAACTTCAGAAAAAAAAATTGTGTGTTTGAGTGAGTCCCCGGATGGTTTACATTGATTCACAATTGGAACCGGTAGGTGGCACTGGGATCGGGTCCTAGATTTTTTTTTAGGGCAGGACAACGCCGGGACCTCTAGTTTGTTATTGTTATAATTATGTTACATTATGTATAAGTCTGGATGAACTTCAGATAATCTCCTGGAAATAATCATCCCAAGTTAATGAGAGCGTAGTTATATGAACCCGTAGCGTAAAATACACGTGGAATATGTGCCATTAGCAATTTCACGACCCATTAAATACACAACAATAAACAACGTAAACAGAGCTCTCATTCATATTATTCAAGGTTATTTGAACACAATCATGTCTAACAAACAAATGTGTTCAAATATACGACAGAATAATTAAATTTTATCAATTGTGTACTTAAGCACAGTAAAAAGCAAATAAAAATTAACAAAAATGCGAATATAGATAAAAAACTATGACCAAAAAATATTACCGGTCGTCAGAATATGATATTTAAATGTATATATTCATCCATAAACCAACTATAAATTTATATATTTTGTAGATATGTATATTAAGTATACATCTATTTAATACAGAAAAATCCCGCATATATATATATATATATATATATATATATACATGTGTGTTATTAATGTTTTGGTTAGATAAAAGTATATTTTTTTTAGAAAAATATTAGAATAATATATAAATTAATAATAATATAACAAATAATAATATGCCTATACATCTATAAAGATAAATAAAATCGAAGTGTCTATTTGTAATGTCAAAAAAATCAGGGGAGATAATTCAGACCAGATGATTCCGAAAATACAATTTTTATAATTTTTGTCTATCTATCTGTCTGGATGATAATCTATATATGATATAATATATAATAATATCTGAAACGGCTGGATCGATTTTGACAGGACGCTCACTGGCAGATAGCTGAGGTTATCAGGAGTAACTTAAACACATTTTTGGAGATCCGCGATAAAAAAATCCACGCGGACGAAGTCGCGCGCGCAGATAGTATATAATTATAGCATATTTGTAGATATTCCTTTATTCTAAAATTACTTTCATATAAAAGAGCTGGCCCCAAAATACCATACTTTTTTAAAATATTAAGATAAAAATAACTACTACTACTACATTGAGTTATATGTACTACGTACTTAAACGTTACTCTACGACTACTGGTACTTGACTCGTTCAAGTTATGAGGTCATAACTTGCTACCCTCGTACAAAATTAAGGTGGTTTCAGCGCATTGCAAGCTGGTTACGCTAATTCTGCCGGTGTGTGTATTGTATATTAATATGTACAAAGTACCAAACAAGTTCGCCAGTTTACTAAACACTGGGCATTACTCTGGACTACATTCGCATTATTGTTTTTATTTAGATTCACGGACACACAAGAAAATCTCATAAATTTAATCCCCTACTTTACCTTCTTCAAGATTGTTTTTTTATTCGAAAAGTGGCCCCCAGAACACAATTTATCTTCTTGCCAAATTTTATTTACATCCGTTCAGCGATTTAGATACGACTTGTTAAGAAAAACTGATTTTTCTGCATCTATAGGTACTATTCATATAAGTTGTATTATCTTACGAAATAAAATGAATACATTTTTGCTTAAATTGTGTGTTTATATGGTTAATTTAAAACATTTTCTATATTAATATCTAATTTTAGATGTTCCTTAAATTGAATAAGGGCTGATTTTTTAACCATCAGATATAAGCAATAAATTTAAAAGTGAACAAAATCAACTGTTTTATCGCTACTATATGTATTGAAGTAATAATAATTACAATGAAAGAAAATAAAAGTAAATTATAAATAAATTACACTACAAAAAAAACTGAGAAATTAAATACTGTTATAAACATATTTACAAGTAAAATATGTAGTCCAGATCGCTGTCGGTGAGGAGCGTTCCCAAAATGCTGGCCGCATTCCCACGTGGTATGGCAACGCTAATCCGTTGCCCTAAATATAGGCCAGCCCTTTGTCACGCGAGACTTCTTTCAATCGCCTTGAAAGGTCTGGATAAAGTTGATAAGCCGCACGCACGTCCCCATGGCCCCAAAGTCTCAACCCCGAATACATGGATCAGTACATTTTATCAGTTTCAATGGTGTGCTAGGAAGCAGGATCTTAATCGTCATTATTTAAATGATTAGTTCCTATTTATTTCATTAAGTACCTTTTATGTAACTTAGATAATATTTATTACCTTTATTTATTTATTGTATAGATGACTGTATTTATTTTTTATTATTATTTCAATCTGTGTTTGTCAATTATTTAATGTATTTAATTAAATATTATTATTAATTATGTAATTATATGTTTGAAATTTGTTATTAAGGAATTCGTTTGTGGAATAATATGATTTGTCTATTAATAATTTCTTTGATCTTGTTTTAAATATATTTAATGGTATTGTTTTGAACGGTTTTGGTTGTTCATTAAATATTGCAGGAGGCATTTCGTAAACACTCTTATTCAACAGTGTCGTATTATATCTATCAACACAGAATACATTTGATTATCTTTTTCTCAAAATATCATGTCGTGGCGGTTTTATCTTAAATAGACGGGAGTTTATTTTAACGAACAGTGCAATCTCGTATATATACAGACAGGGTAAGGTTAATTTTTTTATAGATTGGAAATGAGCCTTGCAACTTTCTCTGGGACCCAAATTACAGATTGAACGTATACATTTCTTTTACACGGGAATAATGTAACGATATGTCATTCCTATACATGTACTATTATATTAATTTAGCGCTAATGCTACATGTCTAGGCCCCCATATACAAGTGGCATTAGCGCTGTGTGGTGTTTTGCTAATTCTGAGCTTGAAGCTCACTACAGGTCGGTCTTCAACTCTATTTTTCCACCGGTATTTGAAGCGAGGACGGATAGGCTAGGCTAGATCCAGATAAGCTTTCCTTACACTTCAATCCTTTTTCATCCGTTGTACGTTACCGGGCTAGCGGAGGCGGTGATATTTTATTTTTCGTATTTTGTTACACTCGGCCACGAGATTTTCGAATTCAAGAATGGTGCGAACCGACCAGCTGTTATCCTCTATACTTGTTGGGCCCAAAAATTTACAGAGAACTTTTCATTCTACTAATAATAGATTATTGTATAGCTACTACATAAAATAATAAGATTTCTTTAATGATTTGAACAAATCAACAGGGTGCCAACAATGGTATAGTTTAACCCTCATACGATTTGTTACGGTTAAAAAAGTAGTAGTAGTTTGGATAGTAGTTAAATATATTTTAACAATACAATAAATAATCTAATACAATAAAACAAAACTTTATTTATATTGTATTCTAATTTCTATCCATAGTCTGTCAAGACTATATGTAGAATACTAAGTCTAGATCACCGTCTTCTATGAGTAAGGTGCTGCCCGGAAGGCTGGCTACGCTTCCTCGCTGGATCGCCATACTGGTACTTAACATATTCTACGTAGATGATGTCGAAATGGTCTTCTTCAACAGCAAGTCCAACCAACAAACCTGACGAGAAAACTCAAGAGTGTGGCAGCAGGTTGAAAACATGGTGCAATAGCAGTCGATGCCAACTGTGGAGGTTGTTACTCTTGCCTTTCATCCCAATCCTGGCCCTGATCGTCCAGACGACTCTCTCTTTAGAAAACAGCGTTACAAATGGAAGGGATGTTGCTGACGTGGAAGAACAAGTAAGTTTTTAAGTGAAACTATTTTATCGATGTAGCGGAGAAAGGAGACGGACACGCTTTCAGGCGTTCTTGGCCCCAGATTGTAAAAAGATGAGAGTGATTTTAAGATTTCTTTTTATTATGTTGATATTTTGAATGAATTAATCGTGTGGTGTACGTGTTTTCATATTATTAATTGTTGAAATTCATTCACATGAATCAATTATGGTAATAGACAACTTATTTTATTTATGACCTCGTTTTTAAGACTTTTCCAGCTAGAATTTAGGGCTGATGTTTTCAACTTTGTAATAGAAAAATATAACGCTTTGTTTAAGCTATATATCTAACCTCATTACATTTCTTTAACCTAAAAGTCCCCGTCTCCTTTAGTACGGTATAAAAATGGAAAGCGTTACATTTTACCGTCACGAATGCACGAGTATATCAAAATTGGTACATACCTATATACTTATAGTTTAATACCACTGCTATGGGACAAAAAATATGTACTATACTTTTTTGAATGATTAATAATATCGGTCAGGTGCGTGGCACTCCACGAACTATGTTCCATAGAGATGACAGACGTCCAATATTAATGTCAATTGACAATTAAACCTCATTTAACCTGCTCATTTTAAATCGTCTATATAAATAATAATGAATAGTAGAAATGTATGTACTCGCATAACTTGAGAACGGCTTTACCAATTTTGATGAAATTTTTTGAGTATGTTTGAGTGGGTTCTCGGATGGTTTAAATTTACAATTGGAACCGGTACCGAACCGTCTGCCGGGACCGCTAATATAAAATAAAATGAAAATGATATGTTCTAATGAAGTTTCACTTCGTACATGTGTTTACAAATACACGCAGAGTATTTATTATTTACAAGTATTATAAAAAAATTACTGCGCAACCTTCTGTAGTTAATTAGAGTCATTATTCAATCAAATTTGACACAGCCTTATAGAAAAGAAAAACATGACTTTTTAACTGTCACGATTTACGAAATATGGGGTCATAAACTGGCTGGTCATTCGCCAAAATTATTTATTGGACAAGTTTTATGTACATTTTTTGTCAAAGAGATTTTTTCAATGGCTACTTGATAGGGGTTGACGGCCATTAAAAAAGAAAGCTGTTACGCAAATATAACTATACATCGGGCGTTTGAAGCATATTTGTTAGAAAATAATGTACCGTAAATCTTTTATAGATACGTTCCCATTTGCATAACTAAATCTTTACATGCAACTGTGTTTATGTAACGCTCTCTATGAAACGCAAACTAATTTTGGGAAATAAATATAATAATATAACTAACAGCCCATAAACGATCCACTGCTGGACTCAAACCTCCAACTATTGGGGAACTGACAGTATATCCGTCATACTTGTCCAAAGCGGTTTGGCAGGTTTGACACATCGGTTATCTGGATGTCAGGTTTCATCACGATGTTTTCCTTCACCGTTGTTAACACGTGGTAATTTTAACAAAATGCACATTAGGTCAGGAAACTGCCTAAGGCTAGCCAGTTCGACTCGCTGAGTAGCATCTGATCGACTACGCTGCGTAGCGAGACCTACGGGAGGAGAGACATGCCCGCGGTGAAAAACGTGCGCTCCCATCTCAACGGCGCTAGTGGCGGGTGGGAACTCTTCCCTAGGGGAGATTTCGGGAGCCGAAAGTCCACTGACGCCATTTGACGCCAACGCGTCCTTCTTTGGCGAGCATCATGCCCTCATAATATGAGAAGACAGCTTCCCAAGGATAAATAACATCCCACGTTACAGTCCGTTATCAAAAGTTCGTAGGTGCCATTGTTGGCTGGGCTATAAGGATGAATTGCTAGAGGAACTAGGGATCTGACATTTTGGGGACTATGGCGTCTGCCCGTTGCAATGTTCGGGTAACATGGATAAATGGGCAGACGATGACTCGCCACTCGCCACTCACTGCGTGGGCCCCCAAAAATGCCGTACAAGATTGGCCATCGCATATTATTATTATTATTGTATGGCTACAAAATAACAAATATTAAGATTTGTTAATGTTTTGTAAAAAACTTTTCAAAAACAAAACCGATTTTACACTAAAAAACCAAAACATAAATTTTAACCGACTTCTTTCTACAACATCTAGAAGTGGTTGCCAAATAAAACATAAGAGTATAACAAAACATTTACATAATATAGTAATTTCTATATTTTACTTGACACCGACTTATAGATGTTGTAGAAAGAAGTCGGTAAAATATTTATATTTTGCTTTTTAGTGTGAAGTCGGTTTTGCGTTTTTTTTTTGTTTGCGCAAATACTTAAATAGCTTCAGAAATAATATATTAACCACATGTAAAAATTGTACAACTGGCACGCGTATACAAATTTGCCATCTCACTCTTCGGTGTATATGCTCTTCAACAAGGGTTGCTCTGGATTTCATTGCGATCCACATATCAGATCCTGACTTGGTGATTAGGTAACTATCCCGGCAGTTTGAAAAAACAATTTGAAAATCGGTACGCAATTGACGGAGAAATCGCGTAACATGCCTACAAAAAAATTAAGCGCCTGTAGAATATGTAATACCAGCACGCGTATATAAGCTTTTTTTTGGAGAAATGTAGGCTTTAGGCGTTTTTTTAATAAAGATGACTTTCGATTTCTCTGGACTCCAATCATCAGATCCTGACTTGGTGACCATGGAACCGCCTCGAGAGTATACATACTTACGAATAAAGAAAAATATTTCAAAATCGATCTACAATTGATGAAGAAATTGCGTAACATGCATATAAAAAATTAGGCGCCTGTAGAAAATATAATAGATATATGCATATATAAAATTTTTTCCGATAATTGGGGCGCACGGCATTCTTCAATGAGGGTTATCGATGGGAGTACCTTGGGAGTATACACTTACGAGTAAAGGAAACAATTTGAAAATTGGTTTACAACTGACGGAGATATTGTATTACGAAGAAGTTGACTAACAATTTTCGTGGGTTTCTCTAATTCCTTGGAATCCACTCATCAAATCCTGACATGGTGACGATGGGACCAATTCGGGAGTATAAACTATCGATTAAGAGAAAAATTTTGAAAATCGGTCTACAATTGACGGAGAAATCGAGTAACAAACATAAAAAAAACCATAGAGATGAATTGAGAAACTCCTTCTTTTTGAAGTCGGTTAATAAAACAATAGGGTGCCAATCATCGTAGTGGGGTGCCAAAAATGGCTATACTCTCCCTTATATACCAAATTTTATGACATGAACAACATATTGCTCAATCTCTGTTACTACCTATACTTGATTATACTGATGCCAGTTATATCGACTTACTACAAGAACAACTGAACAAGCTCGATCGACTTCAAAATATCTGTATACGGTTCATATTTGGGTTGCGCAAATATGACCATGTTTCCGAATATCGCAAAAAGCTTAAATGGTTACCTATTCGCCTTCGCCGGAATGTTCACTTACTCTCTCTTTTGTACAATATCCTTTTTGATTCTCGTACCCCTCCGTATTTAAAGGAGCGTTTTGATTTTCTATATCTTTCTCATTCCCGTTATTTGCGCTCTAGTAATAATCTCTCCTTAATGACATCTGTACACACTTCTTCCTTCGTTGATAACTCTTTCACGATACAGGCTGTCCGTTTATGGAACTCACTGCCACTCAACATCAGACAAGCTAAATCCATATTGTCTTTTAAACTGATGGTTACTAAATATCTTTGGTCCTCACAAGTCTTAAACATGCTGCTGATTTTATATATAGTATGATACATTGTATTTTTGTATAGTATATAAAGTATATTATTAATTATTTTTCATTTATTCTTGGAATGTTTCTTATTACTTATTGTCGTCACTGCTACTGTTGTCTTAGTATTTTCCTTAGTTTGCCTGGAAGAGATCGCTTTAAGCGATAAGGCCCTTTGTTCAACATTTACTGTACCTAGTTTTAATTTTTAGTGAACAATAAAGTGTTTTCATTCATTCATTCATATTTGGCTAATTGACTAAAATGTTTGTCGACAAACAACTGTTTAAACACGGAACAATTAAGTTATGCTAACCCAAACAAAAGTTATCCATTTTCATGAGAATGAAACGACGCGACGGCTCGACTGGCTACAACTGACACTGACAGTATACTATGTGACATAAAATAAATTACTTTCATCCTACACCAAAAAATATAGCGAGACAATATTTCGCCACTGAATATTTTTGTAGGATATTTCATAAAATTTGAATAGGAAAATAAAATTATTAAGTAGATAGAAGGATGTTTGCAGATACTTAGGTCTCGTACTCACTATGCGGGTAACCGCAGTCCGCAGTATTCGATTTGCGGCTAGCCGGACGGTCAGCTGCAATCGCAACCGCAAAAGGCGATCAAGAAACCGGCCACGCGGTCGGAAACTAAATCATATAGTGTAATATAGCAAACGTGCGGCCAACCGGACGAGGCCGTAGCGTATCAAACGATCGGAACAGTTTATGGGTCTACAAATTAGTTTTACATATATACATTTCCTCACTTGCTTTCACTAGGACGGCTAAATGGACTGCGGCTAGCCGTATAGTGCCTGTCACTAAGAGATATATATATATATATATATATATATATATATAGATATATATATATGTATATATATATATAAGTAAATTACCTTGGAGACGTTTTTGCATTTGTAGTAGTATTTGTATATTTACAGGAATTCTAAATTTGAAATTTAAAATTCCTTGTACAATCAGCAAAAAGAGGTTCGTTACATTTTGATGAAGAAAATATATTTATAATCAAAAAATAGTAAAAGTCAAATAAATAATAATAATTTACATTGCTAATTATTGTAATGTCTGACTATTTGGTTTTAGTTTCATAATTAATTGATTTTATTTGTGGTTCATTCTTGTTAATGTTCAGTGTTATTATTTGTAGCTAATTGTTGTTATATAATATTAAATTTGTTAATTAAAAATAGTTCCAATGTTGAAACGTGGTCGAGGTAAGCTTTTTACTTCCCAAACTAAAAAAGTTTTGTATAATTTGTACAAATATTTCTAAAATAAGTGCAATAGAAATCCGAGCAGTATTGTGACTCCCGCTCAATTAGTTTCTAAATCAACTGGAATATCATTGACTTCTATCGGAAAGGTGCTATCAGAAAGCAAATGTCATTCTTCAGAACAGGGACCAAAAATTTATTATTAAAAATTATGTTTAATATTAATATTTATTTTTTAATATCGTTTAATATTATTAATTTCATATTAAGTACCTGTCTTTAGAAATACCTATATAAAAAGCATTCGTTTATTAATTTATGTTCTGACAGTACACTACTACAAACACAAAAACGTCTCGAAGCTAATTTACCTGTAGACATATGCACTTAAATACATAAATAATCCCTCGTATTTTTCATAGGGTTAGTTTTGCTTCATATTTTGTCACTATTCCTTTTAGAAACGATTCTTCAATCATCAGCTAAAAGTTATGAGTCGAATAAATTAAAACCAGAGTCTATTTATGCAACTGACATTTTTAATTTATCCATGCTATATACTTAATTCTATTAATAGTTTTATTCTGGAGATTGAAAAATCGGCCCTTAGACGTACAAGTTTGTTTAAAGTATTTCTTAATATGCTAAGACGTTGCTCGAATATTTTTCAAAACTGTATACGTTCGGTTAAACCACTTTGTACAAGGCAACTCGCGCATCGATATAACACTGTGCACGTTTCATCACGATGTTTTCTTTCACCGTTACCATGAGGAGATTGTAACGATAGGTTAGTAGAACAACTGCCTAAACGGTGACATAATAACAGCCTATTAAAGTCCCACTCCTAGGCTCGGGCCTTCCCCTATAGGACGGACAGTATGCCCGCCACACTTGTCCAAGGCGGCTTGGCAGCTTTGACACATCGGTTATCTCAATGTACAGGTTTCATTACGCTGTTTTCCTTCACCGTTGTTAGCACGTAGTAATTGTAACAATATGCACATTAGGTCAGAAAACTGCCTAAGCGGTGCATGCGTTCCGGCCAGGATTCGAGCCCGCGCCCTTTTTTGAGTTTGGGACGCGCGCGCTAGCCATTACGCTACCACGACTTGCAGGGAAGCGGTGACATTGGTTTTTTATTTGACCCTTTAAAAACTATATTGACAACGCCATTTTTAATATTTTTCTTATTCATACTTCGTTTTATTCCTTACCCTTAATTTGTTTTTTTATAACATAGTTTTTCTTACTATTCTGCTATATACTTAGACCATTAATCTATATATACATATAATAAAACTGTAGAGGTCAAATTTCTGTACAATGAGAAAAAAATGCTAAAAACCGAGTCATGGGGATGTAAGAAGTGAAATAGCACTAATTTAGTTTTTTTTTCAATATTTTTGTTTCTCTGTTTGTACCGGCTAATATCCGAAACGATTGGACCGATTTAAATGAAATTTTGTATGGTTGTAGCTTATATCCCTGGTCAACATATAGGCTAATTTTGATCCCGAAAAATTAAAAGTTCCTGTGGGAGAGTTTAAAAAAATATTTAATTACTTAAACAGCTTATTATAGAATTATGCACCTAATTAAGTATTGATACTGGCGGTGTCATCATCATACAATAAAACAATATATAAGTTTGGGGAAAAAGTTTCTTCGCATTTTATATAAAAATTCATAAGGTTTTTTTATAAAGTTTATTTACATTTGACTAAAGTATGTAGGTGCCATTTTGTTGGATAACTTTTTGCCATCTTGTGGATAGGGACGTGATCGCATTGCTATAAAACATTTTGGGACTTCTGATCAAAAAACTGGGACAAGTGGTTTTGGCAGTCCTCTCGTGATGTTAACCTGACACTGCCTAAGGAATTCTGCAGATACCGAAACAGGTGAAAATCTGAAGGTGCAAGGTCAGGACTATACGGCGGATGCATTAACACCTCCCAGCCAAACTCTCGTAATTTTTGCTGAGTGGCTAAAAATGTGTGAGGTTTAGCGTTATCATGGTGACAAACCACAGCCCTTCTGTTGATTAATTCCGGCCGCTTTCTCTCAACTTTTTGCTTTAATCTCATCAGTTGTTCGCAGTACAGTTCAGAATCGATGGTCCTGCCTGGCGGTAACAGCTCATAATGAATAATGCCCTTCCAATCCCACCATACACACAACATCACCTTGTTGCGAGTTAACCCGGGCTTCGCCACAGTCTGTGAAGCCTGGCCAACCTTTGACCACGATCTTTTTCGCACGTACTTGTCGTACGTGATCCACTTTTCATCACCAGTTATCAGCTTCTTCAAAAATGCTTCGGTTTCATTACGTCGTAATAAAGAATCACAAATGAGTACACGGTTCATTAGGTTTCTTTCAGTGAGCTCATGAGGCTCCCAAATATCGAGCTTTTTGTGTACCCAGCTTTTTTCAAATGCGCTAAAACCGTTTTGTGGTCAATTCCCAGTTCTCCAGCTACATCGTAACTACTAATATGCCGATCTTGCTCCACTTTTTCAAAGGTGGCATTAAATTTGTCCGTAACAGGGCGACCAGTGCGACGCGCATCTTTGATATTAAAATTTCCGGATTAAAAACGCTTAAACCAAATTTGCGCTACTCTCACAGATACTGCATTAGGTCCATAAACATCACAAATTTTTTTCGCGGCTTGTGTTGCACTTTTACCTTTTTTGTAGTAAAATTTTAAAATGTATCGAATTTCCTCATTAGATTCACTCATTTTAACAATAAGAAAAACAAATGAAAATCACACATTTTCCTAATTTGAAATTGGAATTGTCTTCTTTAAAATTAAAACTTTTTAATGATACCAAAACCACCCAGATACAAATGGTATAGCCAAAGAGATCTTATTACAAGTTCATACATACTATATGCGAAAAGTTCTTTTTCCCCAACCTGTTATACATTAAAAAACAATTAGGCTATATATCATTCCGCTTAGACAAACGCGAGTGGTGCATCAATGAAAATGTTTTAAAATCGGGAGCGATTTTTTAACTTACTTTTTTTTAAACTATTCTACGCGGACGAATTCGCGGGCAGAAGCTAGTGTATAATATTACAGTCTAATCGGTTTCCACTGTGTTCCGATTTTTTTTTTAATCTACGTTTTGTATCTTCTTTCTAATTACAATCTATGGGTTTTTACTTATTTGCTACCAATAACAACATATGATTTTATGTTCATAAAAAATCTTTACCGCCTAGTTTTTTGTATCTATTTGGCGAAGTAATTTGGGGCAGATTGTTTTCATATCTACCATGTTTATTCAGGTTAGCAGAGCAACGGAGCTTGGGAAGCTAGTCACCCGTCTTCAGCAAGAAAGGCAAGAAGTTGCCTTTTTTATTTTCACTAACGGAAGCACTTTGAGGTAGATTTTCTTGTTTATTCTAGGGCTAAATATATGTTAATTAATAATATCATATGTTACTTATTAACTAGAAATATGTAATATAATTAAGTTAGCCTTGGGCTGATGGTGTTTCGTACGGTGCATGAGAGTTCTGGTTATTTGTCAGGGTCGTTGGAAGTGGAAATCCATCGTCTTTGCCTACCCCATGGGAAACAGGTATGATAATATGTATGTATTTGCTAGGTGATAATCAATTCCTAGTATTTTTCTACTATGCTATTATTACCTATAATGTTTCGATTTTTTTTTATATTTAATAAAACTACATTTTAACGGTTTTAGGGGCGGTAATTTATTTGATTTTTATTATTCCCACGTTTCGGCCAATTTTCAGCAGCCGTGATCGCGGAAGACAAAGATGTCAAGTGTCAATGAGTATTGTTAAAGCTTTATTTAGCCTACCGCCAATTTGTTAATTTTAGTAATTTAGTTTTAATTTAGTTTATGGTTATTATTTACTCTATGGGAGCCTAAACTAATTTACTATCGCTTCGCAACATGTTGTGGCTTGAAGAGAAGAAGCGGCGCAAGAAACTCTTCAGAAAAGTGGCCGAAACGTCGGAATAAAAAAATAATAAAAATTAAATAAATTGCCGCGCTTAAAACCATTAAAACGTAGTTTTATTATGTATACTAGTCGCGAAAACTTAATTTTTTTTAATATCTTTATTTATTTAAGGGGTTCGTTTCAAAATAAAAATGTCACCCCCGTTATTCCGCTCAAAAGTAAATCAAAGTTAACATTAATTAGTCTCTATTCCTAAAGAAGTAATTTTAAACAGCACTTTGGCCTCATATTTAGCGGTGAGGCCAGAATACTGTTAAAGAATCCTAAATTATATGTTCTGGCTCCAAATTTGTTGCGTCCCTGAGGCTCGATGTGCTCGAATTCGCATCCAATATTTGATAGATAATCTTCCCTGAAAAAAAAATGTATTTGGCTTTGTCCAGGTCTAATTTAACGCAACGTTTTGCTGGAACGGACCTCGCTATACATCAAATGGGTGAGCTACCTATCCTTGTGTTCAAAAATAGATCTACACCTGTGGATGGAAGAGCCTTCCAGATTGAACTAAGCGACCTAAGGTAGGTTAATAACATTTCACTGTTGCTGGATTACAGCAGACAAGTTGACGGCTTACCTAACGGAAAGTTGTTACTCTTGTCTGTAGACATTGGTAACACCAAAGTTTGGAACCTGGCGGGGAATGCCGGAACACACCTCAAAGTTGTTATCTCGACATACTCTAGAATAAGGGTTGTAACCAGGAGGCGCGTAAATACCCTCCTGTCTAATTTCTATTACAACTTCCACACATAGATAGTTTGAAAAGATTGTGTTATTTCATTTCTAGACACAGAATCGACCAATTTTATTTGCACTTCATCGTTTGTTATTTTATTGTTTATTAAAATTAAAATATAACCGTTGTTTTTAGTATCGTAATTTCAAATTGTTAAATGCAACAGATGCTGTGAACCATAGTATTATGGTACACACCATACATTAATAGTACACAAATCCTAGAAGTTTCCAATACTATGTATAAATCGATCATATATTGCTTTTTTGTTGTTTTGAGAAACATATTTTTTTAAAAGGCCAGTTTCTATCTATATCTTATCCACTATTCACTTACTTGTCTTGCCATTGGTAGAAATTTGACATTACTTGTTTGAAACTTATGACAAATTTTAACTAGTGGTAAGGCAAATGAATGGTTAGTAAGATATAGGAACCGGCCACAAAATGACTCATAGACATGACTATTCGTGTGCTCCTGTCAATAAAGTACGAGATTGTCGTCCATACATTCTATCGACGAATATTTTGCAACATGATTGGTGTGATTTTAATGACGGCCATCACTCGTATTTGTAATTTAATTGAAATTAATTTATTGTAGGTATGTAGATGTTTAATTTGGCCGTAACTAGGATTAATCATGCTTAAACGTGAATGAGATTTTATTGATACTACTGGTCGCCCGTGGTCGAAATTCGATTATAATAATTTGTTGTCAAAGACTAAATATATACTTCTATAATCACAGATGTCGCCAAGGCTACACTGTTAATTTGACTTGAACAATAAACAAAAGAGTATGTATGCGTGTGTGTGTCAAATACATGGTAGTGTGTGTAATGTTTTATTTTATTGATTTAGTGTATTTTTATGCATAATTTTAAAAAATAGTAGCATTCGTCACTTCTTCTCTATATAAACTGTAAGTGTGCGAAATTTCATATTCCTCCGTCCGCGCAATTTTTTTAAAAAAGGGTACTAAGTTTTTGCTTCACGTATTAATATATAGATGTATATATGTTCCCATTGGTCATGTATTAAAGCTAGTCCGCACTGCGAAAATAATGGCGCGATTTTTTCTCGGTCATTCTGCAACACATTGAATCATTGCGCCGGGGGACGAGGGCGGTGCTCAGTCTGCATCAGCTTTCCTGGAAAGATGACGCTCTTTGCGCCTCCCGCTGCCGCAGAATATGAGTTAGACGCGGAAAAAATAATTACCTAATGCATAGAAAATCTCCCCTGACACCAACGCGTTTCCAGAATTCTAATAATTTATAAATTAAAATGAAACCTATCCTATGTCCTAAGTTGGAACAAATCCATCAAAATGAAAAAAAAATATTAAAATCAGTCGAGTACTTTCGGAGTTCATCGAGGTCAAACACTGTGACAGGGGATTTTTATTTATCTATATATATCCATATCTATATATGGAATTTTATGATGAGTGAAATAATACAATTGTAACTCAAAACGTTATAATATAACTTCGTTTTAACGGTTTTGAGTGCGGTAATTTATTTGATTTTTGTTATTCCGACGTTTGACCACTTTTCAGTAGCCGTGATCACGGAAGACAAAGATGTCATGTGTCAGTTAAGTGTAGTTTTATTATGTATACAAGTTGCTAAAACTTAAGAAAATATTATCAAAACATTATTTTTTCTTTTTTTTTACACCACCCTTGTATACCTTGTCTTCCATTCCGAACCGTTTCTATAATTAAAGTAACTTAAGTGTTCGTCTGTATATCATGTTAATGTTCAGCTCTGCGACACTAAGCTTGCTTTCCAAGATGAGTTTTAGCAAAACTACTATCAATTACATGTTTGTCAGGCGCTCTGATATTACTTATATGATTATAATCGTTGTGACTGTGTTTTGTGTTTACATGAGTATTTTATATTGGCAAAGTAGTTAAGTTCCCCCTATAATGGGAGGCCCGAGCCCAGCAGTGGGATATTAATGGGCTGATACTATTTACTATTCTATAAGTAGCTATATGTCTGTATGTTTATATTTCTTGTAACCCTCCTTATTTGGCCGCATTCTGCCGCTGTTACTGCGCACGTACCTACACATAATAATGTTTTTTTTAATGTAAGAGTAAACTCCAGTCCTGTTTCGGAGCTGACATACACAAGTTTTTTCGCGGAATGGATAGGAATTCACCAGGGGCGAATAGCGCCTAGATAAAACATAAATGCAATGTGGCTTCTATGAATAAATGCTCTTAAAGAAACTAGGGTCAATACCCCCCTAGTTACACTATAAAGTATTCTTATAATTTTAAATCCGTGCCTCACTCTGACTTCGTATAGGGCACGGCTCGCACGATGTAACATATGTCATCCCCATATTCTGTCCTAGAACACGATCCTTAGAAGTTGATTGAACTCTACATTTAAACTACAAAGACTGGGGTAATTTAATTTCATTAGAAAGCAATGAAATGCGAATAGTACCAATCAGTTTCAGTTACGGGTGAGTTGTACAAGTAATCTAGTTGTTTGTTTACCTATCCAATACTGAATATATTGGATGAACGGATTTAGTAGCACTTGATACGGGCATTGATGAAGAAAAGTGTATTCTAATAATAGATTCAGATAGATAAAACTTTATTGCTCACCAAAATAACAAACACAAGTAACCCCAGGGACCTAATTCCACTATCACAACCATGTCTTAATCGCCGGACACTATCCTCTCAATCGCAGTTTTCCTTGATTTCTGTATTTTGCTAATTGCAATGGCGTGCTATCTTTTATAAATATTTATAAGCGAAAACTCGCGAAATAAATGTTTAAAATTGATGGTAGCTTTTCAATATTTATTTCGGGTTACGCCATTTCTGCTAATGGTAATGCCAAGTTTTTTCTACTATTCTTCTGCTGCAACGATATCTAGAAGATATTGTGCATTTAGTAGAATACGAATTTTCGACATTATCGTAATAGAATCCTAGTTTGAATATCTTCGCAACGCCAAGATATTGAAATAGTAGAATCTGGCCCCAGGCAACCTAACTTATACTTATACTATATATACAAAAAATAAATGACGTTTATTAGTCTCACAAAAACTCGAGAACGGCTGAACCGATTTGCCTAAGTTTTGTGTTTGAAATATTTGTAGAAGTCCAAGGAAGGTTTAAAAGGTATAAAAATGAATCATACTAATGTATCGCGCATAACTTGAGAACGACTTTACCAATTTAATGATTTTTTTTTTGTGTGTTTGACTGGGTCCCGGGATTATTTATATTCACAATTGCAATCGTAGGTGGCGCTGGGATCGGGTTCTAGGATCTTCTTAATCTCCTGGACTGATTTTGATGTTTTTTTTTGTGTGTGTTAGAGTGGCTCCCCAGATGGTTTAGATTCACAATTGGAGCCGGTAGGTGGCGCTGGGATCGGGTTCTAGATTTTTATTTTTCAGGGCAGGACAATGTCAGCCGGGAGGACCTCTAATAGGATATACTTAGCTAATCTGGCGATCTAGGTGGTGCTCAAGTTTAGATGGTAATTCACAATATTTTATTTAGAACCAGCTGCGCATGCTATTGCGTCCGCGCAGAACTGACATAGTCAGGGTAGGTTACATATATACACGGAGCAGACGAAAGACATTTCCCGCCGCATTGGCAAATGGAAGGCACACGGGAAGTTTTAATGGATATTCCGGTCAATGATAACTTACCTCCACCAGGCTAACAGCAGGTCGGCATGTCCCATATGCCCTCACCGCGATCTCCACACGATGCGAAGTCCGCAAATGGATGTCTTCTTAAAAAAAAAGACTGACTTATCTATATTAATATTGTTACAACTTAAGTTCCGACAAAAACAAAATCCAGCTGCATATCTGTAAAAACACATTTTATTACCTGTCGGCGTTTGAACTAATTGTAATTCTTTTATGGTCGTCTTCTTTGTTTTACTTATATATTGGCATAGGTTTCTAGTATTGTGAAGAACAGGCTATTGTTTTCGTTTATAGCCGCTTGCAGGCCATTAGCCAGGTGTCACGGATTATAAAGTACAAGCTGATTCTAGGAAATTCCGTCCACGTTGCCGTGCAGGCTAATTTGCATTTGTGCTGCATAAAACGATGGCCTGATGGAAAGAGAGGGCAGTCGAGCGGGAAACACGATCAAAGCGAGGCGTGTGTACTACAATCGGGAATTTAATAGTGACGGTTTTTGCATGTTTTATTGAATTACGACCTTCTACATTACGTTTGGACTTGTTGTGTTCAGTTATATTTGTAGCTGTGTTATACGTGTTTGTATAGTTCTAATAAACTCTATAATAATTCTAACGGCATTTTAACTCGAGTCTCGCCACTCGTAACAATATTATAAAGAGGAAAGATTTGTATTTTTCTATGTTTGTAACGAATAAACTCACAAACTACGGTCCTTGAGTAATATAGGTTATATTTATTATAAGAAAAAATTAAGGATCCCTTCAATAATGTAACCCAAGGTGTAAAAAAATAGGCATAAAATGTCTTTCATCGCATGCGCTGCGGAAACTATTGATGATAGAACAAAAAATGTTCAATATTATAGAACATATCATCTATAATAAACTTCGCGATACCATATATCCAACTATTGTATTTACGTCACTATAACTACTTTTTTACATTTTAATTGATAGAAATGCTGACCAAAATCAGGGCATGTTATCCATATCTTTATATTAATCCTCATCCAAATAAACAATTTTGTGTTCAAGAATGTTTCAATACTTGTAGATTACTTTTGAATTATTCAAATCGGACATTACATTCAAAAGATATTACGAATTTAAAATTGTCAATCTAAACAAAATACTTGGCGCTGGAATTGGGTTCTAGGATTTTGAAGAAATTTTATGTGTGTTTGATTGGGTCCCGGGATGTTTTACATTCATAAGTAGACCCGGTAAGTAAGCTGGAATCGGGTTCTAGATTTTTATTTTTGCAGGGCAGGACAATGTCGGCCGGAACCGCTAATGCATTATAATATAATGAATCTGAAGAAGGGTCGAGTGTGACCAATGCGCTTAAAAATGTGACAGAATCGTGGGGGCTAATTCGGACCAGCAGATTCTGAAAATGGAACTTAATGGAATTAGTTTTTTGAAGTGAAACTTCTTTAGAATCATTGTGATTTGCAAATCGATGAAACGAAAAAGTGACACTAAAAAGAGATTAATTAACACATGCAATTCAACCTTATTTAATTCGAAATAAAACACATTTTTCTTTAGCCGTTAGGATTAATTTTCAATTTAAATACAACTTAAAAGGTTTCAAATGAATTTTAACTCCATGTGTATGGACTTAGGGCAGATATTCTGTTACACGTAGCTCAAAAGAACTTCTGCGTAACAGTGTATAAAATTTTAAATTTTATTGCAAGTGCTTTAAAAGTGTAATACGGATTGAATTATAGTATGTAGACGGATGTAGGCTTTAGGATTTATATTTGTATTAATAAAAGGTAGAGAAGAAGTATCTGTGAGAGTATTCTTTGAAGTTTCACTTCTACCTACACAGACACAAGTTTTTTTGTCTGCCTTTCTGTTAGAGCATCACGTGAAAACTATTGAACAGTTTGTAATATGTGGTCATACCGGCGTAAGCGACTTTCTTGCAGTTGCCTCCTGTGTCATGGACATGAAGACTACTGCGAATGCGGGAGTTCTTGACGCGGTCCTGGCGCGTGACGCCACACATCCACCGCAACATAATAATTTCCGTGACATGCTGCTCCTCTTTACATTGCCCAAATAAAAATCTACTTAGTATTCTTATAGTAACTTGATGGAGTTTTTAATATAGTGTAATGGATGTACGCGGTGACACTCCTTAATACAAATTATGTTTGTTATCGTTAGGGTTATAATCCCATGGTAAAAAACCACTCCTCTAAATGGATTTCTTAATGACTTACGGCGAAGTCATTTTGTATGACTTTCATGCATATTTTATTCTTTAATCAGCTCTGTCTGTGTGAAACGGTGTACATAGAATAGAAAGTAGATTTAAATTTAGACTTAAAATTTTGAATTTATTACGTACGCCGTAATATAATTTACTTGCATTATGCACTGTCAAGAACACCAAAATATTAAGGTAGTTATATTTTTGGAAAATTTTGGTTTAATTATTCTACGAGAAATTCATGTTTTGGTAAATCCAAATTTTCTGCAGTATTCGAAAGGAAGTAATGCCACTATTTGCCTTTCTTTTTTGTCCTGCCAATATAACTTTATATCAATCTTTTTTCATGATCATCACTTTCAAAGCTTGTGTGGCAACTCGAAAGGTATAATTTCACTAAACAGTACACATTCAAATAAACAATTCTTACTTAAAAAACAATCTTTGTCCTAAACTATTGTTTAGTTTCCTCCAATATAATAAATTTTACATAGCAATTTTGCACTGGGAAGCATCACCCTACACGTTCTCCCAAATACTTTAGCCACCGTCATACAGTATTGTTTATTATTTCATGCTGAACAATGGTTGTTGAGTCATGGTAACCCCATCTCTTTTTCAAACTTCAGTACACATTCTTGATACGCATATATTTCCTTTTCTCTTTGTATACTAGTATGTATGTATATCTCTGTGGCCCCCAAAATTATGACTTACTTAACAAAGATGCCGCCATTCTGTCGTCGGATTCTTTTTGCGGTGTTAAATAGACAGACATATAAGAAATAATAAGATTTTTGGCAAGTGCAGTGAGTTGTTGAAACAAACTAATTGGCAGCCGCCCTGAAAAGTGATTGTTATAGTTTGAATGATCGATTGCGCTAGTTTCAAGATATGTGCAAGATATATACTTTTGAAGCCAAAGGCGGACATAATGTTTGGACATAAGTTTGGGTAAGCCTGTCTAATTGTACTTATTTATTGTATGTGCCAGACATTTACACAACAACTGAAAGTAACAAAATTATACTATTATCTTCAGCAGTTTCGTATGTACGGAATATCCGGGGTTTTATTAACTTCGGATCCGCGTAGACACATACAAATATTGACATCCCTCATATGAAGTTAATGTTTGAGATCCTCGTAAAAATCTATGGAAAGTAACACTCATAAGTATCAGGTAACTTCTCCTTATGGTGGCAATGACCCAGCCCGATTACACGTGTGCCTTATGTACATAAGTGTGCCTTGCCACTCTAGTTACATTGGGAAAAGTTTTGTCGATAAAAGATATTTGCCTCATTAATAAGCCAGTTAAAGTAATCACCAAGTGAAGAGAAAAAGAAAGAAATAAAAATTGTGTGTGCGTGTGTACAGTTCACAGGCAGTATAGAAGTGAAACTTCGGAGAATATACTCACACCTTTAGCGTACATCCGTCAACATATTATAATTCAAAATAAACTTCTTGAGTATCACTTTCAATTTTTCACAGTTTTAGTCTAAAAATATTATTATCAGTTTATTTCGGTCCAAATTAGACCTATGTTTAATCATCGGTCTTATTGACTCTCTTATCTCTCGCAGGCTTAGTACTATAGATTTATATGTTTATCTCTTTTTAGGTGTCGCTTTTTCTTTCCATCGAATTTCAAATCACAATGATAAAAAAAATATTCACTTTTAAAAAAAATGTCAAGAAGACGATTGCAAAACATCCCTTTTAATTAATAATATCTGTGTATATCTGTCACAGAAAAACCACTGGTTTTTTTTTTGCTGAAATATGATTTATATATAGTTTCAATATATAGCATGGAAATGGAATACTTTTTATCCTGGAAAATGGAATAGTTTGTGATATATAATTAAGTAAATCTTCCAGGGCGAATACCGCCTAGCTAGAAATTTATTACAATGTAACCTGTGTGAAAGCTTGCTGGCTAAATAAACAAGGTATTAACTAGAGCGATGCAACAGCAACACTACCTATTGGTTTTCTTTTTCCTTCTCATTACTACAAACATCATATTGCACAGTGCGCTCTTTAAATAAAATTATATTTATACTAAAAACAAGTAGGTGTTTTTGGATCCTACTTTTAACAAAATCCTACACATGGGTTACGTACTAGGTTTGGTCCGACGCCGCGGGGAAAACTTTAGTATCACATATTAGGAAAAAACATAATATATTAAATATATAACAAACAATAGCTCTCGTGATGTTAGCAAATTGGTTCAATTCAGCAAATGCCTGGCACAAGTATCAGACGCAGATTTTCAACTGCACCCTGGGAAAGATGGATATCGGACTGTTATTAGTTACTTGGAGTGGAGACCATGTCTCGGCAACCGTAGCGTAGGACGCCCGCCATCCCGGTGGACTGACGATCTGCGCAAGGTCGTCGGCAGGATGAGGAAGACGGGAGACCGGGATATGTGGCGCGTACTTAGGGAGGCCTACGTCCAGCAGTGGACAGAGATTGGATGAAGAAGATTTATTTACCACAGATATATTGTTGCGGACATAATCACCCCCTGACCTCTCCCCCGGGAATCCCGTACCCCCACGTCCCGCTTACCGCGAATATGTAGCTCGCTCCGTTAGTTGCTAAGCGTCTGCATTTTTTTAGTACCTTAGTAAGCACGGTGCGAGCCGTCAGCAGATCGTAGTCGGTCAAATAAAGTTTCCGAACAGGGAATACACACAAGGAAGATTAAGAAGACCAGGAAGAGCAGGAAGCATTCTTAAGACTGAACTCTCAGCGTGACTACGTGGATCTTGTGGGCCGCCAGTGTACTGTGATTAGTGCCACTCGTATTGATCGGTGTAATCGACACAATTAGTGCTATCTATGTTTAGTGCAACATCCGGGGCTAGTGCTAAGTTGTGTTGGTTAACCTCGAACGTGCCGTTTGATACAGTAGTGTTGATCATACCTGTTGCTGTTGTAGCACATATATAAATAAATACAGTCCATTGCTAAGGGTGTTTTATTCAGGGCGACCCCTGCGCCGCCACACCCAACACATATATACATAATTATACTTATCTATCTAAATACATGGAACTACTTTGGTCCTTGATGAAGGCTTTTAGTATTATTCACTTGTTTTTTCTTATCATAGTGTATAATTATGCCATATTATTTCATCATCTATCTCTGGTTAATTTTCTCAATGCGAATCTGTGCTGAGTACGTATCTAAAGACTGACCCCCAAGATTGACTAATAAAAAAGATTACACACGGTGACGAATATTATCACACCAGTCCAGAACATTCAGCGAAGTGACGTAACGCTACTATCAGCACAGGTCTGCATTGAGAGAATTTTCCAGAGATAATGGAATGATATGGCATGATTAGGATGATTTAAAAATATGTTTTAATTATACTATAATTGAAAGTAGGTATTACTTGAGATTTTTATATAAACAAGAACAGACTGGTTAGGGTTGTCAATCGTACTATAATATTTATAGTATCGTACTATATTTTAGCCAATTGTACTATATGTACTACATTTTCATCGCTAATTCAATTATCGCCCTTTTAGTTCAGATACTTATAATTATTTTTTAACAAAAGATCTTTGTTGGTCAAAGCAAAAAGTAGCAATAAATAATAAAATAAATAAAAATAAAATTCATTTATTTATAGCCACAATGCATAACAATGGAAAATAATAATAATTCTGTGCAGTGCGTCAGCTATCAAAATTCCGAACTAGGATTCAACCTGTAAATTACAGTTGACTTTGGCAATTTTCGGTTGCAGCGGAATGCAAAATACAATAAAGGCTATATATAGTAAACATTGCAAAATTTTGAAATTCTCAACCCTATACTAGATTACTGCACTAATAGGGTTCAGATGAATAACTAATTAATATATTAAACTAGATATCCAAACAGTCGTATAAAAAGTAGAAATCTATTCAAGTGTTTGCTCAGGTTGCGTGTGCATGCGTGACACACATGGAAAATGCAATAATAAAATAAATAACATATATAATAAATAATGAAAAATAAATGGGTACTCTTTCTCACCTAAATTACCCAAAAGTACTATCTGTTTACATCTTAAAAACAAAAATATTATATTTTATTCAAAACAAGGTTGCTGCCCTAGGACTGGTGGCCAACTGTGAGTGTAGAGTGTGTCACGAGTTACGTTTTTTTATAGGGCGACTGTAATTTTTAAGAGAGACTTGTGATCACTGTCTGTCTGATGTACGACGGTATAGCTGACACTCCCCATAGAACATAACTTGTAACAATATCTTATACTTGATATATGAATTAGATGCAAATATTAATTATAGCTTTTATAATAATGTTTAATGACTCATTAGAATTATGACGTCCTAAGGCAATATTCTCATACCTATCCGTGCAGAAACAGAGAAAGAATACAATTTCCTACGGCCGGGTGGCTTGTCGTAAGAAGCGACAAAACAACCCACAGCCAGGTGGTAGGGCCTTTGCCAGTCTGGATGGTCGAAAGTATGCCGCCATAACAACCTTGAGTTGTGTTCCTTTAGAGAGCAGCAGCCCATTTGTAGTAAGCACCTTTAGTGTTGCGAATGTCCATAGTAACGGTAACCGCTTTCAACCAGTGGGCCGTCTGCCTGTCTGCTGAACTCATGCAATAAAAAAAACAAAATCAAGAAGGCTGTGACGTTATGTGCAATGATTAAAAGTGTCTCAGTGGACTTGACTGCCACAACCCAATTAAATTCGCGATGTCTTTAACTTAGTTCACATAATTTTATGTAATATTTTATCATTTACCTGATGTTTTAAAGTTATGTACTAAGCATTGAGAGTAGTGAAAAGTATGCCCTTAATATTAAAATTTATTCTAATTCACAGGTCAAGTATAATATATTGCTACAAGTTACTTTCTATGGGATGTGTCAGCCATATCGTCGTATTTGAGATAGTAGGTTTTTTCTTCTTCTTTCTTTCTTTATTTATTCGGGACTTTTGCCACATAGGCATGTCAGCCCCATCATCTCCTAACCATACTATAACTTATATATTATAATTTAAATAATAAGCTTGCTAAGAAAATAGCCTTTTTTGAGGCTGCCTCTGCCTAAAATTCTATAAAAATATCTACATCAAAATGATTCAGTCCTAACTCCCTCATCAGTTGTTCTCTGCCATCTTTGTTTTTGCTGCATTCCATTAAGAGATGTTGGACATCCTCACGAGTTCCACACAGTAGGCAGTTAGAAATCAACTTTGCCCACGAGATGGCCAAAACTTTTTGTCGGGAAATGACCTGCTCGGATCCTATTCAGCAGCTTTATTTACGGCCTATTTAATTTTCCTACAGAAAACCATGGAATATGAGGGGGTTGAGACTGTATGGTTTTGTACCATATGCCTTTTTAACCAACTTCAAAAGGGTGGAGATTTTCAATTCGTCTGTATGTTTTTTTTGCATATTCCTTACTCAATTTCTCCGTCAATTTTGGACCGATTTTCAAAATTTTTCTTTTAATCGAAAGGTTATATATACCCCCAACTTGGTCCCATAGTCAACATGTCAGGATCTGATGACTGGATTCCAAGGAATTAGAGAAACTCACGTAAATTGTTAGCAACTTCTTCGTAACGAGATATCTCCGTCAATTGTAAACCATTTTCAAATGGTTTTTTTTACTCGTAAGTATACTCCCGAGTTAGTCCCATAGTTTCTCAGTCAGGATCTAATGAGTGGATCCCAGAGAAACCGAGAGTTACCAAAAAAAAGCTTGCCAGTATTACACTTTCTACAGGCGCTTAATTTTTTCGTATGCATGTAATATTTCGTATGCACGCGATTTCTCCGTCAAATCTGGACCGATTTTCAAATTGTTCTTTTTAACTCCTAAGGTGGTCCCGTAGTCACCAAGTCTAGATCTGATTTGTGGATCGCTAGGAAATCGAGAGCAATCCTTGTTGAAGAGCACACGGAAGAGTGAGATGGCAAATTTGTATACGCGTGCCAGTTTACAAGTTCTACAGGTGCTTAATATATTATTTCTAAAGCTATAGAAGTATTTGAGCAATTAAAAAGTAAGTTTTTTTAAAGAAAAATAAAACCGACTTCTTTCTACAGCATCTAGAAGTCGGTGTCAAGTAAAATATAGAAATTACTATATTTTGTAAATTTGTTGTTGTACTTTTATTTTCTATTTGGCACCCACTTTTAGATGTTGTAGAAAGAAGTCGGTTGAATATTTTTTTTGGTGTTTAGTGTGAGGTCGGTTTTTTGTTAAAAAAAACTTTACTTCTCTCATCAAAGTATTGTTTGAATTTAGAAAATAGACAGTAGGTTGCTGAAGTGGACATATCAATAAATCCAGTCCTCCGTCGTGCTCAAAGCCGATCTCGGTGGAAGAGAGTAATTATTCACCGCCATCAAAGTCACGGTCCTCAGCAGTGAAGGAACAATTTCAAAAAGTCATTATTTAGTATCCTTTTTTCATGCTACTAAGCAGCCAAGAATTGAACAAGTAGTATAATTGCAAATTAAAGACAAATACCAACGTTACAGCCGCGTAGGTGTGTCGTCATAATAAAAAATCTAATAAAGATTTTTATCGACTCATCGAGAGACGCAATAAAATTGCTTTATTAGCAGTAAAATAAGTGAGCAGGTGATTTGTCAGTTTACTTAAGCTAGCCTCACCATATGAACCTCTCTGTTATTTTTTTTTATCTAGCCGTTATTTACACTATGGTCTTTCATCTACTAGTAGCAGATCGTAGATGTGGACAGATAGTTAATAACTTAAGCACATCACTAGTGACTACATATTTATATTTATTTATTCAATAAAAGTTTTAAATTGTTTTTATTTATTTCACTTCACACACTTTAGTTATTTATCCAATAATTATATTTTAAGTATGAGATTACGTTTCAATGACACTACGACAGGTCTGTTATTTTTCCAGTGTTGGCCAGGTGACCAAACTTTTCAAATGTAGAACGCTGAAGTTTTCCTATACGGTCATTTTTTACACGAGGGGAGACCCGATTTTTTCCCTACGCGCGGCTGATGGCCCTCACATCAAAAAATCGCGGCCGGTATGTGAGATTCACCAAGTCAAGGTGGCCCTAGTACCTTTAGGCAGAAGTAAAGATAATATTGTCATACCACAGTTAGGGATACCCAATAAAAACCTTCGGTATTCCATCCTTCGTCCTTAATACTAAGACCACCGGTATATGGCCAAGCCCCTCTACTGGACCTGGCAGGCGGTGGCCCACCGGCCTCATCCACTGCCGAGGAACTACTTTTTTTCTCTCGGCATCTTTATACTCTCATTGCGTGGGGCGGTCTGTAACGCGCCCCACCGGAGGAGAGGTGAGCGCACGGAATACGTCGCGCTCCCATCTCGACGGCATAACAGCGGGCGGGGAACCTTTTCCCCATGGATGCTCACGGCGGTCGAAGATCCAAAGGGAGCGGAGCAGAAACGTGCGCTCACGCCTCTGCTCCGCCTCCTCCTTAGCGAGCATAAAGTGCTTGCAGAAGGAGGAGAAGGCGTCCCATCCGGTACGGCTCCAGACCATGGCGCGAACCACGGCCGGAAGCGAGAGGTCACATCCGGTAACTGCGACAAGGTCGCGGCGCTACTTTGTCTAAGCCGGACACGCCTGGAGGGTTTCCTTTACGGCCAGCCACAATTTATTTTCTGCTTCCTCTTTTAATATCTAAAATTTGCATTTAAGTAATTTATACTTAGATATTAGTATTTTATTAAACTACATACCAACACTGTTTAGAATGAGATAGTGTCATCTAAAGGTCGCCTGGAAGAGATTGCTCAAGGCCGCCGATTGTACTACGTTATAGTATTTAAGATAATTATAGACAGATGTGTTTCCTTCTTATGTTTGTGTATAATATAATGGATTGAGAAAAATCTATATTAACGGGAGCGAAGCTGTGAGTAAAAACTGATATTTTATACTCACTTTAAATTAATAAGTTTAAGGATTGGAATCAAAGAACAAAATGAACAATTTGAATGTCCAATATCAGGCTAAACCAAACATTTGTCGGGTTTGTTCAAATATTGGACGCTATTGGCAAACCAATTTGTTTTACACTAGCTACGCTCTCGACTGTTGTGGGGGTTTAAGTAAATGTGTGGTGCGTCGATAATGGTTGGATAGTATCGCACCACTGGCGAGAGCCTATAGCTCAATCGCCCGAGAGGGAAGTATAAAATAAGACGACGAGTTGATGTACTCTTTCAGTATAGTAATTTCTTTTTTCAGTATAGTGATGTGCACACCAGTATTGTAATCAACATTAAATATTATATTTACACGTTTATGAGATTGGATATTTTGACAAATGCCCAATCTTATCGGCAGCTCTAACACCGATATCTCTATTACCTGTATAGCATCACGTTCATGTATTTGCCATGGTGTTTAATTATGTCGATGAAACGTGACGCAACAACTATGTTTAGGGATTTTACTTGATTCTGCTGCATCGCTTTCATGGCTCAGGATAAAAGAATATTCTTAAACCTCCAGTCCCTCATATCACTCAACCGATTCGCGCTAGCTTAGTAGCCAAGATATCGGTTTATCATAACAATGACGTTGTTTCAAACCAGGGTTTTTTTTCGTTTATTCAATAACCGTGAGCTGCCCGCGACTTCATCCACGCTTGAATTGAAATTCTCGCGGGATTCCCGGAACGCAAACTACCGCAGCTATCATTTCAGTGAAAACTGTGTCGCAATAAGCTAATTTTTATACATTCGAACAACTTCAAACCGCTCCCGGCAAAGTTCCCGCGAGATTCCCGGGATAAAAAAGGTCACACATTTTCTTACATTAAATTTGCAATCGATCACTAAAAAATGACACTGGAATTCGAAATTGTTTTTTAATCTAGCCATTTAAATCTAGAATCTTTAAAATTTCCGTGGGATTCCCAGAATAAAAAGTAGCGTAAAGTTTAAGTCTAAAAATTTGCTGTCGATCTGCGTAAACCGCATCGAAATCGGCCCAATAGTTTTTACGTGAATCCCGAACAAACAGACAACCTAAAAAAATTGCATTGTGTTCTCCATCGTTCAGTTCAGACGTTTCATGGGCGTCGTGATGAACATTCCCAACACATTGTTAACAACCCCAAATAGTAACGCAGAGGAAAAGCCGCGGCGTGAAGTTCCCTCCAGAACGTCATTGTACGTATACTAAAAGTTATTAAAGAACCTCTGTTTATTGGAGCGTGATAGCTCAAGGCAATGAGCATTATATTTCCTGGCGATCATTACAAGCAAATGTTGCCGAGCACCTTCAAAAACTTTAAAACAAAGCTTTGTTTTAATTGTTCTCACAGTTTTAGGTTATTCCCATAAATAATTAAAATTATGAGTCACAATTTAAAAAGACAACTCAAAAATGTTGTGATATTTAGTCATTCTTTTCAATGGTTGGGGGATCCCAAACTATAGCAATTTTAGAAGGGACACGTGTATTTGAAAGTACTAACTTGTGGAGACTATAATAATAATAAAACTGGGGCTTCCCCGTGGCTTCGATTGCGTGGACTTTTGCTATAAATCGCACGGGAACGTTTGCATTTACCAGGATCAATTGAAAGCAGTTATGTGACGGAAAGTAATCTATAGGGTGACAGATTTGCCATAGCTAAGATATTCAATAAAAATTGACAGGTCTGTTAAGCTCATATTGGGCGGTTCATTTCTCTTTCAATTTTGATGAATCAACCAAAAAGACCGGTATAAACATAATTTTCAGGGCATTCTTAAGTGTATTAGCAGCTGGGTTGTGTAAATTGGTTTGTGTACATTTTTAAGGATACCTAGTCATATCGAGCCTGTACCGCCATTTTTTCGTAAGCGACATTTGGACCTAAGTATATATTTTGTTTCAGACACTTAGTGTTTGATTCAGTAGGGTCTAATCTAACTAAATGTGTTGAAACAAAATAATAGTTTAAAATACCTTTTCTAGTAAAAATATATTTAGGTCCAAATGTTGCCTACAATAAAATGGCGGTTAAAGATAATGGTAAAAACGAAACACTTATTCATTAGTCAAGTCCGTCTCTCTGTCTTTATGTCACAGTCTAAAAACTACTGGGTTTATGTGGATGAAATTTGACAGGAAGATGTAGTACATATGATGCTATACATTGTTATTATATATACATTGGCTATATATACTACTTATATATACTTTGAGCTGTGTTCCGGTGGCCAGGTTCCAGTCACCATTTAGAGATCGGTAGCACATTGGTAGCATCGTTGTTGTTACAACTGTCCATAGGCTATGGTAAACGCTTTCCATCGGCCGACTGCCTGTTTGCTGAACTCATGCAATAAAAAAAAACATAGATATAGTATATTTAAATATCTTTAGTCAGATCTTGGAAAATTGTGATGTTCTTTAATGATTTTTTAATTGGAATAAATCGGCTTGCACCTTTTAGGCCCTGCGCACGGGTGCTACGCACCCTTTGTATCTCTGGTTAAAGACGATTATGGTAATCTTGAGTCATTGAATGTCATTGAGTGTCCTCGCATTGCTAACATTAAAGGGATCAATCAAATAGGATCCATTGAAATTGAATTGGCTCAGAATTGAATTGGCATCGTCTGGCCCATTCAAAAACATTGAATGAATCAAAATGTTTATATAGAGATCACTTTGTTTGTTCATCTAAATTAAAAGATAGAAATCAATCGTTTTATATCGGCTTGTCCTTTTATTTCTATCTTTTCAACCAAATTGATTCAATTTGATGGATTATTCAGAATAAATTTCAACTTATGTAAAAGCTACTATTCACACGATGTTTATACATAAATGATCGTTTTCGAACTCTTATCTTTCAATCTGAATTTTTGTCTCGAATAGAACAGAACCACATACTAGCATAATGATAACTCCGCTTATTATTACTATCAAATCAGAAGTAAACACTTGAATGATGATAAGAATTCTATGCCTCTGCTCCTATTTTTGATACAACAATAATATTTGATAATTTAATTTCAAAGTGTCACTATGTATCATAACTGTTATGTATTTTACACGATTCTCTATGGCACGAATAAACTCATGAGGTTTCTGTGCCACAGTCGATTGTGTTTTATGTATATGAATGTAAGCATATTGAAATGTTTGCAATGTAAATGTTATTCTATAAGTTTGATTCCTTGTCTTAAAATATTTTTTAACAGATCTAGCATCAATGCGGGTACATCGATGACGGAAGCTGTGGAGTGGTATACCAATGCCAACGCAGCTCTTCTCAACCACCTGACCAAGGAGATTAAGGACACAGACAGCAGCACTATATGGAGGTACGGCAGAATAATCAAGAGTGACAAAAGCGATAGGCTTTGGAAAATCGCTTAGTGAAATTGACACGTGTCTAGATATACTGGTACTTGTAAGACATACTATAAATTTCCACTTTATTTTGATACTTATCATCATATGAATCTGCGATAACGACCTTTCTAGGCCATCTGTAGGGTTATTCATAAACGCCGGGAAAGATTCCGTGCCCGAACGGGAAGCTTCCGAACGAATCAATTTGCAATCCGACGGAACGTGAAACACTATTAACAAATCTTGTCGCAAACACAATCTCCAATGAGTTCGTTTCACGTTCCGTCAGATAGCAGATTTATTCGTAGTAGTAAATAAGAATACCTAGGTATTCTTATTTACTACTAGCGGTCCCGGCAGATATTGCCTTCCTAGAAAAAAATTAGAGCCCGATTATACAGTAAATTAAACTAGTGGTCGCCCGTGGTCGAAATTCGACCATAATAATTAATGTCAAAGATTGTACTTCTATAATCACAGATTTCGCCAAAGCTACACTGTTAATATGACTTTAACAATAAACAAATAATTTAAATTAATTTTAAAAAAAAATTGCATTCTGCACTCCTCTATTTCTATACATATAATAAAATTGTAGAGGTCCAATTTCTGTACAATGAAAAAAAATGCTAAAAACCGAGTCATGGGGATGTAAGAAGTGAAATAGAACTAATTTAGATTTTTTCAAATTTTTGTTTCTGTTTGTCTGTCTGTTTGTACCGGCTAATCTCCGGAACGATTGGACCGATTTAAATGAAATTTTGTACGGTGCTAGCTTATATCCCTGGTCAACATATAGGATTTTGATCCCGAAAAATTAAAGAGTACCCGTGGGATAGTTAAAAAAACTTTAATTACTTAAACAGCTTATTATACAACTTATGCACATAATTAAGTATTGATATTGCCGGTATCATCATCATACAATAAAACAATTTGTACATTAAAAAACAATTAGGCTATATATCATCACGCTAAGACCAATAGGAGCGTCGCACCAATGAAGAATGTTTTAAAGTCGGGAGGTTTTTTTAACTTACTTTTTTTTAACTATGCCACGCGGACGAAGTCGCGGGCAGAAGCTAGTAAACTATAAGTGTGCGAAATGTCATACTCCTCCGTCCGCGCAATTTTCGTAAAAAGGGGTAGAAAGTTTTTGCTGTGTTTTTGATTCACGTATATATAGATTATAGTTTAAAAGCAAACTGTATTGGTTTATTTTTCTATTTTTAAGAATAGGAAATTGTAGTGTGTAATCAGAAAAGGTAATATCCGATTTAATTAAAGGTTAGTATCAATAACCCAGTTTCTCTGAACTTGATTGCATCTACATTGCGTCATATTATATCGAGGGATAATCGAAGATCAAGCTTTCAAACCAATTAACCTCAATACTTGACGTTAGTTGAAAACGGAAATTGATTTTCTACCAACATAACCTCGAGTAGAATAAGAAAACTTCTTCAACTTCGAAATTTAATGTAGATAAACAATAAAACTTTTATAGGTTTTCGAATTCAAAAGTTTTTCCTCAAACTATGTTCCACTGGAGACCATTTTTCGAGATTAATTAAGTCTAATTCCTATTCTATAGCTAAGAAATTATTTTATTTCATATTGGTCTATCTCAGACTCTTTTTTTTAAGTACAGAAGTATATTATATTACTACCTTTATCCGTGCAGGAACGGAGAAAGAATAGAAATTCCTGCGGCCGAGCGGCCTGTCGTAAGAGGCGACAAAACAACCCACAGCCAGGTGGTAGGGCAATTGCCCGACTGGATGGCTACCACCCCTGGTCTAGAGTATGCCGCCATAAGAACTTTGAGTTGTGTTCCGGCATTAGTGTCCAGATTCCAGTCTCCCTTAAGAGAGCATCTTTGGTGTTGTAAATGTCCATAGGCGATGGGAACCGTTTTCCATCAAGTGGACCGTCTGCCTGTCTACTGAACTCCTGCAATAAAAAAAAATAGTAACATTGCACAACAAGAAAAAGTAAATAAATATAGTGTAGTAGTAATGATAAAAACCGAAGCATTACTTTCTTTCGATTTTTTTCATTAATTGCCTTTGCGTATGTCACTGAGATTTAATAACAATATTTAACAATACATACATACATATTATCACGCCTGATTTCCATGGGGGTAGGCAGAAACGGTGGATTTCCCCATGGATCCTGACAAACAACTTACTCATTTAGTTGAATTATTGAAATCAATAAAATATCCAAATTTCAATAGAGAAGATGGTTGGCAAGTACCACCTGTTTGGGATCCGACCAACAAAACTATTAAGGACCAAGCCCAGAAAAACCAACTGCCTGACCTCAAAACACAGTGAACTCCTCATGCATGCACCGGAACACAAACCACCCGGATTGATAATTTCTTATTATTTTACCTCCCACCCATTTTAATATTATATAAAGATATTAGAGCTAGGCATGTTTGCTGAAGAGTTTCTTGCACCACTTCTTCTCTGCAAGCCACATGTTACGAAGCGGTGGTAAATTACATTAAGCTCCCATAAAATTAATAATAACCGTAAACAAAATTAAAATGAACAAGTTGGCGGTAGGCTAAATAAAACTTTAACAATACTTATTGACATTTGACATCTTTGTCTTCCGTGATCACGGCTACTGAAAAGTGGCGAAATGTCGGAATAATAAAAATCAAATAAATTACCGCATATTAATAAATAACGTAGTTTTATTATTGAACAACTTTCGCTTCAGTTTCTTCCAATTTATATAACAATAATGAAATACTATCCATGCAGGAGCAGAAAAAGAATACAATTTCCTGCGGCCGGGAGGCCTGTCGTAGGAAGCGACAAAAACCCACAGCCAGGTGGTTGTGGGTTTGTATTTGTATTTGCTCGACTGGATGGCTACCACTCCTGGTCTAGAGTAGGTATGCCGACATAACAACTTTGAGTTGTGTTCCGGCATTAGTGACCAGGTTTCAGTCTCCCTTAAGAGAGCAGCAGCGCATTTGTAGCAACCTTTGGTGTTGCAAACGCGTATAGGCGATGGTAACCGCTTTCTATAAAGTGGGCCATCTGCCTGTCTACTGAACTCCTGTAAAAAAACTAAAACGTGATTTTAATAAAATCCTTAAAAGACTTCAGGATTATCCGTTGTATTTGTACATTCAATAGAGATGAGGACATATATTACAATAAAGTCTAACATTGTTTACACATAAATCAACAGGCAATATTATATATACATATTATCTTATCATCTTACCTTTAAAATAATAAGAAATAATTTTAAATATTGTATAAACAAATAACACAGGCCCCCAAAATAAGTGGTCTGTAATTGTGACCAGACTCATCTATTCCTATGTATTTAGATGCGTTGAATCCGAATCTAGGATCAGTTTGGTCCATACACTCTCATGGATCGTGGGTTTTTTGGTGGTCCAGAGTAATAAATGCGTTATTTGACTCATTTTACTTGTTCACACTTGTGACGACAAAAGTATGTACGCTCTTACGAACTCCATGAGACTGCAACGTTTTGCATGATGATAGTAAGTATCTCATTTGATTTGACTGTCTGCTTCCCTATTGTGCTACCAATAAGCGTAACTTGCTTAGCTTGAGAATTTACAGAAGTGTTACTGTCTGATGTTGTTTACTTATTTGTACTCAGGCGGCGAAACTCACATAAATTTTAATATCTTAGAGAAGATGCACCACACCGACGACATCAAGTGAGTAATAAATAGTTCTCTGAACCGACAGGTCGAGGATCCGATACTATAGAATGAAGGTGTTACGGATGCGGCCAGCTCGTATTACCCCAAACATCGACCTACTACTCGAAATGACCTCTTGCTGTCGGTCCGAGTTATACTCGGGAAATAATGCGAATGGGACGGCCTCTCCTCCTTTTATGAGACCATATTGTCGTCTAAGGAGACGGTTTAGAGACAGAACGGATGGTCTGACCCCTTTTTTGCAAAACAGGCTTAGACGGCGCCAGAGAGCGACTAAGGATTTCCGGCCGTCGTATACTAACGTGCTTGTAAGTACCAAGCCTATAGCTCACATCCGCTATTATTTGCACAAAGACCCCTGACCCTAGTGCGTACTCGCATAGACGATACGGCAGACATGACATCACCGCTATCGCTCTGCTATTCTGCGAATTTCTATATATATGAGAAGGTGATCTCCCCCGTACCGTCATCTCACTACTGACGCTTGCTCGACCAATCGCGTGGGCGTCAGTCGAGCCTAGTCTACATAGTTTAGCAATACGGCGGCTTCACATGCACTTTCACCTGAATGTGACCTTAAGATCTTGGGGGTTTTGTTTTGTCTGTAAGACCAGTCCTCTGTTATTGGTGGACCCACATCAGTTAAAATCGCATGCCGAAATCGTACTATCATACTGCAAGTTCTCGAACAAAATATCGATCTACAATCTGGATATATAAAGAGTTTCTTATATAGTGATCAGATATAGACGAAGATGTGAGATGAAATGTTCCTTCATGGTAAAGAGCATAACTTCAAGCTAGACGAGGTGTTATGCCTTTTTCGAAGGGAAATTCGCTTGAGGACAAGCCATCGCGGGGGAGACGCGATGGGGCGTATGGTATGCGCTACGTCGGAGTAGCACTAACACTCCCGCAGGAGTTCTGATGGCCCATTTCCTCCCATTTCTTTCCATTCCCTATTCCATTTCCTCTATCACCTCCTCTAAATATGCTACATCCAACTGGAATAGACTATATAAAGGATGGAGAACACAATGCAATTTTTTTTAGATTTCTATCGGTTTACAATAAGCATCCTCCAAATTCCATAGTACTTACCTAAATATTTTGGAATTTTAGGACATAAAATACATTTCGCAATAAATATTTGTGGGTTGAGTTTGTATCTTGGTAATAAAATGCAACACTGGTTTATTGATTGCTACGCTTGTTTTAACGTAATGAATGACGAATCACTCTTCTTGTTACAACTTCAAGCGAATGAAAATATACTCGTAGATGGAGCGTGGGTTCGTGAACAAAAGCGTCAAATGAAATTAAGTATTGTTTACAAACTTGTGTGCTTAAACTTATGTAGCATACACATGGTTTGCGCCTGTTTGGTAAAAGTAATGTGTCTATTCAAAACTGATCCACTTTTATCCGTACTTATTCGAGTATTTAATACTAAATTCTCGTAAAAGTCGTGGTAGCATAATGACTAGCGCACATGTCCCAAACTCAAAGGGCGCGGGTTCGAATCCTGACCAGAACACAGCAACACTTAGGCAGTTTTCTGGTCTAATGTGCATATTCTTACAATTACCACGTACTAACAACGGCGAAGGAAAACATCGTGATGAAACCTGCACATTGAGATAACCGGTGTATCTAACCTGCCAAGCCGCCTTAGACAAGCTCAGCAGCGGAACATTTATGTGCTGTTATTATTATATTATTATAAACTCTCGTAACGCACTGCGGCGCGATCGGCTTCCTTTAGTCGGTTTCGCTTTGAGAGCTTGGGCACGGTCTACTTTTTTGCCCGTCTGAGATTAAAATCAACATCTAAATAATAGGTTGGGGAAAAAGTCTTTTCGCATATAGTATGTATGAACTTGTAATAAGATCTCTTTGGCTATACCATTTGTATCTGGCTGGTTTTGGTATCATTAAAAAGTTTTAATTTTAAAGAAGACAATTCCAAATTCAAATTAGGAAAATGTGTGATTTTCATTTGTTTTTCTTATTGTTAAAATGAGTGAATGTAATTAAGAAATTCGATACGTTTTACAATTTTACTACTATAAAGGTAAAAATTAAACACAAGCCGCGAAAAATATTTGTGATGTTTATGGACCTAATGCAGTATCTGTGAGAGAAGCGCAAATTTGGTTTAAGCGTTTTCAATCCGGAAATTTTGATATCAACGATGCACGTCGCTCTGGTCGCCCTGTTAAGGACAAAATTGATGCCTTTTTAAAAAAAGTGGAGCAAGATCGTCATATTAGTATTTACGATGTAGCTGGAGAACTGGGAATTGACCACAAAATGGTTTTGGCACATTTTAAAAAAGCTGGGTACACAAAAAAGCTCGATATTTGGGTGCCTCATGAGCTCACTGAAAGAAACCTAATGAACCGTGTACTCATTTGTGATTCTTTATTACGACGTAATGAAACCGAACCATTTTTGAAGAAGCTGATAACTGGTGATGAAAAGTTGATCACGTACGACAAGACTATGTGAAAAAGACCGTGGTCAAGGGCCGGTCAGGCTTCACAGACTGTGGCGAAACCCGGGTTAACTCGCAACAAGGTGATACTGTGTGTATGGTGGGATTGGAAGGGCATTATTCATTATGAGCTGTTACCGCCAGGCAGGACCATCGATTCTGAACTGTACTGCGAACAACTGATGAGATTAAAGCAAAAAGTTGAGAGAAAGCGGCCGAAATTAATCAACAGAAGGGGTGTAGTTTTTCACCATGATAACGCTAGACCTCACACATTTTTAGCCACTCAGTAAATAGTAAGTGTTAATGCATCAGTCGTATAGTCCTGACCTTGCACCTTCAGATTTTTACCTGTTTCGGTCTCTGTAGAATTCTTTAGGCAGTGTCAGGTTAACGTCACGAGAGCACTGCCAAAACCACTTGTCGCAGTTTTTTGATCAGAAGCCCCAAAATTTTTATAGCAATGGGATCACGTCCCTACCTACAAGATGGCAAAAAGTTATCCAACAAAATGGCACCTACATACTTTAGTCAAACGTAAATAAACTTTATAAAAAAACCTTTTGAATTTTTATTTAAAATGCGAAGAAACTTTTTCCCCAACCTAATATTACAGGATCATCAACTTTTTTAAAAACAATTCAAGTACAACAATAGGCTTACACAATAAAGGTTTATTATTGCAATGTAAAGGTACTTATATATACATTGTTTTTGAAGTGAAACTTCTACATAGACGGGGGGGTTCTTAGGATTTTTCTGCCACGAAAAAGCGTTACGGCTGCGTGGAGGAGCGGCATAAAATTAGACTAGACGTGGTGAGAGGTGGCATAATTTTAGAGTAATGGTTGCGTTTTTCGGTTCCGGATCGAATTCAGTTTTTTTGTTTGATAAAATAAAACACGTATAATAAAAAAATGCATTAATTAAAATGTACCTAACCTAACCAAATCATAATATGCAGTAACTCTGCGAAAAATTCAAATGTGTGCTGGGACACATAGTAGAAGTGAAACTTCAACGGACAGGTGGAAAAACGAATGGCAACGGACAAGTGGTAAAACGAACCCCAACAAAATTTTAACTTGAAGTTTTATACATTTTGTTGCGATTCGTTTTGCCACTTGTCCGTTGCAATTCGTTTTTCCACTTGTCCGTTGAAGTTTCACTTCTACCATATGTCCCAGCACACATTTCGATTTTCTTAGAAGATACTTTTTTGTACATTATAAACAGGATTTTTTCAATGAATGAAGTCACATCTAAAGTCAGATATCGAAGTAGAAAATATTTTATACAAATCACTTAAAGACACAAATTGAACTAAAATTTTATCCATAAATTAACTTGCTAAGAAAAAACAAAGTATACCTATATATAAAAATAAACTGTTTGCATAATAATATCTTTGTTTTTTATTAATAAAATACATATAGTTATGTATAAGCTGAGTGTAGAATGTTACAACAAAAACTGTAAATTGAACAAGAAAATTATTAATCTGTTTAAATGTAATATTGATCACCTGTTGATGACCTATAACATCAAGAATTCTTTGCAGTTTTTCTGCGAAATACACAAATGCAAGGTCACTTGAACCACTTAAGAGCCTTTAAAGTAAACGAAGCATCTGAGTATCGGAGGGCCTAAACAGGTCATTTTCGCAGATTCATATTGTTACAACTTATATTCCGACGAAAACAGATCCACCTGCATATCTAATAAAACATATTTTATTACCCTTCGGCATTTGAACTAATTGTAATCCTTTTATGATTGTCTTCTTTTTTTTCACTTATTTATTGGTTATTGTGGAGAACAGCCTATTGTTTTCATTTATAGCCACTTGCAGGCATAATTAGCCAGGTGTGCGGATTACGATTCCAGGAAATTCGGTCCACGCTATCGGGCAGACATATTGCATTTGTGCAGTATAAAGCAATGGCCCGACTCAGGAAGCAGGCAGTCGAGCAAGAACCACGAGCGAAGCAAGACGTGTGTACTACAATCGGGAATTTAATAACTGACGGACTGCGCGTTTTATTGAGTTACGACCTTCTGCATTACGTTTGGACTTGTTGTGTTCGGTTATATTTGTACCAGTGTTGTACGTCTTTGTATAGTTCTAATAAACTGTATAGTAATTCTAACGGGATTTTAATTCGAGTCTCACGAATCGTAACAATATGATGAACAGGACAAGTAACGATACCATACGATAAGATACGACAGTCTGGGTGTTTGAGATCGACCCCAGAGTTGGTCCGTTGTATATTATTACCCTTACACAACCGTAACTTGCTTAGCTTGGGGATATACAATGCGTGTTACTCTGCCGATTATTATTTGTGTATTTATTTGTTTAGAACGTCGGCGTCTCAACAGTTGAGATGAGTCTACCAAATGTAGAGAGCACGACTGTCGTGCTATGGTAAAATCCCGAATTTTGCTATTGGTTACGTTTCTTCTATACTAATATTATAAAGAGGTAAAGTTTGTGAGTTTGATTGTAGGAAGTAAATCTCTTGGACTACTGAACCGATTTCGAAAATTCTTTCACCAGTAGAAAGCTACATTATTGCTGAGTGACATATACAATATTTGTTTTGTCGCCCAGCGAAGTGGGCACGGTCAGCTAGTTAAATATGATGAAGAATTCAACTGGTAAGAGATTTTTTTTCAAAGTATTTTGTATTGATTACCTACTTTTCCAATAAAAGTCCGACATCGGATGGTTTATTGTGACTTCATCCCATGACACACTCTAGTGAACTTTGTAACAGCACATAAAAATCAAAATCAATTGTCATTCATAGAATGCCTTAATCAGATATAACTCAACAAGGTTGTGTTGAGGATGACAAAATTGTGGTAACATTCAATTTCTCCTTAACCAAACAGTGAATCACCACACGTGTTGTATAATTGTTCTCATGTGGACTGGATCAATTTAAATAGGTGACTAATTCGAAGTCATTGCATCTTAGAATATGTGATAATTTACAGTTTCTTAAGATCATGGTGATCGTTAGTATTTCTATTATATTTATTTATATGACTATTTTGTTACTGTTCTAAGTAACTAACTAACTAACAAACTCAAAATCTCGAGAAAAGCGCAATGTAGTATTTTATTTTTAAATGTATAAAAGATAATAATTTGAACCAAATATCTTCAAATAATATGTTAAAATAGAATAGAATACATATGTATTTATTGCGAAGGTAATGCGTTCACAAGAATGTTAATTTTGTCACAATATCAATGCATTCTTTCCATGACAAGGCAAGTAAAATTTGTTTTATAATATGAATATTTTTTTTTAATTTATTTATTATTAAAAAGTATCCAACAGTATATCCATAAATTTAAGGCTTAAGAAAACAACAATAAATCTAAACCAAAATTGGATACTTCTAATCTAGAAAAGGAACAGAACCAAATATTAAGTTATACTACACTAATATTAATTATTCAATCTATCTAATACTGTGAAACTTCTGACGGGAAAACTTAGCACAACTAAATGATTATGATTAAATTATACCACACAAAATTTCGTTTAAATCGGTCCAGTCGCTTCGGAGATTAGCCGGTACAAACAGACAGACAAACATAAAATAAAAAATAAAAAAGTTCTATTTCACTTCTTACATCCCGCTGACTCGGTTTTTACCATTTTTTTTCATAGTACAGAAATTCGACCTCTACAGTTTTATTATATGTATAGATATTATTATATTATAATTATATTGTGACGACTTACATAATGTATAACGGTTTTGTTTAGAAATTGATTGACGGATGTTAAAAAATAATTTATAACTATATGACATTGTTTTGTATTCCTATAATGACATTGTTTTTAGGTAATTTAATTTACTGATTAATTAATGCTACAATGGGCAGGCACTATTATAAATTGCCCGTAGTGTACGTCAGAAAGGACAAGCTGTCGTTCGAACAAAAAAATTACACCCTCTCTATAATATTATGTTTGTGACAACTTATACAATAAATGTTATTCTATTCTATTCAAATTACAATTAATCATGAAATAACTATAAAATACAATAATCATTATCTAAATAATAAATTGTCTCACAATTACGGTATGGAGAATATATTTATGTAAATTTATAATGTTTTATCATGTTATCAAATGAAAGCTATAATTATTTATTTTATCTATTTTTTTAAATAATTTTCCATACACAATTATACTTAGTCTCTGATTTTAGCTTGTTATTTTTTCCAACAAAATTCTTTATTAAGTTTATTTCTATTAATATTTAAGATTTATAAAAGTTAATTAAATAGACAATATAGGCAACAATTTCATCTTTAATAAAACGTAATAAAATTTCGCAAAGCGTTAGTTATGTGATTTTCGCTGACTGAGAGGATTTGTATCAAAATAGTTCGTGCTTTGTGCGTGTTATAATTAAACTGCTATCCCAAGAGTATATATATACCATGTTAATCATGAATCTGATCATCGGATTGAAGAGTTTCATGCAAGTTTCTTTTAAGAAAGTCTTTCCTGATGGATCTAGTATACATTCTGTATTCGTTGATTCGCAGATACTTGGTTGGATTCAAGAATCTTCTTCGCAGCATCGAATGTAAAGGCATAGCTTCTGTATTGGGAATAAATTATTTCGCTCGAGGATACTTACAGTCAAGGGCATATGAAAGGTACTTAATAATATTGTTACACCCAAGTTTAAAAAAAGGGTAAAGGTTTTTTATGCACGTAATTTCGAGGCTATCTCTAATGGTATCGCGAGAAAATGATTAATTTTCGGGATTAAATATATCCTCAACTGTTAACACAAGCAGATGATTAAGCGTCACTTGTTCAAATTGTGGATTTTATTTTGCGGAAACGATTCGATTTTCCGGAATAAAAAATATCGCACACCCTCAACGATGCCACACTGAACCGCCATTTTATGCTGCTCCATTCCTACTGCACGACTTCACCTTTGCGCCACCACGCTAACGCTCCCTTGACAATGCGACATTGGCAGGATGCTTAGGCATGGCTACTAGTTTTTTACAACGCCGCATGCCTTCAAAGCTGCTACCTCCGACGACCTACCAGGGTCCTCCTCTTCTTCCGCTCTTATCGCTCCATCTTCATCTTTAACACTCCTCCAACTCCCCTCAATCTTTTTTTTATTGCACGAGTTCAGCAGACAGGCAGACGACCAACATGATGGAAAGCGGTTACCATCGCCTATGGACATTTGCAACACCAAAGGTGCTACAAATGCGATGCTGCTCTCTTAAGGGAGATTGGAACCTGGCCACTAATGCCGGAACACAACTCGAGGTTATTATGGCGACATATTCTACATCCAGACGGGCAAATACCCTACCACCTGGCTGTGGGTTATTTTGTCGCCTCTGACAGGCCGCAGGAAATTGTATTCTTTCTCCGTTCCTACTCGGATTAAACTTCTATCTTCTCTCTCCTCTTTCATTGTTATCGCTCCCCTGTCTCCCACTGAACTCTCGCACTCCTTATATACACGTTAAATTATCTGGAACCTATAATTTCGATCTTCTTTTCATTATTCTGTTATTTACTGTCTACCCCTTTCTAAAAATCTATCTATCTCTGTCTTTTCGTTCCAGAAGGTTCTAATCGAGAGTTTCAATCCTTATTTCGTTGTTCTTTTGTTCATCATCTATCCCTTTCTAAAATGTATCTGTCCTTGTCTTTTCCTACTAGAACCTTCTAAATTTTTCTGAAAGTCTTTATACCAACTCATGTTGCTAAAATGTTCTACCCCCCGTCGCCACACTACGTTCATTACCTTTATAAAAAGTGGTAGCGTACCGAATTTTATCATAAGCTGCTCCGTTCCACTTATGTGAAAATAGAATTAAAATAGGAACGATCCTACTCATATTATTGTATTAGTAAAGATACTTTTTTTTCAGATACATAGCTCATATGGTGTTGGGACGAGATCTACTGGAAAATACGCTGAATCTGGTACCTTCTTTGATACCATTACACAAAGATATAAAAGAAGACAGTCCTGAGTATCAAGTTCTGGAGAAAAAGTATGTACGACAAAAGCCTGTTAATAATTTTTGTAATTAAATTTCTATGTATTGCGAAGTTGAAAAGAAAAAGACAGACTTTATTTGAAGAAATAACGACGTAATTACATTCCTTATACATTATTATAGAGACAGCCCGCCTTATAGAAAGTGGTTACCGTCGTCTTTAGACGTTTGTAATATGTATCAGGAAGCCAGCGGTTTGTCTCCTTGTAGGATGCCATAAAGGGCCTATGACAGACGGTTGGAATGAAGAAGATGGTATAAGGGGAATTAAATAGGCAGGTGGGAGAGACAAGATTGGAGGCGATAGGGTGAGGCGAAATTGGGCCATCGTAACTCAAACTTATTGTACGAACCACGATTAGCTCAAGGTTGTCTGAAGAATAAGTTATTTTCTCTATTTTATAGAAATCAACAGATAGTTGATAATAAACATCAAGACGGCAGCGTTAGTGAGGCTATCGAATATTTCGACCAAACAGCTACGTTTTTGGATAAATTGAGAGCTGTGCAGAAACAATTACGGGAATATATCAGGTAAAAATCAATTTTCTTTTATAGCTAGAGTACAGCAGACAGGTAGACGGCCCACCTGATGGAAAACGATTACCATCGCTTATGGACGTTTGCAACACCAGAGATATCACCAACGCTGACGACTTCGAAAAAAGACACCCATTTTAACAAACCCCATATTGTAGTGCTGGGGGAAAACCACGGCTGGGAGCTCATTACAAATCCCCACGGTGTGCAAGAGAAACGTTCTAGAGAATCGTTGCGTACAAGAGCGGACGGGCTCAAGGAAATCGGGATAAACGACAAACTGATAGTGTGTGGTGCGGTGGTAAAAAAAAAGACGAAAGCGTTCTGAACAGTTCCTTAGAACGCTCTCCATTGTGCATTCGCATAGAATACGCAGAGAGACGCAAAATCTCTCCGAAGGCCAAGCGTATCTAATCCGTCTGTGAGTATGGGATCGTCAACAATGCGAATGTCTCAACGTTGAACACTGTCCAGGAGATTTAGCTGGTAGGCGGGTGTCCCGGGCACCCGCCTACCAGCACACAAGTGTGAGCAGTACTCCAATTTAAACAGTACAATTTTATTTTATCTATTATACGAGTATTAATACGTGAAGCAAAAATTGTGTACCCCTTTTACGAGAATTGCGGGAACAGAAGAGTATGAAATTTCGCATACTCATAGTTTATATAGAGAAGAAGTGACGAATGCTAATATTTTTTAAAACTATTCATAAAAAAATACATTAAATCAATAAAAAAACATTACACATATTACCATGTATTTGACACAGACACGCATATATACTCTGTTGTTTATTGTTGCCTTAGCGAAATCCGTGATTATAGAAGTATAGTCTTTAACATTAATTACTATGGTCGAATTTCGAGCTCGGGCGACCACTAGTATTAATTATTACATCAAAGTATGCCTATATTTAGCGCCTTGTATTATAAAATTCATTGAACCTATTACTGTTTAGACTAACGGCACATGCCATTTTTCAGAGATGGAGTAACAGAAAGTCTTACAGAAGCAAGAAGAAGTGAAGCGGTATGCGCGGCTATTTTGATACTTGTCTGCGTCGTATCGCCGATTATCATCGCTTTAGTACGAAATGCCGTTAACACTATACAGGTCTGCTTCTGTATCTTATACTACCCATATAAATATACAGGGCCAGATCTAGAGGGGGCAAGTTAGGGCCCATGCCCGGGGCGTCCAATTCAGAGCACGGCAGGCAAATTCAAACTTCGCAGACAAATACACAACTCTGTGTATTTGTCTGTGACTAGGGTTGGCATTTTTCAGTTTTTACCCCCCCCCCCCTTCGAAAAATTCAAGATACGGGGCTATAAAACATGACTATGTTCTTTTATTTTAAGAAAGACTCAACTGGTTTCCTATTCGTTTTCAGGAATACCACAACGTCATACTTCTTTATGATATACTGTTTTTTCCTAGTATTTGAATTCCTTCGCCTTTCTACTTCCCAATTTTTTTTTATTTATTGATAAGAAAAGCAAACAGATACAATATGTATTTTATAAATAATATTATATTCTATATGTTATTAATATCGTAAGGATCCAACAGCACTTTTGTTACACCTGTAGTGCATATAGCACGTAGGAATTTTTTCTGAACATTCTCAATGCTCTCGCTATATTTGTGATAATAAGGATTCCAGATTGGTACAGCATATTCCAGTTGAGATCGAACCAAACATTTGTAGAGATATAAGTAAGTGGAAATACGTTTAAAATTTACTGCTGTCCTCATCACAAATCCATACATCTTAAAAGCTTTATTAATTTGCGCTGTCATATCGTAAAGTCACAACACCTGCACGTTTTACCCTTTTATGATACCCAGTGCAGGCTATCAAACTCTGGAATGGCTGCCTCTTCCAGTCAAAGAGGTCAAAACAGCTCACAGTTTTAGGAAAAGGGACTATATGTTCTCTGTGCTTTTTTTAAGTCTGATTAACGGTATACAATTTACAATTTTGATGTACGGGTTTCTTCACAATGTCTTCCTTCATTGTAGAGCGCCATTGCCTACATAGATAGCTATAATTATTAGAGACAAAGAGAGAGCTAGCTGTAGTTAGACAATATGAATAATTGAATAAACACTTTATTCTTCACCATCAATTACAAACTACATAGAATATTGGTTGAAAAAAGAGCTGCCTTATCGCTTAAGGCCCTGTCCTATATCTTACCCACCGTTAATTTGCCTTGTTGTCGGTAAAAAATTGACATAAGCTCCATACAACTTATGTCAGAATTCAACCGATGGTAGGGCAAGTGAATGAATAATAAGACATAGGAACCAGCCATAAAGCGATTTCCATGGAACCTCCTGAACTTAGGGCAAATATAGGGTCCATATAAATTACGGGCAGGTTAATTGGACAAGTACATTAACAATCTGCCCGTAAAACTTCTAGTTAAAATTTTGTTGCGATTCGTTTTGCCACTTGTCCGTTGAAGTTACACTTCTACTGTGTCCCAGCACACATTTCAATTTTTCGCAGGTTTACTGCAAATTATGATTTGGTTAGGTTATGTACATTTTAATAAATGCATTTTTTATTTAAACATATTTTATTTTATCAATCAAAAAAACTGCATTCGGTCCGGGACCAAAAAACGCATCTCTCACCACGTCTAGTCTAAATATATGCCGCTCCTCCACGCGGCCGTAACGCTTTTTGTGACAGAAAAATCCTAAGACCCCTATATAGGGGATATAGAACTTTCACTTCAAAAAATAAATATTAATAATTAGCTGATGCCCGCGACTTCGTCCGCGTGGTGCGGTTTTTTAACAATCCCACGGGAACTCTTCAATTTTTCGGAATCAAATGTATCCTATATGTTGACCAGGGATATAAGCTACTACCGTAGAAAATTTAATTTAAATCGGTCCAGTCGGTCGTTCCGGAGATTAGCCGGTACAACAGAGAAACAAAAAAATGAAAAAAATCTAAATTATTTCTATTTAACTTCTTATATCCCCCTGACTCGGTTTTTAGTATTTTTCTTATTGTACAGAAATTTGACCTCTACAATTTTATTATATGTATAGATTATATAGAATAAATAATTAGCATTACTTGTTTTGAGACCATTGGTACGCATATCATTAGAATTTCTTTCTTCCCCTTCTAGAACGTGGTGGAAGCGATCGGGCTGTAGTCTCTAATAATAATTCAACTTGCAGATATATGCCAGGAATCTGTCTGAAAAGGCAAAAGAGTTGGAATATGAGAAGGAGTTGAGTGACTCTCTGCTTTATCAGATGCTGCCGCCGAGCGTCGCTAAACAACTCAAGCAAACACAGCAGGTATGCATAATGCTGCGGCCGCACCTGCGAGAGTGTTAAATATATTGACTGTAGACTAATGTGTCTTATTTATAGAGTTAAAAATAACGCCGTTATTGGGTATCTATTTTAGTGTACATCCATATATTTATATGTTACTAGCTTCTGCCCGCGACTTTGTCTGTGTGGAAAGTTTTTTTAACTATCCCACGGGAACTCTTTAATTTTTCGGGATCAAAAGTATCCTATATATTGACCAGGGATATAAGCTACCACTATACAAGATTTCATTTAAATTGGTCCTGTCGTTTCGGAGATTAGCCGGTACAAACAGACAAACAAACAGACAAACATAGAAACAAAAAAATTGAAAAAAATCTAAATTAATTCTATTTCGCTTCTTACATCCCCCTGACTCGGTTTTTAGCATTTTTATTCATTGTACAGAAATTCGACCTCTACAATTTTATGATATTGTTACCAGCTACAGGACTCGAATTAAAAATGCCGTTGGAACTACTATACAATTTATTAGAACTGTACAAACACGTATAAAACAAATACAAATAAAACTGAATGCAACCAGTTCGCACTGTACGATTCAATACAATTTGACACGCGTAAAGTCTGTCGTCTATATCGTTAATCAAGAGTACTCGAAAACGTCTTACTCGTTTCATAGTTGTCGCTTGACTGCCCATCCCTCCATTCGGGCATTGTCTTATACTCACTACACAGTACAAAGAAATTGGCTGCGCGCACTGTGTTTCCGAGAAATAGTAATTTGCACACCTGGGAACGGCCACAAAGTCGAAAACAATAACAATAAGGATTAGTTCGACGCTAATGATGGTTATAACATAAGTAGCAAAACTAGCATGTTTTTCTTAATTACAAATCAAAACACAATAGAATTCCTAAATCGGTGGAAGACAATGAACTGCGCTTACAACAGGCAGCTGTGTGCTTATCTTTGACGGCATGTAACAATATGTGTATATATTATTATATGTATCTTGTAGATGTATGTATGTATGTAGATCTTCTGTTATTATTTAACATCATTAACAATGCTGCACCTCAACGCATTAGATCCGTCGCCATATCTGCGTGAAACGATGAAGCCCCCCACCATTACAAAATTATATGAAAAATGATTTTGTCAAATTAAATCATATTTCACACTACCTAGCGACAGCGGTCTGGTCTGTTTGGGCTGGACCGATAGTAGTTTAGAGTTAGTACTCCTTTTTCCATGTTTATAATGTTTGCATTTCTTTTCAGTATGTAATAATAATATTTATTAGGGGTTTAATCATATTTATTTTGCATTAGACACGGTAGTTATTTGAGAAGGCTGTGGGAGGAAGTTTAAAAAAAAAATATTACTTAAACTTTAATTAAATCAATTACTATAATAAAATAATAAATAATAACAGCCCATAGATTTCCCACTGCTGGGCTCGGGCCTCCCATTATAGGGGAATGGATAATATACCCGCCACGCTTGTTCAAGTCGACTTTGCAGGTTTGACACATCGGTTATCTCGATGTGCAGGCTGCATCACGATGTTTTCCTTCACCGTTGTTAGCACGTGATAATTGTAACAATATACACATTAGGTGGAAAAACTGCCTAAGTGGTGCATGCGTATCGGCCAGGATACGAACCCGCGCCCTTTGAGCCTGGGACGCGTGCGCTAACCATTACGCTACTACGACTAAATTATTATAATAATTACTTATAATTAAAGATCACGATGATCAGATATGAATGTAAACTATCGCTATTGGAGCCAGTATATCTCGTCTATTGGTGAGCAGGGTGGTCTCGGAGGCTTCCCAGTACACTCCACCCAGCAGTTTCCAACGAGCAAGCATAAGTCACCCACCCACAAGTGGCTTGAATGTGGTTGTTTCTCTGAACTTTGCAAAGCTGTTGTGTGAGATGTAATAAGGTTTCCTCGTATGTGTAAAAAACCGTAGGGTTACCGCACCTGGAACCGTTATTTATTTATAACGGTTTTATATGTAGCAACGGAAGAAAGAATACAATTTCCTGCGGTCGAGCGGCGAGAAAAAAACCCCTACCCAGGTGGTAGGGTATTTGCCCGTCTTGATGGCTACCACTTCTGGACTAGAGTATGCCGCCATAACAATCTTGAGTTGTGTTCCGGCATTAGTGACCAGGTTCCAGTCTCCCTTAATAGAACAGCAGCGGATTTGTAGCACCTTTGGTGTTGCAAATGTCCATAGGCGATGGTAACCGCTTTCCATCAAGTGGGCCGTCTACCTGTCTGCTGAACTCATACAATTTTTTTAATGTGAGGGATCCCTACGGTATGGTTTCACATGTGCTAGCCATATTAGCGTGCAAATTTATACTTATAGTAAGATTTACACTACAATTTTTCTTTAATTATATTCATAAACTAGGTAGGATATGTCCGCGACTTTGTCTCGTCGCCATTTTAAATCATTCTCAGAAAATTTTTCGCGGGATTCTCAGGATAAAAAGTAGCGCACATTTTAAATCTAATAACTTGCTGTCGATCAGTGAAAACAATTTCGAAATCGGCCCAGTAGATTGTATGTGAATCCCGAACAAACAGACAAGAACTCAAAAAAAAAAGTATTATGTTCTCCATCGTTATATAATATTGTTACACGCCGACAAAAGTGGATGCACACCTGCCTGCCATAAAACAGCCTATTGTGTACTCATTTATGGCCGTTCGCGGGCATAATTACGCAGGCGTGCAGATTACGATTTCTAAGAAATTCGAGCTACGCGGGTGGGCGGGCAGCCATATTGTATCGGTGCAATATATAGTAATGCCCAATGGAGAGATCGGGAGTCTAGCGATGGTCACAAGCGAGACAAGACGTGTGTACATTCGATAAGCTATATAGTGACGGACTTTGCGCGTGTTATTGAATAGTGTATTACGTTTGTACTGGTTGTGTCCAGTTATATTTGTATCTGTCTTATACGTGTTTGTATAGTTCTAATAAATTCTATAGTAATTCCAAACAGCATTTTAATTCGAGTCCTGTAACTCGTAACAATATAGTTCTATTCCAGTTGATTTTTTTTAATAGCTTCAATGAACAGATACGGCATATTTAGAATTTTATCCTACTAATATTATAACGCGAAAGTTTGTAAGAATGTATGTGTGGATGTATGTTTGTTACTCTTTCACGCAAAAACCACTGAATGGATTTTGATGAAACTTTACAATAATATAGCTTACACACCAGAATAGCACATGGGCTATAAGTTATAAAGGTATGGTGTGAATTATCCAAAATATAACGATTTTCCATCAGCACGCGGGGCGCAGCTAGTGATAGTATAGATGTAATGTTCCAAATGCTTTTTCGTGTTTGTTTTTCAGTATTTTTATATTATTGTAAATAGTTTCAAATTTTGTTATTTTCATTTCTATGAGTAATTTGTACATAACGACATATTATTGTACTCTAAGGGCCGCTTGCATAAGGTTGCTTAAATTTATTTAAGAAACACAAAACGCATTTAACAGCCTTAAATACAATTAGAGTCTTGCACAACGCAAAATTTGCCGCTAAATATGTTTAAAGAACTATCAATACGTTTTGTGTCAAACGTATTTAGGCAGTTTAATATGATTAACTAATTTTTATTTAAAGGCGATCGTTATGCAAGCGGCCCTAAATACAAATACTAATTATGTCCTTCACAATACTTCATGATCTAAGAAACCTATTTACTCTTTAAACTTATACAATGTTTCATTTCTGTTAAAGTAGAAGACTGAAATGGACCGTCTACTTTCCGCATTTGTACAATAAAATAAATACAGGTTCTATTCTGTTCTAATGTAGAAGCTTTTAGTCTTATATTATTTTTCTTCCACGCTATTACATTAATACCTACATAATACATTAGTAAAGATGAGGTTCGCCATAGGCAGGAAAATAATTGATTACAAAACGTCACTAACCTTATATGGGCTTTAAATATGACTCCAAGGAGGTAATGTGTTTTTCCACTTACATTAGTAATTGTTTACTTAAGACATTTTGCTTTAAAAAAATATTAAATTGCATAAGTTTAATTGAAAAAAGGAGATCTTTAATTGTTTTCTGATCCACGATAGAACGCAGAAACAATAAAAAACTAAAAATTATCCCATCATGAATATGTTTCACCAAAATCGGTCCAGCGGTTTAAGGGTTCAGTGACATACACAAGTACAGAAGAATTATGTATAGCTTACGTACTGTATGTAGTTATGACTACATACAGTATGTAACTACGTTTGCCCGCGGCTTCGCTTGCATCCCTCGCGCCCTCCGGTAACCTCCTCTCGGGCTCGGAGACGGTGCCACAAATGCAATTCCCACAATTATATAAATAAAATGAAATGAATGGCACGATATGTCACGTTATAATTCTTAGTTTCAAACTTAATTTTTAATTAAAAATACCCGTAACACCATCTAGCGAAGATGGAACTAAGCATGAGAGCAACACATTAAAATTGTGGCATCGGTTATTTTCGTTGCCATTACCATGTATTTATTAGTGAATTGCAACGGTGGTGCCAATAAAACGCGATCGGAGCGCTATCCATTTCTGGATGAAAGGTATGAGTTGAACAAAGGGCGGCTCTTCCACACAACCCTTTAAACTAAGGAAAACATTAAAACACGACAGTGGCGGTGTAGACAATAAATAATATAAATTTATATGAAATAAGTAAATAAATAAATAAATAAAAAATCTTTATTATATACTATATAAACACAGTACATATCATAATACATCCAGAATACCGGGTAACCTATATCCTATCCTATACCTCTGACAATGTGTATACAAAATTTCGTGACGATCTGTTTCATAGTTATGGCGTAAAAACGAAACAAATAAACTCACTTTCACATTTATAATTTTAGATAAAATAATGTTTTCACACTAAGATTTTACAATTTCATAATAACAGACGTGGATTGGCGTCAGTATGTCTGCAGCGCAGAGTATCTACGAGTATTGTGCAATAGTTGTGACGTTTCTGACGTAACTAACGTCACGGACTAACATCTTTATTAGAATAGTCATAATAACATGAATATAACGCCTAGTAACCTCGTCAGGTTACTAGGCATAATATTCATGCTATTATGACTATTAGCCGTCTCTAACTATTATTGCTAATTTAATTGAATCATAGTATTTACCCAATAAAAACCGCTGCGCGTTACAATCATCATTCTTCAGCTTGATGCGAATAGGATAATTACTGCTTAATTTATGACGTGGTATAGACAAGCTGGTATCAGTCTTTTGATCACAGTTCGCTGAACCGGCGCAATTGGTGTGAAACTAGGTTTACACAGAATATTGGTGTGAAATGTTAATTTAGCCTTGGGCTAATCATGATTCTTACGGTGAGTGAGAATTCCGGTTGCCCAGTTTACCCTTCCTTCTACCCTATCTCCCTTACTATGCCATCGCTTGCATCTTGTCCCCTTTATCCTATCCCTCCTATTTCACACTCTCAGCTCCTCTCTCTGTCTTTTATTTCACCTTCTTCCAATTATTTGGCGTCGGCACAATATGCCTTTTGTTCCGTAGTCCTCTATTTTGACATACGTCCTCTGTCACAATACAGATCATCATATCAGCCTTATCACAATCCATCCATGTCTTTTATTGGTCTGTCCCTGCTAATCTAGGATAGATCATAAAAAGCTACCTAAATGTTGTTTGCTATCTCGGTCGAGCACTATTACATTTTGTAGTTATAAATTGACAGAATTTACTTACAACAAATCTTTATTACACAAATCTCAACAATTATATTGGTTGAGGAAAAAGTTTCATCGCATTTTATATAAAAATTCAAAGGGTTTTTTATAAAGTTTATTTACATTTGTCTAAAGTATGTAGGTGCCATTTTGTTGGATAAGTTTTTGCCATCTTGTAGGTAGGAACGTGATCCCATTGCTATAAAAAATTTGGGGCTTCTGATCAAAAAACTGCGACAAGTGGTTTTGGCAGTCCTCTCGTGATGTTAACCTGACACTGTCTAAGGAATTCTGCAGAGACCGAAACAGGTGAAAATCTGAAGGTGCAAGGTCAGGACTATACGGCGGATACATTAACACCTCCCAGCCAAACTCTCGTAATTTTTGCTGAGTGGCTAAAGATGTGTCAGGTCTAGCGTTATCATGGTGAAAAACCACACCCCTTCTGTTAAATAATTCCGGTCGCTTTCTCTCAACTTTTTGCTTTAATCTCATCAGTTGTTCGCAGTACAGTTCAGAATCGATGGTCCTGCTTGGCGGCAACAGCTCATAATGAATAATGCCCTTCCAATCCCACCATACACACAGCACCACCTTGTTGCGAGTTAACCCGGGTTTCGCCACAGTCTGTGAAGCCTGACCGGCCTTTGACCACGATCTTTTTCGCACGTTCTTGTCGTACGTGATCCACTTTTCATCACCAGTTATCAGCTTCTTCAAAAATGATTCGGTTTCATTACGTTTCTATCAGTGAGCTCATGAGGCACCCAAATATCGGGCTTTTTTGTGTACCCAGCTTTTTTCACATGTGCCAAAACCGTTTTGTGGTCAATTCCCAGTTCTCCAGCTACATCGTAACTACTAATATGCCGATCTTGTTCCACTTTTTCAAAAATGGCATCAATTGTGTCCGTAACAGGGCGACCAGAGCGATGTGCATCTTTGATATCAAAATTACCGGATGGAAAACGCTTAAACCAAATTTACGCTACTCTCACAGTTACTGCATTAGGTCCATAAACATGACAAAAAAAAATTCGCGGCTTGTGTTGCATTTTTACCTTTTTTGTAGTGAAATTTTAAAATGTATCGAATTTCTTCATTAGATTCACTCATTTTAACAATAAGAAAAACAAATGAAAATCACACATTTTCCTAATTTGAATTTGGAATTGTCTTCTTTAAAATTAAAACTTTTTAATGATACCAAAACCAGCCAGATACAAATGGTATAATAGCCAAAGAGATCTTATTACAAGTTCATACATACTATATGCGAAAAGACTTTTTCCCCAACCAATTATATTGCAAATATTTCACAAAAAATAATTTCGACTCAGGCAAAGTTTCATATAATATTTCTTTTTTTTCACATTTAATTGAATTTTAGACATAAAAATGCATATGAAATAAAAATCAAATTTATTTGAAACATTCATCACTTTATTGGTCAGATTTGTGTAATACGAATTTATTGTGAATTCTGTAAATGTATATCTTCAAAAATGTGGTAATGTGCGAGCGAGATAGCGAAGTCCATTTAGTTAGGCCTTTAAAAGCTGGCAACGCGTTGGCATCACCCTGACGCTGCAAATGTCAACAAACGACGTAACCACTTTCACATTAGATGGGCCGTCTACGCATTGCCGTCTGCCCACTGCCGTCTGGAATAAAAATAATTAATGAATTAATACGCATGCACTGACAGACTCATCCATGCAGTGACAGAAAAAGAATACTAATTCTTGCGGTCGGGCGACCTGTCTATCGAAAGAAGTGATAAAAAACCCACAGCCATGTCGTAGAACATTTGCCCGTCTTGATAACTAGCATTTGTAATCTAGAGTTTATATATATATACTGTAATTGTATAAGGAAAACCAATATATTAATATTATAAAAAAATATATATTGAAATTAAAAAAGACTTGAAGGTTGTTATATAAAAATTGTTATATGTGGATTATATATATATATATATATATATATATATATATATATCAGGGTTGTATATAACAACGCGATTGTAAGATTTGAAATTTGTTTTATAACCACGGCTAGCGGGATGGGAATCGGCGGCCGGGAATAGGCCGTCGATTTCCATACAAGGGAAGACACAAATCAAACAACCAGAGTTGAGGTTTCTTCTCTTTAATTTACCTCCTTAGGGAGTCAGGTAACGCACTGAATTAACATAACATATGATCTAGATTTTAGCATTAATCTATTCTAAAAAATGGGGAAGACTCGCGGGTCTTAATCCCTGGTCACCTGCTCTGAAACCAACGGACTACCGTTCTGGAGGATTATCAAGGCGTGGGAATCTAGACGGTTCCTAACCGTGAAATATACCATAAAGTTACGTTGTAAATATTAGCATAATCGTAGATAAAATTTGATTAAAGTAGTTTTTAAAAAGGGCGCCATCCCGTCCACGTATTGCGGGAAGTGTCTGCTCCGACGCTATCCCAGGCGGCTCTGCCCGACGAGGCCTCCGTCACGCAGCCGCCAGGCGTCGGAAGCCCGTGGAAAACGTTGATAAACGAAGGTGTGATGTGATGTCGAATGTGTGTCGGTGGGTCGACTCAACTGCTGGTCGACCAACTAGATTACGAGAGGCTGCTCTCGTCCGAACGTGACCCCCTAGAATTCGAGAACGGATTCCAGTAAATAATGGGTATAAGTAATTCTTACGAAGGAGATGTCGCTGATTGATTGTCACTGCTTTGGGGGAGATGAGGAGAATTAAATATGGTTAAGGGTAAGCTAGTCAGCTAACCCTTCCGGTGATGACAGGCTTCGAGACGAGCTCGAAGGGCGTATGGATACGAAGAACGTCACACAGCCTACTACTAAATATTGGACAGACCTAATTCTGGGGAGGGTTAAAAAACACTCACCTAAAAAGGGAAGTGAAGAAATCCTGGTTTTAATATTTTATGGATGACCCTCCCGGTTCATCTGGCGGTCTACACCTTGCCTGGAATGACCGGAGTAAAGCCATGTCTGTAAAGGTAAACAGGACCTCACTAACATGGAGAAGAAGAAGAAAGAGAGAGGGAGATTCTAGTAAGAATTCTACGTACCTTATCTTTATTAAAGTCACTGCTTCTAATCAATTTTTTTAATTATTTCAACAAAAAGAGTGTGACGATTGCTCGGCGAGTAAAAAGGGCCTCTTTTTTTTTTTATTGACTTGACTTTATGTTGTTGGTCCGAAGACCTCACAACTTTACCGGGGTTTTCGGGGCGAGTGCCTTTGCGAAGCGAAGGCGCTCGAGCCGGGAGGCAACTTGCTCGAGGGGCTCCTAGGGAGTTTCACCTCGGCTGGACTGTTGCCATGAGAGGGGATGAATCTAATGATGCCCACCATAAGGCGACACAATGCACTAATTGAGAGCGGGCGACGGGTAATATAAAGCCCGAGAGGAAGGATCCCGGCGGACCGGGATCGGCGGTTCGCGGTGGCCTATACTATCTTACTGCCGTTTCGCAACGTGTTATGGCTGGGAGAGAAGAAACGGCGAAAGAAACTTCCCAGCAACACGCCTAGTCTATCCTATGAGGGGGCTATGTCTCCTGGCGTCCCTCGCGGGGACGTGGAGACATCGTGATTGGCGGCGTCGACGCCGCCGTCTGTGTCTGTCTGTCGGTGCCTGCCAGCCTGCCGTCCTAACCGCGGGCGGGCTGATCCGAGCCAGCCGTTTTGTGATATCGTCGACCTTGTCCGTGAGGATGTTACGCGGTCGTCGCACGAGAGCCTTTCGTCGAGGCTTATAATCGGACGCGGACACGACGAGGGGATTTCGATGGTGCGGCGCTAGATCGAAATACTTACGCGAGAGCGACGTAATGTAGTTTTTGATGGAGGGAAGCTCCAGATCGCGGTGGATGTCGATGTTACGCATATAGAGGGGAGCACCGACGGCTCTGCGCATGAATTTATTCTGAACGATTTGCAGTTTCTTTAAAAGGGCAGGCTTGGCATGGCCGAATACCACACTCGCGTATGTCATGATCGGGCGGATGCATGTTTTATATAGAGTAAGCTTGTGTCTGAGGGACATTTTGCTTCGTTTATCTATCATGGGTGCTAGACGACCCATCACAAATCGCGCTCTATTCCGGACTATAGTGATATGCTCGTTGAAGCGCAAGTTCTGATCTAGAGTGACACCCAGGTATTTGGTGTACTTTGCCCAGGGATCTCTTGTTCGTAGAGCGAGATGGCTTTTAAGCGAAGGCAAGCGCGTTTGGGAGAGCGAAGCGTGCCCGGGGAAAAGAACATTGCTGCGCTTTTCTCCGGGTTTACCTCTATCCTCCATTTGCGAAACCATTCGCCTAGCTCTGTTACAGCTACCTGTAGCCGGACGCAAGCCATTTGTCGGTTGTGATCTGATGTATAGAGTGCGGTGTCATCCGCGAAGAGGGCCAACTCTACATCTGGAGTTTTCGGGATGTCGCTGGTGTATAGCGTGAAGAGTAGTGGAGATAGTGCCAAGCCCTGTGGTACACCGGCTGTGAGTGGGTGAGGGGACGAGCGTGTTCCTCTCCACTCGAAAACGGAAGCTACGGCCTAGGAGGAAGTCTCGCAAGATGAGCACGAGTCTGTCTGGTACACCGAACTGGTACAGCTTGTAAATCAAACCGTTATGCCAGACCTTGTCGAAGGCCTTAGCTACGTCAAGGAACAGTGCGGCTGTTCCTATAGGGCGACGAGGGCGATGGGCAAAGTGGGATAGTATGTGCTCCGTGATGCGGTGCACCTGTTGGATGCATGAGTGTCTGGCACGGAATCCAAACTGCTCATCGGGTAGTAGATGTTTGCTGATGGCAAAATCTCTTAGTCTAGAGAGGATGACCCTCTCGTAAAGCTTGCTGAGTGTGCTCAGTAGGCTGATTGGGCGGTAGCTGGACGGTTTATTAGCCGGTTTTCCAGGCTTGTGAATACCGATGACGTCTGCTTCCTTCCAGATCGCGGGGAAAGAGCAGTTTGTTATGGCGGCATTGAAGATGCTCACTAAGATTATAATCAAGTGGCCGGGGAGGAGTTTTAACACGCGATTGTTAATGCCATCGATCCCTGGGGCCTTTCGTGGTTTGAGGGACTTGATCAGATCTTGCACTTCTTCCACCGTGACTGGGTCGAGTGTGGTTTCCGCTGGTAAGGAGGATCTACGTTCAACCTCGGAGTCCACCTCCGTCAGGTGTGACTGGTCGACGTTTTGTGTAGTGGGGGAGCATTGAAGCTCTAAACTCTGAGCAAGGCATTCGGCTTTTTCCTCATCATCGAACGCCTCGGTGTTGTCGGCTCTTTCTAGCGCGGGTATGACAGTGAGGGTATCTGACTTGAGAGCTTTAGCCAGCTTCCAGTACGCCTGGTGAGTTGGTTCGATATCTCTCAACGTTCTGTCCCAACGTTGTTCCCTGACTTCCCGGATACGTAGTTTGACCTCGCGCTCTAGTTGGCGGAGTCGGACTCTGTTGTCTTCGGTGGGATATCTGTCGTGAGCTCTGGAGGCGGCTCTCTTTTCCCTCAGCAGTACCCTCACTTCGTCCGGCAGGCATAAGTGGCGGTCATTCTCCACTGGCACCTGTCTGGACGAGTTCCGCACTGCGGATTGAAGGTGGCTGGTGAGGGCCTCGATCGCCGTCTCCGTGTCTTGGTGGGATTCGATGTGGTCCGGGATGTGGTCCAGGTCTTGTGATTCGGTTGCCTTGAGGAGGTCCCCAAGTCTCAACCAGTCCACAGAGGTCCTAGTTTCAGATGTCTGGTCCGTCTGTTGTCCTAATTTGAGGATAACCGGGCGATGGTCCGAGTCTATATCGTCCATCGTTTCGATCGAATGGAACTGAAGAGTTACGCCCCTCAGTAATGCTAGGTCGAGAGTGTTTGGGGTCCCCAGTCGCGGTTGGGGGGTATCGTGTGGGGGTCATGGGAGTTATTATATCAAACAAAAGATTGTCTGATATATTTATTAGGGCTCTGCCATTGGGGTTAGTGGTATTGCAATTCCACTGTTCGTGTTAACAATTCAGATCTCCGGCTATTATAACAGCTGGGCCTAAGTTGAATAGGGCTTCTAGGTCTTTCTTAATAAGGGTTTTCTGGCACGCGAGGTATGCTGAGACTATGACTAGAGGTTGGTGGCCAGTAATTGCTAGTCTGCAGGCGGATACCTCCATACCTACTAGTGGTGGGGTGACTAGAGGCATGCAGTGTAGAGATCTTCTGAAATAGATCAGGTGCCGCCACCACGGCCTATCCTGTCATGTCTAGTGACCCGATAGTTAGAGATCTTTGGATCTCTTTCACTCGGTTTCAGGAAGGTCTCCTGCACTAGTAGTATATCTACTTGATTGGTAACCAGGAAGTCATGGACCAAGTCGCGCTGGTTTCGAAGGCCGTTGGCGTTATAAGTCGCCAGAGTCAATGAGCGTGGTTTATTTCTACCTACATGCGCCATTTGTTACCGGTAACAATAATTTAACTAGGTTGTTTAGTTATAACGACCTAAGTACCTGGAGGAGGTACGCGTGATCCATTTCGATCACGAGTTGATCCCGGAGGGAGGGTTGATCAGACTCTGCAACTTGTCTCAGTTTTCGAGCCAAGAGTTGGACCTCTGCTAGGTCGAAAGGCAAGTTCTTGGCGAATTTAGTCGCCAAGGCTAAATCCTCCGCTAAAGAGTGGTGGGGTGACGACCCAGAAGGTGCTTTTAAAATGGGGGCGGGGGCAGGGGTTGCTTGGGGTAGGCCGGCCAAAATTGGGGCGCGCGTCCTTAGTGGAGGGAACGCTTCCGTCGTGGGAAGACCCATCCAGTGATTTACCACTGGAGGGGGGGCCGCCACGAATGCGGGTTTTAAGAAGCCATTTTAAAATAGTGGCGTGATTTTACTTAACTAAATTAAGGAGTCTCCGACAATTATCGTATGATATTTAGTGACAAATTTAAGAAGGCCGCCTTGTGCGTTTGCGCGCAGGAGGGCGCGAAATACAACGTGACAAGGTATATCGAAAACATAATGCTGTGAAAAGAAAAGAAACTACATATTATGTATTGTGGAAAAAAAGGTGTTACATTATTTTCAAGAAGAATTCCACAGTGAGTTCAACCCTTTAGACACTTTTACTAATAAATAATGGTACATGGGGTCATTCTTTTGTTCCTCCGTTAAATACTTTCTGTAATGAACTTTAAATGAAATCGCCGACTTTATATTCCTGAAAGGTGGTGGGAGATCATTCCAGCAACGACTTGCTGCAAATTTGAAACAACCTCTAAACGCAGCTGTCATATGCTTAGACGTCACTAAATATATATAAATATGTTGGATTTTGTATATGTATTATTCCAAACAATAGGGTAGTTAGGTAGCTAAAATAGTGATTAATTTAAAATGTATCTATCTATTGTTTTGGAATCTACGTAACACTAACAACTGTATAGTAAATCAACAAAATCTTAATTTATTTAATCGAGAGCGTCTTGCTGGAACTTGCTCTCTAAATTTACTTCCAACCAAACTTTATTGACATAACTGTGATTAAATTGAAAAAGTAATTAAAAATTTCTTGAAGAAACCAAGAGAACTCTGCGCGAAAGTTTCGAAATTAATGAACAAAAGTTGATTAAGTTTTTAGCGTCGTCTACTTATTTTCTTTATCGATATTTTAATACGTGACCCAAAATATTTTAATAAAAGTTAGTTCCAATAATAAATAGAGTCCCTTCCTATCTGAAATTATCCGAAACGTTTAAATCATAGTGCTACAATATGGGGCTCTTGAAAAAGGGCGTAAACAGGTACTTAGTCTCAACGAAGTATGCAACGCATCGGCTCCCTTAGTGTTGCAGATGTTCATGGGCGACAGTAAGCACCTACCGCCAAGTAGACCGTCGGCCAGTTTGCCTGCAAGCAAACATAAAGAAAAAAAATCATATTTGATTACGTTTTCGGATTTTTATTTCGGATATCCGACATTTTTGGTTACGTACATGGAAAAAGAATATTCTTCTACCATGGTTACGGATAAGAAACATCCTCAGAGCCTAGAAGCGGCGTCCAGCGTCAATTAACGCTAGATGCTATGCTATATGCTTTCCACACCTGTAATAGACCACGGTCTAAGAACCGCCGATTTCGTGACTTTTTAATTCTTTTAATAATTAAGGAAAGTCAGAGCTACATTATTTATTAACGGTCTTATTCATATTGAGTTAGATTTAAGTTTGTAGGCTTCTTTAAGGTTCTTAAAGAATATCTTCATCTTAGCCCATGACGGAGAAGGTGACAAAAAAAATGAATGAGACAGTAATTATTTAATTAATATATTAATAACTGGCTGTGCCCGCGACTTCGTCCGCGTGGAGCTGGCTGGCTATCTGCCAGTAAAAGTCCCGTCAAAATCGGTCCAGCTGTTTCAGACATTAGCCAGAACATCCAGGCAGACAGACAGACAAAAATTCTAAAAGTGGATTTTCCGAATCTCCTGGTTTAAATGTATCTCCCTGATTTATTTACATTTTATTTAGACATTACGAACTTTAAATTTATTTATCTGCATAGAAGATGTATAGATTAATATACATGAGCTTAAGATTCAAGCTCCAGGGGTGGAAGTGATAAATGGCCTAACGTTGGAAGTAGCTTCGGTGAACCTGCAGTCCACCTCTCCACTCCCCCTCTTCAGTCCCCCTCTCCACTCCCCTTAGTCACTCACAGCCATATTGCCCCTCGTCAATCTTGTATGGCATTTTTTTGGGGCCCATGCAGAGAGTGGCGACTCACGGTCTGCCTATTTTTTCAATATTCTCCGAACATTGCGACGGGCAGACGCCATAGTCCCCATAGTCTCAGATCCCTAGTTCCTCTAGCAATTCACCCTAATAGCTCGATACCTTTTGTTTTCATTGCTTACAATAGTTTTACATTGACCGAGGTTTGTCGTGCATTTTTATATGGTGTAGACAGGGATAATCGTCGGTCAGTGTCACGCCACATTTATATTAAACTAGCAGTCCCGGCAGACGTTGCTCTACCCTGAAAAAAATAAAAATGTAGGACCCGATTCTGACGCCTCCTACCGGTTCCAATTGTAAATCTAAACTATCCGGGGACCCACTCAAACGCACACAAAAAATCAACAAAATCGGTAAAGTTGTTCTCAAGTTATGCGCGTACATACATTTCTACGATTCGTATTTATTTATATAGATTTATCAAGGGCCTTCTACGTGTTGGCCTTCCCATGGCCTCCACGCTAGCCCTCCGAGAGTCCGGGCCATTTTCATGGCCCGTGATTTTTAGAGACATAGTTGTATATAGATACATATAACAAATATAATATACCTAAACTAAAATCCGTCCAGTCCCACCAGCCCTTTGTCGCTCGGCAGTATAACTAGAAGGCTGGCAGTATTACCTCGCTGGATACAGAGAGTAATTCTTTCAGCGAGGTAAGCTCCAACCTTTCGATCGTATTATTTAATACGACAGTATTGTTTTCAAATTGTATGCATTATTTTGAATGGTTTACCGGTTGATTAATACTGGAAAAAACAATAAGGGAAGCGACAGCAGAAACAAAACTGAAATACCCATTTTCCTTGTTTTCATATTTGTTAAGTAGTAATGTGTCAATTATTTCCATGAATAAAGTAAGTGATCTCTTTAAATTGACGTCAAATAATAAAACCCTGAAATAGAACATATAACAAACAAATAGCCTGTTATGTTGTATTTCGTAATGGTTTATCCATTAACAAGTCGTGGTTTTTTATTTTTTTACTGCACGAGTTCAGCAGACAGGCAGATCGCCCACCTGATGCGAAGCGCTTACCATCGCCTATGGACATTGTTGCACTCTAAAGGGAGACTGGATCCTGGCCACCAGTGCCGTAACACAACTCAAGGTTATTATGGCGGCAGGCTCTAAACCAGGTGTGGTAGCCATCCAGGTGGGCAAATGCCTGGCAGTGGGTTGTTTTGTCACCTCTTACAACAGGCCGCCTGGCTGCAGTAAATTGTATTCTTTCTCCATTGCTGCATGGCTTAACGTGGTTTCATACGGTCCGTTAAATACGATAGTGACGTACAAGATCATTGCCTGTTCTTATATGATACCAACTGTTCATTTGCCTTATTGTCGGTTAAAATTTAACATACACCGAATCGGACGCCGTAGCGTGTTATGCTTGCTAAGGAGGAGGCGGAGCAGGAGCGTGAGCGGTTGTCTTTGCTCCGCTCCTGCCAAAGGAGGACGCGTCGACGCCGAAGGGCCAGTCTGGACCTTCGGCCGCCGTGAGCTTTCTCTAGGGGAAAGGGTTACCGAATACGGGCCGCGACTATTCCCCCATGTGCAGCCTATGGTTCTCAATATGATTTCCTCTAGCTCAAAAAAGTGTTAATTTGACATACGCACCATACAAGTAAAGTCAATATTCCACCGATGCAAATGCTTATTCCTATGTAGTGAGTTCGAATTTTCAAATATTGGCTGGAAGGCCACTTCATTAACACTTATACCAACACTTTTTTATGTAATATATATTGTTGCTTTTTTTTTTTTTTCTAGTCTAATGTGTATGCCTACTGACAGTGGACAAAACCATCGAAAAGAAATCTGCATGCCAAGAATACAAACATACGGATCCGCCTTAGATAAACATGGAATGTATTGTATATTGTCTTATTCCTTTAGAAACAGATTTCTCCCAACCCTACAGACTTTACGGAATGATATTATATTTTTTAACATTTTCGTTAATTAAATGGCTTTGCGATCTGTTTTACAGCTCCCCATATATCCTCTAAACCAGTGCATCTAAACTCTTTCGGAACCATTGCTTCCTTTAAAAGAGCACAAGTATATTAACATTCCTTTATGAATCTAGCTTTAGCCTAAGCTTTGTACGGATTTGACACAGCAGAAACCATTTATGTTCTAGAATGGCAAATATTTGAGCTTTTAACCTATATCTTTACAAATAACGTAGTCGATACTTTGTTACATATAAAAAATACAAAATGTTTACTGTAATTTCTTTACTAAGCCGAAATTACATGTGCTTATTTCAATTTGTATAGAAATGAGACACAAAAAATAAATAAAACGAACTTAATCGTTACAAAGATTTTATGAGTAGTTGCGACTTTTAACTGCTTTTTGGTTTTCGCTTTTTGTTCTTGTATTCTATTAAAAATAGTTCAACATTGTAGTATTTGTATTTCTTATAGTAGTTATTTATACACAACAATATTTAAATTTTAAACACAATAATGTCCTTGAAAATACTCCGCAATCTAAAAAACACCATTAAATAAAAAATAAACAGATATCAGTTGAAAAGTTACGCCTGGAACCTTTTTTAACAATTAATTTTTATTTTTTAAAGTTGATTATGCCTAATTTCTATCAAAATTGAAAGATATAAATGAACCAACTATTTTAGCATTAGATCGTCCTACTTAATCGGTTCAACGCCTTATATTTATCTCTGTATCTGCTAGCGCCCCCTAGTGCCCAAGGAAGGCTCCAGCGCCCATTAAGGGCAGTACAGTTTGAGAATCTATGTTCTAAATCTAAACCTATGTTGAGTGTTATTTCATAACTTATTTAAAGCAATACGACTAATTAAAACTGTGCATTAATTTCATTCTCGAAATATTACAGGAATACGATTAGCAATAAATTCTACATTCATGAATTTATTTATAATTGTAAACAACTAACTACGTCATGATTGTGATATTTCATTCATTGAGTTACGTTACGTAGTGTTACTTACTAACAGCTTTTATCAATTGTTTCCATTAATTAATGAGCTACTTGAATATAAAGGTAGTGTTGTTGATTTATTTTAAGTATAGCGAATCAATGAAAACTAATAATAATTTCGTTTCTAATTTATACATAATATAATTTTCACTTGCTCTTTTAGACATTTTTCACAAGTGACATTAAACAACTATACAATAACTAAAAAAAACAATAAAGGTAAACATTTTTATAACAAAAATAAAAATTACAAATTATGTATAGTATTTCCGTAAGTTTTCACGACTAGTACACAAAGTAAAACTACGTTTTAACGGTTTTAGACGCGGTATTTTAATTGATTTTTATTTCGACGTTCTGGCGATTTTTCAGTAGCCGTTATCACAGACAGATGAATATATTAATAAATATATATATATTAGGGTGGCCTAAAATGAAAAATGGGTTGCTAGACACCTTTAACGAGTTCTCATTATAAATGAGCTCTTAATTTCAATAGGAAGGTCCTCCGCATTACAGTTTTCGATTTTCTCCTTAGTCCAATAGTAAAAATAATATATAATATATAGATGTCAAGTGTGAATGAGTAATGTTTAAGTTATTTTTAAGTCACCTCAATTTTTTTTAATTTTGCTTATGGCTATTATGTACTCTTTGGGTGTTTAATTTATATAACATCCTAAATAATGCATATTCCAAAAGGTTCCAACAGATAGAATGACATTATTATATCAAACTTCAATTTTTGATATGACTGCTCGAATTTCATACTCGTGTCCTATGAAAATTAATGCATTCGTTATGATAAATAGTATATTTAGTAAAAATATGATTTACAAACTGCACTACCCTCAATATTAGGAATATAAAACCTAGCCTAAAAGCCATGGTAGCTTAGTGATTAGCACACTCGCGATCCAAACTCAAAGAGCGTGGGTTCGAATCCTGGCCGGAACGCATGCACCGCTTAGGCAGTTTTCTGACCTAATGTGCATATTGTTAGAATTATCATGTGCTAACGGTGAAGGAAAATATGGTGCAAATTGCACATCGAGATAACCGATTCGTCAAACCCGCTAATTCGAAAGCAGTTCGCACTACTAGTAGATAAGTATATTCGTATTTAATAGGTTGGGGAAAGTCTTTTCGCATATAGTATATATGAACTTGTAATAAGATCTCTTTGGCTATACCATTTGTATCTGGCTGGTTTTGGTATCATTAAAAAGTTTTAATTTTAAAGAAGACAATTCCAAATTCAAATTTGGAAAATGTGTGATTTAATTTGTTTTTCTTATTGTTAAAATGAGTGAATCTAATGAAGAAATTCGATACATTTTAAAATTTTACTACAAAAAAGGTAAAAATGCAACACAAGCCGCAAAATTTTTTTGTCATGTTTTTGGACCTAATGCAGTATCTGTGAGAGTAGCGCAAATTTGGTTTAAGCGTTTTCAATCCGGAAATTGTGATATCAAAGATGCACGTCGCTCTGGTCGCCCTGTTACGGACAAAATTGATGCCATTTTTGAAAAAGTGGAACAAGATCGGCATATTAGTAGTTACGATGTAGCGGGAGAACTGGGAATTGACCACAAAACGGTTTTGGCGCATTTGAAAAAAGCTGGGTACACAAAAAAGCTCGATATTTGGGTGCCTCATGAGCTCACTGAAAAAAACCTAATGAACCGTGTACTCATTTGTGATTCTTTATTACGACGTAATAAAACCGAACCATTTTTGAGGAAGCTGATAACTAGTGATGAAAAGTGGATCACGTATGACAAAAACGGTGCAAAAAAGATCGTGGTCAAAGGTCGGTCAGGCTTCACAGACTAAGGCGAAACCCGGGTTAACTCGCAACAAGAAGATGCTGTGTGTATGGTGGGATTGGAAGGGCATTATTCATTATGAGCTGTTACTGCCGGGCAGGACCATCGATTCTGAACTGTACTGCGAACGACTGATGAGATTAAAGCAAAAAGTTGAGAGAGAGCGGTCGGAATTAATCAACAGAAGGGGTGTGGTATTTCACCATGATAACGCTAGACCTCACACATCTTTAGCCAGTCAGCAAAAATTACGAGAGTTTGGCTGGGAGGTGTTAATGCATCCGCCGTGTAGTCCTAACCTTGCACCTTCAGATTTTCACATGTTTCAGTCTCTGCAGAATGCCTTAGGCAGTGTCAGGTTAACATCATGAGAGGATTGCCAAAACCACTTGTCGCAGTTTTTTGATCAGAAGCCCCAAATTTTTATAGCAATGGGATCACGTCCCTACCTACAAGATGGCAAAAAGTTATCCAACAAAATGGCACCTTAGTCAAATGTAAATAAACTTTATAAAGAAACTTTTGAATTTTTATATAAAATGCGAAGAAACTTTTTCCCCAACCTAATATAACAATGTATAAATATTGTATAATAAATAATAATGAACGTCAAATGCGGTCATGTTTGTAATGTCATTCATTAACATGCTGTTATCAATTATTACAGTGAATGAATTACGTAATGCATTGATTATGAATAAACTGGTATATTTATAGCAGATACATACCGGAAAATGAATATAGCATGCAAATACCTTATAATAATAATAGTTTATTTGGATTATAGTTAATATTATTACCTGTTGCGAGATTATATTTTTTGAAATCTGTGGGCCAACATGTTTGGCCGGACTGATTATTATCTTATATATATATATAATAGGCAACATAGGGAATGTTCCCTATTATCGTCCAGAATCTCCGTTACCTAATGCACATTAGGGGAATTCCCATGTTAAGGGGAAAGGGGGTCGACGAAGTGTGAAATTATATGACAAGAGGTGGGAGAGGTCCTAAATTTAGTGACGTCTCATTTAAAATCTAATATATTTAAGCCTTAAAACTAAGCTTTTTTCCGTGCAGGAACGGATAAAGAATACAATTTCATGAGGCCAGGCGGCCTGTCGTAAGAGACGACAAAACAATCCACAGCCAGGTGGTAAGGTATTTGCCCGTCTGGATGGCTAGTTCTGTTCCGGCATTAGTGGCCAGGTTCCAGTATCCCTTTAGAGAGCAGCAACGCATTTGTAGCACCTTTGGTGTTGCAAATGTCCATGGGACATGGACAGGAATTCCCGGGAGCGGTAATAGTAATAATAATAACAAGGCCCCCGCCTCCGTGCTTGCCTTAGCCAGCCGGCACGGAGTGGTGATCGCTAGAGCTAAGACTCAAGCTCCAGGGGTGGAAGTGATAAATGGCCTAACGTCGGAAGTAGCTTCGGTGAACCTGCAGCCCACTTCTCAACACCTCTTAGCCACTCACACCCATGTTGCCCCTGTCTTCTATGGCATTTTTTGGGGCCCATGCAGGGAGTGGCGAGTCACGGTCTGCCCACTTTTCCATGTTCCCCGAACATTGCGACGGGCAGACGCCATAGTCCCCATATTCCCAGACTCCTAGTACCACTAGCACTTCACTCCAATAGCCCGGTACTTTTTGTTCTCATATCTCACAATAGTCCTACACTGGCCCGGGCTTGTCCTTGGGTGCATTTTTATATGGTGTAGACAGGCACAATCGCCGGTCAGTGTCACGTTACATTTAGATTAAATTTGTCAAGGGACCTCTACGTCTTGGCCTTCCCATGGCCCCACGCAAGCCCTCCAAAAGTCCGGGTCATTTTATGGCCCGTGGTCTGCAGAGACATACATGTATAATAATAATAATAACATTTTTTTTATTGAATATGTGTTTTTTTAATGTATTTTTATAAAAGAATAATTCTATCTATTTTTTTTATAAAAAAATGTCTTTATATATTTTTAAAAAAATTTAAAAATTTTGAGAATAAATGAATACATAATAATAATAATAATATTTTATTGACGCCAAAATTACATATAAAAACTCACAAATACAAATTATAGACCTTTCCTTAATAATAAAGTTATTTCGTTAACTAACACCTAAACTAGGCCGAGCCTGTTTTTTAGGTGTTAGTCCCTTCTAGTGTCTTAAATAGAATATGTAATGCCAAATAAAATAGTAAAATTTAAATGTTATATTTTGTAAAAATAAGATTCAGATTAAGACTTGCTTTCGTAACTAGCTAGATTAATTAATGTCCATTTATTACTAGATTATTTAAATTAATAGTGTTGTTTACATTGATATTTGTTGAGGGGGTAAAGTGTAAAAATGTTATTAAGTTTGTTATATAAAGTGGGACCTAGATAATACTGAAACTTAATGATGAAATTTGTTTTAAAGAGATTAAGTGGACAAACTTTGTCTTTACGTCGTGTATCTTTTTCGGTGCCGTAAACAAGTTTTTGGTGCTGAGATAGAATAGTGTGTAAAACAAATATTTTTCTAATTGATAACACATCACATTCAGTATAAAGGTCAATAGTGGGATATCTAAATGGTTTAAAAGTTATAACTTTAAGTAGCGCACGCTGGGCTCTTTCTAATTTAATTAGACGAGTTTTTCGAGTCCCTCCCCAAGATGTAATGCAGTAAGAGAGTAAAGCAAAATACACCGTTTTTAGTAACTTAAAATCAGCAACATTTCTTAACTTTTTAAATATGTAAATTAATTTACGCGTTTTAGCAGCAAGCTGGCTAAGATGTGGCTGCCAAGATAATTTGCTATCTAATACAACTCCTAAATATTTTATTGTATCAGTAACACTTATAGGGTAACAACTACATAAACTTTGTGTTATATTATGACATGTATGAATTTTAATTTGTAAATTTCCAGTAGGTAGAGATCTTGTCGTATTTGTGAAAAGGATATATTGAGTTTTAGCTTTGTTAAGGTTAAGTTAATTATTATTTAACCATTTTTCTGCTATTTTCAAACCCGCTTCAGCTATTGCCTTTATCTCACTCCAAGACTGACCATAAAAAATTAAAGCTGTGTCATCAGCATAAGAAAAAATCTTGCAGTTCTCTAGTTTTAAGTCACAGAGGTTATTAATGTAAATTAAAAATAGAGTTGGGCCTAGTACGCTGCCTTGAGGCACGCCGTGTGTGATTGGAGCATTAGAGCTAAATTTACCATTAATAGTAACTCTCTGTATTCGCTTAGTAAGATAATCTTCAAATAATTTAAGTATTATCCCTCTTATACCAAGTTTTTCCATTTTATTCAACAATATAGGAATAGAAACTGTGTCAAGCGCTTTAGCCAGGTCCAAAAAGACACCTATGTATTTATTTTTATTATCTATATGAGTAGCTATAAATTCAGTAAGTTCCGACACTGCATTAGCCGTAGATTTGCCCGATCTAAAACCAAATTGGTTATTAGAAAGTAGTTTTTCGTCTTCTAAATAGGATAGATAGGAAGATAGTTGTTCTGGTGCATAAAAATTCACTAAAATGATAGCTTACATTCTTTTTTACATTGTGCGCTGGGCTTTGTGTCCTGGGATTATCGCGGGAATTTCAAGTCAAGCGTGGATGAAGTCGCGGGCATATCCTAATTTTATTAGCTTATTATAGATTTAGTTATAAGTGAATAAATAGATTGACAGGCGTAGAGATAGAAATTCCATTTACAGATTGTCTAAATAGTTTTCCGAAATATGATCTGTATTCCGTAGTTAAATGATAATATCTATACAGAATCCTTCATGTGCATGATTTTGAACGATTTCTTTTCATATTTTTACAGGTACCTGCGGAATTCTTTGCATCTGTAACTGTGTATTTTAGCGACATTGTTGGATTTACCGCGATCGCTGCGGTTTCAACACCGTACCAGGTAAAATATATGAAAATAAATTAAATGAACAATTTGATTATTATATTGTTCAAATTATTCATTGTTTCATTTGTTTTATTGACTGCTAAATTGATATCAATTCATACTGTTAATAACAGCAATAATAAAAATATAATTTAATATATATTACATGCTTAAACCATTAATGGATTAAAACACAAGTTTATGAAAGGCGAAATAATACGAGTCCATTTTGGAAATGGTAGTACATTTTTCAATGTTGTCACGTTATAAAGTATAATAAGTCTGTCAATCTAATCACGACAAATTCATTGAAGTATCTTTTTTATATTGTAAACCTACTATATAAATGCGCTAATAATTCTGTTTGTTGTTATTCTATTACACACTTTCTTGAGCCTCAAATTTAAACGACAGATTTCTATAGATCTAGTTCATGTTTTAATAACAATACGAATCATATTTTCAAAATGTCTTCCCCTTCATAAAGACAATAGGTAAATGTTATTAATCAAATTCTTAATTTAAATTATATCTAGTTATTATCGGTAAGATTTAAATGATTTATTAGTCTATTTCTTAGATTACATTGTAATTTTTTTGTATCTTTAAGGTACAGTTTGTATAACTTTAAAGTACAGTCGCGGTATGAAAACGTTCGTCACCTTAAATTTATCTTTTGCTTGCACGAGTACAAGAAACAGTACCGCCAACATTTTAGTAAATGTTACGTTATGTTACGTTTATAAAATATAGAAACGAGAAAAAAGAAAATTGTGTTGTTGACAATGATAGACACTGAGATTAACGATAATTTTAATCATCAGAAACAAAGAGGATATAATCACTACGCTTATCATAAATATTAAAACCTATAAAAAGGTTTTACATCTCTAAGCAATAATAAATAATCGGCAGACAAGCACATGTAGTGTATATGTCCAAATTAAGCAAGTTATGCTTGTGTTATGTGTGATATACAATGGACTACTCTGCGAGCCGATCCCAGACACCGTTAATAAAGGAGAAAATTCGTTTCCGCAAGTTACCATACTGGGAATCGAACCCGGAACCTCTGCGTTGCAGTGAACTAGACCAGCAAAGGCTTAGCCCGCTCAACCACAGAGGCCGTCGACCTTTTTAGACAAGATAGAAAATCAAACAACTTTGATGTAAGTAATTTTAAGCTTTATTGTCAAACAGCTAAACATTTTTTTTTGGAATAGTCAGTTCTGTGACTTAGTTATAAAAGGTAACATGTGCTCGCGGAAAATTAAATGAATTAATTGGAAAACTGGCGAACCTTTTCATGTCGTAACTGTACATTATTTATATAAAAAAATTAAATGTCCGAAACTTGTAAAAATAAGGCTAAAACCCTTAAGGTATAAAATATGATTAATTTAACATATTGCTTGTACTTCTAGGTTATTAGCTTTCTGAACTCCGTATACAAATTGTTTGATGAGAGAATTGAATGTTATGACGTTTATAAAATTGAAACTATCGGTGATTCATACATGGTGGCTTCAGGATTACCTGTCAGGAATGGTAAGATCAGGTGATTTTTATTAACTGGACGTAGAGTTGTGCCTATAAATGTAGATATGCAATAATGTTGTGCCAATTTTGACGATGCAGTCTTTACAAAACATCTCTATAAAATGTTTGAAGTTTCTTTGTTTCTTCTTCATAGCCTTGGCTATGAGGAGATTATAATACAATTAGGTTTTGGTGCCCTAGTTAATTGAAATAATATAATTGTGTAGTTTTTTGGAATCTTATTAATAATATTATGTATATCGGAGATTCTGAAGGTGATGGATGTTTTATATACTTCTGTTGTGAATAAAACACTAGTTCGACCAAGACTGACTTTATTCGCAACTACCTTCATTCGTACAATACATTAATATACCACATCTTCCCCTACAAAAAAAATCTTTATATAAAAACAGTATCTATTTCTAGCATATAACAAATTTATTTTTACTATTTATCTACATAATAATCATATGCCATTTATTCATTTATTATTATAACATTATTTATTCTTAAAAGTTACATAATATATTTTCATAACATATTTTAATACGACGTTAGTTACGAGAATTATTTCAATTTTAAATAAAGACGTGTCGCTATATAATGACCATACAAGATTTCATACATAGCATGATACCTATTTTAAACATAATAATAGTAATCATAGAAAATTTTATAAATAATTTATTTGGTTTTTCTTTTTTTATATTTTTTTACATTATTACATTTATTATTATTTATGATATAAACTGCAAACATATAAAAATAATTAAGAAACCAAAATTAATTTTAATCCTTATTCAAAAATTTCTAATAATCTTTTGAGCTTTTATAGCCGCCGGTCTAGACATCCGTTCATTTACATTTAAGTTAGGATTCTGACTGTTAAGAAGTTCTTCGTCATCACGCAGATCGTCGTCCAAGCAAAGTGTGTCCTCTTCTGAAGATATTTGACTGTCCGTAGAAGACCATTCGTCTTGGATATGTGAATGTTCCGAATCAGCATTAGGTTGTTTATTATTATGTCCTTCTAAATCCTCAGAAAGTAACTTGATAAGATGGCGTCTATTTCGTCTATAACATTTACCCGTACGATCTGTTACAAAATACGATCGCGGTTGTTGCGCTTCCGCCTGGACGAGCCCGTGCCTACGCCTGTTGGCATCAATTATGATGACGTCATCGCCTGTATGCAGCGGCCTAAGTGGACGCGCACGAGTGTCGTAATGAGACTTTGAATATTGTTGTCTACTTAATATATTTTTTATAGTCTATATCGTTATTGCGACTAGGCTTCAACTTGACTATATGTGACGGAAGTCTTGTATTAAGCCTACGGCCCATCAGCAGCTCGGACGGGCTGCTAATACCATGTCTTGGAGTCACTCTGAAGTTTAACAAACCGAGATAAAAATCAGACTGCGATTTAATAGATTTTTTAAGAATGTTTTTAATGGTTTGCACACTTCTTTCGCTTCTGCCGTTAGATTGTGGGTAATTTGGCGATGAAGTGGTGTGTTTAAAGCCCCATTCTTTTGCAAAATTAAAAAATTCTCTAGAAAAATATGCTGGTCCATTATCGGTTACTAGCTCTATCGGGATGCCATGCCTTGCGAACTGATCATTCATCGCGGCTATAACACTCTTTGAGCCAATTGCTTTTAGCGGGCTAACTTCTATAAAATTAGAAAAATAATCTACCAGAAGCAAAAACGATTTTCCAGCATGTTGAAATATGTCTGAACCTACTTTAGCCCATGGGATATCTGGGATATAGTGTGAAATGAGAGGCTCGCGTGCTAGACGCGGTACCTGTTCTTTACATGTAACACATTTACGTACAGCCGCCTCAATGTCCCGCGACATGCCTGGCCAGTACATAACTCCTCTGGCATTGCGTTTGCAACGATCAATACCTAGATGTCCGTCGTGGACTCGATTAACCGTATCCTTGCGTAAAGATATTGGAATATAAACTAAATTGTCCTTAAAAATTATACCATCGACATATTCAAAACTACTCTGATACGACCATAACCCTCGCACTTTTTCATCCGTTTCATGTTTAAATGCTGGCCACCCGTCGCGTATATACCGTATTATTAACTGACATTCAATATCTGCTCTTGTTTCACTTTTAATCAATTTCTGTTTGCTATCACTAAATCGAACATTCTCCAATAAGAAACAAGTTTGTTCACGGATTTCGTGGGATACGTTTTCTGGCATTAATTCAGTTAAAGGGGCTCGAGATAAAATGTCGGCAATGTACATATATTTTCCGGGTTTGTATACAACTTTGAAATCGTAACATTGAATGCGTAACATCATTCTTTGTAACCTGGCTGGATTCGAATCCAATGATTTTTTAAATAATGCCTCAAGCGGCTTATTGTTCGTTTCTACCGTAACGTCTTGTCTACCAAAAATGTACTGATGAAATTTTTTTAACGCAAATACAATGGCCATTAATTCCTTTTCGATCTGTGCGTACCTACATTGCGTATCAGTCATAGTGCATGACGCTTATTCCACGGGCCGGTCGCCCTGCATTAACACAGAGCCTAGTGCCCTCGTCCGTACCGTGCGGCCCGCAACACGTTGCGGCCTTGCACCTCCACGGTTGCGGAAACGCTCGAACCCGAGGTCCTCCGATCGGTTATCGATGGGCTCTTCCCGGATCCGGGGATCTTCACTTCCCCCGACATGGGTCCAATCATTCCCGACACCTTGGAGGTGGAGCCTCACTCCATCACCGAGGAAGAGTTAGACGTCGCCCTGGACCGGCTCCGGGGCAGGAAGACGGCTCCGGGACCCGACGGGGTTCCGGGTCGGCTCCTCTTCCTGGCCGCCAAACATCTACGCGGCCAGCTGCGGGAACTGTTCGATGCCTGTATTCGCGCAGGTCAGTTCCCGTCGCAATGGAAGGAGGGTCGATTATGCCTGATTCCCAAGGGAGGCCGTCCTCCCAACGATCCGTCCGCCTACAGGCCCATAGTGTTGCTTAACGAGGTCGCCAAGGTCTTCGAGAAGATCTTGGCGGAACGCCTCGTTAAGCATCTCGATACTGTGGAGCCGGGGCTAGCACAGACGCAGTTCGGGTTTCGGCGGAGGCGCTCCACGTTGGACGCCTTCGAGACACTGCGATCTGTAACAGACGACGCAGTCCAAGCTAAGGATACTGTCCTGGCAGTTTCGCTAGACATAGCGAACGCCTTTAACAGCCTCCCTGACGAGACGATCAGGGAGGGGCTTCATGCACACGGAGTTCCCCCATACCTCACGAGGCTGTTGGGCGCGTACCTCCAGGACAGGTATATCCTTTGGGAGGGCGGCGAGTCCGAGAATCGCGCGATAGGTCGGTGACGCGTCGCGTGCGGTGTCCCACAGGGATCGGTCCTCGGGCCGGTTCTTTGGAACGTCGGTTATGACTGGATCCTTCGGGTCCGGTCCTGCCCGGAATAGGGCTAATCTGCTTTGCGGATGATACCCTACTCACGGCACGCGCTGCGTCATTCGCGGAATCCGTGGACCTCGCCAACGCCGGGCTGGCGATCGTGGTCCGAAGAATAGGTAGGCTGGGCTTGAAGGTCTCCCCCGCGAAAACGGAGGCCATTATGTTCCATAGGCGGTTTCGTAATCCCCCCGCGGACTTGTCCGTTACAGTCCAAGGGGTGGACATTCGTGTAGGCCCCCAGATGAAATATCTGGGGCTAATTCTTGATGGGAAATGGCTGTTAAAAGCGCACTTTGAGCAGCTAGTTCCCAAGCTCGTGAGGTCCGCAGGCGCCCTCTCTCGGCTTCTTCCCAACGTGAGGGGACCGGGGGGGACGACTAGGAAACTCTACATGGGCATCCTTAGGAGTATGGCCCTGTACGGTGCACCCGTATGGTCCACTGCACTTCACCGCCACAATAGGACTTTGTTGTGCCGCGCACAACGGGTCCTGGCGGTGAGGACCATCCGAGGATACCGTACAGTGTCGTGGACGGCGTCGACACTCTTGGCAGGCGATCCGCCCTGGCCTCTCCAGGCGGACGTGATAGCCAAAGTTCGGCGCTCCCGACAGGATGCCCTCGCCCGTGGCCTGGTCTATGGCCAGGCCGAACTCCAGGTGATCAGGACGCGGGAAACCGCGGCCATGATCCAAGCTTGGTCAGTAGAGTTGGAAAACCCTGTTGCTGGCATTGACACGGTGGAAGAGGTTCGACCGCAGCTGTTGCGATGGCTCTCGCGGAAACGCGGGACCCTGACCTTCAAAATGACACAGATACTTACCGGGCACGGCTGCTTCGATAAGTATCTGTGTCAGATTGCGGGCTGCTTGCCTTCACCCCAATGCCGCCAATGTGGCGCGCTAGACACGGCGTTACACACGCTAGTCGAGTGCGCAGCATGGGCACCTCAGAGGTTTGAACTCGAGACACTTGTAGGACCGATCGAATCGCTGGGCGATCTGGTGCAAGCCATGCTGCACAGCGACGATTGGTGGGTAGGTGCGGCCAATTTCTGCGAGGCGGTAGTGTCTCATAAGGAGGCCGCGGAACGAGATAGGGAGAGAGATGGTAGTGCGCATGCGTCTCGCGGGCGCCGACGTCAGTCGGGAGCCCGGAGGCGCAGGTATGCGCATGACCTCCATCCCTGAAATACCGCTGCAGAGGCCCTCTAGCATCTAGGGAGCAGAGGAGTCTTCACCCTGTTGACGAAGTGAGTTTGCCTCTCCCGGGGCATTCTCAAGCACTTGTGCGCTAAGATCGGTGTGGGCGTAACTACGTTCTGTATCTCACGCCTTTCCTGCCATAAGCGCGGGGCACATGGGAGGAGGGTGGTTTTAGTGGGGTATTGATTAGTCGAGTCTCCACACAAGCCGGTTGATTATTGTTTGGATTGCCTCAGTGGGAAGCCTCCATGATCTAACGGTCATGATCAACGGTCTAATCCCTAGCAAAGGACCCGGTATGTGCGAAATGCATTTCCCACGCCTTAAAAAAAAAAAAAAAAGCGCCTAGTGCCCTCGAGCTAGCATCGACAGATAACAGAACCGGTTCTCGGGCCGAATACAAAGCCAAAATAGGCGCGTTGCACACTAGGTATTTTAATTTGTTAAAAGATTCAATATGTGTATCCTGCCATAGCCACTCCACGTCTTTTTTTAATAAGGATCGTAAAGGTGACGCTATATCTGAATAATTTGGAATAAATTTTGATAAGTAGTTTATCATACCTAAAAAACGTTCTAAAGCCTGCCTATCATTAGGTATCGGCATCTCAATTATAGGCTTTAATTTGGTATCGTCTATTCGCATACCATTAGCACTAAACCTATGCCCTAAATAAGTAATTTCCTCGACACAGAATTGACACTTATCCTTATTGAACCTTATGCCGGCCTCTTCAAGGCCCTTTCAAGCAGCTGCCCTAATCTAAAATCATGTTCCTGCTTGGACGACGCCCACAAAATGACGTCATCAACAAAGGAATCTACTCCTTCGAGGTCTTCCAAAATTTGACGTATTTTCGAATGCAAGACTTCTGATGCACAGTTAATTCTGTATGGTAATCGCAAAAATTGATACCTTCCGAATGAAGTCCCAAATGTGCACAGATCTGCACTCTCATCGTCTAGCTGAATCATCCAGAATCTAGACCTGGCATCTAATTTGCTAAAATAACTTTGATGCAATTTCTGTGAGTGATGGAAGTGGGTAGTGTGAACGGCGCATCACGCGGTTCAGGGGGCGCGGGTCGAGGCAGATCCGAAGGTTGCCTTCTTTTTTCGCGGCAACAACTATAGCATTCACCCAAGGAGTCGGATGGGACACTTTACGTATGACTCCAGCTTTCTCCATGCGATTTAACTCTAAGAATAAATTCTCCCGAATTCCTAAAGGAATCTTTCGAACGGGACAGACAGACGGCTGTGCTCCACTTTCAACAATAATTCTGTATTTTCCAGGTAACTTACCTAAACCTTTAAATAAATCTCCATATTGCTCTATATTTAAAGCAAATACACGCTTAATCATTCCCAACTCTTCACAAGCATTTTTTCCCAAGATACTCTCACATTTACAATCGGCAATAACAAAATGTAAACTACATAATTTATTTTTATACACCCAATCAATAAAACAAGAGCCTAAAATTGGTATATAATTACCGCAAAAGGATTTTGCTTTTGAAAAGTTGGGTGTTATATTCGTGACTGAAAGCCCTAGTTTTTTATAATTGTGCAATGACAAAACATTAAAATCAGAACCACAATCTAATTTAAATTTAACATATATTTCAGTAGTAAATAATTTTAATTTTTCATACCACTTAGAGTCCTCATTACCCGCTAGGTTATCTACAGTAGAAACGAAGTACACGTCCTCTTCTTCTTCACATTCTTGTAATTGATATATACGCTTTTTTAACTTTAAACACATTTTTTTAAATGGCCCTTTTCACTACACAGATAACACTTAACTCGTTGAGCCGGACACCGAAAACCATTGCAACGATAACTGCCACATGACGCGCACTGCCTAAACGTATCGATTTCACGTCGTGTGTTTCCACGGCCAGAATAGGAGCCCTCCGAATAGGCGCTGCTGCCGCCGCTTGTACTCGCTCCCCGCGGCGCTCGCGAACGCTCCGCGCGGGCGGCAACCGCTCCACCCGCCGCCGTCGTCCATGGGCGCTCTCGACCTCCACCGCTGCGTTCGATTCTTATGACATCTATGCCCGACGACTCACCTGGGTCATTTTTTTCTACCTTGGTTGCTTCAATCTGCCTCTTTTCTTCACTGGACATTTCACTGGCTTGAGATATTTTCATTGTTTTATTTAAATCGAGGTCATCAGTTCTCAGCAATCTATCGCGCAGTCTACTATTCAAAACGCCACATACTATTCGATCGCGTATTATTCCTTCCTCGAGATGTTGAAACTCACACTGCTGGGCAAGTAGTTTCAGAACTGTGGCGTATTCGTTGATCGATTCTCCAATTTCTTGGTTTCTTGTGAAGAATTTAAAACGGATGAGCGTAGTATTTTGTTTTGTTCCAAAATGTTCATTAAACTTGTTCACCAGTAAAGCAAAATCTTCTTTATTTTCGCCTTTTGCGAACTTAAATGTCGTGTAAACATCGTAGCCTTCTGCTCCGATTAGATTAATTAACTCGCTTTCACGTCTGACGTTTCTTTGTGCACTCCAGAAGCCTTGAGAAACACCTCAAACTGTTTGAACCACCTCCGCCAGGCGTCGGCACGGTCCGCGGGTCCACCTTGTAAACACAGTTCGGACGGAGGACGTGCGTGTTCCATGTTTACAAAACATATATTTACACTGCAACGTCCTTTTGATGCACACTTTCACCATATAAAAGTTCTAAATTACATAAATTTTTATAATTATTCGCGACCGCTGCCACCATGTTGTGAATAAAACACTAGTTCGATCAAGACTGACTTTATTCGCAACTACCTTCATTCGTACAATACATTAATATACCACAACTTCCATACAAAAACAACGAATAGATTTTGATAAAACTTTACAATAATATGGCTTATATATTATAATAAGACATAAGCCATAATTTATAAAGATATTGTTTAAATTGGCTAAAATATAACGTTAGGTGTTAAGTAACAACGCTGCTGTTAACATCCATATTATGGTGTTCAGCGTTACACAGTGAGGGTTGTATACGGTACCAGGCAAATAATACGTGGCATCACTGGGTGCGTGACTGAAAGGCGGGCAGACGCTTGAGGCAGACGTTGTTGGCTCTTGAATTTTAACATATAATTATGAATCTTCTGGACAAACGAAGTTTCTAGTAATGTTTTTAATATGTAACAATATTTCAAGTATATTTAAAAATCTTAAAATAGAAAAATATGAAGTAAAAGAATTTTTAGCTAGACGTGTTGCTGAAGAATTTTTACCTGCTTCTTCTTCTTTAATAGCGATAATACGTTTCGGAGCGGTGTACATAGAATAGGAAGTAGATTTAAATTTTTAAAATGTTTTCTAGTTTGAATAAAAATATAAGAATTTGAATGTATATGGATTATACGTCGAAAGAAAGAAAGTTGTATTACATACTTGTATTGCCATATAATTGTAGGCAACAAACATGCAACGGAGATCGCCAGCATGGCCCTGGAGTTACTAGAAGCGACGTCTATGTGCCGATTGCCGCACAGACCTGACCAGGTATCTTTCTTAGGTAATATCGATCAATGTGTTTTGATTTTCAAGCTTCAGCTTTAGGTGTGAAATTTGAATATTTATTATTTATTATGGCCAGCCAAGCCAGTCTTTTGGGCACAATCCTCTTGAAATTGGTCTGGAATTAGATTTTCAAATTTAATACTAACTTAGTTTTAAAAGATAGGGTAATACTTAATTCTGCATGAAAAAACACTACCTATACACCGCGCAGAAATTTAACTCATATTACCTACTTCATCTTTATCACTTATACCTCGATATAATTCATCTACTGTTAGTTGTTGAGTTTCGATTTAACATAATTTTACTGCATTTACCTTTAGGATATTTACATACTTTTAATATTTTACCTGATTTGTATTGGTAAATAACATTTAAAAATATTAGGTAAGTAGAACACCACTCCATTTATTTAGACCCAAATTCAGCTTATTTCTGCATGAGCTTTTGTATACATAGTTCATTTTTAAGTAAATATCCTTATAATATGTATATTTTAGATAGGTATGTAATTGAAATACCACAAATATTATAACTCAAAATTTACTTAACAAATTTTATTTAAAGTAAACACCCACGGCCTCTGTGGTTTTTTTTAATCCCCTTCCGCTGGCCTCTGTGATTGAACGGGCTAAGCCTTTGACGGCATACACCATTACAACGCAGAGGCTCCGTTATTTATTATTCTGGGTGTCCGGGATCGGCCCCAGAGAAGTCCTTTATATATTACCCATAACACAGGCGTAACTTGCTTAATTTGGGGATATACAATATGTGTGTACTACCCTAACTTGAGCAATATAATAAAACAGAATTTATCACCTTGCCCGGCTAGAGGTAAGGTAATATTCACACAGCCCAGTCCAAGTGATAAATTAAGTTATTTCGAACCATAATTTTTTTAATGGACCACGGGCCGTCTGCTATTATTAATATGGGCTGGCCAAAGTGATAAATTTATGAAATTGACCGACGCTCTTGGCCATTATTCATAATGATTGGTCCCTATTAATACTGCCCGATTAATCAAATTGCCCATAAAATATATATGTATACAATATTAAAATTCCCTTAGACAGTATAGTCAATTAAGTAGTTTCCGAAAAAAATGGCTGTGATATGTAAGGACAAACAGATGCACATGATGACTACATAAGAGTCGCGTTTTACCGTAAAAATTACTTTTTTTAAATTTTTAGACATTATGCATGAGAAGCGGAATACACACAGGACCGTGTGTGGCTGGAATCGTCGGCAGTAAAATGCCTAGGTACTGCCTATTTGGGGACACCATAAATACTGCGAGCAGGATGGAGAGCACTGGAGAACGTAAGACTTTAATAATATCTTCTAAAAGCTATAAATAATTTTAGAGCGAACCTGAAGTGTGATTTTGCTGTACTTCTTTATTTTAAATGACAATAATAATAATAATATTAACCGGCAGACAAACACAAACATTGTACATCCCCGAGCTAAGTAAGTCACGCTTGTGTTGTGGGTAAATACAACCGACCACTCTAGGGCCGATCCCAGACACCCAGACCACAGAAAACAACGGAAAGTTCATTTGCGATAATTTATCATGCCAGGAATCGAAACTGGAGCTCGAACCGTGAATGGGTTCGAGCTCTACAGAGGCCGTCGTAAATTTTAAAAAAATATGCTCAAATATTTTATTGAAACTGATTTAAAAAGGAACAACTTACTGTAAAACTATAAAAAATATTATATATATTGTAATCGGATCTGAACAAGCATGCACAATTTACATAGTCGTAAATTTAAATGAACTGCTTCTAATTCAGCTTCTAAAACAAGTGAGTTGTAGGTTTATGTTATACTAGCTTCTGTCCGCGACTTTTTCTTGCGTGGAATAGTTTTAAAAAAAGTAAGTTAAAAAAACCCTCCCGATTTTAAAACCCTCTTCATTGGTGCTCCGCTCCTATTGGTCTTAGCGTAATGATAATAGCCTAATTGTTTTTTAATGTATAAATTGTTTTATTGTGTTATTGTATGATGATGATACCGGCAATATCAATACTTAATTAGGTGCATAAGTTGTATAATAAGCTGTTTAAGTAATTAAAGTTTTTTTAACTATCCCACGGGAACTCTTTAATTTTTCAGGATCAAAGTATCCTATATGTTGACCAGGGATATAAGCTACCACCATACGAAATTTCATTTAAATCGGTCCAGACGTTTCGGAGATTAGCCGGTACAAGCAGACAGACAAACAGAGAAACAAAAAATGAAAAAAAAAATCTAAATTTACTATCTATTTCACTTCTTACATCTCCCTGACTTGGTTTTTAGCATTTTTTCATTGTACAGAAATTTGATCTCTACAATTTTATTATATGTAATAGATTAATACAAAAAACTCTATTTAGGGGTTGAAAAATCTTCAATCACCAGATTCAAGTTATTCATAGATTAAAGTATAACATGGAAAAATTAAAAATATCAGTTGCATGATTGAAACAGTTGAATGGTTTCACTTTTGAATTCTCTCAGGTTATAATTTATTCGACTGAATTCGATTGAAAAATCGGCCCTAAGTCAGATATTTTTAATGAGGCAAATATTGTTTCAGCAATGAAGATACAAATATCGGATGATATGAAAAGGGCTCTCGACAAAACAGGACTCTTCATAACCACACCAAGAGGAGTTGTTGACGTAAAGGTTTGCACTTATTTGTTTTTCTTTTCTTTATTTATTGTAGTTATATGTATTGTGTAGTATTTATATACCTTATTTACATGTATTTAATTAGCACTTTCGATTCCTTTCACACAATCCGGATTGTCTGGAAGAGGTCGCTCTAAAGCGATAAGGCCGCCCTTTGTTCCTGCCTTTATATGAAATGTCTGTCAAAATTAACTTAATGTGGTGAACAATGTAGAATGTTCTTTCTATCAATGTATGTTATTTAATAGAATTTGCTAGTGTGTCGTAATAATGCGTAAATAATCTTTTACGTGGTAGAGCCATACTTAATGATCATTATCTTAATTACAGTTTTTAGGGGAGTTTCGATCTGTGCGATATCATGCTTTTAGATATGCAATTTTTATTTAAACTATTTAATGGAATGATTAATTGTCCCGATTTACTTAATACCTTTGGTTATAAAGTACCGTTTAGATGCCCTCGATCACCTATTGTAGGAAACCTACATAGACACTGGCTGTATGGAAGCCTCATTATTTTATAATAAAACCATGTGTCTAATAATATTGTCACTTGCTACTGAACTGTTGATGTGAAATATTATATGGTATTCAATTTTTTTTATTTTTTTATTGCAGAAGTTCAGCAGACAGGCCGACGGCCCACTTGATGGAAAGTGGTTACCGTCGCCTATGGACATTTGCAACACCGAAGGTGCTACAAATGCGCTGCTGCTCTCTTAAAGGAGACTGGAACCTGGTCACTGATGCCGGAACACAACACAAGGTTGTTATAGCGACATACTCTAGACTAGGGGTGGTCGCCATCCAGTCGAGCAAATACCCTACCACCTGGCTGTGGGTTGTTTAGTCGCCTCTTACGACAGGCCGCCTGGCCGCAGGAAATTGTATTCTTTCTCCGTTCCTGCACGGATAAAATTATAATATTATAATTAATACAAAATATAGTCCAAGTGAATTGCAGTTTTCATTTTATATAGATATACGCGCATACACCAGCTAAGCAAGTTACAGTCTGCTGAAATATAAGTTTTAAACACCTATTACACCCCTGTGTCCGTCTTTACGTCGTACCGTTTCGGTGCCAACTATCCCATACCTAGACTATGTAAACTAATAAACCTTTATAGTGATATTGACTTGACTGATCTACATGCAAATTCATATTCCAAATTTCGTCGAATTATGCATCTCACATTACTAATTATTGAAGTGATAACTTCTTATGTGAGGGTAAACAGTTTCGTTAGGTAACGCGTTACGGCGCCAGTCTGTCTAGCTTCCCTTTCTCTCACGCATACGGCAGCGGTAGGCAGGCACCTTCTCTCTCACTCTAACCCACGCGCTATATACATAAAATTTAAGTAATAACATACGCTTTTCTCAAGTTAAACAATTTAAATATTAAATAGTTCAACTTAGATGCAATTTTTTGAATTTTTGTCTTTCTTTCTGTCTGAATTCGAAACGGAGCTATCTTATATCACGGGACGTAACCTAGGATACATTTTATCTGTAAATGACGTCGTTTCCGTGGGATAGACAAAAATAGCCAAAAAGATGGCACTGTGATCTGTTATACCGGATAAAATACACTCTTTTTTAAAAAGAGAATTATTTATTATACACCAAGGAATACATCTTATTAATTAAAAATGTAGGATATTAAAAATATGTCTAACTCTAGAGGTGGCGCGATCCGAACTGACTCAAGCTGTGGGGTGCAGACGGATGAGAAGTGCAGAGAAGCATCCCGTCAGCATTTTAGCTTGCGGTTTAGGGATGTAACAACCCTCCCAAAAAGATTGAACTTGTCACTTTTGTGTTAAGTTTCAGGTGTTAATTCTGAATCAAGGAGCGGAGGTTAATTTTAAATCTCCGTCATGTCGCGTTTGGGCTTCGGATGTTGAAGTAATTTGAATTGTTTCCTTTAGTTAACTATAATTTTTTAAAACTACAAATTCCAAATTCAGACTAATGCATTATAATATGTATTTGTGACATCATACAATATGGTTTTTCTCGGTTAGTACTACCTTTTTTGTATACGATGAATCATTTCCGTTTGCTTCAAAAATATGAACCAATTTAAATCATGACCTACGATGTTATTTATAGGCGAGTAACTAACTGCTAACGGTCTTATTCATAGAGAGTTAGAGTAAATTTAAATGTTACTTTATGGTTCTTAAAGAAACACTCAAACTTACTCTCTCTATGAATAAGACCTTAACAGTATAGGTTGAAAGTGCCTTAAAGCGCTCGGGGTATGCGCATTTCGATGTATTTTTTTTATGACCTTCTCCTCCGTCATAGCCCAAGACAGAGATTTTCTTTTTCGTGTCATATATTTTTTTATCATTTTCTTTGCTAGAGATAATAACGGGGTGGTTTATATTTTTGTTTTCTTTTTCTTCTTCTCTTTTCTTTTTTATATTAAGTAGGTACTTAATGTATATATAACTATTTTCTTATTAGCTACTATATCGATGTATTTGGCTCGATATAATTTTAAGATTGATTTAGATATGTATTAGTCAATTAATTTTTTTTTATGCGTTGCTAGCCTTTAGCAAGGGATAGAGGGAACAGAATAAAGTTGGAATAGACGGATTAGCAGACATGGATTTACATTACGGGCACTAGAGGCTAGTGCCCAGGGCGGCGAAATTTTTGAAGGCGGCAAAGTTTGGAGTGTCACCAAAAAATATTTCAACATTATGCTATAAAAATCAATGATTTTCAAAAATTAGGAACTTATTGGTTTAAAGCCAAATCTTAAAAATCGAGTTCTCGTTACATATTTACGTCATGAAGCCTAGTTACAGTGGATAGATAATAAGGCGGTATTTTTGATGATGCTCCAGGGCGTCACTTAAGATAAATCCGGCCTTGTGGATCAGACATATGGAATAGGATAGACAGGAGATGAGACAGGGGAAAAGGGGAAGTGGGTAATCGGATCCTTCACTCATCATATGAAATACAATTAGATCGAGTTTAACAGTTTCACGCCGACATTCCATGAGAGCGTGGTAGCACACCAATTGAGTCGGCCCTAAGGGCTGTGATCATGATAATTATTCTCGCATAGCTCTACCGCCTCTAAAACGTTTTCTTATATGGCTAAGATTATGCAATTTTCTTATTAGCAACATGCGCAATTTCGTGCAATTGAATTTATTATCAACATGCCCAATATTATGCAATTTTCTTTTTAGCAACATGCCCAACATCATTCAATTTTCTTATAAGCAACATACCCAATATTATGCAATTCTCTTATTAGCAACATGCCGAATATTCTATATTATTTAAAAAAAAAAGATTATAACAATAACATAATTGTATATTTTTGAAACAAGCAATATTCGTTAAGAGTAATCGTGACTTATTTCATCAGATTTCCCATGTCGTTGACCGTAATAGACTTATATTATAAAAATAAACAGGACATTTATAATGATTATTATTGTATGATATTGACATTTCGATAATATTTTTGTAATTTATTTTATTAATTTAACTTGACATTGTAAAATTTTAATATTGTACGCCTAACGAGGCAAATTGTATTGATACTACAATAACATAAGACCTTATACTGTACGTACATTTTGGACAATAAATTGTTATATTCTATTTTATGCAATTTTCTTTTTCGCTATATTGCCATTATGCTGCAGTTTTTTTTTTCTAGGGTAAAGGCGAGATGAGCACACATTGGCTAGAAGGCCGCACGGGGCCGTCTCCGGTAAGGCCGACAACAGCTTCTTTGGACTGCACACCAAGTTTTCTCGCCAGGATTCACTCCCAAGGACGCGCATCACCGCGATACCAACCTGGGAAACGTGCCAAGGATTAATGCTGAGATTGTTAGAATACCTTACCATCGTACTCAAAGTCGAATAATGGTCTATTAAACTTAAATTGTTGTGATATTTTTTAAAGGAACGAAAATCAACTATTTGAGACAGTATGATTTGGATGTGTATTTATTTAAATATTATTATATTTTATTTTTAAATGTTTTTTTCACTTTTAATTTTGCAGTTTATATTTATTTATTGTAGAAACGTCATTTAAATCACTTACAATAGTGATAAAAATTACTTTTTTAAAATTTAGAATATGGATACCTAAAGTTTTAAAATGAGTTAAATCATAATTGAAACATGCAATAAAATTATCAAAGAAAAATTTACACAAACAAGATAAGTTACTTATGTAAGTATTTTGTTTCTAATAGCTAACAGATGGAGTTAATAGTACTCTTTAGAGTTATATCAGGAAAACAGTTTTTTATTCACACAAAATGCTTTTACAATATTATGTAGATATTGTTGTACATTCTCTTGGAAACGTATTGTTTAATGATGTATATTACAGTGAAATACATTTTGTACTCGAAGATATAAATAAATATGATAATACGTGTTTCGTCCTTGTATTTTTTAATGTGAAGCCACCTTTAAATTCCCAAACGTTAGCGTTTGGGAGTTTAAGGGTGGCTTCCTTTCAGCTTATACGAAGTGATTCGGTCATATAGTCTAACAGACGCTGAAGATCCACCATCACCCATCTGATAACCAGATGAGACATTTTTTTTATCATATTACAATGATTTTATAATATAAAATTAAATGTAGTATAAATAATATAAAACATAATATTATTTAAATTATATTGTTACGACTTAGTGCCGACAAAAGTAGATTCACACCTGCATGCCATAAAAGCACTCTTTATTATCTTTCCGCATTTGGACTTCTTTTGTTTACTTTGTGTTTAAAATTTGTAATTAGAAAAACAGCCCATTGTGTATCGTAATCTTTTATGGCAGTCATTAGCCAGGCGTGATTCTAAGAAATTCGGCCCGTGCGGCCAGGTAGGCATATTGCATTTGTGCAGCAGAAAGCAATGCCCTAATGGAGAGATCGTCAGTCTAGCAATAACCATGAGCGAAGCAGACGTGTGTACCACATTCGGTAATCTATTTAGTGACGGACTTTGCGCGTTTTATGAAATTACGATCTCGCGCATCACGTTGAGACTGGTTGTGTTCAGTTTATATTTGTACCTGTGTTATACATGTTTGTATAGTTCTAATAAATTCTATAAATAATTCCAACGGCAATTTAATTTACTTACATACATACTTACATACCTGCTTGCCACGTAACCATGAACAAAAATAAGCAAGCATATCAAGGCATATTCTCCATGCTAAAAACTATCAGTTGAAATTAAATTTGTTCAGTATCACAATACTTGAAGATTATGGAAAAAAATTGACTAAAATTAATTTAATTAAAAATAGCCATGAACACTTTACGATTGGCATGCTATCATAGGTGTGTTTATAAATCAATATAATTTGATAATAATATGTCTCATCTAGTTATCAGATGGGTGAAGGTAGATCTTCACCGTCTCTATTAATTAAAAAAAAAATATACTCACATTGTTCATTTCACTTTGATTTATATAGACAATATCAAGAGCACAAAGAACTTGCACGTGGCTACGGTCGCGAAAGTCAAGTGTAGGTCACTTATTATTCTTTGAACATGGCTTTGCACGATTAATGTATCTGGCCTGTATTAAGTCTTGTAAAATAATCTTCGAGAAAATAGGAACCAGTCGAAGCATATATATAACAGAAGTCTCGGCTAAATGATTGAACTTTGTCAGGCCCCAAACGAGAGAGTTTATGTAGAAGCTTGAAAGGCACATACATTCCAGTAAATAAGATTTTTAAAACAAACACAGTTGTTACTTGAAAAGTATTTTTATATAATTAGAAAGTAATTATAATGTTTATGGACAATACAATGCAAGAAGACTTAACTTATTCGTATTATATTCTACTCATAGTCCCTCAATACTATAAGTAGAATACTGAGCCCAGATCACCGTCTTCTATGGGTAAGGTGCCCAGAAGGCTGGCTACGTTTCCTCGCTGGATTGCCATACTGATCCGTTGGCAGAGGTAAGCACCAGCCCTCTGATCACCTGAAGAGTCAATGAGTCGTTTCGATAAATTTTGGTAGAGGCTCATGGCCTCAGGATCCCATGGTCCAAGCGTCTCGACAGCAAACGGCACAAATATATAACTCTCACTGAGGGTTGCATACTTGCGCCGCTTGAGTGATTCGGCTGTTTCCGCCGCTGTACCGGCTGATCTAGACGTGTTTGATAAATGGGATGCGGCCAACGTGTCTACGCAAGTCGCATTCCACACCAAAGGCTTGCCACGTTGTCAGGGAATTAGAGTCATTCCGTCGGGACGCCTACCATCATCACGTGCAATACCGTTCGGCTCTAATAAAGCCGGCACGTTAGCGGTGGCAAGCGCCCTCCGTAAGACATCATAGTATAAATATTAATTGCAATATATTTATACTTGAAAAGTATAAATATATTGCAATTAGGTAGATGATACATGTGACAATAAATTCTTAAGAAATGTTCATATAAAAGCGGGCATTGAAACTATTGAACTCGTTAAGGATATGACGTCACAATTTGCTCAATTAGTAATAAAATCAAAGCGGCTATGTTATGTAAGATGATAAAATGTGTTTCAGTTGGTTTGATCACAAACTAACCTGGTTAACCGTGTGTCAAACCCTAGGCAGTAGCTTTATTTTACTTACATAAAAACTTAATTCGGTTTTTTTACAATAATATAATTACATATATACATAACAAAGAAACTAAGTCCTATAATCTAGATCAGTGTTCCGCAAACTTTTTGTGTTCAAGGTACATCTAGGAAAACGAAAATTTTTGGAGGTACACCACAAATAAAAATCATTTTTTAAGTAAGCCAAACGAAACAAAACGCCTCGCTTGTGCGCTCGCGTGATTTACCTACATATTTTATGTGTAACTAAGTATTTTTATTACGCTTACATTATTTACTAAAAATAAGTTTATAACATAACCTTGTTTTTCCGAAGCACACCAATTAATTCAAATTCAAATTCAAAGTTTTTTATTCAAAATAAGTTCCACTGGAGAACACTTTTTGAAGGTCATATAAATATATAAGTTAAAATTTAATTTTTCTTCCTATTCTATGTATATCGCTTCACAACGTGTTATTGCTGTTAAGGAGAAGAAGCGGCAAGAAACTCCCCAGCAACACGTCTAGCTAAATAATGTTTTTCTTTAAGTTTCTTATTCTATTTATATCTCAAGTTGTCTTTTTTTAATAAGTTTTATACAGAAGTATGTTACAGAATTACTTTTTGAAGAATTAATGGAGTTGTAGCAAACAGTGCATAAGACTGTTAAAACTCAATAAGACCAAGACACAATAAGAGGAAAGAAAAATATTATGAAAGTTATAATAATGATATGACGTACTAAAATGTTATGCTGCAATATATCTCCATAAATCCCTTACAAGCTTGGCAAGATAACATTATACAAAATATAGTATAAGATGTTAGAGCGAGCTGCTATGTAAATGAATTTTAGTCATTTAAGTATTCTTCAATAGTGTAGTATCCCTTTTTTAGCAAGATACTTTTTAATTTGGTTTTGAATTTAGTGAAAGGCAGATCTAACATTTCACTCGGAATCTTATTGAAGAAGCGTATACCAACCCCAAGAAAGAGGACAGTACTTTTGTAATCTAAAAGATGGCAATATCAGTCTATTACAATGCCTGGTGTTGAAATTGTGAATATCCTTATATTGCTTGTAGGCACTCAAATTATTACGAATATAAATTATATTATTAAAGATATATTGGCAGGCGACCGTCATAATATTGATTTCCTTAAAGCATTCTCTAAGAGACTCCTGAGGGCCGAGGTTGTAAATTGATCTTACGCCTCTTTTTTGTAAAACAAATATGGTTTTTAAGTCAACAGCGTTGCCCCAAAGTAAAATACCATAGGACATGACACTATGAAAATAACTAAAATAAACTAGTTTAGCAGTCTCTTCGTCAGTGAACTGCCTAACTCTTCTGACCGCATATGCAGCAGAACTAAGTTTTCCTGAGAGACTAGATACATGAGCGCCCCAGTGGAGCTTCTGATCTAGGTTAATGCCTAAGAATACAGTTGAATCTACTAGATTAAGTCTAGTGTCGTTAAGAGAGATATTAATATCGTATTCTTTTACATTGGGCATAACAAACTTAACACATTTAGTTTTGCTCGGATTGAGTAATAAGTTATTTACAGTAAACCACTTAGATATTTGGGATAAGGCGTTGTTTACGTCGTCAAAGTTCAGTTTATTTCTATCAACTTAAATATAAGTGATGTGTCATCAGCAAACAACACTACCTCACACATATCATTAATAAAATATGGCAAATCATTAATATATATCAAAAATAAGAAGGGACCTAGAATAGAGCCCTGGGGCATACCCATAGATATGCCAGTCTCACAAGATTTGACATTGTTAATTTCAACGCTTTGGGGTCTGTTATTTAAGTAAGACGATAATAGGTTGAGAGAATCGCCATGAATACCGTAATAATTGAGCTTTTTTAGGAGGGTCACGTGTTCAACGCAATCGAATGCCTTGGACAGGTCACAGAATACACCAATGGCATTCTGTGATCCTTCCCAAGCATCATAAATGTGTTTTAGGAGCTCAACACCTGCATCGGTAGTGGATCGACCTTTGGTGAACCCGAACTGTTTAGTATGAAATCATTTATTAATATTAAAATGTGAGAGCAGTTGATTTAAAATTATTTTTTCAAAGATCTTGCTTAAGGTTGGTAAAATAGAAATTGGCCTAAAGTTGGAGGGGTCATTTTTGTTTCCACTTTTAAATATAGGGATAACTTTGCTAACTTTCATTAAGTCGGGAAATACCCCTTTATCTACACATCGATTAAATATTTCTACTAGTGATAGTGCAATAGTGTCTATTATGTCATTTAATACTTTTAAAGATATACCCCAAAAATCAGCTGTGTTTTTAATGTTTAATGATTTAAACGTTTTTACAATATCACTTGTATCTATATGATTAAATTTGAATGAAATATTACATTCATCAACACACTGTGTCATTAGCAGCTCAGCTTCCAGTGGTGATGATGACAAAGAGCTAGTTGTTAAGGTTGGTATATCCCTTAAGTATTCATTAAATGTTTGTGCAATTTCAAAGTTATTACTAATGGTGTTATTGTTAATTACAAGCTCAATTCCATCATCTCGACGTGAAGTTTTGCCAGAAGCGTCATTTATGACACTCCAAGTTGTCTTAATGATATTTGAAGATTTTTTTATTCTGTTATTATAATATAAAGATTTGGCCGCGGTGCATACTCTTTTAAAGGTCTTAGAGTACTTTTTAATATAGTCAAGAAAGTCTGGATTTTGATTAAATTGTTTTTCACTGTATAATTCATAGTTTTATTCGACTTTTATATATACCTTTTGTAGCCCAATCACTAAACTTAAGTTTATTACTTTTGTTAATTGTTTTAGTTTTAAATGTGTTTTCAAATTCAGCTTGTATAACGTCGAAGAAATTACTATACAAGTTGTTTGGATCTTCGCTGTTGAGATCCAAGGTAGGAATTTTTTTGGCTAGATTATCTTTAAAGGTTCTTAAGCGATGATAATTCACCGGTCTACAGGTTATTTTAGAAGTGATTTTAATACTGTCAAAAGGTATTGATATAAACTGGCCACAATGATCCGACCGTAGTATATCTATGAGTGATTTATCGATTATTTTGCACCTACAAAATATATTGTCTAAACAGGTAGCTGTAATAGCAGTTATACGCGTAGGCTCATTAAAGACATGTATGATGTATGTATGTAAAGGATTTGAAAAGATTAATGATCTTAGTACGAGTTGATGACATTTCCAACAAATTAACATTAAAATCCCCACAAACTATAGGCAATTTATCAGTTTTATTTAATTTTATTAATAATTCCTCCATTGTGCTTTCAAATACACTATAATCCCCTGTCGGTAGACGCAGACAATTACATAGCGCTCAAGCTCAATACAGGAAACCTCCACAGTACGTTCAACAGAAAGGGACGTAATGTCTTTACGCTCTTTACATTTTACATCATTTGCTACAAGGATAAGTGATCCGCCGTGTATAGCGGACTTCCTTACAAATGCACTTATCACTGTATAATGCTCTATGAAGTTTATGACTTCAAAAGTTTTAAGCCAATGTTCTGTAATACATAGGACATGAACCTTACATTCTTTTAAAAAAAGTTCAAAATGTAAGTCTTTACCTGCTAAACCCTGTATATTTTGGTGAACTATATTTAAATTAGAAGTAGGTTTAGCTTTGGTCATTTCTAGCAGTTTAAAGGTCTAGGACTCATAGTAGAGTTAATATTAAAAACATTATTGTTTTTATTTAAATTTATGTCAGGTTTTTCAGTTATATCATACATAACTTTGTCATGATTTTGTATATGAAATGCTAATATAGTAGCTATACGTCTTCGTAACTTAAAAGGCAGATACATAGTATCTTTGTTTAGCCTAAATTTACGTCATGTTGTTTATGATAATGTAGGTATATGTTAGTGAATTGAAAAACGCGATTGCAGTGCCATTTATTTTGCTAATCCGTCCATTCTAAGGAAACGACGTCATTTGTCGGGATAAAATGTATCCTAAGTGTTAACTCGGGTTATAAGCCAAGATTGTATCGAGTTTCATTCATATACGTTCAGTAGTTTCCAAGAAAAATGTGATCGCAGCGCTGTCTCTCATATATTAGGATAAAAAGTATCGTACGTTATATCCCGGGATATAAGTTTCATTTAAATCTGCTCAGTAGTTTTCACGTGATGCTCTAACACACAGACAGATAGACAAAAATTATATTATTCTATTTTCGGAATTTGCTGGTTCGAATTGCCCCCTGATTTTTTCACATTTTTAAACGCACTGTACAAACTCGAACTATTTACAGATTTATTATAGAAAAATTGATAGATTTATTATTACTATTGGTCGCCCGTGGTCGAAATTCGACCATAATAATTAATATCAAAGACTACTATAATTTGACTTTAACAATAAAGAAAACAGTATATATGCGTGTGTGTGTCAAATACATGGTAGTGTATGTAATGTTTTTTTATTGATTTAATGTATTTTTATGCATAGTTTAAAAAAATATTAATTAGCATTCTGCACTCCTTCTCTATATAAACTATAAGTGTGCGAAATTTCATACTCCTCCGTCCGCGCAATTATCGTAAAAAGGGGTACAAAGTTTTTGCTTTACATATTAATATATAGATATGTGTCCTACTCTTTTAATTTCATCACGAACAGACTATGACGCTTTGATGCGTTAATAAAAATCCAGTTTTACAATATGGAAATACCTAACGCCAACACTCATATTCAACCATCAGAATATATGCCAAGTTTCTAAATAACGTCATAATACAACAATGACATAAAAACGTAATAACTTAGTGGCTAAGGCACGCACGTTATATTTCAATGACGTGAATTAGTATCTAGTTTCTCCGACTTTATAATTACAAATATTGTTACATCTATCACAAGCTGACGTTGAAGGAAAAATCACGAGGAAACTTGCACATCACATAAGATGTGTGAAATCCACCAATGTTTGGACTGGCATCCTGGTTATACCGTCAGCATGCCCCTGATTTTTTTGTGCTATATAGGTTCGCGTTTGACCACTAATTGTCGTCCTAATTGGCAAGGATCTTACAATGGCACCTTGCGTTCTCGTCGCACGATGAGTTCAAAAATATTCTTCAGTGTCCTGCTTACAGCGCAGAAGCCAGCGCGGGAGCACAGACTATGTTTAATAATGCTAGGTAGGGTTTGATCGTCCGATCATGTAATCAAATATATCATATACCAGAGCTTACCCCGCGGCTTTGCCGCGGGTCAACTCTAGTGCGCACCTCTTGTTTAAATAGCAGGCGTTGATACAGGTTACATTGTATTAAATTTTCATGTATTTGCCCCCGGAAGATTCACTTCATTTTATATCGCAAACTATCCCATTTCCCGGGATGAAAAGTATGTATATGTCTATTTTCGGTATTAAAACTACATTTAAACAAAATTACAGCAAACCGATCCAGTACTCCTAGTAGTTTTTTCGTCAAAGCTTAACAAGCAGATCGAGTTACTATCTATATATATTTTTTATAGATGATGATTTTTTATATCTATAAACTTGACAAATGATTGGTCTCCCATACAAACTTTCATCCTCTATTCTATTTAAACCCTTTCTAGTTTTATTTATCTATCCCCGTCTATCTATCTGTAAACTACATAAACTACACAAATGACAAAAATGACAAAAATGTTCAAAATGACCTAAATGACCAAAACGTTCAAAATGACCAAAATGTCCAAAATGTCCAAAACGACCAAAATGACCAAAATGTCCAAAATTACCAAAATATCCAAAATAACGAAAATGGCAAATCACAAATAAACCAAATCCTATCCTATTTTCTAGGTAACATTTAGATAAAGCTATCTCACTATCCGGGATAAAAAACATCCCTTGTACACCCTCGGTATTAAAATTACATAATTATATACCGAATTTCATCCAAATCAGTCCAATGATCTTTCCATAAGAGTATATCTAACGGAGAGACAAATATATTTTTAAGTTCATCCTTGGCATCGAAAAAATATATATTATACTGAGTGTCAACCAAATCGCTCCAGTAGCTTTTCCGTGAAAGCGTATCAGACAGACAGAGAGACAGAGTTACTTTCGCATCTATAATATTAATAGGGATTTTGAGTGTCCTAATTGGCCACACGTCATCGCACGAGCAATCTAAATTACTAGAATATAGTTCAAAATTCAATGCACTCTTACGCACGTATGTATATCTACGTATAAAAGAATTCTGCCTTAAGTATATACAGATAGAGCTAAAGTTCATTTGAATTTTATGTGTTTATCTCTTTTTAGTGTCGCTTTTTCATTTCATCGAGTTTCAAATCACAACGATTCTAAAGAAGTTTTACTTCAAAATACTTGACGTTTCTTAAATGATGTACGTGATGACGTTTCATCAGATTTAGATATAAATTGAACGCCTGATTTCATTACAGAAGTAGTTGTTTGTTTTTATTTAATTTCCTCATATTTTAAATGAAAAGCGCAGTGTTAACCTCAGGTGAAAGACCTATTTAGGCACTTGAATTATTAGCGCCCTCGCTACGCTCGTGCGCCAAACCATCTCATGCCTGAAAAGATCACTTCACCTCTAGTGTAACAATCTACTATTAACAGTATTTTTGGACTCATAAAATCGTGTATGTTACGTCAAGGAAACATATTATGCATATTTAATAACATTATTTAAAATACCCAAACGGGTTTTCACACACTCGTTTTAAAATTCGTTCTCGATGGCAATGAAACGGTTATTCCTCCAATTTTTGACCGTGAATAATAATATTATGTGACTAGGATACGTCCGCGACTTCGTCCACGGTTGACTTGAAATTCCCGCGAGATTCCCGGGACGCAAAGTATCGCAGCATTTAAAAAAAAATGTAAGCTATCGTTTTAGTGGAAACTGTGTCGGAATAGGCTAATTTTTATGCATCCGAACAACTTCAAACCGCTGTCGGGAAAATTCCTCCGGGATAAAAAATATCACATATTTTATTACATTATATTTGCTACCGATAAGTAAAAAAACCACATTAGAATTAGATTTTCCTTTAATCTGACCTTTTTAAATTATTCCCTCGAGATTCCCAGGATAAAAATTAGTACAGAGTTTAAGTCTACTAAATATCTGTCGATCAGCCGCATCGAAATCGGCCCAGTAGTTTTTACGTAAATCTCGAACAAACAGACAAAAAATCTAAAAAAATGCATTGTATTCTCCATCGTTTATATAGTCTATTCAACTTGTTTTTTTTTAATAGCTTCAATGTACAGAGACAGCAGGTTTAGAATTTTATAATATTTACATAATCTACAGACAAACAATTATTGTTCGTCCCCAAGCTAAGCAGGTTACTCAACTTAACTTGCATAATTGTGGCCCAAATACAATGGCCATTAAATATAATATGATAAATACATAATGAATTGCCTGATAAGTAATTAATAGTTAAAAAGGAACTCTCAGTCTGGGGGATATATTAATATTAAGTAAAGTAACATAATTACAATGATTTTACAAACTAACATAATAAAAGGAAACCTAATTTAATTATATAGTCCCTCAAGATTATAAGTAGAATACTGAGCCTAGGTCATCGTCTTCTATGGGTAGGGTGCCCAGAAGGCTGGCTACGTTTCCTCGCTGAATCGCCATACTGATCCGTTGTTTGAGACAGGAATCACCTAATCACCTGAAGAGTCAATCAGTCGTTTTGATATTTGTACAGGCTCATAGCCTCAGGACCCAACGGTTCAAACATTTCAACAGCAAACGGCACAAACATAACTCTCATTGACCGGTGCATATTTGCGCTGCGTGAGTGATTCAGCTGCTACCGCCGTCGAACCGGCTGATTTAGACGTGTTTAATAAATGGGGTGCAGCCAACGTGTCCATGCAAATCGCATCCCATACCAAAAGCTTGCCACATTGCCAGAGAATTAGAGTCATTCCTCAAGTAAAGGAATATCTAAAGTTAGATATTAAAGTGGAAGATGTCGTTAACGTGTTTACAATTTAAGGTTTCTTGTTCTTACAACTAATGACATATGTGATTTAGGAGGTGGGCGTTGAAAATCAATGCCATATCGGACTACGTTTCGGCACAGCAAAATATTGAGTGCAAACTTCAATTCTAAAATTACGGAATGCATTTTATATTTATTTTATTTATTTAGGCTAGGTCGCCTGGTAGAGATCGCTTTTAGCGATAAGGCCGCCTATTGTTTTGCCAAAATGTATTTATTGCAATTATACATTTTTTTGTAATTGTTTATTTTGGTAAGCGATAAAATGTCATCTATCTATCATTTTTGTATACATTTTCTAATCTGTTTATCTCGTCTGTGTCGCATTTGGAAATAAATATTGTCTTTCTTTTTTTTAAACAATCATCTAAACACATAATTTTATTAAAATTGTTAAAAAAATGTATTTCGTAAGTCAAGTAAAGTAGGTAAATGCTGTCTTTCGACTTTCTTTTGAATATATGATAATAACATAGCTTAGTAGATAACGTATTAATCAGGTTTCTACGTTTGGAAATACCTGCGTTGCGCCAAAACTACTTAGATCGTGGGAACGAGGAAAAATAGTATAACAAATATAAACAACGCACGCTACGGCACGCGTCATATTACCACCCACTTTGGAAAATACGCGATTTGCAGTCCATCTTATGTTTATTTGTTACAACAAAACTAATATTTACAATGTTTCATTTTACGTTAATTGTTAATAATTTATAAATACACAATAAAACTACGTTTTAACGATTTTAAGCGCGGTATATTATTTGATTTTTTTTATTATTCCGACGTTTCGGCCAATTTTCAGTAGCCGTGATCACGGAAGACAAAAATGTTAAGTGTCAATGAATACTGTTAAAGTTTTATTTAGCCTATCGCCAACTTGTTCATTTCAATTATTTAGTTTTAATTTTGTTTATTATGGTTATTATTTACTCAATGGGAACCTAATCTAATTTACCACCGCTTCGAAAAATGTTGTCTTTGAAGAGAAGAAGCTGCGCAAGAAACTCTTCAGCAAATATATCTAGCTCTAATTATTCTATATAATATTGTTACATGCCGTCAAAGATAAGCCGCACAGCCTATTGTAAGCGCAGCTTATTGTCCTCCCGGATTAAGGAACTCTTTTTTCTTTTGAATTTGTAGTTAAGAAAAACATGCTATTGTCTTTTTACTTGTTTTATAACCAGCATTAGCTTCGAACTAATCCCTATTGTTATTGTTTTCGACTTTGTGGATGTTCGCAGGTGTGCAAATTAATATTCCTTAGAAACTCAGTGTGCGCCTCCAATTTCTTTGTACTCTTCTTTAGTTAGTATAAGACGATGCCCGAATGGAGGGGCGGGAGCAGTCAAGCGACGACTACGAAGCGAGTAAGACGGTTTCTAGTACTCTCGATTAGCGATATAAACGACGGACTTTGCGCGTTCGAATTGTATTGAATCGTGCAGTGTGAACTGGTTGCATTCAGTTTTATTTGTATTTGTTTTATACGTGTTTGTACAGTTCTAATAAATTCTGTAGTAGTTCCAACGGCATTTTTAATTCGAGTCCTGTACCTCGTAACAGTATTAAAACGGGTGGGAGGTAAAATAAAAAGAAATTGTCAATCCAACGTAGTTTTATCATGTTAATCTTAAGAAAATATTAAATAAGTATAATACATCTTGCATTCAGAATTAATATGAAAATTCCGATTATAGCTATATATAAATATGCGTTGGCAAATCATTTTTCTCTTCTATCAAAACAACTTTATAATGTTTAAAAAGAATTCTTATAAAATATTTGTTTCAAAATGCAGCTATAATACAATGTACAGACATTTGACGTAATTTACACTTAATTTGTGTAAACGCTTACTCATATATGGGCACGTGCGGTGTCTTTATTCGAATAATATGTGTGAATCATAACTTGGATTGAAATTCTCTTTTTCCCTGTTACAACACATTTTTTTTCAATACATAACATTTTTTAAAGCGATATCTTTACAGTCTTGAAATCTCCGAGAAAAGTGTCTTATAGTAGACTAATGGCCCATTTCTTATTATTCATTGATTTACCTTAGGTTAAATTTTGACAATAGTTAATGTATATAGCTTATGACAAATTTTAACCGCTCGTAAGGCAAATGTACGGTTGGTACGATATAGGAACCGGCCATTAGTACATTTCTACAATACACGGAAACATGCCAATTTTTTCCATTCGAATAATATTCATGAATCATATTTATCTGCTTGTCCCTGTTATAACACATTTTTTTTCAATTTGTAACTATTTTTATAATGATTATCTTACAAAATTTTGAAATTAAAGTCTTCGAGCAGTGTTGTAGACTAATGGCTGGTTTCTGTATCCTTAGTATGCATTCACTTGCCGTACTATCGGTTAAGTTTAGACATTAGATGTATGGAGCTTATATCAAATTTTAACCGATAATAAGGCAACTGAACGGTCGGTAAGGTATAGGAACCGCCAATTAGTTATTTTTAAGTGCACTCGGCAAAGGATTAAGCATAAGGTATGTTTTCAATAATCATCTTTCAAATGTTGGTTACGTTTGGAGTAAAGGCTAAAGGTTAAAGGCTTGGAAACCTGTGACGCGCTCTTACTAGTTACTCTTCTTCCTCAACCGGCTTTAATTGGTTAATAAGTACTTTAATAATAGACGGTATACATTGTATTCTGACTTAAGATGGTTGAACCAGTTTAATACATCAATAACCTCAATATGAAGGTTTCCTTAAATTTTTTCCTTTACAACTTACTCCTTCTCTGTATGTACTAACCTTGGAGAACCTACCTAATCAGTGTATTCTTTATACCAGGATTCGAGGCAACCTGGTTTGAATTCGATGCGTGTAGCCAGTGAGCTACCAAGACTACATTTTCATCAAATATGTTAAACAAATCTTGTATAAATTACTCAGCACGTGGCAAATGAGTAACGATTCTGACGTAATCAAATATCACACCGGGAAACTCCTCGAATTACACAACATATTACAATTATATTATTATGAAGTATTCGCACGAGGGTCAGTGTTAAGAGTATTCTACGTCATCCATATCCATAGTTCAAATTCAAAAGTTTATAAAATCTAATTACACACCATTTTTTTATTTTTTTATTGCAGCATTTCAGCAGACAGGCAGACGGCCCACTTGATGGAAAGTGGTTACCGTCGCCTACGGACATTTGCAACACCGAAGGTGCTACAAATGCGCTGCTGCTCTCTTAAAGGAGACTGGAACCTGGTCACTGATGCCGGAACACAATACAAGGTTGTTATGGCGGCATACTCTAGACCAGGGGTGGTCGCCATCCAGTCGAGCAAGCACCCTACCACCTGGCTGTGGGTTGTTTAGTCGCCTCTTACGACAGGCCGCCTGGCCGCAGGAAATTGTATTCTTTCTCCGTTCCTGCACGGATAAAAGAAGATTTCAAGAAGATTGTATGCAAGACTGGCTTGGCTGGCCATTACAATGAAAAAAGAAAATTGTGTATATGTGTGTGCAGTTCACATGCTGTAGAAGTGAAACTTCAGAGAATATACTCACAAATAATTCTTCTCTAACTTTAATTCATATAAATATACAATTCCTTTAGCCTACATCCGTTAACATGTTATAATTCAAAATAAACTTCTTAAGTATCAATTTAAATTTTATTGTTTTAGTCTAAAAAATATTATTATCAGTTTTATTTCGGTCTAAATTGGACCTATAGTTAATAATCGGTCTTGTTGACTCTAATTTGTGCTGTACAATGTAAAACTCGTATCGCATTCTCTCGCAGGCCTAGTCCTATAGATGAATGTTTTTATGTATTTTAGTGTCGCTTTTTCGTTTCACCGAATTACAAATATTCAAATTTCACACCTAAAGCAGAAGCTTGAAAATCAAAACACATTGATCAATATTACCTAAGAAAGATACCTGGTCAGGTTTGTGCGGCAATCGGCACATAGACGTCGCTTCTAGTAACTCCAGGGCCATGCTGGCGATCTCCGTTGCATGTTTGTTGCCTACAATTATATGGTAATGCAAGTATGTAATAAAAAAATCCGTCTTTCGACGTATAATCTGCATACATTCAAATTTGAATATTTATATTCAAAATTAGTGCCTGTGGAGAACATTTTTCGAAGATCATAAGTGTTTGAGCTTCCAGAGTTCGCTGTAGGGATTCATTCATAGGCGCTAATTACTTGAGAATAACTAATTTATTTATTGTAAAATTACAAGCAGCCGGTTGAAATCGGTATTCAATATGGTAGTTTAAAAATGATGAACTTTCTTCTTGTGTCACGTTGACGTTTTTAATTGACGTTGACATTTGATGCTCGAAGTTATAGTCGCGTTTGCGACAATAAGTTAAAATTTATATCTATTTCTTATTCTATGTATACCGCTTCGCAACGTGTTATCGCTGTTTAAGGAGCAGAAGCGACAAGAAACTCTCTAGTAACATGTCTAGCTAAAAACTCTTTTCTTCATATTTATCTATCTAAGCCTTTTTTTTATAAATACAACTCCTCTTCTGTCCTAATTTAATATTATAAATGAAAATTTGTTTCTGATGCTTTCACGCATTGACTACGCAATAGATCATCATGAAATTTTGCATATATGTTGCCAGGTATAGAATACGCTACCCGACTGCGCCGCCTTAGAGGTCCCAAATGGAGAATTTAGTCGGTCCGGCGGACTCGCTCCTGGGCTTTGCCAATGCCATGCTCCAGAGTAAACAATGCTGGGCAGCGGTCGCTTCATTCTGCGACTGGTCATGGCCCAGAAGGAGTCAGCAGAGAGAGAGAGGGAGGAGAGCGCGTACGCAAATCCCGGCCGCAGACGGCGGCTACGGGGTCGCAGGCGTCGCTACGCGCAGCTTCTTTCGTAATGCATCCCAGGGAGCCACGTGGACCCGTGGATCCTGGAATTTTTCATTGAACTGAAAAATGTTACTAATAATACTTGTTGTTATAATAAATAATACTTAACTTTTTTTATGGCATGAGTTGAGCAGACAGGTAGATGGCCTACCTGATGGAAAGCGGTTACCGTCGCCTATGGATATTTGTGACATCGAAGGTGATACCAATATGCTCTCTAAAGGGATATTGGAACCTGGCCACTAATGCCGAAACACAGCTCAAGTTTGCTATGGGGGCACACATTTATTTATAAAGATTAAAGAGATTGGGGTGAGTTTTCACCTTGGCTGTCGTTGTACTTTTTTGGTGACGGTACTGCCCTGAATTGTCACTCAGGTCCAGAGGTGGCGCCGACAGTGCTGAGTTCGGTATATCGAGCAGCCGGGGATGACCTCGCAGGCACACTGCTCGACGACTCACTGCGATTGGTTTTCCAAAAAAAACTCCAGACTCCAAAACAAGTAATTAAAAGCCTGGAATGTACGTCCAGTGTGTTATTATAAAGCCATAGAATTCATATATATTCATAGAAGGTTGAAGTAAGTTTGAATGCTTTTATTTGTAATGTTTTGTTTAAGTTCTTTCAGGAACGGAGAAAGAATACAATTTCCTGCGGCCGTCTGGCCTGTCGTAAGAGGCGACAAAACAGCCCACAGCCAGGTGGTAGGGCATTTGCCCGACTGGATGGCTACCACCCTTGGTCTAAAGTATATCGCCATAACAACCTTGAGTTGTGTTCCGGCATTAGTGACCAGGTTACAGTCTCCCTTAAGAGAGCAGCAGCGCATTTGTAGCACCTTTGGTGTTGCAAATGAACATAGGCGATGGTAACCGCTTTCCATCAAGTGGGCCGTCTGCCTGTCTATTGAACTCCTGCAATAAAAAAAATAAAAAGGTAATAAAGTAAAAGAATGGTTAGTAAGTTGTAGAAACTCAGCATTAGATGGCAATCACAGTATCGACAGATTAGTAATTAAACTATAAATTTACATTTAATTTACTATACCTAGAGTTTTAAGTTAAATAAAAACACATTAAGTATTCACAGGTATCACATGACAATCGAAATACACCTTTGATAAATTATATAAAATACTAGCTGTACCCGGCAGACATTGTCCTGACTTTAAAAAATAAAAATCTAGAACCCGATTGCAGCGTCATCTACCGGGACCAAATGTTAATCTAAACTCTAATCAACTTGAACAAACAGAGTAGAAAATTATTAAAGTACTTATATCGCTATTAAAAAATAAGGGTTGGTGGTAGAAGGATGAAAATTTAGGGTTGTATATATTTTTCAATGCTAAATCATAACAAAATATAAATAAGAAATTTTGTAAAAATAAATAAAAAATATATTTAGGGGTGGGTCACCCTTATTATTTAGGGGTATGAAAAATAAATGTTGTCCGATTCTCAGACCTACCCAATATGCACACAAAATTTCATAGAAATCGGTTCAGCCGTTTCAGAGGAGTTTGGTAACTAACACCGTGACAGGAGAATTTTATATATTAGAAGAAGATTTTAACACGTGATTGTCGAATGAATTGGAAATCGATGTGTCATCCAAAAAATCCTGGTAATCAATATACATAAACTTTAATCATGTCCTTGAATATCGTCGTGGCCTTTCAGATCTGCAACTTTCAAATAAAATTGATTCAATTTGGTTGATCCATCTAATATCAACATTATATTCTAAGTAAATAACAACTGTAATATTCATATCTATATACAAGATTTGGGAAAAAGTTTCTTCGCATTTTATATAAAAATTCAAAAGATTTTTTTATAAAGTTCATTTACATTTGACTAAAGTATGTAGGTGCCATTTTGTTGGATAACTTTTTGCCATCTTATAGGTAGGGACGTGATCCCATTGCTATAAAAATTTTGGGGCTTCTGATCAAAAAACTGCGACAAGTGGTTTTAGCAGTCCTCTCGTGATGTTAACCTGACACTGCCTAAGGAATTCTGCAGAGACCGAAACAGGTGAAAATCTGAAGTTGCAAGGTCAGGACTATACGGCGGATGCATTAACACCTCCCAACGAAACTCTCGTAATTTTTGCTGAGTGGTTAAAAATGTGCGAGGTCTATCGTTATCATGGTGAAAAACCACACCCTTTCTGTTGATTAATTCCGGCCGCTTTCTCTCAACTTTTTGCTTTAATCTCATCAGTCGTTCGCAGTAGAGTTCAGAACCGATGGTCCTACCTGACAGTAACAGCTCATAATGAATAATTCCCTTCCAATCCCACCATACAGCATCACCTTGTTGCGAGTTAACCCGGGTTTCGCCACAGTCTGTGAAGCCTGACCGGCCTTTGACCACGATCTTTTTTGCACCGTTCTTGTCATACGTGATCCACTTTTCATCACAAGTTATCAGCTTCTTCAAAAATGGTTAGGTTTTATTACGTCGTAATAAAGAATCACAAATGAGTACATGGTTCATTAGGTTTTTTTCAGTGAGCTCATGAGGCACCCAAATATCGAGCTTTTTTGTGTACCCAGCTTTTTTCAAATGCGCCAAAACCGTTTTGTGGTCAATTCCCAGTTCTCCAGCTACATCGTAACTACTAATATGCCAATCTTGTTCCACTTTTTCAAAAATGGCATCAATTTTGTCTGTAACAGGGCGACCAGAGTGACGTGCATCTTTGATATCAAAATTTCCGGATTGAAAACGCTTAAACCAAATTTGCGCTACTCTCACAGATACTGCATTAGGTCCATAAACATGACAAAAAAAATTTCGCGGCTTGTGTTGCATTTTTACCTTTTTTGTAGTAAAATTTTAAAATGTATCGAATTTCTTCATTAGATTCACTCATTTTAACAATAAGAAAAACAAATGAAAATCACGCATTTTCCTAATTAAAATTTGGAATTGTCTTCTTTAAAATTAAAAGTTTTTAATGATACCAAAAACAACCATATACAAATGGTATATATAGCTAAAGAGATCTTATTACAAGTTCATACATACTATATGCGAAAAGACTTTTTCCCCAACCTATTATTATTTTATAATGTCACTTCAGCTGTGCATATTTAAAATCTAGCAAGTGCTTCCCAAGAAAATTTGAAACACAAATAAATGTCATTAAATTCAACGATATACCCTATCATAACTATTAAGCTTATCGGGAGTATTACTATAATTTGATACAGCTTTCACATGTTTTGACAATCACAATATTAGTAACGGATAATACAAAACAAAAAAAAATTATGCTAACTGTACCTAACAAAATTACAGAAGAAGGCGTTGTTAGATTTTTTAATATTTATATACTCAAATAAAACTGAATCTGAATATCTATAAATCAATAATAAAAATAATTCTAAAATCTGTATACCACTGTTAGAGGGAAGCGTGCCCAGTAAGTTGGGTACTACGTCACCAACAAAACTAGACGAACGCGTGAAATGCGATCTTTCCGCCCCCATACCGCCTTAGACCCCGCGTACCTCCTAGTACTGTTTGCAGCTTCGAAAGTTCGTACGTTTTACGCTCGTCATTTCTGTACTTAGTTCTGCTTTTTTATAATTTTTTTGTTGGTTATTAAGTTTTTTCTAATTGTTTTTGTTTATTATCTTGTTATTATTACATAGACATTTATTTTTTGCTCCTTTGTCCTATTTTTACTATTCCTTACAAATATTTTTATTTCTTTATTCATTAAAAAAAAAGTATTACAAAAACCAGTTATCGATTGTTAAATTAGTACTTGTAATAAAAATTATAATTAGATGAAAAATTAAATTAATGACCATAATAATGTTGGTATTTTTCAAAATTTTTGTAATCGGTACTCGACACAGTCGACAGCACATGTGGCATTCGTCTACTTTTTTTGGTCGGATAGTACACTGCAACGCTACATGGCTATGCTAATTCGCTGTGCGAAGTATAAAACCGTACTGCAAATTTCACTCATCACCGACTTAATATTTCGAACTCAAAGAGAATAAAAATACTTAATCTCTTCCTTAGCTTAATAAATTTAAAAAATATACATTATATTCATGTAAAACTATTAAGGATCTATCTAAATGGAGTTTTCTATCTCACTCATGAATTATCACATTTTTGAAGGTTTAAATTGATAGAATTTACATAGGACAAGTACTCAAGTAATCTCTTCCCACTGCCGTCTACATATATGCTGACGATCTACAGTTGTATCACCACTTTAAAACTGAGTACATAATGGAATTAATCAAATAAATAAGGATCTGGACAATATCAACACATGGGCAAAAACTTTTGATCTCCTACTTAATTCTTCTAAGTAGCTTTAATAATTGGCAGCCACTACAAGTTAAATATACAAGTCATACATCAGTCAATAATTTCCTCGATAATTTTAAATGGTGAGCTGATACCATATTCTAGTAACTCGAAGAATCTAGGGGTGATTTTTGACAGTAAGTTGTCATGGATCAGTCATGTAAATGAAATTAGCAAAAGCATTCACTTTTCAGTCCAAAATTTGAAGCGTTTGTAAAAGTTTCTTCCTTTTAATACCAACATTATCCTGGCTCAATCTTTAATGTTGCCCCTTCTAGACTACGCCGATGTATGATACTGCAGAAGAACTCCTAAACAAACTCGAACGCCTTCAGAATTTGTGTATACGGTTTGTACATAGAAACTAGAGCTTACCCCGCGGCGCGGTCGCGGGTTAAACTCTCTTGTTTAAAGAGCATGCGTTAATACATTGTATAAAAATTTTATGTTAGTGATATTTGCGCCCGGAAAATTCACATCATTTATATCGCAAACTATCTCTCCGGTAAACTATCCCATCTCGGAATTAAAACTAAATAATTGTACAAAATTACATCAAAACCGATACAGTACTAAGTAAGCTACTAGGAGAGTAGCTTTCCGTGAAAGATTAACACAGTCAGATCGAGTTACTATAGCATTTTTAATAGGTGATAAATTTTTTATATCTATAAACTTGAGAAATGATTGGTCTCCTATACAAAATTTCATCTTCTATTTCAACCCGTTTTAGTTTTATTCATTTATTTTATTCATTTAAAATCTATTTAAAAACTACGAAATGACAAAAATGACTAAACTGACAAAAATGACCGAAATGGCCGAAATGGCTGAAATAGCTGAATAGGCCGAAACGACCGAAATAACCGAAATGGTCGAATTGACCGAAATGGTAGAAATAGCCAAAATGGCTGAAATGGCCGAAATAACCAAAATGTCCGAAATAACCGGAACGGCCGAAATGGCCAAAATGACCAAAATTATCTAAATAACCAAAATTACCAAAATGGCAAATCACAAAAAAAACCAAACCTATGTTACTTTCTGAGATAATCTTTACATAAGTTTATCCCATTTTCCGGGATGAAAAGTATCCCTTGTCCATCCTCGGTATTAAAGTTACATATGTAGTGAATTTCAGCCAAATCGGTCCAAAAGTTTTTCCGTAAAAGTATAACAAACAGAGAGGCAAATATATTTTTATCCCAGAAACTATTCCATTTTTCGAGATAAAAATTGTCCTATGTTCATCCTCGGCATCGAAAACATATTTATATATACTGAGTTTCAGCCTAATCGGTTCAGTAGTTTTTCCGTGAAAACGAAACAGACAGACGGACAGACATACATACAGACAGACAGAGTTACTTTCACATTTATAATATTAATAGGGATGTATAAGAAATCATAACAATTTTTTTGTAAAACATTCGTAATGTTTTTGGTCAGTTTTGTCTAATACGGATTTGTCTTATGTAAATTCTATAAATTTATTTACATCTTCAGAAATGTGGCAATGTGTGAGCGAGATGCGAACTCCATTTAGGTAGGCCCTTAGGACATCTGGGTAGGGTAACCGCAAGTAGCACGCGCCTTACGTTTGGCTGGACGCACGAGCGCTTATGAGTCACACGTCATTCCGCGCTTAACTCAAAAATCCCGAACGCTCGTAACACTAGCAAATATATAAAAGAACCGTAACACGACACACCAGTCATATTGTTTGCTACGCTTGTCGAGATAGGACACAGAAAACAAAATGTTTCACTTCCGATACATTACCGCTTTATTTTTTGTCATCCTTTTTATAATGAGTGCTTCTACCGCGCCTACTAGTGGCGATCAAAGTGCAAAACCATTAATAAGGGCCAAAAGGGCTTTCATTTCTGACAGCCAATGTCCCAAGAGGTATCACAAGTTTGGAAATATCTGTATTTTAGAGTAAGTTTTTTTTTGTAAAATGTTATTATCTATCTGCCTTAATCAGAACTTACTTTAGGTGTTGTCTTTATCTAAAATAGGGCATATATCATTTATAGAAATATGTCAATCTAATTGAACTTATACTTTATATAAGTATATAAATTTAGATCAAATTTATGAATCAACTTAATAATAGAATAGTCGTTATTTTTGTAACTTCAAACTGCCGGAATGTTCCCAAACATAAAGTTATAACTTTGTTACTAATAGCCTTTATTTACTGAATTAAAGCTGTAAATTAAATCGACTTTATTTAAGGATAATACGTATTTTAATTAATTATGAATACACGTTACGTATGATTACGTCAGCGTCAGCGTACTGCCGTAACAATTTGGCATCTGCGAAACAAAGTTTAATCTCAACAAATTTAATATCAAAGACCAGCACTTTCGAGCTTTTTAACAAATATGTCACTACAATTATATATTTAAAATTGATAATCATTTATGCTAAACTGTATCCAATTATCCGACGTAAACACGTTGAATACGAACAATTATGAAGCGTTATAATAGCTTACAACGTGAATTACTTGTCAATCAGTATAATTATGTACATATTATCCTGTTCAGATTATATTTCAAGTATTCCATTTTTTTTCTTATCACGCCTTAGTTGTTAGATACAATTAAATAATAATTATGTTATTTTACATAAGGTGTTACAAAATTAATTCTATTATTTGGCGCATTCGCGCTAAACGAATAGAACAAAAATTTATGGGTATTTTATAGCATGTGCATTAAAATTTATAATAAAATTCCGAATCTTCTAAGAGTTTCGGATAATTTCATTTAAAACTGAATTAAAAGAATAGCCATTCTTTTTAATATTAATATAAATCTCGAAATAAAATGTTTTACTCGATGGACGAACTTCTCAATTATAATACTTTGACATTATTGTATATTAATAACTAATTTTTCTTTTGACATTGATCAGTATCAGTAAATTTCATGTATTATAGTCTAATATTTGTTATATACATATATTTATGTAGGGGATCTGTTTACTTAGGGTGCATGTTTACGAGAGACGGAAAGTATAGAAAGGCTATCGAAAGGAGAGAAATAGTAGGTAATATAGGTTGAATGGAGAACTAAACTCCTTTGAGAATAGTCAGAAATTCTCTGTAAAGGGACGTTTGGCTGTCCATAAAGGGATGTTGGTGCCAACACTGACGTATGGCAGTGAAAGTTGGGTATGGCAGGTGAAGCGTGAAAGTAGGATAAACGAAGTTGAAATGAGAGCTTTGAGAATTATATGTGCCAGTTAGCTTGAATAATATAATAAGGAACACTGTAATAAGGGACGTTGTGGTCTAAACGAAGATGTAGTAACAAGGGTTGAAAAGGAATGTTAAGGTGGTTTAGCCATGTATAGAGAATGGATAAAAGTAGAATCTCAAAACAGGTGTACAACAGTATTGTGAATGGTAGAGTTGCTGCCGTACAACACCATGATCAAATATTCGAAGTGTTAAAGAGAGGTTAGGTAAAATGCATCTCAAATTAACGGGCATGTGTGAAGAGGTTAATGAAAGTAGATGAAACGAATGTTATTTGTCACTAGTGGAGATCCGTAGCCTCTGCCTACCCTCATGAGAAACAGTCGTGATGATATGTATGTATGTATATATTTGTATGCTCCTATTTGAGCAAAGTATGTGTACACTACAGCATATAACTACCAACTTTATAACCGTCTTTCAAACGAATAAAATTGTTATGATTTGATTTGATATAGTAACGCTATGTCGTTCCCATACATTTTCCACTCTATTTGTTTAGCATTCATGCCACACTTTTACATGGTCTGATGATGAAATACATAATACAGTGTGCCTAAAATTTATTCTAAATGTAATCTATTTATCTTTTATGAAATAAAATGAAATTGTCCGAGTTGATGTTAGTTACTTCATAGCGACCTTGAAAACTTAGAAATGGGAAATTTTATATTGCACATGCAAATGGCAAGGTTATATTTTTGAAGAGAATTCTTACGCAATGTAAAGTGTGACTCAAAATTATTATATGCAAAATATTGCTTATTCTTAACAAATTTCCTCAATCACCCATACTTAAAGCTATATGATCGATTAATATATTGTAATTAAATTATACAAAGCACAAAATAAATTATTACTACAATCATAATCTGCAAGTGATTTGGAGTATATTGTTTAACCTTGTTTTTCTCTTCTTTTCAGTGACGATGATGACTAATTTATAGTGCAATATAAATCAACTATATCAATACTCACCTTCGTGAAATGCAGACTGATTAGGTTAATTAGTACAAAGATTTATACATGGTTCACATCATGACAACTTCTGTTCGTGTCTAGTCACTGCAAGTAATTGCTGCGTATCAGAAGAATTTCCAAAGTTTTCATTTCATCAAACCTGATGGAAAGCGATAATAAGGTCAAGAATTAGTCAATTATTCACTTGTGAGTTGAAGACGTCCAGAATGCATCTATCAGTGAGCACTGTTTCTGGGGTGTTTGTGACGAATTGGCGACGAAGCACTTTGTAATGGCATATCCTCATTATACCCATGGCACAGACTAGAACTTCTTGATAATCGATGGAGAGGAGTGAAGGTTAGAGGAAATAAATTAATATTTCTTTGACAAACTTTTTGAAGTGTATCTGATAAGGTAGAACACTGAAGAAATATTTTTTTTTCTCTCTTTCCTTTCATCTTCACCAAATCATTTGGGGTCGGTTCAATATGTCTTTTCCTTCTATACTTCTGGATTCATTCACACCGTGCTTCCATATTTTTTTTGTCTTTTGTATCCATCAGTTTAGCATTCTAATTGTCACATGACTTTAATACTTCCGTATTACATGCCCATACTACCTTAATCTTCTTCCACTCAATCTCTGAAGAAATATATCTGATAAGTAATAAAAAATTTGCTTTAATATGCTAGGTTTTGAGACTAACATGATTATTCAACTCATTTATATAATTTTATAATGCTGTTTTAATCATATTTTATTTTATTGTTTTAATTTAATACTTTAAAGCAGCTTTATTTTCATTTTATTTTAAAAAATCTGTTCAAGTGGTTGTTCCAAACTTGTAGATTAAAGTAATTAGTTAGTACGAAAGAATTTAATAACTTAGTTAATATAATTAATGAGTACCTAAAACAGAAAATATATATGATATCTTATACACTTTAACAGATTTTTTTGTACAAAATACAACATGAATTATATTTTGAATATTTAATATCGATGATACATGTACATCATCTATAGTATTATTTAGTTAAATATATTTCTAGGTCTAAGATCTAAGAATATACCTAATAAGTATTCTAATGGCTATTAAAAATTAAATTCGCTAGCTACAATATAGTGATAAAATTAGCTTATAGCTCAAATTATAATAATAATACATAATTAAATATTTTTGTATGGTTCTCAAAGAAAATTAACCAAAACTGTATTTGTAATTTATCATTATTTATATTAATTTATTTGTTAAAGTACAATTATTTATTAGATTTTATCTTAATTTATTCAAGTGCTCTAGTCGTCACACTCAGAGTTCTTACTGAACACTTAAAATTATCTATTATGCATATTTTTGAATTTGCGTGAATTACAGAACAAATACAAAATTTTAAATAAAATAGTCGCCTTTATAAGGTAAATACTGAGAATAATGTGTCATTATCCATTTCTGAGTGTAAAAAACACACAATTCTTTATGGAATTTAAGTCAATACTGATTAAGTTAAGACAAAAAGTGAGAAGTGTTACGCTTAAGAACGACATGAGTGCCTTTAAGTTGTATGTTTGTATTTAATTGAATGGTTGTGTTATAAAATTGTTGTAGTCAATTGTGTACCAAATTGTTAATTATATGTTTTAATAAAAACAATATTTATTGAATACATTAACTGGTATTATTTATTGTTCTTGTAATATTTTTTTAAATTAACAACCGTAAATAATGCCTTATTTGACTCCCTTTACTCGTACCTACTTATGACGTCATAAGTAGATCCGCTCATACATCTCTGAGGCTGCGTCGTTTTGCCTATACTATCTATACAAATATTATAAAGAGGAGAGGTTTGTTTTGTATGTTTGTAACGAATAAACTCAAAAACTATGGGACTGATTTTCCGAAAATTCTTTCACCATACGAATGCTACATTAGCCGTGATTAATATAGGCTGTATAAAAATTAGGGATCCCTACTAAAACTTCAATAATTTAACCCATCAATCTAAACAAAATACTCGGCGTTGGCACCGGTTTCTACGATTTTGATGAAATTCTGTGTGTTTGAGTGGGTGTGGTCTCGGGATGGTTTAGATTTTTATTTTTTCAGGGTAGGACAACATCTGCCGAGACCGCTAGTAAGTTTATAAAAATTATCCCGGTTGATTTGACTGTCCGCTACCCTATTGAGGATTTTGTATGAAAAATCATCTTGTACTACTACTGCAGGGTCAGTCAAACTTTTGCTGCGAACTATAACAAAAAACCGTGGTAGCCTAATAAATAACGCACTCGCGAACAATTGCAAATGGCGCGGGATCGAATCCATGCACCTCTTAAGCGTTTTTCTGACTTAATGTGCATATCGTATCAATTACCAAAACCTGCACATCAAGATAACCGATGTGTCAAGCCCGCCAAGTAGCCTTAGACAAGTGTGGCGGATATATAAAGAGCGCGCAAAAGGTTTGCCGATGATTAATTACGATTATTGTATATACTTATGTAAAGTATATACAATAATAAATTTATTGCAACAAATATTTATGTAACCTTTTTTGTCAACCCTACTGACCATTGACGCGTGAAATCATGAGGCTATCGGCAAAACTTCTGCGCACGGGTAGTACTCTCCGTTCCCCTAAAAATTGGGAGGGACGAGTCCAGCAGTGCGACGTTTAATATATTATATATTTGTAACTAGCTGACCCGGCAAACTTCGTACCGCCTAATCGCAGTTTTTACTATATTCCAAGATTTTTTTATAGTTACTCACATTTTAAGCCTTCCCTGGACTTCCACAAATAATTCAAAACCAAAATCAGTCCAGCCGTTCTCGAGTTTTAGCGAGACTAACGAACAGCAATTGATTTTTATATATAAGACTAGCTGACCCGGCAAACTTCGTACCGCCTCAGAATCAATTTTTTTTATATTTACTCACCTTTTAAACCTTCCCTGGACTTCCACGAATAATTCAAAACCAAAATTAGCCAAATCAGTCCAGCCGTTCTCGAGGTTAAGCAAGACTAACGAACAGCAATTGATTTTTATATATAAGATATATGACGATATAAAAACTCATTAAAAATCTTCATGACCACACGACAACATTTTTTATGTTTGCTTGTATGCGAATGAGCAGAGATGGTCCATCATGGTATGGTTACTGTCGCTCATAAACATCTTTGACGTTAAGAGAACCTCATATAGTGTATACCTCATTGAGACTATATATCTGTATACGCCGTTTTTATAGAATACTATATTGTAGCTCTCTGATAAAGCCACGGAATGAAGTTTTTGCCACAGCGCACGACCACTACGTACTAGTGGTGGTTGGACCAAATATAATTTTGAGTTTCATAGCGACATGCATCTATGTCTAAAGATAAAGATCCAAGGAGCCAATTCTACTATTACTGTCTCATCAAAATCGTCGGACACTGTCGTCTCTATCGCAGGTTTGCCCGATTTCGGTATTCTGGTAATTCCAATGCCTTGCCCGTGGCACGCCACTCTATCTTTATAAATATTTATAAGCGAAAACTCGCGAAATAAATGTTAAAAATGTTGGTAATTTTATTTTATTGCATGAGTTCAGCAGACAGGCAGACGGCCCACCTAATGGTAAGTGGTTACCATCGCTAAGGACATTTGCAACACCAAAGGCGTTACAAATGCGTTGCTGTTCTCTTGAGGGAGGGAGCCTGGAACCTGGCCACTAATGCCGGAACACAACTCAAGACCGACTTCCAAAAGGAGGAGGTTCCTAATTCATCTGTATGTTTTATTTTGTATGTATATTACTCGTATTCCCTACCGATTTTCAATTTTTTACTTTACTCGCAAGTTAACTTAAACTCCCGAGGTAGTCCCATGGTCGCCAAGTCAAGATCTGATAAGTGGATCCTAGGGAAATCTAGCATAATCCTTATTAAAGAACGCCATGCGCCTAAATTCTTGGAAAAAAGGCTTGTCTACGCGTGTAGGTATATTACATATTCTACAGGCGCTTAATTTTTTTACATGCATGTTACGCGATTTCTTCGTCAATTTATAATCGATTTTCAAATTGTTTTCTTTATTCGTAAATACTCTCTACTTACTCTTGAGGTGGTCTCATGGTTACCAAGTCGGGATCTGATTAGGGGATCAGTGGATGGATGGATGAACCCTAGTTGAAGAGCATATACACCGAGTGAGATGACAAATTTGTATACTCTTGTCAGTTGTACAATTTCTACAGGTGCTTAATATATTATTTCGAAAGCTATTCAAGTACTTGCGCCACTGAAAAGCAATTTTTTTTGTAACAAAAGCAAAACCGACCTAACAAATCCAAAAAATAAATATTCAACCGACTTCTTTCTACAACATCTGGAAGTCGGTGTCAAGTAAAACATAAAAATTACTATATTTTGTAATTTTTTTGTGGTTTTTATTCATGTTTTACTTGGCATCCACTTCAAGATGTTGTAGAAAGAATTAGGTTAAATATTTATTTTTGGTTTTTAGTATTAAGTCGGTTTTGCTTTTGTTAAAAAAAATCAATTTTCATTTTGGCTAAGCCATTTCTGATGCTGGTAACAGCGTTTTCTTTCTACTATTATTCTGCCACAATGATATCGTAGAATTAGTAAAATACGAATTTTTAACCCTACCGCAATGGAATAAGTAGTACTTTGAATATATTTGCAACGCCAAGATATTGAAATAGCAGAATTAGACCCCAGGTCCACCCCTGGTCTAGAGTATGCCGCCATAACAACCTTGAGTTGTGTTCCAGCATTAGTGACCAGGTTCCAGTCTCCCTTAAGAGAGCTGGTCTCATGATCCCGAGGTCAGCGAGGTATTTTGCTGGTACTACGGGACCGGCATCTGAATTGCCGTTGGTTAGTTGGTTTGCAGTAGTTACAGTAGTAAAACTATGCATGGAAATGGCCCCCAGATTTGTTTGTTGTACTATATATAACAGAACCTTATCCGTGCAGGAACGGAGAAAAAATATTAATTCCTGCGGCCGGGCGGTGTTTCGTAAGAATCGACAAAACACCCCAGGTGGTAAGGTATTTGCCAGTCTGGACAGCTACCATCCCTGGTCGAGAGCATGCCGCCATAACAACCTTTAAGTTGTGTTCCGGCATTAGTGGCCAGATTCCAGTCCTATCTACGAGTCCGTGAATACATTGGTGTTGCAAATATTTATAGACACCGGTAACCACGTTCTATCACTGTTGGGCTGTCAGCCTGTCTGCTGCCTTCCAGCAATAAAAATAAACAAGCGTAACTTGACTAAGCATTCAGGTTTTCCCTCGCAGCAATATATGGGATTTTACTAAATAATAGTTATATATAAAGTTTTTTCAAAGCTGGCAGGCAACATGTTCCTAACACTTCCAGTATTGCAGGTATCCTTAGGCAACAGTAATCTTCAACAAAACCTTCCATCGCTAAAAAAATGTATCAAAATATTTACTATTAGGATTCGCCCGCGACTTCATCCACGTTAGGCGGGTAGCAAAGATTCCAGTTGCTTTACCAATTTTTAAAAACAAAAGCTATTTCCAGCAGGGTAATGGGTTATGAACAATGAGAATATGTAAATTCTAGAAATTCCTGTAAATCTCGAAATAAGTAATGTTACTAAGACATATGCAACTACAAGTATTCTATAAACATTTTTTAACAGTTACAAAAAGCAGGTCCTATAATAATTTAAACACTTGAGAACACCGCTTACAAATTGATCTACTCTAAATCCCGCGGGAATACCGAAATATAAAGTACCGCAGCATTAAAAAAAAAACTATATAGTATATTGGTCTAGTCAAAATAGTATCGGAATTATCTAATTCGTATGCATCTTAAGCACTGTGAGTCGCTCGGAAGAAAAGTATCATGTGATTGACCGGGTTATAAAGTACCGCATATTTTAGTCCGGGAATTTGCTATCGATCAGCTAAACCGCATTGAAATGATTTTAGTGTAAAATAATAGCGAGCCCGATAGACGTTGTCCTGCTCTGAAATAATAAAATTCTAGAAGCCGATTTCAGTGCCACATACCGGGTCTAATTGTGAATTGTGAAGGTGTGTAGCAGTAGCCCTGGCTGTCACGGCTGTGGCTGGGAGATGGGAAGCCGCCAAAGTATCCACACAAGTTGCGTCCCATACTAAGGGGAGTCCTATCTTCCATGGCACCAACGACATTCCTTCTGGTCTTTTGCCATCGTCGCGGCACAGCCCACTTGATTCGAGAACAGCTGGTGCCCCGGCGGTGACAAGAGACCGACGGATAATGTCATTAAGTGTCGCGTGCCGTGATATTCTGCCGGCGCTCCTCGCGCGTGACAAGCCATGGTGGCCTAACTTATCAATTCCATCCCCACACCGACAGCGATGTGGCACTACAACACTTGCCCCCAGACGAATTCAGCCAGCTATCCGGAACGTTGTGTCATAAGAGAGTTCCTAGATTCGCCGAGGGCAAGGCCCGGAGTCACAAACCCGACTATCATTTAGAGACAGTTAAGAGACGGGCGCGTTTAGTTTCGCCAATGCAGGAAGTCGATCGGTTTTCATGTACTAGCTTCCTGAGGAGCCCGTCCCATAACTTTTGTGACTTCGGTTCCACGGGTAAATTTTGCATTGGGCAAGCCAAGGACCAAATATTTCTGGCCTCAGTCAGGTATGAGACCTCAAAGCCACTAAGTGACAGATAAATATTAGATATAATTCTATAATCTATATATCTATATCTATAATCTGTTTACCATTATGAGAGAAGCGTACCCAGAAAGCTGGGTGCATCGCAACACTGCATGACAATGCTAGTTCCCCGTGCGAAATATAAGCCCGCTCTGCAAATTTCATCTATCACGAATTTTTGACCTTTAACTATGAAAGTATGTAAAGAAAAAACTTCATTGTTTATGCAAAACTTATCCTATGAGTAAACAGAAGATTTATTGTTAGTGCTTACTTAGTTAACTTAACCTTAATTGGTAAATACATATGATTTATATGCTATTTATAGATACTTATTCGTATTATTTATGTATACATATATACGTATATGGATATTTAAAAGAAATTATTCACTTGGTTTATATTTTCCCTGAACTTACAAACACATACACTCTTACTCTCATCTCTCACACTCACTCACATTCACTCTCGTTATACACATAGAGAGGACACATAAAACACTTGGCTTTTCTTTTCTTTATAATTTAAATTTCCTATTTGGTTTGTTAGATTTTTATTTTTGTTTTTTATGATTTCTTTTTTAATTTAGATAACTTTCTTTCTCTTTATCTTATACTAATATATAAAGCTGAAGAGTTTGTTTGTTTGTTTGATTTAACGCGCTAATCTCAGGAACTACTGGTCTGATTTGAAAAATTCTTTCAGTGTTAGATATCCCATTTATCGAGGAAAGCTATAGGTTATATATCAGATTTAACGCGCTAATCTCAGGAACTACGGGTCTGATTTGAAAAATTCTTTCAGTGTTAGATATCCCATTTATCGAGGAAAGCTATAGGTTATATATCATTACACTAAGACCAATAGGAGCGGAGCACCAATGAAGAATGTTTCAAAATCGGGGTGTTTAGAAAACAAATTCCACGCGGACGACGTCGCGGGCACAGCTATTCTTAGTATAAAACTATTTAAGAAACTGTATATTGATATATTACAGTTTGGTCAAATTTAACGGGAAGGTGCTGAGGCCGAAGACACGAGATTTGTCTTAGTTTCGGGTTTAGTCACTAATATATTTACTCTCTCTCTCTCTCTCTGTAACTGTACTAAACCTAAAAAAACTTTAATATTAGAAACCCAAACGACTCAAATATGTAATCTCGCCCTTTGGTTAGTTAAATAAATTTAAATTTATTTAAGAAACACAAAATACATTTAACAGACCTAAATACAATTAGCGTCTTACACAACGCAAAATATGCCGCTAAATATGTTTAAAGAACTGTCAATACGTTTTGTGTAAAACGTATTTAGGCAGTTTAATATGATTAACTAATTTTTATTTAAAGGCTATCATTATGCAAGCGGCCCTTAGTTCATGTAAAACTATATAGGACATCTGGTAGGTAAGTAACCAAATTTCAAAGTTTGAAAATCATATTCTCCAACGTGAGTGACGGATGCAACCCGTATAAATACGAGCGTACTACGTTACTCCATTCATTTTGTTTGCAACGCCCGCTCAGTTTGGACACAATAAGTCAAAATGATTCAATTCCGGTACATTACCGCTTTGTTTTTCCTCCTGGTTTTTATTATGAGTGCTTCTACCGCGCCCACCAGTGATGCTCAAAATGCTAAACTATTAAGGCCCAAAAGGGGTATCATTTTGAAAACCGATCAAAAATGTCCCATGTTTTATCGCCAGTTTGGAGATATCTGCGTGTTAATGTAAGTTTTTTTTTCACACGTAGTATAATTTTATAATCTATCTGACTTAATCAGAGAACTTGCTTTAAGCTTTCTTTTTTGTCTCTGTGTAAATTTATAGAAATATGTCAATCTAATTGTACCTAAGACTAATACATTACAATAAATAAATTTAGAACTAATATCAGTTAAACTTTCAATATAAACTTGTAGCAGAAAAAGTATTGGAATGTTTTCAAACATAAAATTATTATTTTATTATTAACTAACTTCATTAATCTAATTAAGTTAAATATAAAAGCTACAAATTAAATCGCCGTTATTTAAGGTTTATTAATTATTATCCAACTCTTAGTATGGAATATAATTAATTTTAATGTGCGTTACGTATGATTATGCCAGCATGCCGCGGTTACCATTTCACCTCTGCGAGACAAAGTTTTATCTCGACAAATTTAATATCAAAAACCAACACTTTCGAGCTTTTTTAAAAGATATACCCCTGTAATTACCTATATACTTTAAAATGATAATAATTTATATTAAACTACATCCAATTATTGGACGTAAACACGTTGGATAAAAACCTAACAATAAAATATTGGGAATAGTTTATAAACTTTATAGCAGCTATATATGATTAAAATTTGTTCAATTTAGTCATTTGCCCGCAACTTCGTTCAGATTGGACAGGTGACAAAGATCATAGATTTTGGCAATATTTAAAGTCAACGGCTATTTCTACAGAGTCAATAGTTTTTTTAGGATGAAAAGCCGCGATAAATAATGCCCAGGATATAAAGTATCACAGAATTTATGACAGAGAATTTGCTATCGATCAATGATAGTATCCTATAGAAATCAGATTTTTTCAAATTGGTCACGTTAAACCGCTCCTTAAAACAAATCTCGCCGGGTTCCCGGGATATAAAGTATCGCAGATGTTAAGTCCGGGAATTTGCTATCGATCAGCGAAAACCGCATCGAAATTGGCTCAGTAGTTTTTATGTCAATCTCGAACAAACACAAAAGATCTAAAGAACAAAAGACATTTACAATTTTATAATATTATATAGATATCGATGTAATTTATGGATATTTGGTGAAATAAAATAAAATTATACGAATTGTTGTTATTTCGTACTAAGTGACCTTGAAAACTTAGAAATGGGAAATCTTAATATTGTGTATGGCTAAGGTTACATATGTACATACTTTTTAAGAAAGTGCTTGTTCATTTCCAAGTGTGACTCAAAATTATTTTATGCAAAATATTGCTCGTTCTTAAACAATTTCCTCAATCGCCCATACTTAAAACTACGTATAAATCGATTATAATATTTTCATAACAGGTAGGAAAAACTATTACATTGCTGGCACCCCAGTCAACTATTACCACCATATTATTTTATTGAAAACATTAAGAATTCTCATTTTTTTAATATTGTGGCCATACAATAATTATGTGTATTGTATTATTCTATAGACACAAAATAAAAATATTCAGTTTTTTTTAATATCTGGAATAAATTGACTGCGTAAAAATCGCTGGGTGGGTTGTCAATAATGACATAGTTTAACCTACTACATACCACAAAAAATTACAACTAAAATCGTCTGCAAGTTATTTAAAGTATCTTGTTTAAACTTATTTTTATTTTTTTTCAGTGATGATGACTATTAAATACAGTATGATATGAATTAACTGTGAGCACGTCTTCGTGAAATGCAGACTGATTAGGTTAATTAGGACAAAGATTTATGAATGGTTTACATCATGAATGACAACTTCTGAACGTATCTAGTCACTGCAAGTAATTGCTGCATCTCAGAACAATCTCTAAAGCTTTTATTCAAACACTGATAGCAAGCGATAACTTGATACACGAATCAATTATTCACTTGCGACTTGACGTCCAGAAGGCATCTACCAAAAAGCACTGTTTCTGGTGTGTTCGTGACGAATTGGTGACGAAGCAGTCTGTATTGGCATTTCCACATTGTATTCATGGGCCAGATGAGATCATCTTAATGGTTCAAAGGTGAGGAGTGGGGGGGGTGACATTTCTTTGACAAACTTTTCAAAGTGTATCTGAGAATGACACTTCATTTCAATCATTTGGGGTTGGTTCAATATATATCCATCCATATCTTTTTTGTTATTTTCCATCAATCATACCGTTTAACATTCTAATTGTGACGTGACTTTCATACTTCCTTATTCCGCGCCCATACCACCTTCTTCTTCAACTCAATTTTTAAAGAAATATATGTAATAGGTAATAAAAAATGTGCTTTAAGATGCTAGCAGCTAGATTCTGAGTATATATATATATATATATATATATATATATATATATATATATATATATATATATATATATATATACAATGCTGTTTTAAATATATTTTATGTTTTATTTTAATATAATACTTTAAATTATTGCAGCTTTATTTAATTTTATTTTCGAAAATTGTTCAAGTGCTGGTTGTTCTAGACCTGTAGACTTAAGTTGTTAGTATGAAGCATTTAAATTACATAATAATTAATGTAATTAATAAGTAATACATTATTTTTTGATATATTGTACACTTGAACAGATTTTTTCATACAAAATTCGACATTAATTGTGTTTTGAATTGTTAATATCAATGAAAAATGCATTTATCTATAATGTTATTTAGATAAATAAGTTTTAGGTATTCTAATTATTATTAAAAAAATAATTTGCTCCAATATTGTGATAAACTTAATCTCAAATTATAATAATATAATGAAATATTTTTTCAAAGAAAATTGACCAAACCTGTATTTCTACTTTATCGTCTGGTACTAATAATGGTAATGTGTTAGTAGATTATTTATTTATTAAAGTAAAGTTTTGTTTAAATTAAATTAATTAAAATCTAATTATTTATTAGATTTTAATTAATTTATTCAGATGCACTAATCGTCACACTCAGAGTCCTTAATGAACAAGAAAAAATCTAAATAATTTTGCAAGTTGATTTTAATTTTATACTAACCTCAATTACAGGCTAAAATTAAAATTTAAAATAGAATAGTCTCCTTTATAAGGTAATTGCTGAGAATAATGTGCCATTATCCGATTTTGAGTGTGAAGATGTAAGAAGCACATAATTGAGTGGAATTTAAGTCAATAATGATTAAGTTAAGACAAAAAGTGATGTGTTATGCTTAAGAACGGCACGAGTGCCTTTAACTTATATGTTTGTATTTAATTGAATGGTTGTGATATTACAACATATTGTTAATGAATTTTTTAAAATAAAAACATTATTTATTGAATAAATTAAGGTATTATTTATTGTTCATATAAGTTTTTCCAAATTAACAATGATAACGAAGATACAAGATAACCTCTGAACCATTTCACTAAGTGGTTGTGCCGAGGAACACTTTATAAATTATTACTCCCCATCCTCGCTATCAAGAAAAGAATAAACTTTCAAATGAAGAATGCGCAACACAAAACAAACATTTTTCATCTTCTGTCAGTGCTGTCACCGCAATATATACAGTGCGTTCCATTAGTAGCTCGTCGTCAGCCATTCGCAGTCTACTGCTGGACGTAGGCCTCCCCATGACGGCGCCACTCATCCCTGTCCTCTGATTTCCTCATCCAGCGCCTACTAGCGACCTTGCACAGGTCGTCGGTCCATCGGGCTGGAGGGCGTCCGGCACTACGTTTACACTCCAGGACTCGTTTGCTCCATCGGCCATCGGTCCTGCGACAGACGTGACCAGCCCAGTGCCACTTTAGTACTATTAGTAGCTCACAACGCCCAAAATGCTCTGTTAGCCGTTCCACAAGTCGACCGCGATCGTTGTGGTCGTGGCGAAAACGTCACTAATGACGTCATCATTTTCGATCACACAACGCTCACAATGACCCATGTCAAGAGATGGAACGAATAACCGTTCCACTTGGGTTTACGATTGTAACGCCGGCGAGCAAGTAGAACGGGAAAAATCCCGATCGTAAACGTGGTCGTTGTGAGTCTTTAATGTAACGTAGCTATAGTGAAGTGATAGTTGGAACACGACACAAAGAAAATATTATAATTTAATAACTTAATTCTCGTAAGCAAATCCTAGTGAGTGTGTAAACCCCCGGGGGACGATTGCAGTGTGGCGGTGGACTGGTGACGAGGTAAGTTATTCTTCCCTTGCTTCTTCTTCCACGTCCCTTTGCCTTCTCCCGGCCAACTAAGTAATTTTTTTTTATTATTTATAAATATAGTTTGGTAGGCGCCAGAAATTTTATTTTTATTTTTATTTGTCTTCGCAACGCTAAGATACGTCTAGAGTATGCCGCCATAACCTTGAGGTTTTTACTATGATCAGTCAGAATTTTACTGCAAACTAAAACATAAAAATAGTAGCTTAATGGTAAATACAATCGCGTTCCAAATTTCGATGACATCAGCTCGAATCCTGGCTGGAAAAGAATTCACTCCTAGGCGTTTCTCTGACCTAATATAATAAATATCATTATGCAAGTCGTATCAATTACCACGTGCTGACTGTGACATGGTGATAATATGTCAAACATTATCTCAGATTAATATAGCATATAGTAATCTGGGATAATGTAGCATTGTAATGGTGAAAGAATTTTTGAAATTACTCCAGTAGTTTTTGAGTTTGATCGTTTCAAACATACTAAAATACAAATCTTTCCTCTTTATAATATTAGTATATATAGGTTATCGATGAGGTGGATAGATATAAAATAGCTTTTATCATAGAGTATATGACTGTTTTAATAGTATACGTCTATAAAGTTGAACGGATGAAACCGCGTGGAAATATCTAGTTTAAAACAAAAAAGTTAATTAGATGAATTTTCTTTTGCCATGGGGGAGTTTTATATTGAAGTTTAAACTAATCTATTACTAAAACGTGATATTGTAAGTGATCTATTAATGGAGAATTATTTGTGTACAAATTATAATTACGAGGAAGGAGCGATTTTTCAATCGTCAGATAAAATTTATCAATACAATCATTATATTAATACGTAAAGCAAAAACTTTGTATCTCTTTTTACGAATATTGCGCGGACGGAGGAGTATGAAATTTCGCACACTTATAGTTTATATAGAGGAGTGCAGAATGCTATTTCTTTTTTAAATTAAGCATAATAAATACATTAATCAATAAAAAAACATCAAATCAAATTTATATGTTCTTTAACATTACACACACTACCATGTATTTGACACACACACGCGCATATATACTCTTTTGTTTATTGTTAAACTCCAATTAACAGTGTAGCCTTGGCGAAATCTATGATTATAGTAGTATAGTCTTTGACAACACAATCTTAAAAATGTTCAAACTTATAATTTAAATTAATTATGGTTGAATTTCAACCACTGGGCGACCACTAGTAAATTATAAACTGACTGAATTATAAAATGGAATAAGTGAAGTATTTTATTCATATAACTATCGTTATCGTATTTTATTCTATAAATAATTTTATAAAAATCGGCCCTAAGTTTGGTTAAATTCACATTTAAGTTTTTATTCAAAATAAATTCCACTGGAGAACACTTTTTGAAGGCCATACATGTAAGTCAAAATTTAAATCTACTTCCTATTATATGTACACCGCTTCGTAACTTGTTTATCGCTGTTCAAAGGAGACGAAGCGGCAAGAAACTCCCCAGCAACACGTCTAGCTAAAAAAATTCATCATAATTATTTATCAATCTCAGGCTCTTTTTTTCACGGTTTGTAGGAAACGTTACCGCCCAAGAATCGAACCGGGTACTGTACGCACTTAGCCAAACTTTGTAAATTGTGTTTTAAAATCAAGAATACAACTGTTATAAAGTATAGTTCAAATTTCTACAACAATTCTTTTACCGTCAAGGCTATAAAGCTTTGGAACGCGCTGCCAATTGCTATCAAACAAGCAAAATCGCTACCAATATTTAAAAAGATGATCAGAAAATATTACCTGTCCTTGGAATATGATGATATTTGAAATATATTTATCTGTAAACATTGATATATTTTTGTAGATATGTATTTGTATATTATGTATATTAAGTATATATATTTATTACTGGAATGTAAGAAATTGTACTATGTATTATGTATACCACCATCATCATTACAATCTCAATTCATTGCTGGGCTTGTCTGGAAGAGATCGCTTTTTAGCAAAAAGACCGCCCTTTGTGCATAATGAGACATAGTTTTAGTCTGTAAGTTCTTTTTTGTATTGGTGTACAATAAAGAGTTATTGATTGATTGATTGTAGCGAAACAATATTAAACAAAAAAAAAAATTAAAAGCATATTTTCTTAATTGCCCTAACTTGTTGCTAATGTCAATGCCGCCTGGATTTCACGTTATCGGGTAAATCTGAGATCATTACTACGTGTGTGTGGCTCAGGTGGTAGGATGTGTGATAAACTAATAAATTAACAACAGGTTGTGTATCTGAGTCATTCTTAATCAAGCCGTCGCTGCGGTCAGTTGCTATCTGATATTTTAATATTTTGTTTAAAAATTATAACAAGAGAAAACTTTATATGTAGACTCCAGTGATTTTATTTATAATTATTGTTGTTCAAAAATAAATAGTGCTTATTTTTAACATAAAAATGAATACGATAATTCTGTTTTTAATGCTGATACCGGTTGTGTTATGTTATTTACAATTAAACAGCAATCAATTAAATACTATGAATGGATTGTATGAGAAAAGCGATCTTCCCTATTTGGATCATTTAGAAGAAATAAAGAAAATAAGAGTGAAGAGGAGTTTTATCAAAGGAAACGGATGTCCAAGGGGCTACATTTGGTTTATCTACCAATGCTTCACATGCGATGAGTGAGTATTTTGTATAAGTTTATCTAGAACGTTCTATTTTTACTTTTATGAAATAAATTGATTAATTTTTATGTTATAAAAATTATATGATATTGAATCCAGAATCGTTGTAGTGCAGTGGATAAAATACTCGCATCTTATTCTAATAATGTTGATTTAAATCCCAGTTGACTTTTTTATGTATTTACCTTTGCTTTTGCTATCGTTAGCAAATGTTCACTTTTAATCTGGATATATCGGCAAAAACAATCCAATGATCAATTTTAATCCAATTATAATTTGGATTTAAATCGGTTAAACAATCGACGAAATAATTATGTTGCACCACAATTATTTTTTCTAGCAAATAAATTTCATTTCAACGTTATTGAATACAGTCGTGACATTTCAGTTCTATGTTTTTCAACCCAATTGATTCAATTGAGTGATCCGATATTAGTACTACAGATTTAAACGCAGTGTGCAGTTTATTATTTCTTATTATTGTCGTGGTATTTTTTTTTTAATTTTCGCCTCCTTCCTGATGAACACGAGCTGTCTTTTTTGTCTTTTTTAATTTTTATATTTCTTTTTTGTTTTAATTGCATTCTTTTTCTCTTTATTTATATTCTTATATCTATTACATGTTGATTATTAGTCTAATTTCAATCTTATATATACATGAGTTATTTACTTATTTGATTACATATTTTTTTTATTACTAGTAATGTTTCCATCTTCACTCTACTTACATTATCGATGTTTTCTTTTACATTATTTTTATAGGAAATTAGTATTATTTATACTATTTTACTATTATTATCTATGTATTGTCGTGGTAAATTAGTAGCGATGGGTGCGGTTGTTTCAATTACTTGTGTTTGAATGTTAATAGAAGACAGGAGACATGCCGCCGGGCTGTTTTCTTAACCAAAAGGCTGTTTACATTGATCCAGCTATTGGCTTGGGGTACGGACTGACTTTAAAAATATTAATTGGGAATATTGAACTCAGTATTGACTTAGTAGCGCTGAACTGACTACAAATCTATTTACACGATGCCAGTATTAAGCCAGCACTAGCTTCCTTCGAATTTGAAGTCAGTAGTTGGATCATTATAAATCAGCTGCATGTTATCGAGTCCAGTTGTATGACGCTTATGGACTGATAATATACAATTATACTAGCTCTCCCGACAGACGTTGTGCTGTCCTGAAAAAAATTAAATTTAGAACCCGATTGCAACGCCACCTACCGAGTCCAATTGTGAATCTAAACTATTCTCGAATCCACCTAAACAAACAGTTGAGTCACATACACACGCTTAAAAGATTTTTATATATAAATATGTACATAATTATATAATTTATTTACATTGTATTTTATTAGATTTTCACTACTAGGTATTAGGGTTCATAGAATCCACGGTATAGAGTCGCAAGTTTAGCAAATGTTTAAGAACCTTCAGTAGGTATTTGAGCAATGTTCGGGAAAATTTCGTGAAGCCCGTAATTGAAGTATATCCCTGGAGTGTTCAATAAGGTTAAGTCTGACGAACTATATTGTAAGTAAATTATGACGTGCTACGATGAAGACATCTTAATATAGTACTTATTATTATTACATTTATATTTTATTCTACCTAAAATTTCATAAGAATATTGAACTGCAAGATTGATGGGTACAAATGTAGGGGTAGACCAAAAAGAGATGGGTGGATTGTGTGAAGGATGATATGATGATTTGTAGTGTGACAAAGAACGTATGTAAGAATAGAGGAGTATGGAACGAAAAACCATATTGTGCCGACCTCAAATAATTTGCAGAAAGGCGAAAGAATATAGAGAATCTCTTAAGACTATAAGTAACTGAGTCTAGGACCTACGTCACAGTTTTGTGCCACGCTATCTTAGTAGATTACCATACTGACACGTTATCAGAGGTAAGTACCAGCCCTCTGATCATTTGAAGAGTAGATTAGTTATTTTGAGAGCTCTATGCAGATGCTCATAACTTCAATCGTTTCAACAGCAAAAGCAAAAACAGGTAACTCACTGAGGGTTGCGGGTCTACGCCACTTAATGATTCAGCTGTTCAAATCTAACATTTGTATTACTAACTGATTATAAAACAAGCAGTTCAACATACAGGCTTACAATTGTATATACGAGTAGGTATAATCAATGTCATCTAACATTTCCTTGTCACCACATTCTCTTCGGACCGGTGTGATGCGTTACTGGCCAATGAGTCATCGATTTGGAAAGTGATTCTCATATAATGTTTATTTATAGATTTGTCTGTATACACCTCGTTTTGAAGGTCGTGTGTTTACAAAACTAATTCATTAGTTGCTGTTGTATGAGGATATCTCTTAGTTTTTCTGTCTGTTTGTTCGGGATTCATGTAAAAACTACGGGGCCGATTTGGATGCGATTTTCGCTGATCGACAGCAAATTCTTATAATTAAAATATACGCTACTTTTTATCCCAGGAATTCCTTGGGAATTTTTCTGCGATAAATTTAAAATGGTTTGACTGTAAAAAATCAAATTCCAATGCGTTTTTTTTACTGATCAATAGCAAATTTTATGTAATAAAATGATAAATAATGTTATTTTTTATCCCGGGAAAACTACGGGAATTTTTCCGGAAGCGGTTTGTAATAGTTTGGGTGCATAAAAATTTACTTATTCCGACACAGTTTCCACTAAAACGATACTTTATATTCTTTTTTAAATGAATTTCAAGTCAAGCGTGGACAAAGTCCCAGTCATATCCTAGTTAACATATATAAGTATAATGAAAAGAGATGGATATTTTTAATAATTGTAGTCGGTTTAGTTATTTTGAATGTATTAATCATGTGGTGTAGGTAAGTGCTTTCATATTTATAATTGTTGAACTTCCTACACATAAATCGATTATGGTAATCGATGACTTATTTTATTTGTGAGCTTATTTTTAAGATTTCTCGTCTTCCAGCTAGAATTTTTAAGATGTTTTCCATTTTCTAATTGAAAATATATCATTACAATTCTTGAGCCCAGAAGACCCCGTCTCCTTTCTATTCTAAACCTATATTTCGGAACATCGTTCAGTGCAAACAAGGAGCGGTAACTTTAAAATGATTTATAGGTGTAAAAAATATTCAAATAATTTGCATTTATATAATAATACCGCCTACTTCTCTCGCGATTTTCCTCTTGGCTACCGTAGAAGTATGCATAATCAAAACTAGTGAATATTTTGTCAATTGGTTATAGAAAAAGAAGTGTGTGGTGATAATAATTTCTTGCCGCCCAATGGCTAGTCACTCAAAAAATTATGCATTCTGAAGCAACAGATGTAGTGGAACACTTACAAGCCAATAGATGGCTTCGTACAAGTAATAGACGGGCCTAGGCCTGCGAGGAACAACTACCTATGAGACGGAGGAGCATTCCATCTCGCTCCTCCACTCTATACAAGGCACTTCCTTCAAAGATATGGCTGTTTAAAAAAGTAATAATAGAAAATATTATTATTTAAATTTATAATAATATAATTGTACTTTATGTATCAGTAATTTTGATTGTGTAAAATTATATTGGAGAGAAAATTATACGGGTTGCATAATTCTCAGATAGCTTATAAGCTTTAATCGAATATATCCCAGGTTTTGATGGGTTGTAGAGCTTTTGCCAGCCTAAATGGCTACCACCCCTGTGGCCCAATTCTGCTTTCAATAAATATCTTGGCGTTGCGAAGATATTCAAAGTACGATTCCATTGCGATAGTGTCAAAAAATTGTATTCTACTAAACCCACAATATCTTCTCGATATTGTCGTGGCGAAAAATTAGTAGAAAAAAATTGATAATTACCATTAGCAGAAAAGAGGTTAGCCAAAATGAATATTCAAAAGCTACCAAAGTTTAAAACATTTATTTGCCAAGTTATCATTTACAAATAAATATTTATAAATATGGAGTAGAATTAACAGAATACCAAAAACGGGTATACTTACGATTGGAACGATAGTGTCCGGCGATTTTGACTGGATAGTAATAGCAGAAAAGGGCCCCTGGTCCAGAGTAGGCCGACATAACAACCTTGAGTTGTGTTCCGGTATTAGTGGCCATGTTCCAGTCCCTTTGAGGCCGGCAGCGCATTGATGATATCTCTGGTGTTGCAAACGCCCTTAAGCGACGGTAACCGTTTTCCATCAGGTGGGCCGATTGTCTGTTGTACCACAGCTATAAAGAAAGTCTCAAAAGCATACGTGTCAACTATTTTGTAGTTTTAGTGCGGTTTTAACGGTTTTAAGCGCGGTATTAGGTTTTGTTATTTTGACGTTACGATGTTTATTATGTATACAAGTCGCGCAAACTTAGAAAATATTACTGTGTACGTATTTAATATTGTTAACAGTATTGATCACTACACCATAAGTTACGTTTTCAAATACCCAAGAATTTATGTTTATGTAATATGTATTTATGTTATTTATGTAATTTTATTGTATATGTAGTCATGTCTGGGGGCGTCTGTGGTTAGAACACTCGCTAATATAATGTCATTTAGGTACGAAAATAAAACACTTTAAACTGTATTAATTATGACACTATGCATAGATAAATCTTTGCTATTAACTAGGAAAACAAAAAAATGATGTATAAAAACTAAAACATAGTATTAATATTGTTACAACTTAGCCCCAGACAAAGACAAATTCCACGAAGCACGTTTTATTACCTGTCGGCATTTGAACCAATTTTAATACATTTATGATCTCATCTTCTTTTGTTTACTTATTTATTGGCATACGGCCCATTGTCCTATTGTACTCGCTCGCTCATTAGCATCATTAGCCAGGTGTTACAAGCTAATTTTAGGACACTGTGACGACGTTGCCGGTCGAACATACATTTGCATTTGCATTTGTGGAGCATAAAAGGACGGCCTGATGGATAGAGGGGGCAGTCGAGCGATTACCAGCCGCGAGGCAAGACTTGTGTACATTCGATAATCTATTAAGTGACAGACTTTGCGCGTGTTATTGAATCGTGCATTACGTTTGGACTGATTATGTTAAGATACGTGTTTGTATAGTTCTAATAAATTCTATAGTCATTCAATATAATAATTATAGTCATAACAATGTAAATAATTTTTGTTTGGCAATATTATTTAAATTGCATTTAAAGGAATTTTTTACTAGGTAGGGCTAGCCCCAGTAAAAAGGCCCAGCACTGGGGCGCTTTTGTGCTGTCAGTATTACATTATTGTAATATGAATAATGGTCGTCTCTATCCCTTAGTGATCTCTTCGACACAAATTAAGTTCCTATAAAGTTTACACAAATTAACAAATGGGTCGTGAAGCTTAAAATCAAAGTAACTTAAATCTTCTCTATCCCATCCAACTATGAGATATGGGATTGGAAAATCCCATATCTCATCATCTCTGACCCATTCCTCCAGTCTGATCCCTCTATCTCATCCCCACATTCATCTTAATTAATCTGAGCGTAGCGTTTAAACGTAGTTACTATTACAAAATTAAGTTTATTATATCAACAGAAATTAATTTAAAATGTTCGTTATTTCTACACACATACCTACGTATAGTTTGTTCAATATTTCCTAATTCATAATAATAAACATTAAGCACATAATATTATGTAAAACTGACTCTAAAAATATCTAAAATATCGTCAGCGTCATTGCAGAAGCTACAGTCTTTTGGTGATATAATTTTTTTCGTCAATTTATTAACAAGTGTTGCTAATATGTGTAATAATTTTAACGTAAAAAATAATTTCAAAAGTGTAGTTACAAACATCCTTAAAGCTGGCAACGCATTTATAGGCGGCAGTAACCGCTTTCCATTGGATGGGCCGTCTGCTCTTTTGCCAGCATCGCAATAAAAAGAATACTATGCACCTGATTACTGCCAGAGCGAAGTGCTACCAGCAAACTGGCTGAATTGCCACACAGCAATGCTGATTCGCTGTTCTACGTATGAGTCAGCCTTCTGCTCGTAGTTATTATAAAAGAGTCTCTTGCAAACTTCTTAGAAGTAACTCTGACCATGGACCTCAAGGACCTAATATGTGCCTTGCAATTACACTAATTAATTATTTCGGCACCTTTTTACCACCGGACAAACAGACGGACGAGCTCATGCCACCAATATTTGGTGGAAATACTAAGAAAGCGGACGAAACGCTATGCTTCCACTTTTATCATACGTACCGCTGAAGAGTAGAAATATTTACCGTCGTCTGTTTTTCCTGAAACATACAATATAGGTGTCTTCAAATCTTGCGTGAACAGGTATCTTCTAGGTAAGCGTGCTCCACCTTAGACTGCATTTCCACCTGACATCAGGAGCAATGTCGGTCAAACGTGAACCTATTTAACATAAAAAATGGCCAAACTCCAAGCGTTATAAATATGTAACCTCTTTCTATGATTCGATATTTGCGCCGCTTGAGGGCTTCATATGATGAACCAGCGTTGTCAGCCCTTGAGTCGGTTATTAAAAGATGTATATATTTTGTAGGTGTTGTCAGTGGTCCCGAAGCATTGGCCTAGAATGTCACTGCTGAGAGCAAATATCGCCAATACAAACCGGTGCCAGTTGTCGACTACTTACCTGTTTGTTACTATACTATGACTCAGAACTTGGTAGATGAATGATTAATCTTTAGAAATTATTGTTTTTAATTAAATTTATTTGACAAGTTATAAAGAAATTCGGATCATGTAATAATAAAACTAGGTAATCTGATTCGTCCAGTGAGAATGAAAAAAAGTGAACATTTATTTTTATTTTTAACATTTATATTGTAGGGCCGAGGGTTCCACAGGTCTTTCTCTTCTAGCTTTTGATATTAAAACACACCACGAAAGGTTTCAACTTACGTTTTATTGGGGTATTATTTGGTCTAAAAACAGTGTCTCATCATTAGATCTTTCATCCGTGCAAGAACGGAGAAAGAATACAATTTTCCACGGTCATAAGAGACAACAAAATAACCCACAGCCAAGTGGTAGGGCCTGCCTGGCCTTGGCCTAGAATATACCGCTATAACAACCTTGATTTGTGTTCCGGCATTAGTGTCAGGTTTCTGTCTCCCTTTAAAGAGCGGCAGCACACTAGTAGCACCCTTGTTGTTACAAAACTCCATAGGCGATCGTAGCAGCTTTCCATTATTCCATTAGATGGATCGTTTGCCTGACTGCTGAACTCATGCAATAAAAAAGACCATTCTATATTTTAACAAAGTTTGATAACTTATTCGTATCTGACCTCAAATATAAGTGATCGGACTTGATAGATCATTAGACTAAAAAGAGTAACAAGAAAGGAGTATACTTGAATATTAATAGTAGAAAGTACAAGTCATGACGCTAACATAAGCTTAGTGGCATATTATTCTAGTTTTTATGCTTAAACGCACGTTTAATAATTAGCATGTGCTTTCTATGAAGGAAAACATTGCGAGAAAAAAACAAGAAAAGACAAGTATGCTTGTTATACATTGCTTTCTACTAAAATGTAAAGTCCGAATCCAGCACTAGAATGTCATTGGAATGATTTTTTTAAATAAGAAAAATTTAGTTTCCTTCGTGACATCCCGGTGCATCCCAGTGACGGGGGATCCCACTGGAAGGAAAATGAATCATATGCGTCCAGTAAACAATTAATTACATATTACCCACATCTCCAGATTAGGTTAAATTATTCCTTAAGTTAGGTTGGCCGGAAGAGATTGCTTTAAGCGATAAGGCCGCCTATTGTTTCTCCATGACAATATTGGAACTGTGTATTTCTGAAATTGTATATTTGGTGATTAATAATTAAATAACTACCGAACTGCGAAAAGTCTATTTGTATTTTTTTATCTTTCATTGTTCAAAAGTATGTAATACTTGAACACAAAAATCACACACCACATAATTCATTTTTGATTTTATTGATGAAATCCATAACCCATGTTGTCTGGAAGAGATCCCTCTAAAGGGATGAGTCTGTTCTATGTGTCTGTCTTTACTGTCTAATGTGACTACTTGTTTATTTTATGTATATGTGATGAACAAGTTTTCAATCTATCTTTGACTTGTACGTTCTACTTATCATGACTTACGATGACGAGACGTGGACAGTGGGAGTGCTTTGAAAGTGTTTCTGTTATGCAAATGCTGATTTCTGTAAGAGAAATCAAGTAATTCGAAGAATTTAAGTTTATATTCGAAGAATTAATAGTAAGCTGAAGTAGCAATGGTTTTGCTACAGAATCGAAGGCTTATAAAACAAATAAATTTTGAAGTAGAGACGGCATCTTGGAATATGTAGTTTAGAACCGATGACATGTCCTCCAGCTTAGTAGAATGACGACATGCACAAGGTCATCGGTAGGGGTTAAATGAAGAAAATGGAGTGGAGTGGAGGACAGAAGTATTTGACGCCAATTTGAGCAAACCTTCAACAGCGGACATATTTGCCGCATACAACGGTTTGCGTAGAAATTATTATGTTGCATGAATTCAGCTGACAGGCAAACGGCCCACCTAATCGAAAACGGTTACCATCGCCTATGGACATCTGCACCAGAGCCAGATGTGGTAGCAACCAATGTGCTGCCGCTCTCTAATGGAAGAATAGAACCTGGCCACTAATGCCAGAACACAACCCATCGTTTTTATGGCGATATACTCTAGAGCAGGGGTGGTAGCGATCTAGGTAGCTAAATACTCTACTACCTGGCTGTGGGTTGTTTTGTCACCCCTTTCGACAGGCCAGCCGGCCGCTGGAAACTGTATAATTTCTCCGTTCCTGCACGGATGACAAATGATATCAAATACGAGCTTTAGTAATACAATATTTCAGTTTCGATATCGCACGCGAATATCAAGGGCCTCTCAATCAAAGTACTAACCAAGAAATTCTCAAAGTATGACGAAATTATTTACAAATTAGCCTTATCAGTTATATCCGGTGATCGATCATGCTGTATATCATATATTATTCACAAATAGATACTACGTGTAATATGACGTAGGCGACAACCTTGTATGAACCGTATAATGTTAAGATCATAATTAAAAATATGTAATTTTCTTCTGGGTGTGGCATTATTATTTTTGAAGAAGTTATCTTTGAAGGAGGTAAAGAAATTTCTCTATATGCATCATCGTCAACTAATTAAAGCTTAATCCTGGTCATAGCCTTCTTTTAAAGTATATATATTATTAATAACGACCTTCGAAACGCCGTATCCAGCTGGGGTCTTTCTTTTTTTTAAATAAATAATCAGCAGACAAACACACACATTGTTTATCTCGAAGCTAAGAAAGTTACGCTTATGTTATGGGTACAACGGATCAATTTTGTATGGCAGTGAAGCGTGGCCTGTACTTGGGCGGCACAAGCAAGAACTGTGTGTCACGGAGATGAACATCTTGTGAGAGATGATGGATTCATGCGAAAAGACAGCGTCAGGAACTTCCGCATCCGGGGCAGTCTTCATGTCCGTGACATAGCTGACAAGTTGCAAGAGAGTCGCTTACGTTAATATGGCCAAATTTTTCCGGGACCGGCTAATTATGTGGGGAACAAATGTCTAGCCATGCCGCCTCCGCCACGTACCGGACGAAGGGGAAGGCCCAAGAAATGCTTGACGTTGTGAAGGATGACATGCGTACCAATGGTCTCAAAACGATGGATGCTGCAGACCGCGCGAAGTGCAATAAAAAAAGTATAGGAAAGCGGACCCTGGGCATCGGAGTGAACGCTTCGATCGCAATGATGATGAATCACTGCGTGACCGTTCCCAGACACCTAGACTACAGTAAACAACGGAAAATTCGTTTAAGATATTTATCATGATAGGAATCGAATCTAGGACGTCTGCGTTATAGTGTGATTACAAAGGCCGTCATTTGTCGATGGACCTGTAGATGTGATAGCTTTTATATCACATTACACTGCTTCCTAATTAATTTGTTGAAGTAGCAAAACAAGATATCCAACTGTATATACTAAGAGATCAAACTGTATCCCTATAAAACATTAAATTTAAACCTTCTTACACTGATAAAGAATAATAAACATTACACGAATCTACCAAAATGATTCAATTTGGTTGTAAGACGCAAAACTGAAAGGAAGCAACAACATTCAATAACATTGAATGAATCATTTTGCTTGCTTCATTCAAGAAAGAAATGAACCAGTCTGTAGCTACTTGTTTCGTAAATCATCTACAGTTTACCATATCGCAAAACATAATTGTTGAATTCCCAACTAGAAAACTTAAGGCTTCCCTCGTTATAACGTTTATCCAATCGGGTCAAGTCACCGACCATTTTATAGCTAATTCTAAAAGCTTATAATGACTAAACATAATACCAATAAACATCATACTTTTAAAAATATCGTCATAAAATACTGTAATTACTGTTGAAACAATACCCTATTAGACTCGAGAAAGATATGATGTCATAACCTGCTATGAAATAATGAAAACCACCTGTCGATATGACTGTGAACTACTTGTTGTGTGTTTTGCCTTTTTTCAACTCTATGACATCACAAAATTATTACTTAGTCAATATCAACGACTGAGTTGTATAGATGATACTTCGTAAGTATTTGACGTGGCGCCAACCTTGTAAATGCCATATAAGTTCAATGATAGCTGAAAGAACATTATTTGATATTATTATTAAAAATATTAGTCATATTACATGTGTAACGAGTATAGGTAAACAGGATCTTTACCAATTACGAAGTATTGGCGTTAGAAATGATTAATCATAGGTATTTTATTACTTTCTGTAGCCTATTGCGGTAGTGAGGTAACGAAGAGCTCAATTAAAAACTACGATTAAAACTCGACACTTTCGAATACGATCGAAAACAACAGACATACATATATATATATATATATATGATATAATATAAGTGTCTGGATATATGTATGTACACGTATGTCCTAACTTTTTTCTGCTCCACCTCCATCATCGCCAGAATAGTTAAGAAATTATTTTAAGCTTCAAATAAATTCTTAACTATTGCCTGGAAGAGATCCTGAAGAGAGCCAAGAAGTATTGTAATTATTTTGGTGAGTAGTAAAGTGTTATCTCTCTCTCTCTCTCTCTCTCTCTCTATATATATATATATATATATATATATATAGAGAGAGAGAGAGAAGAGAGATATATATATATATATATATATATATATATATATATATATATATATATATACAGAATACCGAAATCAAGAAAACCTACGATTGAGATGACAGTGTCCGGCGATTTTGACCAGATAGTAATAGCAGAATTGGGTCCCTGGCCACTAATACTAGAATACAATCCTAGACAGGAGTAGTAGCCATCTGGACGGGCAAATGCCTTATCACGTGGTAAAACTCTTAACCTACCTTTACACTAATTCTGCCTTGCTTTTCATATTTATCTATGTTAAGAAATTAAATGGTATACACAGTTATAGAAAACATGAAAGTTTTATCTCCCATCTGACATAAAGATAAATATCTTTCTTTCAAACAGCATGTTAATAGCAGTGTTTGCAGTTTAGAAATGATATTGTCAGCTTAACTGCAAATATTGCGTTAGGCTATATGATATGCAAACTTTGAACAACTAACTGAACGTGTTTAACAGGAAACTACCGTTAATAAGATAACAATAAAATTTGCAATCGGTTTCTTACAATTGTATTGGGCAGTCCACACCAGCAAATTTCGTTATTAGAGAACATACCTGAATATATAGTATATTGTCACGGTTTCCGGTACTGATTTAGACGTAATTTACTTCAAAATTTATAGATTTGTAGTACTGAACACTATCAAGCCAATAGATGGCGCTGTGCAATAATTTAAGTCCCAAACAATTTTCGACACGTTCAAAGAATATATACAATTTTCCAACAGTAGCGGTTGGGCTTAAGCCTGCGTGCTGCGACTGCGAGGCAGAGCAATTGCCTCGGCGGCAGATTTTCCTTCGAGAGGGAAGAGCATTCCACGTCACTCCTCCACTCAGTAGGGATATTCCTAACCTAGTTTAGTTCCACTACAGCTTCTTTAGATTCACTTGCTCACTGAAGAAGGCAGTACCGCAATACTGATTTTGTATAGAAACCTCTCCGGAACGCTAGGAAAATGTCAGTGTATTGTAAGAACTCTATTGACAGCTTCATGTATTCAAATATTCTGTAATATTGCCCTTTGCTAATGCTAATGCTGATATTAGACGAATCAACTAAACTAAATCAATTTAGTTGAAAAACTTAGAACTGAAATGACACGAAGGCTTTCAATGACATTTGTAATAAAAGACTGGAATGTTACCATAAACTAAATTTATTTCTACACACAGATAACATATTATATAGATATTGACGTCCACAGATTACACCCCCACTACATCAATTAAACCTAGTATACAAAATTATTTTTCTACAATACCAAGTATTTCCGTAAATTTATAATGATAATATAATAATAATAAATATAACACCTAACAAACGTTTAGTCAATAAATTAGTAGGCATATTTGTAGTTGGCAAATATATAGTTTCAATAATATTATTATTTATGACCTCTTTAATAAAATTATATCTCACATCTATATGTTTTGAGCGTTTATGAGTTTGATGACTATTCGACCATTGACCAACAGACAACCGATCGACTATTGACAACCAACCGACTGTTGGCCAACTTCAATGCACTTTGACTGTCGTTGAATAATTTAATTTTACAATAAGCACCAATTATTTCAAACTCTAAATTTGAATTTGAATGATTCAACTTTAGGCTTATATCGATCACTTTGGTTGACTTATCCATATTGAAAGAGAGAAATGAAACACTTACGTTCCATTAGTAGCTCACAACGCCCAAAATGCTCCGTTAGCCGTTCCTCGAGGCGACTGCGGTCGTTGCTGTCGTGGCGAAACGTCACTAATGACGTCATCATTTTAGATCAAACAACGCTCACAACGACCCATGTCAAGGGTGGATCGAATAACCGTTCCACTTGGGTTTACGATTGTAACGCCGGCAAGCAAGTGGAACGGGAAAAATCGCGGTCGTGAACGTGGTCGCTGTGTGTCTCTAATGGAACGTAGCCCCAATATTGTGTACAGCCCCAAATTAAGCAAGTTACACTTGTGTTATGAGTGCTATACAACGGACTATTCTGGGGCCGAACCCAGACATTCTGAACATAGTAAATAACGGAAAAACTCGTTTCCGAAATATGCCATGTCAGGAATCGAATCCGGAGCCTCTATGTTGCAATGACGTAGGCCAGCAAAGGCTTAGCCTGCTCAACCACAGAGGCCATCATGAAAATCATGACCAGCAAATGATATTAAATTGTAAGAATTTTATATTCCATTTTCAATTTATTATTATTTGTTATGTCCTGCTCCATCTGGAATAATGTTAGTGTTATTGACTGTATCAGGGAGATGGAGCGATGGGTTTAACACGTTATTTGCGATATTGTTATTAATTGTTAATGACGTTAAATATTGACAGATAACGTATGCACTAATATAGCTAATATATAACTTATTTGTATATTTGTATATATAGTATGGTTATATATTTATTATTAAAATGTAAGTAATCGTACAATAATTATGTATACCACCATCGCCATTCCTAATCAGCAATATTCATGCCACGGGTTGTCTGGAAGAGATCGCTTTTTAGCGATAAGACCGCTCTTTGTACACAATTAGAATAATACTAGTTCGAAGTTTTCTGTAATGGTGTACAATAAAGTTTTATCTATCTATCTATCTGTTACATTTGGCCATAGTCATTAAGGCTAACATTATTCCAGATGGAACAAGCAAAGTGAGAATTCTTTGGTGATTTAGATTTAAAATGTATTATTTTCTGTAAAATGACGTTTATGTACAGATCCATTCTTGTTTTAAGAGCCATAGTAAAATAAGCACATTTTTAGCTTTTATCTTTATTATTTCTTTTAAATTGATAAAGTTCTTTATAATAATAATAAGATTTTACACAGTCATTACCATAAGTCGTCAAATAATATTTATAATTACTCCGCCGACAGTGATTCATTAGAATAATTGTGGTCGTTTTTTGAAATATTGTGGGGGGTTTTCTCAAGCCGACAACATTTATTGTCTTTGCCCACAAATGTATCATCCCGGTCATTTCGATTATCATTGCGTTGCACGATTGCAGTAACTTGAAAATTAAATTTGCAACGATGTTAAGAAACTGCCTAATTTTCCCCATACATTAAGATTACCTCTAATAGATAGAACATAACGATAATTTTCTTTGAAATCAAAGTCACCAAATAGTGAAGAGGCATTCTAAGAGATGCGACAGTTAAATAAAACCGTTATCGATATATATACAATATCGACTGGATTAAATTTGAATATAGTCGTGGTAGCTTAATGTCTAGTGGACGCGTCCCAAACACAAAAGATCGCGGCTTCGAATCCTAGCTGGAACGCATGCCCCACTTAGGCAATTTCCTAATCTATAATGTGCATGTGTATAACGTAATCTATTTAAAACACCACACAAAGTCACAAACATACAACCAACAACAAAACTTACACACATACTCACACCAACGCGCACTACCACCGCATTGCATTACATGTACACATCACAACCAAACCAAGACACACAAAGAGCCTAAAAATTAATGATCCAGACACAGAAAGGAATAAACAACACACATGGCATTAGTTAGGATAATATATATAGGTATAGACATAAGGCACACACTGCACATGCACATCCTCACAACACGAGCATGTAACAGATACACTCTACAATAGTATAAGTTTAGTACTAAAATTAGAATAAATAAATATAACAAGTTATTCGTAAGGTACACCACAATACAAATATCATTGAATAAATGTCACACTCAATAACAAACATAACCAAGAAGCGTGTATAAAGTCTAAAAACTTTCTTAGAAATTAAGTTGTACAAGCGTACTGAACTCGAGTCCGTAGGGTTGTTAAGAGAATAAATTAAAAAAATATAATCTATTATTATAATTACTTGGCCCCCGGAGTCAGGTCCGAGGTGTAATATATCAATAATAATAATAATTTTAAATGCGAAAAACGTGAGCAAAAAGGCCCGAGCAATAAACTAGTTATATTATACAACTCGGATATGCCCGCGACTTCGTCCACGCATGACTTGAAATACCCTCAAGATTCCCGGGACACAAAGTACAGCAGCATTTAAAAAAGAATATAACGCTATCGTTTTAGTGAAAACTATGTTGGAATGAGCTAATTTTTATACACCCGAACAATTACAAAGCGCTCTCAGGAAAAATTCCCTCGGGATTCCCGGGATAAAAAGCAGCGCAGATTTTAAGTCTAAGAATTCCAGTTGTTTTTTTAATAGCTTCAATATACAGACACGACATGTTTATAATTTTATAATATTATAGATAATATAATAACCTTAAAATAATATAATGAAATGATTTTCTCTTTTTATCCAGGTACTACTATTTGACTCAACAAACCTGCTGAACCTCAAAACGCTGTCTACAACGTGGCAACTGGAAATATCCTTAGCAAATGTCCTCAATATAGAGTTACTTTCTAAGCAATCGTCTCGATAAGTTAAGACTGATTATATACGAAATAAGCGGTTGAAAACAAAATAGTAAATATTTTTGAAGAAGTAGGGTAAATTATACCATTGGTGTTATCACCTTCAATGATTTGCACGCGGTCAATTTATTACCTAACTAATAGGGAAAACCGCTTAAGAATCTCTTGCGTGGTTTACAAGGAGTTATCGGATCTACAGACAGACAGACGCAGAAAGCAACGTTGTTTCATGCCATGTAAAGAAGATATTGAAAACCTTATACACAGTACAATACAATACAACACTTTATTTTATTTTCACTTTATTTATTTAGAATTATAAACAGATATACACATATCTGTTTGTACATCCGATAACACCTCCTTGTTTGATTTGATTGGTTTAAAGTTAAAGTGGCAGATCGAAAATAATCTAATTCCGATACAGTATTTTCAGTGATTCAAGTTCTCTGTGTAAGACAACTGTGATCTTTGCTACCCATCCAACGTGTAAGATGTCGCGGGCGAATCCTAGTTTTGAAAAAAAAAATAAGGTGCCAATCACTGTACTACCAACAATTTATATAATATATTAATCATAAATATGTGTAGTTAATTTATAAATATTTAAGCTCAATGCTCAATTAAATATAATAATTATATCAGTAAAAACTAGTTTGATAAGTGATAATGCGATTCGTGTTTTTAGTTGCGAAGATGTTCAAAGCATGATTCCATTGCGAAATTTGTATTCTACTAAATCCACAACATCTTCTCGATATCGTTGTGGTGGAATAATAATAGAAAAAATTGGAATTACCATCAGCAGAAATGGCGTTATCCGATATTAATATTAAAAATATACGAAAATTTTAAAGATGTATTTCGTGAATTTTCGTTTATAAATATTTACATTGATAGAGCGGGATGCCACGGGCACGCCATTGGAATTAACTGAATAAGGAAATCAGGCAACCCTACGATTGAGACGATAGTGTCCGGCGATTTTGACGAGATAGTAATAGCAGAACTGGGCTCCAAGAAAGAAGAATACTTGGAAGAACAAATGCCCAGTAAAATTGTAGTACCAAAAAGCTACTAGAGTGCGTCTCACGAAACAAAAATGGACTATATATATCCCGTTGCAAAAATGGACTATACCGCGTCCAAAGATTTATTATACCTTTGACAAGTCGAATATTAATCATTTCACTATGCCTTAAGCAATGTCAAATAAATAAATAATTGGACAGAGTATAATTTATATAAATTATTTATAATTGTAATAGATGAGCCCAGCGACGTTGATATATGGTTTCGATCAAATGTTTTAATGTAAAACTCTAGAGACTACGGGCCATAAAAATGGCCCGGATTTTTGAAGGGCTTACGTGGGACCATGGCAAGGCCAACACCTAGAGGCCCCTTGACAAAAATGTAAATGTGGCATTAAATTATTATTATATTTACTAAATTAGAATCTTCCTAAAATTATTTTATCTTTATAACATTCCATTTCACGAACGTAGCTCCCCCGTCTGCGAGACTTCTTACGTGAGACAGAATCTAACCCCTTCAAGAGATGGCGCCGTAAGTCAGCTGTACAATATCAAAACCTAGTAACGGACATTGTTACTAGGTTTTGATACTATACAGCTTACGAAAATTTGTACTTTCATACGTAAACGAATATTTGTACTTTTATAGTTTCACTGTGCATTTATTTATATATTGTATTCACCAAAATGTAAAAACTGTATGAAAATATGATATTGTTCTCAATGAGCTTAAGAAATAGCTATAAAATGGCATATTGTTGAAGTTCTTCCACAATAGACTCGATATGGCATAATCGCGCTGCCCACATTCTCTTCGCCACTTTTCTGCTTGTTATTTTCAAAGTGTAAATAAGGCATTAGACGTGACAGAGTAGTGGCAATTAGTAAATTCGATTTAAGCAAAATGTGTATCTAGGTAATTTTATTACTAGTGTAAAGAATCTAAATATATATAATTGAAATCCACGTATATAGTGACTCATCACGATATCTCAGGAACTATAATACCTATAGACTTGAAATTTATCATGGACCTTCCTTTCGCTAAGCGGGCGGGTATCGGCTATTAGGTTATATATACTTTATTGTATATAAAATCAAAAACATAAAAATATTCAAGTACAATCGGCGGTCTTATCGTCCAGGCAACCTTTTGATGGAGTATAAGAAGGACGACAAAAGTCGGTAGTTGCTAAACTAGCACTTTAACTATAATTATAATAACTTATTATACTTAGTTTTAAGCAAATTATTTATAATCTAATAAAATAAAACTATGAACGAACATTAAAAATTATTTTTATTTCCTTAAACATATTTAAAATACTGAAAATATTTAACATTTCTGTATTAAAATCATATTTCACACGATATTTTAAGTTATAATCTACATAATATATTATGCAAGTATTATTACCTATTGAGCTATTTTATACTTAATAAATAAAAAAAATAAAAAATACATTAAATGGTAATAAAACTAATATTTACAATAATAAAAGTTAGACGTTTAACATGTATTGTCAGCAGACTATACTAGTCTGCACTCAATCATATGGCATTTCTAAATTATCGCAGTCTATACCGATTTTGCATAAGAAAACTGTGGTACAGTACAGTAGTGTTACAATTTTCAATCGACATAAAGCTTGGCGCTGGATGTATATCATTGTTAACCCTGGAAGAATTTTATAGATAGGTCTTTCAGGGTTCATGAGATACGAAAATATAATAAATCGACAGACTAAATAATAAATCGAACAATGAGTACACAGAGGGTATAATAACCAAGTGTTGTGCGAACCTACAATGTCTGTAGTTATATCGTTGTTTTCTTACCAAATAACTTGACTAAAATTGTAGTTAAATTGTTTATTTAGATACACTGTCCAACGATTTATTTCACTTTTGACGTTTGCACTCTCATTTTTGACAGTAAATTTCATATGTCACAATAGTCATACTTAATTGTTCCAAGCGCGGTAGTAAGTAGTGCTGTTCTGAGTCATCTAATGCATGCAAACTATCGTCATCATATCCAAATTTAATCATAATTAAACGCTTGGAAATGAAAGCGTTTTAATTAAAAAAAAACACATCATTTATTTGAATTTAAAAAGTCGTACTCTCGCTTTTATTTTACTTTTAAATGTAAACATATGGGCTATACGGCTTATTTACTAAGCCATCTTTTTTTCAAATAATATAGGTACACCAAATTGATTAAAATTTAATGATAAAGAAACTCGATTTTTATTTATATAAAATCGAATTGGTAATTGTTTAAGACATCACGAATTGATCAATGATCGACCTGTTAAAACTGTAATAAATCGTTGCACGGGATATAATTCAATTTAAAAGATGTTTTACTTTAATACTTAACTTTACATTTTAAGTTAACTTATGTTTAAATAATTGTGTTTAAGCAACACTGAACAGTGTAATTTATTGCAAAAATAGGGTGTACACTAAAATGATCTTCAGAGAATTTAAATTATAAAACATCTTATCTATATAGCTGTTACTAAGAAAATACATAATCAATGCAATATTTCTTTGTAGTAAGTTGATTTGTAAGATGCATATTTTCATATCACAATTGTTATCAACATATATTCTACATATTCGAGCCCCTCGAGTTTGGGGAAGCCTCTCCAATAATGTTATCTAAGTTTCGAGTTAAAGTTCTTAGTTATTTATATACAACAATATGTTATAATTCAAAAACAATTTAGTTCTTAAAAATACTCCATAACCTATGGACAAACACCATTAAATAACAAATAATCTGTTAAAAGAGCATAAGTTCGTTTATTTTTTGAAGTTGGCAATGTCTTATTTCTACCAAAATTAAATAAATACAAATGAAGTTTCAATTTTTGGCATGACTTTCGCAAACGACAGATTAATCGCAAACCTTTTGTTGTCACCCCTGCTAAAAATATATTACATTAATTTAAATAAAATCTTTTGATGTAATTATCGAGGGTAGACGTAGGGAGTACCGTCTTATATGGAGCGGAATATGAAAAAGTGTCCAGCAGTATGCTAAAAATAGAAGTTCAAATACCTACCACAATACCACTGGCGTACGAAAAACTACGAAGTGAATTTAAAATTGTTGAAGTACCATAAAATGCCAGTATAGAAAACCTCAACAATTTTTTATTTTATAACTATTTAGTAAACACATTTCTGTGGAAAACGTGTAGAGTAATTTAATTATTGTGATTTTTAGTAATAAAAACCAAATCGAAAAACCTTTCGGTCCTTTTTTATTTTCCTATCTCATTCTTACTTTTGGCGCTTCCTTTAAAATGTATCCTATGCTACCCTTATTATCCACGTATTCACGGACTCAGAGGTGGTATTCTTTACCTCAAGATAAATGATTTAAAACGACGCATTCCTCAACCCTTAACCAATTGACTGCTGCGGATAATGCTAGATGGTAATGATAGATTCTCATACTGTATTTTTATGGTGTAAGCATTGAAATACACTAGGAAGAGATATCAAGGCATTTGATAGAAATATCACGTGAAAAAAGGGCTGGCCTCTATTTAGAGAAACGTTCCCATTCATCAAGGAAATACAGTCAGAGATTTGGGAATATATCCAATAGATTGCGATTTGAGACACGTGTATAATTATATTATTTATGTAACTTTATTTTTTGTATGGAGATGTAATATAATATCTATCTATCTATACATATAATAAAACTGTAGAGGTCGAATTTCTGTACAATGAAAAAAAATGCTAAAAACCGAGTCAGGGGGATGTAAGAAGTGAAATAGAACTAATTTATATTTTTTTCAATTTTTTTGTTTCTCTGTCTGTTTATTTGTTTGTCTGTCTGTTTGTACCGGCTAATCTCTGAAACAACTGGACTGATTTAAATGAAATTTTATATGGTGGAAGCTAATATCCCTGGTCAACATATAGGATACTTTTGATTCCGAAAAATTAAAGATTCCCGTATATAGTTAAAAAACTTTCCATGACGTTTTGTCAGTTCAGAAGCTATTTCAATATAATATGTCTATCTGCTCCCCAAATTTTAAACGAAATTTATCCTGAAATTATATTATATTATATTACTAGCTAAAATGCATTAGAGTAGATTACGACAAAAGAATTATAACTCCCTTTTATAATAATTTCAGGATAATGATTTCATATAAAAATGACCAGGATATTAGAAATCAATCAAATACTTTTTTTCATTTACAAAACGTCATCACGATCGTATTTATATATATATATATATATATATATATATATATATATATATATATATATTTATAATTCTTCTGTTCATGTGTATGTCGTGTGTATGTCACTGAACTTCTAAACGGTTGAATCGATTTTGACGAAATTTTTTGTGTTTTATATTCTATATTTCTATTTTTTCAGGACAGAATAATGTCACCGGGCCCACTAGTCTACTTATATATTGACTCATCTTACTTGTAAAATGAAATTTTTGTTATTTTAAAAGTAACTAGAATTATTACTTGATGGTGTTTCAAAAGTTAGATGGAAAACGTTATTTGAACGCCTGACCTTTTATATGTAGGAATATTATAATTTACTACCGGCCCCACCAGACGTTGTCCTGCCCTAAAAAAATTAGAACTCAACTGTAGCGCCACCTACTGGGTCCGATTGCGAATCTAAACCATCCCGGGACTCATTTGAACACACACACAAAGAATTTCGCCAGCCGATTTACTTGAAGAATATTCAAACCTGAATATTCATAAATACTTAACACTGATTATTGATACACAATGCCATACTTAAAAATGAAGTAAACTACGTATAGAAGTTCCAACTTAGAAACAATTTAAGTTAATTATCACAGCACTTATACTGAATATTAAAATAACACTAGGAACACCCCTTTCTCCACTCGAAGTCCATATACTGTGGTGATTTTTTTTCTGGCAGTTTGAATGCTTGTCCTCTGTCAGACACATGGCGTATGCCATGAGGTGTGGCAGCAAGTTTTGCTCGTAACTAGCAGTGAAGAGATGCTGCCAAGGTCCGATGGCGAATACTGCCACGTCTTCACCACCGTGCGTCTCCGAGTCCAGAGGCACGAGACTTGGATATACGTAGTTTGGATCGCCTGGAAAATTATTTTCAAATTTTACTCTCAATGGAAAAGAATCAAAATCGTCCAGTAATTAATGTAACCTTAGAACACCAACAGGAAGACGGAGACCCGAACTCTTAAAGTGAAGCCGGCTATAGTAAGTCCATTTTAGAATAAAAAACAGGTTTAGGTATTACCAACGTAACGATGTTAAGATTCTCCCTACTTGGCAATGAATAATTCTCGATAAGTTTTTCTTAGTTAATCAAAAAGTAAATATGCCAATAATTTTTAGTTTTGAATTTATTTTTATATTTATTTACCTTCTAAAGATTTGTAGGCTATAATTAAAAATATTAAAAAAAATTACAATTTTTTTAAAATATGAGTAAAATGATAAATAAAATTAAACGAACAAAAGTTGTTTAAAGTGATTTTGAAAGTTCAAAATTTTCATTTATATTCAGCGATGTTTCATCACTTATTTTTTTTTATTTCAAACCCAGTTTTTACATTTAAATTAGTCATAAATTTAAAGTTTTAATTAGCTCCATTTCAATTTCATTCATTTCATGCATTTCATACTTGAAACTAGATATACAAATCTTACACCCCTATGTTTAGAACCAAGAAACAATACTTACGCGCTAAAAAGTCAGAATGTAACGTCGCGTCAACTCTTTTACCATCTGCACCGATAGAATCTGCTTTTCCGTTGGCATAACTGATAGTTGTGTATGGAATACCATCACTTCCTTTAGATGTATCCACAAAAGACAGAATGTCGTTGCCTCTTGATGGATAACCTGAAGAGAATTGGGGTTTAATTTTTTTTTATAGCTGCTATGTTTGCGACACCAGATATGTCATAATAGCGCTGCCGGCCTCGAAAAAATTTTATGACACCTTTTCTAAAAAAAACTCAATGTCGTAGCGCTGTGGGAAAACCTCGGTTGGGAGCTTATTCCAAATCCCCACGGCACGCAAGAGAAACGTTGCGTACATGAGCGAAGTGGCTCGAGGAAATGCAGATGAACTCCCAGTCAATGGCGAGGTGTGTCTTGTAAAAAAAACTTGCGAAAACTTTCGGTTATACAGTCGGTAGAATACGCAGAGAGACGCGAAGTCTCTCCGAAGGCCAAGCAGTACTGGATACAGCGATACCGACATTGGATCATAGACAACGCGAACGGCTCTACGTTAGATACAGTCCAGGGTATTAAACTGGTAGTCTGCTGCTTCAGCCCATAAGTGTGAGCAGTACTTCATATATTAATATGTACTTATATAAACAAACTATAGTATACACAACCCTGCCTCTTGTTTGCAGTGAAAAAATCACATTGGAATTCGATTGTTTTTCATCTGATTATTTTAAACCATTCCCAGTAAAATTTCCGCGGGATTCCCAGTATAAAATGTAGCGCAGATTTTAAGTCTAAAAATTTGCTGTCGATCAGCGAAAACCGCATCGAAATCGGCCTAGTAGTTTTTACGTGAATCCTGACCAAACATAACTTTTTGTGTACAATAAAGAATAAGGAATTATATTACATTTATTTATTAGTTTTTATTATATTTTTATTCAAACTCAAAAGTGTCTATGAAAATAAATTCTAGTGTTGTTTGTGTTCGTGTAATTTGGAAAAAACAAACTAAAAATTTTGAGCACAATATTTTGCACAAATTCCTAGCAACCTGTCTTCATTTAAATAAATTGTGTAGGCAGATAAGAAATGTTTAAGTATTGTGTACTAATTTTGATAACTAAAAAAATATTATCGATAAATAAGATTATAGATCTTTTTATCGATAAAATTTACTCTCATATAAGCTGCCTTAAATGCGTCAGTACTAATTTGTTGATCTACATTATTGCTAGTGAAATTTTTTTAGGAGTTAAATATCAGTAATATTTTCAAAGGAAAATGCTTTTTTCACCAAATCGTATCATCGTATACATATACCTAAGTATATTACTATTATTTTCATTAATTCATTTTCATATATTATTATTTTCGTACATTACAAACAGGATTTTTTCAATGAATTTACATTATTTAATTATATTTAAAGCTTTATGTTTAGACAACTTAAGCCACATCTGAAGTTAAATATTAAGTAGAAAATGTTTTATATTAATCATCTAAAGACACAATGTAACAAAAATTTTATCAAAACATTTACCTTGTAAGAAAAAGCACGGTATAGGTGCCTTAATGATTAGTTCCTACTTTTGTCTTAGATATCACTTATATATCAGTTCGTGGTTATTGGGTAGGTGACACAAATTATAATAAATTGTAAAACCTCGTTCATATAAAAAAGAGGCCTTTAAAATGCCTCGTTATCATTGTGACGTCATAACTCGCTAAGCTCATAAAATATAGGTGGCTTCAGCGTATTGTAAGATGATAAAAAATATCTCAATTGTATAGACTGATAAAATATGAAATTGACAATAAACTTATTATAGTTGTGCCATTCTAAGAAGCCCCGTTTGAAGTTTCATGTAAATAAATACTGACGAACTAACCTTGTAATTGTATCAAAATATTTTATATCAAATTAAAACACCATAATTAGCATATTCCTTTAGAAAGATAACACATGACAACGTTATGTTTGTCAACACTTTTTATTCTTAAAATTAAATATTAGTGACGTGACCTGGAGATTAATGTAAAATTAAAAAGTTTAAACATAAATCGTAATTAAGTTATGCATATTTTTATATTTTAAAGACAAAAAGGCAACGAAACGTAAAATATACTTTTCGAATAATAATAAATAATTTTATTTTAATCGACTCGGTAATGTGTTATTTCTTATATTTATTCCAATTTTAATTGTATCATCATGATCGATTGTTCACGTAACTGGGTCAAACACAAAAAAGGTTTTGCATGTCTACAGGAGAAGACTACAAATGTTGGAACAATATGTTTATATGTTTTGATTCGCAAACATGGTGAATATGATGGAGATACTCCTCTGGTAATTGAATTTAAATAAAAAACTAAAAAAGGCTAATATCGTATATTGTCTCTTAACTGAGTTTTGTTAAGACAGGGAAATTCCGCAAGGGCTAACGCTGTCAATATTTGAACCGCGCGTTCCGTGTTTCTTTTCAGTTGTCTTGAAGTTTGGCCTAAGATCGCGAACACATGGATTGCTATATGAAAAGTTGTTTAATTTTTACATGTTTCTACAATTAAAAAGTTTATTTTTTGTTATTGGATTATTTTTCAACGCCTACCAAACTGAGGTGTCAGTGTCCGAACAGTCTACAGAGGAGACATTTTGATTTAAATGAAAGCAATAAAAAATAATTTGTTATTTAAAATACAAAAGACTGTCAAATTTAACTTACCCACATAATCTTATATACTAAAAAAATAATATGAACAAATAATGTTGTACATATGGAATTTATGTAACTTAAAAACTTTATCTTCCGTTTTTGTGTTTGACCAAACTAGTAAAATCAGTTTGATGTAAACGTGGCTTTATAGAACAGCCGAACTATATATAGTAACACTTTATTTTTTTATTACTGATTTAGTGCCAAAGACATGTTTTTAATGTTAAATTAAACATCAATAAAGGATAAGAAAAATGATACGTGTCGCTATTTAATGTAAGATTTAAATGCATCTGAATTACGTTTGGGAAAACTGAAATTATTACATATAGTATTTACCTCCTATGAAAATGTTCTTGGCAATGACGTCATAAAATAACATCGCCATATAAATATTTTTAGGTTTGCCAGCGATTGTTTACTGACGATTTTTCAGTCATCAGATAGAAGTTATCAGTCAAATAAATTGCAACTTGAGTGAATTAAAAATTAAAACCATTCAACTGTTTTATTCACGTAACTGACATTTTTAATTCTTCTTGGTTTATAGGCCCTTAGAAAATTGAATATAACAAAAGCATTATAACTATTTGGAAAGCTGCTTTTTCTTTTTTTAATGTTCAAAAATAATGTTAATCTCAATTATAAAAGCCGTGTTAGCTTAGTGGTTAGTGCATGTGTTACAAACTCAAAGGGCACGGACTCGAATCCTGACCGAAAAGTATGCACGACTCAGGCAGTTTTCTGACTTAATATGCATATTGTTATTATTACCACATGCTAACGGTGAAGGAAAACATCGTCATGAAACCTGCACATCAAAATAACTGGTGCGTTAAACCTGCCAAGCCATCTGGGCAAGTGTGGTGGGTATACTGCCCGTTCCCCTATAATGGGAGGCCCGAGCCCAACAGTGGGACTTTTATAGTCTGTACTTATATATTATAATAGAACAAAAGTTGAAGGTTGTACAAACATATTACCTGCAACGGTCATAGTATGAGCGTGATCTGAACTGACGACAATCAGGGTGTCCTCCTCATTAGTCATGGACTTGGCTTTTCGGATGGCTTTTGCGTACTCCACGGTCTCGTCCAAAGCGAGATGAGCCAGACTGTCGTGGTGGGCATGATCTATTCTTCCACCTAAAAGTCACATAGATAAATAGACATATTGCTCACCAAAATTACGGACTTATACCTAAGTACCAAATTTTTACAGTACTTAACTTATAACAAACAATTACATATTTTATTATCAAGTTTATTTCCTATAGAGATTTTGTCAGTACTATATTTGCATCACCTTACGGTACATATAATACTGTCACGAGCTACAGGACTCGAATTAAAAATGCCGTTGGAACTACTATAGAATTTATTAGAACTGTACAAACACGTATAAAACAAATACAAATAAAACTGGATGCAACCAGTTCACACTGCACGATTCAATGCAATTCGACACGCGTAAAGTCCGTCGTCTATATCGCTAATCGAGAGTACTACAAACGTCTTACTCGTCTCGTAGTCGTCGCTTGACTGCCCTCCCTCCATTCGGGCATCGTCTTATACGAACTACACAGTACAAAGAAATTGACCGCGCACACTGAGTTTCTAAGAAATAGTACTTTGCACACCTGCGAACGGCCACAAAGTCGAAAACAATAACAATAAGGATTAGTTCGACGCTAATGATGGTTATAAAATAAGTAAAAGACAATAGCATGTTTTTCTTAATTACAAATTCAAAAGACAAAAGAATTCCTAATCCGGGAAGAGAGTGTACTGCGCTTACAACAGGCAGCTGTGCGCTTATCTTTGACGGCATGTAACAATAATAACACATTCATCTCTTCATGCATTCATGTCGGTTTGAAGTATTTTTTAAAACGACGTATACATAATACAATACATTAGTAAGAAAAAGTGTATTAAAAAAACACGTATTAGAATAAATTTGCCAATAAAAAAGAGAAAAGAAAAAAAACATAAAAAAATAAGAAAAACAATACCCTGATAAGCGTATACGTCAGGAGAAAGAGAAAAAAAATGCAATACACTATAGGTGATGTGGGCACATCCTTCGCATGAAGGACCGCCGTTTATGTGATTGTTCTACCGACAAAATGGGAGAAGCTTGGTATAAAAAGGTCGTCTTGGCGATCCATAATCCTTAAAAAGGTCAAGGCTTTCGAAGAGAAGCGTTTAGAAGATTTGGATACAAAACGTCAAATTCCCAAAGAGCGAACCAAGCTCTCCTGTAAACTATACGTACACCGCCGTTGGCCAACCACATTGTGCGATGTGTAGTAGCCAGAAATTCAAAAACAAATTAGGTCTGGCCAGCCACATTAGAGCCCACAGGCGGCACAATAATGATATGTGAGGGGTCGCCGTTACCGAAATCGGTAAGGAGGACCTACTACTACTACTATACTATATATTATACAATACAAGTGGGCCTCCATGACCAAATCCGAAATTGTAAGATACTAGCTGACCCGGCGAACTTCGCACCGCCATATTTTCTGAATTCCTAAAAGACTTTGTTTCATGACATACAAACAAAATCGGTCTAGGTGATTAGGAGAATTCTAGAACCCGATCTCAGCGCCACCTATCGGTTCTAATTGTGAATCTAAACCATCCGGGAACCCACTCAAACACACAAAAACAAAATCGCTCCAGGTGATTAGGAGCATTCTAGAACCCGATCTCAGCGTCACCTACCGGTTCCAATTGTGAATCTAAACCATTCGGGGACCCATTCAAACACACAAAACAAATATCATCAAAATTGGTCAAGCCGTTTAGGAGGAGTTCACTCTCAACACACGTACAGAAGAATTATATATATATATAGAAAAATGGTCAAAGGAATCAGAGCCAATTTTGATGAAAACTAAAATGGTCTTATTAGATTTTTGAAAAATTTAATTACCATGGTCAGGATTCGAATCTGCTGATTTTGAAAAATATCATTGCTGTATTATTACACTAAATTATAGTGTAGGCATGTAAAGATCAAATTCTGTAAAGGAATTTCCTGTCCTTCAGTATTTTTTGCTATCTATAATATTATAATGTTCTAAAAGTGCCGTATCAGAAGATTTTAACTATTTAAGAAAAACAACTGGAATACTATATTTTCCCGGGAGCGGTTTTAAGTTGTTCGGATGCATAAAAATTAGCCTATTCCGACATAGTTTTCACTAAAATGATAGCTTACATTCTTTTTAAATGCTGCGGTACTTTGCGTCCCGGGAATCCTGCGGTAATTTCAATTCCAGCGTGAACGAAGTAGCGGGCATACCCTAGTATCTTATGTTTTCGTATTTGGCCATGAAGGCCTTGAAAATTAATTTGATAGTATGTTGAACTGAACGCATTTTTTAAACTTTTTGTGCCCTCTTGAAGGCTTTAACACTTTAGTGTTGTTCTTGAATACGAGCTTAATAATTATATACCTTCGACAAATAAGAAATATCCATTAGTACTCCTGCTCAGCATCTTAATGGCCACCTCCACCATCTCTTCCAAGGTCGGTTGGTTTTTAGCCTTCAAGTGGTACTCCATGTGGTCATCTTGGAACAAACCCAGAAGATATTCTGGGAATTCATCAGCATTTGCTACCTGCAAAATTTTTAGAAGAATATTATCTCATAGAAGTAGTACCCAGATCAAGTCTTGTCAGTTTTGAAGAACATACGGTATACTCACGATGCCTATAACAGCTCTATATTTATGTTTACTGTAACATCTTTTTACGTTTACACTATTTTTGAAGTGTTATAGTCATGATCTTTATTAGAGCTCGCTAAACCAGCTTGACCGGTGTGATATAACGTCTTTTTATGCAGGAATGTCGAAAGAATACATTTTCCTGTGGTCAAGTAGCCTGTCACAAGAGGCAATAAAACAACCCACAACCAGCTGGTAGGTATTTGCCCGTCTGAATGGGTACCACTCCTGGTCTAGAGTATGCCGCTATAACAACCTTGAATTGTGTTCCGGTCAGGTTTCAGTCTTCCTTTAGAGAGTTTCAGCGCATTTATAGCACCTTTAGTGTTGCAATGTAATGTAATGCAATTCAATCAGATGGGCCGTCTGCCTGTCTGCTGAACTCGAGTAATAAAAAAAACGCTCTCACAGAATATCGGCGTGTAATGGTTGAGCTAATTGTGTTTTGTACGGTGAGTAAGAGTTCCGGTGGCCCACATTCTCCTATCCTATCATATTCCTCGTCTCATCTCTATTCATCGACCCATAGTGTATAAGTCTTAGCTTAGTAACTGAGGATGGAATATTTCATCATCCTTCCTTTTATTCCATCCTTAAAGGCTAGCAACAAACGTCTATAGGTGACGGTAGTCAACTATTTGTGTGCGTGCGTGCGCGCGCGCGCGTGCCTGTGTGTGTGTTTGTATATGTGCTATATTACTTTTAATGTACATTACCTTCTTTTAGTTCTTGGATAATGTAGTTGGATAAGCACTGACTTAGTACTATATTCTGTTTTTTTTAAAGTAACTTTAGTATATATCTGTGTGTTATCCTATATAAATAATATAAAACAAAATTAAATTCTATTAGTTGGAGAGATCTATTAGCTAGCTAGCTTCAGTCAATAAAAAAAATAAAAAATATTGGTAGTTAACTTGCTATGCCTCGGTTTTTGGGGTTCGTCATAAAAACTTCATGTTCGTCCATCTGTCCGCCTGTTAGTTCTACGCATAATATACTACATATAGAAAAGCTATCAAATAAACAAAAATTAACACACCTTCATTAGTTCCAGTCTATCCGTGACAAACTGATGGGATACGTTCAATTGCTGCTTGTCCACATGCCACATTTCTGTCAGATCCAAACCATCGACTCTCCTCCCAGCACTTCCTAAAGGTCCAGTGACGTTGGGAAGCAGCTCCCGTCTTCCGCCTCCCATAATAACCTGAAAGAAGGTAGATAATACGTTTACTAATTGTTGCTTTCTTCATATCATAACTACTTGCGAAGCAGTGTACACAGTAATAGGGAAATAATCCACTTAACTTATGTATGACTTTTAAAATAATTTATTCTTCAATACTTACATAGATAGATAACACTTTTTTTCTCACCAAAATAAACAAATACAAAAACAAAATGCATAATTACAGTACTTCTTAGCAAAACAACAGGCGGCCTTATCGCTAAAAGCGATTCCAGGCAACCTAGCTTAAAAGGAATTAATTGAACTAATCTGGTGATGTAGGTGGAGCAGAAAAAAGATAGTACTGTACAATTTAAATGTACATACGTACACCAATTTATAAATTTAATACATACATAAATCCAGACACATTTATAGAATACCAATATATACGTAATACACGAAATAATCTAAATAAATATATTGATTAACATTATATAAGACAAGCATTTTATTTTAACATATGCTTACGAGTTAGCGGGACTCGAATTAAAAGGCCGTTAGAATTATTATAGAGTTTATTAGAACTATACAAACACGTATAACACAGGCACAAATATAACCGAACACAACAAATCCAAACGTAATGAACAAGGTCTTAATTCAATAAAACGCGCAAAGTCCGTCAATATTAGATTCCTGAATGTACACACGTCACGCCTTGATCGTGGTTCTCGCTCAACTGACCCCTCTCTCAATCAGGCCGTCGTTGTATACTTCACAAATGCAAATGTGCTGCCCGGCAACATCGACACAATTTCCTAGAATTAGCTTGTAATCGTAATCCGCAATACCTGGCTAATGATGCAGCCTGCAAGCGGCCGTAAACGAGTAAAATAGAACAATAGGCTGTTCTCCACAATACTAGAAACGTATGCCAATAAATAAGTAAACAAAAGAAGACGATCATAAAAGGATTACAATCCGTTCAAATGCCGACAGGTAATAAAATGTGCTTATACAGACTGTACGTGAAATTTGCCTTTGTCGAAGCCTAAGTTGTAACATTATATTACAATAGATAAATAAGTGAATGTAGGCGTAATAAAGTAAATGACAAAACTTGCATGAAGCATGTATAAAAAAAGAAGTTTTTTATAACGAAAAAATCTGTATCAGATCATATGTAGCGAATAATCATCCATCACAATTTTTTCCTTAAGTTCACTATTAATAATAGGTACCTACCTGTCTAAGCTGATTTCGATTACAGCCTTGATACAATTATGATACACGTGTTTTGGATAGATACTTCACATAAAAATTATAGCTAATGGGATCTAATTGTCTACGACAAGGTGTCGCGAGATGGCACTAAACCATTATTCAAGTGGCAACACTAAAAAAGGCTGTGTAATTTATATTTTGATAGAGTGGTAACACTAAATAAAAAGTCTTCTTGAAAACGCATCGGTGTTGACATTTTTCTAACAGTCTAAAAATCCACGTAAATCAAATTAATCGCCGAATCAAGCTTCCTAAATAATGAAGCAAACACTAATTGTCCTGGGTTTGAAATTCTAATAAGAATTTGATCCTTATTATTTTTTCTTTATATGTAACGTGTAGGACTGGCGACGACTAACAGATATCTACTAGATACATGCGTTCCTCATAATTCTTGTTCGAAAGAGGGTCACATTAACTAAACGCTAATAAAAGGTGACAATCGGGATCTTTATTATCCACTAAGCAGACAACGTTACAGAATGATTCTAGTGTAAGTCGTGCAATTACAATTCATCGACCGTGATAAAAAATTGTATTATAATTCATTTACAGATTTAAAGGTAAATCATTCCTTTTCCTTTACAAGGTTTCATTAATGTTTTATCGTAATGAATTAACTACAATGTTTAATTGATATTTAATCGAGATCTATTTTAATGAATTAGAAGAGCTGATTAGGGCTAAGGTCAATAGTTGCATTGACAACGATGATATCGGATCATCACCTATGGTTTGATGCTTTCAAAAGTGACCTAAGTGCAGAAATTAAATATACTCTGGGATAGAAGCGAGAAAGAATTAAAAAATATTAAAAGTCGCTAAGTAAAACGTAATAATAAAGTTTTACAAATTGACTATATTCTCTTGGACAAATCCGGTTATACATAATGTCAACTACTATTTGTGACACAAGTACAGACTACTTGTATCAAAACATTCAATAAAATGAAAAACACAATATTTCTGTTATTTTTATGACTTTTGGTATTGCTTTCTTAAGTTTGCAGTGTTACCCGTTTTAAATGTTCAACCAGTTTCATTTTTATTTTCAAATAGTGATAATCAAGTGAAATTAAAACCAACTATTACCCGTCTAAAAGATTCGCGAAACAATTTAGAGTTTGTATATTAACAATTCTTATTTAAAATACAATCAATTTTGCTAAGACATCGATTCTCCCGAAATAACTAAGAACATTCAATTAGATTAAAAAGCATAAAACTTACTTTGAATCGCTTTCCAGGATTATTCATGACTAGTTGATAGGCGATATCTCTGCAGCCTAAAGCTAAGCATTCCTCGGGAACATCCGCGTCGGACTCCCAGTTCCTCTCTGAAGTATGCGCGTAGAGACCTGCAGGCGATGCATGCGTTATCCGAGTTGTTGTTACAATACCTGAAAAGAAGAAAAAAAGAAAAGAAAAGAAGAAAATCTTATTTATATGCATGTCGTTTCAACGATGATGATGAACATGGGAGAATTTATATCTCAGAAAATAGAGTACTTATTATAAAACTATCTAGAAAGCAATAATTATACTGAATTGGGACTATAATATTAACGGCAGATATATTTTCTGATACGACAGGAACAGTAATTTGACTGGAAATAAGCTAGACTCGGGCCTCCCGTTTATAGGGGAACCGACTATAAACTCCGCCACGCTTGTCCAAGGCGGGGTTGACACATCGGTTATCTCGATGTGCTGCTGGTGTCATCATGATATTTTCCTTTGTTTTTTTTATTGCAGGAGTTCAGCAGACAGGTAGACGGCCCACTTGATGGAAAGTGGTTACCGTCGCCTATGGACATTTGCAACACCAAAGGTGCTACAAATGCGCTGCTGCTCTCTTAAAGGAGACTGGAACCTGGTCACTGATGCCGGAACACAACACAAGGTTGTTATGGCGGCATACTCTAGACCAGGGGTGGTAGCCATCCAGTCGGGAAAATGTACTACCACCTGGCTGTAGGTTGTTTAGTCGCCTCTTATGACAGGCCGCCCGGCCGCAGGAAATTATATTCTTTCTCCGTTTCTGCACGGATAAAAATTGTTTTGTTATTAGCATTGTAACAATATGCACATTAAATCAGACAACTGCCTAGGAGGTGCATGCCTGCCGGCCAGGATTTGAACCTGTGTCCTTTGTTTGGAATGCGGTGCACTAGACAATGAGCTACCAAGGCTTTTAATAGAGAGTACAAAAGCGTAGTTATTAAAATATGTTATTCATTTCGTACCAAATGATAACGGCACATATGTTGTGTTTTCTTTCTCAAATCTAGAACATAGCATTCGCAACGAGGGTGGGATGTAGCATATCAACATTACATAATGCTCAAACTTATTGCAGTGTAATCACAAAAATCTCATTGAACTCGCAGATATTTTATGAAATCTTGAAAGTTGCAAAAAGGTATCATACACTGATCATAAACGCATTAAGATAATAGGTAATAATCAATTGCTATTCAACATTGTTTGTGGTCAAAAGACGTCTTAACTAACTGACCATCAATCTATACAGACAATGGCACATAAAGAAATAAAAACAATTGACTGAGCACACAAGTACGTCGCTAATAGCTATCTATAAAGTAAATATGGCAAGTGAAACATACGTAAGCAATACTCATTTAACTAATCTAATAATAGTTGATATCTTTATAGTAATCTCTGAGATTATATTACGATTTTATTTGCTCGTATATGATAGAAAAACAAACAGGACTTATGTAACTCGTTAGAGCAACTTTTACATACAATGTTTTATAGTTTGATATTAGGTAATCAAATTAATCCTCCTAACAAAAACTGACATTCAAGAATGACCTGACAATTCTTGAATGTTAAGATCAAAAAGAAAAAGTCAAACAGTGAAGAGGGTTATCTTAATTAGTTAGAAATCGCTCCGTTATGATAAATTAAATTTTCAATTGACTAAACTTTCGACTTTTTTTGTATTATTATGTTTAGTGAATGAAATTATCAAAGCGTGAAGGTCCAAGGAAATGTTTCGGGAGGTGTATGATAATGTCAACTTCACTGCAAAGTTTCGGATAGACATTAAAGCTATAAATGATATGATGTGCAGTACAGACGTTAAAGTTCTAAATTTCCAAGCCAAGAACTAGAAATTTCAAACCAGCCACCGCGGCAACGCATTTTGAATTGTGTTCTATAAAGCAAAAGAAGTCTTCTTCACTTCCTTGAGCTACTATTTTCTTCTACATAGTTGTTAAATGTCCCGAATATCCTGCAGCACTATCTATGTATTTACTCAAGACCATTAAATACATCGACGGTGTTTTAGTATTATAAATATAGATAGGTTATAGGACCCATTTTACATCAGACGAGCTATTTAATAATAACAAATTAAAACCGGCTAGCATTATACTTACCAACATCCAACCCGTTATCAAGTGCCCATTGTCCAATAGAAGTTGCCCGGTTACCCTCGTGTAATTGTGAGTAACATGAACCTCTGGTAACGTTTCCGTCTAAGCCAATGACGCCGTATTTAGTCTTGATTCCAGTCAGATATGAAGTTGCTGTACAGGCAGAATCTGCTACTTGAGCGTCTATGCAGTAGGTCTGGAAAAACAGAAAATGGAATATCATTACAACGATTCACACTAAATCTACTTCCCATTTCAAAATTATATAGGTATACTTGTTATATACATATATTCACGTATTATATATTCGCTTTATCTTTTCTGGTGCGCAATGCCGAAGAGTGGAATAATTTTCTGGCGTCTGTTTTTCCTGACAAATACAATCTCGAAGTCGTCAAGTCACGAGTGAATAGGTATCTTCTAAGTAAGCGTGCTCCATCCTAGACTGCGTCATCACTCAACATCAGGTGAGACAGTGCTCAAACGCAAACCTATAAATACATTTTTTTTTAAATACACTTTCTATCCTAGTTATATTGAAAAACCCACATGTTTCACAAAATGTTCTAATCCATCCTAAGGTTGTCTGGAAGAAATGGCTTTTAGTGATAAGACCGCCTATTGTTTTTGATACTAAAATTCTTGAACTGTATCTCAATACTATGCAATAAAGTATATTTATTCTATTCTAAATTATGTAATATAAAATATGGAACGAAGTTTGTATTTTATTATCTTAACACCTAAGATAAGAATCGAGGTATTTTATGCATATTTTACTATGGGTTTTCAATTTCGATTGTCTGTCTAGTGTCATCCGGAGTGTTAGCTTTGGAACTATATTGAATGTAAAACCTTTAGCTTTCAAAAATCGGTAATTTCTATGCTGAATGATCACACCTCTCTACTAGTTCAGTAAATTGTTTAATGTTTTCTCTTTCCTCATCTATTATGTTTACAATGTAACACTAAAATTATTAATTTCTTAATTAGATTTAAGGATTTATCGAATTATTATTACTGACATTATTCTTTCTATCTATATAATAATAATTTATATAATAATAATCTATCTAACATAATTTTGTTTCTGAAAATATAATTTTATCACTCATATGTCAGAACGCTTAAATTCCGATCAAGACCTAATAATTTACAAACTATATTATGTTAATGAATTATCGATTGTTATCTGTTGTGTTGTCCAAATAAATAAAACTCGGATAGTCTCCTTTCCCAATTTTTTTCTTCACTCCACAATCTTCGGCACTTCCCCCTATCATAAGATTATAGGCATGTATCAACCTCACGATCATCAAGCCAGTGCTTTTGCGGCTTATCCCCTTAAAGACTATTTCCTAGTCCGGGGTAAAATACTATGAAATAGATTACCTATGCAAACCCTTTTTACTGAAAGTAAAATAAGCAAAATTTCATGATTAAAATATAATAACTTCCCAAAGTCACATATAAATTTATACAGTATGGATCGGTTTTCTTTAACCAAGATGTAGTCATAAATGACAATTGTAATAAGCGGTTAATAATAAATAAACATATTGGAGTAGCCCTATGTGCACAATACAGCAATTTAAGACAAATTGCCGACTACGAAATAAACGTGTTATGCGGTTGACCGCTCTCTATCTTGTATGTCACGTTCAAGGAAAATTTGTGCGCGTACAACAAGGTCGCGCGTTCGGTGACAACCAATGCTTCCGATCTTGGATTTCTCTATATCGATCCTGTTATGGAAAAACGTCGTAAGCGACATAATGTAGGTTTTTATTATTGCAATATACAGGTAAAATAATTTAGATCCTAATACAATTACTCACTGACTCAATCTGCGATAATGACAATGTTATGAAAATATTAAAAATCGGAAGATCTATAAGTAATGTGTTAGAGAATAAATAATTTGTAAAGTAGCTTTCCTGCAAAATTGTATATATGTCGCTTAAGATTTTTTCTATAATAGGCTCGATATAAAATTCCTGAGTAGTCCTTATCACTTTATTTAAAACTAGCGGTCCGCCCCGGCTTCGCATGGGTATCTGAAAAGAACCTTTTTTGTTGAGTTTAATTAACCACTAAGCGAATTCATAATATTGCCCCTCCCGTAAGGCCCGTACCCCAGTGACGCCTACACCGCATAAGCCTAGCTAACCGAGCAGGGTGCGCGGCGACCAGGCAACTTTTTGCTAATACATACAGTTTTAAACTCGTGATATCTTTCGTATGGAATGTCCGAATTGAATAATTCAAAAAGGTATTGAAGCAGCCTTGAATATGAATTAATTTATTTTGATAAGGATGAATACCAAGATACAAATGAAGAGCCTTTTCTAGCGGTGGCATTTCAATTAAATTTTTAAATAAAATAACACTTATTGTGGCATGACTATAATAGTTAGACATATGCTGTCACGACACTTTTTGTACATAATGATGTGTTCTGCAAAGTCGTAGTACATTATTTTATTCTATCCTCAATATTTTTCGCAGCGCACGCGATTTTAGGTAATTTTTTTACACCTTGGGTTACATTATTGGAGTTTTATAGTAAGGATACCTAATTTTTATGAAAATATAATATAGCCTATGTCATCCAGGGATAGTATAGCTTGCCAACAGTGAAAGAATTTTTCAAATCGGTTCAGTAGTTTCGGAGCCTATTCAATGCAAATAAACAATCAATCAAATCTTTCCTCTTTATGATATTAGTATAATATCAACTCCATACACTAAAGTTGATTGATGGCCAGTCCATATACCTCGTGCCTTACCATCGGTAGAAATTTGTCATTACTTGTATGGAGCTTATGTTGAATTTTAACTGATAGACGGTTAGTCAGATATAGCCTTGACAATTGAGTAGCATAGTCAGTGCTTAAAATTGGCCTCGAGCATCGTCGCAGGACTGCCAGCTTTCGGTTTGAAGCAATCTACTTTGGAGGATGTTCAATGAGCGTTTAATCTGATCCCAAAGTCGTCCTTCCAGTTCGTCGTCATTATAAAACAAAACCTTGGATATATTGAAAGAAAAATAAAATGTATTATTCAAGTTCAACGAATGAATGAATGTTCTTTATTGCATACATAAGTTACATATACAATAGGAGGTCTTATCGCCGCCGGCGATATCTTCCAGGCCACCTTTACAATATTTAAAAATAATACAAATATAATATATTTAAAATTAAATGTTTAAAAAAATCTAATATACGTATGTGTTTATTGATTCCTAAATATTTTGATGTCAGTGTGTTTATTTATCTTTAGTCAGAATTATATTATATATACAACCTTTATCTAATATTTTAGTCATTTATTGTAACAATAAGAATTTTTGATTGTTCAAAAAGAGACAATTTTTCCATCGTTAAAGAAACAACAAGGGTTTATCCACAGGAAAGAATTGTATTTTTTAATCGTCAGTTTAACCTTTATTCCATTAATAACTTGAATACCTACAGAGTTCCTTTGTTAGCCGCTTTGAGTGGCAGTAGCCCATTATTTGAAGAATAATATCGTTGGTTGATGTTATGAACAAAATATTGCCTTGAAGTAGTTCATTACAATCACTTTTAGGTTATTATTTTCCAGATTTTGTATTTATTATGTAAATACGATATTGTCGTAGATGGGAATAGAGTGCTTTTGAAATCTGCTTCTTGCTATTTTTTCTTATAAGAATAATTTTCTATAACAGCAGCATAAAAATACTGGATAATGATAAGTTATGGCAGGAGCAGTAATATTCATTTTAATCCCTAGCTATTTTAAGCCGCGTTTGAGTATTCATCCAGACAGGCTCCAGTAACACACAGACCAGAGGAATTAACGAAAAGATCGATGCCAAAAAATATCTTTGAAGTTGCGCTTTAAAATCTAGAAATGTTGAATAAGACATCAAATTTGGGTAGATTTCATATTTTAAAGGAGAACCATCCTGACTCATGTCAGACTCGAACACGGCCGCTTGTTTTTTCTCAACTACCCTCGCGGCTTATCGGTTTGCTGTGGTGATTGGCAATTTTGTAGGAACATCTTTTTTAATTGTTTATAAAATCATTGTTTTGAATATGTTAAGATTTTTTTTTAAATAACAATAGCCCAGTGAAATTATAACACTGAAACCTCTTAAAGCATACATCTATACATCTAAATTTTAAAACTTGAAAATAAACTCATTAAGACTTCTAATTTCAAGGAATCACGACTTTTGTACTTTACAATAATTATAATAAGCACATACATATAATATTATCACACTTGTTTCCTACCATTATATTCTTAAGTAGGCAGAAACGATCTACACTTTCAGGATTTACATTTGAAACTTTTCAAGTTGTTATAAAATGACCAAGTCTGTTTGAACCTATTAAGAAGTATCTTGATGACACGGATTTGTTGTTCACGGCCACAACGAGGTTGAAAGTAATCATTGTTTGATAGTACCTTATAGTATTTTACTTCCTTCCTTACATTGTTGTTCGCAAATTGATTGAAACACGTCTTGGAAATTGAGGAAAGCTATCGAACGTTAAAAATGTATTTTTCTTTTAGGATACTAGAATGGAATATCTTCTAAAGAGATTTTAGAACACTTTTGATCAGCTGAATATCATCGACTCTCTGTTCGTACTTAATTCTTCCTTTACCGTACCAAATGTCTTCCGTACGTCAATCAAGAATTTTCACTTAAAAAAATACATTCAACAAATATTAGTCGGAACATGTCTCACTTGACTAAAAGGCTAGCCTACAAAGGCCAAATAACTAAGGCATCTTATAAGCGATGCGATGGTGTGGAAATGCTGCTAGAATTTTGAGAACGTTCCCTAACAAACGTATATACAAACACTTATCGTATGAATGTATGCCCTCTGATTCATCTCATATCAACTTAACGTTAGCGTGAAAATCTGTCACGAATATGCTAATTTCCAACTGTTTTCATTGAAACCGGAACTAATTGAGAGACGATGTTCCATGACATGTGACGACTCGGGAAACACGTGTGCGTAGAACCTGTTTTACAAGATACATTTTTGAATTAAATTTCAGTAAAATTTGATATTTAGATGATTAATTTGAAACATTTTCCGCTTTATTCTCTTACTTTAGATGTTTCTTAACAGTATTAAATAGTGTAATTGATTGCAAAAATTGTGCCAAAATTATCTTCTGATAAAAACAACGTACAGATGTAGTAATTGGTTAGGTGACACATTTTACAATAAATTCTAAAACTGTGTTCATATAAAAGAGCGGGTTTTAAAATACCATGTGATAATGATAGTTTTAAAATATTGTTATAGTAATAAATCTAATTAATGTTTAAACAACAATTAATATGTTATTTGACTCGATAGAAGTATCAGCATAACCTACTACGCAGGCTGTTTAGGCGTTTTGTAAAATGTTAAAAAGTCTTGATTTGACTGTCAACTATATGAATTTTAATGATATAGCATTTTAAATTTTCGATATTGTTTGCATATTCACAGCATGACTAAGCACATAAGCACTAGCCATTAACCGCTAGCTCACATAAGCACTAGCGGTCACCCGCTAGTGCTCATTACTAGCCACTAGCGGTTGGTCGCGGGGGTGTCTATCCGTTTCGTCATTTTCATATGCGACCGATTATTATGATCGTACGCACTTATAAAAGCCACAAAATACTAACCGCGGCGGTTGAACGGAGGATTGCGGCTAGTCGCCGAATATCTATACCCACTATGCGGATTATATTCCATGGCGGTTAGCCGCTATTCCAACCAGCTCACGCGGGTGGCCGCGGATACGAACCGCCTAGGCAGCTAACCGCGAATGCATATGTGGCCTAAATAATTCTACTACTCGTGCGCTCATCAGAATAAAGTATGGCACGTTTTGCGTATAATTCACCGTTACAAAGTAAAAAACTTGTCAGACGTGATTTTTGCACTTCAATGAATCAGTAATAAAGGACGACTTGCGATTGGACACGTTATCAATAAGGACAACAACGGTATAAACCGTTTACCAAATTCAGAAAGGTTACCTGGTACACAAGAATATATATAGAATCGTGACAATGTTATCGAACCTAGGCCTGCCAGGTAGCTTCTTGGCTTCAGCTGGAAAATCTTCTCTTTAAAATAGAGGATTCCACCTCGCTCCTCCAGCCATGCGGATCATCGAGTATATTTTTTTAAATGATAATTAGGCTCATGTTTGACCACGATCACGCTCAATGTCGGACGATGATGCGGTCGAAGATAGAACACGCTTACCTAGATAATATAACCTGACCATAAACGTCTAGAATGAGATTTTTTTGTCTTCTGGCAATATTTTATTTTATCTTTAGTCAACATCAGTGAATCATAAACAAAGCTAATTTAGCTATGTTATTTTAATTTGAACGTTGATTCGAGTCGAAAATCCGCTAAAAAAATAACTAAATAGCCATGTAACAATAACAAGTTTCACGTGAGCAGTGACTTTAAAAGTTTAACAAGGATATCTAATGGAATTTGAAGCAGAAATCTCTTCGTTATAATTCGACGATATTTACCAAAGAACACAGGTGATATTATATTATAGGTTTATAATGGTTAGTTTAGCTTCGTTTAATAAAATAATTGTTCTGTTAACTATCATAAGGTGTTAAAGCTCTTGCTTACAAAATGATAGTTATTATTATTGAAGTAAATATAGGCTATGTTGATAAAATGCGTGCGTCGTAACTAAAGTAACGTGATACTAATCCGTGAATAAATGATGATAAGTGATAAAACAAAAATCACTGGTAACTATCGATATTACTCTTGGAGTTGCTAGAGCTTAGATAAATTGCGAAAGTGGCGCCCCTATTACTTTCTACTTTATTATTGCCACCCTATACCTATTCACACGAAACGAGACACCCGGATTGTATTTTTCGGGAAATACGGACTCTGGTAGTGCATTCCACAACTCAGCCGTACGTGTAAGGAACGTGGGGCGAAATGTTTCGTTTGCACTGGTGACGTTTCCACTGTGAAATGATGGCGTAAACCAGAGAGCCTTTGAATGTGTAGCGAGAATTAGGTTAAACAGTTCAACCGCACACTCTCCGATATGAATCTTATAAAAATACATCCTTAAATTGGGATAGTAATATATTGTAATAATAATAATCGGCAGACAAACATACCTGTTGTATATCCCCAAATTAAGCAAGTTACACTTGTGTTATGGGTAATATACAACGTACCACTCGGGGGCCGATCCCAGACACCCAGACCATAGTAAATAACGGAGAAAATACGTTTCCAAAATTTACTATACCAGAAATCGAACCCGGAGCCTCTGCGTTGCAGTGAGGTAGGCCGGCAACGGCTTAGCCCGCTCAACCACAGAGGCCGTCGAACCAAATTATATTAACCAAAGTTTTCACAGCGGCCACATGCACACCGCGGGTCAAACGAATTAGATTTTTATATATCTCGAGCGAAGCCGCGGGTAAAGCTTGTATGTATATAAACTTTCCTTGAAAAAATGTCTAACTGAGGGTGAAAACCGTTTAAAAATCCATTGCGTGGTTTAGGAGTTAGCGGATATACAGACAGACAGGCACTGAATGTGACTGTTTTATACTATGTAAAACAGAAAACAACAACTTTAGTGTACACAACACTGCCTCTTTTATTCCCCCTCTCTCTATATGCATAGATTTGCTGGAAGAAACCTATTTTTAGAGTTTAACTCGCCTTTGTACATCAACACCATTTTGTATTTTATAATAATACTAGCTGTATCCACCACTTCATCCACGTGGATTTGTCGCGCTACCCTAAAAAAAGTCACTTAAGTTACTCTTTATAACATCAGCTATCTGCCAGTGAAAGTCTCGTGAAAATCGGTCCAGCTGTTTCAGAGATTATCCGGAACATGAAGACAGACAGACAATATTAAAAAAAATGATACTAGTACCGTATACTACTATGTACGTATATGTATGCATACTTTCATATGCATTTAGTAAAAAGCTATTATTTTAACATTACAAACAGACACTATAAACTTGTTTATCTGTATAGATATAGATAATAAATTGTTTATTTTTGTTCCAAGAAGTATATACAAAAGTTCTAGGGTTGGGACCTTCCATTAAGTATTAGTAAATATATACATGACAGAAGGACCCGCTATCAATTAACTTATACATTAGAGGTAATCTTTATTACAATAATACTTATACAAATCATTGTTATGTGTTGAGTGTGTATGTTTGTGTGTAGATATATGTGACTAAGTGTTTGTGTTTATGTTTACAGACTAGAATTACTATGTATACACTAAAATTCTTCACGTTTTTTTGCATGTTTTCAGTAATAACGACTTTGTAACACTTTTCTTAGACTCATATTTCATATTACTAAATTGTAATACTTTTATTATGTAACTATTTTGTGTCCAATAAAGAAGAGTAGTTGTTCGATAAATAATTTAATATTCTATAACCTTTATTGTAGAAATCTGTGATCTAATTTCTAATAACACCTTCTAAGTGGTCTTGAACGTTTATGCAATCATTACAAGATCAATTATCGATCGGTACAATCGTAACAAAAAGTGACATAAATATTTTTTATATATATAAAATATAGAAGCAGATTTAAAATATTATTGCATTTGAACCCAATTAGTGTGTAATATCGAACGTGTATGAATATATAAACATATATTTATATACGTTTATATATAAATAAATTGCTTTTTGAATATTTATTGATCTCAAACGATTAATTTTTGTTCACTGATTTTATTTACATCTGATTATTGATTTTTATTTATTTAAGGATTTAATCTATTCATTCTCGCCGGCATAATTTGAATGTTATCATTAACAAACAAACGTTAAAATTATTCAAATATATAGTATATTAGCTTAGATTTAAACTATTTATTAGCCTTATTTACAAATTAAATTAACTAAAATATTAACAAATTTAAAATAAACAATCAAAAGTAAGAATTTTTCAACTATTCAGTTATACACCTTTAGTAAATCGCCAGAAAAACATATTCGTTGTGTATGCTCGCTTAGCAATAAGTACTTGTGTAAGTAAATTGGGCACTACTTAAATTGGACTCGGATACATCGAACTTAGAGCAAATATCGGAAAGGTCATTTCCAAAACCGAAATTATACGCAAGTCCTAAAAAGTCAACCAATTAGCATTGTTGGGAAAGATCTGTATTTTAATTAAAAAGAAAATAGCTATTTGGTATCAATATATAATCATAAATGTCAAATTATGCTATAAAACCTTGCACAGATTTTGTGTATAGTTTGACATTTTACCAAATTCTAGTATTTTTTATTGTAAACTAATAACACTAACTATCAAATCATGGATGTCAATATTTTTAAATAACTTTTTTAATTCCATAAATTTAAAAATAATGCGAATCTTAATAATTTTTAATTAAAGCTTCATACTTCTAATACGTCTTATTGGAATGTTTCAAACCTTAAAAAATAAATATCATCTCATCATGATTCAACAATTAAAATTTGATTTTAATCAATTGAGTAGTTTTTTTAGTATTTGTTTGACATGATACAAGATAAATAAGATTTGACATGCAAATATCATTTTCTTTAGCAAAATTTTAGATTTTTCAATCAATCAATAACTCTTTATTGTGCACCAATATAAAAAAGAACTTACAGACTAAAACTATGTCTATGCACAAAGGGCGGTCTTATCGCTAATAAGCGATCTCTTCCAGATAACTCCAGAAATGAATTGAGAATATAATGATGATGGTGGTATACATAATACATAGTACAATTTCTTACATTCTAGTAATAAATATATAAATGCAGAATATACGGATGTTCGAATATACTTATATTAAATGGATATATACTTAATATACATAACATACAAATACATATCTACAAAAATATATAAATGTTTATAGATAAATATATTTTAAATATCATCATATTCTAAGGACAAGTAATATTTTCTGATCATCAATGGTAGGTAGGTAAAATCGAAGCGAATTGCTCGTGAAAAATATGATTTCGTTGGTTTTTACTATCATTACGCACTGTCTAATATATTATAGTACATTTTCCCAGCCGTAACCACAACGTTATATCATAACCGCACCGCTTCCATATAGGGTGAGCTTTCGTCCTCATGCTATATTCTAAAAGGATTAACGTATAATTATATTTGTGGCCATGAATCATTGAATAAATAAATTTATTATTATTATTTTATTGAATTTAATTCCCATTTCCTTGAGTTATTAGGGGAGATCGGGTATGGTTGAACAATTGCCAAAACTCGCTCTTGTCAAAAGTATTGTGTAATCCAATTAGTCACGCAAAACAGTTTTTCTCCTCTGCTTAGCGACATATATTACGTGTATAATTGTATATATCACAATTTTGATGAAAAAAACGAAATCACCACAAAGTTTAGTTATATTGTCCTGTACTGACGGCGACGATACGCAGGTCATTCACGAGAGGGTGCATATTATTGTAAAACAATACATGTAAATAATTTTATTCCTTACTAGGATTTGCTCGCAACTTTGTACACGCTTGACTTCAAATTCCCGCGGGATTCCTAGGTCACAAAGTACCGCAGCATTTAAAAAAAGAATATAAGCTATCGTTTTAGTGGAAACTGTGTCGGAATAAGCTAATTTTTATGCATTCGAACAACTTCAAACCGCTCCCGGGAAAATTCCCGAGGGATTCCCGCAATAAACATATCACAAATTTTATTACATTAAATTTTCTAGCGATCAGTAAAAAAATCACATTGGAATTCGATTTTTAAATATGGCGATTTTAAATCATTCCCAGAAAATTTCTCGCGGGATTCCCAGAATAAAAAGTACCGCAGAGTTTAACTCCAAGAATTTACTGTCGATTAGTGAAAACTGCATCGAAATCGGCTTTCACTAATCGACCAGTAGCTTTTACGTGAATCCCAAACAAACAGTCGCAAACGACAAACAAACAAGAAATCTAAAAAAATTGCATCGTGTTCTCCATCGTTTATGAAGTCTATTCCAGTTGTTTTTTTTAAAATTAGCTTCAACGTACAGACACGGCATGTTTAGAATTTTATAATATTATAGGTAATAATTTTTGTACTAGGTAACGCTTTTTTAGACGTATGTTTACTTTAAATTATTTCTCTTACTTTAAAGTAAGAGCATGATTGTAATGAATGAAAGTGATTTGTCAGAAATATAAAGATAAAAGAATTTGTAATTATAAGAAAGTATACACTAAAAAAATAAAAATACAAGCGTCTTTCTTGAAATTTAATCACCCATCCCCGGTCTCTCCTACGCTCGTGTATGCAACAGTTCTCAAGATCATTCCTCTTGCATTCCTTAGAGATTTGGAATGGAGCTCCTAGGTGAGGTTTTCTCTGGGCACTACGAAATGGGCATTTTTTTAAATGTTGCCAATTTATTGCTCCTAATCTGGCAGCACTGATAACATCTCTGATGTTTCAAATATCCAGTGACCACTTTTCGGCAGGTTTGCCGCCAGTTTGTCTACTGTAGTGCAGCAATAAAAAAATTTGCTAACACATGGAAAGCGTTGTGATAATAATATCAATTGGGCTGTTTCGCTAAATTGAGCACTTTTTGTGCCTTACACAAAATCAAACAAGACATTATACTTGGCCTTTGTTCTCTATAAAAGTGTTTTATATGTTGAAGTCACTAAATATTTAACTTAATGTAACTTGCAAACACGACTATATTTATTAACAATTTTGCAATCGACTGTATCGTTCCAAATTTGCGCTTTAACAGATAAACTCGCTTTAATTTTGATTCTACTATTATTTGACAATATTAAGTAAAGTCAAACAAAAAATAGCTGCTTTGTTATTTTCTCGTTTATAACTAAGGAAGATGTTATGATAGCTATGTATTACGGCGACATAAATATCACTAGAGTTTATTCTGCAGTTTTGCTGGCGTGAAAGCTGATTCACAGTTACTGAGTTAATGAGGGGACTGACTTCAAAATATTCAATCGCGAAGATTGAAGTCAGTCCGACTTGGTAGTGCTGTACTGACTTCAAATCAATTTACACGATGCCAGTATGAAATCAGCACTAGCTTCCAGCTGGATCAAATTAAATCAGCTTTAAGCCTCTTTCGAAACGTGAATTTTTGCTACTTTTAAGTTTATATTAGAAAGATTTTAGTCCTAAAAACTTACCCGTGCTAGACCGGTTACAGGGAACCTCTCAAAATCCAAAGTATTGTCTTCTCCCAATCCACGTTCCACCTGGCCAGCAAAGGTCCTGGCTGCCATCACCGTCGCCAATGACATTCCATCACCGATGAATAATATACCTGCCAGAATATCGTTAAGCGTTGATTATAAGGAAAATCACAATGTGAAAACAAGTGAATTAATAACTTTTTAATATGAGGAAGAATAGATAGATAACACTTTATTGCACACCAAATATACAACTACAAAAATAGACCATTTTTACAATATTTTCTAGGCAACACAATAGGCGGCTTTATCGCTCAAAGCGATCTCTTACAGACAACCTACATCAAAGAAATTTGAATCAGGCGATGTAGGTGGTGCAGAAAAAGGCAATAGATACATAGATACTCAAACTAATTTAAGAAATAAATATACAAATACATACATATATACATAGTTATATATACACACATATATACATAGTTATATATAAACACATATACAATAATAAATTTCAAAACACATGTTACTATAATAAATGTATTAGCATGACTATAACAAACATAGGCTATTTGTGGACAAATAGTGTTTTCTGAATAAATTTCTAAATGTTGGTAAGAATTTGGCCTCTCTGACAGTAAGAGGCAGCATAATCCAAAGTTTGACAGCCTGCACTGTAAAAGAATTATCATAATAGGAAGAATATATCTGTGAATATATGACAAGAGTATATCCGTGCAGTAAGAGGCGACAAAACAACGCACAGCCAGGTGGTAGGTAGGTATTTGCGCGACTGGATGGCTACCACACCTAGTCTAAAGTATGCAGCCATAACAACCTTGAGTTGTGTTCTGGCTTTAGTGACCAGGTTCCAGTCTCCCTTAAGAGAGCAGCAACGCATTTGTAGCACCATTGGTGTTGCAAATGTCCATAGGCGATGGTAACCGCTTTCCATCAAGTGGGCCGTCTGTCTGTCTGCAGCACTCTTGCAATAATAAAAAAAACTGTGTTTGTTTGCTGTTCACACGCAGTAGAAGTGAAACAAAGTATGACAAGGGGTGGGAGGGATTCTAAATTACGTGACGTCACATTGGAAATAAAAAAGGATTAAGTTTGTGTTTTATTTATGTATACATACCATTCTTTGCTTTATTCGTGTTTATTTTCTCTTGTAATTTTGATTTGAGTGTGGTCGCGGCGGATTTCTTCCAGTATGAGCCATGTTTTTCTTCAGCTGGGACGTATCCTGGATTCATCACCGTATCCAGGATTTTCTTTGGTTTCGGCGTTTCTGCATCTTCTAAAGGAAAAAATAAAAACAAGTTAATTATTATTATGTAATTAAAATATTGTTCAATTTGTCATTTACAGAAAAACTTAATAAATATCATTTACATCACTTTTCATTGTCTTTTTATATACATGTGTAATATTTACATTTTTGTGTAATTTTGATAGTTTGTTTTTTTATAGGTTGAGAAAGAAGTCCAAAAATCAAGCCTGCTTTTTGACTCTACAATCTAAAGAAAAATGATTGATATTATAAAAACAGAAAAAAAGTCAACGACATTACCACTCAGATCATTACAAATCAGCATAAAACTTAGTACAAAAGATAACAATATGTAAATAGCTATAAATTATAATGTACACGACCTTGAGCTCGAATACAATAGAGAAGAATATGAGAAATAAGTTGCAAATTATTTTTAAAATACCCGCATTGAAGTTGATAATGAATCGTAAAATAAGCGTGTATCTTTTTATTTAAAAAATGACCACACAATATTAGTATTGACAGTGATGGAAAATGAAAAATAATGTTAATTGATACATACATTCACATAAATATTACAACCACGGAATAGCTTATACTAAAAGGTACGTATAAACTGGAAGTTACATGACATAGACAAATTAACGCGGTAGATCTAGATCAGGATCTTTAATGCATAATAACAATTATCAAGTCCAACGGAGTGAACTTTTTTTTTTATATAGCTGGAGTATAGCACCTGACGGAAAGCGGTTACCGTCGTCTATGGACGTTTGCAAAACCAGAGATGTTACCAACGCGCTGCCGACAGCGAAGAAATTTTATGACACCCTTTATGAAAAACTCCATATCGTAACGCTGTGGGAAAACCTCGGCTGGGAGCTCATTCCAAATCCCCACGGTACGCAAGAGAAACATTCTGCAGAACCGTTGCGTACAGCGAAGCGGCTCAAGGAACTGGGGGTGAACTCCAGACCGATAGCGAGCGCTGCGATGGTAGAAAGAGGGCGAAGGCACCATTCTAAACAATTCTTCGGAACACTCCCCGTTATATAGTCGGTAGAATACGCAGAGAGAAGCGAAGTCTCTCTTAAGGCCAAGCGTATCTAGACCGTCTGTGAGTATGTGAATTGAAGAATCTGATACATGCAACGTTCATATCACAGTAATAATAACAAACAAACAATAACAAATTAAATGCGAGAATATGGTCTACCTGACGCTCTCCGGGTGGAACAAAGCTCTATTCAACTTAAGGAAGACCGAATTTGGGTCCGTTTTCTAATTTCAACTTTTAATATTTCGAACCAAGTTCTACTGGACAGAATTTTATCTAGATTAGAATTAAAATTAAGTCTTACTTCCAACTACAAGCGGCAAAATGTTTCTCAGTACAAGCTCACCAAAACATTATTAATTTATTTTCAATTTCTTTTTGAATTCTTAAATTGCGTGAAAGATGAAATGATTTTTTTTCTACCGCTGAGAATATACGCTATAGAATAGAAAGGAATAGAACAAGTATTACAAAGACCAAATTTAAAATAATTTGTGACCATGATTTACAATCAATATAAGTTAGTATGTTATATAAATGTAACTTCTACGCAACCCTCAGTGAGAGTTAATATGTTTGTACCCTTTACTATTGAAACGCTAGGATCGTGGGGTCTTGAGGTCATGAGCCTCTACCAAAATTTATCAAAATGACCCATTGACTTTCCAGGTGATTATCGGACTGGTGCCTACCTCGGGCAACGGATCAGTATGGCAATTGGCAATGAGGACGATGACCTAGACTCAGTATTCTGTATAAAGTCTTGCGGGATTATGGGTAGAATACAATATAAATAAGTTCAGTATTCTTTCTACTGTATTAGTTGATAAAATAATTGTACTAAGTTAAAATATTTAAAAAAAAAGTTTTAAAGTAACAAATTATAATATTATTATTCCTTATAATATTTAACTGTGGTATTAAAGCTCTCTAAATACAACTGTATAAACATCATCTGATATAAAGTATGTTTATCTGAAAAATTGTCCACTGAAAACAAATTATATTTGTTTATATTCACCTTCCTGGTAATAAATAAAGTGACGTTAAATAGGCCTGAATATAAATTAAACATGAGGATAATGAGGATAATAATTATAACGACTTCAAAGAGATCATCGTCTAAATTCTTAGGCACGTATAAGAAGGCACAATAATTTTATCGAAATATTTTCCTTAGGAACAAATTGTAAAGTGATACTAATGATTTTCCTCTAGCCTGACTTAAATTAATAAACACCTTATTACTCATTCAACGTTATTGATGAAAATTAAGGCGGAAGTGGTTCGGTTACCTATGACGCCAAACAGGTCCTTATAATAACAGACGAGATTTCTAAAGCCGCGTTTATAACGTGCGTGATTAACATCAAGTTCCTAGTGAGGAAGAATGAAAAGTGATTCATTCTTTTACTTACTGCTGGAGGAATATTGATATTGAGTACTTTTATAAAGTTTATGATAAATTTTAACCAATAATAAGGCAAATGTATAAATAATAAGATATAGGAACGAGCTGAAAGTAAATGAAGGCTACTGTATAGTGACACACGTGTATCGTATCTCCTTAGCTGCTCAGCTGTTAGGTAGTTAAATCATCAATCTACACTAATAAAAATAAAACGTCTGTCCGTGAATCAAAATAACTAGCATTTAAATAGAAACTGCTATTTTTGTGATACGTAATCATAAACAAACCATTTTTAGAATTGTTGTTAATCCGTCGATCTGATTCGCTGATCTGTTTGCCTCGAACAGGATTGGATATTAATGATTTAAAAAAATTAAAACAGCAGTAATAATTTTATCTTAAAGTTTCACATAACTTGAAGATACAGCACAACTAGTTAAGAATATATTAAATATTCTAATGACTCTAAAAATCTGATTACTCCATTAACCAGTTAAGTGCGGATTACATGGCTGTTTCTCAGATATTCTTAGAAATTAACGAACATGTTTCTACATACTTTAAATTAATTGGAATTCTGTCTCGCGCCAATCTGGTTTTTGTGGCATCAATTATACTTATTTGCCAATTATTGTGCATTCAATTCCCAATGTTTAGACTTGAGGAAAACTGACTCGTTTCGGTAATGTAAAATGTAGTTTTTAATTATTTTTTGATTAATGCCGTCGGATGAGTGAAAGTGCAGTAGTAGCCAGTACTTGGCACTGCACTAGTAAGTTACACTTGATATAAAAATGTGACATAAGAAAAAAGAAGGACGACATCATATAGAAATTTATCTTCATTTATGTATAAATCACAGCACTATACAAGTACCTAACTGAATGTACAGATAAATGCAGTTTCAACTATTAGTGCTTTTACCTTATTTAATTTCGCATCCTTCTTGCTATTTGGCAAAAACTTGGAATGGTTTTTGTGCAGTTAATTAAAAAATGTAAAGTATTGATTAAAAATCAACAAACGTTGTAAAATCCTGATTGTTTTTCAACAAATTCAAATTCGTTGCTGTTCAAAACCGAACTTTTTAGTGAAATGTACTTTTCGAACTACTAAAACACCTCCTTCATTTGGGGTCATTTAAATATCTACAATTTGGCTGGAGTTTCGGTTACATGGCTCGGCTGTGGTCTGACTATTTGCTTGGAGAATATTTTAAAACTTGAATAGTCGTGAATATTAACTGGCCAGACGCATATATTATATAGGGCCACATTTAAACCAGATTTTACAACCTATATAATAGTGATAAATTATATTATTTATCACCTTCAATTGTTAATGGATTCAAAATATTTTGAATCAGTAATTTAAACTCGACTACTTAAGAAAAAAGAGGTCTGATTATCGTTTAAATATTTTTAAACATCTTGTAAAAACAAATCAGCTGACATATAACTTGATTCATTTTAATAATAATGGTATTTTATATTATTTATAACAAATAATAATTACAGTCCATAAACGTCCCACTGCTGGGCTCAGGCTTCCCATTTATACGGGAACGGAGTGTCCCGCCACGCATCTCCTGAAAACTGCCTAGATGGTGCATTGGTATGCTGGGGCCGGAATTCGAACCCACGACTCTTTTTTAACGCGAATTTGTGACTCTAGAGTGTTACTAAGTTACGGCTTTTAAATACATAGACCAATCTCAAGACAATCATTTTATTTTCAAGTCCATAAAAAAGGGACAAACATCCAAACGTAGTCTTTTACATTTATATATTAGTAAAATATGAATTTTTGCATAATTATTTGTTGCAACCATTCCAAAGAAAATGTTGCTGAAATAACAAGTTTATCAAACATGCAATACGGATTTGTTATACATACGTGAATTTTATTATATTTATTACGCTATTAGACGTGACAAAGTGTTGATAAAAAAACGCAATCTTTATTAAAAGAAATTCAAATGATAATGACATGTTTGATAAACTTAATTAGCAAATAACAAATTAATTTCTTTAAAAAAATATATGGGTGGACATATATGAACAAGGAAGATATTATCTATAGAGGATATCTATATACTAGGTAGGTATATGGATTGTATAAGGGCTCATGAACAGTATGGGACTAACTGCAATCCGCAGAATATAAGTTTGAGTATGAGGCTAGCCGGATTGCGGCAGTCGGAATTGTAACTGGGCTAACTGGTAATTGGACCACAGCGGTTCGAGCGTCCACGTCGTTTCTATGACAACCACGGCGTAATGCATATTGAAATTAATTGTAAATACATTTTCTTGCCTGTGGCCAGCCGAACGGCTTACAGGATAGCGGCTACCGCATAGTGCGTGTGAGCGCTTTGTTTCTACAAAAGGAAACTATAGTAAAATTCGTTTCAAATCGTATGTCAACTCAAAACTTCACACTAAAGTCCTGACTCAAAGTTGATAAATAACTGATTAATAAATCCATTTTGTACCATATTTTATCTAAATGAATGTAATTCATTCATTCATTGAACACATTCATAAAGTCTAATATCACCTACATAGTCAGCCGGTGTTATCCACCCACAACATAGCGGGCTCTTTATAAAGGAGTAAATCGTTCTCTTTGCGTAATGTTCGGATGGCATTAATTTAGTTTTGGCGTGCCTATACCCGTATAAAGCGCAATACACACCAAAGCCGTCAACCCGCCGACGGGCTAGTTGGCGGCTTCATTTATTGCAAGTCGGAAAACTTTGTCGGCGACTCAAGATGAGGAACAAAAATACAGCACGTCATTACAGCTTGAGTGTTGCCGGGACTGAGCGCTTGCGTACGCAAGCCGCCGACATGCCGCCAAGATGTCGGCGGGCGGCACGCGCGGGCGCATGTTGCCGACATAATTATTATCATATAGACCGCCAGGTTGTGTTGGCGGGCTGTGTCGGTGGGTCAACGGCTTTAGTGTGTATTGCGCTTTAGGGCTAAATCTGGACTAAACAGGTCAACAAAGGCGAATGTTTAATGAGGAGAAAAAATATAAGTAGCTCGAGATCGATAGATGTACATACATACATATTGTCATGTCTGTTTCCCATTGCGGTAGGTAAAGATGATGGATCTCCACCTGCTACGATTCTGACAAACACTTTTCGCTTCATCAACTTTCTTTAATCTTTTTATACATACATAATATACCCTTATATAAACTGTATTTTACTTGACTTTTCTTCAAAATATCTTCAATTTGATCATGGTGAGTACTTCGAGGTCTATCGGCACCGACTGTACCTGTCACATTGCTGTCATATACTTATTTTGTGATTCTACTTTCATTCATTCTCTCTAGATGCCCAAAGAACCTTGACATTCCCTTTTTAACTCTTGTCACTACATCCTCTTTCAATCGACAACATTTCCTTATCACACTGTTTTTTGTTTTTATTATATGACTTACATTAACCTTACATATACTTCTCAAAGCTCTCATTTCAACTGCGTTTATACTACTTTCATGCTTCTTCCGCCATACCCAACTTTAACTGCTATACATTAACGTTGGTACTAACCCCTTGATGTACAGCCAGGCGTGCCTTTACAGACACTTGCCAAGTGTTCATAAAATAATTTATTATTTGTTACCTGCCTTTACTCTCCTTTCAATATCACTATCACGCTTTCCGTCTCTAGTAAATACGCACCCTACGTATATTGATAGATATATATAGGTAATAAGAGTATTTGAAAGATTTTTTAATTGCGAAACTAACAAACAATCGGACAGACTACCGAACGTGGTTACCTATAATATACATTTCAAAATTTATTTCAAAATAGAATCTTACAGATTACTTATTGCAAGTCATGAGTCTGTCACCGCTTCCAAAGCAATTTAAGTTACTGTCAAAGGAGAAGAAGCGGCGCAACAAACTCCATTACCAACATCTCCACAAATTTTCAACTCTAGGGGCGCAACCCACGCGTTGCCAATCTTTAGGATGAGACAGGTTAGCAGATATGGGATGTGGGAATCAGACAGGAGGAATAAGGTGGAGGAAGGAATAAGGGAATGGAATAAAGTGGGTCAACGGAACTCTCATTCATCATAATAAACACGATCAGCCCAAGGCTAATCGTTTCACGCCGATATACTGTGAGACTGTGGTATTACACAGATCGAGCCGACCCTAAGATTTGTAATCAAGATAATAAATCCAGCATGGTTCTAACATGCCACAAAAGTTATAACCCTGGCTGAAAACTTGAGAGGAAATTGTAAAATGTCTCAAAAGGAGGCCGCTGAACGAGAAAAGGAGAGAGAGAGGTGCGAATGCGTCCCGTGGGTACTAACGTGAGTCGGGGCGCCCCGGAGACGCAGGTATGCGCAAGATCTCCCATAATTCCGCTACAGGGGTCTTCTAGCATCTAGGGAGCAGAAGACCAAACCCCTGCAGACGAAGTGAGTCTGGCCTGCTTTCCGGGGCATTCTCAAGCATTGATGCGCAGGCTCTGTGTGGGCGTAACTACGTTCTAGGTCTCACTCTCTTCCTACCATAAGCGCGGGGCACATGGGGTTTTAGTGGATTATTATCCCATGAGTTACCTCTCCTGGAGAGGAGTACCTTGCTGAATCTCCACACAAGCCGGCAATCGACTACTCGATAAGTCTCATTGCTTTGGTCTAATCCCAGTATAGGTCCCGGTAGTGTACGAAATGTATTTCCCCCTGCCTTAACAAAAAAAAGTCTTCCCCTCTCAATCGTCCTACATGTTCAATGCTTATATACCACTGATTATTGACGGGTAAAAATGATAATATAGGTATCATCGGTAACGAAATAAAATGCAAGACAATTTTAGATACAATTCCAGTTTAACCCCTAGAATTTTCATTAAATTTATTGATCAGTTTCGGACCTCATTGGAGATAAACTTTGCAGACTGAGATATATTCTAATATAGTATAATTAGGAATTTTCATTTAAATTACGGCAGTTCAATCAAATTCAATTAAATTTCAATTTTATTAATATGGAACATAAATGTCACTTGAAAATGGCCTGTAATTCTATAAGTACATTAGGAAGAAAAATTCTTAAGATCGCGAATGCATTTTAATGGTCTTTGCTGGAGATATTTTTCGTTGTTAATTGCAAGTTAGCAACAAATAGTTATTTTTGAAAAATTAAAAACATTACGATGTGACAAGCTAAGAAGGCCAGTTAATACCATTCTTTAAATTAGATAATCAATTAAGTATATTTAAAACATCAATCATTATTGTATCTATATTACAATTTACGTAATTTATTCGAAAAGTAATTAATTAGTCGTGATTGTTGTGTCGTCCATTATTATTGACGGTCATTTAGAATTACGAAAACGCCATGGTTTCTTATTAAAATATTATACTAAATTTTAATTGTTCTTAAGTTGATCGTTCTTTAAGCAGTCTGAGTGTGTCAGTAAGTTAACAATGCTTTTAATATCAATAATAAATTGATAGACGCTATTATTATATAAACTTAAAAACAACTGTAATTTTATATTTTTTGCGCTTATGTAACAGAATTATCGGATTTATGGATTTAAGTAAGACCGTGACGGGCTCGAGCTGTGCTATCGTGCACTATTGTCAAATCACGTTTTCGGCGCTAGATCTAAAGCTTTTCCAAAATTAAAACCGCTTAACGCCATATATATATTATTACTATAGTATAATTATAAATTCTGATATTGTATCGTACATAAATGTTTATATATATATATATATATTATTAAATATATATATATATATAATATATATTTTTTTAATTAAGTTGGCGTACTCTGTACTAATGTATTTTTCTCTGTAAGTGTGTACTTGTTGTTCTGTGAGAAATAAATAGTTTAAAAAAGTCCATATTACTCTTCACTTAAATATTATCGTGTACTGGAATGTAATAAGTAAAATACAAGTATATTTATAACAAGGTAATTTATCTCTTAATACTTATTTTATTTACTTATTGTATTTTTATCGTATTGCATTTTAGCGCTTGTTTTCGAAATATATACATTCAAATCTAGCTCGTTTTCTCTGACAACTGTTGGCAATATCGCGATCGTGTACACTGTACGTTGATTTGTAAGAGCTTGGATTAATTATATTAATTATATTAATGTCCTCTGTAGCCTGGACACGGCTGAGTTTGCACGCCGCATGATGGAGCCTGAATTATTTTATAAATAGGTATACTAGTATGTAAGTAACTCACAACGCTTACGCAACATTATAATATTCTTGAAGTTTTCAATCCGCACCTCGTCCGGACCGCGTATGGGGCACGGCTCGCGCCCGCATCGTTTAATACGAATCATTTCTTAAACGCGTTGTTTTTATTTATAAATTCATTAATTAAAACATTTTTGCGTCCGAATATAATTTTTAATTACATTAGACCAATAAACAGGCTTTAAACTGTAGTACCTTAATGGCTAAGGCACACGCGCCTTATTCCAAATGGCATTCAAATCACACCATTAATACCACATTCTTATCTTACTATTTATTCGTTTCATTCATCGACCACTGCGGTTGGGTAGGCTACTAAGCCTTTGCCGCTCGATCTCACTGGAACGCACAGGGTTCGATTCCGGAGATGGTAAATATATAAGCGATATTTCTATTATTTATTATGATCTGAGATCGGCTCCAGAATGGTCCGTTATAGTACAAAAAACACAAACGTAACTTGCTTAACTTGAGGATATACAGTGTGTGTTTATTTGCCGATTTTTTAAATACTAGCTGACGCATGCAGACTTCGCTGGGCGTCTTAAAAAATAAAAAATATTAATCTGTTATTAATCTCAATCCAATATAGCTTATGTCACTTAGGAATAATGTAACATTCTACTGGAGAAAGAATTTTCAAAATCGGTTCCATAGTTGAAGAAATTACTTCCTACAAACAAACTCACAAACTTTAGCTCTTTACAATATTAGTGCACATTTATATGCCTCACTTCCGTGCTACTGGTTACAATTTTGACATTTATCATGACCTCCATATAAGTAATGAAAATTTTCATCGAATGTTAAGAAATATAATAAAGAAAAAGGACGATATAAAAACCCGGTATAAGCAGTCTTTGTGATTTAATTTGCATATTAATATAATTAATAACTAGTGACGATGGAGGCAGGCATCGTGAAAAATCTGTATATGGAGAAAACTGATATGTGAAACCTGCCAATCCGCCTTGGACAATCGTGGAGTGTATACCATCCGTGGTCCTGAAATTGTTAGAGCCGTTCCTAGCAGTGAGAAGTTTGTGGGTGTCATTGTTCATTTATATTTAATTTTAATTACGTACTTTAGTATTTTAAATGTAATTTTAACTATTATGATTATGTTATTATAATTCAGTTTAATTGTAGTACTTTCTGTTTTTTTTTAATTAGTAAAATAACGATGACAATTTCCCAGTAGAAATAAAATCAAAATGTTACGAATTTTTGTTTACATTTGGATACATTTTATGCAACAGTGCTTATTATGAACGCTACAACAATTAGACGATAATAAATAATACTTTTTTTACTTATTCACTTCATTTTGTACATATTTCTCTTTGCTTATTTTTATAATATACAAATATAAAACTAATAATTCACACATTAACTTGTATAAAAACGAATATGTTTTTAAAACAAATTGTTTTTAGAAATTTACACCAAAGTATTTTCTTAAGTTTTCGTGACTATTACACATAATTAAAACTACGTTTAATGGTTTTACGCGCGGCATTTTATTTGATTTTTATTTCGTCGTTTCGGGCATTTTTCAGTGGCCGTGATCCGCTAAGTATTACAAGAACGCGTTTATAAAAAATCATAAAATAGATATTTCTTTAATTTTCATGTTACACATAATTCTAGCGAATGAAGCAAGTTATTTTTTATTTTTAATATTTTCATTATTATCGTATAATTTTACGCACCTGCGTACACTATGGTAATTGCGATAAGGATCGCGACAAGCGGTACCGTCCGCCGTATCCGCGCCATCACTGTCAGGCCTGCGCGGGCGCACCACAATTTAACAACTGCACAACAGATCCTCGCGAGCGAATTTAATGTATAGTGACCATGTAGTCTCCGATTTCGTATTACAATTTATTACTCATTTTCATTTATTATTGTCAAATAATGTTTTATTTGTGTTTGTTTGTTGAATTGAAATATTTTATTACATAATATATTAAAACAATAATAAAATATTTCGCTCAAAGATTAATCTTTGCTATACAACGTGGCAACACCGCCAATCTTTTAGGAACGTTCCCGATAACTGACAATGGTTTGGGAGCAATTCTTTATCTTTAATAATTATTTCCTTTTTTATTTAGTTCCAGTTTTAATATAGTTTAGTTTGTAATTTATTTTTAAGTTTATAAAAAAGTAAGACACATCATGTTGTATTCAAGGGTCAGTAAGAATTATTTTAAAAAAACAACGTAAACTTTTATTACATTTAGTTCTAGGAATAATGAACACAATAAAAACGTAACTGACGTCACAGTGTATTATTTAGTCACTTTTTTAATTAAATTATATTTTGGACCACATCACTCAAAAATTACAATTCTGTATAAGTTTGCTTGGACAAGACGAAAGTTATGTTCAATAAACACGTCATGCCGAGACCGGTAAACGTCGAACGCGCCCCTCTGGAAGTTGTGCAGGAATATGTCTACCTTGGACAGAAAATACAGGTAGGCAGGCACAACTTGGAGGGGGAAGCCAATAGGAGGAATTCAGTTGGGGTGGGCAGCATTCGGTAAGCTTCGTCTTCTCTTCGACCATTCCGCAATGCTTGAAGACAAAAGTCTTCGAGCAGTGTGTCCTCCCCGTCTTGACCAACGAGGGCGAGACATGGACACTGACGGCAGAATTGGTCCACAAGTTCCAATCAACGGGCTATGGAGCGAGCTATGTTGGGTTTTTCCCTTATGAATAAAATTAAAAATGAGGATAAGAGAACCAAGAGAGCCGTAAGAGAACCAAGTTAACCGATATAGCTCACAAAATTAGCAAGTTGAAGTGGCAGAGGGCCGGTCAATTCTACCGCAGGACCGATGGCCGATGAAGCAGACGAGTCCTGGAGTGGAGACCGCGTCTCGGTATACGTAGTATCGAAGTCCCTCCAGACCGATGGACGGACGATCTGTGCAAAGTCGCCGGTAGGCGCTGGATGAGGAAATCAGAGGACAGGGATGAGTGGCACCGTCATGGGGAGGCCTACATCCAGCAGTGGACTGCGAATGGCTGACGACGATAAATTTAATTTCAATTTCGTATTTAAAATTTGTTTGCTTCCGAAAGAGTAGAAATTGTATGTACATGTATAATGTACTATATACGACAAACTTTTTTAGCCTTTATAAGTTTTATATTAAAGAAAAATAACTATTATTGAATTTAAAATTATAGAATGCCTCCCAAAACATACAAGTATAGAATTGTTCGGGACTTAAGATGTAAAATTATCTATACAGAAAATATAGAGGATACTCTTGAAGAACCAGTTTATCATTTCAATCTCAAGATTCCGGTCTGCTCGAGCCCTGAACCGACCTCTACAGTATAAACTTTCTAGGCGTTGTGTAAAATTGTGTCTAGCCCCCTCCAATTTTCCTCTTGAACTATGAGGTGAAAATTATGATAAAATTCAATATATTCAGCATATATATTTATAGGATTCCATAGTCAAATTAAAAAAAATATGTGTTTAATACTCTCCGGAATCCTTCACTTTACATATCCAATATGTAGTAAGCGATTTTATGTATTCTTACAAGTAAGTCTTCATTGTTATACTTTGTTTGAGAAAAGAAAAACCATTAAAGAAAAGCCTAAACTAAATACTCAAGTAATTTGGTAATTAAAATTTAAATGATGGCTGACTGAATATTTAAGTGATAATTAGTGAGGTAAAGTATATATGCCGCTGCACAGTACACATGTATACCTACTGAAGATTAGATCATCGCCAGCCATGCATTTGTACTAATATACTTAATAGAATAATTTTAAATAACATATACTTGAATAATTTGACCCGATCCTTCTATAGATAAATTAAATACGCGTTAAAATCTGTTAAAATATAATAGATAGAAAACTCTTTATAGTTTACTATATGCACATAAAATAATTATATATTAATTATAAAAAAAATATATGAATACATTAAGGTCATTTTTTTACCCCTTCTGTACCGTTTTTCATAGACAAAATGTAAGTTTTGGCATAGTTAAAATTTATATAGAGAAGGAGTGTAGAAATGTAATTTTATCTTCTTGTAATCTTAAACTAATCTAATTTTATTATTATTTATATATAATTATGTATTAAATTGTGTACTATTATAAAATAAAAAGGTAAGTTAAAAGTGATAGAACTTACTGGTGGAAGACAATAGCCTCCCCCTGCTTAGCAGTAATAGCCAAGAAACATGATAGACGTCCGATGTTGGCAGTCATGCAGAAGACCAAATAGCTATTAATTGTAAATTACTATTGCAGTTTTTTAAGCTCTACTAACGTATACTTGGATCTAAATTGTCTATATTTGAATAAATGAAAGAATAAGACAGATGATATAGAGCGATGGATTTTTTGGACGATGAGAGCTTGTAATAACGTCCTCGATGATTGTTTGGTTCTGATTTTTCGGGCGATAGCGGATACTCCATAGACGCGGTCGTTTTTCAGATGCATTATTATTTTATTATGAATAAAATAGGTAGTATTTAAAAAATACCAAATTATTTATCTCTCCTTTATAAAGATATAGATATATCTCTTATCTTGTTTTGATAAAAATGAAGGAGCAAAATGGTTTCATGTCAATAATTTGGAGGGGATTTGGTGATTTCTTTTCTTAACTTAAAATAACTATAGAAAAATTACGTAAAAACCACGTTACATCTTATATCGTGAAGACGTAATGATTTTTTTTTGTAAATTCATTAAATTCCAAGGATAAGTTGTTTCGTTTGCACCCCACTTTTGACCTCTTGCGGCAAGAGGGCTTAAAGAAAGCAATATCGGCTATTTTTGCAAAATCTCAGGTTTTATACCATAAATTGGTATCTAGTAATAATATATACGTGGACAAAACCATCAGCTAAAGTTGTTAATTTACCATAATTTCTAGCATTTAACTCTACGAAGTCATAGAGGAAACTTTTAAAACCACATACTCAATCGCTTTTATTTAAAAATATACATTTAATACGTCACGAAGACGTCATATTCTGTGATTTTTCTACGTAACCCTTGTACTTATGTGTTGTGCTTGGAATTTTTAATGTAAATGACCTGCAAAATTATAATTAAATTAAATTAATTACAGTGAACAGGTTTTATAATTGAGATGATTCATTTACACTTAACGGTTTTAGGGTGCCACTATGTTTTTTTTAATAATAATAACTTATTTAAAAAATAAAATATATTTTGAAATGTTTTTATTAACTCCTTGTTTAGCTAATAGTTTCCTTTAATTTAGGTTGCCTAGAAAAGATCGCTCCGCCTATTTCCTAATAAGTGTTTTAAATGTGGAATTTTTGTAATTGTTTATTTTGATGTGCAATAAAGTATTATCTATCTATCGATCTAAAATGAAATACACAACACATTTAGTGATAAAAATAAAAGTGATTACTGAAATAAAATATTACGAAACTGCGTCCAGAATTAAAGTAAGCCAGAATCTGTAGTCTCACTTTGATGTCTATCGTCAGTTGGTTTGGCTGTCACTGTTAACACAGAAGCTACAAAAACTTGTAAAAAAAAGCCAATATGTATGTAATCATAGAAGTTAAAATGAAAAAAAAATTGATAATAAGTTTGAAAAATGAGAGTATATATTATCAAAGATTTGTATGGCATTTTATGGAAGGATTTTATGTGCGAGTCCAACTCGTATACGACCGCTTATTCTACATTACTGGGGCTTTCCATATAGCATCGCTTGCGTAAACTTCCTCCTGGGTTTACGACGAGATCAAGGTCACGGTGGCCTTAGAATCACAAGCAAGTGTTTTTGTTGTGATCTCTAATTTTATGCAAGTACGTAATCAATTAAAAACGCTTGATTAACGCAATAGGCGAAGAGATATTAGATTCCAAAGCCGCATTTACTACAAAATTTGAAATATTGTGAAGTTCTAAAAAAACAGACAAATTGGTGCAACATTGAGAGTTTTCATTTAAATTAATATTTTAATACATACATACATATACATATTGTCACGCCTGTTTCCCATTGGGGTAGGCAGAGGACCAGGACCTCCACTTACTACGATCCTGACAAACACTTTTCCCTTCATCAACTTTCATTAACCTCTACATACATACACGTCCATTCAATGTACTTTTTACCTGACCTTCCTTCAAAAAATATCTTCAATTTGATCACGGTGAGTACGTCGTGATCTACCAGTACCGAATCTACCAGCCACATTGCCGTCATACTCTTGTTTTGTGATTCTGTTCGCATTCATTCTCTCTAAATGCCCAAACCTCTTCAACATTTTATATGTTTGATGTTTATTTTGCCCAATCACGAAAATCATTTATCACGCATAGTATAATACGTATTTAACAGACTTTTTATGTTTGCTTGTAGGCTAGTAGTCAGTACACCTGTTGTTAATTATTACTGTCGCCCATAGATATCGGCAACACAAAGATAGCCGATACGATCTATGCCTACGTCGTCAAAACTAAAAAAGTATCTGATCTAATTATGTCTCTTATAAAGAACTTCATATTATAGCGCTCTAGAGAAGCCATAAGAATCAATTGATCTTACTTGACTTCATACTAAGCGGTTTGAACAAGAACCTTACGATTTTAAAATATACGTTGACTCTGCTTCTTTCAACTGTACAATTACTAGTGATCGAATGAACTATTTGAACTGTCTTTTTATCAACGCACCATTTAGTGGTTACTGAGACTTCATCCGCACTTCCTGGATCCTTGCCATACGTGTGCAAGTCGTGGACAGAACTCCTTCCGCGATTTACCTACAATATGGGGCTCTTTAAAAAAGGCATGAGCAGCTATTTGAAGTCTTAGTGAAGTAGATAACGCAGCAGTTACCTTAATGCTGTACATATGGCCGACGGTAACTAATCACCATCAGATGGACTGTCTGGACTAACAACAACAAACAAAGTAAAAAAAAACTGAAAAAAGCTCTAACTTTACTACTTGCACAAAATACAGGCTTCAATTTCCTCCGAACATCATGCATGTATTGTCACCCTAAAAACGTAAGAAATACCCAAAACAAGTTTCTTGCAAGTACATTGCCACATGAATTTTAAAACATTTGCATTATCCTTATATGCTTAGGTACTTTTAATTAAAAGAGTTAGTACCTAGTTGAAAATGTTTAAAAGTATCAAATACAATATAACATTAAATTACCTTATTGTCGTGCTAAGATAGTAACGTTTATGGAAATCATATTCAAAATTATATTAACATTTCCAGACATTACAAAGTGTATCCTTCAAGGATACAATACATACAATTTCTAAAAAATATTAAAAAATATATATTAATGAAAATTACGTTTTCAATATAATGAGTCTCAAATCGGCGTCAGTTGGGATCGTACCCAAAACGCAGGCCGCGTTTCCTCCTTGAATGGTAACGCTACTACGCTGCTCTAAATACAGGCCAGCCCTTTGGTCACGTAACACAATCAAACATGTCGAACCGCTTTTAAGTACACTTTGGAGTGTATGAAATGTACGACTAAATAACGTTATACATACGCACAATGTATACGCATTTCACTCGTCATAGCAATGCCATGAGACATCTAAAACACAATCTTTGGAATCGGGCAGATTGACGGATGTCACGGCACCCCAAATATAATTATGGCTGACGGCCCAACTGTGTTGAAAAGTAGTTACCATCGCCTATGAGCACTAGCAATGCCGGAGGTGCTGCCAGTGTGCTGCCGGCCTTCAAGGAGAAACTGGAACCTGGCCACTGATGCCGGAACGGGCAAATGCCCTACTACCTGACAATATTATTAATTATGTATTATTCGCCTGACAAATAACTTTGTATGTATATCCCCAAGATGAGCAAGTTACGTTTGTGATATGGTACAATGGACGACCTAATATTAATATTAATTATATTGTATTATGCCAATCATTCGGTAAGACTATAAGTAGAATACATTTAAAAATTAATTATTTACACGACAGTATTGGGGTAATCCTCCGTTAACAGATAACTCCAAGTAAATGTACTTGAATTTTATCGAGGTTATGCATTTTACTCAAATAAATTAACATAGCGTTTACAAGGAAAATAAACGGGAATCCCCTTTTGTGAAATGTGTAATAAAATTACACATTTGTATGTTTATAATATTAATATTATGTAAGTTAGGTAGTAGGTACTTACACTCAGTTTTAAGTTTCTGGTTGAATCACTAAAAGGCTACTGAGTGCGTGCGCTCATTTTACTGTCAGCCGGTTCCTATATTGTACTATCCATTTGTGTTTTAAATATTGTACTAGCTGTGGCCGCGACGTCAGCCGCGTGGAATTTCTTTTCAAAACCCCCCGATTTTGAAACATTTTTCAATAGTGCTCCGCTCCTATTGGTCTTAGCTTGATGATATATAGCCTATATAGCCTTCCTCGATAAACGGGCTATCTAACACTGGAATAATTTTTCAAATCGGACCCGTAATTCCTGAGATTAGCGCGTTCAATCAAACAAACAAACTCTTCAGCTTTATATATTATATTAGTATAAGATAGGTTCACATTTGATCGAAATTCTTGCTTTCTCCGTCTTTCAATTATTTAGGACCAGCACAATATGTCTTTCCCTTCTATACCCTTCTATTCTGACCAGAGGCGGCTCTAGCATATATAGCGCCCGTGTATCAGAAATTCACGTGCAAATGGTGCAATTTTAAATGATGTCGGGAAGCAATAGGTACACGTTCAGAACAAGAACTCTCATATAAACCGTGCTAAAATAGGAATTGCATAGATACTATTGTTTCATTTTCTCTTATGACACATTTTGGTATGCAGAATAAAGAGGATATAGCGTCTGCTAGGCAATACTACTAATGCTGAGCGACTCATGCTTTTCGGAGGTATTGTGAGCGGCGTTCGGCGCGCCCTAACACCCGGCGCTCGTGTGCTGCATACCCTGCACTATGGGTAAAACCGGCACTGATTCTAACATACATTCTCTGTCCCATCACAAATCATCATTTTATCCTTCACATAATCCATCCGTCTCCTTTATGGTCTACCTTTACATTTGTACCCTTCTCAGTTTAAAATTCACATAACTTGTATTATTTCTCATTACATGCCCATCCAAATTTATTCTTCTTTCCAGGGGCGTAACTACCACCGTATCAGTCATATCAATGATAACGGGCCCCCGGGCTACAGGGCCCCCTTTTTTTCCTTTATAAAAAATCATTATCTTTCCTTTGGGCTCCCAACACATTTTAATACAGGCCCGTCTAAGGCAAGCTACACTGCTTCTTTCTCTTATAAACTTTTAAAGATCCATACATATTCTCATTCATATAGGCTTAATATTGGGGAAAAAGTTTCTTCGCATTTTATATAAAAATTCAAAAGGTTTTTTTATAAAGTTTATTTACATTTGACTAAAGTATGTAGGTGCCATTTTGTTGGATAACTTTTTGCCATCTTGTAGGACAGCCATGATCCCATTGCTATAAACATTTTGGGGCTTCTGATCAAAAAACTGCGACAAGTGGTTTTGGCAGTCCTCTCGTGATGTTAACCTGACACTGCCTAAGGAATTCTGCAGAGACCGAAACAGGTGAAAATCTGAAGGTGCAAGGTCAGCACTATACGGCGGATGCATTAACACCTCCCAGCCAAACTCTCGTAATTTTTGCTGAGTGACTAAAGATGTGTGAGGTCTAGCGTTATCATGGTGAAAAATCACACCCCTTCTGTTGATTAATTCCGGCCGCTTTCTCTCAACTTTTTGCTTTAATCTCATCAGTTGTTCGCAGTACGGTTCAGAATCGGTGGTCCTGCCTGGCGGTAACAGCTCATAATTAGTAATGCCCTTCCAATCCCACCATACACACAGCATCATCTTGTTGCGAGTTAACCCGGGTTTCGCCACAGTCTGTGAAGCCTGACCGGCCTTTGACCACGATCTTTTTCGTACGTTCTTGTCGTACGTGATCCACTTTTCATCACCAGTTATCAGCTTCTTCAAAAATGGTTCGGTTTCATTACGTCGTAATAAAGAATCACAAATGAGTACACGGTTCATTAGGTTTCTTTCAGTGAGCTCATGAGGCACCCAAATATCGAGCTTTTTTGTGTACCCAGCTTTTTTTAAATGCGCAAAAACCATTTTGTGGTCAATTCCCAGTTCTCCAGCTACATCGTAACTACTAATATGCCGATCTTGCTCTACTTTTTCAAAAATGGCATCAATTTTTTCCGTAACAGGGCGACCAGAGCGACGTGCATCTTTGATATCAAAATTTCCGGATTGAAAATGCTGAAACCAAATTTGCGCTACCCTCACAGATACTGCATTAGGTCCATAAACATCATAAATTTTTTTCGCGACTTGTGTTGCATTTTTTCCTTTTTTGTAGTAAAATTTTAAAATGTATCGAATTTCTTCATTAGATTCACTCATTTTAACAATAAGAAAAAGAAATGAAAATCACTCATTTTCCTAATATGAATTTGGAATTGTCTTCTTTAAAATTAAAACTTGTTAATGATACCAAAACCAGCCAGATACAAATGGTATAGCCAAAGAGATCTTATTACAAGTTCATACATACTATATGCGAAAAGACTATTTCCCCAACCTATTAGATTCTAAGAAAGATAATTGTGACGTATAAAGACAGGTGGACAACAAAATATAACGGTTCCGTTTTAAAGAAAATAGTTGCTGAACCTTAAAAAATAATCGTTTTCAAAATTTTGATTTACCGAAAATGAAAATCCTAGCCTAAACGCTGTTGAAGATTCGTATTACAAATATGACAAGTATCAATATAAAATAAAACTCTATGCTATGTATTACACCTACCAGTATAATTATCTAAACACGTGTCTATTTCACTAAATAAAAGTTAGGTTAGGTTAGTTAGTTTATTCTACAGAATAAAACATGACATAAGTAAATTAAAAATGTCAGTTCCATGAATAAAACAGTTGATTGTTTCACTTTTGAATTTAGTCAGCTTATGATTTATTCGACTGATAACTTTTATATGATGATTAAAACATCATCCCTAAGATAAACTCCAAAAGCAACTGCTTTAAGTATTCTAGTCTCTGGTTCAGAAACAAAAGGCCAGCAATTGGAAGTAATAAAGAAACCAAATCGTAAAAGTATTTTTAAGGTATGGTGAAAATCCCGTTAGTAATTCTCAAAATTGCATTAATAAATTCAAAAAATACAAAGATTTTATTTTTGTTAAACCAGTTACCTTCTCAACGAGTTGTTTTGCAAGCGAAATTGAAATTGTATTGGTGTCAACGACCTCGATGACTGTTAACTGCACAACCCATGACAGCTGTTTATAAATAATAAATTGTTGTTATTAGGTCGTTTGTAATTGAAATTTATTTCATTCAATATTTGCTAGTTGCAAGTGTTTTTGTAAGGTATATAAAACACTGTTGTTTTGTTTTCTAGGATCAGATGTTACTTTGTATGTACATGAAGCAATATGGAATGGAGTGCCGAAGTCATAATCTTATTCGACTAGAACAGATAATGAAATTTTATAAAATATTTTCTAATCGCAATTATTTCAAAAGGACACTGTTACTATTTTTATAAGTTCAGCTGTATGTGCTGATATCTCCATGAAGCAATATGGAATGGATTAGTCAGAGATAAAAAAAATATCGATTGGCTGAAAAAATGCCTTTTTGAACAAAAATATAGTCATAATAGAAACTTGAAATATCTCTAATTATAAAGTCGTAAAATTCTGGAAAAAATAGTAAGTATATAAACTTTACGTATAGACGAGGTCAACCAAAGACATAAAGGAATAGAAAAAAAGATTATTTATTTATTATTATAAATATAATATCATCCGAATCCTAATATTTTACAGTTTTACTAGTTTAGGCTTCAGAATTTTATCTTTAAGTAACAAATTAGCCTTCAACTACAAGTATTTTGTTGCAGTCGGCTGGCTGCCAATGCTAACTATAACATGGGTTTGATCCTAGTCCGGGGTTTTGGCAACCACCTGACTTCACAGCTTGCGTTTCTTTGGACAACTCTGTCTTTTTTGTACCTTTTACTTGTAACACAATTATTTTGTAATGGCTATGAAATAAAGATTTTATTATTATAATAATGTATGTCTTTGAAGACCACGGGCGAATAATAATAATAATGAACCCGCAGGGGGGCTTTGTGGCGAAGCCTTAGGTGAGTAGAGACACCTTGGACCTGACTCCGGGGGCCAAGGCAAGGCCCCCGAGTCCGTGCTTGCCTTAGCCAGGCGGCACGGGGTGGAGATTGCTAGAGCTAAGACTCAAGCTCCAGGAGTGGAAGTGATAAATGGCATAACGCCGGATGTAGTTTCGGTGAACCTGCAACTTTACATTGCATGCAACAAATTTATCATGTCTACGGATCTTGTGACTGTGCATGAACTGTCAAGTCTTTGACCGATTATTGCATCTGTTCATTTTGAACTTACATTTCAACTAAGAAATATTAGACATTAGGTACGAATAATCTAAAGTTGTTTTTATTGTACAGTAGTGGTAAACATTTATGGTTATATAGAAAACAATACTATCTCTGTATTTTTTTATGTGCCGTACTTTTCATGGCTTGTCCTTTATCAGTCCTATTTATCTAGAAACTACGCAAGTATTGGCCTTGTCTTTCCTTTCTGTGCCTTGAAACATTTCCTCAATAACATAAAAATGTCATTTTTGATATTTTGACTTTCCTCCACTCGTTATTAACTTAAATCTCATGTGCTACCATACTCACAATCAGATAACTGTCCGCTATTAATTTTGTTGTTTATAGAAATTATTAAAACATGTGTACTAAGATCGTAGCGAGTGGGAATTTATTGTCTCTGTGTACGACATGAAAAAAAGGCATTATAATATGTACGTACCGATATATGTTCTTATTGTTTTACTCCACTAATAGATGTTGCATTTCATAATAAGTCAGCAGCAAATTACCTACACATTATATAAAATAACAGAATTAGCCCATAAATAGCCCACCATCAAGGCTTTCTCCTCAATATTTTAGGGATTTGTTGTATATAACATATCCAATACTCTTGTCCAGGATAGATTCGTGTTATTCACAAATCGGTAAGCTGCTGGTTTTAATGGGTGAATTTTACTAAAAATTGTAAAATTAGATAGGTAGATCGATAGAAAATTATTTATTGTTCACCACATACAGTAAATTATTTGCAGTCAATATCATGTAAAGGCGGGAAGGATCCTGATAACCCGGGCTGTGGATTGTGTGAAAGGAATCGAAAGAGTATGAGGGTGGTGTGCAAATGAAATAATACATGTAAATAGGATACATAAATATTACATAATACATTGTGGCGGGTAGCTCCAGGATGATTTCTAAAGTTGAGCTTCCGACTTTACCTCGGGTTCTTTTCGACGGTGTTACCATTCCTTTCTGCGAAAAAGTGAAAAGAACCTGGGAATTTTCATTGACAACTTTCTTTTCTCTTTCTTTCTATCCTGCGGTCCCCAACTAAAAAAGGTCAGTAGAAAGTTGTTTGCGTCAGCGGCTGCCCTAAGGAGGTTGCGAAATTTCTTACCTCACACCACTAAAATTGAATTTGTACAATCCCTCATATTCCTAATCTTAGATTACGCCCATGTCATCTTTCTCGACCTCACCGAAAGCCAATTTAAAAAAGCTTGAGCGACTCCAAAACCTATGTATCTGATTTATAAATGTTTTGCGTAAATATGATCGTGTCTCAGATTTTCGTATAAACTCAAGTGGCTTCCTGTCCGTCTTCGTCGGAATACTCATATTCTGTCTCTTCTATATAATATACTATTTAACTCAAAAAGTCCTTATCTCAAGGAGAGTTTTAAATATCTACATCTTGGTCATACTCATCATCTCAGATCATGGGAAAACATACGTCTGTAAACACCTGTAAATCACTCGCGATTTTACAATAAATCTTACACAGTTCATGTAGTGTGCCTGTGGAATGCGCTACGTGTGAAAATCGGGCGTGCGCAATCTCTTCAGGCGTTCGACGGACTCGTGAAGGACTATTACCTCGGACAGTAAAGTCTATCATCACGTCTTTATCTCTCCCATATTTACGTAATTGTATACAATATTACTATGACTTTTTTGAAAACCACGGGCCATAAAAATGGCCCGGACTTTTGGAAGGGTTAGCGTGGGGCCATGGAAAGACCAACACGTAGAGGCTCCTTGACAAATTTAATGTAAATGTGGCGTGACACTGACCGGCGATTATCTCTGTCTACACCATATAATAATGCACCCAAGGACAAGCCCCGGCCAGTGTAGACTATAGTGGGAAATGAGGTCTGGGAATAGGGGGACTATGGCGTCTGCCCGTCACAATGTTCGGGGAACATGGAAAAATGGGCAGACGGTGACTCGCCACTCCCTACATGGTTACTATGATTATTATTATTATTTATATATTATATGTTATAGTCAAACGTCGAAGCTCTGGCGCTCCTAGGTTTGACTATTCAAACTTCATATCTGACATAAAGTCTTAGTCAAAGTCCAAATAAATGACGTTTTTTTGCCTTTAACTAACGAATTTTTGTCAAACCTAGAAGAAACGAATTTATGCAGGCATTAAACACGTAAAAAGTGCAGTACTAATCGATATTTGACCGAGTCTGCCTTAGTCGCTTCTAGGATAGAATAGGAAAGCCCGAAACAGATTATTTTACGTTCGACGTTGGACTAAAAAGTTAGGTACTTCAAGGTTTGACTAAAAATACTTTAATCAAAGGCCAAAATTGGAATTTATTTCAGGTTTTGTCGAAAGGCCTTGGTCAAACCTAAGATAAACCAGTCATTCCTGGAAGAGACTGCACGTTAACCTTTCTAATCCATCCTAAGGTCGTCTGGAAGAAATCGCTTTTAGTGCCAAGACCGCCTATTGTTTTCTGTACTTAAACTTCTTGAATTGTATCTTAATGTTATACAATAAAGTATATTTCTATTCTATTCTATTCTACACATAACTAGAGTAAATAGAGAGAAAAAATCGTCAACACATTATTAATATTAAAATTATTTTCAAATAATAGGGCGAGTGCTTCAATAATTATAGCCTACTTTAAAATATTATGAATATCTGTTTAAATAATTAATATCTACGCTATTTGGCTCCTTTAAATTACGACGTCATAACTTGTTATTTTCGTACAAAACGTAGGGACTGACGTTTTGTAAGATTATAAAAAGTACCTGAATAATAATAGTCTTTTATTAAATATATTTAATCGGCAGACAAACACAAATATTATATATATATCCCAAATTAAGCAAGTTATGCTTGTGTTAAGGGTAATACAACAAACTACTCTGGGGCCGATCCCAGTCACCCAGACCAAAGTAAGTAACGGAGAAAAATCGTTTCCGAAATTTATTATACCAGGAATCGAACCCGAAGCCTCTACGTTGCAGTGAGGTAAGCCGCCAAAGGCTTAGACCGCTCAACTACAGAGGCCGTCAACCACAGAGTACATTATTTATTATAATATTAAAATTGTCACCTATCTAGCTTATTTATGTATTTCAATTTTCCCCTGTGGAGCAATTTAGAGGATATTCCTATGTTTCAAAATCATTACTTAATCAAAAAATTGGATCCATTTCCGCTTCGACTCCGCGTAGGAATAGAATTTTCAGCACATATTATCTGTTTTGTTTAAATAAAAACCCAACAAGATAGAGAAATAATATTGAAACAATAACTTGTATGTATACCAAGCCTTAACTTTGAAGTATGTGTAAATAAGATAATTTGTATTCAAGTAAATAAGGGACTGTCATTATAATAAACTGACAAGGCTTCGTGTTACAGATAAAAAATAGGAACTGAAATATTATGATATATGAAACATGCAAACAGAAACACGTGTCAGTCACTCTTTTATCTTCACGCCCAGACATAGTGTGTCTGGGATTAACGTTGTCATCTTAGTTTGTTTGTTTTGTTGTATTTGTAAATTTTATCCGTGCAGGAACGGAGAAAGAATACAATTTCCTGCGGCCGAGCGGCCTGTCTTAAGAAGCGACAAAAGAACCCACGGCCAGGTGGTAGGGTATTTGCCAGTTTGGATGGCTACCACCCCTGGTCTAGAGTATGCCGCCAAACAATCTTGAGTTGTGTTCCAGCATTAGTGGCCAGGTGCCAGTCTCGTTTAAGAGAGCAGCGGCGCATTTGTTACACCTTTGCAATTGTCCAGAGGCGATGGTAATCGATTTGCCTGTCTGCTGACAACATACCACTGATAAACGGATCGTGTTTAAATAAGAATATAACTCATTTTTTGTACCCACCACAAAATTGTGCTAAGCGATTTTTTTAGTGTCTTCCCAAGCATTTATTTACTACGTTTTCTGTCTATATAAATCAAAAGAATTCCATCAATCCATTTCCATTCATCTTAATTGCGAAGCTGCCAAACAGGCCTACGGCCCACCTAACGGAGCTTGATTATCGTCACCTGTAAACGTTTGCAACACCAGCAGTGAAGCCGACGCGTTGCCAGCCTTTAGAATGGGCTATATAGAACGGATAGAATAAGTCTTTGGTCCAGTGAGTACGCTGGAGGGCATGATGAAAGCCATGTTCTCCAGCAAAAGGTTTTGGTCCGAGGTTGCCTCATTCTGTGAGTCGGTCGTGACCTAGAAGGAGATGTCGGAGAGGCAAAGAGAGGATAGTGTATATGCGGACCGACCCTGTCCGTAGAAGGCGGCTTCGGGGTCGGAGGCGTCGCTACGCACAAAGTTACTTCCCCCCATGATCCCAGCACAGGGGGCCGCGTGGATGAGTGGGGGATCCCGTGGACTTCTCCTTTGTTGTTGAAGAGGAAGTCCTTCCCCGCAGGACACCCCGGGTTCGTTGACAAGCGTTGGGCTGTCACAGATGGAGTACCTATTCCCTTGGGGATAGAGTTCTCACCCGCCATTCTGCCGTCGAGATGGGGCGCGTCGTGTTCTGCGCGCGCTCACCTCTCCTCCCGTGAGGCGCGTCACAAATCACCCCACACAGAGACCAGAAAGATGCCGGGGGATAAAAGTAGTTCCTCGGCAGTGGATGTGGCCTTAGAAGCCCCCGCCTACCAGGGCACGCGAAGTTGGTCGAGCTTCCGCTTTCCTGTGGCCCTGGCCTAAGGCGCAGGAAGAAACATCCAGGGGTATTGATGGATATCCCTAACTATGGAGTGGCAAGTGTTAGTGCCACCCCGACCTGGCGAATCCTACACATGTTTCGCGACTTATCCCTCTTCGCGCGGCCTATTTTTTTTATAATTCGGCAGACCAACACACACATTGTACATCCTCAAGTTAAGCAAGTAATGCTTGTGTTATGGGTATATAACGGACAACTCTGGGGCCGATTCCAAACACCCAGACCTAGTAAATTACGGAAAATTCGTTTACGAAATTTACCATGCCAAGAATTGAACCCGGAGCCTCTGCGCTGCAGTGAGGTCTCCCCGCTAAGGCTTAGCTCACTCAACCACAGAAGCCGTCGAATGGTGAAGGCCTATGGTTCTCAATCGGTTGGGACAAATAGGGGATTGGAATAGGGAGATATGATAAAAAAGGTGGCTAAGGGGGGAGGGGGCGCCCTCAGAACTCTCAGCCGTCGCTTAGTTCAAGGCTAACGGTTTCATGCCGATGTTCTGTGAGAGCGTAGTATCACACTGATACAGCCGGTCCTAAGAGCTGTAATTAAAATAATGAATTCAATATGACTCTACCACGTCATAAATCTGTGCAATTAATCAATCTTTTTTAGTTTGCAATGTTTGATCCCGACTATTATTCAGTTTACTTTACTACCCGCTAGTTTCAAAGCACTTTATTGTCGAACAATTGGTTTTTAGAATTATAGATAATAAGCAATCTATACATTTATACATACAGATAAATAAAATTAAAGGTTCTGTCAAAATAATAGCTTTTTACTAAATACATATGAAAATATATACGGTACCATATCGGTATTGTTGTGGTCGGTGAGGATAAATACAGTGGTTTCAATAAATAAATACTCTGGTTTTGTGTTATTTACGCTAATAAACACAACTAAAAATTAATCCCTGTATTTCCGTCAATATTTTTCACTCGACAAAAAACAAACAAATAAATTGACATTAAAAATAAAAATCACATTCAAAAACACTATTCTATGAGCAAAATAGGTTTTACAAGAATGCGACTGCAACATCCTCCACAGGGCAAAAATTATTGATAACAGTACACTATGAATTCGTTGGCAAAATACGAGCATTTTCGATTGCAAACAAAAAAAAACGTAATAGCCGAATCAAATATAAGTTTATACTTTCACCTTATATAAGAATAGAAATTCCTTTAAAATAAACAAGAGTAACTAACCTAATATTACATTAAACACCTTCTAGCGGATACAAACATCTAACGGAACGTTTGTATTCGCCATGCTGTGTTTTCACTTTAGCAACCCTACACACGCCGTCTTTGCCCTTATAAAGGTCCTGGACTACTCCCAAGGGCCAAAGTGACCGTTTGTCAGGTGTCATTACTAATACAACTTCTCCAATTCTTGGTACGTGTAAATTATCTTTCCCTTTCAAAACAAGTAATGAAAGATATTCGTTGCAGAAACGCATCTTGAGGTCACTTCTAAGTTTTTCAAGATATCTGACACGCACGTTTAAGCTCTTGCCATCTAGATAATCTAAATCGGAAACATTGGTGCATGGCAGCGGCTGTAAGAATATTGCCGGGGTCAAGGGTTGTGACAAAACATCTATCTCATCAGTAATATATGACAACGGTCGGGAATTGATCACTGCTTCGCTCTCTGTAATACATGTTTGCAATTCTAACAAATTTAATGCTGCTTTTCCAAGCACTCTTCGCAAAATTTCCTTTATCATACGAATCAATCGTTCCCACCATCCTCCCCACCACGGTGAGCCAGGGGGAATTAGAATCCAATCAATTTTCTGAATAGATGACTGGGAAACTACTTCGTTCCAATTAATCCTTTTAAATAAATTTATAGCTCCGACAAAATTAGTGCCATTATCCGAGTACACCGTTTGAGGCCTGCCTCTCCTGGCTACGAATCTCCTAAAAGATAATAAAAATTCGTCTGTAGATAGTGAAGCTACTACTTTGAGGTGAATTGCTCTATATACGGCGCAAGTATATAAAACTAGCCATATCTTCTCACCACTTCGTAAAAATAATGGCCCGGCTAAGTCAATGCCAGTGACTTGGAACGGCTTGCCCGCCTGTGTCCTATCTTCTGGCAACGCAACCAATGGCGTAGAAAATGGCTCTCCCTTCTGTTTTCTACAGGTAACACACCTTCTTGAAATCTTTTTTACCAGCAGACGTATTCCAGTTATCCACAAGGTTTGCCGCAAATTTGCTATGACAGTCAATGTACCAGCATGCATCAACGCTTTGTGTTTGTGTACAACTAACCTCTCTACAATGACATGTTTACTTGGCAATAGTATAGGGTATCTATAACAAAGAGGTATATTTGCAGAGAACAATTTCGTCTTAACCTTGATTAAATCATCGGTATCCACAAAGGTACATAAATCTTTATAAGTTTTCAATTTTCCATAGGTTTCCGTTTGGATAAGTTTGAACATATTATTTTCGGCGTTTGTAATTTCTTCTGAACTAAGAACTCTTTGGAATCGCTCTGATTTCTTAATCTTGCAGTTCGAATAAAAGCGATATATCCATGCAATCATTCTAACAATTAACGTATATTTAGAAAAATATAAAAGTCTTTCCGAAAAAATATCTGAAATATCACTATTAATCATGTATTGCTGATTCTCTTCAATAGATTCTTTAATTAAATGCGTGCTCATGCTTGAAATAGGCCACTCTTTGGGGTCTAATTTTAACCACTCCGGTCCATTCCACCACAATGATTCCTTTAGAACATCTGCTTCACAGCTTCTTGAAGGTAAGTCGGCGGGGTTCAGATTCCCTGGTAAATTATTCCAATCCTTTATATTGGTATAACTACGAATCTCTTTCACCCGATTTTTTACAAAAACGTCCAAACTTTCATTTTTCTGTATCCACGTTAGGACAACAATTGAATCAGTCCAAAAACAGCAATAATGTTCCAAAGAAAAAATATTTTTAAATTGCACGTACAGACGGACCCCTATAACGGCTGCTAATAGTTCCAACCGTGGTATCGATATATCTTTACTATCCTTGGAAGGTGATACTCGTGACTTTGCGGCTATCAATTGTACTGATACTATGCCTTCACTCTCGCTGCGAATAAACAAGGCAGCGGCATATGCATCTTTACTAGCGTCACAAAAAATATGAACTGATAATTTGGAACCATCTATACTATTTAATGTTATACGTCGAGGAACTGCAACATCTTCTAAAGAAGCTAGCCTTGATACCCATTTGAGAAAAGCTTTGGCTATATCCGCTGGTACTTGATCATCCCAACCAACTTTTTTCTGATGAACTTGTTTCAATAATAATTTGGCCTTAAGTGAGACAGAAGACGTAAAGCCTATCGGGTCATATGCTCTGTGAGCTAAAGATAACATAAAACGTGTAGTTATACGCTCTCCATTGTATTTCAAAGATTTTGTGTTTATCTTTAAATTATCTGTTTTTGTATTCCACAATAACCCTAAAACCGAAAGAATGGTTTCTTCATTGGATGGCCCTGAGACCCAAGCTCTTAAATCCATCTTAGATAGAAGCATAAGTTCTTTCGAATTATTTATAAATTCTTGTAAACTTTCTACCGAAGAACAACTGGTAAGGCAATTATCAACATAGAATGACTGTTTTAATTTATCTGCAGTAGTTTTTAAATGTAAGGATATGTACTCACTTTCGAGGTGATGCCTTATGGTGGCATTTAATAAAAATGGGCTGCAAGTTACTCCAAACACAACTCTGCAGTGACGATAAGTAATCAACTGATGTCTATCTTCATCCGCCCACCATAGAAATTGAAGATATTTACGATCCGCCTCTGCCAAGCTTATCTGTAAAAATGCCTTTTTAATATCGGCTGTGACACCATACTCGCACATACGAAAGTAAAGTAAAAGTTTTGGTATCAATTCCAATAAATTAATACCAGGCTCCAAACAAGAATTAAGAGACCTGCCATGTTCATCTTTTGCTGATGCGTCAAAAACTGGTCTTACTCTTGTTGTTAGGCTTGATTCTTTAATAACGGGATGATGAGCCAAGAAATGCCCATCATCATCACCTTGTACCTGTTCAATAATACCACTATGTAGCCATTCCTTCAAGGCATTGTCATACTCACTATAATTGCCGGTAGAAACTAAACGTTTGGTTGTAGAGTGAAGACGTTTCAAAGCTAATGTTCTATTATTTAATAAGTTAACATCTTCCCGCCAAGGTAAATTGACTTCATACCGACCTTCTTTATTAATTGCCACTGTATCTTCAAAAAATTCATTATTTTCCTTTCCATAACCTCTGTTTTTTTCTTTTTAGCCGGGTCTTTGATACCAATTGTTTCCAGCTCCCATAGCTGAGCCAAACAATTGAAGTTTGCTGTTTGGCTCAAGGAATAAGCAGCACCGGTAACACCTTGGATAACCCAGCCTAGCTTTGTTTTTATAGCTGTCAATGTATCTGTTACTTGAATCACGTCACCTGTAAAAAGAAAACCTGAATAATCTGCCCCTATTAAAAGACCTACTTCTGTACAGTCAAAGTCATTGTCATTTAAAAATATTTTTTGCTTGTTTAAGCGTCGGTAAATCTCTGGATCACTAAGTCGTGGTAAATAGCCACATAATCTATCTTTATCTAAAGCGGATAAAATAAATTCAAAATTGCCTTCTATATTCTGAACATTTAAATTATATACGTTATAGTTTTGAATAGTAGTATTAACTCCACCAAAAAGACAGTGTGTCATACACTCACGCCTAATAGCGCTTAAGCCTAATTCTTTAATGGTCCGCTTAGAAACATAAGATCGCTGAGCTCCGCTATCGAAAAATGCTCGCACTTTAACAACCTTACCATTATGAACTAAGTTCACTAAAACTGTTTGTAACAAAGTCGTTGAGTTTTTATGGCATAAATAAACTCCCTCGTCCTCGGCTAAATCATTATCTTCCTTTTCATAATCTCTTTTCGATATATTGACATCTGGTAACCACGGCGTTTTGTCTTTAGACCTTCTTGTCGTATCGGAAGTATCACCATCTACCATATTTGCCGTATTAATGTGTGACGTTTTGGCATTTTGGCATTAGCCGCATTTGACGTCGATGGTTGGTTATCAATGGGAAAAATTTTAATCTCTGGACACATTATGAAATAATGCCGTTTAGTGCAATATAAGCATTTTGGATATCTGCTACAATTGTTTGCGAAATGTCCGATCTTCAAACAAATAAGGCAAGCTTTCTTAGACTTTAAAAAGTTTTTTCTCTCCTCTAGTGACATTTCTTTGCTACTGATGCACTCCGAGCTAAAATGAGAAGTTTTGTCGCACCATATACATTGTTTTTCATTTTTGCCGCTAAAATACGATTTTTTTTTATTGTTAAAAGCTACTATACAGGAAGCTGTCGGCTGATTTTCTCTTTTAGTTTCAGTAAACGAATTTTTTGCTATCAGTACTCTTCTTCACAATCCACTTCCAGTTTTAAAAATTCTAGCAACTGTTGCAATTGATCTGTATCGGAATTTTTTGGTGTACGTTGCCAAACCCTTAAAGTACTTTCAGGAATTGCAGATTCAACGAGTGGATAAAGCATTGCTGCATATCTCTCGCTCGTTACACCTAATGTTTCTAAGGCCCTTCGCTGGGTATTCAACTTGTCGTACAGAGTCCTTAAATCTGAAAAATCGCTGCAATTGCCTTGGGACAATACGATGTCTAAGAGCTTACGGATGTAACATTGAATGAGAAGTTCGTCCTTGGCAAACCTTGCTTTCATTTGTTCTAGCGCCTTATGATAATTGGGACCACTTGGTGGAAAGCTTTCAACTAGTTCTCTAGCTGACGAACCTGGTTCTGTAGCTTTTAATAGATATTGAAATTTGTCGTCATCGTCTATAGAATCATCTGAATCTATTTTCTTAAATTGCCCCCAAAAACCCAACCAGTTTGTAATGTCTCCGTCAAACTGTTTGAGCTCTAATGTAGGCAACTGAAATTTCCTTTGTGTAGTCTGGCGTTTATCTGAACTTTTATTATTTAATAGTGTGTTAACGTTACCAAATTCACTGACCTCATCCGACTCTGTGCGTAATAACTTTTCACAACGCGTCTTCAAAAGGGTATAATCAGTCTCTCTTTGATAGAAGCCTTCTAAGTCTAGTTCTCTAAATGTTTCCTCCTCTGAGAGGTCCAAATCAAGATCTGAATATTTAAACTTTTCCTCTATCTCAAACATTTGCCTAGTTCTATCGTTTAAGGTGGTGAGAATCGCACGAACCTCGTGTATTTCTCCCTTGCTAAGCTTGTCTATACAAGAGTTATAACTTAAAGAAAATAGCCTGCGACTTACGGTTCTTTGTTTTTTTAAATTGCTCACGGTCGCCATTCTGTTGTGGTCGGTGAGGATAAATACAGTGGTTTCAATAAATAAATACTCTGGTTTTGTGTTATTTACGCTAATAAACACAACTAAAAATTAATCCCTGTATTTCCGTCAATATTTTTCACTCGACAAAAAACAAACAAATAAATTGACATTAAAAATAAAAATCACATTCAAAAACGCTATTCTATGAGCAAAATAGGTTTTACAAGAATGCGACTGCAACAGGTATATCACAAAATTAATTTTTAATTTTTTGCTTGTCTGTCTGTCTGGATGTTCCGGCTAATCTCTAAAATGGCTGGATAGATTTTGACCGGATTTTCACTGGCAGATACCTGATATTGTATGGAGTAACTTGGGCTGACTTTTTACTTTTTTTCAAAATTCACGCGGACGAATCGCGGGCATAGCTAGTAATAAATAAAAATGCCACAAGTGACAATCTTTATCTAATAGGCAATATAAAAGATGTCGCAAGAATATTTTATCAATATTTAAATTATCGCTAATAAAATTTGTAATCCAGTAATTACAACAGTTTAATTGTGTGAGTACTGTTATCTCCTTGACAAAGATATCGGCTGACGGCTGACCTGATACAAAGCAATTACTATCGCCTATGAACATTTGCAACATCAAGGATGTTACCAACATGTTGCTGGTATCGAAGGAATTTTATAATAATATGATGACCCCCTTTTTGAAAAACCCCATATCATTGCGCAGTGGGAAAATCTCAGCTGGTAGCTCACTTCAAATTCTCACGGTGCCCAAGAGTAATGTTCTTAAGGACTGTTGTGTAAATAAGATTTAAAAAATGGGGGAAAACGCCCACCGATGGAGAAAATTACGCTGGTAGAAGAGAGACAAAGCCCCATTTTGAACAGTTCCTTGGAACACTTCCATTTATACAGACGGTAGACTATGTAGAGACGCGAAGTCTCTCTGAAGGCCATCTGTAAGTATAGAATCCTCGACAATGTAAATACAAGTTAAGACAATGCACTTTAAATTATTAAACTGGTAGGCAGGTGCTGTAGCTCTGTGGTGTGAGCAGTACTTCATGTGTAATATGAGAAAGGAGATCATACCCGTTATTTTAATACTTCGAAATAAATATTTAAGTCATCAGTAGTTAGTAAACTTATTAATAAGATCCAAAAGGAATGTAATGTTTGTATTTAAACTTAATAATTTAGTTGTGCTTAGTTTTCCCGTCAGAAGTTTCACAGTATTAGGTAGATTGAATAATTAATATCAGTGTAGTGTAACTTAATATTTGGTTCTGTTTCCTTATCTAGATTAGTAGTATCTGGTTTTGGTTTATATTTATTGTTATGTTTTCTCATGCCTTAAATTTATGGATATACCGTTGGATACCTTTTAATAATAAATAAATAAAATTATGCAAGAGGGGTTCCAGTAGCTGGCATGGTATCTATACCAGCCACGGCGCTTGATGACAGAAGCACGGCATTAAAGTAAAACGACCTTGTTTAAAGCGTTTTAGGTGTAAAGTCGATATGCAAGCACTTGTAGATAAATCGGCCAAGGGCACGCACTATGAAGAGTTTCGTAGAGAACACAAACCAGAGTGCTTAGTGCGAGGTTTTTACAACTCGATCACGTTCAATTTAACGCAATTTGGTATTGCACGCTTTACATTCCCTTCACGTTCACGAGTCGCTAAGTCATTCCCATACAAAATTGCGTTAACTTGAACGTTTTAATTTACAGAACGTCACGGAAAAAAGAACGGACTGTCAAACCAATGGAGATACATTTTTAAATTTACAGAACGTCACAGCTTCATAGATTTAGTTCGAGCATACCTACTTCTGACGTCATAAGTAGGTACAAGTAACAGGAGTGCATATCAATCAAATAGTGCATTAATTATTGTTTTAAAAGTAACTAAAATTATTGTTAACATGAATTTTTTAAAGTTAGATATAGACAGTATATATAGATAAAGTTATACATAAAGTATGTATAATAATATTAGACTTCATTGTAACATTGTTTTTAAAATGAATGAATTACTTATTATCCGTGCAGGAACGGGAAAAGAATACAATTTTCTGTGGCTGGGCGGCCTGTCGTGAGAGGCGACAAACCAACCCACAGCCAGGTGGTAAGGTACTTGTGCGTTTGGATGGCTACCATCCCTGGTCTATAGTTTGCCGCCATAACCACCTTGACTTGTGTTCCAGGATTAGTGGCCGGGTTCCAGTCTCCCGTTAGAGAGTGGCAGCACATTAGTATCACTTTTGGTGTTACAAATGTCCATATGCGATGGTAACCGCTTTCCATCAAGCGGGCCGTCTGCCTGTCTACTGAACTCATGCAATAAAATGAATAAAATAATATTTATGTATATATTATCTTGGTAGTGTAGTGGAACAATTACAAGCCAATAGATGGCGCTGTACAATAATTGAGGTCGCAAATGTTTCCCGAAACGTACAAAGAATATGTACAAATTTTCAACAATAACAGACGGGCCTAGGCATGCAAAGAACGACTCTAACCTCGCTGGAAGATCCTCATTTGATACCATACTGAGGAGCATTCCATCTCGCTCTTCTACCCTAGTCGGGCCACCCTCTTCAGTAGGTATTTGCTGATATATCGTGCTTGCCAAAACATGTAAAGACGGTATCAGAATATGATATAGCTCCCAATAAACTTAATAAATAATTTTGAAATGGCATATTGTTAAAGTTCATGACATTTTATTGTGATGTAGGTGTAATCAGGAAGTACGTTTGAAGTTACTTGATCACAGGGATGAAAACAGTACTTTTCGTCCCTGGGAAAAGATGTTCCCTGCTGTGCAAAAAATTTAAAAACTGTGTGAGGCATATCTGAAGCTTTTATACCGCCACTGTTAAATAGCAGCATACAATTGTAAAAATATAAACAACTTTGTAACATGATTTTATAATATAATTTACTTTTCACTAAATTAATAGAGCTAAATATTTACTATCATCAATGACAATAAAACACTGTCTGGTAGAATGCCACAGAAAAAGAAATTGATGTATATATAATATGTGACATATTAAATGACTTCATCAGAATTATATATGGATTTAACGCCTGATTTCATTAGAAAAGTAGTTGTTTGTTTAACTAATCAGTTTATATTTACTTTCCTCATATTCGAAATGTAAAGCAGAGTATTTACCTCGGGTGAAATACTTATTTAGGCATTTGAACTATTAGCGCCCTCGATATATTCGTGCGCCAAACCATCTCGTATCTAAATAGCTCGCGTCCATCCCTCGTGTAACAATATATTATTGGAATGCCATCGATGTCTACTTTTTCTGATATACTTTATTTACAAAGGTACACTTACCAACGATGCTGTCAACGTAAACTATTAATACTAAGCCGATAAGTACAGTCGGCCACATATCGTGGAGTACAGTCAAGAACAAGTTTGCACACGACTGACAAGATTATCAATCCAAATGGCAGTTTATATTTCATTTTTACCTCGTTACAGGATGTTCTTAATTACGAAATAAGACTTTAAATAACTTAGTTATTTATTTAAGGGCCGATTTTACCACCAGATAAAAGTTATTCATAGAATAAAGTTTAACATGGAAAAATTAAAAATTGCATAAAAAATAGTTGAATGATTTCACTTTTAAATTAACTCAACTCATAATTTATTATACTGATAACATTTATCTGATGGTTGAAAAATCGGCTCATTATAATATTGGGTCGATCCTTTTAAGTGTCACTATGTATTGTACGTATATTGTTATGAGTTGCGAGACTCGAATTATAATGCCGTTGTAATTATTATAGTTTATTAGAACTATACAAACACGTATAACACAGGTACAAATATAACCGACCACAACAAATCCAAACTTAATACAGAAGGTCGTAATTCAATAAAACGCGCAAAGTCCGTCACTAATAGATTGTACACACGTCACGCTTAGATCGTTGTTATCGCTCGACTGCCCCCTCTCCCCATCAGGCCGTCGTTTCATATCTCATAAATACAAATGTGCCCTGAATGAAAATGGCTAATGATTCGGCCGCAAGCGGCCATAAACGAGTACAATAAAACAATGGGCTGTTCTCTAGAAACGTATGCCAGTAAATAAGTAAACAAAAAAGACGATCATAAAAGAATTACAATTAGTTTAAATTCCGACAGGTAATAAAATGTGTTTTTAGAGATATGCAGGTGGCATTTGTTTTTTGTCGAAGCCTAAGTTGTAACAATATGATGACTTTTGTGTATTACACGATTCTCTACGACACGAATAAACCCATGAGGTTTCTGTGCCATAGTCAAATATGTTTCATACGAATGAATTCATATATATAGTTGTGGTCATATAATTAAGAACGATTTAAAGTTCTAGAAGTTTTTTTATTTAAAACGTGTCACACAGAGAGATGTGTACCTTCTGAGAAGCAACTAGTTATGTTATAAAATAGCCACATTAATAGAGCAACGTGGCTTAGGAATAAAGAATAAAATCGCTAATTATTTTTTTCACATTTTATTTATTTTACCAAAGTAAGACATTCAAATAGTACTGAAGTTGGACAAATAATTAAAAACGATTTATTAAACTGCTCGGGAATCATTTTGTATGACACTCACATTTAAAAAATCGCAATAATATGTAGCGCGAGAAATTTAAAAAGCAATTTAATACATTTTGAACTAAAATTAATAGTTAATAGCATATCCACGGCTTTTAATTACTGCTTTACACCAGCGAGGTATTGACTCTATTAATTTTTGACATTTCGCAAGAGAAATAGAGTTCCATTCTTCTAAAAAAACGTCGTACAGCTCTCTTAAATTCCCACACCGTGTATTTGAAACCTTTTTCTTTGCTTCGAACCACAGATTCTCTATTGGGTTTAGATCTGGGCTGTTAGGTGGTCAGTTTAAGACAGAAACTGATTGCGCTGTAAGAAATTCCTTTACGGTGCGTGCAGTGTGCTTTGGATCATTGTCGTGCTGGAATGTCCAAATAACCGGTAGAACGTCTTCAGCATAAGGTAACATGGTTTCTTCCACTATATTTTTGGATTGGAACTGATCCATGTTACCTTCTATCAACTTTACAGGTCCAACACCATGTCCAGAAAAGCACCCCCAAATTTTCACATTTCCACCACCGTGCTTTAATGTAACTTTCGTGTACTTAGAGGGTCGAATGGTGTATTCGGGGGACGTCGTACATATCGTTTTCCATCAGAACATACTCTGTTTATTTTCGTCTCGTCAGAAAAAAGTACATTTTTCCACTGTCGCACAGTCCAGTTTTCATACTTTCTCGCAAATGCAAGCCGGGCTTGCCTGTGGCAAAGTTTCAACATTTTTTTGCTATCCTACCGTGCAATTTTTCTTCTTCCAAACGTCTTCGAATAGTGCGTGCTGAGATTGCTGAAGGGTTGTTTTCACCAAAATATTCTTTTCTCAACTCATTGGACCCTTTAAAAGGATTTTGTTTTGCCATACGAACGATGTTTCGGTCATCTCGAGTTGTTTTTCTCTGTTTAGGTACACGTGAAACATTCAAAGTAGTTTGATACGTAGCAAAATGCTTTACAGCGTGGAAAACCATCGTTTTTGAACATTGTAGATGGTCTGCTATCTTTTTATAAGACCAATTCTTCCGGCGAAGTTTTATTATTACTTCCCTTGTAGATTTATCACAACTTTTATATTTTCCCATTGCTTTTTCATAAGAAGCAATCACTTTTAATCTTTTACAACACTAAATGGCGCCAAAATTATACAAACAGTAACAAATAGACTGAGTGTTCTCTATTTAAATTTGAATAAAGGTATCTATTTGGCGTTCTTAATTACGTGACCAGCCAGTAAATAGGAGGAATACTATGTTTAGAAGTAGTGTAAAAGTTTGTCTATTTATTTTTAGTTAATCATATCAATGAATATCTGTATCAATGAATACAGCGGTATTATGGAAAAGTTTTACGATATCGAGAGAAATAAAAAAATGCATGCAATTAGCTCTTGCGTCTTAGTTTGAAAAAAATCTTCACTTTAAATCAGCGTTCTTAATTATATGAATACCACTGTATATAATGTAAAATAGATAAAAAACAAAATGCTAGATATTGAATGGGGTACTTGACAGTCTAATCAACAGAATCACTTTTTACTATAATAGAAACCGCCACAGACTTGATTTTTGTATGGGTTTACTGTGTTATGACGTCAGAATTCTAACGTATTAAACAGCACATTGATTATTCTTTTAAGTGATTAAATTATTTTTATGGTGAAATTTTAAAAGCACCATACGAAGGTATGTAATTTCTCATATAATTTTTTAATGATTTATTTAGTTAGACGTAGAAAACAGAGTACAATACAAAAAGGCTACTTGTTTAAATGAACAATATGAATTTGTTAAACTCCTTAACCTAGACACAGATATTCAGATATTATTTGTAATCTTTTTTAAAATAAATTGTATATATTATTATATATTTAATTTTGTATGTAAATGCAAGTTTTACTTTTTATTTTTTAGCGTAAATAAGTCAGTATCCATTGTCATCAGCTCTTCAGGTCCTTTGGGTGCAGTTAGTTGGGGTGTCGAGCCAAAAATCTGCCCAGACTTCAACTAGGACGGCGACGACACTGCTGTAACGTGGTCTTGCAGCCGCTGTAGACATCCCGGTACTAATGCTTACACAGCAACTCTCGATGGCCGATCTACGACTTCCGGTGGCCTTTGCGGGCATTACGTAGGCTGCGTCAGGGGCTCGATAGGCCAGTCTGTGGCATCCCATGGCCATCTCGGGTGAATAAGCCAGTATTCCTGAAATATACAAACACGCTGTATAAACCCCACGCTCGACCCCCGTGGGCCTAAACTATGGATAACTGACGCACAATCTCTTATCACATAAAGACAGACAATTAACATTTATTTCTTAAAATATATCTTTTTATCAAATAAAAAATAATAATTAAGTAACTAATACCTCCTCTTAATTGTGTTATGTTTATTTTTAAGTCCTTTTTCGTCAACAAAAATTTGAGGAAAATACTTTTTAAAATTAACCACATATTACTCACTGGTTAGTTTCATCCTATAAATTTGTCAGTGAATGGGTGTAAACATTCATCCCGGAAAATAGGATAGTTACTACAGGACAAAGATCTGGCCCTGTAGCCAAACGTGGAAATGATGTAATACTTAGCGTACCGATATGTCACTCCCATACAGTTTCTATTCTACTAAGCGTGCTATTCTCTCAATTTACAACATGGAAGCGCGAGATTCCATGCGTGATAAGTTTAAAGAAATAAATATTTTAACAGTGGCTTCACAGTATATTTTTGAGAATGTTCTATATGTTAAGAAAATATCTCGGATTTTCTAAGATTAGGTGATGTACATTGTAAAAATACTAGAAACAAAAATAAATCAGAAACTCCCATATGTAGGCTCCATAAAGTTTACAACAGTTTCGTGGGCAAGCTCTTGAATAAAATCCCAAAATGTTCAACAGCTTTCAATAAAGGAATTTAAAAAAATTATTAAAGCAAGTTTGTGCTAGAAGGCGTATTATACGATAATGCGATCGCCACTAAGCTTTTTCAGTAATCATTCATATAAATTACTTTGTTAAACCTTCTATTAGTATAAACTACAATTTAAAAAAGACTAATAATAACAATAATTATGGAGTAAAAATAGATAGATAGATAGATAGATAACACTTTATTGCTCACCAAATATATCAACATACAAACAACAAAAAAATACAATTACAATATTGTCGTTCATTTTTAAGTAGAAAAAATGCAATAGGCGGCCTTATCGCTACATAAAATGAATAAAATAAATCTCTTCCAGGCAACCTAACTTAATGAATAGTATAATCTAATCTGGCGATGTAGGTGGTGCAGATTATGAGGTCTATCATAATTAAACATACTTAAACTAGATATTTTATAAATTAAATACATACAATAAATCATAGTTTAAGAATTAAAATATGTTGCTGGGGAGTTTGTTGCGCGCTTTTTCTCCGTTAACAGTAACGAAAATTGCTTTGGAAGCGGTGGTAGACTCATGACATTCAATAAGTCATCTGTAAGATTCCATTTTAAAATAAATACATTTATTTTCATTTTACTCGTTTAGCGGTAAAACCACTTGTCTATAGAGCCTTAAGTTTACACGAATGAGGTCGCGTGAACTAGTTTTCTATAATTATAAAGACCTGTAGCGGATCTCCGACAGGGCTTTCGGTGGAAGCCTGTAGGAGGCGCTGACCGGATATGTCGGTGAAAATAATACACCAGTCACGCTTACGGTTCACCTCGTTTATTGGAACGCTACTAATTATAATTATAATTAAATTACCCTTGGCTATATTAAAACCGTAATCAGTATTTAATCGAAAGCAGCTCTAAAACGTGACTTATCACACACTGATTCTATCTCACTTTAACTCACTGACTTTATAAACACACTTCTCGTTGATTCTCTTTAAGACACACAGACTATTACGTACACACTCTGTCCATACACTGACTCGTCTTTACTTCCACTTACTACTACTACTAACTTATACATTCCACCGTACACTGATTTGACTTTGACAGATCACCGTCTACTTATACAAACAAAATATACTAAAAAACTAGTATTTTGCGGAAGCTTCCTACGATTTCTCTCAACCCGACCCAACCCTTCTGGAACGATGCGACCCTTTCTATAAACTAATAAATTGTTTCCTCACTAAATTAAAACAAAGCATGTAGATAAATTACAAACCTATTTTCTAAAATATGTACAATGGCAATGGAAGATGTCAGGATCATCTTTCTTTGACTCGAATGGTCTCACAAAGGGCGTTATTTTAAACTGATATGGAAATTCTTGAAAATATAAAACAATGGAGGACATTACGAGGGACAGCATAAATGATTTGATATAGAAAGAACTTTCTACAAACTATTTTTGTATCGTTAACAATAATTATAATATCTACCCGCAGAAGGGCTTTGTGGCGAAGCCTTAGGTGAATAGCGACACCTCAGACCTGACTCCAGGGGCCAAAGTGAGCCCCACGCAGGGGAATGGCGAGTCGCCGTCTGCCCTTTTTTTCAGACGCCATATTTCCCATATTCCCAGACCCCTAGTACCACTAACAGGTCACCCCAATAGCCCGGTACTTATTGTTCTCATTTCCCACAATAGTCCTACACTGTCGTTGGGTGCATTTTTATATAGTGTAGACAGGGATAAACGCCGGTCAGTGTCTCGCTTCATTTACATTAAATTTGTCAAAAGGCCTCTACGTGTTGGCCTCCCCATGACCTCACGCAAGCCCGCCAAACGCCCAGGTCATTTTTATGGCCCGTGGTCTGTCATAACATGACATTCATTATTATCTAATATTGACCCCAAATACGTGTAATAAATCGATATAATACCACTCAAGCATCACATAATAGATAGGTACTGTGACCTCATAGCACTGCGTTATTTGACAACAAAAGGTTCTTAAACGACATTGACCTGCGCGTGAGTGTATTTCTATTTTAATTTTAACCTATTATGTGTTAATCTACTTTTTCATAGTTTGGCACTTTTTAATTTAGTCATTATACTTTATATAGTAAATATAAACTTTTATCTTGTTCTTCATTTTTAGTGTCATTTATATTGTTGGTTAATGTATTAATTTTTAAATAATTTTCATAATATTAATTAGTTTGTGACTTACATAACCTAACTTACGGCTAAGTGAAAACTTAAATATTTTAGTTTTTAATAATGTAAGCCATGGTTAATAGTAGAATGTAAGCTGATTTTTTAACCGACTTTAAAAAGGAGGAGGTTCTCAATTTGATTGGTATTTTTTTAAATATATATATGTACACCGATTAAGCTGAGATTTATGATCGCATTTACGTAATTCTTTTTTAGTTTGATGCGGAATAGTTGGCATCTGATCCCCTAAAAATTTAACATAGTTTGGCCCAGTAGTTTCCATTTTCTGAACATTTTTTTATGAAAATTTTCCGTTAATTTTCTTGGGACCTATATTATTTAAGACGCGCGGCACCTTTCGTAGGCTAACCCATAGCTAGATACTATAAAGTAACAAATAAAAAAACCGACTTCAAAAACTAAAAAGTATAAAATAACTTAATAAAGATTTTTGACTAAGAATTTATTTAGTTTATTAAGAGACAAAATAATATAAAATTTTCTACATCTTGAATTCGGTGCCGAGCAAACCATAAAAATTACCATATACAACAACTAAAAATGTTATAACAACAAAAACTTACAAAATATTGAAATTTTTATGGTTTACTTTGCACCGACTCCAATATGTACAAAATTTTATATTATTTTGTCTCTTAATAAACTAAATAAATTCTTAATCAAAAATCTTTATTAAGTTATTTTACACTTTTTAGTTTTTGTAGTCTTTTTTAAACGAAGTTTTTTTTAACTTGGAATGCCAAACTCTCTTTCGTAAAATGAGGTAAACATTAAAAAATATTTATTAAAAAAAACACTTATCAGTTGACTTCTTCATTATATTTCACAGGAAACCACAGTTTTATCATTACCCAGCAGTGGGCACGCAACAGAAGGGTAGCTAAAAAGTTCACGACAGAACTTCTATCGACGATATTCCCGGTTTTAAGAACCACGATAGTTTAATTGTTAACGCATTCCCGTCTCAAACACGCGTTTTAAATGGCGTAAGTTAAAACCCGATGTATTAAATGGAAAAGTAGATTGTTACTTGCTTCGGAGTACCTATATTTTAATTGCATCTTCTTGAGCTATGAAAAGTTCAAGCCTCGCTTGGTCCAGGTTTACTCACGACAACGTCACTGTAACATAAATGAAATAATAAACAAATAACTAAAAACCAATACATCCAACACGAAACTTAACTAAAACCACAAAATTAAATAGCGAAAAAACTAGAAACAAACACAATTATCCTGGAAAGAACACGTTTTTATCATCAAGTTGATCGATATATAGTATCTACATCGCGTATTAACCAGATCGATGATTTAACGCCATAATATCACAAAATAAAACGTTCCCACTAGGTATGCACCCTATAAATTAATAGTATTAAAATGCGTTCCACCTTTGAAAGTCACTGTGTATTTATGGTACATGTCAATTATTTAATAATTTAATACAATGAAGACAGAGGTATTCATGAAGAGGTATTGAAATCCTAGTTAATCTGAAATAATTATTAAATTAAACATTGTAAACAGTACTAAAATACTATTTGTAATTTTGCTAGCACGTTAATATTATTAATTACATAGTTATACCAATCGTGACCTATAAAAGTACTATTTTTATTAGAGATGCTCCGAAAAGTGGTTTGGCCGAATATCGAATATTCGGCCACGCTCTCGGCCGAAGCGCCAAATATTCGACTACCGAATTTTCGGCGTAAAATATGTGCAATTCGCACGTAGCAAGTTAGTAAAGAAGCAATGATTTGTTAAAAAATTCTCGCGAATTAGAGGTACTTATAATTAAAACTATGTTTTAACGGTTTTAAGCGCGATTTCAAAAAGATTTTTTATTTGATTCCGACATTTTTAAAACTGTCCAAAACGTAATACTATAATATTTTTTTAATTAAAATCGCATTTAACAGTGTTAAAACATATAATTTTTCATGGAAATATATACAATTTTGAACAATATGTGCGGTTTTTTTTTCACGATTTGCTATTCGGTATTCGGCCGAATATTGTGTACTATTCGGCTTTTAGTTAAGAAAGTGGCCGAATACCGAATAGCATCCTATTATTCGTGGCAACTCTAATTTTTATGGCTTGTTTACCGTTTATCACACGCCTCCCGGAATATGGTATAGCTTTATATTGTATAGCAACTATTGCCGACGAGCCTAGAGTCCGCGCCTCAAAAGAAGTCCCACAGTAAACAAAGGAACTAAAGTGGCGACTCCGCTATTTGATAAAATTCTGTTCATAAAGTAGCCAGCAAATACATTTACAGCTTTTATTATGGAATATTTTGTATTACTTATTCAGTAATTACCTACATCGATTTACGGTTTAGCAAATAATTACTCAGGTAGGATTAAGTACAGCGATTGCAACGCCGCGTCTGTGGGACTTTTATGGTGACGCGGACTCTAACTGTACACATGGGGGTTGCCTGGAAGAGATCGTTTTAAACGTTAAGGCCGTACTTTGTTCAACATTTATTGTACCTGGTTTTTAAGTACTTAATATAGTGTAAACAATAAAGTGCTTTCATTCATTCATTCATCTGCAAATAAAGTTCCAATCATATCATTCGTTTTTCATTCCATCATTCATTCGTGGGTTTCATAGGCAAAGACAAAAATATTGCATTTTCGTTGTCTCTACGGAACTCTTCAATGAATGCGGACTGACACATACCTGCCTGATTTTTACTTTTAGATATAGGAACTCTTAAAATCAAAAGCATATAGTGTAGGCATTATTTAGTTCGTAAGGAGGATGCGAGTAATTTGTCATACGGAATACCGAGTCGTCGTTGGTACATCTTAGGCATTGTGGCATAAATATACCTGACCCTATATCGCTATTGTATGGGTCGTATGGTTTATAATGTAAAGTACTGGAAAGTTTTAAGATTTGATTACCTAGAGGCAATAATACCTTTTTCAACACATTTCCCCCAAAAAATGCATTTACGAAGCCTATATACATTATTTGAAAGTTAAAAATTATGACCGTACAACGGAATGTGCGGTAAAATAGGTACTTAGGTAAATAAATCCACCAAGGAGTTTCTCATTACAAGAATAAATAAACTGAATAATTAAACCTTCTTGGAAGCCTTTTGATCAATATATTTGTCTCACTTTAATACTATAGAGAAAATGAGACGAAAGAATACTTCTTTTCACCACGCGCATGTGACGCCATTTGCAAATGCACGCCATTTTCATATTAGAAACGTCCAAGGTTGTTGCGGTTTCCCACTGTTTTTAATGTTTGTTTCATTACCATATAGATTTCTGGCAAATTTTTTGAAAAAGATTGTATGACACACGTGTGGAAATTGCGTTTTTACAAACTTGTGACTATGGTCTTGCCCTTTTGTCTACTCGCTTCTAAAAACCAACTTCCGCACTAGTATAATTAATAACTATTATATTAGGGTGAAATCAGGTAATGGCAGTCAGGAGACAATACCGGTCATTACAATTACTCCCGTATTACTGCGTTTCCGCGGAGGCCAACATTTAAAACAGGTGTCTAGATATTACCCCGGGCTGATGCATTGATTCCCAGCACATTCTTCGCCTACATCCCTATTAATATTATAAATATAAGATAAACGGACATCAATTGCTTTCACGTAACATGAAGTAAATATTCGAGGTGAAACAATGAGTGTTTGTTATATCACTTCATTAATTGACGACTTTAGGAAACGAACCTATAACGTACTGACGTCATGCACAGCGTATGTATGTACGCCGCTTCTGACGTTTGAGAGGGACCACTATAGTGTATGTAACGTTGCACTTGCACCATAAAAAAATAGACATAGCCAATGACAGTACGAATGTCAAACTATGTCACTGTCAAGAGAGTTTTAAAAATAAAAATCTGTGACGGTGGTTAAGTGAGACTCGCTCGAAATTCAAAAATATCAGCTGTTACAATTCTTTTATAAATATTGTTCCAGACTATTCAAAACTACCTTTAACGTTATTAAAATTACTACGTGTTCCCGCTGGAGACTAAGGCTACCCTTACTTTACCTAGGAAAACCTACCAACCAAGCCAACATATACCAGACTTGGACAATTACCGGTCGAGCTAATATCAGAGCTGGGGAACAACTTGACTCGAAGAGCTTTCAAGGCTTCGACAGGCCAGTGTACCCTTTTGTGCATAGAAGTCCACCGGTTGTCACGGAACAGATTAAATATACTACCTAATTATCTTGTATAGATCATTGACCCACCTAAACCTATTCTGTGGCTAAGGAGGAGGATCTGACTCTTTTCGTCACATGCATATTCAAAATACGTTTTCGTCGGTCACGTACAGCGTCACGCTTGACGCAGCCTACGGCTTTTGTAACAGACCGCCGTTTTAAAAAGTTACCTATGTTTTCTTACTACTTTATGAAAAATCAAAAAGAATGTAGTGATAAATGTTTTACAAAATTCAGAAGGACAGAAAAAAGCGTATGAAAATCCATTGAAGCTGATTTACATTGATCTTGCTGCTGATTTTAAATTTGAAGGAAGCCAGTGCCGACTTCGTACCGGCATCGTGTAAATTGTTTGGAAGCACTGACTTCCAACGAATTGATACAGTATTTTCAGTACATGAAGACGGTGTACTGACAGTACAGTACCAAATCAGTGCTGACTTGAATATTCCCGATTGAATATTTTGTAGTCAGTCTGTTCAGTCCTACATATTATAAAGTAGGTAGAATATCGCTCCATCAATTTAACTGTCTACCCTCTTTCTGAGTGAGGGTAAGGGTAGCTATTTTTTGAACACATAACCCTTTGACCAAGAAAGATCGCGCCCTGCGTTTATTATTTGAACATATTCTACGCTAATTGTAATTACTGGCCGTGCTAAGAACTTGTTGTGTAATACTGGTCAAAAGAAGTGATCACTCGTGAATTTGGTGCCGTGCAGTGTTCCTCTGTGTGCTGCAAACCTAAACCAAGCCAGGAGAGGGTGGATCTCAAAGTTGGTGGAGCTTCTGCTTTTCTAGTGCAAGGATCAGGTTCATATCTCTCCCTATACAGTCTCTAACTATCGAACCAACATATTATCCGTGACTACAGCGCCCTACACAGTCCGTTCCCTAAGTTTTTAATTTTTGGTATCATCAGTCACTAACCTGTTTTAATTTTATAATGCCAAGAGACAAAAACTTGTTGTTTTTACAGCTGCATAAGCATTTCGAAATTATATTTAAAATTAGCTGACCCGTGCACACTTCGCTAGGCGTCATTAAAAAATACACATGCACGCACGCACCAACAATAACAAGGTTTGATTAAGCTTTGTAACCTTTAGTTAATTCATAAACGCAGAAAGCACTCGCAGTACCTTGTAGGCGGATGTGTACAACTCTTGCGTAGAACGCTATTGCTGTAGCATATTTGACAGGCGTCCCCGTGCCCCCTTCGCTAGGCGTAAAACATTTTTACTTGTTTTCATATATTAATCACGATCAAATATATTCTATGTCAGCCGGGAATACTGTGGCTTTCTACTGGTGAAAGAATTTTCAAAATCGTATTAATAGTACTGGAGATTACCCCGAACATCTAAACTTACAAACTTTACTTCTTTAGAATATTAGTATAGACAGTTACTGTTTATTGTTTGAACATTGTTTGAAACTTTACATTGTTTGAAATTTTACTATGTTTGAAATCTAGATTGTTTGAAATTTATCAGTATATTGAAGTAATTATAACGTGCGGATAAACTTGTGTTTAAATGATTTAAGAGATAATAAAACAAAGTATAAGTACATGCTCACTATGTAAGCATATTGTTAATAGTTTACCAACATACATAATTATACATATTATCAAGCCTGTCCCCTGTAACTTTTGAAACTGTAATATTTGTTAACTTTATTGTACACCAAAACATAAATTATACAATGGGTAATTAAAATAATCGAATACAATGTTCAACTTGAATTGTAATATAGTTTGTAAGAACCTAGTTTTAATTGATGGTGAACTATAAACTGATTTATTTATTCATTTAATTTTAAAAATAATTTTAAAAAAGATTGGTTTGAACAAGATACGCTGACCACAATATTTTTGTTCAAATGGGTTTTTTGGTTCTGTAGCCAAATGTCGAAAACACTGGATGTTTGTCACTCGTACAGAACCCATTATTTTGCGGGGAAATATTTACTGTCTAAATTTATTCTACAACTAGTTTGCTCCGCGGCTGCGTCGCGTGTCAAACCCCAGATAGTAGCTTTATTTTACTTACACAGAAACTTAATTCGATTCTTTTACATATAATCAATCAATCAATAACTCTTTATTGTACACCAATACAAAAAAAGAACTTACAGACTAAAACTATACCTAAGTATGCACAAAGAGCGGTCTTATCCGGACAACCCTAGGAATTAATTCAGATTACAATGACGATGGTGGTATACATAATACATAGTACGATTTCTTACTTTCTAGTAATAAATGTATAAATACAGTATATACACAATGTTTTATATATTATAATATTAACAAAAAAAACCAAGTCCATATATTATAGTCTACACAACTGCCTAGCAAAACATAAAGGCGAGTCGAAGCCAACCTGATTTGAAGTAATACAATGAGTAACAAGTTTATGGTAACATATGTATTTGTTAGTGAATTAAAAAAACGTGATTGGCGCGCTTTTTTGATAATCCGTCTGTCCTAAGGAAACGACTTTATTTATGGGGATAACTTGTATCCTAAGTGTTAACTCGGTTTATAGGCCAGCACTATGTCGAGTTTCATTTAAATCACTTCACTGATTTTCACGTAATGCTCTAACAGCCGGAGAGTAACACAGAAAGAGAGACAGACAAAAATTCTAAAAATTGCATTTTCGGAATCTCCAACAAACTAGAACCATTTACAGATTTATTATAGTATAAATAAGTAAATAGTATATCTATAAAATGATTTCGTAAACATCATCGATCTAATTGCTAAGTCACCATATTACATTAGTATTTATTCAAATAAAAATAAAATAGATAATTATATGCTATTTTAATAATTACTCAGATATTTTGAGCTAATATAACAAATACTCTTAATATAATTGGTACATAATCAAATGTATTGCGATAAGCGTTTCTGGTTTAAAAACATGATATCATCATTATCTTTTAAGAGCAGGCGCGCCTTCGTTATTGATGTTAGACAAGTGTGGAAAAGAATATTTTAATAATATTTGCTATTATTTCAATAAAATTTTATCAAAATTGTTTACGAGGAATTAGAAAGAAAAAAAATATTTAATTATAACACAAATCAGAATAAATTATAACAAGCATAAATAGATAAATGTACAATGTAAAATGCAGTAAATAAAGAAAACGAAGCAATGATAGCTCTAAATTGGTCCTAGCTCAGCATGTTGCTGGTTGGGTTAACCAATGCTGACCTTCCGCTAGGACCATTAAAGGACATACACAGACACGGAAGTAAATAAAATGCAAAGTGAAAAGAAATGAACACAGATATTAATTCAAATACGCACTTGTAAAGGGCATTTTTTATTATTATTCCAGTAAGGAAACAATTGATTTAAAATTTCTATACCAGCATTATAAGTTTAAAGATTTTTGTAAGATTCTTTTTTTTTCTATGACAAAAGTATTTTTGAACTCTTGAAATTTAGAATTTATTCCTGGCAACAGTGGCTCGTTGGCTATTTGCGATGATTATTAGGATTCTAATATTTAACAATAAAAATCTAACTTCACAGTTTATCTGTTAATCTATGTGTCCTAACTGATGAATTAAGTAACTACTTTAAACACAAATATAATAATATTTATTTTAGATGCAAATATAGTGTGCCTGTATACAAAAAAAATCTGTATGTGTAATATGTTTGTATTAATTAACTTAGTAAGTGATAGCTAAATGAATACAGAGCTTGTAAATTAAAATGAGAGCGTTCTTTAAAGCTATGCGTATTCGAAATGCACCGATGAAAAATAATGACCCAATATTTTTTCATCAATATTGCAAATTGCGTTCATATTGTAACAGTTCGTTGTAAATATACATTTAATGATAAATAAGGAGCCTAGGTCCCAGAGTCCGATAACCTGGAGTCTGCAGTCTAAAGTCTGAAATCTAAAGCCTGTACCAGAAGTACAGTACTTTGCATACACTCCAGAAAATAGAGCTGCTTACCCAAATCTTAGGGTCCAGAGTCTAGCGAAATGATTTTGATCACGTCAGTGATATACATACATACGGGTAAGTATATCATTCTCAGCACTCTAGTACAAAGATGGGCTCCTCATATTATTTTTTTTATAACATTATGAAATTTTAATATTTTGTAGTCATAGTATGATCATAAATAATATTGTACGGCTACAAAACTAAATTTAATTTTTTTTTAATATCTTGGATAAACTGACTGGGTTCTGCCGATCTGGGTGGAGTGCCAACAATAGTATAGTTTTTCCTTAAGTTTTCGCGACTAGTACACATAATAAAACTATGTTTTATCGGTTTTAAGGGCGGCATTTTATTTGATACTTATTACTCCGACATTTCGGCCACTTTTTAGTAGCCGTGATCACGGAAGACATAGGTGTCAAGTGTCAAAAAGAACTTTTAAAGTTCTATTTAGCCTAAATAAACTTTAACAATTTTATTATTAATTGAGTTTATAGTAAAATTATAATGATAACAGCCCATAAATATCTCAGCTAGGCTCGGGCCTCCCACTATAGAGGAAAGGACAATATACACGCCATGCTTGTCCAAGGCGGTATGGCAAGTTTGACACATCGGTTATCTCGGTGTGCAGGTTGCATCACAACGTTTTCGTTCTCCATTGTTATCTCGTGGTAATTATAACAATATGCACATTAGGTCAGAAAACTGCCTAAGTGGTACATTGCGTTCCGGCCAGGATCAAACCCGCGCCCTTTGTGTGGGACGCGTGCGCTAGCCATTACGCTACCACAACTTCATCAGTTTCAAATCAGTATAGTTTACGCTATATTAAATAAATCCTTTTCCACACTTAAGAACTTCGAGCATTCCCCAGCTACATGACGCGTGACAATATCGTGTGGTGTGTCGATATTACAGCAATTTGATTGGCTGTTTGAAAGTATGCACGTGCTACCTGACGTCATAGATTTTACATATTTTTATTTTATATATTTTTATAGTACAGATAATTTTATGTTAATAGTAAATAATTATTTTATTATGTGTGCACCGCTGTTTTCATACATATTCATATTTAATCAATGTATCAACCGTGTATCTTTTATGGCTCATTAATTCAGAACGTGTATTTAAACTTATTAATAATAATCCTCTTGTTATTTATATATATATATATATATATATATATATATATATATATATATATATATATATATATATATAATTTTAATTGCTGCGGCTTCATCTGTGATAGTGTTACAGATACAAGCCGTTTCGCGCAGATATGGCGATAGGTTCAATGCGTTATTTGAGATGCGACATTGATAATGATCTAAAATATTGAAAGATAGCGTATGTATATTCACTAATGTGGCTATGCGTTAACGACGTTAATTTTTAACGCTTTAAATAAGACGCATTCAGCCACAGTTTAAATCTTTTACGCAGATGAAACAGCAGCATATGGTTTTGGTAGACAAACTCACTGAGCTGTCATACCATATATACATAATATAACATATATTTTATCACGCCTCTTCCCCATGGGCGTGGGCAAAGACGATGGATCTCCACTTACGACGATCCTGACAAACAAGTTTCGCTTCATCTACTTTCATTAATCACTTATACATGCACATATATATCATACCAGTTTTTAAATATCCAAATGTTGGAATAAGACCTTACCATTTTAAGGGGGACCCGATTCCGACGTTGGCGTCGCTGTTTGTTCAAAGGAAATATTTGTTCTCACTTTTGGGACGGCTCAGCTAAATACTAACTTGAAGCGCTGGAGTTAATTGAGAGAAAAGCCAAGAGGTTGATTGGTAGCGAACAGCTTGTCAATACAAGGCTTCAAAGCCTACAGCATTGATGCCGGGTTACCAGTCTATTGGTATTATAGAGGATTAATTTCGAAGAGTGTGCAGTTGAACTGTTTAACCTGATTCCTTCTACACTATTCCATCTTTGGACGACAAGGCACTCAGGTCAACGCCATCGTTTCACAGTGGAAACGCCACAAGTTTGAACAATACGTTTAGCCTCCACGTTCCTTCTACGTACAGTGGAGTTGCGGAATGCACTACTAGAGTAACATGGACGTGTTTCCCAAAAAGTACAATTCGGATATTTTCAAATCTCGCGTGAATAGGTATTATCTAGGTAAGCGTGCTCCATCTTCGACCGCTGTCGTGGTCAAACGCGAACCTATTTCCGCTACTAAAGCTGGTTCTGCTCCTTGAGGGTAAGTGTCCAAGCTTCACAGCTGTACATCAGGATGTAAGACAGTTTTATAGATCTTAGTTTTATAGATCGGCTTCTGTAGTTGAGCGGGCTAAGCCTTTGCCGGCTTACTTCATTGCAACGCAGAGGCTCCGGGTTCGATTCCTGGTATAGTGAATTTCGAAAACGTATTTTCTCCGTTATTTACTATGATCTGGGTATTTGGGATCGGCCCAGAATGGTCCGTTGTATATTACCCATAACACAAGCGTAACTTGCTTAATTTGGGCATATACAGTGTGTGTGTCTGCCGATTAAAAAAAAGATCCTTATTTTGGTGTTTCTGTTTAGAAGCCGGGACACCGGTACCTTGTGCAGGACTGGACAATACCTCAGGGCGTTTAAAATATTCTTAAATGTTTTAAAAAGGATTATTTACTCGTATAGCATAAATTAAATCAAACTTTTTTTCTTTGTTTTGCCAAATTTATGACCAGAATCTATTCACATCCAAGTTCTTGAGAAAATTAAAATTTTACTATTCATTCACTTTAACAACTTTTTGAACTTTAACATTACTTGTAAGGGGCTTATGTGACATTTTAACCGATAGTAAGGGCAATGAACGGTTAGTAAGACACAGGAACGGGTCATAACTGTATTTGGAAATAAAAATTCACATCTCACATATCAATTTTATTAAAATCTTTTTGTTTCATATGAAGCTTGTATAATCATCTAGTTACATCGAATCTAACTGCATATACATAATGTTTCTTATTTTTAAATATCGTTATTATGATCGATTTCCTTTCGACCAATCACATTCAAACGCGAAGCATTTGTTTGTTTACTGATACATAATCAATCTACTATAGTCCATTTTCAGTATCCCATAATAAAATCTCAAAATCAGTTAACATTCCACCGACACGGAACATTTTGTTACATTATTGTACTGCTTTAACGAGTTTATTTACTGACTACATTCCCACTCCGACTTTGATCGGGTGCAGAGTCTCACTTCGACTTTGGTCCGATGCACTTGTCGTAGTTACGCTCTAGGGCGGCTAATTATTTTTCAAGAAGTGAGACTTAATTAAATCAGCTATTAATTTTGTGTTCTTAGTCACAGAGGCTCGTAACCAGTTTTGAATAAATAAAATATTAAATAGATTTACACGCTTTGAAAAACTGTTGTGTATTTTGATTTCAAATTTGGATGGTTTTTACAGGTAACAATTTAGTAAAAGGAAAATATAAATATTTCTAAATTGAATTTTATCTCCTTCTTATTATGAATCCTACAGATGTTATTATTTACATTAAATTATTGTTATTATTTAATATGCTTCCTTAATATAAGGTTTCTTGTTCTAGAAAAATGGACTATAGTATAACGCCGGCTCCACACGTTGTCCCAAGTATTCGTTCAACGTGTGCATCAAAAAAACCCGTATTGGGTTATCGAATCGAATCGTATCGAATATTTGCACCAATGTTAAGAGTTGCTAACGTGCCGTTTTTACCACAAGATATACGTTCCAATATAATGTAAAGAACCCACACGTTAATAAAATTGGGCAATGACCTAGATTATTATGGCTGGACAGGCTACTATCACTTTCTTTTTGTGCCTTTAAGATTGATGCTAATAGTCAAGGAGCTGATTGCGAGAGTTGAGTCGCTTTCTTAATAAAATTGACTTACTTTTTATGTATATTTATATTTTTTTACTAGCTGACTTGTGCCCACTTCATTGGGCGCTACTCGTGATAAGTCAATTTAAAATTGCCCATGATAAAAACACTCCGTCCCGTGCCTACTTCGCTGGGCGCTACTCGAGATAACCCAACATATAGGTGTCCATGGGAAAAACACTCCTTTCCATGCCCACTTCGTTAGGCGCTACGCGAGAAAGAGTTTTAGTCGATATTAGAAGGTTTATTTATGTCTATTATTTTAGATGGTTTAACCAAATTGGTTCATATAAACATACTTAAATCATTCAATGTCTTAGAATACCGTCGTATTGTTTCAGTTATGCGTCTTTCAAATAAATTGATTCAATTTAGTTGATCCGTCTAATATTTGCATAGAATAGAACAGGACGACTCGCAGCGTCGTAATGATCAGTACAATGAGCGGTCTTATCGCTGGGGGCGATTTCTTTCAGACAACTTTTGGATGGACAGAAACTCGTTATCGGGATAGATATGCAATAAATACAATATACTAATAGATACGTAAATTTAAATTACATAATTTAGTTCCAGCGACCATCGCGCTTCAAATTGACTTTCAAAACAAATTATGTTTTTCGTTTATATGTAGAAACCAGTCCAGTAGTAATAATACAGGTCAATGTGTTTGGGATTTAGACTTTTTATCCACATGTTAAGATTAGGTTTTGTTCAGTCTTACCGCGGCACATACCGAGTCTCTACGTAAGTCCTAATTTTCACAAAATTTCGTCTACATGGACGAATGAAAACAGTTTGAAATTAATAAAACTTTATCTATTCAACTCTAAACCTATTTACTTTAAACCTCTACTGCATAGTTAATTCCTTAATTGTCTAAAAATAAAAATAATTAAGTATATATAGTCAGTATTGTAAAAGCACGTAAGGACCATTGAGTTATATGAACCACGTATAGAGAAGCTATTCAAACCAAAAAAGTTCAAACTTGATGCAAACGGGTGTTAAATGGCGTCTAACCAAACTATTAAACATGCAGCTCTAGATCGCTTAGGTAGTATAGTTTTCTCGCCACCGAACATTGAAATGGCCGCAGTGATGACGTCTCGAGACGTGTTAAAATGGATAAAATTTAATTTAAATTAGATTTTTTATCGAGAATATAACAAACTTACCAGTAAAAAGTCACTACTTGACTTTTATTTGAGTTTCTTGAGTGGTTTGAACAGCACCTTGGTACACATGAAGGCTTTTTGAATAGTTAATTTTCACACAAAGACGTAAATAAAGTAAGGACAACAGCCCTGCGCAGACTAAGCAAGTTCTTGTCCATGGACCATAACTTGTATTCAAATTACGCCAAAGCCAATTACGGACGCCTCTAGTACGTAGTACATTAAACCTCATTGGTAAGGCTTTACTAAGTTAGATATTTTTAACAATTTTAACGACAAACATTTTTACATTGACTCTGTCCAGAGTCTAAACTATACTGAAGTTATTTCCAACGTGTGAATACCCAGTTCTTTGTTGTATTATCAACAAATGTTTAGTAATAATTAATTATTGATGGCCCGTTCCTATATATTGCCAACCCTTAAAATTACCCTCTTTTACATTACTTTCGATTAAAATTTGACATAAACTCCATACAAGTAATGTCAAAATTAAACCGCTGGCAAAGCAAGTGTAGGAATAGTAAGATATAGGAACCAGCCATGAGACAATGTGTGAGGCCGACTTAACGAAAATAATATATATTTAATAGCAGATACAAAATATGAGTAAACAATTCGCAGAGTGGGGACCATCCAGCATATGTACGACCACTGCTAGCCCAATCACATGCTTACATAACGTTTAGCCTCTTGACTGATTTTTACAGTTTTATTCCGCTAAAGATATCCAAAATTAGATATCTAAGTTATAACAGTGCTTCAATTTGCCCACTTATATACAGCTTCATCATTAACAGACCACTGTTTAACTTTATCATATATATATGGAGCAAAAGCATGTGAACCTTTGTCCAAAAGAATTGCATTCAATATGAAACTGTATAATATTGGATAACTTTTGTCAACGCTTTAAAACAATTAAATTTTGTTATTTACTATATACTTGCAATGTTTTTGTGATCAAATATTCAAAACTGCAATGAATAGGTGTAAATATTTTTTTCTATCTATTTGTCCATTATTGAACGAAATTAATATATTATTTAAAGTTCTTTACTTGCCTACTATTTAAAACAGGTACAAAATATAACTATGATTCATATTATATTTAATTAAATTTCAACAATTTATATGAATATGTTTTCATCTTTAGCTAACATTTTAACAATGATGGATCAACTTTGATAGTTTTTTTCGATTTTATTATAGCCTGGGAACTAAGATCATGAATCAGTCTTATATGAAATTCAACAATTGTTCGTTTAATTCACGAGTTTCCATCACCTCGATTTGGATATATATGTAAGTATTTCAGTAGACCGGTCAGATATTCAACACATATAAAATATCTTGCATAATAATTAATATCCAATTCCTAACTTAATTTATGCATTTTATCAAAATAAAACTGCACAAAAATTTATCTATATTTTATATTAATATATAAAAAATGTATATTAATATTAATTTATTTATATAATAGGTTGGGGAAAAAGTCTTTTTGCATATAGTATGTATGAACTTGTAATAAGATCTCTTTGGCTATTATACCATTTGTATCTGGCTGGTTTTGGTATCATTAAAAAGTTTTAATTTTAAAGAAGACAATTCCAAATTCAAATTAGGAAAATGTGTCATTTTCATTTGTTTTTCTTATTGTTAAAATTAGTGAAGCTAATGAAGAAATTCGATACATTTTAAAATTTTACTACAAAAAAGGTAAAAATGCAACACAAGTCGCGAAAAAAATTTGTGATGTTTATGGACCTAATGCAGTATCTATGAGAGTAGTGCAAATTTGGTTTAAGCGTTTTCAATCCGGAAATTTTAATATCAAAGATGCACGTCGCTCTGGTCGCCCTGTTACGAACAAAATTGATGCCATTTTTGAAAAAGTGGAGCAAGATTGGCATATTAGTAGTTACGATGTAGCTGGAGAACTGGGAATTGACCACAAAACGGTTTTGGCGCATTTGAAAAAAGCTGGGTACATAAAAAAGCTCGATATTTGGATGCCTCATGAGCTCACTGAAAGAAACCTAATGAACCGTGTACTCATTTGTGATTCTTTATTACGACGTAATGAAACCGAACCATTTTTGAAGAAGCTGATAACTGGTGATGAAACGTGGATCACGTACGATAAGAACGTGCGAAAAAGATCGTGGATCGTGGTCAAAGGCCGGTCAGGCTTCTCAGACTGTGGCGAAACCCGGGTTAACTCGCAACAAGGTGATACTGTGTGTATGGTGGGATTGGAAGGGCATTATTTATTATGAGCTGTTACCCCCAGGCAGTACCATCGATTCTGAACTGTACTGCGAACAACTGATGAGATTAAAGCAACAAGTTGAGAGAAAGCGGCCGGAATTAATCAACAGAAGGGGTGTGATTTTTCACCATGGTAACGCTAGACCTCACACATCTTTAGCCACTCAGCAAAAATTACGAGAGTTTGGCTGGGAGGTGTTAGTGCATCCGCCGTATAGTCCTGACCTTGAACCTACAGGTTTTCACCTGTTTCGGTCTCTGCAGAATTCCTTGGGCAGTGTCAGGTTAACATCACGAGAGGACTGCCAAAACCACTTGTCACAGTTTTTTGATCAGAAGCCCCAAAATTTTTATAGCAATGGGATCACGTCCCTACCTACAAGATGGCAAAAAGTTATCCAACAAAATGGCACCTACATACTTTAGTCAAATGTAAATAAACTTTATAAAAAAACCTGTTGAATTTTTATATAAAATGCGAATAAACTTTTCCCCAACCATAAGCTTGATTTATTTGTTAATTTATTCTTTTGAGATTTCATTTTTTATTTATTACTAAAGCTCATTTGACATGTTTATGAATAAGAATATTTATGTAAATTAAATTTTAGTTATTTTGCATACGAAGCACTGTGTGGTAGAATGTACTGTGTATCTACAATTGTATAGCATCTGTATAAACTATAAGTCTACTCTAAGAGAGACTGGAATCTGGCCACTAATACAAGAACACAGCTCAAAGTTGTTTGGCGGCATACTCTAGATCAGTGTTGGTAGCCATCCAGATGGGCAAATGCCCTACCACCTGGCTGTGGGTCGTTTTGTCGCCTCTTACGACAGGCCGCCCGGCCGCAAGAAATTATATTATTTTTTGTTCGTGTACGAATAAAACTTTCCTGCTTTTTCAGTAGAAGTAGCCAGAATGTAAACGAGGAGTATGACTCTAATGATAAGCTCAGTGGTGTATGTAATAATCGTTGCCCTAGCCCTCGGATGCGTTACCAGGCACAAAAATATTTTTCATTTCTCATTTTCTGAAAGTACGCTTGCAGTTGCCTGATCATAGAGATGAAAACAGCATTTTTAGTTGACAGCAGGGAAGCGATTCTCGCTGCTGTCAAAAAATTTAGAAACCTATGCGAACCATACATAAAATACATGCGACCCATGTCCCAACTTTTTTACAGCCACTGTTAAATTTCGGCATTTATTATAATAAAAAAAATATCAACAATTTTGTAACACCGTTTTATATTTACATATTACTTTTCACTAAATTATTATTTAATTTACATAATTTTGAGCTAAATTTACTGTGTGCTAAATTTACTTTAATCAGTGACAAAAAACACTGGTAGAATGCCACAGAAAAAAAATGCTTGACGTTTCATCAGATTTAGATATGGATTTATCGCCTGATTTTATTAGAGAAGCAGTTGTTTATTTAACTAATCAGTTTTTATTTACTCATATTCGAAATGAAAAGCAGTGATAATTAACCTCGGGTGAATGGTCTATTATAACACTCGAATTATTAGCCCCCTCGCTGCGCTCGTGCGCCAAACCACCTTGTGCCTAAATATGTTACTCTCACCTCTCATGTAACAAATCTACTATTAACGTACTTTCCATTTTTTTTCTAGTCTGGATGTTTGGGGTCGGCCCCAGTGACAGTGGCGACCCATATCCACACCCATAACACACACATAAATTTGGCAAGTTTGGAAATACACATGTGTGTAGCTATTTATTTATTACGCGTGAAATCATATTTTTGCAGTAAGAAATTGTAATGATTCCTTCGAAAATACAATTACAGTAGCCGTTATTTTGTTAATATTGTTAAAACAGTAGCTAAAGATGATCCAGCTAAATGAATAAAATTATATTTTATTCAATTATGATATGGAAAACTCATGATATTGGTTTTTATATAAAATTGACAATTTTAACAATTTTGTAAATAAATACAATACATTAACTATATTTGATTATATCTCGTTAACCTTTAACCTATTATTATAAGTGGGATTAAATAATGTAATAGCAAGCCTATTGTGTTCAATTATGTTGTTATTATCAAGAGCGTAATGCTAATTAATAAATTGTAAATGGCATTTACTCGTTAATCGTGGAAAAAGAATAAATACGAAAGGGCCTAAAGTAACCGCTTTTGGAGAATCGTTTGTCGACTTTGGCAAGTGTCCATTCATATATACTAGTATAAACATTACAAGGGCCGTCTTAACCAGATTGGGAGCCGGGTTGCGAAAAGCTATTTGGGCCAAAATTCTTGCTGGCAATTTCAAGATCAATTTGAATCTTATAGTAATAAGAAGACGCCTTAGTAAATTATATCTTTTTTTAGCGAGACGAAATCCGATTGAGGACCATTTTTATAACTGGATTACAGCAGACAGGCAGACGGACCACCTGATGGAAAGCGGTTACGTCGCCTATGGACGTTTGCAACACCAGAGATGTCGCTAACGCGCTGCCGGCCACGAAAAAATTTTATTACACCCTTTTTAAAAAACCCACAATGGGGTGCGCTGTGGAAAAACGACAGCTGGGGGGAGCTCATTCCAAATCCCCACGGTGCACAGGAGAAACGTTCTAGAGAACCGTTGCGTACAAGAACGAAACGGCTCAAGGGAGTGGTGATGACGGTCCAACCGGTAGCGTGTGGTGCGGTGGTAAAAGGAAGACAAAGACACCATTCCGAACAGTTCCTCGGAACACTCCCCATAGTATAGCCGTTATAATACGCAGAGGCCCGAAGTCTCCCCGAAGCCCTAGCGTATATAAACCGTCTGTGAGTATGGGATCGTCGACAATGCGAACAACTAGATGTTGAATAAAAGGGATGGCACTAACACCTCTATCCAGAACTGATGTGACATTGTCACACCACAGTCAGGGATACCCATATCCACTAAAACCGCTCGGTATTCCATCCTTCGCCCTTATGCCAGGGAGGCACGGGTACATGACCTAGCCCCTCCGCGGGCCTTGGCAGGCGGTGTCCCAGTGGCCTCATCCACTACTGGCGTCTTCAGACTTATGTTGGTGACATCTCTGATGTTGCAAACGTCCATAGGAGACGGTAACCGCTTTCCACCAGATGGGCCGCCGGCCGGTTTGCTGTATTCCAGCTAAAAAAAATGTACCCCCACCATATACTAACCCTTCATATAGGGTGGGGGTATTTTTTTTCTTTCAAATTTTTTTCAAACCGTCAGATTAAGGAAATTCCTCCACATAATTGTCAGATTATGGGTCAGCACGACAAGGACATCAAGCTGAACCGTTTGTATATTATTAATCTGACGCGCTCGAGTATTTCAATGTTACGTTTTTTTTGCATATTCAAAAATCGGCCATGAGTTTTGGTCGCGTCCAAATCGTCAGTCTTTTGAATAGGAGTTCCTTTAGGGTTTACTTAACATCCCTTTTGAATATCTGACGGGCTTGAGTATTTCCGAGTGACTTTTTTTTGAAAAGCTGTACATGCTCCCCCCACCAGTCAAAGGGCATACATAATATAAACTTTTTTATTTTTAGCATCTAATCTTCACAATCCAAAAGATCCCCGTGACGCTCGAGTAACTCCACATTTAGTATCTTAGGCTCCCCTACTATAACGAGAAATTACACGATGCATTGTGCGATGTGCGGCGGCGCGCCAGGGCGTTGTGGCATCACCTTTAGGCCCTCAAAAATAACAAACGTAAAAAATATAACTGGAAATGCACTAAATGGTATATTTTTAAGAGGCGGCACAAGTGATTCTCCACTCGCTTTTTGATATAGAGAAACTCAACTAAAACTTTCAACCAACATTTAACAATATATAGACAATTTTTAAGACCAAATCTAATAAAGATTAGAAATCTTAATAGGTTTGTTTTTATTGTTGTATTTAAAAAACATATCATATAAATTTCTACTGATAAATCACTCTACTATTGACATCAAGCGAATGTAGTAAAACTAACCGCCAAGGTAACATATTAAATTATAATTATTGTAATTTCTAGTACTTAGTCTTCTTCTGTGATACTAAAAGCACTCCACATTCTCGCAAGATCATCGCGAGAACGCGATAAAAGAACACGAGAATCCGTTCCACATTATCATCTATCGCGCTTTTGTTACGTTCTCATGGTGTTCTCGCTTGAATGTAAAGTGCCTATAAATATAAATGTGAAAGTGTGTTTATTCTCTTTTCACAAGCCTTGAACACCGGTTTTCATAAAAGTTATTACATACATACTTTAAAGTCCGGTTTCAAATGTAGGGTACATTTATATTAATATGTGCTAGATTTTAAGACTGTACAGGGTTATAAACTTGCCCTGTACTAAGCCGAGACATATAGTATGAGTAATAATCATTCTACACTGAAAGCTTCATTAAAAAAATATATATTTTGGTGTTCATACAAAAATCAAAATTGATTATCCAATTTTGGAACATACACCTCTAGCACAACGCGCGCGCACACATTCCCTTACGTCTTACGCATATGCCAGTATCTTATAGTGTGCGTGGGCTTAATCAGTTAGGGCGGTGGAACACTTCCTCGCTCTACCTTTTGCCTTTAGAAATTTAGAATAATAGTATCTATCAAAGGGCTCAAAATGTTTCGTTGCTATGGTCAGCAGATTATTGATATCAATGGAATATCGATATCGCCAATTTTGATCACGACTAACCGAATGTCGATCGATATTGATAAATATTTACATTCAATCAGCCTTCCCATATGGTGCGGATCAGACCTAGCGCCCAAATCTGCTACTACTATATCGCCAAAATCGCCGGACACTATCGTCTCAATCGTAGTCTTGCTGATTTCGGTATTCAGTTAATTCCAATGGCGTGCCCGTAGCACGACACACTATCTTTATAAATCTTTTTAAGGGAAATAAATGTTTAAAATTTTGTTAGCTTTTCAATATTCATTTCGGGTAACGCCGTTTTCTGTTAAGGGTAATACTAAATTTTTTCTACTATTATTCCGCGTGAAACGATACCAAAAAGATATTGTGAATTTAGAAGAATACGAATTTTTGACATCATCGCAATGGAATCGTGCTTTGAATATTCTCGCAACGCCAATATATTGAAATAGTAGAATTGGGCCCATAGTCTATTTCATAGTTTATCGATTGTTATGATTGTATAACATGACTCGATATGATGATGTAGCGCGTGACCACCTCAAAGCGCCTCCTGTTTTCGTGACATTAAAGAACCTCACAGTTGTTTGCCAGGGTCGCGCGACAAATTTTTAATGAAATGTTTGAACCTCCATATCTAAAAAACTATTTCTTTTTTTTAGAAAACTGTAAGAACAAAAGTTGTTCAGAATTATATGTACTTATACATATTTTCGGCTTTGTACAGGGCAAGCTTATAACCCTGTATAGTATTGAAATACACTCAAGCAAAGCTATCTGAAGAGCCTTGGTGCGTTATAAATGCAGATCGCAATATTATAGAAGTGAGGATATTAGAAATAAATAAAAATAAGTCTTCATTACTTCATATGAAATATCTCAAAATTATATGATCAAAAATATGTGCAAAGTATTAAAAAAATATTTTTTGCATTTATTTTATAAGAAAGTCATTTTAAGCCAACTCGAATGAAAGGCTTATCGTGGCATATAGCGGTCAGACATTTATATCACCCATCCAAGCACTGACCGCACTAAAACATGATTTATCTCTAACAACAACTTGTCAAACTATGGAACATTATAATGTATAAACGCAATACGTTATTTTATTTATTACCCTTTCTGTGCTTATAATATCAAATTGTTACTAAATTTTTCATTTATTTACTTTTTTTATTACGATTCATTAAAATTCGACCTAAAATCCATATAATGTGGGAAGGGTTACTAGATTGTTATTCTAATTAATTAATATAAATGATAAAACTACACTGTAATAATAATTTACGTGCTGAAGAAAAGTAACGCGACGAAACAGGAAACGAAACTTGTGAAACCCACCAATCCATCTCGGCTGTGGTGAAGTGCGGCAGAGAAAAGTCTTCTACACGTACGTTAAATTTAATATCTAGGTAGTTTCAAAATTATAAATTCCTTATAACCTTAAGGCTTCGTTCACATTATGATTAATTCCACGGCTGCAAGCAGGAAAGTGGTGAGGGAAGCGGGCAGCACAAGTACGGTATGATCAACTTATTATGTTGGATTTTCATACTCGTGCTGTCCATTTTCTTCGACAGTTTCCTACTTACGGTCATGTATAATGTCGAACGTACCGTAAATGAGATGTTAGGTATTAGAATTCCTACGATAGGAGATTCTGCTAAAAAAGAAATACAAACTTAATAAAATAATCTATAATAGAGGGCATGCATGACATGCATGTAATTCTAATCTAGGCCAAGATTTTTGTTCCAAATCTTAATTACTGTAAAATTACAACCATTATCATTGTGTTGTTATTTTTTGAATTTGAGTTAAGGATTATGTTAATAATTGAAACATACATTTATGTCTTTTTCAATTATTAACATATCATCTAACTTAAAATGTCAGAATGTCAATAAAAGAGCATTTATTTATGTTTGTATAGCAGATATAAAATTCTTTCATAAAAAAAATATGCAAACACAGAGGAAATCAGAACGTTTTATTTGAGGTCAGAAGTAAAAATGTCAGTGTTACGTTACTATCCACGCCTCATAAGTAGTATGTTGAAATGGATTTAAAATATTCATTATGTTGCTAAATTTTTTACCACAACTATGTTTTGTACGGCATTTACATATATAAACTAATTAACGAAGAAGAAAAATTATTTCTATATTCCCGGTTTTACTATATTCGTATACAAAAGTTAATATGGGATAACAAACTTTTACATTTAGATATTGCAATAGATTTTTTGTACTATTTTGCAATGTGCGCTCCACACTTCAAACGAGAATCAAGCAAGAATGCGAGAAAATCCCTAAAAATTTTACTCCTTGTATTTCCCAATTCTGCTATTTAAACTTAGTCTTAGTGTTGCGGAGATATTAAAAGTACAATTCCAATGCGATAGTGTCAGAAATTCAATATTCTACTAAAGGCACAAATCTTTTTAATATCTTCGCGGCGAAATAATAGCGGAAATTACCATTACCAAAAATGGCATTAGCCAAAATAAATATTAAAAAGCTATCAAAATTTTAAACATTTATTTCGTGAGTTTTCGCTTATAAATATTTAAATATTTATAAAAATTAACAGAATATCGAAATCAAGCAAGCCTATGACTGAGAAAATAGTTTCCGGTGATTTTGACGGGATAGAATAGTAGAATTAAGCCCTTGTAAGTGCGAGTACAGGCGAGAACATTCACGTTTCTCGTGTACTCGCGATTTCGCGAGTATGTGGACGACATATAATAAAAACATCATCAGTAGTAAAATATTAGTAAATCATTTGTAGTAAAATATGTAAATAATGTTGTGCGAATTGGCACGTAAATATTATAATAAAATAGGCTTGCAATAAACTTATTTGAAAACTCACCGCTCGCTCCGTACTCGAATTTGAAGGTTTTTTTTTTAGTTAGGTTGGTGGCGCCAATGTCACTAATGTCATATGTCACACGCGACACTGATACGTTCCGGTGAGCGGTTTATGGTATATTGCAAGCATTAAACCCTTCAAATGTAAAAGTACTTTCTTGGTTGATAATTTATTTTTATTTTTCCTCCCACCCATTTTAATATTATATAAAATTATTAGAGCTAGGCACGTGTACTGAAGAGTTTCTTCCGCCACTTCTTATCTTCAAGCCACAACATGTTGCGAAGCGGTGGTAAATTAGGTTAGGCTCCGATAGAGTAAATAATAACCATAAACAAAATTAAAACTAAACAATTAAAACGAACAAGTTGGCGGTAGGCTAAATAAAACTTTAACAATACTCATTGACACTTGACATCTTTGTCTTCCGTGATCACGGCTACTGAAATTGAAAGTGGCCGAAACGTCGGAACAATAAAAATCCAGAAAATTACCGCGCTTAAAACCATTGAAACGTAGTTTTATAATGTAAAAGTAGAAAAAATCTCTGCCTTGAAATACGAGAGAGCACGAGGCGATTTAATAAAAAATGAAAAATCATATGAACCCTTCCTACATCGTAAAGACTTAGCTAGCTTATAAATACTTTTTATTCGTTTCCTCGTAATAATTAATGAACTCTTGTTAACTTTGGCTCATCATTATTTTCAGTCAACCTCCAAGTAATGGAAGACAACGAAAACTAATACAGATTCGACACATACATTTTTTACTATAAACTACACGAGTCATACAGTGTGTATACGTACATGGTAACATTTATATATTAATTCCAAATTATTCTGTATATGCTATTTTAATTATTTCAGAAAGTGACAGTTGGACAATATATTAAATCAAATTTAACAACATTAGTAATCATTGCAAAATTAATAATATTTTCCCTAACAAATTATGTATAACTTCCATCCAATTTTTATATTAAAAAGTATCATTTGTGAAGTCATCTAAGAAAAACTACATTTTGTTATTGCCATATTCTAGTTTACAAATATATTTATTTTTATATTGTTTTTAAGTTTGTACTGATTTATATTTGATGCAATCAGAAGATTAGCACAATTATTATTAATTTATAAAGAAATATAAAACTACTGTAAATTTTATATTAACAAGAAGAATGTAACTTCTCACTTTGCTATTAATATTTTACCAGTTAAACGATTATTTATATGAAAATCATTTAAATACAGGTGAATCTTTCAAGTGGGTCTTCAGGGACAAATCCTAAACTATGCTGCTTATTAGCGAAAAATACTCAAGTCTCGAGATTGATTTTGAAAAAATAAACACATTTTGTTTAAAAACAACCCTTTACCTCGTTTTGTAGTTTGACATTCCTTCACAGAAATTAATCCTTGCTAACTACACTATGATTTGGTATGATAATATTGGTTGTGTTTATTTTTTCAAAATTAACCGATTCGATTTGATTTTTCAAAAATCTAATGGCAACATTTTAGTTTTCGTGAAACTCGCCCTCGAGACTTCTTTGAGCGCTTTTGGCTATTTCGTATAGTTTAGAATTTGGCCCTGAAGACCCACTTGAAAGATTCACCTGTATATCAATAACAAAATATAGTTTAAAACTGTAGGTAACCTAGCCGGTTTGATTACAGTCTCAAGGCAACAACCGGTTATGAGAAAATTGAAATGAAGAATAAATAAAATGTTTATATAATATAAGTGTAATGTAGTTAACATTATTTATTGACAATATCGGCATTACATCATACATAAGCCATGAGAAAATTCAACTAATGCTAAACGTATTCGCGCGGGCACCGGAGTTGGGACGCGCGTACGCCTTGTGTTGGATCGTAAGCACGACTGTCCTGAAGGGATGTTAAAAATATTCGATTTTTATTTAAATCGATTATTATTTTCTTATAATCGATTTTTAGTAAATCGATTATATAAATTACGTATTTAAATCGATTTTCAGAAACAGCTCGTATCTATGCGACATTTGTGACAATAATTATTATTTTATTGTTTAAACTTGAAGATTAACGAAAGATTTGTATTTTAGTTTAGTTTTTGAGACTATAGAGTAGGCGTTTAGTTTTTTTAATTCTCAATTTAAGTATTTTATTTTAAGGCTAGTCTAATGTAAAATAGTACTGGACATTAATGGCAATTTTTTTATTTGATTTATATTTTAGTTTGTCATTTTGTTGGGATGCTCAACATTTCATTTATATTATAATAAATGAAACGTTTAATAGTACTAAAATTAGTATCAATAATACTATTTGGTTTCCTAATTCCTTGCCTTGAAATTTTAATTCAAAATTAATCGATTTTTGACAAATCGATTAATTTTGAATAAAGAAAAGTCGATTTTTATTGAATCGATTCTTTTCCATTAATCTCACATCCCTACTGTCCTGCGACATGTTAATCACTTTTTTGGGAGCGCAGGCCCCTGCGTTCCAGGTAGGAGCGGCAAGGGACGCGGCGGGGGATGAGGCAAGCGACGACTCCCGCACATGCCGGCCGGAGCCTGTCGTAATGTTGTCACGTCACATAAGTAATTTTTTCTTAAAAATTAATATTCAACCAGCTTCAATAATGTGTGGTAAATAATCATTTTTAACCTTTTAACACGTCCTTTAAATATGCTGCAGTATCATAAATAGGAGAACGTTGTGCGATTCACATCCACTTTTAATTTTTGATTTTCTATAGTATGAGATAGCTTTTATAATAAAATTTGTAATCAATAAACATCTTACGAATCCATATTATGTAACTGTCTGAAATAATCCCCTACAATGATTATAATTTGCTCTAATCATAAATATTTGTTTCCATTAACACCAACCAACCAACCACCAACTATTAAATCTGTTAAAATTCATACATTCTTCTATAACTTTTGTGGTATTGTTACGAACAAAAATCGAAATATTTTTAAATTTTACAGCTTAAATAATTTGGGTTATATACGGTGTTCCGAAAACCTAATACTATTATTATTTATAATTTATGAATAGTCAATTATGACAGTTAAATTAGGTGAGACAAATTTTATTACATACAATACGCCAAAGCTGTTTAGATTTGATTATTCTATCTAAAATCTTCAAAAATTAATTAAGACAACCCTAGACCTGTCTTTACCCAAAGTTTATTATATTATTTTTTAAATTCAGTTACGCTTTGTTTGGATAACAACTGGTCTAGGGTTATCATAAGCTAATTTTTTATGTTATTTAGGCTTAACTAATTAGCATAGAACTTCCAGGACACCGTGTATAACAATGTTTGTTAGATGACCACCGTTGTAATGATAACAAGTATTGGCTTTCAAAATCTTTAAAATAAACTCCAAATATGGTTCTGTTAAAAAGGTGGTAAGCTTCCATAAGCATTTTTTAACAGGTACAGCTGCTGAGTGCTGCGGAACTATTTACACAATTAATTGTATATTTGTATAATAATAATCGACATACAAACACATAACATGTAAATCTCAAACTAAGCAAGTTACGATTGTATTATGGGTAATATATAACAAACAATTCTGAGACTGATTTTAAACACTCATACTAAACAACGGCTTCAGAAATTAAACCCGGGACCTCTGCGGTTCAATGAACTACGCGCACAAAGGCTTAGATCACCGGCCATAAAGGGCGTCAAGCGTGCAAACATTGAACAATAATTACTTGGTGATGATATTACAAAAGTGGTCATATTAATTAATCTATTAATGTGTAGGCGTCTTTATATTATCCTTATTAAAATGAACACCGATGTCTAACACTGAGGTACGTATACACTGCCACCAAGCATTTTAACTATCGTCCGTTACATTATTTCTCTATTTAAATCAGAGTTTCTTTCCCTCCATATTTGAACAAGTCCTTGTAAGGACACTGGGTTTGGGCAGGTCTTTTCGGCCTATTCTCTGCATACTAGTTCTTCGACGTCAGTATTGTCACGAACTCTGAAAATATTTGAATTTAAAACAATCATGTAAAAGGAAAAATTAAGATAGATAAATAGATAGATAACACTTTATTATACATCAATACAAAAATGAACTTAAAGACTAAAATTATATCTAGTTGTGTACAAAGGGCGGTCTTATCGCTAAAAAGCGATCTCTTCCAGACAATACCGGGAATGAATTGAGATGATAATGGCGATGATGGTATATGTAACATATAGTACGAACTACTTACATTTTAATAATAAATACATAAATTATATTGTTACATGCCGTCAAAGATAAGCGCACAGCTGCCTGTTGTAAGCGCAGTTAATTTTCTTCCCGGATTAAGGAATTCTTTTGTGTTTTAAATTTGTAATTAAGAAAAACATGCTATTGTTTTTATACTTGTTTATAACCATCATTAGCGTCGAACTAATCCTTATTGTTATTGTTTTCGACTTTGTGGCCGTTCGCAGGTGTGCAAATTACTATTTCTCGGAAACTCATGCGCGCGGCCAGTTTCTTTGTACTGTGTAGTGAGTATAAGACAATGCCTGAATGGAGGGGCGGCCAATCAAGCGACGACTACGAGACGAGTAAGACGTTTGTAGTACTCTCGATTAGCGATATAGACGACAGACTTTACGCGTGTTGAATTGCATCATTGAATTGTGCAGTGTGAACTGGTTGCATCCAGTTTTATTTGTATTTGTTTTATACGTGTTTGTACAATTCTAATAAATTCTATAGTAGTTCCAACGGCATTTTTAATTCGAGTCCTGTAGCTCGTAACAATATATATATATATATATATATATATATATATGTAGATATTTTATATATTACATAGATATATACTTAATATACATACTATACAAATAAATATCTACAGAATATATAAATATTTATAAATGAATTTAAGTATCATATTCCAACGACAGGTAGTATTTTTTGATCATGGTTTTAAATATCGCTAGCGATTTTGCTTGTCTGATCGTAACAGGAAGCTTATTCCAAATTAAATTATTATTTTATTTATGTCGCACAATCTAATAACTATATTTAGTGTATTGGCTTGTTAGATACTTATAATATTGTAGTGATAGTTCAATAAAGATTCAAGAGGAACATATAATACGATTGTCTCGAAAAGCTAGATTAACGAGAACGAAGAATTATGCATGCAAATATTCTACTATTTTTATTTCCTATAAATAAATAATCGGCAGTCAAACACAAATATTGTTTATCCTCAAATTAAGCTAGTTACGGTTGTGTTATGGATAATATACAATAGACTACTCTGGGGCTGATCTCAGACACCCGGACCATAGTAAAGAACGGAGAAAATTCGAACCCGGAGCCTCTGTGTTGCAGTAAGGTAGGCCGGCAAAAGCTTACCCCGCTCAACCTCAGAGGCCGCCAAAGCTATTTCCCTGAAGCAGACATACAATACAAGCAAATATACAATTTGAGGGCCTCTGTAGTTGAGCGGGTTAAGCCTTTGCCGGCTTTCGTCACTGCAACGCAGAGGCTCCGGGTTCGATTCCTGGTATCGTAAATATCGGAAACGTATTTTCTCCGTTATTTACTATGGTCTGGGTGTCTGGGATCGGTCCCAGAATGGGCCGTTGTATATTACCCATAACACAAGCGTAACTTGCTTAATTTGGGGATATACAGTGTGTGTGTTTGTCTGCCGATTTATTATTATTTATTATAATTAATTTTACGGTTAACCTGATTAAAAGCGATTACCGCCGCGGACGTTTGCAACACCAAGGGCGTTGCCAATGCGTTGCCGAACTCAAAAAAATTAATAGACTTATCTTAAACATCCGTTTTTATCCGTGTAGGAACGGAGAAAGAATATAATTCCTGCGGCCGGGCGGCCTGTCGTAAGAGGCGACAAAACAACCCACAGCCAGGTGGTAAGGGTGTTTACCCGTCTGACTGGCTGGATGGCTACCACCCTGGTCTAAAGTATGCCGCCATAACAACCTTGAGTTGTGTTCCAACATTATTGGTCAGGTTTCAGACTCCCTTTGAAGAGTGGCAGCAAGCACATTGGTAGCACATTTGGTGTTACAAATGTCCATAGGCGACGGTAACCACTTTCCATCAGGAGGAATGTCTGCCTGTCTGCTAAACTAAAAATAAACCTCTGTCGTTGAAAAACCTAACTGGTATTAGAGGGGGCTCTAGCCCATGTAGCGCCCATGTGCAATCAATACCCTGGCTCGCGGTCAAAATGAAATAATTACAGTTATATTTTCACCAGTGAACAGAAATTTGGATACAAATGGTCGTCGGGAAGCAATACTTAGGTGCACGTTCAGTCCAAGAACTCTTATATAAACCGTGCTAAAATAGCAACTGTATAGATACTGTTGTTTCATTTTTTCCTATGACACATTTTGGTATGTAAAATAAAGAGGGATATAGAGACTGCTTGACTATACTACTACTGCTGAGCGACTCATGCTTTTCGGAGGTGTTCCGAATACCTGGCGCCCTGTGCCCTGCCCTATAGATAAAGCTAACACTGAACGGGATTTTCCCTCCAAATAATGTATGAACATTTGAGAAAACTGTTATGTATTACGAAGGTAGAATAAATAATAATAATTGTATTCACTGACCATCGTAATTGACCATGCCGTCACCGTCGAGATCTGCTTCGCGAATCATGTCGTCCACTTCCTCTTCGCTGAGCCGCTCCCCTAAATTGGTCATCACATGACGAAGCTCCACCGATGATATTAGACCGTCGTTGTTTTTATCGAATACCCTGGAACAGTTTTGTATCGAACAAATCAAGCTTAGATCATTAATAAAAAAACAGAGTCTCGGTCTCTTAAAATTAGGCCGGCTCAAACTGATCTTAAAATAGGATGCCGATCGCGCCGCAATGCGTTACGAAAAATTATATTACTTAATCGAATTAGTACCGATAAAGATGAAATATATATTTTCCAGTGGATACATTACTATGAACCAATACCTAAGTTTATGAACAAGTCTTAAAAAAATGCTTCACTTCGTTTTTGCGTTTTTCATTTACAGGTTAAGCTTTTATTTATTTCTTGAACAATCAATTGTTATCTATATATGTATCATATACCTCCATCATAATTTATCAAAGATCAAGACCCCTACTAATCCGATTGCATCTATAATCCCATTAACCCAACCGTATGTAAATTGAGCAACAACACTTTTTACTGTTTATATTGTTGCGAACCAATCTCTACCTTTACATGTGTTTTATTATCCCTTTGAATTTGAATGATATTATTTGCGTTAATCCCTTTGTACGCCTCCCGGTAAGATGTCATAAATCCTTCTTTCTGTTGTTTGCATTTCATGCACATTCTTAGAGGCCATAAAGCTTACAAATTAATAATTCTAAGGACTAGTTGCCATATTGCTAGGTTATTTTACAAATACATAAAGTCGATCAATCGAGGACTGAGTTAATTGAGATTCAACTACAATCGAGGCGCCACCACGTAGTGTACTTTCAGAACGAATATCTTATAATGACGGACTTTGCGCGATTTATGTCATTTCGATTTTCAGCTTTACGGTTTTGACTTGTTGTATTCGGTTGTATTTAAAAGAACTGTGAATTACGTATGTGTACGTCTAATAAACATTGTGATAATTCCAATGGCATTTTAAATTCACATCACACAAATTCGTAACAATATTATAGTGTTAAAGAATTAGATAAGCAAATTTTGATACCGTTTTTAATTATAAATTACTAGATTAAGATAAATTAACATTGCGATGCTGTTAATATATCTCACTCGTGAATTATCACATTTGTGAGTTAATTTTCTTGAAATAATTCTACCTGAAAGCCTCCCTAAGCTCATCCTCTCCATCAGACCCGCGCATCTTCTTGGACATCATTTGGAGGAATTCGTTGAACTCGATGGTGCCGTTGCCGTCCTGATCCACCTCTTTCACCATGTCCCTCAGCTCCGTTTCTGGAAAGTTCCATTTACAGAAAGTTAGCATCAAAAAATTGAACTGATTATAGGCTTTCTGATGACCGTGATAGATAGACCGAAAGACGGATAGACGGACACATGGACGGAAAGACGTGATGATTTCATAACCAAGCACGTCCACAATACCACCACAGTACTGCAGCCGCGCAATCTGTATAGGCTAAGCAAAACCGCGCTACGGCGCACTTTCCCGACCATGCTGGCGTTAGCGATAGGGCGACGGTATGAGAGGGCGGTCAACGCTTGCATATAAAAAATCTCAGAACAGCTTCGCGATGGCGGCGCGGTGGCAACGTGGTAGCAGCGCGTCGGTGGTGTCTACATGAGGACTAAGAGTTTCGATTATACCAAAATGAACAAAAAGCTCTATAAAAACGAATACACCGATCACCTTGATAGTACCACAGTGGTGGCACAGCAACATCGGCGGCAAGCCGGCGAAGGCTTTACGGTGCCGTCAACACGAGGGCTAAGTGTTACGAGCCAAAATGGCTACGAAGCTCTAGGAAAACGAAAAAACCAAACATTCGCGTACACTATTTTATTTATATAAGTAGGGATTTCAATTACAAAATTATGTAAATGAATATTTTATAAAGTGGTTTATCCCGGATGCGTTGTACCCTAAACAAATGGATACGCAACGTAACGGGTTGGACATTTCAATTTGCGCGCCGCTATTAATGGGTTTCTCGCATCCATAAGGCCGGTTACAGTGCTCCACCGGCCGTCAGTCAGTCAGTCGGGTTTGACATTTATATGAAAATTTATAAAACGTTACAGTGCTGGACTAACCGTACGCACGCGTATTTTTCCACGCAATGTGTACGAGGATCGTCGGTCGAGCGCGTTCACATGCGTGCCGTCGGCCGACCGACGCGCTATGGAAACAAGGAACGCGTTCAGTGCTGTACACATAAATAAAATATAATATTATAAAATTCTAAACATGCCATGTCTGTACATTGTAGCTATTTAAAAAAAACAACTGGAATACACTATATAAATTATGGAGAATTCTATACAACTTGTTTTTAGATTTTTTGTCTGTTTGTCGGTTTGTCTATTTGTTCGGGATTCACGTAAAAACTACTCAACTGATTTCGATACGGTTTTCACTGATCGACAGCAAATTTTAGGACTTAAAATCGGCGCTACTTTTTATCCTGTGAATCCCGCGGGAATTTTTCTGAGAATGATTTAAAATGGCTAGATTGAAAAAGCAATCCGATTACAATGCGATTTTTCACTGATCGATAGCAAATTGTATATGTAATGAAGTGTGTGATATTTTTTATCCCGGGAATCCTGGGATATGTGTATCATCATCAAAAAAACCTTTCCATCGATGATGCAGGAGCTCGAAATAAGTTTTAATTTGTATTTTAATTTCGCTGATTATTTATCCAAACGTTTGACCGACATCTTGAAGTCATTAAAAAAATTCTTCATTTTCGGGTAATAACGAATATAAAGTAGTAGGTAAATTCCCCTAGGGATGTAGGATTGGGTGTACGTATTATTTACGTCTTCTATTCCTAAACGTTTACGAATATAATAAGCAGCAATTAAACTACTTTCAAACGCGTCCATTTCGTATACAGACTGTTGCAGTCCGGTCAGTTTTTTGGTCAAGAGAGGATTGAACACTGTAACCAGCCGACGGGTAAGCAAACACACTACTTTTAGGATAAGCGAGCAACGACTTTACGGTTGTGTCGCATATAATTACGATTTTTGTAGACTTTACTGCGTTCGACCGCTGTATCTAAAACGCGCGTTTCAGCAATTACTTCCACGCGGAGGAGGTTTTCAATTCGACTGATTTTTTTTGTATGTTTCATTCAAAGATAAAATAAATACGGGCAAAGTCGCCGGCTACATATCATGGCATATCATGGATATGTGGCTTCGGTACTACGATATGGGATAATTATTTGGGGTAACTCTACAGGCATAAACAGAGCGTAGGTATCCGATTTTATGATACTTGTAAGCCTCATTTTAAAGATCTACAAATTTTACCACTGCCATGTATGTATATTTATGAAATATGCTTATTTGTCAAAAACAATTTTACGATTTTTACGACGGCTAAAGACTTTTATCCAAACAATACTAGAAACAGTCAACGACTAGTATTAAATGTGGCTCCAAAAACAACACTCTTTACCAGAAACTGCTATAACATGTGCATTCAGATCTATAATAAAATTCCGATGTACATAAAAGAGTTTAGGATTAATAAATTTAAAATTCAGTTAAAGGAATGGCTCTTAAATAAAATGTTTTACTCGGTGGACGAATTCCTCAATTGTAAACAAATACCTTCCTTGACTTATGAATGTTATTATTATTCTTACTATTATTTTGTGACATTTATCAGTTTTTTTTTTCATATGATTCATTTAACATTATATAATTTAATAAAATTTATTATAAATATTTGTATGCTCCTATGTGAGCAAAATGTGTACACTATAACATATATTCCAACTGTTTAACCATGTTTTGAACAAATAAATTTGATTTGATTTGATTTGATACAGCTTATTATACTTTTTAGGTAGTCTTGATCACGTGTACCTACATAACGGTAATAAATTAAGAGAGATCCGGTAGCGAAAATAATGAAAGCGCACCATTGCCCGGATCGCCCTCAAGTCCATTGATCAAAATGATAAATGAAGTGGAGACCGACCTTTGCGTCGAGAAAATTAAGAAGTATAAAAAATTGCAAAATATTAACATCAAAAATTAAGAACAATAGATGAAAAACAAAACGGACTTCAAACTAAAAATCAAAAATAAATATTTTCTACAACATCTTGAAGTCGGTGCTAGTTAGAATTTTTTTGTTGTTTTTTGTGTATTTGGCACGCGACATCATGATATTGTAGAAAATATTGATTCTATCGCATTCCAGTTTGAAGTCTGTTTTGTTTTTGTAAAAAAATATATTTCCCACTTTCTTGATTGTAGAAATACTTGAATAGTTTTAGAAATAAAATTTTAAGCGCCTGTGGAAACGTATACAAGTTTTGCTTTTTGTGATGTAGGCGCAAGAATGTAGGCGCTCGGCGTTCTTCAATAAGAGATGCCCTCGATTTCGCTGGAATCCACTCATCAGATCCTGACTTGGTGACAAGGGAACCATCTCAGGAGAATACACTTCCGAATAAAGAAAAAAGAATGAAAATCGGTACACAATTGACGGAATAATCGCGTAACATACACAAACAAAAAATAGCCGAATTAAGAACCTGTTCCTTTTGAAAGTCGGCTAGAAACCCACTGCCGTGCTGAAAATAGCCTTTGATATAAAATACTGGCAAAACACTTCTTTTTATTGCTGGAGTACAGCAGACAGGCTGACGACCCAACTGTGATTGAAATTGGTTGACGTCGCCTATAAACATTGGCAATACAAAGGTGCACCAATGTGCTGCCGGACTCGTAGATGGTGCTGGAACTTGTCCTCTAATGCGGGAACACATCTCAAGGTTGTTATGGCGACATGCTTTAGACCAGGGCTGGTAGCCATCCAGACGGGAAATGCCGTACCACCTGGCAAAATTATGTAATTCTAATTTTAAAATACAGCTACGGAATCCCAAAAAGAATCCTTGTTTCATTAATGGCCGGTTCCTATATCTTACCGACCGTTCATTCGCCTTACTATTGGTTAAAATTTGACATAAGCTCCATACAAGTAATGCCAAAATTCAAACGATGGTAAGGGAAATGAATGAATAGTTAGATATAGGAACCGGCTATAAACGATATATTGATATTGTCCTGGAGTCAAATATTGTTATTATTAGTTTTGCCTGATTTCGGTATTCTGTTAATTCCAATGCCCGTGGCATGCCACTCTATGTTTATGAATATCCATAAGCGAAAAGTCGCGAATTAATATTCATAATTTTTGGTAGCTTTTCTATATTAATTTTGGCAAGTCCATTAATTTTTGCTAATGGTAATAACAATTTTTTCTACTATTATTCTGCCGTAACAATATCGAGAAAATATTGTGGATTTAGTAGAATACGAATTTTTAACGCCATCGCAATGGAATCGTACTTTGAATATTTTAGCAACGCCGAGATATTCAAATATGTAGCAGAATTGAGCCCCTGATTATTTTCTCTGCAATTAAGTGTAGATATTTCAGCACTGAAGGACGTGGCGCCGTGGCTTAGTTGGTTAAAGCGCCTGTCTAGTAAACAGGAGATCGCGAGTTCGAATCTCGCCGGGGCCTACAAAGTTGTAACAACTCTTTTTTTTTGTTTAATAGAATAATTTTATTGACTACCAACCCGACTGAAATACTTTTTAACTTTTTTTTACTAAAAACACCGAAGCCGTCTAAGTTTTATACGAGCATAGAAAATGATATCGTTGTATTTAACCGTTCAAATGGCGTAGTAAATTACATTGTTAAAATATTAATTTAAAATGTAAACACAATAGGTAAATAAGACAGTAAATGAGATATTAAGAAAATTTAATAAAGAAGTAAACCAAGTCAACCTCTAGTGCGCGCTCTTGTTTAAAGAGGTTACATCACAGGTTACATTGTATAAATTTTTTATGTTAGTGCAATTTGCCCCGAAAGATTCACATAATTTTATATCGGATAGTTTATCCCATCTCCCGCATGAAAAGTATCTATGCCCATTTTCTATGTATTAAAACTACATAATATGTACACCAAAATGACCAAAAAGACCAAATCGTCCATATCGACCAAATTGACCAAATCGACGAAATCAACCAATTCGACGAAATCGATCAGTTCGATCAAATCGACCAAATCAACAAGTTCGACCAAATCGACCAAAAAACCTATCCTACTTTCTAGGATAACGTTTACATAAATCTGTCCCAAAACTTATCCCATTATCCCAGATGAAAAGTATCCCTTGTCGACAATTGTTTTTAAAATTACATATATACCGATTTGCAGCAAAATCGGTCGAGTACTTTTCCGTAAAAGCATAACAAACTAACAGACAAATATATTTTTATCCCATTTTTCGGCATAATGTATCCTATGTTCATCCCCGGCATCGAATATATATATATATATATATATATATATATATATATATATATATATATATATATATATATATATATATATATATATATATATATACTGAGTTTCAGACAAATCCGTCCAGTAGTTTTTCCGTAAAAACGGAACAGACAGACGGACAGACGGACAGACGGTCAGACAGACAGAGAGACAGTTACTTTCGCTTTTATAATATTAATAGGGATTCTGTTTTTAAAGCGGTCTTCACCAACAGTTAGATTATTTTTCAAGGAAAGTTTATATATATATATTAGCTTCCGCCTGCGGCTTCACTTGCGATACAAAAACCAAATTAAGGCCTCTGTTGCCGCAAAAGGTCGAAAGTGGGGTGCAAACGGTCGAAAGTGTGGTGCAAACGAAACAACTTTTTGTTAGTAATTAATTACTGGTCAATAATTTATCAAAAAAATATATTGTAAATCTTTAGGATATGAGACATTACGCGGTTTTTTAGTAATTTTTAAATACTTACGAGTATATTAAGTTAAAAGAAATCACCAAATCACCTCTAAATGATTGTCATGAAACCATTTTACTTCTTCATTTTTTTATCTAGACATATTTATAAAAGAGAGATAAATAACCTGCTTTTTATTAAATACTACTATATTTTATTCACAATAAAATAATTATGCATCTGAAACACAACCGCGTCTATAGAATCCCCGCTATCCGATATACGAAATACACGAAAAATCCTCAAGGACGTTGGCGTTGCTACACGCCTTAAGTTTTTATGTAAGTGTAACATAGCCATTCACTGCGGTTTGACTTTGGTACTGTTCCTGGGGATATACGAATATTATTGAAATAGTGGCACTCCGCTCGTATTTTATTGGCGCAATTTTGATGTGGTGCTCCCATGGTTAGCTCCACCTTCGTTAGATGGCGTTACGGGTACTATCTTTGAATAAAAATTAAATTAAGGCTCATAAAATGCCCACTTCATGACATACATATCCTGTTTTTTAGAACATGGGGGAGAATGTATTCGCGCTTTATCTCCAGGATTGGGAGGAGGTTACCGGAGGCCATGTGGGACTCCCAACAACCGGTCCTTCTCTGTATCTATAAAACTTACATTAACGCGAGCGAAGCCACGTCCATAAGCTAGTATTCGCGTATTTTTTATACAGCACAATAATTAGATGTTCTGTCGTGTACTCTACATTATTCCATGTGTAAACATTACGCCTCTGCCAAGATATTTACTAATTTTGGCACTACATTATAATTGGTGCAATTTGCCGCTATTTATAAATCTGAATATAGAATAAATATTTCCATGTATTTATAGATTTAGTAAATGACTCTATGAAGTAGTTTTGTAATTCCAAACTCTTTGTCTGTTTGTTCCAAGAACACCCTCGCCTCGCCTCTGTGTTTGAGCGGACTAAGTCTTAGCCAGCCGAACTCACTGAAGCGCAGAGGCTCCGGGATCTATTTCTGACATAGTAAATTTCGGAAACGAACTTTCTGTCATTTACTATGGTCTGGGTATCTTGGATCGGCCCCAGAATGGTCTGTTGTATATTACCCATAACACAAGCGTAACTTGCTTAGCTTGGGAATATACAATGTGTGTGTTTGTCTGCCGATTTATTTATTTATTTACCCAAAAACTTGCCTATGTATAGATCTTTAAATAAAAACTTCTTCTGTTCGTGTGTGTGACTGAACTCCTCCTAAGTCACTGGATCGATTTTTATGATTTTTTGTATATTTAAGCGGATCGCGGGTTGGTTTAGCTTCACAATTGAACCCCGTAGGTGGCGCTTCAATTGGGTTCTAGATTTTTATTTTTCAGGGTAGGAAAACGTCTGCGGGACCCGTGATTTTTATTATACTAATAATAAAAAATCTCTAAAAATATCACATTTTGCGTATTGAGAAACTTGCGAGGGCTGGTGTGCACGGTTGTCTTCTGAGATGGATGCAGTCGTACATTAAAAATAGAAGGCTGTTTATGTAATGGGGTATTGTTCTCAGTTTCTACCTGTGTCCTCTGGTGTGCCACAAGGCTCGCACCTAGGGCCCGTATTATTTAATATCTACATAAATAATAGCATAGCATTCATTTACTTATATTATACGCTGACGACACTAAAATATACAAGGTCATAAAGTCTATCGACGATTGTGTGAAACTTCATACAGATTTATTCAATTTATAAATTTTTTGCAAAAAGAAATCAATTGTTCTTAAATCTTAATAAATACCATGTTGTAACTTATACGCGTAAAACAAATCCTATAACTTATAATTACACCTTAGATAGTACAGTGCTAAAGAGAGTCACAAATATTAGTGACCTTAGTATAATTATGGATTCGAGTTTATCTTTTAATATGCATGTTGACCACATAGTAAACAGCGCTTTCCGAAGATTAGGATTTATCCTTAGAATAAGCAAACCGTTTACAAAATCAATCACTCACAAAATTTTATATTTTTCCTTTGTACGGTCCATTCTAGATTTCTGTAGAAACGGTGTGGAATCCATGCCATGTTATTCTGTACATGTAAATAGAATAGAGAAAGTTCAGAAAAAATCCTTAAATCATTAAACTTCCTTAACCGTATTGATAATGAGTTCTATGGCGCATCTTTGAATAGATAGAAATTATTAAGTCTCTGTAGCAGGTGTAAATTGTTTGATATATTATTTTTATATAATATTCTAAATTCTTTAGTTGACTCTCCTGAACTTTAATCAAAAATTTCTTTTTCTTTTAATGTTCGACTACCCGTGCGCCCCGGTCGTAAACTACCTCTTTTTGCTCCCCTCGTTACAACAAAAACTATACTCGCAATTGCTTCTTTTTTCGTTGCACCAATACATATAATCTCAACTTTATTGACATAGACATATTTAACATATCTTTAAATAGACTCAAAATTAAACTAAATGAAATATTGCAGCAATTAACCTACAAAATGTTTATTTTTTTCAATTTTCTAAATTTGAAGTTGTGTAACGTACATTCTTACTGTTGTTCTGTCTCACTTTTAGCAATTATTTTTATAAAGGACAATTTTTAGGCACTGTTATCTAACAGTTGATGATGATCTCATACGAACAAATTTAAAGTAACTTTTAATTTAAATTGAATTGTATATACATATCTGTTTGATGCCAAAATAAATGAAAATAAATCTCTAGTATGATATGATCGAAAATAGATAAACGTTTTCCTCTCAGTCATATTGATGACTAGTTTTGCCTGAGAAACTGGTCGACTCATAGTTCGATGTGTGCTTCTCATATGCTTTAAACTTAAGTGATCACAGGAATTTTAGCAATTGGCTGCTGTGCCTAATTAAAAGTGGTATATGTTACATTTTCTTACTAAATTTCATCCATATTGACCAAGTAGTTTTTGAGGAAAATGACTGTGACATCCAAACGCAAACTGCGACTTACAAAGGCAGACTATGTCATACAAAGACAGACTGTGACTTATAAAGGCAGAGTGTGACATACAAAGGCAGACTGCGACATACAAAGGCAGACTATATCTTACAAAGACAGACTGCGACATACAAAGGCAGATTGCTACATACAAAGTAATACAGACTGACAAACATGACAACTTCATAAGAGTCCCGTTTTTCCCAAAATGGAAACGAAGCCCTAGAACTTAGGTGTACGTACCTGAAGGTCGCTGACCAAGAGATCTCATAACAACACCCAACTCTGCCATTGTGATTGTACCATCTTCGTCTTTATCGAAAAGCATGAAGGCTTCTTTAAATTCTGAAAAAAGCAAAACAATTCTTTGAGCTTCAAAGATACTTTAAAATGTTTTCAACCTGCCTTTACAACTGTATAATCCTTTAATATTATACATGCGAATCTGAAGTTTATTTGTTTGGTTGTTACGCTTTCATGCCTTAACTACGGAACAGATTCTCACGAAATTTTACATAAACACGTTATCAGGGGTATAGAAAAGGACATAGGTTACCTATCATACATATGGTACATATATCTATACAGATAAATATAACTGAAGTGTCTGTTTGTAATGTCAAAATAACAGCTTTTTACTAAATGCATATGAAAGTATATACGGTACCTAGGTATATCAAAAAATCAATTTTTAAAATTTTTGACAGTCTGTTGGTGTGGATTTTCCGGCTAATCCCTGAAACAGCTGGGCCGATTTTGCTGGGACTTTCACTGGCAGATAGCTGATGTTAAGATAAGATAAGCTAATATATAATATATATGCTACTTTTTTAGGGTTCCGTGAAAAAAAATCCACGCGAACGAAGTCGCGGGCACAGCTAGTCTATACTAATATATATTAAGAGATAAAATTTGTGAATTTGTAGGAAGTAATGTATAGTAAGAAATAGTGTACTTGAACACATCACTTGAACAATTGAACAAATTTTGAAAATTCTTTCACTAATAAAAACCTACATTATTCCTGAGTGACATAGGCTATTGTTGTCGTGATTAATAATATTTTTAATTTTTGTAAACAATATGTAAGCAATGTAATTATGTCACCATTTTTTTAAATAGAGTCTTTTTATCATCCAGAAAAAAGAACCATTTCCGAGGTATAGACGATTACAACCGAAAATATAACGCTTTAATCGCGTTTGGTTGGCACCACAATTATAATTCACTAACAAATACACCGTCATGCCAACGACAATGACAAAGCTGCAATTTTAATGTGTTGCTCCCATGGTTAGTTCCACCTTCGCTAGGTGGCGTTGCGGGTACTATAAATAGGTATTTTGTATTAAAAATTAAGTTTGATATTTCTAAGAATAGTAACTTCGTGAAATACCTTCATATCGTTATTTTTGATAACGCATATCATGAAGTTTTTTTTTATTATCAAATCAAGTGTAATGAAAAATCTATACCAGGAAATACTGTAACGACGCCTTTCCTCGATCGAGCCTTCGAGCCCTACATTAAAAAAACTTATATATAAAAATTAACCGTAGAAATGTATGTACGCGCATAACTTGAAAACGACTTTACCGATTTTGATGATATTTGTTTTGTGTATTTGAATGGGTCCCCGGATGGTTTAGATTCACAACTGGGACCGGTAGGTGGCGCTGAGATCGGGTTCTAGAATCCTTCTAATCACCTGGAGCGATTTTGGTGATTTTGTTTTTGTGTGTTTGAGTGGGTTCCCGGATTGTTTGGACTCGCAATTAGTACCGGTAGGTGGCGCTGAGATCGGGTTCTAGAATCCTCCTAATCACCTGGGCCGATTTTGTTTTTGTGTTATAAAACAAAGTCTTTTAGGAATTCAGAAAATATGGCGGTACGAAGTTCGCCAGGTCCGCTAGTGAACTATAAAAGTAAACATGTTTACCTGCAACTTGTTCTTCTGTAAGGCCATATTCTGACTGAAAAGAAAGAAGAATACAAATTTATTTAAAGTAAGAACTGACTAGAAAGACTAAGGCATCTGTATCTTATTCAAATGACGTGGAATCGAATCCTAGCATCGAGTATGCATAGTTATGCATAGTTATAGCTTTTCGACCTAATAAATGTGCATTTTGTTACAATAGGGATGATTTTAATCGTCTTATAAAATACTGAAGGCACATAGATTTTGTTCCAGTGTTGCAAATTGACTTTATTTCTATAATTAGTGAAATATCGTATAAATTTTTTTTTAACAGTAATTAATATAATAGTTACTTCAACACATATGCTCAAAAATGCATTAACGAAGCCTGTATATATTGTTCGCAAGTTGAAAATTACGCACCATACAACGGAACGTGCGGTAAAATAGGTACTTAGTTGAAAAAATAATAATAATTCCACCTAGGAGTTTCAGACTACGTGAATAAATAAGTTTAATAATCGAACCTCCTTCGAAGCACTTTTGATCAATACATTTGTCTCACTTTAATACTGTAGAGGAAATATTACGAAAGATGTGGTTCTAATTTTCACCACAAGCATGTGACGCCATTTGCAAATACGCGCCATTTTCTTATTGAAACCTTCAAAGATTGTTTCGACTGGTATTTATGTTTTCATTACCTATTATACACTGTTTTCACGCAAATGTGTTAAAAAACATTGTATAACACACGTGCGGTTGTTGGTTTTTACAAACTTGTGACTATTGCCAGGTGGTGGGGTATTTGCCCGACTGGATGGCTACCACCCCTGGTCTAAAGTATGTCGGCATAACAACCTTGTTCTGGCATTAGTGATCTGGTTCCAGTCTCCCTTAAGAGAGCAGCAGCGTATTTGTAGCAGCTTTGGTGTTGCAAATGTCCATAGGCGATGGTAACCGCTTTGCATCAAGTGGGCCGTCTGCCTGTCTGATGAACTCCGGCGATAAAAGAATAAAAAAGACTATTATAAGCCCTCGGCTTCATCTCAGGCTCACTTTCGCCTATTGGTTTGTAAAAATCAACTTGCCGCACTAATAACATAATAGTTACTTATTATGATATAAGTACTATCGAGGGCTTACCATAGTCACAAAGTAAGTGAGAGTACCTATTTTACCTCACGTTCCATTATGTGGTGGGTAATTTTTAACTTTCAAACAATGTATACAGGCTACGTAAATGCATTTTTTGAGCAAATGTGTGGAAAAAATATTTTTACCGTTATATTTTAGATTTATGATGATAACATGATATTCGAACGCCCGCTCTTTTATATTAAAACTAGAATTTTTACTAATTATACTTTTACTATACTCTTAATGCCCTTTGTAAGTAACTGTAAAAGTCAGGTAAATAATAAAAACATGGAAAACATCGTGAATTTAATTATAATATCGCTTTTAAACATTAAGAAGTATGAAATTATTTCTACATAAGTGTAGATAATCTGTATCTAATTCATAGCTCAAGTATAAGATATTGCTACAAATTAGGTACATTCTTTGGAATGTGTCAGCCATAGCGTCTTATTTGAGATATACTCCGATTACGATAACTTAACGTGCTGGGTTACCAACAATCATAAATATTAACACCTAAAGCTAGACTAAAAACATATAAAAACGCTATAATTGCTAGAAAATTCCAACAAAAATTAAGAATAATTTAAATTTTATAATAATCTCTATTTACAACATATTTTATAATACAATGTTAAGTGATGTTAATTTTTAGAATTTGGTAACCCTGTGCGTTCTGTCATCGTGAATGGGGTACAGTAAGAGTACAGACAGTTGTATCTATTCAATAGAATATTCAACTGTGGGCGCGTTCCTCTTGTAGCTCACAGCGTCCAAAGTGCTCCTTCAACAGTTCCACTTAGAGACCACCGCCGCGAAAACGTCACTAATGACGTTATCATTTTCGATCACACAGCGCTCACAACGACCCATGTCAAGAGGTGGGTGGAAGTGGGCGTTAACCACAGAGCATTCATTCTCTCTATCGATACGTTGACAAAGGCGCGATTTTCAAATCAACCAATGACACTTGTGTATTTCGTAGTTAATGACATGACGCTCCATAACCTGTTCCATTTGAGTTTGTGATTGTAACGCCACCAAACAAGTGGAACGGGTAAAATCGCGGTCGTAAGCGTGGTTGTTGTGAGCCACATGTGAAAGATAGCCTGTGTTGTACTGTCAAAGACAATGTTAAACTTACAGATACTTGGCGTATCGCGAAATCGCTGGTCAGTCTTCGCAATCTTCTATATTCTTTGTTGTAAATGTCATCGGTTGCCATAGTTTTGGCCATTTCAAACTTTTAAAATGAACCGGATCTATTACAACACTTTAATCGTCTTTAGATTTTTGGCTGATTTGGTTTAAAAATATGTTTTAAATGATAAAAAGATACTGTCGTTTTAATGTAAAATACATTAGTGATGATATTTATGTTAAAATGAGAGAGGTGTAACTTATAGCGCCCTTATCACGTAGAATTTTGGGTTATTCGGATGAACGTTTTTTTTCACTGGGTGTTTAATTTGTTATATATGGTGAAATTGTGTCATATAGGGTATTTACAGTCTACATGAGATTAAAACAACAGTTTAAAATATTTTTCGACTAAGACGTACGTGCTTTTAATTTCAATAATAACCCCACTAGTCTGAACTCAAAATTTTTGTATTACGTGTGAAGGGGCCACACATTACGTAACGCGTCTATCGGATCCACCCGTCGGACGCGTCCGAACAATATGCACACCAGAACCGTAACACACGCTCCAGATTGTTTTAGGACGTCCGCACGGTCAAGGTCGCATCCGAGACTTACGACTTAGTAATGTGCACACTTCAATGGACTTTCCTTATTCAGCTACGTTGTAAGCCACACCCCTCCGCCGCGTTCGTCAGTCGCTACTTATAATATGAACACACCTTTGGCTAACACTGGGCTATTGTTATTCTACTTCCATGCCAATGCACAGCGTCATACTTAATAAAAAAATTAGAAGCTGGATCCAAAAGGGGCCTTAAACAATCCTGCAGTGTAGGTATATCCTGAAACAACTTTCACAGCCCTGCATTACGCGGCGGAATGTTAAGCGAACTTCAATGCAGGACAGTGAATGAACTATCGCCATAGACAATGATCGCGATAGAGCGCCTACGAAAGTCAAATGCTGTTCAGTGTGCTTATCATTTTAGCTACAATGCTGACAGTCTGTAAGAGATACAAGTAGTGAATGGACACTAGAGGAGTTTTTGGCGGGAACTGAAAGGGGATGTTGTGCTCTGCAGTTTTATTTTCTAAAATGTGTAAAATCACTCTATAATAACAATAACAACTCTCTATAAGAACAATAGTTGTAGGACATTGATAGTTTTTGAGTATTAATTATGTATTTTTGTGAGAAATGTGAACTGTATAGTCAAATGGGGCCTTTCGAGTTTTCACAAGAACTCCGTTATACAGAGTCGATTGTAGCCTACAATACAATTGCGCCTGGCTTAAAGGCCTAGTTGCCAAGCCAAAAACATAAAAAAAATGAATGGACTAGACTGACTAGAGCAATGTAGGACTGCAACACGAACGCTCACATGTGACAGACATGTTGCAACTTCTGCTAATATGAATAGATTATAAGAAAATCTACTAAGCATTATGTCGAAGAACATATGAAGCAATGCTGCCTTCATTCTTGAAGAGATAGAACCAAGAAAATATCTCTTGACGTCATTTTGTTTTAAGTGTATTTTTATTTTATTCCACAAGCTCAGCAGAGAGGCAGACGGCCCACCTGATGGAAAGCGGTTTCCATCGTCTATGGACATTTGCAACACCAAAGGTGCCACAAATGCGCTGCTGCTCTCTTAAGGTGAGATTGGAACCTGGCCACTAATTGCGAAACACAACTCTGTGGCGGCATACTCTAGACCAGGGGTGGTAGCCATCCAGTCGGGCAAAGGTCCTACCTCCTGGCTGTGGGATGCTTTGTCGCCTCTTACGACATGCCGCCCGGCCGCTGTATACTAATATAATCATTTATTATGGATACATTATTATCGGTCTTTCAAAGATGCCAAAGCGTGAAATGAAAGAGGAAATCAGAAAGGATAACCGCGAATTTAAAGTTTATATAAAAACTCAGATTAAAAATCAATGACAATGAGAAACGAGGTTATCATAAGATTGAAAGCTAGGTGACTGACAATTAAAATGATAATATGTCTAAATTAAAAAGTATTTTCGAATGCACCAGGTGTTATAAGACGACGCAAGGTTTTAAATTTTATCAATTACATGTATAGAATAATTTCAACCTATTTGTTAATTACATTATTATTTTTTCTTCTAAGTAATATTCAACAATATTTTAAGTCAAATAACGAGTAAGTACTAATATTTGTATCTCATTTGAATTCTTAAGAGATGTTTTATTCAACTAAGTACAGTCAATGTAAATGTTGTGCATAACATTACAGTTTAAAGTGAAAATAAAGGAAAAATTAAAAAGGAAAATATTCTAAAATTTTGGTCACGTAAAAACCATAAAAGGTTTTGTATATTTAGCCCAAAATTAACGTTGCGTTATTTAAACACTGGCAAAACACAGCACAGTTAAGTACTACAATGTTTACAAAAACAACAAACACTTTTATAATCTACAAAAACACAGGCTCGCTTTTATATTTTTTGTCAATGTCACTGGAATATTCGTTTTTTCCACAAAATTAAAAAGCAAATAAGTGCTTTGTAATTTTATTTGTTATCACATTGGCCATTAAGCACTGTTTGTTTTTAATTAAAAATGTCTCTTTGCTATTTTTGTTTTTCGAACGCGTTTTTTTTTTAATTTGTTATATTTTTATGTTATCAAACTGGCTAGCGAGACGCGCGAAGCGACATTGTCAGCTCAGATTATTAGTGGAACACTTCTATATTTAAATTATATTTTTGCGCGCTATAACAACAAGCGGACCGTTCTACAATGGTCGCAATTTTAAGCGGAAGTTTGAGAAGCCGATTCATTTCTGTCTATCAATTCGGATGAATCAACAAAATTGATCCTAAGTGGACATGTACTTTCAATTCTGTACTTTTCAACCAAGTTGAATTCAATTTGGTTGAGCCAACTAATATCAGTAGGTATAATATTGTGGTGGTATGAATACAGTTAATCTTTAATAAAATTTAATCTTGACCTGTGAGTCCAGTAAGGTCGATTTGATAAAAAACTAATTCTTTTGCGTTGCGCGGACGGGAAGTAACACAAATTTCCTAGGCCATAAAAATAGATATATTATTATATCATATATAATAAATTATCTAATCACATATAATATACCAAATGCCTTATTTTTATATTTATGTATGTACATGTCTTGTATCATCAGATCACTTGTTATTAGTATAGTAACATTTAATTTTTATATGAATGTTTAATTAGAGCCAAATAAAACATTTTTTAACGTTAAACTAGAGTAATATATTAAAATATTAAGCAGAACTAAACCTTTATTTACATTATAAATAACGAATGTCACTTTCATACTACAGTGACAAAAAATACATGCAATTTTTTTATTATATTGTAATGTATTCCTTAGGAATAAATTTTCATATACCTCACAGGCCCCCGGGATGGAAATTTTATGTGGAGTGAAATTATACAAGCTTTAACTAAAAGAGTTAATTTTTTTTATTGTATAATTAAAAAAAAATGTGAAATAAGAGAATATCTATCAGTGTAAGATACTGTGATTTGAAATTGGAAGATCTTGTAAGCGCCCTTATTATTATACAATTTCAAATTTTAATGCAATGTAATAAGATCTGAAATAACATCCATCAGTGTAAGGTACGGTGTTCCAAAATTAAAAGAAATTGCAACCGCTCTTATTCGGCCGTAGCATTGCATATATTCAAAGACTTCTGTCAAGCTACTTTAGGAGTAAGTAAACACCAGATGCACGTCGGAGCTGACACATAATTTTTTTTATAAAAAGAATGATCTACGGAATATTTTTAAAAAAGCAATTTATAAAAGAGAAACATCACAAAATGGGGTCATTGTAGAACAAATCAATGTTTTCTGTCGTCTTGGCAAGACGGCGGACACCATCAGGAACGTGTCGCGTTTTAGTGGGAAAGTTATGGACTCATTATCAACCTTCACGCAATTTGGTTACCACAAATTATGACTTACCATTCGGAACCTTATGGTGTAGTCAATAGAAAACATTTTCAATATGATCATGTGTAATATACTATTTTTGTTGAGTTAATAATGACCGGTTTCTATATCTTTTTGAATTTTGACACTGCTTATATGGAGCTTATGCCAAATTTTAACCGGTCGGTAAGATATAGGAACCGGCTACAAAACATTAGTTTTGTATTCTATAAGTTCTTCGCTCTTTGGTTAAAATATAAAACATTCCTTTTTTGTTGTTTATATGAAATTCATGTGGGATGTTATTATTAAAATATAAAATAGATAATTAGTGGACATAAATTGTCACATTAGATTAAGATCTAATAATACTCTAACGTATCGTTAGAGTATTATTAGATCATACATATCGTGCGTCTTCAACCAATCGCAGTCCACTACCGGAGAGAGAGATCTGACGTATGTAAATATATAATACCTAAATATGATAACGTATATGCGACAAGGCTCGAAGAATACATGACACCAAACATCGTAAATGATCTACCAGGGGACCTGCAATCAATTTACAAAAATAACCACATATCGACCAAATATAATCTGAAAAGATTCTATACTGATTCCTAAAGCGGAGCATCAGGCTCACTCTCATGTGCAGACCTAGGACTAAATCAGAACCATATACAGAATGATGATAACTCCACTTATTATTATCAAATCAGAAGTAAACACTTGAATAATGACAACAATTCCTTGCCTCTGCTCCTATTCTATATTATAATATTATAAAGAGGAAAGCTTTCTAATTTTGTATGTTTGTAACAAATAAACTCAAATACGAATGGACAGATTGCAAAAATTCTTTCACCATTAGAATGCTACATTACCTTTGAGTAACATAGGCTATATTTATTACTAGAACACGTTGAAACGTCTGATAACTATTTGATAAAGTATATAATGAAATTGTGATAAGTACAGCTATATTTTTCGTTAGTGCAATTTAGGGAGCCCTTGACTTTATCGTATTCCCTTTTTCCTCGGGAGCTGCGGAGGCGTTATCTGTCACTATTAAATAATCAGTTGCGCCTGGTAGAATAAATTAGCATTCTTTCAGTTACGCACTTTTACTGAAATATACGATGGGCTGTAAAGTAATTTTATTGAATAAAATCAAGATTAAGAGAAGTTTGATGTGTACTATAATTATACTTTGCCTCAAACTTATTTTAAAATGAAAAAGCCCTCAACCCCGTATTAACTCCAAGAACGCTTTGAATTCCTCTCTTCCTCTCACAATTTACGACCTTCTACTAATCTTAGATTTAATACACCCAAACATTATTCATCTTTTTTCAATAATTCTTTTACTGTACAGGCTATTCGACTGTGGAATGCGTTACTTGTTACTGTTGGACAAGCTAAATCACTAGCAATATTTAAGAAAATGACAATAAAGCGCTCTACATGCAACATAGTGATGTTTGATCATTTTACACATATTTATATATATGTATATATTTATGTATGTAATATCAATAGGTGTATTTATATATGTCTATTAACTAAAATTCTTACTTATATAATATTTTACATACTTATATATTTATAAATGAATAAAATATATGTAAGTAACTGCTTATCGTCTAATATTTATGTATACCACCTTTGACAAATATAATCTGTTTTATTCCTTCAACGGGTTGTCTGGAAGAGATCGCTTCTTAGCGATAAGACCTCCCATTGTGCATATTTAGAATATTTTTAGGCTATAAGTTTTTCTGTGTTTTCTGTAATGGTGTACAATAAAGTGTTATCTATCTATCTATCTAAGCCTTATGCATACATATCCCTTGCACGGAAATAAAGAGTAAAGCAATGTGGCATTGCCGGATATCCATTCAAACATCCCTGAAGTTCTTTCTGATGAGCTCTCGCTATATTCGATTTTGTAGACAGAAACTTTATTTCTTTTGTGGCCAGTATTAATAAAACGTATTAATATTGGTCACTTGCTAATATATACATTCAGCATTTAAAACCTCTTAGTTGGTTGCGACCACAGAGTACATTAATATAATAGGAGAGTTGCGACCATAGATAATGCTAGATTGGTTGCGAGAGTAAAATAGATTAAAAATAATCATTTTGTCTAATTTTATATATTTGGATTTATTTTATGTTGTTTAAGCCCGTTACAGTTGCCGTGATTTCTTAAAGTGGGTACAATTATGGGTCCAACAGCGACAATCTCTATGTGCACGTTTAATCACTATGTCTTCTATCACCGTTATCACCCAATTGTAAAGAAAGCTGTACTTGTATATATACATTATTTGAAGACTTCTGTACATTCGTGTATTCGGCGAGTTTGTGGTTCGTGTTTGCTCAACGGTCTTACTATGCCCTACGTGTACAATATAATAATGCGTTCAGGGCGTTGTTTCGGCTCCTGAGTTTCTGCAGTGCATCTGGGATGTTTGTGGCTGCACGCATGGATGGCTTTCACGCCATCTGGCGAAAGAAAACAGCCACCCTGCTTAGCAGAGTACGCGGGAGCAGCATAAGCAATCTGAATGTAATAGTTAATAAACACGATAGTCTTCTAATATTTTTGCACTCTTGCAGAGGACCAGATCGTTCTTCATCAGCCAATCTCAATCCACTGCTGGGCGTAGGCCTCCCCAAGTACGCGCCACAGATCCCGGTCTCCCATCTTCCTCATCCAGCCCCTGCCGGCGATCTTACGCAGATCGTCAGTCCACCGGGCTGGCGGGCGTCCTACACTACGTTTGCCGAGACATGGTCTCCACTCCAGGACTCGTTTGCTTCATCGGCCGTCGGTCTTGCGACAGACGTGACCAGCCCACTGCCACTTCAAGTTGCTAATTTTGCGAGCTATGTCGATTACCTTCGTTCTCTTACGGATGTCCTCATTTCTGATTTTATTCATAAGAGAAACACCTAACATAGCTCGCTCCATAGCCCGTTTAGTGACTTTGAATTTGTAGACCAGTCCCACTGTGTCCAAGTCTCGGCACCGTATGTCATGATGGGTAGGACGCACTGCTCGAAGACTTTCGTCTTCAAGCATTGCGGAATGGTCGACAAGAAGACCTGTCGAAACTTACCGAATGCGGCCCAGCCTAAGTGGATCCTCCTATTAGCTTCCCTCTCGAAACCGTGTCTGCCTACCTGGATCTTTTATCCAAGGTAGACATATTCCTGCACAACCTCAAGAGGGGAACTATCGACGTTTACCGGCCTCGGCATAATATGTTCGTTGAACATGACTTTCGTCTTGTCCAGATTCATGCCGAGACCGACCCGTCGGGAGGATTCATTCGGGCTGTTCAGTATGTCGGCAAGTTCTTCCAACGTCTCAGTGAAGACGACAATATCGTCAGCGAAACGGAGGTGGGAGATGCGCTCACCGTTGATGTTGATGCCCCGTTCATTCCATTCCAGAGTTTTAAAGACATCCTCCATCGCGTTGGTGAACAGTTTCGGGGATATGATATCACCCTGTCTCACCCCGCAACGTAGAGGTATAGGCTTCACCCTCCGGTTCTGGATCTGTACGGTCATCGTTGCGGCGTCATACAGATATCTCAACACCTCGATATATCGCCAATCGATACGGCATCTCTGCAGAGACTCCAGAACAGCCCAAGTTTCGATAGAGTCGAAGGCTTTCTCGTAGTCCACAAATGCCATACACAGCGGCTGATTATACTCCTCGGTCTTCTGTATAATCTGCCGAATAGTATGGATGTGGTCTACGGTACTGTAGCCTTTTCGAAACTCTGCCTGTTCCGGTGGTTGGAACTCGTCAAGTCTTCTGGCGAGACGATTCGTGACGACCCTCAAAAACAACTTGTAGACGTAGCTCAAAAGTGAGATTGGCCTATAGTTCTTCAAGAGGCTCTTGTCACCCTTCTTGAAGAACAAAACCACCACACTCTCGGTCCACGCCTTTGGCACAGTGCCCCGGAGGATAACGGTATTAAAGAGCTCCGCTAAAGCCTTCAGGATTGGGATCCCTTCTGCTTAATAACGTCCAAATCGTTATTTACTGTAAATTACTAACAAATATATTTAAACTCTATTAACTATAATATTTGGATCTGGTTATCTGTACATTTAAATAAATGTTAATAATAATAAGCCCGCAGGGGGGCTTTGCGGCGAAGCCTCAGGTGAGTAGTGACACCTTGGATCTGACTACGGGGGCCAAGGCAAGGCCCCCGCCTACGTGCTTGCCTTAGCCAGCCAGCACGGAGTGGAGATCGCTAGAACTAAGGCTCAAGCTCCAGGGGTGGAAATGATAAATCGCATAACGTCGGAAGTAGCTTCGGTGAACCTGCAGCCCACCTATCTACACCCCTTAGCCACTCACACCCATGTTGTCCCTGTCTTCTATGGCATTTTTAAGGGCCCATGCTGGGAGTGGCGCGTCACCGTCTGCCCATTTTTCCATGTTCCTCGAACATTGAGACGGGCAGATACCATAGTCCCCATATAACAGTTCACCCCAATAGCCCGGTAGTTATTTTTCTCATTTCCCACAATAGTCCTACACTGGCCGGGCTTGTCTCTGGGTGCATTATTATATGGTGTAGACAGGGATAATCGCCGGTCAGTGTCACGCTACATTTACATTAAATATATCAAGGGGCCTCTACGTGTTGGTCTTCCCATGGCCCCCCCCACGCAAGCCCTCCAAAAGTCCGGGCCATTTTTATGGCCCGTGATCTCTAGAGACGTACAATATAATCATAAAATATACATGTATAAATATATATATCTCATACATTTTGCAAATATTTTTATAACACTTTTGTGGCAATACTTAACGCCATTTATAGCCCATTCAACTCGCAATAAACTCAAATAATCCTACAAAAATTATAGCGCTTTTTATACACGAATCCTTTTATGGTTATCCGCGTTTAATGTGGACGTATATATACATTAATATAAAGTAGTAATTTCTTAGGGTTCCGTTACTTTGGGATATAACCCAAAGTAACGGAACCCTATAAACCACATTTTATCAATTTTTAAGCGCAGTTTTTATTAGAGTGAAAACAAAATTGAGATAGACAGATTATTGATACATACATTATCTCTTATAATAATATCAATTGTTGCTATGCAGTCAATGACTGCCACCTTATCTATGTAAGATATTATAATATTTTTCATTTTGTACTTGTAGCGGCACGATTTACCAAAGGAGGGTACACACCGGTCAAGCCGAGTATGCAATCAGTACTCTCGCGCCGGTGTGTGCACGCAATATCAAAATTTACTATGACGAACGCTCAATTGTCTACGGCCAACCACCAATATTCGAAAATTCACTACGGAGCAAACCTCAGATCACAGAAACTAAAGGGAGCAAACCGTACCTTTGTACGCGCTATAACTATTTATTAAATTATTGTAAAACATCAACATATATCAAGCAAAAGGTGCTTCATTGGAGACTTCCTACGTTTCAGTACTCATACGATAATCATTATTGTATAGCTACAAAATCATTGATCGGGGTAGGTTATTGTGCCAAAAATAATGTGCTTTACCTACATATGAAAAGAAAAAAGCACTCCATAAACGTCCCACTGCTGGGTTCGAGCCTCCCGTTATTGGGGCACGGACAATGTACCCGCCACCCTTGTCGAAGGCGGCTTAGTAGGTTTGTCACATCGGTTATCTCGATATGCAGATTTCATCACGATGTTTTCCTTCACCGTTGTTAGCACGTGGTAATTGTAACAATATGCACATTAGGTCGAAAAACTACCTAAGAGATTAGAACCAGTGCCCTTTCAATTTGGGACGCGTGCGCAAGCTATTACGCTACCATGACTTACTAGGTACCTACCTAGGTGAAGCAACATAATATGTAGTAAGTCAAATATACCTATTTTGCACGAAAAATGATATGAAAGTTGCTAGTGCCTACGTGCTTGATACAAGTATCTTATTGCAGCCATGTAGTCTAAATTCATCATCATCATCCGAGCGTTAAATCCTGGTTGCGTTCGGAGCGACCACTTCGACGCCCAGGGTCCGGTATCCTACTTTTTCTTCTCCACTTCGCGCGATCTTCGGCTTGCCTTGTATTGGGACCATTGGTACACATATCATCCCTCACAACGTCAAGCCAGCGTGGAGGCGGCACGACTATACATTTGTTCCCCACGTAACTAGCCAGTTTCCGTAAAACGTGGCCGTACCAGCGTAAGCGACTCTCCTGCAGTTGTCTGCTATGTCACGGACGTGAAGGCTGCCGCGGATGCGGGAGTTCCTGACGCGATCCTTTCGCCTGACTCCACACATCCATATGTAGTCTAAATTATCAATCAAAAACATGACAAAGAAATGTCTCTTTCTGCCAAAATTGTAGTTACTCGAATCCACCACATGTGTTGTGTAAATAAAGTTGCGATATTAAAGAGACCACCATATGGCTGTGTCATACAACTTTTTTGGTCGTTAAATAACACATCTCGGAAGCTTTTGTAAAAGTTTGAAAAATTGATTATTAAACGGCATATAAAAGAATTGTTTGGTTGTAATTTTTTGACTTCTATATAGATCGTAGAATATATTTTAGTATATTTATCGACTTCTTTTTAGAAAAATAAGTACCAGTACTCATTTTTCTTGTTATTTAATTCGTTGCAATAGTAGGTAAAAAAATTATTAAACAATTGAACAAAATTTTCTAACAAAAAAAACCGACTTGAAGAGTAAGTAAAAAGCAAAAAATAATGTTTTCTACAACATTTGAAGTCGGTTACATGTGACCGACTTCAAATGTTGTAGAAAACATCAAAATTTTATTTTGCAATATTTTGTTTCTTTAACAACGTATATAGTAATTTTTATCATTTACTTTTGGCACCGATTCCAAGATGTAGAAAAGTCTTTTTTTGCTCTTGAAGTTGGTTTCTTTTTTGTTAGAAAATGTTTATTTTACAATTTTCAGTTGTATATATGATATCCTTAATAAGGTAACTTAGGTACCTACTTGTTTTAGAATTGTCATAAACCTAACAATCTTTCAATACGTTTTCTATTTAATTTTCAGGATGTTTCTGCTATATCTTCGGAAACCAAGGACTAATAGCAATGAAATTTATATAGAACCATTCTAAAGCTATACTGAATCCAACGCAAAAAGAGTAAGTTATGGCTGAAAAAGCGCAAAAAATTCGCATTTCTGGCTGATTTTTAATCATTTTCTGTTATATCTTCGGAACGCAAAGTCTGATAGCAATAACATTTATATGGAACCATTTCAACGCTTTGCTGAATCTAACGCAAAAAATCATCAAAATTGGTTCAGAAACAAAAAAATTACAAACGTCAATCACTACAACGTTTTCTACTGTATTTTAAGGAATTTCTGCTATGTCTTCGGAACTCAAAGTCTAATGAGACCAAGAAATGTTTATGAGACTATACTGAATCGAACGCAGAAAGATCAAAATCGGTTTAGAAACAAAAAAGTTATGGCTAAACATACATAAAAATGAAATAGTTACACAACAAATTAACAGCCTCCTTCTTTATAAGTTGGTTACAAAAGGAGACGGTTACGCTTTGATACGTTGTTGGGTCTAGATTGTAAAAAGATGAGAGTGATTTTAAGATTTCTCTTTATTATATTGATATTTTTTATAATTCTAGTGGGTTTAGTTATTTTAAATGAATTAATCGTGTGCTGTAAGTGTTTTCATATTATTGACTATTGAAATTAATTCACATAAATCGATTATGGTAACCGATAACTTATTATTTATGTGACCTGATTTTTAAGATTTCTTGTCTTCCAGGTGAGGTTTTCCATTTAATAATAGAACATGTTTCAAGCCCTAGAAATTTCAATTCATTTCATCTTTTGGCATAAAATTCCCCGTCTCCTTTGAATATTAATTTATTATAATCAAAAAATTAATTATTAACGGTCTTAGAGTAATTTTGTAAGCCTCTTTAAGAACCATAAAGAAGCCTTCAAAGTTACTATGACTCAATATGAATAACACCGATAACTATATGAAACGAAATTAAATTAAGAGAAGAACTGGAAATGTTTCAAAAAGATATCGAGCCGGAGGCCGTTACCAAAAGTGACATTAAAAACAAAACCCTATTTTTAAAATGGTGGCACTGAAAATAAAATATAAAATCGTTATTACAAACTATTTTTTATAAAATATAACCTCACCTGACGAAAGAACATACAATTAAAAAACTATTAAAACGAGAACAAGACATTGGTCGCTCATAAAATATATTGAGATTATGTCCCATCTTGTTAAAGCGATATGACGGATACAAATTGTTTAAATTTTTGTGTTCAAATTTTATTTAGATGACGTACCTATTGAATGTATTTTATAATTGGGTAGTAAAATGCGTCAAGTAATAAAAATCTAAAATTTTGTTTTGATTTCTAGCTTTCCACATATTTTACATTTGTTGAAAGCTGTGTAACATTTATTTTATTTTAATTTGAACATAAACCCTCTTCTTTTCGTATAGTATTTTAGTTTTCGCAATTTCGCAAATATTACTATATATAACTATAATTGAAACTACGTTATAAAAGTGGCGTTTCGGTCACTTTTAAATAGCCGTGATCACGAAAGACAAAGTTGTCAAGTATTATTTCGTCTACCCTCAACTTGTTCATTTTAATTTGGTTATTATTACTACTATGGGAGCCTAAATCTAATTTACCAAATCAAATAAAATACCGCGCTTAAAACCGTTAACTACCTTAGTTATAATTATTCCTTTCATTTTAGAATTCTATAAACTAATAACTATAACAGACCCCTTATAATCTCATCCCTCCGTTTATCCATAAACGGTAAGACCCTTTATTTATAGGCTTCTTTAAGAACCTTAAAGAAGCCTACAAACCTACCCTAACTCACTATGAATAAGACCGTTAGTCTATATACATTATGATAATTCTTCTCAAAGACTTCAGTCTTATGCTAAAATTTGGAAGGTGTCTTTTATATGTCCCTATATAAAGTATAGACAAAATTTGAAAGAAATACATATTAAGGGTGGCACATCATGGATTTAAATAAGGATTAAAAATAATTAAATGCGTTTTCTGCAGATTTATGTGTATTGTTAAGTTATAGGTATATAGTATCTTTAAACAATGTAATAACAGTTTTTTATTCAAGTAGTACATAAACGATTTCGATACCTAAACGATTGCATTCCGAAAGAAAAAAGTATCTTTCTCTCTATATTTTCAACTATAAGGTGTAAATTTCTATAATAATTCACTGTAATAAAACTTCAAAATCACTTTTAGTATTAATTAGGTTTTTAGATTTGCCATTATATATTTTGTCTGCAACGTGGCTAATCGGCCTTTTTGAAATGGAATTTTATATTTGGCATATAGCTTAGATCGCTTTAATTTATATAGGACAAAATCATAATATCTATGCTCATTCAAAATGTGGTTGTTGACAAAGATACTTCCACGTGATCACATTGATTTACCTACATGGTAGCGTAAAATATGTTATTATAAATATTATTTTTTATTAATGTTTTATAATAAATACAACCTACACTTTAAAGAAAATTTTAAACACTGATATATCTTATAAAATATAATGATAATACGAAACATTTCTAACCATAGATATTTACGATTTTGTTTGTTGTTTTATTAGGCTCAAAAATAAATATCTTTTATTTTATGGTTGTGCTGTGGCTTCATCTGCACTAGTGTTATTCTGTATATATTATTATAGCATAATTCTTATTCATATTAAGTTATAGTAAGGTTGTAGGCTTCTTTAAGAACCTTAGAGAAGCCTACGAACTTCTCGAACTCAATTTTTTTTATTGCTGAAGCACAGCAGTCAGGCTGACGGCCCAACTGTGGTGGAAAGTGGTTACCGTCGCCTATGGACATTAGTAATACCAGAGGTGCTGCCAATGTGCTGCCGGCCATGAAGAAGAAACTGGAACCTGGCCTCTGATGCTGGAACATAACTCAAAGTTGTACATACTCTAGACTAGGGATGGTAGCCATCCAGTCGGTCAAATGCCCTTTTTTTTACAAGGGGAAATCCATTTGCGGGACCCCTACCGGGGGGAGACTTCTGCGGGGGACTGTGGGACTCGCCGGCCAGAAAAGTCGAAATACCCATTAAAACCCCTTGGTGCCACCTAACGCCATGTGCCGGGGCCATGGAATGTGCGTAAAATTTTCTTCTGCGACCCGGCTGATGCGGGCCCGTCCCGTCGGGCAGGCCTCTTCTAACTCAGGACTGAGAGGGGCGCGCGCGGGTCACCGACGCGCCCCTTGCTCGGCAGCTTTGGATGCGGGTGACGACCTTATAGGCTCCCTGACCGTCACCCGCGCTGCGGGGTTTAATGCCACCTGCCACCTTACCTTATATGAATACGACCGCTGGGATGTGGATATTATTTAAAGCAGTAAAAATTAACGTCGTTAACGCATAGCCACATTAGTGAATATACATACGTTATCTTTCAATATTTAAGGTCATTATCAATCTCGCATCTCAAATAACGCCTTAAACCTATCGCCATATCTGCGTGAAACGGCCTAAATCTTTAACATTGGCATTGAGAAATGTATTAAACCGTGTCCTCCGCGCTTGTTATGCCCCACAACTAAACATAAGGCATCGCATGAATGCAATTTGACCGGGCGCGCAGCACGATTTTTTTAAATATACGCATAAAATATTGTAAAGTAAGTCGTAACGTGACTCTACCATAATTTTTGTCGCCAACGGTAGGTACGTAGTCATACAATCCAGGGCGGAGCACATGCCTTGCCCTGCAACCCCCCCGCCCTTTGACCTCATTAAAATCGCCTATAGAGACTGGATGAAGAAAGCAGAATCCTCTACTACACATCCGTTTGTTTACAAGAGACAATTTGTATAAATAACACATTGCATAGATTTTGTCTTACATTTACTTGCTTCTGAAATATGATGATATATTTGTCAATATAGAGAAATATAGTGTAAAATTACGTTACCAAATTAATAGTGACGATCAGCTCGTACTGTTGATGCTTGTGCCCCTTCTTCTTCTTTCCTTGGGGGGTCTTGACTGCCGCTGCTGCTGCCGCTTGCTTCGGTGGCGCGGTCTTCGCTGCGCCTTTCTGGGCTGATGGTTTAACGGGAGTCTTCGGGCCGCCTTTTGTTGATGCACCTAGGCAGTATTGTAGTTAGACCAGAAGGAGTATATTTCACGAAAGTACTTATTGACGATATTGAGTCACTTTTTGTTAGTGTATACATAGCAGTAGGTATATTATAACAGCATTATTCGAAAATTTGTACTCTTTGTACTACCATTTTCTTGAATATATATTTATTATTATTTTTATTTTTTTATTGCATGACTTCTGCAGACGGCCCATCTGATGGAAAGTGGTTATTATCGCCTCTCTAAAGGGCGAGATAAACCCGCTCACTAATGCTGGAACACTACTGAAGGTTGTTATGGAGGCATACTCTAGGCCATTTAGACGGGCAAATGCTCTACAATATTATAATGATAATTACTTACATGAAATTTTGAATTGTGCTTTTGTAAGAGTTTCCCACCACTTGCTCAAACAGATATTACAGAATAATGTAGAGGCATTTTGAAATATTGGTATTGATAAATACAAATGAATTTTATTAAAATTAATTTGTCAATTTTAGAGTAAAGCTGAGATCAAAATTAAACTATGCAATAAATCTTGTTCCTCTTTATTATTAAGGGGAAACTATTATTACATTATTGGCACAAATAATTGTCATTCTGTGAATTTTTTCATGATATTAAGTAGTATTTATATTTTTTTAATTTTAAATATAAATGAAAAGAATATTAAGATTTCTTAATATTTAAAATATATTGCCAAGGTGCCAATAACGGTAGAGTTTACCTTATATTGTAATTTATTTTCTGAAAGAGATATCTTACCTTTCTGACACGGAGCTGTTGCTTTTTGTCCGGCAGCATTTTTCTGGTTAACGTGTCCACCACCGTCTGCTGGTTTGTTTCTCGCCTGTCAAAAAAGTATAATATCAGTATGTAGCAATATCCCCAGGGACATGGGCTGGTCGAGGCCAAGTCTGGCTGATGGCAATATTAAATTCTGCAGATATTTCTTTAAAAAAAAGCTTGTCACAATTCCGTGGTCACTTCACTTAGATCGATAGTGAGTAATTACATAAATAGTGGGGCAAGTGCCGTGAAATCCATAAAATATGGAGGTTTCCGAACAGTTGTCAAACGTACATTACTTTCATAATTTGACTACGGAACCATAAGAATAGTATTTGTTGGAAAATCTCAAATACTACAAAAACATATAATTGCAACTAATTTTCGTTAAACTAATTTTTCAATTTTTTTAGGTATTTTAACTCTACAGTGCAACAGTTCGAAGAGGTACGACGATAAAATGTTTACGACTTTGAAAGCTATTGACTTACGGTCGATTCCTATAGCTTACTGTACCAACGGTTGAATTTCGATACTATTTATATGGAGCTTATGACAAATTTTAACCGATAGTCAGGCAAATGAACGATCGGTAAAATATAGGAACCGGTTATTAATAAAATAATCACATTAAAGAGCATCGATATGATTTTTAACCGAATACAGACGTTGAAACACAAAATCAACTCTTAATTACATGTATGGTGGGAAATCCTATTTTTTTAAACGCTTACTACACTATTGTTTAGCGCTGTATAGACATATATAGATAGACAGGCGGACGAGCATGAAGTAAAGGTAAGCCTTCTACTTTAAACAAAAATGGTTACGAAATCTAAAAAATTAAGGTTAGTAAACAATTATTGTTATCTTAATACATTTTTTTTACTAACTAAAAAGCTAAGCACTTATATAGACGGCAACGTCGACACGTTGCCGCTGCCGCGCTGCTACGCTGTGTATTACTATCGCTCAAACTGCGAAAGTGCGCCGGCGGTATCTTGTACACACGCGGTAAAACTACTTGTACTAGATTAAATTTAGCTAGTACTTCATGAAATAATAAAGCTATTAAAATGTATATAACTACAGTTAATATTCTAACGGGCGATTTTTCAATCACCAAATAAAAGTTATTCATAGAATAAAGTACAATATGGAAAAATTAAAAATGTCAGTTGCTTGACTAAAACAGTTGAATGGTTTCACTTTTGAATTCACTCGGGTTATTATTTATGCGACTGATAAATTTTATCTGATGATTGAGAAATCGGCCCTAAGAAAACTGTTTAGTTTCAAAAAACAAAGTGTCTGATTTTTTATGAAAATTATTTGTTCTTAACTAAGATCATCACGAAGTTTATCATAGTATATATCGAGCCATTAGCGCCATTTTATCGCAAGCGACATTTGGACTCAACTATATTTTTGGTTGCAAAATGTATTTTGTTTTAAGATTTTCAGTTTTAGCTAGATAAGTCCCTACTAAATCAAAAACTGAAAGTTTAAAATAACTTTTGCAACCAATAATATACTTTTATCCGTGCAGGAACGGAGTAAGAATATAATTTCCTGCGGCCCGGAGGCCTGTCGTAACAGGCGACTAAACAACCCACAGCCAGGTGGTAGGGTATTTGCTCGACTGGATGGCGACCACCCCTGTTCTAGAGTATGCCGCCATTACAACCTTATGTTGTGTTCCGGCATCAGTGACCAGGTTCCAGTCTCCTTTAAGAGAGCAGCAGCGCATTTGTAGCACCTTCGGTGTTGCAAATGTCCATAGGTGACGGTAACCACTTTCCATCAAGTAGGCCGTCTGCCTGTCTGCTGAACTCCTACAATAAAAAAATAAAACTTAGGTCCAAATGTCGCTTACGATAAAATGGCGCTAATAGCTCGATAAACAAATCCAGCAATGCAATTCACTCAAATGTAATATTTCATTTCAAATAGCGTTTAGTATACGTCGTGCTCAAAAAATTGGTGCAGACAGTACGTAATATGAGAACTCTATGTACACTTGACATACGAGCTTCCTGGCAACAGCTGAAAGGAAGTGTCTTTCAAGTAGCTGTGTCAATTTACATATTCTCTTTAACATTTCTAAATGATTGTAAGTTATTTTAATGTCAATGCTTGGGTTAAGGCCAACCATAAAGGTATGTGATCTAAGAGGCCAGCTTTACTCTTGGTTATGTGACAATTCAATAAATTAAATAAATAGATAACACTTTATTTCTGACCAAAATAAATAATTTCAAAACTGCATATTTGCTATACTGTCTTAGCATAGGCGGTCGTATCGCTGTAAGCGATCTCTTCTAGGTACTCTTACTTGGCGATGTAGGTAAAAAAATAATAGATAAATACATTTAAAAAAATACTGATGATGTTATATAAATTCGAAATTATCAGTCAAACTAAATTCCGGTGAATAATATTTTTCAAAATTATAAATTAAAATTGAATCTACTTCTGAAACTACGTGTTACAAAATATTTTAAATTAGCAAAATTAAAATGTCGCAATATACAATAACTGCAAATATTATTATATAAGACATTACTCATATAAAAATAAATGTATTATATTTTTTTCAATCTAACAAGTTACACAATGAAACTTCCACGAAATCTATATCCTTGTTTATTTTGGTTCAAAAGAACTTGTAACTTGTATGTACAAAAATAAATCTAAACTACCTGCAACTTTAGTATTCGTGCTTTCTATCTCGTTACAAATTTCAACTTATTGTTCAACAACTTATAAATGTTCTCATAGTTTAAGTGAATTGTAAAAATTCTTTTATGAGAAATAAAGTTCTTTAACCCGAAACTAATGCAAAAAGGATAAGGAGAAGAAGCAGAAACAAACTCCCCATTAGACCACCACACTAAGGTTAATATTGGCACTGTTAATTAGGTAATGTTTAGGATTTCTAAGCGAAACAGAAAATAGGGCAACGGGCGTTGAAATCAATTGATAAAATCTAGGAGGCTCCGAGGTTTACTTTCTTCTAAATGAAAAGCCATTCACACATATAAATGTTAAGATTTCATATAAAATTAAACAGAATGGTAATGATGAGGGTACGAAAAATCCAGCTAACTCCATATTTAATTTTCACGCTCTCAAACAAACTAATGGGGCGGAACCGAAATTTATTGAAGCCATTTCTTTTGACGAATGACGCGAACCTGAATCGTTCTCGATAGCTACGGATTGTAAAATTAACATGTATTTTTAGTTTCAGCTAGCACAGATTTCTATCATAATGGAACGATGTAGAAATCTGGGCTCTCACAGGTTTCTAAATCGTTCTGTTGTCTATAATCTTGGTCGGTAATTTTCAGACTGTATCATCATCGTCCTCAGCCAATCGCAGTCCACTGTTAGACGTAGGCCTCCCCAAGTTTGCGCAACATATTCCAATTCTCCACTATCCTCATCCCTACCGGCGACCTTGCGCAGATCGTCGGTCCATCGGACTGGAGGGCGCCTTACACTACGTATACCGAGACGCGGTCTCTACTCTAGAATTCGTTTGCTCCATCAGCCATCGGTCCTGCGACATACATGACCGGCCCATTGCTACTTCAACTTACTAATTTTATGAGCTATGTCGGTTACTTTGGTTCTCTTACGAATATCCGCATTTTGAATTTTATTCATAAGAAATATTCCGAGCATAGCTTGTTCCATAGCTCGTTAAGCGACTTGGAATTTATGGACCAATCCGGGTGCCAGTGTTCACGCCTCAGCCTCGTAAGACAGAACAGGGAGGACGCAATGCTCGAAGACTCGTCGTCGAGCACTGTAGGATTGTCGACGAGAAGACTTAACGAAGCTGACCGAATGCTGCCCAGCCCAACTGAATCCTTCTATTAGCTTCCCCCTTAACGTTGTATCGGCCTGCCTGTATTTTCAACTTATGCATAAATTAATTATATTAACATATTGTGTATTCCGCGTTGAACATTGTACCTCCCGGTTACATGATATACGCTTTTCATACAAAATTAGCTATTGAGTAGTTAAAGATATGACGTTATATGTTGCTATGCTCGTACGAAATCTAGGAGACTTCGGCGTTTTATAAGACCATAAAAATGGTCTCAGTAGCTTTGACTGTCCACTACTAGATCTAACTATTATTGTTAATCTATCTCTATATATATATAATGAAAATGGCCTTCCTTTGAGGCTCAATCACGCCTAAACCACTGATCGTATCGACATGAAACTACCACCATTCGATGGGAAATTTTTCCTAGATGGTTTATGGCTATTTATTTTTCGAATTCTGACGTTCCTTCATTTTTTTTATTGCTGTTTTACTTTCATGAACATTTATCCCGCTAATATAAACAAAAGACAAGCGTTTTCTCCTGATTCTTTTGTTTTCATGGATTTCAACGGAGTTTACTAAACGGATTATGTTCTTTTACATTCAGCTAAGAATCTACTTACAAACTTCCACGCATCCACCCACCAACTCCCACGCACCCCTGCACACCCACTCTCATTTTTGATAAAAATAAAATGCCGTATCTATGATCGAGTACCACTTGAGAACGGCTGGACCGATTGGGTTAATTTTTTTGTTGTCTTCAGAATTGTCAGGAGAAGGTTTATATGTAAGAAAATTTTAAAAAGTCTGCTAAAACGTTAAAAATTTCGATGATAATCGAAGTATTCCAATTTCTATAGTTACTCATCACGAAATCTCGGGAACTATAGGACTTAGAAATGTGAAACTTGGTAGGAATATTACTTTCGTTGTGTAGAAGTCAACTAAAAACGGATTTTAAGAAATTCATCCCAAAGGGGATTGCGGGGGCGTTAACAATGAACAATTCCCGTTTTTAAACTATAGCTCCTATAAATTCTAAATTTGGTAGGAATCTTCTGTAAGAGATGTAGAAATAGTCTATGAACGAATTTTACGGTAGCTCACCCCACAGGGGTTGCGGGGTGGTTTAACAATGAAAATTTTTATTTTTAAGCCGTAGCTCCTACAGACTCCAAATTTAGCTAGAGTCGTCTATATGTGATGCAGAAATGATTTAAGAGCGGATTTTACAACAGCCCACCGCCGAAAAAGATTGCGGTAGTGGGTGTTAAAATGTGAAATTTCTATTTCCAAACTGTAACCTCTATAGACTCTAAATTTGGTAGTTAATTTATAAAAAAAAAGTTTATTAATATATTAACACATAATATTTAATCTTCATCTTCATCTTATGGATTGCAAGAATTGGTAACTCTTCAACTACGAATTCGTTCGAGAAAGTGATTTGATCGAAGAATATTGTAAATTTTGAGTCGGATAGAAATTGATCATTGATAGTTGGGCAGTGACAAACAAAATCCGCAGCATCTGAGATCGTCACAATCTATATTAATGATCAATTTTTTTTATATAAATTCAAAATGGATGCGATTAAATTGAGAAGAAAAAAATAATTTAAATGACGGTAGAACTTTGCTTAGACATTACTTGATTTTTGTTTATTCTTAAACAATGACGAAGTAGAGCATTATCAACTGCAAACAGATAATTATATGAACGCATTCCCGTTAAAATAAAAATGTAGTAATTTCTTCCTCCATAAGTTTGAAAACCATATATTTCTTCTACATAACCACGAAAACTGAATCGATAAATGTAAATTTACGTAATGTGTCTATCGTTATATATTTAATTATTTTTATACCTGTTATTTCTTCTATAAAAGTATCCGTCATTTGGATGAATAATAATAAATGAGTCCCTGATTATTATAATTTGTCGATGAAGCAATTGACGAAAATATTGTCAACGACAACGATATAAATAATGAAGAAATTAGAGAAAATAATATCAATGACAACGATGATATTAATAATGAAGATAATAATGATATTGATAATAATAATAATAATAAGCCCCCTAATACAACCACACGTCCTGATTGAAAACCTAATCACGTGGGAGGCGGACACACGAATGAGAAATTAGTGGCGTGGCTAACGTGGCTCTGAAACCCATCAAAAATGGAGCTACGATCTAAACGTAAACGTATAGGACCGCTGCCCGGGGGCGATCGCCGGGACACACCTGGAGCTGACGCTGGGTGTTTCAGCATGCGAATTGTCAGCGGTGAGGAGTTGAACAGGCGGGCTCCCACCGACAAAGATGCTACAGCCGAAATCCGTGACGATGGTGATAGTTTAACAGTCAGAACAAACACTCCAATAGAACCATATAGCCCAAGTACTGTATCGTACACACCCTCCAGATCATCTTCACCTTCCGTATCATCGTCACCCCAAACACTCTCTTTTAACCCAGATCCACCCATACCAGTCTTGAATGTTGCACGGGAAGCAAGTTCCTTCTTACCCGTGTCCACCAAGGCTGGGAAATCACGAGTACGCATGAAATGGAGCAAAGATGTGAATACATTTATCATGCGTACTTATTTTCACATAACCAAATTAGAGACCGACATGACCACATATAGGCAACAATTACATCAACTTTTTTCCCAACAATATCCGGAAGGAACCGCTTCAGAACAAAGAATATTAATAATTAAAAAAAGGTTAAATAAATCTATGTCATTCGCCTGGCAAACTAATCCGTTTCATAATTCGATGAGATAGAGTGAATATGTACATTACATGCTGATGAAGAAGAAATAACGTTTACTAATACTTAGTTATACGTTTATAATGTTCGTTGCAACGATAAACATGAAGTTAATAAATAAACAAAAAAAATTGAATGGTTACTAGGTTCATTGTTTTTTGCTATTAAAAAAAAATAAGCAAATAAACATTTAGACCATTCATCTGTCATCAACGCTACTATCAACATCAACGCTACTATCAACATCAACTTCATGAATTTTCAACGGCCACCATTTTTCCGGCAAGGGCGTCGTTATGAGTGTCTTTTTATAATTTTTAATTAAATTTAAAATCTTTTTTGTTTATAAATTATTGTTTTTTTTTCAGATTCACTGGGTACGTTCAGGAGCTTTTCGGGTACCGTGAATTACTCTTTAACGACAATTTTTCATTTGGTATCCGTGATCGTTCTGGGGATCATGTTATAATAATTTCGATAATCAGGTAAAAAAAAAAGGTTGTGGTTAAACGTACTCTCTGCTCACCGTATTGGTCCGCAGTGGTTATACGTTTAACCATTTCCATTAAAACATTTTATGATATTTCTTTTTCAAATATCATATCGCGTTACAGATGCCATCTGGAACTTAATATAATAATATATTTTTTTTACTTTCTGAAGGTGCTGATGGTTCGCGTGGTCTGCCAGTATGGGCGGAGCTTTGATGTCGGTCAAAATTACTCGCCGTTTGAATTTCGACTATTTAGTTTCAACTTCGTTATGTTAACGTGTATGTTTTACGTCCCGGCAAACTCAATTTACGAGCGACGAGAAGTCGAATGAGATGGAGGAAGATTAATACTCATTTCTCCATGAATCGGACCATTTCTATTGACTAATTTCTCCATTTATTCTTTGTTTTGTTGTTCATCAACATTTATTTTTATTATAATAATAATATCAATAAATTTTATTTTAAGTGAATTAGACTCTTCTTTGAAAAATATTTTAAATTTCAGAAAAAAAAATTAACAAAAAAAGCAAAAAATGAATAAAAAAAATAAAAAATAACAAAAAAAAGCAAAAAAAAATTATGAAAATAAAATAAAAAATAACAAAAAAAGCAAATAAATAAAAAAATGATGTATAAAATTTAATTTATTTCCTTTGAAAATTCGCCCAGCGAAGCGGGCGGGGACGGCTAGTTGTTACATATAATTTTGAAATTTGTGCTGAGACTTTGAAAATAAACTGCACAACAACTCTTCAATTTCTCGCTAAACCCTCAAAACACGTTCAAAAACATCTTGCATCTATATATTCCAAATTCCACATCGCGTGTCCGCGTGACAGGCTATCGACGTTGTAGACGTGTTAATCTGGTCTATTCATCGTACCGTTTAATTTGTGATGTCGTAAACTTCACGTGCGTCTTCACAGAGACACCAAGGTGCGAAACGAACTATAATTTCGGTAAACGTTATACATTTCATGTGCGATGTGACATTGTAAAGGCGTTCATAAAAAGAACATAAAAATTATAGTAATAATTTAACGATTTTGAATTTGTGTCTTTACAATTTAATGAAACGGTTATAATATTATATCGTTGCAAATAAAAGTATTGAATTGTAAAAATCAGTAAGTTATAAAAAAGTTCATTTTTTGGAAATAAAATCTATTTATATAGCATACAGAGACCGACAGGTACATGCGACTTTAAAAATTATTCTTATGATCATTAAATAATCCAAGTCCTATTATAATAAAAGAAATCCGCAGAGAAACACACATACTGTATAATTATATCCCCAAATTAAGCAAGTTACGCTTGTGCTATGGGTAATATACAACGGACCACTCTGAGGCCAATCCCAGACACCCAGACCATAGTAAATAACGGAGAAAATACGTTTCCGAAATTTACTATACCAGGAATCGAACCCGGAGCTTCTGCTTTGCAGTGAGGTAAGCCGGCAAAGGCTTAGAGTTTAAACATTCAGTGCGCGTTAAATCGCTGTAAATCAACATCAAAGTGGCAAGGGTCCATGACTTTGATAAGTTCTTTAATTTATGCACAAATTTGAATTGTACGGCACGTACAATTCAAATTTATGCATAAATCTTTTCTCGGATATTAGTTTTTAAAAGTCAAATAATGAAAACAAAGTTATATGTTTGTACGGGATAGTTAAAATGTTTGAGATTAATTGAATCTGAATTATGGACAAAAAATATTTGAGATAAATAGAATGTTAATTATGGACAATTTGACAATAGAAAAACAGCTTATAATAATTTTTAGAAAAGAATTGTGGATGTTGCTAAGGAGTCGACGCGCGAGGCGACGAGAAAGGGAATGACCCTTCCGGTTTTCCTCCGGCAAACAGAACTAGACAGTGCCGGAAGACGTCTAACAACCTCCGGTCATCATAGACGTACGGCTGTGACGACTCTCGGGTATAATTTAGCCATCACCTGCATCAGGACAGCTGTCACTGGAGAGTATTTTAACACGCGTGTCATTCTTATTTAGATAGAAGCAAGTATAGGCATATACAGAGGCTGGCCCGTTATAAACTGAGGCGTTCAAATGCCAGATTCGCTGCGTAGGGTACAGCTAACGCCATTGGTGTAAATGAATTACGGGATGATTTTAGTGAGTATCCGCCAATCGCTATGAGCCTAACTCTGTTTCACTATTCAATTAAAATGATTATTCATTATTCACGACGACGAAGACCTCGAAGAAAAGCAAAACAATGGCAGTTCGATGCTACCACGACACTCTTCACAGTGAGTGGAATAAAGAATTATCTTTAAAAGACAAAGTGCATTGGTTGTGATAAAAAGACATATGCTTATGTTTTAATATACATTAGGAACAATGCAAGTCTTAAAGCCGTGGTAGCTTAGTGGTACTCGCATCCCAAACTCAAGCGGCTCTCCCGGCCCGAAATGCATGTACCACTTCGACAGTTTTCTAATCAAATGCGCAATTATCACAATCATCGTGATGAAACCTGCACGTCGAAATACGCGAAACCCGTTAAGCTGTCTTGGACAAGCGTGGCGGGTATGGTGTCTAGTCCCCTTAGAAACGAAGACCCGAGCCCAGCAGTGGGACAACTATTGGCTAATAATAATAAATAAAAATATATATATCCTAAAACTGTACTTTTAATTATTTTTATCATTCACTAAAATATTAAAAATTCTAATAAAATTATCTTCAAAATAAAAAATATCCTCGAATTTTAAGTGTTATAAATTTTCTTGAAAGACGCTTTGCGAACGTTATGACATTCATGTTTTTAGTATCAATAAATGTCAGGGAATAAAATAAAGTAATATAATAAACGTCCAAAGTAGGTATCGTGGAACCAGAAGGAAATAGTCGGGATTATTACATGCAAATAAAACAGCAGGGTTTGTTATTTTCTTTAGCTTTACTAACTAGCAAATGAGGTTTTTGCGGAAACTTGGGTGACGGGTAAGCTTTCGCTGCGCAGCTTTTTTTAAATCAGGTAAGTGCTTCGCCGTCCGCATACAATGAAAATAAGCCCACACCTCAAAAATCACTCAAAGAATATTATTCAAACCAATATTTTTTAAAGATTGTTTCAAACTCTACCACCATAATTAAAAAAAGAATCCAACTTCATAGTTAGGTATATTAGGGAGGCGGGGAGAAATTTACGTATTATATTTTTTTATTAAAAAAAACCTTATTGCACGTCTGATTGATTATTCAAGATCGAACTTATTTATAACACTGTTTAAAAAATCAACCCTCTGCTACATGTATGATAAATTTTTATTTGTTTCGCGGTTTTACTAAACCAAATAGTAAGGTTCCATATAGACTCTTCCTGACTTTAATCGTTCTAGTAGTCCCAGTCCAGCTGCGCAAATTCAAATTCTAGCAACTGACATTGTTTTTTAAATGCATATGCATTTTTTCGATACGATACTTTTGAGTACTTTTCGGTACTTTCCGAAACTTTTCAATATTTTGATACTTTTCGTGACTTTCCGAAATTTTCAATACTTACTTGGCATTTGCTGATGTAGATCAATACCTACAAGTCTACCTATGTTTTGGCAAGCACAATTGCTTGCCGAAACATAGGTATAAAGATCGTATCAAAATATAATATCGGTCCCAATAAGCTTAATAAATATTTTCAAAACGGCATATCGTTGGAGTTCTTGACATTTCTTTTGCTGTGATGTAATTTTTTTGGAATGCACTTGCAAACGAAAACAACTATAACATAAGATAGACAGATGGACATGACTAGAGTTCCGTATTTGTCAAAGGAGCTACGGAAGCCTAAAAAGCGATATCACTGCCTATTGTATTAAAAAATGTTGCTACTTTATCATTTGTAATGAACAAGATTTTGACTAACATTAATATGTTATTTGTCACTATAAAGTCATTATATTCATTATCATAGACAATTTGCAACAGAAACATACCTCTGTTGTTAATGAGATGAAACTGCAAGATGTTTACATTGGCTATTTGTCTTTAAGGTTCACTAGTCAAATGGTATAAACAGAACTTATGACTTACGTGCGTCCGTCTGTATGTACGAATATGTCATAGCGATAGAACTCAGAGACTATATATCATACTGACTGTACATCTCGTATTACTGATATATCAGATCTTCATCGAAATTGAATAATAAACTAATGCTGTTATTAGACGGATCAACAAAATTGAATAAATTTTGCTGACACGCTGGTTCAATAGCATTGAATGATTCAAGTTTATGTTTATATTGATCACTTTGTTTGATTCGTCCAAATTGAAATACAGAAATTAATTTTCTAATATCGGTATAACACTGATGCTTCTTAACGATTTTTTAAATTGTATCTTTAGATGGGTAGGTATTCCCTTCTAAACTTATAATGTGTCTTTTCCAGTCAAACTTTTAAGCTCTGTTATGAAACATATTTTTATAGTGGTACATGTTCTGGTTTGACCATGATCTCGCCTGATTTATTACAGCGGTTATCTCCACTCGTGTTATAGTCAAAGTCGGAGCACGCTTACCTAGAAGGTGCAAGAATCGGGAAAACCAGACTTCGACAATGAATTTCACTCTTTCGCGGTGTGCATGATGAAGGTGGACAACATGTTTCATACCCAAGTGATTATTTAAAATGATATGGATCGTCTCATGAAACACGGAAAGTTCAGCGGCTATTTCTCTCAAACTTGAGGATTTTCAGTCGCTCTTTTCACTTTTGCAATTTTAACTTTAGTTGAAGACGTTGATGGCCTACCAGGGAGAGGCAAATCTTCCAGAATATCTCAACCACTTTTGAACGCTTTGTACCACTCATAAGCACGTGTTTTTGATAAAGTCAATTCACCGTAAGCCTTCTGCAACATTTTCAGTGTCTCCGAACAAGAAATTCCATTAGCGATGTAAAATCTAAGTCAAACTCTTTGTTCGATGTTTTTGTCCATTATGAAATTCGCAATACACACTAGTATGATCTAAGTAAAAACAGCACTGTATTTAATTTAAATGACCGATAAATGAAAAACAGTCGTGGCAATCTAACAACAACAAAAAATTGAATTTGGAACCATAAACAAATCAACCATTCCCGATACTTTTTTGACAGAATGTACTTTTAAAAAAAAGTCTGAACAAAGGTCTTATTTTGAGATTTTGAGATCTAGGTTTTATTTCTATAGTTGTTTCTGGGTTTACGTAGTGGAATCAGTGTACTTTCATTTTCTGCGGAACACTCCACTCTTTATAATAATATCAACAAAGTAGGCAGCCTTTTTTTTATTTAATGTTCATTTTCTTTATGATGATTCCTCCTTAAAACAGCTGTCAATAAATTTTTGTACCAAGACCTATCTAAATAATGGCTTGTAATATTCTATTGTCATCGAAGAAAAAAAAAGTAAATGTATTTTTGGTAGTACCATTACAAATCCATCTTGTGTCATTTATTAGTGATATAGTAATTTAGTAAAGTGAACTGAAATAAAATTTGTACGTTATATGAAACTAATGATAAGTAGTGGTGCTAACAACGGTAAAGGAACACATCGCGGGCTTATGGGCTGTTATTATATAATTATGAAACTAAATGTTTGTGTTTGTTATACTTTTTGGGCATCCTTTCCCAAAGTGGGCGATAACGCCCCCTTGTGGGCGCTGCAGGCCTAAAGGGGCGGTAAGAGACCCAGAAACCCGTTTCAATAATCATTCTCATTGGCAGGTGTAGCCCGTAAGAGTTAACTTGAGACCTCAGCGCCGTTGTGTACTACCTACTGCGCTTAGGTCTCAAGTTAACTCTTGCGGGCTATAGTAAAAGTCTCATTTAGAATGAATGTTTAATCTCCGCTAATATAGCTCACAATAATCAATTAATTTAATTTGACGTTATAGTGGTTCTTAAGTAGATAAAAAAATGGGGGCGCTAAAAAATAAATCATTCTCATAGTGGGCAGTATACAAAATAAGTTTGGGAACCACTGCTTTAGGGCATCCCCTGTAGCCTTTATTCGTGTATTCGTTATGTATTTCCCGGAATACAAAGAATGTCATGGTTTTCTAAATCAAAGTTCCCGGCCTGTGATTGTGCCAGAACGGGGGCGTTTAAAAAATCAATAACCTTCTTTTACCGTTATGCTGTTATACAGCTTCGGAACGCGCTTCCTGTTGCTATCAGACAAGCAAAATCGCTACCGATATGTAAAACTATGACCAAAAATACTACCTGTCGTTGGAATATGATATTTAAATACATCTATAAACATTTATATATTTTGTAGATGTGTATTTGTATAGTACGTATATAAAGTATATATCTATTTAATACGTATGTATGTATATATGTATCATTTATGTATTTATTATTAAAAAGTAAGTAGTTCGTACTCATGTTAAGTAATACCAACATCGCCATTATCATCCCAATTCATTTCTGGGGTTGTCCGGAAGTGATCGCTTTATAGCGCTAAGACCGCTCTTTGTACATAACTAGATATAATTTTAATCTTGTACTGTTCAAACCAAACATTATTATGATTACCTCTTATAAGTAGGCCTTTTAATCTTTAAGTTCATTTTTGTATCGGTGTATAATAAAGTGTTATATATCTATCTCTCTTATTGCAGATTTAAAATATTTATATTGATACTGAATATTTATATTTTTTTTGGAATTATATTATATATTCGAAATCTCAGGAAAGCCTATCTGTAACTCTTTGCCAACTGAAATTATAAATGTACCCACAAGAAAATTCACTGTAGTATTAAAAAAAAGTGGCTGATCAAAGAGTGTTTATATACTGTAGATGAATTTCTCAAAAAAAGGACTTGTTATTATTATCTATATGGGAAAGCTTAGTGATTTATTTGTTTTTTTTTTCTTTTGACATAATTTGTTTATTTATTGCCAAACAAAGCTTATTTGACATGTTTCTGAATTGGAATATTTATGTAAATTTAATTTTAGTATTTAAGTCATTTTGTATATCACTGTGTACTGTGCATCTACAATTGTATAACACCTGTATAAAGTACATTCTTGCAAATAAAGATATTGATTGATTGCCTTCATTAGCATATTACCAGCAATAATGTTTCTCTCTTGAAATCAACACTAATTATGTCATAATTCACTTTGATTAAGGTAATGGAAAGCAATTTGTGTAAAACTTAGTGTGCTAGCGACTGCTCCCAGGGAAGTGATTTCTCTTTCTAAGGGGACCCATCCACTATCCTGCATGGCAGTCCGTCTAGCCGTCCACCACGTAATGCAGGATTGTAAATGTTATTGCAGCCTGCATTGCGTCCGGCAACACCACTCAGTGTGCCTCTTGAGTCCCGAAAGCTCCACCCACCGCTGGACTGCCCTGCAGTATAGTGAATGGGGCTCTTAAGATGACTACTCCGCTGCCATAGACGCTCTGCTAGAGTGACGTTGACAACATATCACTCTTGACAATGACATTTCGATGATGCACCTTAATTATATTTTTTGCTATAAAAAATGTTTTGTTGTCCTGCTTATACTCCATCCAGAGGTTGTCTAAAAGACATCACCGTTGGCGATACGACCGCCAGTTGTATTTGAGTATTTATTATGTTCTGGTCTATGTAGAAGTTTTGTACAATATATTCTATTCTAAAAATGTAAGTAATTATTAAAAAATATAAAATGAATACAGGCATATTTCATATGTCGGACCACATCTTATCCCTCTTTTACATTACGCCCACTTCCACGACAGCAAGCAGGAAAGTGGCGCGGGAAGTGTGCAACGCGATTACCTATACCTTGTTCCGTTGCCATTTTCCTCTTACTGCCCTTGTAGTGGACTTAACGTAAACGAGGCATAAACTGTGGATAGGAAACATAATTATCCTAAAACTACCTACATTTCATACAAATTATCAATAATTGTGAATTGCTGATGTTTTTTATCTGTGAATGTTTGCCAATCGTAATTTCGTAGTGTGTTCGATGAAATTTTTACAACCGCGGTTCCGTGTTTAAAATCTGAATATTATTGATGACAGCGCTTCTTGAAGAAAAATAATGTGTTTATTGCAACAATGAGAGTTAAGTGGTTTGCAAACAGCAGAGACGTGATTTATTTTTATAGACTTAGAAATAAAGAAAGAAACACTAACTAATTACAAATCATATTGAAAAAAAAAACAAGTTTTGAGAACATGTACGCTGCATTTTCAACAATTGAGATAGAATTTAAGTTTAATTTACTTCAAAGGGTAGTTCTTTTTTTTAAATTATAGCTTACGTATCTAGTAGAGATACCACGAACATTCGGCTTCTCTCGGTATTCGGCCACTATTTCAACCATTCAGTATTCGGCTTGGAATATTCGTGGCATATTATCAATAATTTGCAGTTGAAATATATAGGTACATTTTTGAGTAATATGTAAGCTTTTTTCACGATTCGGTATTCGGTGTTCGCGCGAATACTACACAATATTCGGCCGAATACCGAACAGATGCCGAATATTCGTGGAATCTCTAATATCTGGCCAATGTTAAGTAGAAGTGTAAGAAAAGAAAATTATTTATAGACTAGCTGATGCCCGCGACTTCGTCCGCGTGGTTCGGTTTTTTAACTATACCACGGGAACTCTTTAATTTTTCAGGATCAAAAGTATGCTATATGTTGACCAGGGATATAAGCCACCACCATACAAAATTTCATTTAAATCGATCCCGTCGTTTCGAAGATTAGCCGGTACAAACAGACAGTCAAACAGAGAAACATAAAATTAAAAAAAAATCTAAATTACTTCTTTTTCACTTCTTACATCCCCCTGACTCGGTTATTAGCATTTTTTTTCATTGTACAGAAATTCGACCTCTACAGTTTTATTATATGTATAGATTTTAATTGAAACCGGTTTTTAAAGTGATCGCCTTCGCAGATTCGTATTACGAATATGTCATGTATCAAAATAAAATTAAAGGTTTCGTTTCGCCATTTCACGCAGATGTGGCGATGGATGTAATGCGCATTCTTAGATGCGCCGTTGTTAATGACGTTAAATATTGACAAATATCGTATGTATGTATAGACACTTTTTATATTGAATAGGTTCGCTTGTGACTGACATTGCGCCTGATGTCAGGTGGAAATCCAGTCGAAAGTGGAGCACGGTTACCTAGAATATACTTAGTTCACGCGAAACTTGAAAACACCTAGATTGTATTTTTGAGGAAAAACAGACAACGGTAAACAGTTCCACTCTTCTGCGGTACGTATGATAAAAGTGGAAGCATAGCGTCTCGTCCGCTTTGTTTGTATTTCCACCACATATCGGTGGCGTGAGCTCGTACGTCTGCTTGTCCGATGGTAAAATGGTGAGGGAGGAATTAATTCATGCTATTCCGTGGCACACTCGCCGAAGTGTATCCTATAGAATACCATCAAACTAGCTAGTTTGCGTCGACGATTTAAGCTAACTACACTACACTAATGCTATGCGTTAACGACGTTATTTTTAATGCTTTAAATAAGGCGCATTCGGCCACAGCCTATATCTTTAACACAAACGCAGATGAAGCCCCAGCTTCAATACAAGATTCTGTGTATTTTCTGCCCGTTTCTTAAGTCGTGACATTACAATAAAACGCAGTTTTATTGTGTGTACTAGTCGCAGCTTAAGAAAATACTATCGTGATATTGTAATGAAAATAATCCAAAAATCTTTCACCAAATGTCGCTTAAAACAAATAACTTTCACTCCTCGATATATTTCACAACATTAATTATTAAATTGGTTTTTTAATTAATTGAATATAAATGATATATCCGAGAAACAAATCTAAAATTACACTGAAATATTTAAAAAAAAATATAGTAATCATTCCCGGGCCATCCAAAAATATTTACAATTGTAAATAAAGCGATACGACAGTATAAAACCCAATGTATTCATAAAACCGGAAACGTTTAGGTATTCTCCATATTATATATGTGTACATAAAAATAAATTGTGCCAGAATAATCAAAGATTTGATTTAACAAAAGTATATAAAAAAAAGAAAACTATTTGTATGTATATTGGATCCTATCGGCAACTAATTTTGTGTAACCCAGTAGGTGTGGACATATTTACAATAAATTCTAACATTATTTACAAATAAAATAACAGGTAACACCGCCGTCCAAGGACGGACGCCGCGTAGTCAATCAGTGAACCTCGCGTGGTCAACGGGGGAACGTCGTGTGATCCACGAATTGTCGAGTAGTCTGTCATTGGTACTCCAGAAACAGGTTGTCATAGAGTGGTTAACTTGCTGTCACCATATGGACAACTGCACGCAAGGCAATCTAGTGCTGGTCGGATGATGCGTGCCTGTAAGAAGGTATAACCTTAAAAGACGTTCGTGGAGTGGTCAAGGCTGGTAAACTTCTTTTATTTTATTGCATGAGTTCAGCAGACAGGTAGACGGCCCATTTGATGGAAAGCGGTTACCATCGCCTATGGATATTTGCAACACCAAAGGCGACACAAATGCGCTGCTGCTCTCTTAAGAGAGATTGGAACCTGGCCAGTAATGCTGGAACAGAACTCGAGGCTGTTATGCCCTACCACCTGGCTGTGGGTTGTTTTGGCGCCTCTTACTACAGGTCGCCCGGTCGCAGGAAATTGTATTCTTTCTCCGTTCCTGTACGGAAAGCAGGATGCTTTGCCAAATTGTAAAGGAATAAAAAGATACACATTCTGTTTAGCACGTACAGTGCGTCCTACCCATCATGACGTTATTTCGTCATCATATTATTTAAATTATTTGGTTGTCTGATTGATGACCTGTGGTGCCGAGACCTGGACACTGACAGTTGAACTGGTTCACAAATTATAAGTAACTCAGCGTGGTATGGAGCGATCTATTTTTGGTGTGTCTCTTACGGATAAAATCAGAAACGAGGATATCTAATCTCTAAGGAGAACTAATAAAGAAAAAAGTGACAGTGGGCCGGTCACATATGTCGCAGAACCCACAACCGTTGGACTAAAGTTCTCAGTGTAGACCGCGTCTCGACAATTGTAGTATAGCCCGGTGGATCGAAGACCTGCGCAAGGTTGTCGGTGATGGCTGAATAAGGAAAACGGAATATCGGGATAGGCAATACAAACTGGAGTAGGCTTACATCCAGCAGTGGACAATAGTTGGCTTCTTTTTCGAGGTGAATCCATTTTCGGACACTCCACTGCTCGGGGACATGATAGCGGGGTAGTGTGGGACACGCCGGCTGTTTTTGCCTGGATGCGTACTAAACACCACGGTGTTCCTCCTAACGTCATATGCCAGCGCCGCGATTGCAAGCTCTGGACATCTACGGGTTGGCATCTCCTTGGGCCGAGGGATCAATCAAGAGGGATTCGCTAGAACACCTTCATGGCCTCTTGGTGGCCTGAGTGAGGGTAACGGCTTATGGCCCGTCCAACATCTTACCAACCATTTATTCGCCTACTATCGGTTAAAATTTGACTAATAAGCGCCATACAAGTAATATCAAAATTCAACCGATGATAAGGCAAGTGTATGAATAGTAAGATAAAGAACCGGCCATTATTGGACAACAGTTGGCTAACGAAATTCAGGAGTTAAAACTGAATATATAAAAAAATAATAAAGATCTAAATAAAACAGTGACATGTAAATAATAACTGTAACTTAAGACGGATGAAGCAGCGGTATGTACCTAGTATTAGTCAACTAAATTAAAAAATGTTGTAATATATTTTTTAACGTGACGACAGGTAGCATTTTAATATCACCAAAATAATGACGTTAAGGTCGTAATAGGCACAGACGTCACTCGTCTGTGACGAGATTCAAGTAGGTGTAAGAACCACTTTGTGGGTTGGCTCCATAGCAGGAGGACGAGTGATCCCAGTGATCGGAGGTGGAGTGTTGAGTAACGCTGGTGGTGAGATGCCAGTGCCTAAATGGAGGGTAAGTCGACATTAAAAAATAGGGTATTAGACAGTCCAACCAACTGAGATACTTTTATCATCTTACAAAACGCCGAAGCCGCCTAGATTTTGTACGAGCATAGCAAGTTATGACGTCATATCTTCAACGAATCAAATGCGTATTAATTATTGTTTAAACATATATTTTAAAAGTATACTTAAAGTAAGGTATTTTAATGACCGTTCTTTTAAAATCTGGAATGTCGGTGACACAACCATCCGTGTCGTGAACTTTTTAGCTACCCTAATGTTACGTGTTGGGCAATGGTAAAAACTCTTATCCTCCTATCCTAGGAAATATAATTAAGAATTCAAATGAAAATATTTTCTAAATTTTTTGATATAAAAATTGTAAATATTTTTAATGTTAACCTCATTTTACGAAAGAAAGTCAAGCAGTCCAGGCATAAAGCAATCTCTTCCATTCCACCTTTGAATATACAAAATCTTATTAAAAACTGGCTGATGCCCGCGACTTCGACCGCGTGGTGCGGTTTTTTAACTATCTCACGGGAACTCTTTAATTTTTCGGGATCAAAAGTGTCCTATATGTTGGCCAGGGATATAAGCTACCACCATACAAATTTTCATTTAAATCGGTCTAGTCGTTTCGGAGATTAGCCGGTACAAACAGACAGACAAACAGAGAAACATAAAATTTAAAAAAAATTTAGTTCTATTTCACTTCTTACATCCCCCTGACTCGGTTTTTAGCATTTTTTTTCATTGTACAGAAATTCGACCTCTACAGTTTTATTACATGTATAGACAGTGGTTGGCGTGCAGTTTAATAACAAATAATTAAAATCAATCTTATTCTATTATCTGTATAAAATGTCATTCGTTTTTTAAATTATTTATTATAGAGTAATATTTTTTGTCATTTAAGTATTATATTGTTTTAAAATTTATTGTAAAATGTCTCCACCTATGACACACAACACAATGAATTCTAAAATAAAGTTCTTTTAAGCATAAGGCCGTAGTATTAAACACAATAAGTGTATTACTTTTATTATGTCGGTGTACAGTAAGGAGTATTGTGGTTCTTGTTCTTTAATTATACATATACCTACATACGATCATAATTATATTTGTCATAAGTCATAAGTAATATAGTACAATTAACATAAAATGATATGTAAACGTCATTTCATTACATCACAATTGTCATACATCGAACGCGGAAATGCGGCCAGTATTTTGGGCACGCTTCCCGCCGACAGAGATTTGGAGTCAATTTTTTATTTATAGATTATATGTTATTTTGTAAGTATAGCTTTATTTATAGTATAGTTTAATTTATTTATTATTAGTCCTTAATCTACTTTTAATTTGTTAATTCAAAAGGTAACTGTAAAGAACACTTATAGTTATTAAAAAAATTACATACACAATGTAATTAGATAATATTTAAATTAAAAAAATCCTCCATTGAGTAGAGGGTTTTCTGCTCGATAAGATAGCTTTTTAATATTTTCTTGAAGGAATCGAGACATCCGGATTCTTTTATTTTGAGTGGTAGTCTATTGTACATTAAAAAGCCCATTACATACAACTTCTTGCTCATCTTAATGAGCGAGCATGATATGGCCGAAAGCTTTCTCCTGTTCCTAGTGCAATAAGAATTTGCGCTACCACGCTCATCGTAAGTATTCATGTTCACTCTGATGTATACCGCAACTTGGTAAATGATGATTACTGGCAACAACGTCAGGCTGAAGAAATCCTTAACATAAGGTCTAGCCGATATATCGTACTGTACAAAAATTAAACTATTAAGTGACATTTTATACCCTAAAAGGGTTATGCATAACTAGGATATGCCCGCGACTTCGTCCACGCTTGACTTGAAATTCCTGCGTGATTCCCGAGACACAAAGTACCGCAGCTATCATTTTAGTGAAAACTGCCGGAATAAGCTAATTTTTATGGAGCCGGAGTACTAAAAACCGCTCCTGGGAAAATTGCCGCAGGATTCCCGGGATTAAAAATATGACACATTATATAAAATTTGCTATCGATCAGTAAAACAAACACATTGGAATTCGATTTTTTTGATCTGGCTACTTAAAATGATTCCCAGAAAAATTCCCGCAGGGTTCCCAGGATAAAAAGTAGCGCAGATTTAAGTCTAAGAATTTGCTGTCGATCAGCGAAAACCGTATTGTAATTGGCTCAGTAGTTTTTGTGTGAATCCCGATCAAACAAAAAAACACAAAAATATCTAAAAAAATTATAATATTATATAGATGGTGAAAATAAAAGGAAATTAATTAATAGACCTCATTACAAGTTCACGTCGTACGCCTATAAATCGGCTGTGTGATGCATTGTGTCTATCCAATAGGCATACATTCCAGGCCTGTTTAAACTACGAACGTCCACCTAGGTAGCCAGTTTGGTTCACGAAATCGACGCGCGCGCAGGAAACGGGCTTCGATAGTTCGGAAAAATATTTTTGGTTTTAGAAACGAGTGTCGATATTCCATATAGAAAATGGTACGTTTTTAAATATTTATTTAAGGTAGTTTGTTAGATCCATAAGTAACACAGTCCCTGCAAATTTTGGATTTGTAGTCATAAATAAAGTTAGGGTTCTTTAAGTAAAAAAGACATTAAAAATTTTAATCTATAATTTTATGAAATTCTATACATGCCATGTCTGTACATTGAGAGTTTTTAAAAAAACAACTGGTATAGTCTCTATAAACAATAGAGAACACGATGTATTTTTTTAGATGTTTTGTCTGTTTGTTCCGGAAAAGAAATGCTTGGTCGATTTCAATGCGGTTTCGCTGATCGACAGCAAATTCTTAGACTTAAATCTGCGCTATTTTTTATTCTGGGAATCCAGCGGGAATTTTTCTGAGAATTATATAAAATGGCCAGATTAAAAAAAATATCGAATTCGAATGCCATTTTTCAGTGATCGACAAATTTTATGTTATTAAATGTGTGACAATTTTATCCCGGGAATCCCACGAGAATTTTTCCCGGCAGCGGTCAAAAGTTGTTCGGCTGCATAAAAATTAATTTTATCCGACACAGTTTTCATTAAAACGATAGCTTATATTCTTTTTTAAATGCTGCGGTACTTTGTGCCCCGGGAACGCAGTGGGAATATCAAGCCAAGCGTGGATGAGGTCGCGGGCATATCCTAGTTTCAAATAAATATGTGGGTTAAAGCCAGGGTCTCCAGACTAAGGAACATTTTCTCCAAAAATTTTGGAGTAGCTACAAAATTTTGTTACTGAAATTCAAAGTATTCGAGTAAAGCACTAAAATGTTGCTAATTATGACCACGTTCGAGATGTCTTATTTCTGGGCATAATAAATTCATCAAAGTTCCCGAATGTTCAAAACTCAGTCTGGTTAAGGCCATGGTAGTTTAGTGGTTAGCTGACCTGCATCTGATTCGTATTTTTTTTTTCAGGCAGATGGCCCACCTGATGGAAAGCGGTTTCCATCGCCTATAAAAAATTGTAACACAAAAGGTGCTGCCAATGTGCTGCCGCCCTCTCAAGGGCGACTGGAACCTGGCCACTAATGCCGTGAAAACCGCATTGAAATCCGCCCAGTAGTTTTTACTTTTATTTTTAGGGGATTTGTAGAACGTAAATTCGAAAATGCCGTTGGAATTATCACAAAGTTTATTAGAAATACACAACGTAATTCAAAGTTCTTACAAATATAGCCGAATACAAAAAAACCAAAACGTAGGGCAAAAAATCGTTATCACATAAATCGCGCAAGTTCGTTATTATAATACTCGCTCCGAAAGTGCACTAGATAACGCCTCGTTCGCAGTCAGAACACGACTGGTACATTTTCTGAGACCCTCATCCGTTTGTAAATTAGATATGGCCTCCTGGCAACACCACCCACTGGTTCTTGAAATCGTTAAATGGACAGCTTAATGGCTTCCAAGAATTCGCATGAAGTACCAACAGAGAAAAGAAGGTTTTATGACGTCTTACGGCGGCGTGAACAAAGAGATTAGCGCGAACAATAGATCACTCAAATTCAAAGGGGTAATAAGACACCTGCAAAGGATTAGTATCGGCTTGCAATAATAGCTTCAATGTACAGACAAGTCGTGTTTAGAATTTTATAATATTTTATTATGGATTTAAAAATATAGTAAAACAAATTATTTCTGTATCTCTCTTTTATAAAAATTGAGATATTTTTTTTTACCCTATTTTGATACAAATTGAAGGAGCAAAATAGTTTTCTGTCAATAATTTGGAACTAACTTGGTGAATTTTTTTGTTAATTTAAAATAACTACAGAAAATTAAGAAAAAAATACGTTACGTCTTATATCGTTAAGATTTATGATATTTTTTTGTAAATTATTGATTAGTAAATACCAACGAAAAGATGGTTTTGTTTGCACCCCAATTTTGACCTTTTGCGGGAATAGGAGCCTTAATAGTATTTTTGTCTTTTACAGAGCCGGCGCGATCAGCCCGATGACGAACAAATCGTAAGTAAGTATATTTATGAGTCTTACTTTCAATTTTGCTTTTATTTCTCTTCATTCTAATGATGTAAAAAGGCAACTTAACGCTAAAACACATGTAGGTATATTTTTATTTCTTACTAAAACCCTATCCGTCTTATTAATAAATGTAGACTAAAGCTAGACTAACTATACTCCTAGTATTGTCAGTATTAACCAATTTCAGTATTAATAAACACGAAGTAAAGTTGGAGAAGTTTTTTTTTATTGCAGCAGTTCAGCAGACAGGCAAACGGCTCACTTGATGGAAAGCGGTTACCATTGCCTATGGACATTTGTAACACCAAAGGTGCTACAAATGCGCTGCTGCTCTCTTAAGGGAGACTGGAACCTGGTCACTAAACTAGTATATACTACTAGAATGCTAATTCGACTTTACTCTCTGAGTAAAAATTACTCCAAACTATCGGATAGTTTTAGGATGGATTATGCTTAGACTCTAAGCAGTCATTTTAATTAGTAGGTCTTAAAAATATTTGTTTTCTATGACGTTTTTATAATGTTTAACCCTGCAAATCAGTATGGTGTCCGAAACGAAATACAATATTATAAATAATAATACTAAAAATAGCACGATACCAAATTTTAACTTGCTTTCACTCTCCCTCTTCAACCCAATAGCACCGTTTCATTTTTGGGTTAATTATTAAGGGTTTTATTTAATTTTATGTGATTAAAATATGCGAAATTACGAGTAAGTGAAAAAATAAAAAACCTATCACAAAAGAAAAAAACATTGGAAGACGCTAACGCAGGCGTCAAAGTTTACTTAGAACAATAACTTATTTATAGCTATTGTTCACTTCACTTTCTTAAATGCATCTACCGATATTGCAAATGTAATTTGTCAATTTATGGTATTTTCATTTACCTAGTCGATCTTTTTACTTTTAAAATTATAAATGGTACATAAATTATTCATTACTTTTGGTGTAAGAAAGGTATTGTTACTCTGAGGATACTTCTTGTTTATTAATAACATTGTTACAATGAAGTTAACACTTGGCTATGTACAGAGTAACTGGTCCAGCCTAAAGTGAGAGTCGTCCTAGGAGTAAGAGATTTTTATTAATAAGACGGTATCTATATAGATATAATATATAGAGATAAAATTAGTAATAATCGCCTTCGTTGGTACGGTTATGTCAAATAATTAGGTGGTATCTAGGTGGTGGTTGCCCGTCTAGATGGCTACCACCCCTGGTCTAGAGTATGCCATCATAACAACCTTGAGTTGTGTTGCGCCACTAGTGGCCAGCTTCCACTCTCCCTTCAGAGAGCGGCAGCACATTGTTAGCACCTTTGGTGTTGTAAATGTCCATAGGCGAGGCTACCTGCCGCTTCCTATCAGGTGGGATGTCTGCCTGTCTGCTGAACTCATACAATAAAAAAAAAGAAAAAGCCTATAATATATTCATTCTCAATATTGAAAGTACATCTTCATTCCAACAAAAAAAGTCCAGTACTTCAGTACTTTACCGTGAAATAGTAACAGACAGCCAGAGTCACTTTCGCATTCATAATATTACTAGCTGATACCCCCCCGCTTCGCGTGCCGTAAAATCCGTTCTTAGCTGATCTCTACTTGGCGAAAGGAAGGTCCATGCCAAATTTCAAGTCTATAGGTATTATAGTTCCTGAGATATCGCGATGACTCACTATATACGTAGATTTCAATTATATATATTTAGATTATGGATGTATGGATTCATTTCAAATTGTAAAAGATATGAGATGTAAGCCTTCAGTAGACTACACCATTAGTGCTTCCATCTGAACTTATGCTCTTTTATAACAAATCAAAAACATTTTAAATCTCAACCAAAGAAGCCACTAATGTGTTTGATAAAACTTTTAATGGCCGTAAATAACATGACGGAGTAGTTATAAAATAGTTTCACTATTATTATACTTTTACAGGTTTGTGTTTGTTTTCTATTCTATTTCAAATTACTATGACTTTCCACTTGTCTCCGTTCGCGTATGTTTCAAATAAGCATACTTTTTTTGAGTACATTATTTTATATGCTTATCATGAAAATCGGTCCTATCCAAAAATCGTGAAGAGTGAACAAAGATATACAACGGCATGTTACATTATAAGTCAAAAAATTAGAATATACAGAAAATTACAATTACGTAATTGTCACCTAACATAAATCAATAATATGTTAAATCTGCTGAGAGCGTTTGTACAATGAATTTAAAAATAAGAAAATATTATGGTGGCTAATTCATCAGTAAATTTCGAAAATGCAACTTTTAAATTGTTTGCCTATCCGTCCGCCTGTTAGATAGAGCCTCACGTGAAAACCACTAAACTGATTTAAATGAAACTCCACATGGATCAAGCTTATATCCCGAGTCAATACTTAGGATACTTTTTATCCCGATAAATAATATTGTTTCTATGGTATAGAGGAGGTATCCAAAGGGGTGGCGTACGGTCGTGTTTTTTTGATGCCGACCTGAATATGATGCTCTAACAGACAGACAGACAGATAGACGAACAAAAAATGTATTTTCAGAGTCAGCGGGTACCGCCCTGGAACTTTTTTCTTTTTTAAAAGCTTTGTACAATCTTGAAGTCACTACAGTTCTATTGTATAGGTTTCTAACTACATATAAAAATTAATTTAAAAAGAAAACCCCCAAGTTCCAACTAGAAAAAACCATACAATTAATTATAGCAAAAACATTTTGTTTGACAAACCTCCTTCAAAGCACAACGTTTAAATCAAAACAGTAGTGTTGTATAACAAATTATTGCCATCACGTACTCTTCTGACACCTTATAGCGTCTCTGACAAGCTAACGCGGCAATAAAACGACAGCGTCATTTATGTTCACAATGGGGAATATAGAACGTAAAATAGTGTTGTCAGCTGTATTTACTGCAACAAGTGTATAGATTTTTAAACTACGATTTTAGAGATTCGTCTTTACAAACTATACATCATGATCTATAACATTCACATATTTTCATAGATATGTATTTGTGTGTTATGTATAATATATAAAGTATATATCTATATAACATGGAAAACTTCTGCATAGATATCATACAAGTATTTATTATTAAAATGTAACTAATTGTACTTTAGGTTACGTATCGCCTCTATCGCCATTATCATCTCAATTCGTTCCTGGGGTTGTCTGGAAAAGATCGCTTTTTATCGATAAGACCACCCGTTGTGCATAATTAGATATAGTATTAACCTGTAAGTTCATTTTTGAATTGGTGTACAATAAAGTGTTGTCTATCTATCTATTATTATATTAAGGCTAAACTGATCTAGAAGTATAACATTACAATTTAACAAAATCAATACAATGTACCATAAACATTCAAAAAGATTGTAATAATATAGCAGTGTTTTCATGGTGCTTCAGTGGACAAGTACCTCTTTCACTTTAAATATCTCTCCTTTGTTTTGTCTAATAAATGTATTGTTACTATTATTACAATACGTTGACGGTGGAGAAAATGACCATGAACAACCCAGCACATTCACATTATATTTAGCATAAAATTATGTGGAAACTAGAGTAGCACATATACAATCCATTCCATATAAAATGGGGAGTCCCGTTTCTATGGACTATTATCGCTCTAGGGCGGGCTTCTTTACCATTTTAACCTATTTAGGTTACATACGTACATATAATCAAGCATATTTTCTATAGGGGTAGGCAGAAACGATAGATATCCACTTACTATGATTCTGATATACTTTTTGCTCCATTTAATTTCATTAATCTCTATATATACACGTTTATTTAAAGTGCTTGTAACGTGGCCTTTCTTGAAAATATAATAATTAATAAAATATATAATGGCATATTGATGACAATACTATATATAATATTTTTATTGTTTCTTTTGTATGTTCATGTACGTATATATTTTTATAACTATAATATATGTATAATAATAATTTTATTATTGTAGTAGTATCTATTTCAACTGCACGCCAACGCTATATATGCAATTAGATCTCGTCCATCCAAAGGTTGCCTGGAAGAGATTACTTTTAGCAATAAGGCCGCCTATTGTACTACCTTTTAGTATTTAAGTTTATTGCGTATTTTTCTCTGTAATGTTGGTGTACAATAAAAAGTATTGTATTGTATTCGTTTAGACAATTTAACACTACTTTCAAATGTTAGTCAACCTACAACTATTGACAAGTAAAAATGATTTGTATTTGAAATATTAATAGTTAAGTTACTTGTAATAGTTTTTATGCTTGAAAATTTCCACAAAGTATCCTAAAATAAGGTTTTAATTATATGCATTAACATTTGTGACATAACGATTGTGGATTGTATGAAAAATACCTAAATATGCAAATAAAATAAGATTAATTAATATAAGAATTAGATTAGATTAATTAAGATAAGAACAAATTCATCTTGGCAACACTTGTCTCGTGTGACAGCGACTGTCGTCCCCACCATTGTGTAGTTCAGGCAGCCTCACAATAGCGGAATTAAACCGGAAACACAGCCCAGATATTAAATTGAAGGCTACGAATGGAAGCAAGAAAATCTACGCCATTTTATGTTAGAGTTGATTAATTAATTTAATTTATAATTTTCTTTTTAGATATTTTCGTTTCTTCTTTAGGTATAAAAATATTATATAATATTATTTTCTACATATACTAACATATTTTTATACTATATTATATACTAGCGGCCCCGGCAGACGTGACCTGCTCAGAAAAATAAAAATCTAGGTCCCGATTTCAGCACCACCTACTGAGTTCAACTGTAGATTTAAACCATCGAGAGACCCCCTCAAATAAACCCCAAAAAAATTCGTCAAAATCCTAGAGCCCGATACCAACGCGACCTACCGGGCCCAATTGTGAATCAAACCAATGTCGAATCCATTATCATATAATAAACCATTATCGAATACACATAAAAAAAAATATCAAAATCGGTTCAACCGTTTAGGAGGATTTCAGTCACATACACACGTATAGAAGTATATTATATATATTAAAACACACTGTTATTTTTTTGTTTAAAAATTTCAAAAAGATGTATGATGTGACTGACATAAATGGTGGCATCAAATAAAGGCTGGGCCTTCAAGTATGGCGCCATCTATGTGATGCTTATGTAATTTAGTTGACATCAGACCTCATACTTACTGACCTTTCGATTTAAAAAAAAAATTATAAATTAAAATTTAACCCATCCTGAATCCTATATGAAGTTGGAAATCATCAACAACATCGGTTGAGTAGTTTCGGAGTTCATCACAGTCAAACAGTGTCAAACACTCATTGATACTTGATATCTTTGTCTTACGTTACACGGCTGCGGAACAATAAAAATCAAATAAATTGCCGCGCTTAAAACTGTTAAAAAGTAGTTTTATTATGTATACTAATCGCGAAAACTTAAGAAAATACTATGAAATACGTTTGTCTAAAAAAGGAAAGAAAGAAATATTTAAAGTGTTATGGAGCCTTTTTTTAGTTTATTTAACAATACTCATTGACACTTGACATCTTTGTCTTTCGTGATCACGGCTGCTGAAACGCGGCCGAAACGTCGGACTAATAAAAATCAAATAAATTACCGGGCTTAAAACCGAAGTTAGTTAGTTAGTTTAAAACTTATTTTGATTTCGGATATTGCCTTAAAAAATTACAAAAATAATACGTTTAGATACTAGACATAAAATATGTTAATATAAACTATGTAGGTAAGAGATCGCTCTGGAGGTGAGACCTGAGGTAGCCGGGAAACTCAGATCTCCTGTTAGCACATGGTGGGACCAGCCCATAAAGGGGCGGCCGTCGTCCGTTCGGGTGAATAAGCGAGCGAACTCACAGCCCGGATGAAGAACGCTCGAAGATCGGTCAGGAGTTTTAGTGCGCATCCCTAACTGCGGTGTGGCAATAGCACTTCACACGGGAGGTGCTAGTGCCACCCCGACGTGGCGAATCCCGCATACAGGTCACGACCATTCCCCCTCGCGCGGCCTATGGTCCTCAAATGGATTTTCCATGTATAAAAAAAGGGAACAGATCGCTGCCAGAAAGAAGGAAGCACTCCCAGAAGGCTGGCTGCATTGCCACGCTGTATCTTTCTTTTCGAAGATAGTTAATTTACCTCATATTTTGATCGCTATACAATGAGTTTAATACCTATAACTCTGCTGTTATCTCGAGACGCTTAGTCGAAAAATACCCCCAAAACTGACTGGGATACAGATTTATGATGTCATTAGAATGTCATCATCTTTATTAGTGAGAGTCACGTCATTATGTTGCTAAGATCCCACGATCTTATCTCGGTTTTTATAAAATACTTCATAAGCACGTTCGAACATGAACAGCCGATGAAAAGAGGTTATAATAACAATGTTCCTGACTATGCCAGGGGACGCCGGGGGCTCTCAGGCCTTTAAAAAAGCAGTATTTCGACTTTTATTAAAATTATAATAATTAAATTCTTAGTCATTCTGGTTATTTTTTTTATGCTTGTTACCTACTAAAAAAATTAATAGCATTTCAGAACATTAATCTATAACATTAAAGAAGAATTTGAATTGCCGAAATAAAAAATTGTAAGATGCGATGCCTACACACTTATTGATTTTTTCTGTGTGTCAGGAAGTTTGCTTCGAATATACTCTCGAAACAAAATAACGGAGATCAATAAAAAAATTCGGGATAAAATAAAAGAATTTGGTCTTTGGAACTTTCGTGAATGTTCCAATTCAATATCGTGCAGGGTTCAGAAGATATAAACGTAATGATGAAATAATAAAATACATAAATCAGCTTGGAGACATTTTTGAGTTTGTAGTAATGTAAAATTACACTGACAGCTACTAAAACCCGAAGCTACTCTCTCACTCGGACATCGCATCAGTCGCTTATAAAAGCGTTAGTACTTCAAACGCAGTCTCCTAGTTGATTGTACTGTACATACCCGATAATATCTTTTACAAATGAGCATTAAAGGTACTAAAAAATTGACCTTCTTTCAATACAAATAAATTGTTAAAAACTTCGTATACTCGTACATTCAAACCAAGCAGGGTCTCGATTGAACCGGCTAAACTCATCGGAACAACTTTAAAATTATTCCAAAGTATCCTCAGTCTGCTGCCGCTACGAAAACCGACCAGTGTTGGCTACGAAATAATTTAGATAGAATTGCTTTACTTTTACAATGTTGGACAAATACACTGTAGCCGATATTATGTAAACTATGTAGGTCAAAGTGGACCATGGGGCTCTCATGTGCACACCTGGAACTAATTCAGAACTATATACTGCCATGATGATAGCTCCGCTCCTTACGTATCAAATTAGAATTAAACACTTAAATGATGATAAAAATTTCTTGCCGCTGCTCCTATTGTTGTTATTATAATAATAATATTGCGTAAATTCTTTTTCAAAATGTCACTATGTAAGTATGTATTTTACACGACTCCCTACGGCATGAATAAACATGAGGGATTTCTGTGCTACACTCGAAAATATTTTATGTATATGAATGTAGGCATATTGGAAAATACATTTGAAACAAGTTGTGTGTGTGCAATTCACACATGGCACAAGTGAAACTTCAGAAAAGTAACCTACGAGAAAATGAGATAAATATAGAGTATTACGATAATTATAAGGTTAATTATTTTTATAATATTTTTACCAAGCTCAAAAAGTATTTTATATTTTAATACAAAATATTACATATATTACATATTTAAAATATATTGTAACACATATTATTCAGATTTCATGTTTTCATTTTGAACAAATATCACGAGAGGCTTATGATAACTAAAATATGAATCGAATACTCTAGTTTCAATTTGGTCTATAAACTTCGAAACTTCAAAATATTTCCAATTCTATCTTTACGAGTATAGTGTTTAAATTATTAAATATCTCTTTTTATTGTCGCTTTATTTTAATTTCATTGAGTTTCAAATCACGACGATTCTAAAGAAGTTTCACTTCAAAAACTTATTTTTAAGATTGATATAATTGTACACATACAATCGTTTATATCCTTGAGTTTATTGAGATATATGATATATATTTTATTGGTAAAACTAATTATGACTGAAACTTTACAATTCTAAATAAACTTTTGAATTAATGTCTTGTAACTGTAAAGCTACTAAACAGAATAAATTACTTATATTCGTATAACAAGGTTTATGTTTATACATATTTGCTAACATAACTGGCAGTACACTCAAAAAGCAAATACTCTGTAAGGCGTGAGTATGTAAAATAATTAAGCAAATGTAATGAACTTAAAGTTTGTTGTTAATCTTAAATTACTATCATTATTTTATGATTAATAATTTGAATCCTGTTGTTTGTAGTACAAATAAATAAAACAAGAAAAGAAAATTAATTTAGCTTAGCAACAGAACGAAATATATTTTTGTAACCCATAATTAAATATACTTGTATAAAACTAGATTTTTTAAATATATTGCCAGATTTATAATCATTTTACAACTTTTAAGTTATGTTTATACTTTTCCGTTCGCAAAGTGTACGGTTTGAAAGTAAACGCCTCGCGGGAGCCCAGAATCGATATCAGAGCACCCGCTATATAACATTGAAATAGTATCTCAGTTCAACTTGCCGCATCGCCAAACGGTTTTATTACTTTTATGTGTATCCCACTGATTTTGCACCCATTTGGAAAGTCGAACTTGTTTTGCAATGAAATAAATTTCACGCTTTGTCGTTTTACATTTTTATAAACTTTCGAACAAAAATATAAAGATGAATGTTTTATCAATCATTTTGTCTTTGGACGAAAATATAAGTAAATTGCGAAAAAGTGATTATTGAATCTCTTCTCAGTTATGCCCATAACATATTCATAGCATTATATAACACTAGCTTCTGCCCGCGACTTTGTCCGCGTGGAATAGTTTATAAAAAGTAAATTAAAAATACCCCCCCATTTTGTAACATTCTTCATTGGTACTCCGCTCCTATTAGTCTTAGCGTGATGATATATAGCCAATAGCCTTCCTCGTTAAATAGGCTATCTAATACTGAATTTTTCAAATCAGACCAGTAGTTCCTGAGATTAGCGCCTTCAAGCAAACAAACAAACTCTTCAGCTTTATATATTAATATAAGATTTGAAAATAATGCAGACAAAATACTGTTTTTAAATAAGTTATATTTAAAAACAGTATTTTGTCTGCATTATTTTTAAATTGTTTCTTTTTTTAAGAATACAGTAAAATACACTTTTGGACATTTGCATGTAGCTATAAATTCTATCTGTGCATGAACGACCGAGCGTGTAATCGTAAGAGGCGACAAAACAATCCACAGTCAGGTTGTAAGGCGTTTCCAAGTCTGGATGACTACCACCTAGAGCCCAATTCTGTTATTACTATCTCATCAAAATCGTAGGTTTGCTTGATTGCGGTATTCTGTTAATTGCAACGGAGTGGCCGTGGCACGCTACTCTATTTTTATAAATATTTATAGGCGAAAACTCGCGAAATAAATGTTTTAAATTTTGGTAGCATTTCAATATTAATTTCACCTAACGCCATTTCTGCTAATGATAATACCAATTTTGTCTACTATTATTTCGCCACGACGATATCGACAAGATATTCTGGATTTAATAGAATACGAATTTTTGACACTATCGCAATAGAAGCATACTTTGAATATCTTTGCAACGCCTATATTGAAATAGCAGAATTGGGCTCCTGGTCTAGAGAATGTCGCTATAACAACTCTGAGTTACATTCCGGTATCAGTGGCAAGGTCCAGTCCCCTTGCAGGCCGGCAACATATCGGTAGCACTTTTGTTGTTGGAGATGCTCATCCTGTAACCACTTTCCATCAGGTAGGCCTTAGTCCTCTCTGCTGTTATCCATTAATAAGATTGCCATCCAGACAGGCAAATGCGCTACCACCTGGCTGTAGGTTATTTTATCTGTTCATGCACTGATATTCTAATTATCAGAATAACTAGGATATGATTTTTTGTCAACAGTGCTCCGACGCGCTTTCAGCATGTTCGACTCACAGAAGCAGGGCAAGATAGAAAAAGACAAAATAAGGACGATTCTCAACACGATGGTGCACAACTACGATGACCTGGAAATGGACAGGATGCTGGATAGCGAGGATGCTGATGGTGAGTGACTTTTGGCGGTAAGTGACGACGCTGCAGAGTCTATAGAACGGTGACCACGAACGGTGTAGGCTGCGTACGGCGTGACCGACGAATACTTATTATGAAAATGCACTATTGTAGTCTCTCAGATGTCCGATACGTCGCATTTACGCTATGCGCGGCGTCCATTCGTTGTACGCCGTCATTTTTGACTTCAGTCATTTTTGAGCAATCCAGCGTAAAGTAGTTGCATTATGACGTCAATTAATCTGGCCAAACATACAGAGTGCACGGGAAAAACTGACGCAAGTTCAGACGTTGCCACAGCGACCATTGGTATAACGTCAATCTAACGCCTAAAGCAGCGTCCAATTTCGAGTGACGCTAGACGCCGCTTTTAACATTTGTTACAGACCACGGCGTGGCATGAGTACCACGTTCCTATATTTTACTATCCATTCATTTGCCTACTAATGGTTAAACTTTATACTAATATTATAAAGAGGTAAAGTTTGAAAATTCTTTCACCAGTGAAAAGCTACATTATTCCCAAGAGACATAAGGTATATTTTTGATTATGATTAATAATATTTTTTAATTTTTTAATGACTCGAACGAAAAACGGGAACGCCTGTTAAATATGTAACACCAATAACGTTCCACGCAAGAATTGCGGACATTAAAGTTTACAAAACGTAGTTGAATCTTGATTTACGGGTGTTTGAGCATGTGTGCGTGCATGCGTCTGCATGTATGTGCGTGTGTATTTTTAAATAACGCCTAGCGAAATGGGCACGGCTCATCTATATTAATATAATAAATCTCATAGATTTTGTGCGAGTATACAAATCATTATCACGTCGTAATTTTTACAAATAAAAGTAGCCACAAATGGCGCATTAATTATTGTTTAAACTGCAATTGAAATTATTTACATTATGATATTTTAAAAGACATGTTAAGGTAGCATTATAAATTAATGTCTTAAGTAACAATCCACAGCCAGGTGGTAGGGTATTTTACCTTGAGTTGTGTTCCGGCATTAGTGGCCAGGCTCCAGTCTCCCTTAAGAGAGCAGCAGCGCATTTATAGCACCTTTGCAGATGTCTATAGGCGATGGTAACCGCTTTCCATCGGGTGGGTCGTCTGCCTGTTTCCTGAACTCACGCAATAAAAAAATAGACAAATATAACAATGCAAAGGGGTTACGTTTATATAAAATACCTAGGGAACTTTAATAATCGTGACATTTGTAGAATCAGATACCACTTAATACCACAGTAACAGAAATAACCTAACGTAAATCTTGCTTTGACGGCGTTTCTAAATTGTTTTACGATAGCAAGATTAGTCTGGGACAAGTCTGGTTTGTCTCAAGTCTTGATTGCGGTCGTCTGTTAGTGGTTCGTGAAGATCTGAACGTTTAGAATGTGAGCCATTTGACTGAGTAAGTGTTACTTGTTATTTTTTATTACACTTCAACGAGATTTTCAAATACAATTCCTTAATAATTATCTACGTGGTTTGGAAACATCTTTGTATAATTGTACAAGTAACACATATAAATCTCAGCCTTTGTTCTAAGACGTAAGTTCAATCTTAAATCACAATTCGAACAGGAACGGAGAAAGGAGAATAACTCCTCCTGCGGGGCGGTCTGTCGTAAGAGGCGACAAACAAACCTGGATAGCTATTATATACATATGTATAACAAATTACAATGCAACAAGATATTAAAAATAACGACCCAGTTGTATTAATTAAAAACGAAATTTTATTAACGTCATCAAGCCGAAAAAACCTTCAAAGTATCAAATTTTTATTTTCCAATACCAACACCATGCCATAGAAACGTCATAACAATCTATATACCACAAAGTTTTATTAGAAAGAATGTGTTCCATTAGGATATCATTACTGACAAGATAGTTTATACTGAATATAAAATTATGGTATATTAAGCGACATCGAAAACCATAAATTGCCCCAAAGTAGGGCGTTACAATATATAAAAATTAAATTTGTAAACAAAACTATTACAATAAAGATCGTTTCATAACACTTAAACTGCTATGTTTTAGAATTTATACCAGCAGTGTTTATTCATAATCCTTAAATAACAATGGTATGGCAGAAGAAGCATGGAAGTAGGATAAATACAGTTAAAATGAGAGCTTTGGGAGCTTAGTTTGAACAATATGATAAGGAACAGTGTGGATTGTAATAAGATACAATAACAAGAGCTAAAAGGTTATGTTCAGGTGATTTGGGCGTGTAAAGAAAATGGAGGAAAGTAGAATCACAAAACATGTGTATCACAGCATTGTGAATGGTAGAGTTAGTGTGATGGTTGATTGTTGATACAGCTTTCATTCATTCTCTCTATATGCCCAAACCACCTTAACATTCGACGCACCAACGCTAATGTCTGGCAGTGAAAGTTGGCTATGACATAAGGAAGCATGAAATTAGAATAAATGCAGTTGAAATGAGTGCTTTGAGAAGTATAATTATGTAAGGTTAATTAATGTAAGTGATGTGATAAGAAGCAGTGTGATAAGGGAACGTTCGATATTGAAACTGTACTGAAAAGAGTTGAAAAAGAAATATTAAGATGGTGTATAAATAGGTCGGGGTAAAACTTTTTCGTATTTATATTATATAGATAATAAACATATTTATACATATAATAAAACTGTAGAGGTCGAATTTCTGTACAATGAAAAAACATGCTAAAAACCGAACCAGGGGACGTAAGAAGTGAAATTAGTTCTATTTCACTTTTATATTTAGATTGTTTTCAAATTTTTTGTTTCTCTGTCTGTTTGTGCCGGCTAATCTCCGAAACGACTGGACCGATTTAAATGAAATTTTGTATGGTGGTAGCTTATATCCCTGGTCAACATATAGGATACGTTTGATCCCAAAAATTAAAGAGTTCCCGTGGGATAGCTAAAAAACCGCACCACGCGGACGAAGTCGCGGGCATCAGCTAGTTCGCAATAAAAACTGCAGCAACAAAAAAAACCCAAAATTAAGCGGTAACATATAATAACATTCTGTCTATTATAATGTAATTAAACGTAACATAACACTATGTTACAATTGAACCGTGGACGAACAATTACGAAAGTAATTAGTGAGGTTTCGGGCCAGATGTCTCGAACCTCTGAAACCGTAGTCTCGGCGCTCCTATTTCATTAAAATGTATATTTGCTACGAAATAGTATTCTCAATCAGTGACTTCATAAATTATAATTTGGTAGGTAAATTTTAATAAATTAATTATGTATTCTGTTAATAATCTCTTAAGACTACAAATAAAATCATGAGCCTAGGTCACTGTCTTTTATCGGTAATGTACTCATAAGACTGGATACGTTAACTGGTACAATCGACACACTGTTTCGTTGTCCTAAGTAGGCACCAGCCCTCTGGTAACCTGAAAAGTCGGTTAGGTGTTTTGAGAGCTATTTAGCTATTTGTAGAGACTCATGGCCTGAGAACCCTTGTTCTAAACGTCTTAACAGCAAACGACAAACACGCAGTAGTGATTGTATCTATGAATTTATTAAATTAACTAGCTCTACCCATAACACTGCGCGCTTTGGCTTTAGATACATTTTCAGAAAGACACAGACATAAACTATAAAAATGATCATTTATGACTTAGCAATTATCAATATTTACTTAAATTATGATCATCACAAACAGATACTTCAACTTTATATATTATGTAGATAATTACTTCCCGACATCACCTCACTGTATCCAAATTTATTTAACGCAAAACTTGTTCTCTCTGTTCTTCTGCCTTTGACCAATCATTTGGGGTCCGCATAATATGTATTTTTCTTACATATTCCTCTATTCTGCCATACGTCCTCTATCACGCCACAAATCATGGGGTATGTTATCATCTTGCTCTTTCTCCCTCTCCCAATTACTTGGGGTCCGCAAAATATGTATTTTCCTTCCATATTCCTCTATTCTGGTAGACGTCCTCTGTTACACGACAAATCATCATGTCATCATAATAATCATATTACGTATATAGTACATAATGTATTTAAAGTGCATTTTTGAAACTGATTTATTTATGTAAAATGTTCTATTGGTTCTGTGACCGGAGATAATGGTAGGATGTTTTTAACTCCGAAAAATATGACAGTTTACGCGGCTTACAGAGAACCATATTTTACAGGGATGAAGCCACATTAAATATTAAATTATAAAGAAAAAAACATTTTGTCAAGCTGTGACTAGGGATTGTTACAACACTCACTGCGTTATAAGCGATATTTGGAGCATTAATAATTAATGTTCACATAGTTGTGTCAAAAATTAATTAGCGTAACTAAATTTGACGTTAATTAACTGCTTATACATTATGTACTCGATTTTTACCTTTACGAGAGGTTTCCCCGTAATTTCGCCCATGAAAATTACCAACACGTATTCCGCAGGAGCTATCCCATTTTTCGAATTAAATGGATGAACAGGTTACGCTGCATTTACATGATCTGGGTGTTTGTATTGCAGGCATGTATTACCCTTGAAACAAACGCAACTTGCTTAACTTGATAATATACGTGGGTGTGTGTGCGTACGTGCGTGCGTGCTGGTGGTGCCATCTAGTTATATAGCTTATTAGCTTCTCAGAGTTATATTTTTACTGGGTGACTATCATAATATTTTTCTTCCATAACTTTAGTTTACGGGCGAATTCCGCTAAAACAAGAATCCCTTGTACAGGACATTTAGATCGTATGTGGGCAGTAACTTGAAGTGAATTTATAGGTAATATCAAACTATAACTTAAAAAATGTAATTAATACTAAAAATAAACTAACTTATAAAGCGTATGAATATTTAATCTAATAATTATATCCTCTGATTATTTATTTTCTGGGACTCTTTTTACTCTATTTTTGTTACAGGTTAATAAATATGTTCACTCTTTTTTATTACTTTCCAAAATCAAGATCTGATACATTTTTATGCTTACATATTTCATTTCCACAAAAGATTGGATAATATGATAATTTAGTAGTAGTAATAAGAAGGTTAGTTTCTGTTGTTATTCTTCAAATAAAAAAAAAGGAAAAGGCTTTTCAATTTTGTGATTTTCATAAATTACATGATATTGAAAAGTGATCTTTTATTGTATAAAGTCTGGCTAGTTTAACAAGAGACTAAAAATATCAATATAGCAACTCCAAATCACCATAGAGTACTTATACAATACATATCTTGCTTTCTTCTTCATCCTGTGGTTTTTTCTCAAATTTCAAAATCATACAAAACAGTAATTTCGTTATTTATATTTTGAGCACGTAAATGCTAAAACAAGATTTCATCAAAATAACAAGAATATCAATTGTAACGACAATATTTTGGTAAAATTACATATTTGTATTGCCATGTAAAAAGTTTGTGAATAATTCGAGCATTTACATTCGTTAGCCAATATCTATGGGTCATATTCACATTGAGTTAAAGTAGGAGTTTTTGGCGGGAACTGAAAGGAGATGTTGTGCTGTGCAGTTTTATTTTCTAGAAAATTGTAAAATTACTCTAAAATGAACAATAGTTGTAGGATATTGATAGTTTTTGAGTGGTGATTATGTTTTGTGACAAATGTGAACTGTATAGTCGAATGTGGCCTTTTGAGTTGTCACAAGAACTCCGTTGAATGGCACCAGCTGATAACCTACAGTTCAGCTGTGCTACACATAGGCTTATTAATAAAATGAAGAAACTACATTAAAATCTAAGATCTGGCTTAAAGGCCTAGCTGCCAAGCCATAAACCTAAATACATATAAGTTAAAGTAAGTTTGTAGGCTTCTATGACGTTCTTAATGTAGCCTATAAACTGACTGTAACTCAATACAAATAAGACCGTATATATGAAACATTCTCGGGCACTAATTTATGGTATAAGGCTCATAACAACACAGAGAACATAATTCACTTTATATCCATCTTAATGATCGGACTAGATGTCACGCTTAATTTCAACTAACACGGGCTTAATGAAGCTGTTCACGGTTTAATGAGTGTAGTATCATTGCAGGGGATTGTAACAAGATGTAGGTCACAACGGCCAACCAATTACTTAGCACTATAGTTTTATGATTCGTAAATGGACGAGAACATATTGCTAGAACAATCTAGCCTGCATTACTTTACAAATATTAAATAGCTATACATAGAGTATTTTCTTAAATTTTTGCCACTAGTACTATATAACTATATATATAACTGTGTAAGGTAAATATAGTATTTGGCATAAAAAATACTTCGTATCTGAGTCTCCAGTTTTTACTTTTAAACATAGAAATGTCAACATACATAGTAATTTTAACAATACACGTATATTATGTTCTCCTAACGTCAAGTCAACGTCGGCTTACAAAGCAAATTATATTGCTCAGTGTCCACGTCTAGTTGTTATGGCTAGACTGCCTCAAAACGTCGCTCTAGGATCTTTTTATGCTACCATTTTACCATTTCTGCCCTCTACTATTTTCAACTCGCAGTAAGTAGCGGGGCTCATAGATTACGTAATACAGCTACACGCTTGCAGTCAGTGTTGTCACACAAAAAAAAGCGTTTAAGTAATCGAATACCAGTGTTACCACGTAATGAATACTCGATTATAAAATATTAATGTGTTCGAATACTTCACCTATAATCTACATTATTTTCTACAACAATTAAAATTGCCTACCTTAAAACAGTTACTGGTGTTTTGTAATTCCTAACAGGTAATAAAGCGATACATGTACAATGATAATGTTGTCACACAATAAAACATTAAAGTATTCGAATGCCAGTGTTGCCAATAGCGAAACTCAAATAAAAATATTAAGGTATTCGAATACTTTAACGATAGTGTATATTGTTTACTTCGAGAGATCTAAATACTTATTTTAAAATAGTTATTGATGTTTTGTGATTCCTAACAATTGAAACTACGTATAACCGCATTATTCATTAAAAAAATGTTCTAAACATTAGTTAACTTAGCAACTGATTAAGCCTTACACATTATTTAAAAATATCTTATTCATAAACAAAAATTTTACATTGCTTAACTAAACACTACTTAACTTTTTTACCTTGGCAACTTTTTGGTATAATTTGGTAGAATATGAGCGGTATGAGTAATCTTCTTATCAAAATTTAAAAATCATCTCTCTTTGTCGGCTAACGCATTACGTACTCAGCACATAAAAGAGTGTTATTTATAATTGAAGCTAGGTTGATGATTATTGTAATTTTATTTTCATATTGTTGTAAATATTTCGTCATAGGTTTATATTTAATTATTTATAATTTAGTTTATTTTCGAGTATTTAGTTTAATATTTTCTTTCTTTCTTCTTTTCTTTCTATAGTTCGTTTGCGTTAAGAATGCAGTGAGTCAACATTGTTCGCCGGCCTAGCCCCGCCCCCTAACCAATCAAATGTTTTCAAATTACAAATTCAAGTTCACAGTGACCAGTTGAAGGCATAGCTTCGAACGCGACGGTTGTGTCCTGTAATTATGTTAACTGATTTATATTTAAAAAAATGAATACCTCAACCATTCGTAAAAATAAAAGTGGTTCGGTAATTCATAGTGGAGAGAGAAAAGTAAGTTACAATGTTTTTAAGTATTTTAAACAGTCTGATTTAAATGTGACTGTGGACAGTATAGTACAAAAAACGGTAAATGCATGCGGTGTGTCCGAGAAAACAATTTATAGTAAAAAGAATTGTTAAAGAAAGCCGCCGAAATCGCCCCACAACATGATAAATATTTAATCAATGAAATGGCTAGGAATAATGTCATTGAAATTCTCCGTTTACCTCCGTACCACTGCAAACTGAACCCCATTGAGTTGGTGTGGGCCCAAGTAAAAAATTATGTTGCTGCCAACAATATGACTTTTAAGATGACTGACGTGAAAAAAATATTTTATTATGCAATTCGGTTAGTAGACGCTGCTCGATGGAAGAAATGCTGCGACCACGTCTTCTTACAAGAAGAAAATACCATGTGGGATTTAGATGACGTCATGGAACTCGCTGCAGAAAATTCTTTTATTATAAATACTAACGAGGATACTAGTGATAGCGATTAAAATATTAATGACTTAATTTTGATTTTTAACTTTTAAGTGTATTTTTTAAATTCATTAAACTTAATCTTCAAAAATATAATTTGTTTGAATTTTAACACCACTGTGAATACATCTTTACCCTGCAGTTGCACTAATGACTCACTGCATCTTAACGCGAACGAACTATAGTTATTATTGCTTTCAATCATTGATACCTATATTTACAAACCTTAGCACTAGGGCGCCAGAATTCGAATACATATATAGATAGTGGATGGTGGTACTTGAGTCTAAAGTACCAACCACCTCTTAAATAATAAATTACCTGAATAAAAACAAAATTTAAATAAATTAGTCTAAATTAGATTATCAATATTACTATTAATGCGAAATATAATATAATTATAAGAGTACATTCAACATACAGAGCTTTTTCTGTAGTAAAACATACTCATCAAAAAGTTTAAAATAGATTGAAAAATTGCTTTCATTAATTAAATACCTCCCCACGATATTAAAAGATTTAGTGTTGTTGTATCGTCTAATATGGGACAATTAAAATAGTTTTATGTTCTTAATGTCAACATTAATTACACGACACTTTCAATTAGTTGCCGATGGTATATATCTCATTTCGGAAAAATAATGGAAGTTATTAGTTTTATTGACGATGATTTAGGCCGCAGCTGTACTGTTTAGATTATGACAACGTAACACAGCAATATATTGTTACGAGTTACAGGACTCGAATTAAAATGCCGTTGGAATTATTATAGAGTTTATTAGAACTATACAAACACGTATAACACAGGTACAAATATAACCGAACACAACAAATCCAAACGTAATACAGAAGGTCGTAATTCAATAAAACGCGCAAAGTCTGTCACTACTAGATTCCCGATTGTACACACGTCACGTCTTGATCGTGGTTCTCGCTTGACTGCCCCCTCTCCCCATCAGGCTGTCGTTTTATACCTCATGAACACAAATGTGCCCGTATCGTAGTCGACGTAATCCGCAACACCTGGCTAATAATTCGGCCGCAAGCGGCCATAAATGGGTACCATAAAACAATGGGCTGTTCTCTAGAAACGTATGCCAATAAATAAGTAAAAAAGAAGACGATCATAAAATAATTACAATTAATTCAAATGCCGACAGGTAATAAAATGTATTTTTACAGATATGCAGGTGGATTTTATTTTTGTCGGAACCTAAGTTGTAACAATATCTATATATTGATACGTGAAGCAAAAACTTTGTACCACTTTTTACAATAATTGCGCGGACGGAGGAGTATGAAATTTCGCACACTTATAGTTTATATAGAAAGGACGCGACGAATGCTAATATTTTTTGAAAATTATGCATGAAAAACAAATTAAATCAATAAAATCGAAATCTATGCTGGGACACATAGTAGAAGTGAAACTTAAACGGAGAAGTGGAAAAACGAATCGCAACGGACTAGTGGAAAAATGGATGGCAACTTGAAGTTTTACGGGCAGGTTTTCAAATTGAACAAGTACATTGACAATCTGCCCGTAAAACTTCAAGTTAAAATTTTGTTACGATTCGTTTTGCCACTTGTCCGTTGCGATTCGTTTTTCCAGTTTCCGTTTTTCCACTTGTCCGTTGAAGTTTCACTTCTAATATGTGTCCTAGCACACATTTCAATCTTTCGCAGGTTTACTGCAAATTATGATTGGGTTAGGTTAGGTACATTTTAATGAATGCATTACACACTACCATGTATATGACCCACACACGCATATATACTCTTTTGTTTATTGTTCAAGTCAAATTAACAGTGTCGCCTTGGCGAAATCTGTGATTATAGAAGTATAGTCTTTGACATTAATTATTATGGTCGAAGTTCGAGCTCGGGCGACCACTACTAATATTAATATAACTAACTGCTGCAGCTCAACAACCCAAAATAAGACCTGGCCTCCGAAACGAGAATACTTAACTCCGTTCTGTTCAGCACTCTCCTGCCAGTCATAGGCGTGAAGCTCGCGCAGATCAGTCTCTACTACGTCACTCCAGCAATATCTGGGGCGACCAAGGGATGGCGAAATAGGCTCTTTTCACTGCGCGATCCTCCCCCATACTTTGTATTAAATTTACCTTTATGTGTAAAATTCTAATATTGGTGTGTACGTCACTGCACTCCTAAACTCCTGGAGCGATTTTCGCGCCGAAATTCTTTGAGAACGTGGTATCACACTGATCGAGCCGGCCCAATAGCTGTAATCAACATAATGATTCCAGACTGGCTGTATTACGTCCTAAATGTAATTGCTTTGTCTTTGTTTACAGGTAGTGGCAAATTGAATTTCGACTCTTTTGTGCGCGTAGCTTTGCATTTCCTGGACGAAGATGACGAAGCATTACAAAAGGAACTTAAAGAAGCTTTCAGACTTTATGACAAAGAAGGTGAGTTGACACAATGATTTGATGATCTGTGTTATATAAGCCTGCCTACCTTTCTGAAACACTGAAGCTTCGGGTACAATTTGATTTCCATAGTCTGGGTGTTTCTGGGTTAGCCCCATAGGTGTCCGTTGTACATTACCCATAACTCAAGCCTGGATATGAATATATAAGTATACAATTGTATAGTAAATATGCTTATCTGTCGATTATTTATATACAAATGATTGAATAAACGAAATTCTTTATTGTTCACCATAACTTAAACCTAGACAATTTAATGTGAATACATTTCCATTAGAACAATGGGCGGCCTTATCACTTATAGCGATCTCTTCCAGGCAACCCAGTATCCAAGAAGACTTTAAAAGAAAAATTAAATAATATTTGGTGGTTTAACTAAATTAAAAGTACTTCAATCGTAATTAAAAACAATTAAAGAAGAAACAAAAAAAATATTTGCAATATAAAATACAAATTGTAATATAAAATAATTTAATATAAATTAAATAAACGTTCCACTGCTGGGTTACTGAGGCTTCGTCACAATTTCTAGAAACCTAAAAGTATAATCTGGCATGATTAGTCCCTTATTCAATAATCAGGTAATCAAGCTGTGGCAGTTTCCTCCCGATTTTTGCCTTCATTAAAAATATATACTATGTTTATCCTCTACGTCATATATGGGCAACAACCGGCCCGCTGTAAGATATGATCCGGCCCGCAAGACATTTTGAGAAAACCAATTTAAAAATATTACATTAGGTACTTATACTCACGGGAGTGACAGTGAGGCGGCAAACATCAAATCCTTTGATGTTTACCGCCTCACTCTTTTATAATCGCCGCTACTTGGCTTGCTCGATCGATTTCTTTGAGGTTTGCGCCTCACGGACGACACATCAAAAGATTTATTGCTTCTCAATTATTCTAAACTAGTTTATTTAAAAATATTATCACTACTTTAAAATGCACTAACTACTTTTAAACGCGGCCCGCGAACGTATTTGCACGCTAAAGTTTGGCCCTCAGCATGTCAAAGGTTGCCCATACCTGCTCTACATGATTAGCGATTTTAAATTATTTTTATTTCATACCTAAACCGAAAAGGTCATTCCACTCATTTGAAAAACATTTTCATAAATTCACAGCAAGGCTAGGCACAGATAACAAAATTACAAGGTTATTAATGAGGTAACATTCCCGGACAGCAGCTGATAAAATGCGAATAATTATTCATTTTGAAATTCAATTTTTTTTCGACGATGAAAAATGTTTTTATTTTTACTAAAGTAAAGGATATTAACACTTTTAGTTTTATGGCTTGGAGATTTTGTCAGAAACATGGAAAGTGGCGGGTTTGCTGTGCAAAAGTTTTATATTTCCAGAAAACGTATCTATCGTTTAAAAAGAATCAAATTTTGTAATATAATCATTGTCTTACAAAAAGGAAGGAATACCACAAAAGGTCTAATTTTTTTATACCAGTCAAAGATTCAATCAAAAAATTTGGATTAGGCCAGTATTTATATTCCTATAAGATTTGTCTAAAAAGCCTTTATAACAAGGCCTGTTTTAGACCCAACTAATCAATGATTGAAAATCATAGTACCGTTCTTTTAAATTTTTACTAATAGTAAAGCTCATTCAAAATTAATAGATGGCCTGGATGGATGGCAAAAAAAAGGCCTTTATAACAAGGCCTTAAAAACAGATGATGATAATAATGTCTTCAATGACTTACTTTTGAGCTTGATGTGCTTATCTCATTATGACTTAGAAATGCCGGGTTCGATTCCCTGAAACGTATTTGATTTTCTTTTTTTTTGCTGGAAAATAATATTATATACGTTTTGTATAAATACTCTACGGTAATTTGGAGTTGCCATTATTTTTTAAATTTGTCACGCTTTTTCATTCTCTATATACAAAACACGCGTTCGCTTGCCGATATTAAAAATCGGATGACATAAAAATGTTTTCATTAATTTCAACAAAGTGCCACGCTAAAATGTTGAACATTTCACAAAAGATATAACGACAGTAAGTATATCACAAACAACTGTTTCCAGCAATAAATTTTAATAATTGGTAAATTTTAAATTCTCGCCGAAATTATAATCTTTATGTTATTTAATAGATATGTAATGGACTAATTTAGTGGTGGCATGTCTGTTCTTGAACTAAATATTTACTATATTCTATAATATTTCATTTATAGAGCGTGTATATGAAAATATAAGTATATATATATATATTTTTTATTTATAAAGAAGCAAAGTCTATAAAAGTGTTTAAAAATTGCCTAAAACATCACGTGTTACAAAATATTTTAAATTGGCAAAATTAAATATAAATTTGTCGCAATACAAAATATATATACAATAATTGCAAATATTATTATATAAGACATTACTCATGTAAAAATAAATATATTACAACAACATACAAATTAACAGGTTACACAATGACACTTCCACGAAATCTATATCCTTGTTTCTTTTGGTTCGAAGGAACTTGTAACTTGCATGTACATAAAATAAATCAAAACTACCTGCAAGTTTAGTATTTGTGCTTTCTATCTCGTTACAAATTATAACTTATTTTTCGACTACTTATAAATGTTCTCATAGTTTAAGTGAATTGTAAAAATTCTTTTAAGAGAAATAGAGTTCTTTAACCCTATATAAAGTATATATATATTAGGATATGCCCGCGAGTTCGTCCACGCTTGACTTGAAATTTCCGCGGGACTGCCGGGACACAAAGAAGAGAATGTAAGCTATCGTTTTAGTCAAAACTGTGTCAGAATAAGCTAATTTTTATGCACCCGAACATCTTAAACCGCTTCTGGGTAAATTTCCGCGAGATTTTCAGAATAAAAGCATCACTGTTTTATTACATAAAATTTTCTATCGATCTCTGAAAAAACCACATTGGAATTCGATTTTTTTTATCTGGTCATTTTGAATAATTACCAGAAAATTTCCCTCGAAATTCCTAGGATAACAAGTAGCGAAGATTTCAATTCTAAGAATTTACTGTCGATCAATGAAAACCACATCGTAATCGGTACAGTAGTTTTTACGTGAGTTCCGAACAAACCGACAAACAGACAAAGCGGCAAACATAAGAAATCTGAACAAAAATGCGTCGTGTTCTCTCTCCGTCGTTTATATAGTCTATTCCAGTTATTGTTTTTAAATAGCTTCAATGTTGAGACACGGCATGTTAATTTTTTTTATATATATACACACATATATATATATATATATATATATATATATATATAAATTATGTTATATAATACTTTCAATAAAAACGATTTTTTTGTGATGGTATTATATTTTTGATTAAATTGTTTTTGGGCTTGTGTATTCAAATGACGAAAACAGGAGAGGAATCCTTCATTGTGAGTGATTCGACCCGTACCTGACCGATTTTTTTAGTCCCTCCTCATTGATCTCTGGAATATTCCAGTTCAAACCATCATTTGCATGGTAATCTCATCTGAAAGTTTCGCTTTCGAACTACATTGGGTTCAGGAACAAAGTAGGTATATAATGTAATTTTGAAGGTAAATTGGCTTTATTTAATTTCCTGTTAAATACGTGTATGTATTACTAGTAGTACAGCCAGTATATACAGTACATATATATAAAATATTAGAGTAACAATCCTAAGAGATTTTATTAGCAACTAAAGCATAGTAAATAAACTATACTATTGTTGGCACACTATATTGCCCCTAAATTGTTAAAAAATATATATATTTAAGCCTTATGAATACAATAATAATATTACTGTTGTCACCGTCAACGGTCTTTAGCGAAAAGCCTCGACCGTCATCTAGAGAGGCTTTCGCTAGGAAGCTGGGTGAAGGGCCAGATACAGAAGGCAGCACTCTTGGATACGGCATGAATTATGAGGAGGTTCCTGTCTCTGGAGCCCTAACCACCGATAGTTTGGAACCCAGGCCCCGCTGGCGGTGAACTGCAAGATTTCATATTTTTTTATTGAATATATATTTTATTTTTGATGTATCTTTATAAAAGAATAATGTGATCTATTTTTTTATAAAAAAAAATATCTTTATATATTTTAAAAAAAAGTAAATTTTTTTAAAACAAATAAATACAGTATAAGTAATATTAGTAAATAAAAATGATTAAGAATTTTTATTTCTTGAACAAATTGACAGGGTTTCAAATATGATTATATTCCCTGTTCAAGATAACTTGTCGTGCATATTTACCGAATTCTAAAAATTAACATCACTTAATATCATGTTCATGTTATAAAATACGTTATATAAGTCGTGCGCAGAAGGTTTGCCGATGATCACCCCTCCCGCTTCCTACGACTGAGACCGGGGCTTGTCTAAGTAGTACTAAGGACTAGACGACCGCGGGTCGCGGTTGTAGGAAACGGGAGGGGTTATCATCGGCAAACCTTCTGCGCACGACTTATAAATAGAGATTATTACAAAACGTAAATTATTTTTCATTTTTGTTGCATTTTTCATGTAATTATTCCGATTTTATGTATTTCTAGCTTTAGGCGTTAATATTTTTGGGTGTTGGTAACCCTCCGCGACTGCGCGTCCAGTTATCTTGCACCCCATATGCTAACTACCGTAAATGGGTTAGTAACAATAACAATAATAAGATTCCAATTGAAGCACACGATTTCACACTGAAACACCATTTCAAAATAAATGCCAACCAAGATTTCAGAGTTAAAACATCTTTTTACGGCTCATGCAGATATATCATAATTTCCCCGTTCGCTCTTGTCAGAGTAAATATTACACTTTTAGTTATTTATTTTAAGTACCATATAAATTAAATACCACTCTACGCAACAAAAATTGAGAAGGAAAAATCTGCATCAACAATAGAAGGCCTAAAGCGGCCGCTTTTGGAGAAGCGTTTAATCAAATTGACATGTATCTAGATATACTGGTATAATCATTGTAGGATATAGAAAAGCTCCACAATGTTTTATACATATCATGCTCATCAAGCGAATCTGCAAAAGCCTTTTAGGCTCTCAGTAATAATTTTTTTCATCTATTTTGCTAAACAAACCTTTCGTGGTTTATTCTGGTCTTTGTGTCCGAGATACGTCTCCGTGTTGTCAGTTTTATATATTACGCATAACACAAGTACAAGTTGATTGACAAGGACATATAAAGTCTCTGTGATAAAAAGTATTGATTTTTCTTTTCTTAAAAGTGTATTTCTTATTCCACTGTCCAACTTTAATTTTTTAATTTCCCGCTCCAAGTAGGTCAAAAGCAATAATAAAAAAATTTCAATAATACGATTGTATCTGGTCGTTGGACACGATAATTACTGGCAATAAATGCTCCATCGATTTATTGGATGAATGCCAAATGGGACTGCTACTATGGGTCACTAAGTCGGTATTATTTTAATGTGATAAACGATTTTTTTTAGTTTCACACCTTTTGTTCAGAAGATAAAAAGGTCTGTAAAACTACATAATATAAAGATTATATTGATACTCTGAGTTTGTTATACATGTCTTTGAGTGGTGGTAATCGCTCACTATCAGATGGATCTGCATGTTTCACTACCGTCAAAAATAGATCATTTTATATCCCTGAAACTGAGATCGTTTTTATAGTATGCAATCAGAAAACATGATCATATCCACATGCGAAATTCTAATATTTAACTAAAATCAAAGAAATACACGTAAATTTGTACATACTTACTGTGTTTTTATATAATGTCGTGATCTTAAACATTATTTTAATTCTAAAAATAAGCATTCTCGTTTAATAATGAAACAGATTCTAATTAAAAGAGGTGATAAATGTACGGTTTGGACACTTGTATCAGTACAGTGGTCCTTGCTGAAAATATTTGAAGAAATACATCTTGAAGTTTTGGAGATTTACATATTTTTCCATTAGTGCTTGGTCGCTTATGCCTGGTGTTACCAGTTCAATTTTTTTGTAATAGTTATAGTCGTATGTTACGATTTATTGGCAACTCGTTGTAACGTTGCACTTGCACCATTAAAAAAATAAACATATAGACATAGCCAATGACATTACTAATGTCTAGCAAACTACGTCACTGTCAAGAATTTAAAAAAAGTTGTGACGGAGGTTAAGTTTGGCTGTCGCTCAAAATTCAAAAATATCAGCTGTTCATAATTCTTTTATAAATATTATTCCATACGTTTCAAAACTTCCTTTAACGTTATTAAATTAACTACGTGTTCCCGCTGGGGTGAGTTCCTATCCATGATGTAAAATGTAACTGTTCTACTAGCTAAAACTAAATATAATTAATTGAGCTGATCTAGTTTTCCAACGGAGGACACTGTGTCAAACCTAATGCCTATTCTTCGTCATCTAATTCCAGGACCAAGGCTACCCTTACTTTGCCTAAGAAAACCTGCCAACATATACCAGACGCGGAAAATTACCGATCTAGTTAATATTAGAGCTGTGGAACTACTTAACTTGAAGAGCTTCCAAGGCTTCGACAGGCCAGTGTACCCTTTTTGCATAGAAGTCCACCAGTTGTCACGGAACAGATTAAATACATTATATACTACATAATTATCTTGTATAGTTCATTAACCCACCTAAACCTTTTCTGTGGCTAAGGAGCAGGAGCTGACTCTTGCCCCCACGTCACATCGTGGCAACTCACTTACAAAATAATAGTGAGTGTTATTTATATTAAAATAACCTAAGTAGGCTGCAGCGTAGCCATTACGTTAAACCGTACATTAATAACCAAATACCAACACAATAACAAAGAAATACTCAATTTAAGTATATATGGAAGTCCGGAATTTAACGTAATATCAAATAGACTAACATAGATAAAGAGTCTCATAAGCTAATGTACTCAGGTGGTTATGTTTGTCGTAGTAATTTCACTGAGTAAACAAGTTAAGTGACTACCGAAATTCTCATTCATAATATGGTATACGTAAGATTATGTACATTACTTACTTTACTACAATGCTTGTATATTATGTTTCCTCAAATAAAACTTATTATTTACCTTAAAATCTTATAGTTAAGAAATTCTCATTTCATTCGAATTATGTAGTCTAATTTCAATCGAGATGATACAGTTTAGGCAATTTTTATGCTTCAATATTAAGGAATGAATTAATGAATAAACGAATAGCTTTAATAGATATACATGTAGATGCAATCAGCGGTCTTCTCTATTTTACATTCTGTTTTTAAGAAAAATATCAAGCTGTCCTATTATACTCTATAAAGCAATTTTAATTTTTTTATGTTAACCATTAGTAGCCAATAATGAAAAAAATATGACTGAATTCGGCGATTGCAAAGAAATTAATAAAATATTCTAAACAACATGATTTACTAAATGGTTATTAGTTAATAAGTCTATGTAATCTTGTAAAAAATTCTCATATTAAATAATGCCTACCTCGAACTACGGATCAGTGTTGCGATACAACAACATACGCGACCAGCTTTTTGGCACTGTGCCATACCATAGTAGGCGATCTGACCTCGGTGTTTTAGTTTCTTTCTTGAATTAGAGATAGAACAGAGCTCTTCGTTTTATTCGGTTTAGTTTATTAACAAAAAAAAAATTACGTACTTAAATTGCAGATGTTTTGAAAAGCACCTAATTACAATAAACGTGCATACGAGTGCATGGAAAAATGATTAAAGTAAATGAAGCAAACGGTGTACTTATGGCGAGATCGTAGCAAGTGAAGAAGATCGAAGATCATCTTCTCTGACCACCCCTATGAGAATCACGTGTGTTGATATATATGTACTTAAATAAATTCGAGTCCGCATATTTTTAAATTCGAAAACCAATAGTAGTGTTTAAAATTCTGGTCGACACCTATAACAGTCGTCACCGAAAATATTTGGTGTCACGAACAGATTAATATGTCATTTCAGTGCCAGATTAATTACTTGACACCAGCACTGTTTGAACCGTACTTGATGTGTTTTTATCACGTCTTCAGTATATTCGTCAAATGACGTTTGATAAATAAAGAACGAACGATAGATCTGCGGTAACGCTCGTACACACGGAACCATCGCTGCCGCGCCACCAAACTGTAGACTAGGCACGGCCGCGTCGCCACCGCACCGCCGCCGTTCTTTCGCTGTCGAGCGAACGTCAGCGGTAGGTCGAACAATATTTACATACACATACACTGAATGGCATCGAAGTGGCGGCGAAGCGGCAGCGTGTTGGTGGCGTATAGGCAGCGCTGCGTACACAAGGGCTTAGGGTCTACGGCTCATCAAAATAAAAAATTACAAAATTTATATTATAAATACTTTTTGTCAAAACACTAGTCAGCCTCATCACTAAAAGCGACCTCTTCAAAGGCAACATAAATCAAAAAGTAGATAAGCAGGTACTAAAGGTAAAGTAGGTGAAGCAGAAAATGAGATTGACTAAACAATTTAAATATATAATACATATACTGACATAGTACAAATCATAATAAAACTACGTTTTAAGCGCGGTCTTTTATTTTATTTTTATTCCGACGGTTCCGCCACTTTTCAGTAGCCGTGATCACGGAAGACCAAGATATCAAGTGCCAATGAGTATTGCTAAAATTTTATTTAGCCTACCGCCAACTTTTTAATTTTAATTATTCAGTTTTTATCTTTGTTTATGGTTATTATTTATTCTATAGGAACCTAATCTAATTTACCACCGCGTCGCAACATGTTGTGGCTTGAAGAGAAGAAGCGGTGTTAGAAAACCTTCAGCAATATGCCTAGCTCTAATAATTTTATATAATAACCTACTATTATAAGTCGCAGGCATATCAGGATATGCCCACGACTTGGTCCACGCTTGACTTGAAATTCCCACGGGATTCCCGGGACACAAAGAAGAGAATGTAAGCTATCGTTTAAGTGAAAACTGTGTCGGAATAAGCTGATTTTTATGCACCCGAACAATTTCTAACCTCTTCTGGGAAATTTCCCCCCAGATTTTCGGTATTAAAAAATTACACATTTTATTACATAAAATTTGGTATCGATCTGTGAAAAAATTACATTGGAATTAGATTTTTTTATCTGGTCATTTTGAATAATTACCAGAAAAATTCCCGCGCGATTCCCAGGATAAAATGTAGCGAAAATTTTAAGTTTAAGAATTTGTTGTCGATCAACGAAAATCGTATCGAAATCGGCTCAGTAGTTTTTACGTAAATCCCGAACAAACAGATAAAACGATAAACAGACAAGAAATCTAAAAAAAATTGCATAGTGCTTTCCATTGTTTATATAGTCTATTCCAGTTTTTTTAATGCGATGCTAAAGATCGCGCGAAGTCGAGAAAAAAGTTAGGAAAACGGACCATAATGAAAATGAAAATTGTTATTTGAGGAATGCCTAATGAACAAGCATTTTTAGAATGTTTCTCTGTGTGTTGATCTGTAAGCTTGCCTCAAACAGGGCTATAAAATAGTTTGTTGGAATCTTAAATTTTCGTACATATTCTATATCGGTGTCATAAAGAGTAAAGAAAAAAATGAATATAAAGCCCAAGACCCACGCAGATGAAGTTTTCGATACAGCTATTTCATAGATAGATAAAAAACTCTTTATGGTTCGCCACATACATTTATAGCTCATCATTTAAAGTTTTGATGGTAGCGTAATGACTAGCGCACGCGTCCTGGCCGGAACGCACGCACCACTTAGTCAGTTTTCTGATCTAACGTGCATATTGTTACAATTACCACGTGCTAACAACGGTGAAGGAAAACATCGTGATGCAACCTGCACATCGAGATAACCGATGTGTCAAACCTGCCAAGCCGCCTTGGACAAGCGTGGCGGGTATATTATCCGTTCCCTCTATATGGGAGACCCGAGCCCAGCAGTGGGACATTTATGGGCTGATATTATTTTTATGATATATATTTAAAGTTCATAATAAATTTCACATCATTTAAACTCATAATAAATTTTACATCATTCAAAGTTCATAATTTTATGTAAATTATGACCGTTTAAGAATTTACAATGATACGTTTGAATTCTTGAATTTATCTCTTAGTATAATTACATGTAGAAACAGTGGATTCTTTAAAATATTTCTTTTATATTTTAATCAAACTTACAAAGCTTTTCACCTGGTATTTAGACATTTCAAATTGTTTTCTCTTTTTAATTTATTGCCGGCCTAAGGCGTTAAAATTTTGTGCCAAGATATTCACCTCAAACAATAAGTAGGTGTGAGAATGCTTCAAAATTGATATATAGTAGGTGTATTGAATCAGAAAAAAACAGTTTTAAAATACAAAGTTAACATATTTTACGAATTAAAGGTATACAACATTATTTCTAAGTTCCTAAAATTTTGAATTAAAATATTGTTACAATTGGCCCACCTGCATAATTGTAAACAAAGAACGTTTATTACCCGCCGTCGGTGTTTGAGCTACCTAATAACACTAAAGCGCTTCATGACCGTCTTCTTTTGTTTACTTATTTATTGGTTTTTGTGGAGAGCAGCCAATTGTACTCGTTTATGACCGTTTGCAGGGACAATTAGGCAGGTTTGCGCTCTCTCTGCGCGGGCGAGCAGCCATATTGTATCGGTTCTGGATAAAGCAATACTCCAATGGAGGGATCGTGAGTCTAGCGATGGTCACCAGCGAGACAAGACGTGTGGACATTCAATAAGCTATATAGCGACGGACTTTGCGCGTGTTATTGAATCGTATAATATGTTTGTACTGGTTGTGTCGAGTTATACGTGTTAACGTGTTTGTATAATTCTAATAAATTCTATAGTAATTCCAACGGCATTTCAATGCGAGTCCCGCACTCGTAACAATATTATATTAAAATACCCAAAGCTTTTTATTTAATAAAAACAATTTTCGCCCTTTTTTTACTTACATATTATAATATCCTCTAACATAATACTGAAAACGATTTGTACTTATTTTTCAAGAGGTTTGATGGATATGTACAAAAGATATAGGTCATAAATACTGTAAAGCATAATTCGAAATGGGTAAGTGAATAATTTTAGGTATTACTAGGATATGCCCGCGACTACGTCCATGCTTGACTTGAAATTCCCGCGGGATTCCTGGGACACAAAGTATTGCATTGCATTGCATTTGAAAAATAATGTAAGTTATAGTTTCAGTGAAAACTGTGTCGGAATAAGCTAATTTCTATGCACCCGAACAACTATAAACTGCTTCCGGGAAAATTCCCGAGGGAATCTCGGAATAAAAAATATCACACAATTTATAACAAAAATTTTCTATCGATCAGTCAAAAAATCACATACGAATTAAAAAATTTTAATGTCACCATTTTAATTCATGCCCAGACAAATTCCCGAGGGATTCCCAGGTTAAAAAGTAGCGCCAATTTTAAATTTAAGAATTTGCTGTCGATCAGCGCATACTGCACCGAAATCGGTCCAGTAGTTTTTACGTGAATTCCGAACAAAAAGACAAGAAATTTAAAAAAATGCATCGTGTTCTCTATTGTTTATATGGTGTATTCCAGTTGTTATTTTTTTTAAATAGCTTCAATGTACAGACACGGCATGTTTAGAATGTTATGATATTATATAGAATAATTATAGGTTAAGTACATAAATTGTACAAAAACAGTAGTTAGGTAGGTATAATATATGTATCCACGCTAACGTTGCCGACAAATTCCCTTACAATTTGGCAAAATATTAATTTATATTTATATATATAATTCTTCTGTACGTGTGTTGACAGTGAACTTCACCTAAACGGCTGGACCGATTTCAATGATATTTGTTTGAATGGGCCCCGGATGGTTTAGATTCACAATTGGAACCGGTAGGTGGCGCTGCGATCGGGTTCTAGAATCCTCCTAACCACCTGGGGCGATTTTGTTTTTGTTTTTTTGTCATGAAACAAAGTCGTTTAGGAATTCAGAAAATATGGCGGTACGAAGTTCGCCGGGTCAGCTAGTTAAATATAAAATAGCAAATTATACAAAAAATGTGCACGTGTGCGGCGACAGTGCCCGAATGAGGCCGAATAAAGGCAGTTATAAGACCTTCTAATTTCAAAACACCTATGTTACACTGACGAATATTATCTTAATCTTATTTCATTGCACTTAAATTCGAAATTGTATAATAAAAATTACGTTAAAGGTTGTTTGGAACAGGCATAACGCTTTTCGTTCCGAAAATTAAAAAAAAAACCTTTTTGTTCTTACAGGAAATGGTTATATCCCGACATCGAGCCTGCGTGAGATCTTAGCTGCCTTAGATGATCAGCTAACTCCAGACCAGCTTAATGAAATGATTGCTGAGATTGACACAGACTCCTCTGGAACCGTTGATTTTGACGGTAAATAAAAATATCCTACTAAGATTATACAACTTTGTGAAGATCGATGTTTATTACTCTTTCACGCAAGAACTACTGAACAGATTTTACAGTAATAAAAGCTTACACAACAGAATAACATCCATTGTACAATAATATTTTGAAGTGAAAACTTCTTTAGCCGCGTTGGGTACTTTTTGGTAGGGGAAAATCTTACGGGTTCGCGTCACCGACATGCTCATGATTGGCGCATGCGCATCGGCCGTGTGCTGTGCGCGTTAAACGCTTTTTGGATGGGTGAAAAAATCTCGTGCGTTCGCGTCACCAAACATGCTTATAGCAGTATATCTGTGGCTATACAGCTGACGTATTGTGCAACATTAGTGCTGTGTATATCTTATAAATGAAATTGAATGGATTTAGTTGAAAGTTCAATCTGTATATACTGTGCATTGTTGAAATAGTGTTTTAATTCAATCATTATGAAATTTCAAATTTTAATACTAAAAGTTCTAAGTTTTCACTTCTATTGACAGTCTCTATAACTGCCAATATTTTTCCCCAAACATAGTCAATGTCCGGTAACAACCGCACAGACTGCATAATCAGCACTTGCGCCAGCACACGATTTTCGTAATCAAGAATCAGCTCCTGCAATGACACCGCGTTGCGCATTCGTGTACTCATATCCATCCATCTTTCATCATATGTATCTAGTATTATACTAATATCATTACATATATCTGTTTTTTATTGCAGGAGTTCAGCAGACAGGTAGACGGCCCACTTGATGGATAGCGGTTACCATCGCCTATGGAAATTTGCAACACCAGATGTGGTACAAATGCGCTGCTGCTCTCTTAAGGGAAACTGGAATCTGGTCAATAATGCTGGAACACAACTCAAAGTCGTTATGGCGGCATACTTTAAACCAGTGGTGGTAGCCAGACGGACAAATGCCCTACCACCTGGCTGTGAGTTGTTTTGTCGCCTCTGACGACAGGCCGCCCGACTGCAGGAAATTGTATTCTTTCTGCGTTTCTGCACGGATAATAATGTTTATCTCTCTATCCGTTCAGGAATGGAGAAAGAATACGATTTCCTGTGGCCGGCGGCCTGTTGTTATAAGAGGCGAAAGAACAACCCACAGTCAGGTATTTCTGGATGGCTACCACCCCTGGTCACAGTTAAACAATCTTGTTCTACACTGTGCCCTGGTCTACAGTATGCCGCCATAACAACCTTGAGTTGTGTTCCGGCATTAGTGGCCAGGTTCTAGTCTCTCTTTAGAGAGCGACAGCACATTTTGGTAACCGTTTTCCAACAGTTGGGCCGTCTGTCTGACTGCTGTACTCATGCAATAAAAAAAATTGCGGTGTTATTCATAATAAGTTAAAGTAAGTTTGAATTTATCTTTAAGAACAATAAAGAAGCCTTCAAACTTACTCCAACTCAATATGAATAAATACAATTTATCTTTATATCCAGTCTGTATCATCTATAACATCCCTACGTTTCAAACCGTACAGTCAGGGTTCTTATGTAGAGCTCTTTTCAGTCAGTTGTTCTTGTTTGAACTGTGTCTTTAGAACTTTGCAGGTTCCATTCTAATATTATAAATGCACGAGTAACTAACTCTGTCTGCCTGTCTGTCCGTTACGCTTTCACGGAAAAACCGTTATACCAATTTTGCTGTTTGGTATATAAGTAGCCTCAATACCGAGAATGGAGAGGGGAGGGATACTTTTATATCAGACAATAGATAGTTCCAGAGTAATTTAAACTGATATTTCATAAAAATTTAATGTAATGTAACCTGTGTGCTTACTTGCTCCCAGAAGAAACTAGAATCTGGTAGTGGGGTATAATTTACAAGTATACTATTTAAATTGGCCAAAATATAACAATAAATATCTAGGAGAAGTGTCGCCGCTTTGAGTCATTGTCAATAAGACCGTCTGGAGCACAACCCGAAGGCAAGCCAACGCGTGAAGGTAGACGGCGTTGGAAATTGTGTCCATATTTTCCGAATTAACAGCATAAACGCCGGCTAGCTCGCGGCTGGCCGGTAATAAAATAAATTGCGAAATTTTTTTGGCGGAACGGGCCATAAATCTTTAACGACTCATTATCTAGTGAATTAATTATACTAATGACTGTTCTTTTTTATTTTCAGAGTTCATGGAAATGATGACCGGTGATTAAAGAAACCGTGAAGATATAAGAAAGCCTCTATAGTCCCTGCAATAAATCGTATTTTTAATATACGTATTAAACTATTGTTTTATTCGAATATCAATTTGAAATTTTGTTTAATTAGCATGTTCGCATGTTCCCTTCAAAAGCTTCTTTTTTGGTGTCACCTCTACCCATTATATTAAAAACGTAACCATAGTGAAATCGTTATATTCGTCCGTCTGTCTATTTATTTTAATTCAGGAGTTCAACAGATAGGCAGACGGCCCACTAGATGGAAAGCGGTTGTCATCGCCTATGGACATTTGCAACACCAAAGGTGCTACAAATGTGCTGCTGCTCTCTTAAGGGAGACTGGAACCTGGTCACCAATGCCGGAACACAACTCAAGGTTGTTATGACGACACACTTTAGACCAGGGGTGGTAGCCATCCAGTCGGGCTAATGCCCTGCCACATGGCTGTGGGTTGTTTTGTCGCCTCTTACGTCAGGCCGCCCGGCCGCAGGAAATTGTATTCTTTCTCGGTTCCTGCACGGCTACTACGGTAATCCTTACATATTACAGTTATTTCTCTTAGAAACTAGTGGGTCTATATAAATTAAAATTGACAGAACTATAATAGTTCGTTCAACGATAACTACTGTTTTTATTCGAGTATCAATTTCAAATAGAGTTTTGTTTTAATGAGACAATTGAATACATGTTGTCTTGAAAAGTTTGTCCTTTATTTAAAGTATTCTCTAGCTATTTTGACAAAAATGCAACCCTAGTGAAATAGTCAAATTCGTCTGTCTGTCTTTACGTATTACAGTTATTTCTCTTAGAAACTACTGAGTCTATATATAGTATTCTTAAATGGCTTTATTTGTATATTTTCCACAAAAAAATGCTTTCAGATGTGTCGTGAAACGTTTTATTCAAACTCACAAAGCATATCCCTGTCGTTTAACTACCAACGTTTAACATTTGAATCTCAAATTAAAGCGTTTCACCTGATTTTACAACTTGCATAATGTCATGTAAATGGTATTCTCTTTGCTTCTGACATTAATAGCGGTTTTGCTCAAAGTAGTCAGTATTTTTTGAATACATTTTCAAAGTATAAGTACAGAGTAAATTCTAAAAGTGGGCCTCTGTAGCCAAAACCAAAACTATAACATACAGCAAACAATTTTCAAATGAATCTCTGGGCCGATTTTGATGACAACTAAAGTGAGCTAATATTTTTTTTTAAAAATCAATTACCCTAATCAACAACTGCATTGTCTGACTAAAATAAAAACACATAATTGAACTTCTATCTCTACACATATTATATATATATATATTGCTCACCAAATATACAATTACAATATTGTCATACTACAAACAATAGGCGGCCTCATCGCTTAAAGCAATCTTTTATATAATTATATACACATGTATTAATAGCAAATTAAAAAAAAAACACACATATATATGATTTTCTTTTTTTAAACTTGCTATTAGTATATGTATATACAATTATATAAAAGATTGCTTTAAGCGGTGAGGCCGCCTATTGTTTGTAGTATGACAATATTGTAATTGTATATTTGGTGAGCAATAAACTGTTATCTATTCTATTCTATTATATAATGTGTCTGTGTGTGTGTGAGTGTGTGGTGTGTGTGTATTAGTGTGTGTTAAATAATGCGCACTGAATACCGACTCACTATTAGAAATTTAAAATTATCTCCAGAAGGTTTGTCCGGAAGAAAATCGCTATTAGCGATAAGACCGCGGATTGTACTAGTTGAATGATTATTAATTCTGATGTGTACTGTTTTCTTGTGTGCAATGAAGAATATTCTATTCTATTCTTTCACAGAAACTGACCCTTAAATGAAGCCGTAGTAGTATCGCGACTAATACACATTATGAAAACTACGTTTCAACAGTTTTAAGCTTGGCACTTTATTTGATTCATATTTGAACGTTCCGGCCCGTTGAAAAATCTAAAATACAACGTTAGTTTTCATTAAAATCAGCCTCAAGAGTCCGTTGAGTATTTTTCTTTACAGTTTTAACCATTTAACCATACAAATTCACCCAGCATAGACATGGAAGACCTTGATTGCTTGAAAATATACACTTCATTTGAGTTATGACCTTACTATTGTGTTGTGACTGTATTTAAATACAAATTAACAATGTTATTGATGGAAAAAGTATATTACTCTATTATAGAAAATTTAAATGATGGGTTTTGAGAAGTATATGTGAGGTTAATGTAAGTGATATGATAAGAAACAGTGTGATAAGGGAACATTGTGGATTGAAAGAGGATGTAGTGACAAGAGTTGAAAAAGAAATTTTAAGGTGGTTTGGGCATATGGAGAGAATGAATGAAAGCAGAATCACAAAACAAGTATATGACAGTAATGTGACTGGTAGAATCGGTGCCGGTAGACCGAGACGTACTCACTATGATCAAATTGAAGATATTTTGATGGTCAGATAAAAAGTGGTTTAAATAAGCGTGTATGTATGAAAAGATTAATGTCAGTCGATGAAGCGAAGTGTTTGTCAGAATCGTAGCAGATGGAGATCCATCGTCTCTGTCTACCTCAATTGGAAACAGGCGTGACAATGTGTATGTATGTAAATGAAGAAATATGACACTACAAGTATAAAATTTAAAAATAATTGAATATAAAATAACAGAACATGATTACTTTTAATTAATAGACATGTACACATAAATTCGTAATAACATTTTTTTTAAATTATTAAATGACATGCTACCCTAAGAGGGTTAAAGTATAATTATATTTCATGTAAATGTACATTAAACATTGAATAAATGAGTTTGAATTTATTAAAAATAAACAGTAAAATACACTATAAGTAGTTACACTTACTCATGAGGGGTTTTAGTGACTAAAGAAAAGGGGTCATTGCCCTAGGCGCTGGCAAGCTCATACTAAAGAGGAAAAAGCGAAAGGTATCACTCATTTTGTGAGAAAATAACTCATTTCTTCCAGCGTATGACCGACCCTCTTTAAGCTTTTAAAAAGAAATTTCGGGTAATTACCAGAAAATTGCTGACAACGTTGTTTCCTTTTTGAAAAACTAGAAAAATAACACCTATTTTAGTTCGTAAGTCTACACTGAGCAATGAATGTGAAACTAACTCTGTCTGTTTGTCTGTTACGCTTTCATGGAAAAATTAATAAACCATTTTTCTGAAGTTTGGTATATATGTAGTGTAATTACCAAGAATGGACATAAGATACTTTTTAGCCCGGAAAATGGAATAGTTTTCGGGATGAAATCAAGAAAAAATTCTGGAGACGTATAGGGCCTAAATATTTTATTTTATTTTAGTGTAGCTTACTTGCTCTCAATATAAACAAAGGTTTGTTACAGGGAGAGTCCTAGTCTATACTTCTATATTACTAATCTATAAATATGAACGTAACTGTGTCTCTATGTTACTTTTTAAACAACTTCAAAAAAGGGATGGTTCTCAATTTGTCGTGTAAATATATTTATAATTTATGTTTAATCATAACTTTTTTTTTCAATAATACTTCAACGTGGTTCCATATACATGTATTGCTATTGAATACCACATACACAACTTAAGAGATAAAATAAAAAATCAACTTCAGGAGTAGCTAGAAAGCATATAATTAAATATTTTCAATAACATTTTGAAGTCGGTGCCAAGTAAAACGTGAGAAACGAATTTAGAATGTATAGTAATGTTTATGTTACACTTGACACCAACTCTAAAATGTTGTACAAAATATATATTTTCTACTTTTAGTTACTTTTGAAGTGGGTTTCTTTTTTACTAGAATTTTTTACAACTACTAACTAGAATTTTTATTAAGATCTATTCAGCTATTTAAGCTGAATAGATCTTAATAAAAATTTAGCAAGAAAATAGATTGCATCCTGGGGAAGGACATAGTCTACCCTTTGTCTCGACAAACAATCATAAAGGAGGTAAATAGTGGTAAAACTTTAAATGGACAACTCTTAATTTACGAAAACAAAAACGTGTACAATTATATTGTTACAACTTAGCCAAAATTCCAAGAAGCACGCCGACAAATGTGAAGGCACACCTGCTGGCCATAAACCACGGTTTATTATCTACCCGCATTTGGACTTCTTTTGTTTAATATTTGTAACTAGAAAAGCCGCCTATTTTGTATTGCAATCATTTATAATGGTCATTAGCCAGGAGTGGTTCTTGGAAAACTTCAGTCCATGCGGTCGATTGTTGTATTGTACAGTTTAGCATAAAAAAAATGGCCGAATGGGGGGCAGTCAAGCGACGATTACGACACGAGCAAGACGTTTACATTCGATAAGCTATATAGTGACGGACTTTGCGCGTGTTATGGAATCGTGCAGTTTGTACTGGTTGTATCCAGTTATATTTTACCTGTGTTATACGTGTTTGTATAGTTATAATAAAATCTATAGTAATTCCAAACGGCATTTTAATTCGAGTCCTGTAACTCGTAACAATATGATAAAAATACTATACAAATAATTCATATTTTACATTGACAAATGATAAAGCTACTAGTAACATTAAGAGTTATACAAATGCCCCACTTGGACCCAAAAGCAATTATACGACAAATCCATTTGGTGGCGTTAAAAAAAAGCTCCTTAAAGGTCGTCATAACGTGAAATTGGTTCATATAGAACCCGTATCAATTTTGAAATCGCCTGTCTACTCCACTTGGTATAATAATGATGGAAATAGGTAAAAGATTTATATAAGTTTGGGTTTCGAACAGAATAATGAGACTCGTGACTTCGATCCTTCTGAGTAATATTGGGTTGGTTTCGTGCAGACTGAAGACTTTTTACAAAACTCTTAATCCTGTATTCATGTAAATAGCAATTTTCTTTTTAAAGCCTTTCACGATTTGTGTATTTATTTAGTCAAGTATGGATATTCAAGTTTAAGTTAATTTTCAAGCATGTAAAAACCAGATTTATGCAATCTTAACCAAATTAAAAGTGTTTGACTTAAGCCAAGCAAGAGATGTCGCTTTATCGAAAAGTTGAAAAAAGCTCTGTGGTTGTGTGGGCTAAGCCTTAGCCGGCCTAGTGTACAAAAATGCCGTAGTCCTGGGTTCGATGCCGGTTATGATAGACTTCTGCCCGGTTCCTATACCTACCTTACCAACGTTTATTATAGTTACCGATTGATTTTGAAACTACCAATAACCAACGGCTAAGAGGGCTATATGAACGTTTCAGAAGCTCATGGCCGGTTATATTGTCGGTTATCAGTTACTAATTCCCTCCCAATCGTCAATGAGTTGAGGTATAACTACAAAATAAATACATTTTAAAAGAAGAAATCTTTTGTGATATGTGATTGTCATTAAAAAATTAAGCTTCCAATAAATCTGCTTTAACATACTTACAATTACAGAGCCATTTTATATGAATGTTGCATGATCAAAACGCTATAATGTAATGTAGTAAACGAGTTTTCAGCTGTTTACTATGGTCTGGAAGTCTGGGATCTGCCCAAGAATGCTCCGTCGTATATCACCCATAAAACAACCGTAACTTGCCTAGTTTGGGGATATACATTATACAATGTGTGTGTGTGATACTATCAGCACAAACATAGTAAAATAGTTTCAGTAAACCACAAAAATTCCTAAATGTTACATGCGGTCTAATCATGTCAGAACTTAATCAATAGTTTCCTCATTTATAACGGTTATACGAGATTTATAGAATTATTAAAACAGTGGCACTCATAATCGCATTATTAATGTGATTATGAATAACACTTTCTGATTTATTGGTACCTTTAGCTTAGTATTCTGTTTGAAATTCGTTCACAAAAATCGATCCTTATAAGCTAATCTATGGATTAATGTCATAATATAGTATGTGGTTTTTTTTTCAAAATCAGCCGATTTGATTCCTGACTATGGTAATGAATTTTTCAAAAATCTAATGATACCACTTAAATTTTCTTCAAAATCGGCCCTGACTTTGCCTGGTTTTCGCTATTTCGTATAGTTTAGAATTTGGCTCTGAAGGCCCACTTGAAAAATTATTCATTGTGCATAATGTTTTTTCTATGGTTAGAGGGGGTTAAATCTCCAAAGATGTTAAGTAGGTACCAACCTACGAAAAATAAGGATGGATCGATACAAATATGGAAGAAAGAATACACAAGATTTTTCTATTTAGTATTTCGACACTGTATGTAGTTCTAAATAAATAACTTTTCTTTCTTCTCCTTCTTTCAAAACACATTTCTAAACAAAGTGCATCTTAAATTTCAAGTTGTAATATAACGGTGCTTCCTGACCAAGAGCATTCGCCTGTAATGAAACATGTATGATTCGATTTTGAGCATTTAGTTAATTCCACAATGTCAGAGGAAGCGGTCGTTCTGTTACAAACTGTGTCAAAATATTACAGATTGTATCATTACAGGTTGCGCACTGTAATGCTCGAATCTGCAATGTTACATTACGGGCTAATATAAAACTTTTACCACAGAATACCTAGATCAGGCTCCCTTGTCTATTACAAGAGTAAATCCCGTCGAAAAAGAATTGCAAGCAAAGTTAACTAGAATAAATGTCAAACTTTCACCAACAGGAGTAGAATTAAGTGGTGTAATTGTCAAAGCGGGGCAATTCTCAACTTTAGACATAACTAAAATCCCGGTAACCCAGTTATAAAGTTTTGAAGATAACTGCTGTTAATTTCGACCTAGTTTTCGATGCTAAAATTTTCATATAACTTTAGAGAGAATCTTGATATCGGTTGTGTCAATTCTAATGTCTCTTAAAATATGCAATAAATAATATAGAATTTAAGTACTGAAACAATATGCGACAAATATCTTGGAGTTGCGCATTAATTTTAATAATAATTTTGTTTTAAATATATTTCCTACCCCCATGTATGGGGAATGCTAGACAATTGGTTTTTGAATCAATTTCTTCTTGTTATAAATGGAAAGATCATGTACAATGTTTTTTTTCGTTATAAGTGACTAAAAACTTATACCAAATTAAAAGTAAATTTTTGAACCCAATGCGAGCTTAGAGTTTAGCGAAAAAAGAAATAGTTTGTTATAAAACTTATATACGATATTTCCGTTTATTACAAAAAAATATTCAATAATCCAATTGCTTCAAAAAATGACATAACTCTGAAACCTGCTTTTTATTCTACGGGCAAAACAAACATCTTGTATCTCATGTGAGATAAAAAAGAGACCGCGTCGTACTTACCACGATCACTTCGCAGATGTCTTAAAGAATGGACGGGTAAAAAGGACCTATAATAAACGTATGTATGAAGAGATTAATGAATGTATATGAAGCAAAAGATGAATGCCAAGATCGTAGTAAGTGGAAATCTATCGTCTCTGCCTACCCCTATGGGAAACAGCTGTGATGATATGTATAGTCAAGGTGGGGAAGTCCGTTAGTGGGAAAAGTCCATACACCCCTCTTTATCTCCATGTCTGAATAGCAACGACGACAACAAATCGATCAGCAAAGCTAAGACACCATTTAATTCTGACTTTAAATTGTAGTCGACATTAAATTTCGTTTCATTTCATAAATTTCGTCCAAAAAGGTGAAAAACGACTGATATACGAACTTAACCCTCTGACGGACTTCCCCACCTTGACTATATTTGAATGTATATACAGGTGTTTTTAAGTTTCAAGATATAGGAAATAATTCTCCAAAGGGTTTCGAGAGCGATTTTATTAAAAACTAAAGCGGTATTATTAGATTTTTCAAAAATCAAATACTATAATCAGGAATTAAATCGGTTGATTTTGGAAAAAAGCACATGCTGTATTAATTATCACATCAAGACATAGTGTAACTGGTATAGATCGATTTTTTTAAAATCGATCTATCGATTTTTTTAAGAATATCAAACGTCAAACCGAGGAAAGAGTACTATTCAATAAACTTATAGGTAGATGTAAAGGCTGGTTTACACAAGTAAGTGCAAAGCAAAATTTTACCTAATTATAAATACAACGTCTTGTATCATATTAACAAAATCATCATTACGTATATAGACGGCCGAATACTAAAACGGCCCTCAAATATTTGACGGCTTCTTAAACCCCAAATTCATATTCTCGAAAGATAATTTTAAGTGTCTGTTAAAAATAGAGTTGCTGAAATTAAGTAGCCTTCACACGCTACTTATAGTCTTTCCAATCATTTATTTCGGTTTTGACAGCTCTATAACGTATCAATTAGTAATGTTCTAATGAATTACTGAATCGATTTGTAATAAAAATAGACTTCATTTATAAATAACTTTTAATCAATTTAACTCGTGTATATATTTTAGTTAAAAATCCTACATCGTGTAAATATACCCACATTTCAATGAACATATTTTACATGTATTAAATAAGCCAATAAAACGGCACTTATAATAATTGCGGTATTGTTTTTATAGAACTTTTTTTTACTTTCGATTTATTTCCGTAGTGTCTATGGTTTAATAGTCTGTGAGTTACATGACTCACAGAACATCACGCGGTCGCCTTATGGAATGGCTAACTGAGCATTTTGGGCGTTGTGAGCTACTAATGGAACGCCCTGTATGTGGTCATTAGGTCTCCTAAAACTTAGTTAAAATTTTTACGTTTAATTGCAAAAACTTGGACGTAACGTAACTTCCAAGAACTTAACCTAGATAAACTTTCGAAGATAACAATTCCGGTCTCGCGCAAGGAGGGTTTCTAAGCAAACGTGTAAGTTGAAATGATATGCTCGTATAAGTTTAAAAGTTTGTTTTGCCTGTTTATATATTTGTATATTCCTTTTTAACAATATTGTAATTAATCAATTGTTGTTGTGAAACAATCGGAATATTATTGTAAAGATTCGTAGAATTAACATTTTTGTCGCAAGTAAATTCAGTCATCTATATTTTCAAAAATGTGGGAACAAGATTGCGAACTCCATTTAGGTAGCTTTTTTAAATTCGGCATGACACGACAGAATCAGATACAAAAACGTGACAAATTCTCTCGCTTGAATTTTATTACTATTTAAAAAAATATTTTTTAGTCTAATCAATCAAGCGTTACTTAATAAGTTTATTTTCAACTAGGACTTTCCCCGCAGCTTCGCTGCAGAGTAATCTCCGATATATCCAAGTTTATTTTGAGCGTAAGCACACAACACATGTTATATTGCATTATTGTTTTATTTAGGCGCAATTCGCCCCCGAATAATTTAATTGATTTTATTCCAGAAACCAATCCATTCTGCGGAGAAAAAAGTATCCTATGTCCATCCTCGATATTGAGAGTACATGACTACATATATACTATGAAAAAAAATACTATTCTTCTTCCATTTATATACCAAATTTCAGCGAAATCTATACTGTAATGTTAAAGCATAACAGAGAGCAAAGTTACTTTCGCATTTATACGCCTCTTTCCAATCGGGATAGGCAGCGACTATGGATTTGCATCTGGTATGATCCTGACAAACACTTTTCACTTCATCAACTTAATCTCTTCATACATACACGCTTTTTAGAATGGATTTTTGACTTTTCAGAAACATACAATCTTCAAACTACTGAGTATATATGGGCGCCGATCGCCACATACCAGAAATAGTTACAAATTATTAATTGTTATCTTATTCTTTAAATGATTATATTTCTAAAATATAATCAAAAAGTTATTTCTAAACATTAAACTTTGCATTGCCAAAAGTTTTGCCTAGCATCATATTGTACTGTATTCCAAAGCGAAATGTATGCATTGTATCAAGCCACAATTTACGCATGCAACTCAGAAGTGTCAAAAATATATATATTTTTATAATATATATTTAGTGACTCAAGAGCTTCACTGGAGGTGCTCAAGAAACCCAGACATACAAACCCACTTGCTTTCGCCACAAGAAATAATTTAAAAATATTTACTCTTAAAGGTGGTGAAGCTCGTATATTTTGGATAAGATCTCATGTTGGCGTTGAAGGGAACGAGCGAGCAGACATATTAGCTAAACAAGCTGCAAAACACACCACAAATGCTCTTGACTATGCTAAATGTCCAATTGCGTATTTGAAAAGTACCATTCGTCAGGATAGTGCAAAGGTGTGGAATACTAGATATAGAGATGGTGGAACTGCAGCAATAACAAAACTATTTTTCCTGATATTATACAAAGCCACCGATTGATAAGAGAATTAAAATTATGCCCCCTACAAGTACAGATGGTGACAGGTCACGGAGGTTTCGCCCATTATTTATATAAGTTTAAACGCAAAACATCATCAGGCTGTATATGCGATCCAGAAATAGATGAAACAGTTCTTCATCTTCTGCTAGAATGCCCCAAATATGGTAAAGCACGATTTGAGTTAGAGCAGAGGATCGGAGTAAGAATAGAAAAGGAATTATTGTCTAGTATAATAGCTAAGAAAGAAATTAGTCATGAGTTTATTAAATTTGGTGTGAAATTAGTTAAAGATGCGTTACAGAGAAATAAAAGTAGATAGAATAGAATGTAATTAATAATAATTGCAGATTAGAATAAAAAAAAAATAAAAAAAATAAAACTATGTATAGATATAAAATAATTATGATAGGTAGGAAATAATATGTATAACGTATATTTATCATAATATACATAAAATACATATAAGTAAATACTGATGTAAAAGGTCTCCGTCATAACGGCGGAGGAAAGTAAATGGACATAAAAAAAAAAAAAAAAACATTAAACTTTAAACCATTGTTTGTTAATATTAGTAGATATGATTTTTGCTATTTGAGTGTTAAATATAATAAATATAAATTGTCTAAATTAGATCATTTAAGGTTATGTAAAATTTATTAGAATAGTTATTTTGAATATTGAGCTATATATTTTAGGGATAATTTTGTAGTAACCTTGTTTGTTTGTTATAAAAAACGTTTGAAAGCATTTATTACTAAGTTAACGGATGTCGAAAGTCAAATAACCGAAAGTTGTTAATCAAGATGAATGGCGGTAATGAACTTAATGAACGGATTAGTGAATTTGCCTTAAGGCAAATTAATTTGCATTCAATCTATATATAATATAATATATATTCATATATATATATATATATATATATATATATATATACGACCATACCATATATACATTGCTGAGAGCAAAATTCTCGAAGAAGTATAGCTGCTCGGCGATCCATTGATCATGATTTTAGAGCTGATTTCTCTCTACTACATTAGTGTACTGTGTTTGATATTGTGATTCTAGTCTCAATAAACTTTAATACAGATTTGTATAATTGTATAGTGCTTTCGCCGACATATATTATTATTAGCTGTCTTTCCTCTCACCTTTTTCCAATCACCTCTGTTCAATACTGTATATCTTTTCATATTACTTTATTTTGGCGTAACATCTTCTGTCCTACCACCTTCAAAGCATCGTTCATATAACTTTTTGACTTTTAGGTCCACCTTTATTATTATATCTATTAATCTTCCACTTTATCATTCCTGTTATCACATAATTTTCAGCCCACCATTTCTAAATACTACTATTATCAGGAAATGCATAAGTCTAAAAGGATCTTTTAAAATCGTCCGTCTGCATCATGCCCCATTAGTGGAATTTCGCACTTTCACCGAGGTATCGGGAAGGGAATTGGGTTTATAGGTCACAGGACTGTAATTGGGGTTTTCGCGGATATGTGGGTATTTTTTTTAACTTTGACCCTTTTTTATCGGTGGTTTATTTATTAGTGGTTACTTGCAAGATTTGCAAATGCTTACACTCGTGTGCTTATAAACTCATCTACTATGTTATTCCGTGAATTATTTTAATCTCTCTCTTAGGTGGAGTCATTTACTGTATAATTGTCTACTGCATTTTTAAATCCCTGGCCATTATCTATTTTCTTGTTGGAAAGTATCTCCGGTCGTGGTATTAAGAATAATTTGAAAACTTTTTAAACAATCAAGTTTTGGAGATGACAATTTTAATGTTTTTTGATCAAATAACCTAAACATTTAAATAAAATAAAAACTTAAAATTGAAATATGCAATGAATATATTCTACAGCTTAAAAAATTACAAATAATAAATAGGCTCCAAATCAACGTCAGTTGAGAACGTTCTCAAAACGCTGGCCGCGTTTCCGGGTTGGAGGGCAACGCTTATGCGTTTCCCAATACACAAACCAGCTTTTTGGTCGCGTGAGACTTCCATCAACCGTTTAGATAGGCCTCGATAAAGGCGGTAAGCTTCTGGATGGATCCTTTGACCCCAGAGTTTCGTTTTTTTTTTAATTAATCGTCCTTTAAGCACTCTAAGTAGGTTGTGACAATAAGTTTTTAACGCTTGAAACAGAAAAACAAACTCAAGTACCACATGAAGGAAAGTGGTCAGCGCCGCCAAAAAACACTATGACGTGTTATTAAACAATAAAGTGGAACTTTGTGCCATTTTATACACATATAGTATATCTAGTCACATATCAATTTCACAATCCAATTCTGTAATAGCAACCGTTTTCGGCCACGAGTTGCTTAAATTATTTCACACAATATACCACTTTCCCAAACTCGTACAGGGAAGTCTCAAAATAACGTGCATACTTAAGCTACGTCTTGCACATGCCATTACATGTAGACACTTGTCAATGTGACTATGCGATTATCCAAAAGTGAATATTTTAAGGTCCAAATCATTACAGTACGCGAAATAAATATTCCGAAGTTGAGCTACTCAAGAAGAAGCCTATTACACTTCAGGCACTTATATCACAATATAAACCAAGGCCTTACGTTAGATCTAATCCAATTTTATGCCCTAAGGTGTCAAATAAACCCAGCCTAACTATATAAGAATGGAGTTCTATAAAAATCAGCCTCTATTATTGGATTTTCCAAGTCAAAAATCCCGTCACGTACAACCTGCAAGGCTGGGTAACAAAACTTCTTAGCAACATTGTATTCGACGGCTGGGTCCTTTCTAATAAAGTTATAACTTTATATAATATAACTCATAGACTTATATTAGGATCTATAATCTATGATGAACATGAATAAAACCACCACCTTTTATTTATTAATATAACCACTGTCTCACTTGAATGATGACATGGTCTAAGATGGAGCACGTTTACCTAAAAAATACCTATTCACTCGTGACTGGAAGACTCCTAGATTGTATCTGTCAGGAAAACATACTCCGGCAAACTATTCGTCCGATGGTACAATGGGGAAACGGGAGTCAGCTCGTGCATTCTAAAGAACATTCCTCGAAGAGTATCGGATAGAAGACCGACAGTCTAGCAAACTTGCATCTATGCTCAAGACTGAACTCGAGCATTAAAATGATGGTCATTACCGACCAGCCTACTGGCTCTTTTCTCAATCGATTCCAACGTATCCAGGGGTATTTGGCTGAGCCGTCCCAAAGATGAGAACAGTACTCCATACACGTTCGAACTTGTGCTTGATATAATTTCAGCAGTTGTTTCTACGTGAAATGCTGTCTCACCTTTGCGAGTATACGAGTCTCTCTTGCTATTGAACTAGACTCAAGACTTTTACTATTGAACTATTATTGATCTTGCTCACGAGGTACTGATATTATGTATAATTTGAACTCCACAATAATAGTACCGATAGTGGGGATTGTGAAAAGAAATATCAAAGCAACTCTTATGGAAGCACGCATATTGTCAAGATATTCTTATCTCTGGAGCCTTGACAACCGGTAGCTTGGATTTTAAATCTTGCCTCACTGCCAGCGGAGATATTTTTTTTGTCCATATCATATCAGAATGATGTAGTTCTTTTTTTAAAGTCAATATATTTTTATGTATATTTTTAAATAAAATATAAAACAGCAATAAATTTATTAGCTCATAAACTTCTCACTACTGGAGTTGGATTTGCTATATTAGGGGAACAGATGATATACCACCGCCACACACCACCTCCCACTACACTTGTCCAACGCCTACGGTATTATCACTTACACGCAGCACGATGTTTTTAGCTTAACCAACCAATAATATATTCAAGTAAATATTGTTTCTCTAATATTCTAGAAACTATTTTTATGGGAGTCTAAATCTATATTTGTATATTTCTTGCAACTATTCTTGAACGTGTACATGCATATTACGATAGTGTGCGTATCTGACGGAATAATCAGTTGCTAACGTTCCGACCAATCATATCCGCTTTTGGTCTCACGCACACTATGACACGTGTTTATCATAAGTCAACTGACAGTCGCGACTTATAGTTACCTAGATTATGAATATACACTGAACTGCGCAAACTATTGGACGTACTATGCGATTCAAATAAGAATAGGATTGACTTTGCGCCATATTGTGACGTCATAGCTGTCGAATTATGACTTTAAATAATTAAATATTATATTACGACAATTTACTACTAATTTAACCTTTTTATTTAAATTTGATGTAAGACTATTATTGTTGATATGCAAATAAGTTTTTTGCAAACCATACTTTTCAAGTGACATTTGACAGATAGAGGTTATTGACATTCCTATTCTTATTTGGATCGCATTATAATCTTGGGTGGTCCTTGAGCATTCGGAAGTTTGATAGAAATCTGGATATTTTCAGTAAAGCCAACTCACGTTAGAGAAAACGCGCTTATTAAAAACACATATTTTTTGATATTGATGACATTCTAATACATGTTGATGGTTCAATGTAACAGTGCGTTTTCTCTAACGAAAGCTGGCAACACTATAGCGGCGTTCAAGACGACCGTGAACATTTAGAACTCATAGCTCTCACTGTCAGCCGTAGCTTACGGACGCATCTGATATTTTGATTAACGCTTGAAAGCCCGCTTGTCTCAGTGTAGCAACGCCAATTTCATTGAGGGTTTTTCAGGCGATAGCAGGGATTCCATAGGCGTCGTCATTTTTCACATTCATTATTATTCTATTGTGAAGACATTGGACACTTTTATCCTGTTTTAATAAAAAAATAATATATTTATTTATTAATATAACTATAAAACAATTACGAAAAAGACATGTCACGTCTTTTATGGTTAAGATTTGTATTTTTTTTTTTTTTTGGTAAATTATAGATCAATAAATATCGTTATTGTATAGTTGTTGTTTCGTTTGCAGCCCAATTTTGACCTTTTGCGGCAACAAGAGCCTTAAGTTGGCCGAGTCGATCAAAAACCAGCCTGTGGTCGTGACAAATATCTGGCAAGAATCATTTATGTGGTTTCTAGATGTATTATGTTCATCGAGTCTAGAAATTGCAGGCGTAACTTACCGTTTGTCGTCGGCATTCTACAGCGGATGATAGTATGATGTTGATGAGGCTCTACAGCTAAAACAAACTACAAATTTAAAACGCGTATGGTGCGTGACAATAATCAGTACTGGCAATGATTTTTATTAACAACTTTTTTGTAATTAATGTAAGTAATAATCATTCCGTGAAAAACCTTGAAATAAGGTTATAAATACAATAGATATTTATTAAACTAAGACATAATATAATGGATATTACTTATTACTCCGTAATAAAATTGTTCAAATTATTTAGGCGTTAACCATAAAAATGTAAGGCAGAACAAAGTAGTTATGTTCCCTTGTACAGTATATATAAAGTATAATAAAAACAAAACCGTCACGTTATCCTGTCTTCTCTGTTCTATATTTGAATATAGAATTTATTCATTCGTATTGCGTTTCTCATATTAATATAAATTAAAATAAAATGCATAATAAAGGATTCCGTGAATTGCTACTCATTGAAACCAATTTTCGTTGAAACTGTTTTTGAGTTCTAACATCTGTAATTTTAGTACAACCCCCTAAAAGTTACAGGCGGCGGGACACTTTACGACTGTTAGTATCAATAACAATTTAAAAAGTCCCTAAGAAGTTTCACTATGATTTATAAAGATCTATCTAACGAACTACACTATCTTATGTCGACTACAAGTAACCTGTTATACATTATACGTTTCGAGGCCATCCCAATTTTTTAGTATTTTTTTGCCATTCGACTACACCGTTGTACAGTCCGAAAACTATATTATAAATAGACAGACAGACGGACGTTTTTGGAACCAATACGATTAAGGGACTCTAATAAAAGGACCAGATGACTTACCTCTCTTCTCTTAACTTGCTCCTTACGACGTTGTAAAATAAGAAATAAAATTATTTACTCTTGTATTCCAATAAAACAAACGTATATATGATCTCTATTAAACTATTTTTGACGTCAGGGATCAGAAAGGGCAAAAGTATTTGACGTAATATGGTCCAAAGCCATCCTAAGCTTTCATAACTTTTGTGACTTTGTCGGTAAAGAAAATCTATAATACTAATAAGAGCATGCTTAACTTGACTGTCATTAATGAATGACCTATAACCATTCCATAGTCTCGATGGATCTGGATAAAAGAGTTAAAATCAATTATAGGAAAAAGAAAACTACATCCATGCATGCTAACACTACACGATTTCAAGCGTTATTAAAAATCATTGCCGTACAAACAGAAGGTAATGTCGATGAGCGCATGATAAGCTTCGGTACTTCATTACCTGGCTTACGCTCCTAAAGCTACCGGTGCTCGCACTCCGAGCCTGCAAGAAGAAACATTCGTTCCTATACACTAGCACACACAGCTTTTGAATCGACGACCAGAAAGATTCGGCATGCTTGATTCCTTTACCCTTTTGCTATAGCTCAACGAATTTTGAATTTAGATTTCTGTCATGTACAACTTTAAATTTAGATTTATGGTGTTTAAAATTTTTGAATTATGAAATTAGATTATCCACATTTGAAAATAGATTTGTGACATGTAGAATACAGAATTATGAATTTCAATTTCCGCCATTCAGATTTTGAATAAAGATTATTGAAATCTGGATTCGAATACTCTATTCTGATTTATGATATTATGAATTTTGAATTTAGATTTCTGTCATTTACAACTTTAAATTTAGATTTATGGTGTTTAAAATTTTTGAAATATGAAATTAGATTATCCACATTTGAAAATAGATTTGTGACATGTAGAATACAGAATTATGAATTTCAATTTCCGCCATTCAGATTTTGAATAAAGGTTATTGAAATCTGGATTCGAATACTCTATTCTGATTTATGATATTATGAATTTTGAATTTAGATTTCTGTCATTTACAACTTTAAATTTAGATTTATGGTGTTTAAAATTTTTGAAATATGTAATTAGATTATCCACATTTGAAAATAGATTTGTGACATGTAGAATACAGAATTATGAATTTCAATTTCCGCCATTCAGATTTTGAATAAAGGTTATTGAAATCTGGATTCGAATACTCTATTCTGTTTTATGAATTTAGATTTCTGATATTCTTATCACTGCTGTTTCTCATTTCAAAAGTATATGAATTATTTATAACAAAGAAGAAATAAATTAAAAGTCTTACAAAAGTCGCAAGAGTCCTTTATATCAAATAAAAAAGGCAAGTTGAGCATTTTTTTAAATAAAACCATATCATTTTTAATTAATCTTAATTTGTTTTATTCCAGCAACCGAGACTGAAATATTTTCTTAGATCTTTTTAACAAACTCATTTCACAGCGTGATGTCTACCACTGCATTAAAGAATATTATTATATTTTGACATCTCGTTAAACTTAGGAATGAAATACGCTGCATCTAATTAATTTAAATTCATAAACAACGTCTAATTGAAATATTTGGTTTAAAATTAATTAAATTTATTTTACAAAATTTTGTGCTGTGCTTTCGTCGAGCTATAGATTTTAGTGGATTATTAATAACCTTAATAATGCTATTTAAAAGTGAAACGGTCTAACAATCAATGTCGTTTGCAACTGTTCATTCTTCGTTAATAAATTCACTTCAAAGGTTTATTTGAATGAAAACGATAGTACAGCTTCCTTTCCCTCCTTTGTAATGTACCGATCGTTAATATTCTTGAAGACTTGAAGGTTTTTTATTGGTTAGATAAATGAGCGTTATTTATCTTTCAGCTAACATAATAGGAAACGATTCGCGATTCATTTTGACAATTTAAAGATCTATTTGCTGAAGCTTTAATGAAATTTTCCAAACATTTTTTTTTACTTCATTTCATCATTGATATTAATTTTATGGACAAAAATTTGCCAATAAACATTTTCTTCGAAATTTTCATTGAGCCATTTTCATTACCAGCAGAGAAATATATGTATCATCTAAACCAGTTACATTCGTATTTTGATTATCATACAACTAATAACTCTTTGATTCCAGTAACACTCAGACTTGAGTAAATAACAGAAAAATCATTTGCGATGTCTAATATTAACTCTGCCTAGAATCTAACTAAAGACCTCTGGGTTCTAATAAATTAAGTAGGTTAAGGTAATAATTAGATAGATCTAATATAATACTTCTTAGAAGAAATCGTCAAATTAACTTCTTAAAAAATTGGTTATATAACCCGCAACTTTATTAAAAGCTGGTTTGTATCTACGTGATACTTTTATGCTATGAGAGATGCAGTAGGGGAAAAGTGAGGTGGGCAGAAATGACGCTTAATCAGAGCGTTATTTAAGCATGCCCACGCGTGGGCGTCGTAGTGTCGTAAGTAGCGTAATGGCCAGCGCACGCGTCTTAAACTCAAAGGGCACGGGTTCAAATTCTGGCCAGAACGCATGCACCAGTTTTCTGACTTAATACGCATATTATTACAGTTACCGCGTGCTAACAACGGTGAAGGAAAATATCTTGATGCAACCTGCACATCGAGATAACCGATGTGTCAAACCTGCCAAGCCGCTTTGACAAACGTGGCGGGTATACTGTCCGTTCCCCTATAAAATGGGAGCACAGCAGAGGAATGTTTATGGGCTGTTATTATACGCGTGGGCGAGTCTCGCCCTCAGACCATCGTAGAGCTGCCTACTTGCCAGATTAAAAAGTGTAACGTGAAATGTAGCTTTTGAATACAGTAGATTCGATGCTTTCTTTCTTCTAGTGATTAGTACTTATTTTAATTTCGTCTTCCAGACCATATAAAAACGTCAGGGTGTGTTACTAATTATTATCTATAATCTAACTAGTCATATACAAAGTATTATGGTTAGAACGTTAGCTTTGCTTGGGTTAATAGAACCCAAAGATCTCAAATACTATTCCTGATAGAGTTTTCCTGAGATATTGAAGATGAATTTTCCATTTTTTAATTATGCCTGGGTGTTACTAGTAACGGTATTAAAATTGTCCTTTGTATGTAATCCATAATACCAACATAACTAGCGTAGTGTTACAATTTCATAAACACCCTATTAGAATGTAGTAATAAATATAGTGCGGAGCGGGTCGATTTATTGCACGTATTGTTTTATAAGTCGTCTGTAAAATATGCGTCTAAAATGTAGTAGCAATGTATTTTTTATTCCTTTACAAATATTTTGTCTTTATTTTTTTTAATTTAACGGCAATTTATTATATATTTTAATGGCCATTGAATTTTGGCCACAACTATACTAAGTTCGGAGCTTGATAACATTAGCATATATCAAATGTTTATTACAAAATCAGATATTAGGGGCAGTCTCGCTGCTAATTAGGAAATAGTATATAATATAACGTGAATTATAAAATTAAAATTAGATTTTTTAAGATATGTGTTTGAGCTTTAAGGTGAGAAAGGAAGCTTTATAAATTTGTGATTTAAAAGTTAAGTCGTTTCACTGTTAAAATAGCGTTTATTAGTGTGCAACGTGCCATAGCAAATTTTTGAAGGAAGAAAGACAGTTCGTGCTTCTCTGATCTTTATGGTCGGATATACACATAAAACAGTTATCCAAATTTAATTATATGCACAGATAGATCGAGCTTAATTTCGAATAAAGGAAAATCTCATAAAATATTTCATTTTCGCTGTAACTGTTATTAAACATCAGCTATTTGGTTATGTATAACATTGAAATAAGAAAATCATTAATTATGTTCTCATCGAAATTTTAATTAATTCTCCATATAGCACTGTTTAAATAACATTTAATAATATGTATAAGTAATTAAGCTGATATCATACGGTTCATTTCTGTTTTTCAATTTGAATAAATCAACCAAAGTGATCCATTAACTTGAATCATCTAATGTAATTGAATACCGTCGTGTCGGTTTAATTTTGTGCCTTTGAACCAAATTAATTCAATTTGGTTGACCCGTCTAATATCAGCATTATACTAGTAGTAAATTTGAAATTAAGCTCCAAAACATTTAACAAATATTTCAGTAATGCAAGCATTTTCTTTGTTCGTGTAAGTAAATAGTTGGAAAACGGTGTCCGAGACATATCGCGATAGTAAAGCGATAGATAGTAATGCAATCAACACTTAAAAGTGGCTCTTTACATATTATAATCCTTGTATTAAATATCCGGCTTTGGTGAAATTTTATATCCACAAGCCTTTCCGTGAAACGTTAGTACTTTTAGAGTAAAAAATTAAATTAAAAAAAATAAGCTTCAATATTGACTTGGTTTCAATATTAATTACCTGCTTTGAACTGAAAAATCTATCTAAATAATAAAACGTTAAAAATTCGAATGTAGAACGATCTATGAAACTATCTAATCCTTTCCGTAATCCTTATGAAATTTGGCAGATTTGTCCTTTGGAGACCGCACTTGAGCGTAGTAAAATTTATAACCCAAACAATGGGATAATAACCGGAGGATAGAACTTTACGCAATTTAGATATTATGCTCCACCTGTGTATTTTATAACTTACAAGTAAAATATAGATTATTTTTCAAAATTTATTTTCAATAAAAGAAAGTTACAAGATCATACAAACAATTACATTGCCAAACTGCAGCGCAGTTTGTCGGCAGCGTTCTCGTGGATCGCATTAAATTATACCTTATAACTTCTGTTTTATATACTGAAGTACACTTTTTTTAATGTAAATTATAATATAAATTAAATTAAATTATTGGATTAACCAATTTTTGTATTAAGTCTTGCTTTAATTACCACCGTTATCTAAAGTACATGTACACCAAATTTCTTGTGGATTCGTTTGAAACGTTTTCATTGATTCCTTGATGAATAGTACCATATCTCACCGCGTACATGTACCATCACTTATCATACACACATATATATATATATATATACACACACAAAACAAGCAATAGTGCATATACGCAACGAGACACGGCACCATCATCAAGGACACAATGCTAAATAATACTTACGTAATATACATTTTAAACTCTGTTTGGACATATTTTCCGTTAGCATATCTTTGGGTATCTCATTATATATCTTAGGACATACCCATCTCCTGGTCCGTAATTCGTATTATAAACCACAATATAAAAAAATGTTAAAAATCTTTAAATTTACTATTTAATAACCAACATTTCACGGGAAGCTTCCTGTTCAAATAATATCATTATCAACATTTTATCATATCATTATCATTAATGATCATATGATGTTATTATATCATAAACAGAAATAAATAAGTAAACCGTAATGTAAAGAGCACTTATCCAACATTTAAAGCATTTGCCAAGACAATCAGCAACATCGATTTATGTACAACAAATTCGGTATACAAATAACATGTATGTACAGCTGAATGTCAGAGCGCATTTAGCGTTAAAAGTTTTCGTCTTATTTATCATCCTTTGTTACCTGAAAAATCACACAGAAACAAACAAATACATAATATAAATCTTTGTGATAAATGTGCTTAAATTTATTCTCTTGTTAATATTACCTCGATTCTTCATTGTAAATCCATTAACACCAATCTCCTGTACATCGTCATTAATCTGTTTCGAAGAAAAAAATAATATCTAGTGCAACTTTTTTGTTGTTGCTAAAAACACAGTAAGCTTTACAGAGAATAAACTCTTTAAAAATGAATACACATTTTAGCACCATATCAAGAAATTACGTCTCAAAATCTAGAAAATATAAAATTCCTCGTCAAATTTTTATTAGAAAACTGAAAATTGCATTTTACAACGAACATCTTGACTTTGATTAAGTTGAGAACTCTCATTTTTAGTGTGAAAATTTGCATGAAATATTAAAAAAAGCTTATTTAGGGATTTAATAACCTGATCTACCCCTAGATAAAGTTGTTGATTTTATTTTTCCATTATCCCTGAAAACGGCTGACCTGATTGTAGTTTTAGGTAAATTAGACTGGAAAGAAAGAAAAACGAAAAGTTTACGAAATGTATACCTATAACTTTTTTACTATAGATTTTGTTTTCCTTGTTATTGATTGCAATCTGAGTTCTCTTCAAATTTAAAAATATTACTATGTAATTTAACAGAATAATGTAATGTGATGAGGCCGTCATCGTCAAAAAACTAAGTAATTATAACTAAGTATGTACGTTATACATAACTTATATATCAGAAATAGATCATGTAAATACACGAAAATCCCCCAAGCCGAACCCAAATCCGTCGTTATCCGCTTCCAACCGGTTTTGAATTCCCAATCATCTGGGATATTTTTCGTTATATGAAAAGTTGCATAAATTTTCTCAACTTTCTTATTATGATTTTTTTAAATATGTATATTAAATTTATAATTCAATTACCTAACAATGCATGGGACTATGATAAATATCATCACGTAATGGTAATAATGATAAATTATGTGTATGATATTTTATGATAAAAAAAATTTAAAGGAATATAATATTTACTAAGAAAGCAATTTATTTTCGTTTTAATTGAAAATTAAAATATTGAATAAATCATTATAAAACCTTATATTTCTGAGGGTTATAAAACCATTGCTTCTGGTCAAGGGAAAAGGTTATTGTCTTTTAAGATTACATTAGCTACTCAACGTAGCGTAATTTGTTTGAACGACTGTTTATTGCGCAGACATCTATGACTAACTAAGAGTGGTTATAGAATTATTTCGGCGCAGATGATACTAATATTCGACATCTATATCATTTCGTATTATAATTTCATCTTCAACCAATTGATGTCGACTGAAACGTAAATTTTCTGAAGTTTGAACGATATGTCCTACCGGCGACCTTGCGTAGATCGTTAGTACACACGGTTGGGTGCCGTCCTACATTACGTTTACCGAGACGTGCAGACCACTCTACTCCTGGACTTGTCTGCTCCATCGGTCATTGGTGTTGCAACAGACGTGATCGGCTCTCTGGCACTACAACTAAATAATTCTGCGAGCTATGTCGGTTACCTTGGTTCTCTTACCTATTTCATATTCTATCCATATGAGAAACACCTAACATATACAAAATAGATTTTATGACTATTACATATAGCTTATTAGAGCCACGCGACAACTAACAGACTCCGCCGTCCACGAGAGGCCGTTGTGTTATCAACGAGTAAACGTCGCATGATCCACAAATTGCCAGGTCTGTACCTGGTCTGTACAGGTAGTCTGTTACCGGTTGGTGCTAGGTGTGTACGTGAATCACTCCAAATAGCGGGTCGTCATCGAGTGGTTCGCTCATCGTCTGCACGTGGATGGCTTCCGAACGAGGCTATCCGATGCTGGTCGAATGCCAGGTGGGGTCTCTCAACGGAGCCTTAAATGATACTCGTACAATGATTTAAAATACATTTAATAATGTCCCTTAAATTATAATGTCTGCGATATTCCATTTACGTCGTTATATCAGTTGGTTTTATGTAGAATCCATTCAAAATATTTATAAAACACACATCTGTTATAACAATTATCGCCTATTAACAAAGTCAAAAGTAAAAACATGCTTATTATAATAGCCCTTCAAAGTTCCTAATATCAATAAAATAGATAAAATGAAGTTACTTTATGATAATTATTAGAAACTTTGGGATTTTTGCAATATGAAAAAAAATAGAAAAAAAAATATAAATGGAATAGATAATAAGTAACAAGTAATAGAGATAAAGTTTGATAAAAAAAAGAGAAAAGTAAAGAAAAAACAATAATAAAAAAGATCACCTCCCATTTTTATTATCCCTAGCGTTAAAAGTAGAATTAAAACAAGACAAGAAAAGAAAAGTCTCTGTCTTGGCATATGACGGAGAAGTAGGCGAATAAAAAAATAACAACATTTAAATAATAAAAAATAACAATATACAAATATTTCATTAGATATTAGGGTTTTCGGTGATATAAAAAGAATTAAGAAAATGTAGTACCGACATTATATGATAATGGTCGTCGACCATTGACTGCGTAATAATTGATTTTGCCCATTTTGGCCAATAACTTTTGTTAATTTGGAAAAGATGAATAAGATTTTGAACTGTGACATAGATTATTACTTTACGGTCCTTTTATAACTTTGTGGAGAGAATTTCTAAGCGTCGCACTTTTTAATTTATTTGAAAGCATTCCCACAATATGGCGTAAAACGTAAGAAATGAGTTTTCCTACAAGTTTCTTTTTCATCTTATTAAAATGATATTTATTAAACACATTTTCAATCCAGATTTTAATACTTCATAATATAGTAAATCGTAATAGTTTATATTACATCCAGGTCCCATACTATATATAAAGTGGGTCCTAATCTCACTTACGTAACATACACTCTAAGACAGTTATTATTATTTAACTTGCATTGTTACAAGTAGGAAATATCATAAGAATTTACACATTAAGAGAAAGCGAAGTGTGTGTCTCTGAGTGTGTTACAAGTGTCGGCATCCTAAAATATATGGCAGCTAATATGTATTTATAGGAAATATCATGAAACTATAGTTGTATTAAGTACTCATACAATAATGCTATAATTTAATAGATTATATGATACTTATATAAGTAATTGTACACGATTTATAACTTTGACAGTTGTGAAAAAAGTAGTTGTATTATTTAAAAAAAAACTTAATCCCGCAAATATTCTCTGTTTAAAGATGGCGCCACTTGAGATACCGACCGTTTACGGAAATCGGTGTGTTTTAGCGCAAAAATATAAAAACGGCTAGTGTTTATTGTTGAAACGATTGTTAGACCGCGATTTGTGTACCTGCAAAGGTTAAAGTGAAGTGTAAAGTTGCTGATTGAAACTGTGCTTAGAGGTTGAAAGTGAAATAACAGTGTTGATATCGTACAATGTGTTTTTCTGAAGTACAGCGTCCCACACTAGCCTATCGGGTATAATATCGATTCACCTAAAATGTAGGGTCCTAACCCAAACAGTGGCACGTTAATCATGTAACACTATGAATTTTTTTAATAACTGTAATTTAATGACATATAAACTACTTTCCATCAGGTAGCCGTGTACGAGTCAGACTCGAATTTGAAAGATCGCTATATAAAACAGGAATAAATCAAACGGGTTTCATTTTATCTTTAAGACAGATACCGAAACTCAATTGTTTTTTTTTTTTATTAATTTTGTTTTTAACTTTCATTTCCATTTCCATTTCACGAAAAAAAACTGGCATTCCAAGGGTCTTTTCCAGAAATGTCGGAGAAAATAGTCTCAGATAGACAAACAAAAGATACATATACATGTACATTTTATCATGAAGTTAGGTGTTTTTGTATTTGCCTGAAGTGGGTATGGTTACCGTCACCTATGGCGTTTGCAACACCAGAGACTTTATCTGAATAGAGGGAATTGGCATAGGGGAGGTAGGACTGATGAAATCAAAGCGGTTCCACCACCCCTAGTCTAGAGTATGCCGACATAACAACCTTGAGTTGTGTTCCAGCATTAGTGGCCAGATTCTAGTATCCCTTTCGAGAGCGGCAGATTGGCAGCACATCTAGTGTTGCTATTGCCCATAGGCGACGGTAACTACTTTCCATCACAGTTGAGCCGTCAGCTTGTCTGCTGTGCTTCTGTAATAAATAAAAAAATCCAAAGTGCGTAAGAATGTGTAGTTCGGAATTGTTCACAGTACATTGGATCGATACGATGGAAAATCCAAACGTACGTGAAGCGTGAATGGGCAATGGATCCGAATGCTTTTATTACTTTTTATTGTGTCGATGTAATATAGTCTCCAGTTCATGTTTGTAACAGTGTAATACACACTAGAATTAAAACCGGAATAAACCACTGATCGTATAATACTAATAGCATATGCCCGCGACTTCGTGCCACGCTTGACCTGAAATTACTGTGGGATTCCCGGGACATAAAGTACCGTAGCTATCGTTTTAATGAAAACTGTGTCGGAATAAGCTAACTTTTATGCACCCGAACAATATAATTACAAACCCCGTGAGATTCCCGGGATAAAAAATATCAAACATTTTATTACAAAAAAAATTGCTGTCGATCAGTGAAAAAATCACATTGAAATCTATTTTTTTTTAAATCTAGCTATTTTAATCATTCCCAGAAAAAATCCCACAGAATTCTCGGGATAAAAAGTAGCGCAGATTTTAAGTCTAAGAATTTGCTGTCGATCAGCGAAAACCGCATCAAAATTGGTCCAGTAGTTTTTACGTCAATCCCAAACAAACCGACAAACTTTTTTGGCTTTTTAGTTACTCCTGAAGTGGGTTTTTTCTAACAAAAAAGAGACCCTTTTTTGTTAGAAAAAACAGAAACCGACAGAAGTGATAATTTAAACTAATCTAAGTTGAACTATTTAATATTGAAATTGTTTAACTGGAGAAAAGCTGAGGTTATTACCTAAATTTTATTTATATAGCGCGTAGGTTAGAGTGAGAGAGGAGGAGCCTGCCTACCGCTGCCGTATGCGTGAGAGAAAGAGAAAGACAGACAGACTGGCGCCGTAACGCGTTACGTAACGAAGCGGTTTACCCTCCTATAAGAAGTTATCACTTCAAAATTTTATACAGATATCTTTTTATACATTATAAATATCTAATAGAACTAATCAATGATACAAAATACCTATAGAAACTGTTTAATACCTAACTAATATGGTATACCTCTCATATATCGTATCTTGTACGTATTGCTTTTCTACGTAAGTTATAAAGCTTTATCCGCAGCCTATTTCCCTAACGAGGCTGACCTCATGCGATGGCGGAATAAATAGATTGCACTTCGACCGTAAACGTGGGTCGAATTGCAAATACCCCCAAATGTGAGATGCCTGATTGCGCTACATTAGTCCTAGCTTGACTTTGGATGTGGTAATGCCGCATAATCTATCAAGGTTGAAAGACAGAAATTAACACGATGTGAGTCATTGGGTCAAGTGTAAAGAGGTTGGCACTGAAAATCAGCGCTATGTGCAGCACAATGCCGAGTTGCCAACTTCGTTGACTAAAAACCTCGACGTACAAGCCTTATTTATGTATTTGTTTTGTGAATCAGGTTTTTTTTTTGTTTTTGTGTGAAATTTATTGTGAATGTATTAACTGTTTTTATGTATAGCGTCGTCTTTTTTAAGTCAATAAATGTTTTTCTTTCTTTTTTTCAAAAACATGTCTACTTTCGGCTTAAAACGAAATCTTCGAAAGAAATTGAATGATGGAAATGAATATTGTAATAGGATAGGAAAATATACAAATCAATCAAGTGACTATAATAAATGATAATGGAACTACTATTTACACGACGCCTAGACATAAATCAGCGTTTTTAGATTTTTTGTAAATCGTATCTGTTTTGTCTCTCTCAAATAGCCTACGAAATAACACAACGATTTCCAATATAAATATTTAGATGCTAAAACAAGAATTTTGTATTAAATTCTCGTGAAATTATTTTGTAAGGCTACAAAGAGGTCCCGTTTTAATTTAATTGGTAATGGGTCTTGGACTTCGAATATAGAAAACTGAACTCCTGAATGCCAAAAATTATACAGAAGTAGATTGCGTCCATTAAAAATATCCTATATCTAATATTTTCATTACAATATCTTTGGGTTTTGGACAACTAGTCTATAGGTTAAATTACAGTCAAAGCAATAGTGTATTTGACATATCCCTATTAATATTATAAATGCGAAAGTAACTCTGTCTGTCTGCCTGTTCCGTTTTCACGGAAAACTACGAGACCGATTTGGCTGAAACGCAGTGTATATATATATATATATATATCGATGTCGAGAATGAACATAGGATAATTTTTATCCCGAAAAATAGGGTAGTTTCCGGGATAAAAATATATTTGTCTCTGTGTTTGTTTGCTTTTTATATATAATTTTAATACCGAGAGTGGACAAGGGCTACTTTTCATCCCGGATAATAGGATAGATTTTGGGATATATTTATATAAAGGTTATCCCAGAAAGTGGGATAGGTTTTGATTTTTTTGTGATTTGCCATTTTCGCTCATTTTCGTTATTTTAGTCATTTTTGTCATTTGTGTAGTTTATGTAGTTTACAGATAGATAGACGGGAATTGATAAATAAAAATAGAACGGATTGAAATAGGGGACGAAAGTTTGTATGGGAGACCAATCATTTCTCAAGTATATAGATATAAAAAAATGCGATAGTAACTCGATCTATACTTTTGTTTAAGTGTATTTAATACCGAAAATGGACATAATAGGTTGGGGAAAAGTCTTTTCGCATATAGTATGTATGAACTTGTAATAAGATCTCTTTGGCTATACCATTTGTATCTGGCTGGTTTTGGTATCATTAAAACGTTTTAATTTTAAAGAAGACAATTCCAAATTCAAATTTTGGAATATGTGTTTTTTCATTTGTTTTTCTTATTGATAAAATGAGTGAATCTAATGAATAAATTCGATACATTTTAAAATTTTACTACAAAAAGGGTAAAAATGCAACACAAGCCGCGAAAAATAATTTGTGATGTTTATGGACCTAATGCAGTATCTGTGAGAGTAGCGCAAATTTGGTTTAAGCGTTTTCAATCCAGAAATTTTGATATCAAATATGCACGTCGCTCTGGTCGCCCTGTTACGGACAAAATCTCCTCTTTTAAAATCATAAAAGGTGTTTTTTTTATTATTTTTGTATGTTAGTTTATGTCCTACGATTTATTTTCTTTTTGACGTTTGCACGCCCATCATTTTGCTCATGTTTGACAGTAAATTTCACAAGTCACAATTGTCATACATCATTGTTCCAAGCGACGTAGGTAGTAGTATCGTTCTGTAAGTCATATAATGCACAGACCTGTCGTCACCAGCAATGGAACCAAAATTACGTGGACGGTCAGACGGCGAGCGTCACAAGGCTCTTCTTCCCCACCGTAAATGTTGCACGTCGCATTTTTTATATTTTTTATTGCATGAGTTCATCAGACAGGCAGACGGCCCACCCGATGGAAAGCGGTTACCATCGCCTATGGACACTTGCAACACTAAAGGTGTTACAGATGCGCTGCTGTTGTTCTTTAAGGAAGACTGAAACCTGGCCACTAATGCCGGAACACTACTCTAGGTTGTTATGGCGGTATACTCTAGACCAGGAGTGGTAGCCATCCAGACGGGGAAATATCTTACCACCTAGCTGTGGGTTGTTTTGTCGCCTCTTACGTCAGGCCGCCTGGCCGCAGGAAATGGTATCCTTTCTCCGTCCTTACACGGATAAAAATTTGGAAGATTTGATACAACTGTTTTCTCGATGTGCCGATTTTATCATAATGTATTCCATCACCGTTAGCACATGGTAGTTACCACGTGCTGACAGTGAATATGCAGGTCACAATATGCATAGTGAACATTGTGTCAGAAAACTGCCCAAGAGGCACATGTATTTTCCAGCCAGGCTTCCAAGCCCTTTGAATTTGGGACGTATGTGCGCTAACCACTAAGCTTCGGCTTCTCTTTGAATAAACAAAAATGTATACGATCGTAATCGCAGTACAGTATTGTAATAATCTGTACTTATATGCTTTGTAACAAGACATTATTGAATTTGCATAAACTTATTTGAAACACGACGTATCTCTACGTCTACGAATATATGACTCAAGGATCCTCTTATTGTGTTGTGAGGTTGTGACCCACTTGAGTGCGGATTATCTGTCCTTGAAACGACCGAGGGTCATTAAGGGCCCGGTTGTGTAACGGAAAGCGCTTATACAATAACTACCTATAAATATATCTTACACTTGCTTACTCATTGAGTTCTCAAGTATTCCCACTTACGCACTGGCAAACAGGAGGACGATTCACTTAATAGTAAATGCCTACAGTTGTCTATGGACATCTGTAATATTAAAAAAGTTGATACATTGCCTATATCATTTATTTCATCGCTTTTGTAGAGGTCCATATTCAAGCATTCTGGGAAAACTCAGGCAGGGAATTATTTCTACTTGAAGTAGCCTAGCTTCACCTATATATAGGTACAGTCGTGGTATGAAAATGTTCGTCAGTTTTCAAATTGATTCATTAAACGTTCCGCGAGCACATGTTACCTTTTCAAACTAAATCAGAGAACAGACTGTTCCACAGAAAATTATGTTTCACTATTTGATAATAAGGTTTAATTTTTTTTTTATTGCAGGAGTTCAGCAGACATTTATACTGTCTAAAAAGATTATTTAGACGTGTAAAACCTTTTTATTGGTTTTAATATTTATGTTAAGCATGGTGATTATGTCCTCTTTGTTTCTTATTGGTAATCGGGGCGTCTGTCGCATTTATTAAAATGTTGGCAGTGTTGTTTTTCGTACTCGTGCAAGCAAAAATTGACTTTAAGGTGACGAACATTTTCACTCCGCAACTATACAGTCGACTCTCCATAATTTGGCACTCGTTAATTTGAATCTCTCGATTATTTGTTTTTTTTCCCGGTCCCTTGAAAAATACTTGATAAATTAAAAAAAAGACTATTCTAATTAGTCCCCTCGGTAATTTGAAGTTCAAGGAATAGTAAGGAATAGTATCTTGCCTGCCATCATGCAACACTTTAAAGTCCGGGCTTCCCTATATAATTCCCTATATAATTTGAAGCACTACCCTACGCTTCTTTGCCCTCAGAACCGACACAAGTGACGATTTCTTCTCAGCTTTCACCACTATCGAAATTTCATTGAACAATGATAGACTGAAGTCACTCACTCAACATAAAACTACAGACTTCTGTTCAAAATGAACATTTATGAACAAATGTACAAATGTTTAAAATAATAAATCATAAATCTTAGTCAAACTATTGTTTACTTAATGTTTTTCCTGCCTCCCTCTTGGTTATAAATATTTCATAAACTCCTAATATTTTGAACTCTTGGTAATTTGAAATTTCTCTCTGGTCCCTTGAGTGTTATATATCGATAGTCGACTGTACATTAAACGTCTGCCAAGTATCGAAGAAATGGGAATAAACTTTCCATCAGCGACTGGCAGTTGGCGACGTAGACAAACACCAAATTAAATATTTTATAACGACTATATAATTTCGTCAGATATACCTATTGATTTCGGCTATAACGACTATCAATATACTGTAAGAATTATTCACTTATAGATAAATGTATATTCAACACTTAGTAATTTCATCTATAAGTTACTATTGTTACAAATGTAATTGATAATAATAATATTGTATATATATAATATGATTTTTACAAATAGTGCAAATAATTTAATGAATGGAATCCAATACTGATGTGTGCGGTACTTCCGGTAAACCAGTTTCCGTGTCACTTTCGTTGATAAAAACTAAATTATGACAACTGTTTACTAAAATACTGATGTGAGCGACATTTCCGCTTAACTACCTCTATTACTTGTTTTTTTTTTCTCGTTCTTAAAGTATAAAACCTGGCGGGAGTGTCCCAGACAAGTCAGTGTAATTCGGTGACAGTCAAGTGTGAGGACAATAAGTTCTGTGTAAATTGGAAGAATAATACATTAAACCGATTTTTGGATTGAAATGCTGCTTCTCATTTCTAGACCTTTTAATAGTCTAAGAATCGAAGCCCTGATTTTTGAACCGCTCTTGTACTTGCATGTTTCGGTCAGGTCTGGGTCAGCGAAGTCCTCTAATGGACAAAGCAAGATCAATGGTGCTCAAAGTAGTGTGTATCGACCCCGAGGTAGTGATTAGCTACGACCTGCAGTGGTCTATATCAATGGAAAAAAACTGGGATCCAGGGGATGTAAATGGGGTATCACTATAATGGACATAATTTAAGCAGTTCGTGATTACTAAGTTTAAAATAACTTTAGTCTGTAATATGTTACAGTTATTGAGTAGCATAGTTGTTCTTGTCGTGTTTCTTTTTAAAGTTAATAATTGATTTTGTTATGTACCCTGTTATTTCTAATACGATCGGCCATTTCCTTAATTGAATAATAATGTTATATTTTTATTTATTCTGTGATTAGCGCCTGTTTTGTATAGAGTAGTTGTCTATAATTTACAATCATTTTGTTACAATATGTATCCTTTGTATGTGATAATTTTGTAGAATATAATTCAAAAACTAATTTATCAGTAACTTCAATCCGCTATCGGTTGTGCCAATTGCTAAGTTTGATGTACCGTAAATTTGTTGGAGGGATGGCGAGGTGTTCTAAAAATACTGGTCGAGTGTGAAATTTTTTTGTATGTAATGGCTTAAAACCGTGAGGTGCTCTGATTATAAAGTATTGTGACCAGCTGCTGTTCTTTTACTACCATAAACCCTTCTGAGTTGTTGCAAGTATTACAAATAGTATGTTATAACTTGAAATCAATTTGTAGTGGCTGAGCGCATTGATAATGACAGTTTTATCTGTTTGTAAATATTTCAATATCTGAATTACATCACATTATTACAATATGATTAGAACAAGATCGATGATAATGATACTTCAATTCAAGATGAAACCTAATAAAAATAAAATTATCAAAACATGTTAGAAAAATTTTTACACGACAAATCACTTGCTTTTTTATTACAAACAGAAGTTACAATTTATTAATTGTTGATGGATTTGAAGAATTGGGTATGTGACACTTATTACAATGAATTCTAAAATAGTATTCTTTTAAAAGAGCAAGCGTCAAAATTTCTTCTTATTATCTTACTTTCAACAGTTTACTATAGGAATAATTTTAATTATAGTTTAAACAACACTTAATAAGCTATTTGACTTGTTAAAATCGTGACATCATATGGTGTCGTATTCTCTTACAAAATAAAGGGCGCTGCGACGTTTTGTGCGATGATAAAAAGTGCTCGAGTTGATTTGACTGTCAAATACTTAATTTAATATCAGCTAAATAGGGGGCGTCAATAAATGTTTGGGAACCGCTGCTCCAAATCACAGAGTCCATGAAAGTCCTGTTTAACTTTGAAGGTCACTTGTGAACAACAACTATAATTCAGATAAATAACTTATTTCCGTAAACAGTTTAGAACGCAGAGAGAAATATATTGCATTATTTCGAATCCTTTTACTGTCATGTATTTAAGTAGATGAAAGGGTATTTAAAAGGGTCGAACAGACTTATTTATAAGACAAAATACTTTATACTGAGATGTGATATACATAAGTACAGTTGCAAACCGATAATAATCCTTTACGTGTGTTTTATTACCCTTTGGAATTTAAATTATCTGTGACACTTTATGATTGATTGTCCTAATTGTTCACTGTCGTGTGTTCGCGCTAATTCTCTAAGAGCCTTTTGTCTTTGCGGAAGGTCGTCGGTTCGAAAACATAATTATCTGTTTTATTCTTGAAATTCAATTGCGAATTCTTAAGAGCCACGTGTTTCGAATTAAACTTGATCAATTCGAGAATTCCTATGAGTGGTGTGCATGTTGCTGGAGGGTCAATGTCTATTTTGCGAATATATAAGGTCGGCCCGTTGAGACAGAGGTAGTCGAGTTTCAACTACAACCGAGAAGTTACTAAGTGTATATTCGGAACGGAAATCTCACATTAACTGACTTTGCGGGTTTTATGTAATTATGATATCGGTTTGAACTTGTCGTATTTGATTGTTTGTAAGAACTGTGAATTACGTGTGTATTACTAAGAAACTTTGTGTACATTCCTTCAACATTCAATTTCAAATACCGCAAAATTCGTGACAGTATGTTAGTTTCTTTATGATTAACGGTTTTATCAAAAACTAATGAAATAAATGTTGCATATTCCTACACAGAATACGATCCATATTGGAATACGATGCGGTTGCAGATGATGACCTTATATTTTAATATAACAGGACATTTATAGATAAATATAGTGTAATGGGCTAGTTGACACATAATAATAAATTCTGAGTCAATGTTCATACAAAAGAGTAGGCTTTCAAATACCATGTCATCATCATAATAAAACTACGTTTTAACGGTTTTAAGCGCGGTATTTTATTTGATTTTTATTCCGAAGTTTTGCCCACTTTTTAGTACCCGTGATCACGGAAGACAAAGATCAGTTTTTACCAACTACCCTATTACAAGTACATATTAATATGAAATGATTTTTAAATAATATAGAAGTATTAGAGTGCTTTTAATTTAAAATTGAAGAACGCAACAAGCAAAAGTAACACTAATTATGATGATGGTTTAATTATAAAACAATCACTTTTCTAGCACGTGTACAGTAGTGCATCAAGACGGATCAATACAATTACCTATATATTAATTTTTGACCAAATGCAGGTGTTTAGAAAATATTATTTCGACTATCCACAGGTAAAAGTCAGCATACTTTATTAATGTGGAAGATATTAATGAAAGTCGCTGGAAAACGATGATGATTTATTGAGGCTCGTGCAACACAACGATAATATAATAGGTTGGGGAAAAAGTCTTTTCGCATATAGTATGTATGAACTTGTAATAAGATCTCTTTGGCTATACCATTTGTATCTGGCTGGTTTTGGTATCATTAAAAGTTTTAATTTTAAAGAAGACAATTCCAAATTCAAATTGGGAACATTTGTAATTTTCATTTGTTTTTCTTATTGTTAAAATGAGTGAATCCAATGAAGAAATTCGATACATTTTAAAATTTTCCTACAAAAAAGGTAAAAATACAAGCCGCGAAAAAAATTTGTGATGTTTATGGACCTAATGCAGTATCTGTGAGAGTAGCGCAAATTTGTTTTAAGCGGTTTCAATCCGGAAATTTTGATATCAAAGATGCACGTCGCTCTGGTCGCCCTGATACGGACAAAATTGATGCCATTTTTGAAAAAGTTGACCAAGTTCGGCATATTAGTAGTTACGATGTAGCTGGAGAACTGGGAATTGACCACAAAACGGTTTTGGCGCATTTGAAAAAAACTGGGTACACAAAAAAGCTCGATATTTGGGTGCCTCATGAGCTCACTGAAAGAAACCTAATAAACCGTGTACTCATTTGTGATTCTTTATTACGACGTAATGAAACCGAACAATTTTTCAAGAAGTTGATAACTGGTGATGAAAAGTGGATCACGTACAACAAGAACCTGCGAAAAAGATCGTGGTCAAAGGCCGGTCAGGCTTCACAGACTGTGGCAAAACCCGGGTTAACTCGCAAAAAGGTGATGCTGTGTGTATGTGTGGTGGGATTGGAAGGGCATTATTCATTATGAGCTGTTACCGCCAGGCAAAACCATCGATTCTGAACTGTACTGCGAACAACTGATGAGATTAAAGCAAAAAGTTGAGAGAAAGCGGCCGGAATTAATCAACAGAAGGGGTGTGGTTTTTCACCATGATAACGCTAGACCTCGCACATCTTTAGCCACTCAGCAAAAATTACGAGATTTTGGCTGGGAGGTGTTAATGCATCCGCCGTATAGTCCTGACCTTGCACCTTCAGATTTTCACTTGTTTCGGTCTCTGCAGAATTTCTTAGGCAGTGTCAGGTTAACATCACGAGAGGACTGCCAAAATCACATGTCGCTGTTTTTTGATCAGAAGCCCCAAATTTTTTATAGCAATGGGATCACGTCCATACCTACAAGATGGCAAAAAGTTATGCAACAAAATGGCACCTACATACTTTAGTCAAATGTAAATAAACTTTATAAAAAAACCTTTTGAATTTTTATATAAAATGCGAAGAAACTTTTTCCCCAACCTAATACATATAAAACGTCATCTACCAAAAAATCGAATAAAATGTGCAATATAAAAACTCAAACAGGAAGTTCATAGCAGCGTATTTACTTATATGTAATAAATAGGTGTATGACTAATGGCCGGTTCCTATATCTGACCGACTGTTCATTTGTCTTACTAGCGATTAAAGTTTGATTTAAGTTCCATATGGACAAGTAATGTCAAAATTCAACCGATAGTAAGACAAGCGTGTAGTTTACGTAGATAGGGGTCTAACTTAAAATTTTACTTCACAAGTCCTTCAGTTCTATATAATATTAATGATTAAGTCTTCTGTTACTACGAAAAACAGGTAAAATTAATTACTAGTAAAACTTTTCAAAATTTATAACGATTTTCCAGTTCAGGCTGCGATTGAGAACAATCATGTCAGGTTGTCTATCCCACCGTAATGAATCTAAGAAGTAATAATTTACACCAAAATTTTGTAATTTCAGAGAAAATTCCAAAGTTTAAATAAAAATTGCTATATATATTTCACCTTATCATAAATCACTGATTTTAGAATTATTCTGTGTCAAAGCTTTATTTTAAAACTTTTATGTTTGGTGTGGCAGTCTAAGAGTTTCGTCTCGAATGGACTAGGCAATGGCTTCACGGATTTCATTGAAAATATAATTATAATTTTATCTTCAATTTTCGTCTGTGATTAATTTTGATACCAGTCAACAGAAGTCGTTGACAGTCGGAAGGGAATAACGATACGTTTTTGAAAATTCAATAAAATTTATTTAATTAAAAATAACTTTAAAATAGGCACTACAACAAACAGAAGTTGAAAAGAAAAAGTAGGAAAACAGACTCAGAATTTTAAGTAGCAAAACCGGTATTTAACCCTAGAATGATATGTCGTGTGAGTTCCCGAAGGCCCCGAAATCGAAATTCTATGCCTTTATTTCTCGACAAATTAAAAATGTCAAAGCACTAATAAAATATATTAACACATACATATATTATTCCATGTTCCATGTTCCCTGTATGCCATTTTATTTTTTCACCTTTTTCTTTGTTGCATAATAATTATAGATAATTTAAGAATTTCCTTTGAGTCAGATTGCCTGGAAGAGATCGCTTTTAGCGATAAGGCGGCCTTTTGTTTTACCAAATAACTATTGTCTTGTTGTGCATTTTTGTTTTGGTGAACAATAAAGTGTTGTCTATGTCTATATTAAAGAAACAACGTAACAATACACATAACAATTTTACAAATACTTTACGTGGAAAACAAAATTATTTAACTCATCATACGACACCCAGTAAGGTAATAATACCTCTTATAGTTTAAACGTTTTCCAAAATCCAAAAATGAATATACGTAGGTATTAATGTGAAAATTACAGTACGGTGTGAAAGGCAGTCCCGTTTAGCCATAGCCTGTACCACGTAGACTTCATCATGGCCTAATGAGCAATTTCCCAACGTACCAAACTAATGAACTATTCTCAACGTTTGAAAAGCTACTTTTAATTTCGTGCTTTAATTGTCACGGTTAGTACTTTGTGAATAAAACAATATTATAATATTAACTTGTAAAAGATTGGTTAGTGCTCACATTCCTTATTAATAATATGGGTTCAATTCCGAACAGAAATTAGTATGCATTCATTGTCTTTCCTATCTTAATATGCATGTTATCAAAATAAACAGGCATTACTCGGAACCACGTACGGACGTATATTGAAATTACCGATGCGTGAAACTCGCCAATCTGCATTGAACAAACGTTGCATATTTCCTTGCTTTCCTCTATATTAAGAAGGCCTGACTACAGGGAGAACATTTCTAGATGAATGTAGTCATGTTTATGGTCCATAGTCTAAGAGACTAGCGGTCTTATTCATATTGAGTTAGAGTAAGTTTGTAGGCTTCTTTGTGAACCTTAAAGAAGCCTATAAACTTACTCTAACTCAATATGAATAAGACCTTAAGATGACACACGAATAAATATAGGCACGCTAATAAAGTTATATATCTGTCAGTACTTTTACAAGAAATGCTCAAAATTTAAAAGGAAAGTAAAAAATCTCTTAATTATACGATACCTAATGAGATATGATCTTGTAGTAAGATTCTTAAGTTAGTATATAGTATGGTTTTTCAAAAACGTATAAAAGCTAAATAATAGATTTTTATTTTTATTCCATGAGTTCAGCAGACAGGCGGACGGCCCACTTGATGGAAAGCGGTTACCATCTCCTATGGACATTTGCAACACCAAAGGTGCTACAAATGCGCTGCTGCTTTCTTAAGGGAAACTGGAACCTGGTCACTAATGCCGGAACACAAATCAAGACTGTTATGGCAGCATACTCTAGACCAGGGGTGGTAGCCATCCAGTTGGGCAAATAGCCTACCACCTGGCTGTGGGTTGTTTTGTCGCCTCTTACGACAGGCCGCCCGGCCGCAGGAAATTGTATTCTTTCTCCGTTCCTACACGGATAAAATTACATGTAATAGATAATAATTTTCATAGTATTAAGACATTTTATAATAGATTAAGTTTTTGAAAAAAGAAATAAATAACAAACAAGTGAAATATAATGAATAAGATATCCACTATTATCCCAGAAAAGATAGGAAAGAAAAGACAAATATATTAAAAAGAATATAAAACCCCCAAGCCTTTTATCGGTGACGTAGGAGTAATGTCTTTTCTTGGGATACCATCCTTGAGCCTGGAGGGAAGGCTTTATACCAAGAGTTGCGTAGGACTCTTGATCGGCCGTATGCCTACTGTGGCCTCCAAACGGAGGGACATAATCGACCGTTGAACTACCCACTAAATCTAACCTGCGCCCCTCTCCTATGCGATTTTATGGGGTGCTACAGGAATTGAACCATAAGTACTACATCTGTGACACTCCGACGTTTGGCTATCTCACTTAGAGCACCCCCGCGGAAGGGTATCCTAAGACACTCTGCCCTGACCCAAGACAAAGGAGTAAGTAAAAGTATAAAAAAATCTGTGATATATAAAAAATATCTAAATATACTGTTAGCAAGTAGGTAATGCAGACATGGTTTTTGTTATTTTAAAGATCAACGCCATATTGTGTAATTCTTTCAAATATTTATTTTGACCAAGATTAGATATTTAGGAATGCTTTCAAAATTCTATTAACATTATATTATATTACTATTACTTATTTCTACACTTTCTCAAAATAAAATTTCTTAATTTTGTTTCTTACTATTATTTTTGTTCTAGTCAATAGTTTCTAATAAAAATATTCTTGTATTTATATATTGTATATAAAAATATTGCGAAATGGTTACATATGTGTACGTCTTTAAATTCCATTCGGATTCGCTTATATTGTAAAAATAAAAATTATGAATTTATACCTTGCTTCTGTTTCTTGGATCCCTGAAGTCTTCCTTTGAGGCCTTCCTCCTTTTATCCTTCAATATCATACGAGCCGCTGCAAACGCCATTTTGATGCTATAGAAACGCCTATTAGTTTCGTGTGCCACTCTTGATTCACTCACTTGGACTTTAGGAATAAATTTCACTTTAGTAACCGCACTTTTATTTTAGGAGCGCTTCGTTCACTTTAGGAGTCTAATTTAATAGAACACAATCACAGATTTGACTTTTAAATTGACTAATATAATTGCTTATATGTTATTAATTAATATTTTAAAACTTTTTACTAATGTTATTTATATATTGACAGTTTAATATACAATTTGACGAATTGACTAAATCAATTATTGCCTTGTTCGATTTTACTAATAATTATAGATTATTTGAATTATACACACTTTTCTACCTACTCTGAAAGCAAATCAAAATGGTGGTTCCGTATTTTTCTAATCAATGTCGTAAATGAAGTACATATTATATCTTAATCATTTCTTAACGCTTCTGTTTTAGCCAAAACGGCTATGAAACCCTAAAAGTTTCAGTTTGTTTAATGTTGTTTAAGTAAAAAATAAAAAAGGTTTCAAAGAAACTCTTTGTAAATTGTTATATCTAAGGGTCATCAGAAATAAGGATTTCAGTCCACAATTACACAACTGTACAGGGTGTAACAAAGTCTACGAGAGTCTCAACAGAAGAGCTCTTTGTCATGCAAAATTTCCTTTTCATTTTATAAAATAAAATGAACCTAACGTCTTCATAATAACGTACAATTTTGATTACGTTTTCAGATTTCAATTGTACTGGGTTAAAACCCCTTAGTACGAAATATGTGTGTATATGAGGGTGTCAAATATTCGGCAAAGGGAAAATCCTATCCTGGTTTATTTCTGATATTTAAAAAATGTAACAACTTACTCATAATTTTGTGATAGTTAATTAAAGTTCTTGTAATTCAAGAAGGCGAGTGGGCGTTACTTGCGGTAAATACGTATTAGTCTATCTGTCTATAAGTGTATATATACACAAACGCAGGTATGACTGGACAACAGGCTCGCAACTGATCATAGCTATATATAAAATATATGAGCCTCTCTGGAATAAAATATCAAAATATCATTTACCCTGTCCGATAGATGGCGCTACAATCAATAATTCTATAAATTCCACTAGACGGTACTAATAAGTTATAACTTGTTCTAAATTGGAATAAAGGGACAGAGAGAATAAAATTAGTTTAAAAACTTATACATAACACTATAATTTATGCCAAAAGTAAAAAATGTTTCACATAAAACTTCTTGTAAAAGTGTGCGAGATTCACCAAATATGACCATAACTTGTAATTTCATTTATGTTCTTAAGATCTCGTTAGCGTGATATATTTATTCAACGATATTGCACAGCGCCATCTTGTGAAGTGAAGTGGACTAAATGGAAACTAATTATAATTGTTAATGTTCCTGGACCACTCGATGACGCTAGTTTCCGTATATTTTTTATTTTTCGATTATATAGGGTAGATCCACTGGAATGCAACTAATCGTTCCGTCTGACACGCACACTGTTGCAATGTGCATGCACATTGCACACGTTCAGCCACGAGTAAATCCAATTCGCCTTCGTGAGTTATAACTAAGAGACGCTGAAGATTGACCGTCACCCATCTGATAACCAGATGAAACATTTTATCAAATTATATTGATTTGTAAACACGCTTAAGATAGTTTGCCAATCGAAAACTGTTCATGGCTATTTTAGAAGTCTTCAAAGCATGGTAGTAATATTCAATTAACGGTTTTTTTGCAGGCAAGCCTATACGGTTATTTTTGTAGTTAAATTATCTTTGTTATTATAAAAAAAAATATTGCTTAACAAAACGGTGTAGTACCTATATTGACTTACCTATTCATACCTGCTTGCCAGGAAGCCATGAACAGGAATAAGCAGGCAAGCCTATCAAGGCATATTCAAACAAAATTTATTCATAATAAAACTACGTTTTTGCGGTTTTAAGCGCGGTAATTTATTTGATTTTTACTATTCTGACCTTTCAGCCACTTTTCAGTAGCCGTGATCACGGAAGACAAAGATATTAAGTGTCAATGAGTATTGTTAAAGTTTTATTTAGCATACCGCTAACTTGTTCATTTTAATTATTAAGTTTTAATTTTGTTTATTGTTATTATTTACTCTATGGGAGCCTAATCCAATTTACCACCGCTTCGCAACATGTTGTGGCTTGAAGAGAAGACGCGGCGCAAGAAAGTCTTTAGCGGACATGCCTAGCTCTAATAATTTTATATAATATTAAAATGGATGGGAGGCAAAATAAAAATAAATTATCAATTAAGTTGGTTAGTGTTCCGGTTCCGTGATCACGGCTGCTGAAAAGTGGCCGAAACGTCGGAATAATAAAAATCAAATAAATTACCGCGCTTAAAATCGTAAAAACGTAGTTTTATTATATACTAGTCGCGAAAACTTCAGAAAATATTAAATTAGATCAGTTATCAAAAGATAGATAGATAGATAGATAACACTTTATTATACACCAATACAAAAATGAACTTAAAGACTAAAATTATATCTAGTTGTGTACAAAGGGCGGTCTTCCAGACAACCCCAGGAATGAAATGAGATGATAGTGGCGATGGTGGTATACGTAACATATAGTACGAACTACTTACATTTTAATAATAAATACATAAATTATATATATATATATATATATATATAAAGAGTGAAAGTTATGAAAAAATATGTATTAAAATTAACCATGAACACTTTTCGATGGGCAAACTATCATAGGCGTGTTTATAAATCAAAGTAATTTGATAAAAAATATGCCTCATCTGGTTATTTACCCAGGAGTATACAGCATCCTGCGCGACTATATGAGTCGCGCAGGATGCTGTATAATAAAATGCGTTTAGGATGCTGATAGGGCTGCTGCGCTACTGTAGTGCCACAGGGATGTACGCGGAAGAACTGATTGGTGAATTCCATGCTATAATTCATAAACGAGTCGCATGCTATGGCAGGGGATGCGCGCCGGCTCCAATAGCATACTCCGAACTGTGGCGGGCGGAAACCTTACTATAAGCACTGGGTTCCCGCGGAGGGGCTAGGCCATGTACCCGTGGTCCCTGCCATAAGGGCGAAGGACGGAACCGCGGTGAGTTTTAGTGGGTATCCCTGACCACGGTATGGCAATAGCACTTCACACGTGAGATGCTAGTGCCACCCTAACCTGGCCATTCCGACACACCGGCCGCAATTTTCCCCATTTAGCACGGCTAACAGTCCTCAATCGGATTTCCCCTCGTTTAAAAAAAGCACCGGGTTTCATTGCATATGCCGCCGTCAAATAAGCGTGTTACTTTTAGTTTTTTTTTTACTTTAACTAATAATTAGTTTTTTAAGTCTTCTGTACAACTAACATATTATAGAGGCAAGTCCGAGTTAAATAAAACCATTATTATTATAACTTATTCATGACAATTCTCAAAAAGCCAATCACATATCGGCTGACTGAGAATACGGGACAACAAAGCGAACAGCGCAACATTAAATCGCTGGACTCGATTTAATGTTGCGGCGTTCGCTTTGTTCACCGTGAGCTTACGCTGCTAGGCAGACATCCCAGGCTACAGACGTGAGCAATAACCCATTATGCGATCTCACCTACGCTTTGTAAAGCACAAAGCGTTATCGTAGTAACATCGAGACGGGCAAATATCCTACCACCTGGCTGTGGGTTGTTTTGTCGCCTCTTACGATAGGCTACCTGGCCGCAGGAAATTGTATTCTTTCTCCGTTCCTGCACGGATAGTAACAATATTGTTTGAAATGTAATCAAAATTATTTGTATAATGGTATTTTAAAAGTAAAATGTTTATTCGATTTTATTGTAACTAGCTGTTACCCGCAACTTCGTCCACGTGGAATTTAATTTAATTTGCCTTCCGGTGCGGCTACGGTAGCTATGTGCGCGTGGGCCGTTCATTCTTGTTTTCTAAAATAAAAGTCGCTTAAGTTACTCTTTGTAATATCGGCTACCTACCAGTGAAAGTCCTATCAAAATCGGTCCAGCCGTTTCAGAGATTATCCGGAACAAACAGATAGACAGACAGACAAATATAGTATTCAGTAAAAAGCTGTATTTTGACATTACAAACAGACACTTTAATTTTATATATTTGTATAGATGTGTCCGCATCCCTATTGTAACAATATGTATAACAGGTCAGAAAACTGCCTAAGTGACGCACTCTTCCGAACCAGGGTTTAAACCCACTTTTGAAACTCGAATTTAATAATATGAATCGAGAATGGTACCCGAGGTGTGGTATAGATATATCTCCGGGTTATTATAAGTAATGAGGGGGGCAAGGTGGGGGAGGGAGGAATGCTTACCCCTGCTACAACCCCTATGTGGCGAAAATATATAGTTCTTGAGATATTAATGTTCTTGTAAATATAACCTCACTTATGTTTTTCACTAATATTGCACTTTAGGTCCAAAGTTGAAAAATCCAGTAGTCAACATAAAAAGATTCAAAATATTCCAAAAACACGACATAAAGTTGTTAAAAATGAAATAAAACATAACTCGCTCGAGAGCAACTCACGTAGTTAGAAAAACCAGAGACATGAAAAACACGGATAATACTTATGTTTTTTTAAGTTTATGGTTAGTAACTGGGCCTTTAAGCTACGAAAATCTTTTAGATATATACATACTGACTGTTGGTGTAGGTGCGATTATTTGCCTAATTACGGATATAGTCACCATAGAGTGAATTATTCGGACCCCGAAAACTAAATTACAGATCATTTTTTTTAAAACTTAGATTACAATTTTAAAAAAAATGTACTGTCTAATAGTTCTTCGAAGTAGCGGGTTGTTGGAGTGAAGAGGGTGGAAGCATACTTACTACTACAACTCCTATGGTCCGGAGTTCTGGAAATTTTTTTTTTTGGTAAATATGGTCATATTTATCAAAAAATTTATTCACTAATATTGCAATTATATCATAGATCCAAAGTTCAACAATCCTTTCAAAGTCTAAAAAAAACCAGTAATCAACAGAAAAACAATCACAAGAACAGCATAAGTAAAAGTAATAAATGTTTCGTAAGGCGTCGTAACGTTTTGATCTGCAGATAACCTTTTTTTTTTTGACCAGGGGAAATCCGTTCGAGGACTAAGCCGCGACAGGCACAGAAGCCTGGGGGATGTTCGCGACCGGTGTGAGTGTGTGGGATTCGCCAGATCGGGGGTGGCACTAGCGTGCCCGGTCGGAACCGGTGCCACGCTATTGCCACTCCCCAGTTAGGGATACCCACTAAAACCCCTGGGTGTTCCGTCCTGCGCCCTAAGCCAGGGCTACGGGTAAATGGGATACCCATCTCCACTGTGCCCTGGCAGGCGTAGGCCCCCCTCACTGGGCCTCTTCCAATGCCGGGGAACTGTCCCCGGCGACGTCATAGTCAAGTCCAACGTGGGGCGGATTGTAACGCGCCCCACGGGAGGAGAAATGAGCCCGCGCGGAACACTCGCGCTCTCATCTCGACGGCATGTGCGGGTGAGTGAGAACCCCTATACCCCAAGTGGCCCCACCCGCGCCGCTCGCTTACGGTGGCCGAAAGTCGAGGTCCGACCTCCGGCGTCAGCGCGTTTTCCTTTGGCGGGAGCGGAGCAAGGACGTACGCTCACGCTCCCGCATCTGCAGATAACCTAACCTAACCGACTGATCGTGTGTATAAAATAATTAGTAAATGCTTACATTCGGTTCTGGCTTAAAGCTAACCTAGCCTAATCCACTGTTCTAGTCACTGGTCGCGACCTTCCAGCATCTATCACAATAATATTAGTGAAAAAATAGAGGAGGTTATGTTTACCAAAAATTAATATATCATGAACTCCGGGCCATAGGGGTTGCAGAAAAGGTAAGTATACCTTCCTTCCCCCCTACCCACTCCGTTCACCGACTACTTAAAATTCATATACCGGATATCTGAGTAGCAGCCAGTTCTTTTGATATAAATTGTATTTTGGGTAGTTATAAAAAAATAACCACGAAGGCTAAGGCGGGGCTCCGCTTCGTTTCGCTCCTGTCTTAGCCTTCGAACCCATATTATAAAAATCTAATAAAAACGTTTGTTCATGACAATGACATCTCTAATATGTTTATGACAGTGACATCTCTACATAGAGTTATCGAACATTAAAGAAAACACGTATTTCACTATCGTAATTTTTTATCGTGGCTTCATTAATTCAAGTTAAAGTTTATTTTTTAGACATAAAATCAGTTTAGTGATTATTTAATAGTTAAAAACAATTTTAGTAGTGTTATACAATACGTGAGTATATTTCGAAAGTTAGATCACACTTTATTATTTTCAAAATTACCAGATCATTATCGTTTTTTTTTCATGTTTGCTTATAGGCAAACTGGCATACGGGTCCACTTGATGGCAAGTGGCTACGGTCGCTCATGGACATCTGCAACACTAAGGGAGCCGATGCGTTGCCTACCTCCTTGAGACTAAATATCTGTTTACGCCCTTTTTGAAGAGCCCCATATTGTAGCGCTCTGGGAAAACCGCGGGAGGGAGTTCATTCCACAGCTTGCTCACGTATGGCATAAAGGAGTGAGCGCCACGTACAGTGGATAACTTCCAGGTGTCACGGAAGTGTGGATGAACTCCCAGTCGCCGGCGAGCAGTGCGGTGGTAAAATGGCGACGTAGGTAAATCGTCGTGAATTCTACATTGCCATAATTAATTAAAAACCTGTTCACTCAAAACCAGTTGTAATTTTTATAAATAAGTCTTAAATATATTCCTAAACACATTCAGGATTAAATTAATCCGGGGATATATGTATACCTAACCCGTTACCCGTTAAACTACCACGGAATATTACCTACAGCCGTAAATAACCACGAGGAAGCCCTTCTCATTCAAAACAATCGTTATTTTTCAGACCTTATCTAACAAGATGCAGTTGTTAAATGAATTTTCCCTGGCAGGGGTCCAATAGCAGCAATATCCTGCAACCTGCACTGAAACTAGACTTGTGGGCGACCACTTTTATTACATCGCGCAGTCTTGAATACATTTGAATTTAAAACCACTTCTGCATTTCAATTTCATAATTCCTGCCTTCCTGTGTCAAATTAGAACGAACGAAGGGCAGATAAATGAAGCTTGATTAGAATGGCATAGTTGTCAATCTAACTACTAGTGCTGAGAAAATAATAAGCAAATCAATGTAAAAATCGATTATTGGGCTGACAAACACTCAAATGCGGGATCATTATGCTTAGTGTTACCATTATGTAAAAAAATCTACCAAATAAAGATATCGACTTCAAGAGTAACCAAAAAGTTAAAAAATATTTTCTACATCCTCTTAAAGTTGGTGCGAAGTAAAACATAAAAATTACTATATTATGCAAATTTCGTGTTGTTTTTTAATGTTTTACTTTTTTCCTCATAAAGTGCTGTAGTATTTTTTATATTTTTCTGAAAGTTCGTATGCTAACCTCCTTATTTCAATAATAAGTAGTTATTCAAAAACATGCTAGGCACAAAATTATTAACATTCTGCGCTAATTCATCTTCCTTTTCTGCTGTCATATCATTAGGTCTTCTAAATTTTGTTTTGTTTTTATTCAAACCTATCAAATTTCGTTGTAGCAAAGGCTTCTTTCTGTGTATTGTATTTTACTTCATTAAACCCAATTTCACCATCTCAAATTTTCACTAATACTTCATCCATATTCTCCAACTTTCAAGCATTATACACTCACATGAAGAACACATGTTGTACAACTGGCAATGAAATTACGAATTAGAAAATCATTTCTACCAAAACCTAAATCATACCGAAACGATTGAAGGATTTCCCACAGATACAACTTAAGAAACTACACTGTCAAAGTTTCAAATCAAAACTATTGATTTAAGTTTAAAATACTTACAGTTTAATGATAACTAAATTAAAGGCAGAATAACACCAAACATAGGAACGAATCACAAAAATAACTTAATTATCGTTTTCCTCCTCAAAATAACCTACAAATTAAATGCAAATTTTAGTGAAAACACAGAGAAAAACGTATACTTAAAATATTTTGCTATGACGAGAGCCGGGTTATCGCCCATTTATTTTAGTTTACTCACTCGTACAAATAATTAATTCACGTTTACAGCACCAGAGGATACTTCTTGTAGACATGAGACGAGACATTGACAGAGTACGACTTAGGTGGTAGTACGACTTGCACAACCGTTCTCTATATTTGGCGCGGATCAAAAGAATTTCTAATCTTAGAGTATTAATTTTATCAATTTGAAAATGATGTTCTTCCAAAATAACTGCTTTCAACTTTCATTCCTAATAATTAAAATTTCAGTGTTTATCTAGTAACCATTTTAAGTAACAGTGAATTTATTGACCGGCAATGGATCTAATAGTTTACATGTTTTCAAAGGGTGTCAGTGACATTCCCAAGAACATAATATACACGATATGAGATTGGATTGCCGTCTGCAATCGACGTGCGTTGACCGATATTTACAATGCAATCGATTAAAGTGTTATTACGGTCGTACAGAAAGTTTCAGGACATGTATCTAGACTGTATAGTTGTTATATGTATATATGTTTAGATATATTTATGTTATATCTAGATTCTATAGAACCTTAAATCATAACTTTTATTAATTCCATTTTCAATTAAGTAAATTTGAACGCTTCTTTAAGTACCTTAAAGGAGAGTACAAACTTACTCTAACTCAATAGGAATAAGACCGAAAGAGTTTAATTCTTAGCCTACTGCTCCATCTGGAATAAGGTTAAGGTTATTGAACGTTTCACGCCGACGTAACAATGGGTTTTTTTGGGACGTTAAATATTGACAGATAATGTATGTATGTACATTATTATAGTTATTCGATGACAGCATTATTTTTAATGCTATAAATAAGACGCATTTGCCCACAGTCATTAACTTTAAAATTATCTCATATGGAGCCCGAGTATTAAAAATATTATAATGTCTCTGATTTTCTCTCTATACTAAAAATGTTAGTGGTGGATTGGTTTGAGGGTTTTTCCTAAAAATATAAAATACCCTTTCATTTTTCATATTCTGGAAGTACGCTTAGAGTTACCTAATCACGTCGATGAAAACAGCAAACAGCACTTTTCGTCCCTGGGAAACAATTCTCTCTGCTGTCAAAATTTTGAAAACTATGCTAACCATAGATATTACTCGCGACATATTACATGCGACTCATGTCCCAACTTTTTTTACAGCCACTGTTAAATCGCGGCATAAATTATTGTTACAAGTTGGGCCGAATACAAGGGATGCACATCTGCCTGCCATAAAACTTGGTTTATTGCCCTACCTCTATTCGGAGTTCTTTTGTGTAGACAATAGCCTATTGTTATTGTACTTGTTTATGGCCGTTCGCAGACATAATCCTGCAGGTGTGCAGAATTATGTTTTCTGGGAATGGGATGAGCAGTCAAGCGACGACTACGATACGAGTAAGACGTTTGTAGTACTCTCGATTAGCGATATAGACGACGGACTTTGCGCGTGTCAAATTGCACTGAATCGTGCAGTGTGAACTGGTTGCATCCAGTTTTATTTGTATTTGTTTTATACGTGTTTGTACAGATCTAATAAGGGCATTTATTTTAATTCGAGTCTGTAGCTCGTAACGTTATAATTAAAAAAATATCAACACTTTTGTAACATCATTTTATACTTATAAATTACTTTTCACTAAATAATTATTTATTTACATAAATTTGAGCTAAATATTTACTATCATCAGTGACAAAAAAATACTGGCCGGTGGAATGCCAGAGTAACAAAAATTACTTGACGTTTGAAATGTGACGTACGTCATGAATTTTCTTCAGATTTAGATATGGATTTAGCGTCTGATTTTATTAGAGAAGTAGTTATTTGTTCAAGTAAACAGTTTTAATTTACTTTCCTCATATTCGAAATGAGAAGCAGAATGGTAACCTCGGGTGAAAGGCCTATTTAAGCACTCGAATTATTAGCGCCCTCGCTATGTTCATGCGTCAAATCATCTCGTGCTAAATAGATCAGTTTCACCTGTCGTGTAACAATCTACTATTAAAGCCAAGGAGGTAATACCTCTAGCATCTAGTGTTGCAAATATCCATAGATGATGATAACGATTTTTTATCAGGTTGACCGATAGCCTGACTTTTGTGTTCTTTCAATAAATATAATATTAATATCGTTTTGAAAATATAACTAGCAGTTGTCTCTAGAAGCATTTAACTTGAGTCGCTATGCACGATCCTGCAATGCAGTCTTGCAGTGGCTGGGGCTTGAAGGACATGAAGCATTGTGCTCGGTGTTACAGGAAGCAATGCAGACTGCAACAATATTCACAGTCCTGCATTACGTGGGGAACTGCAATGCCGGACCGTAAATGGGCCCCCTTCACCACTAAAAAATGCACTGGTATTCGTTCAAAATACCCAATATTATCATTAAAGCCTTAGTGCTGTTACAACTTAAGTTCCGACGAAAACAAAATCCACCTGCATGTCTATAAAAACACATTTTATTACCCGTCGGCATTTGAACTAATTGTAATCATTTTATGATTGTCTTCTTTTGTTCACTTATTTATTGGTTATTGTGGAGAATAGCCTATTGTACTCGTTTATGACCGCTTGCAGGCATAATTAGCCAGGTGTGCGGATTACGATTCTAAGAAATTCAATCGGGCGGACATATTGCATTTGTGCAGTATAAAGAAATGGCCCGATTGAGGGTGCAGTCAGTCGAGCGAGAACAACGAGCAAAGCGAGACGTGTGTATTATAATCGGGAATCTAATATGTGACGGACTTTGCGCGTTTTATTGAGTTACGACCTTCTGCATTACGTTTGGACTTGTTATGTTCGGTTATCTTTGTACCTGTGTTATACGTGTTTGTATAGTTCTAATAAACTCTATAGTAATTCTAACGGCATTTTAATTCGAGTCTCGCGACTCGTAACAGTACCAATAATTAAAATTCAAATAATGGTACCATTTTGTTACACCAGGTTAGTAAAATCTAAGACAAAGTTCAGGGAGAGTATTTGTTTTTTCATGTTATATCATATGAAAATAACACAAATTCCCTCAAGGCTAACACTCAATCCTATTGTCCCAGAAGATATTTCTCCTCGTAAAATATTGTTGAATGAATCCCTGAGAAGATATTACGCAATTTTTTTCTCTTTGTTCAATCTTACTTGTAGTTTTTGATGTTTGATAAGACTTATTGATATATTTGTGGGTAGATATAAATAGTGCTAGATACGGAATTTATGTAATGAAAGACGTTGTATAGGGATGCGAAGACATGTAACAATAAAGTCTAATATTTTTACATTTTTAAAGTTACTCACACCAGCATAAGACAGGTGTGAGTAGACATTTAACCGACGATTAAAATAAAATAATCACTGTTTAGCCATATATTATTAGCGATTATTTTATTTTAAACATCAGTTAAATGTCTATGCACATCAGCCTAAGTAGAACTTTACCACAGAATAATGTTATAAATGACAACCGCTTTCCTGCATGAAGACGATATCAACTACGAAACTCCCGAGCATCACCCAAAACAGAGTTAATCGATTTTTGTTTGGATAACGCGACACTAGCTCATAAAGTTCGTGCTTAAGTTCACAAGATCGACTTTTGAAGTTAGAAAAGTTTCATCGAGATAATTAAATTGAAGTTTGGCTGTTAGATACGCTATCGAGATTGTTTAGTCGCGGATTTGTTACTTTTTGAAGTATAAACCATTCCTTTGATGTTTTAGGTATTGATTTCGCGTCTGTGAACTGAACGAATGGATTTTTAATAGTTCCTGCATAATAATGTCAGTCTTTAAATATCCCATCACTTTTTTTTTTTTTTTTTGAGGTAGGGGAAATACATTTCGTACACTACCGGGTCCTTTACTGGGACTAGACAAAAGCAATGAGAGTTATCCACTGAAAATGGCGCAGCTAACAGAGTCAATTGCCGGCTTGTGTGAAGACTCAGCAAGGTACCCCTATTAAAGAGGTAACCCATGTGCTAATACTCCACTAAAACCTCCTTCCTTCCATGTGCCCCGCACTATGCTAAGAATAGCGTAGTTACGCCCACACTAATCCTGCGCATGAGTGCTTGAGAATGCCCCGGGAGAGGTAAACTCACTTCGTCAACAACAGTGCCAACAGTGATATAGTTAATTTACCCTAGTTTATCCGTGCAGGAACGCACAGGAACCACGTGCGTGGTATGGTATTTGCCTGTTTGGATGGCTACCACCCCTGGTTTAGAGTATGCTGCCATAACAACCTTGAGTTGTGTCCCGGCATTTGTGGCCAGGTTCCAGTCTCCCTTTAGAGAGCGGCAGCATATTGGTAGCACCTTTCGTGTTACAATAGCCTGTCTGCTGAACGCATACAATAAAAAAAACAGTAGATTACGTATTTCTAATAAATTTTATTAATTTGGACCAACCACTTTCTGAAAAAATTACTGATATCGGACAAGCGAACGGATATGAAAAAAATAAAAGTTACATTTTTGCCAAAATAGCTAAGGTACCCTAAAGAATAAGAAAATATCAAACAACTGGATTAATATCCAAACTTACAATAACAAATGTATTTCACTCATAGATTCCAATAACCCCGAATTTTGACCAGTAATGACCTACGTCATAATGGAATTTTTCTTAAGCCCTCATCTATCACAAATAGAGGCAAGTGTCGGGAGATTTTCAGAGAATATTATTACAGAAAGGTCAAGGGTAACGGGGTAACGGACCTTATACATTGTAACCTTATATTTTATATACCAGCTAAATTGAATTGGGTAGTAAACTTTATTGTACCGTTACCTTTTTTAATTTCAAAGCTGACGAGCAGTCAGACGGTCCAACTCATGAAAAGTGGTTACCGTCACCTATAGAAGTTTGCAACACCAAGGACGAGGTTAACCCGTTGCCAGCCTTTAGGATTGGATGGAGAAAGAGGTATAAGGAAAGGGGGTTGCCCACTTCCACTTCCCCCATCTCATCCCTCCTACTCCGTCCTTCTTAACCCATCACTCCTATCCCTTCCCTCTCTATGCCATCTTTATTCCACCCCTCTGTCCTAATTGATTAAACATTTTATAAAATTACGTAAGTAACTGTATTGATATTTTGAAGATAAATTTGTGAACTTTGAAAGAAACAAATAAATAAAGGTACATGACTCGGGTAACCTCCTTCGCCCGGGCTAAAGCGGCCACAACCCTATCCTAAAAGCTGACAACGCGTTGGCTTCCATTAGTCCGTCTCTTTGTTTACCAGCTTCGCAATAAAATAAATAATTAGATATTTTTTTCAAACACAATTTTTTTATTTTACATTATTATAATAGTAGTAAAGTCGTGGTAGCTTAATGGCTAGCGCAGGCGCACCCATACGCCGCTTAGGCAGTTTTCCGACCTAATGTGCATATTGTTACAATTATCACGTGCTAACAACGGTGAAGCAAAACATCGTGATGCAACCTGCACATCGAGATAACCGATGTGTCAAAGCTGCCAAGCCGCCTTGAACAAGTGTGGCGGGTATACTGTCCGTTCTCCTATGATAGGAGGCCCGAGCCCAGCAGTGGGACATTTATGGGCTATTATTATATATATATATATTATTATTATTATAGTAAAAATTACGATAACCTATTATTTTATAGGTAATAGGACGTAATAAATTTTAAGGTTTGTCCTTAATAGTGTACATATACATAATATTAAAATATGTTATTGACTTTTTTCTCTTTATTTATTCTAGTTATATGTATTGTTTAATAGTTATTTACCCTATTTACATGTACTTAATTAGCACACCATAGTCATACACTCGATTCCTTTTACACAATCCACAGCTCAGTTTGTCTGGAAGAGGTCTCGCCGAAGCGATAAGGTCACCCTTTGTCCCTGCCTTTACACGAAACGTCTGTAAATAATTTACTCTATATGTATGTGATGAACAATAAAGAATTTTCTATCTATCTATCTTAAGACATTATTGAAATTAAATCGGTACCTTCTAAATTCCCCGCAAAAGTTCTAAAGTCTATTTCAATTAGGACGGTATGGCTGATTCATCCATAAAACGGAATTTGTAGCGTTATCGTAAACTTTCTTATGAAGTAAATACTAATTTTTATACTTATATATAGGTATAGTTAAATCTTATACTTAGAATCACGATGTTTATTTCTCTATTTAGGTAATTTCAATCATATCGTCTTATTTGAAACAGACTTTAGATACATTGTTCCTCTGTAATTATTAAATCATGTCAAACCAACTGTTAGACATACGACCCGGGGCACACAATTCAAATTATAACCTAAATGACAGACAAGTCCCGTGACGAGTGTAACTTTCGCCCAAATTACAGTTTAATCCCTGAGTGAACGCTACTGTTATACCGGCTCCCTCCATTACTGGATATTAGCCGACGGGGAATAAACTTTATAATGTAACCTAAGCTTTATGTTAATCAATTTTAAATTTCGAACATATTTTTATAAATAATTTTTTAAACTTTAGAACGTCAATTTTATTTTCTTTTATTTATTATTTTGTGCCAGTGTCTGAGTCGCATGACAATTAATACAAAAGCCGTAGTAGTAGCCTAGTGGTTAACGCATTCCTAAACCCGCATCTCAAATGGTGCGGGTTCGAATCTTGACCCGAAGGCGTGTAGCAGTTACGTAGCTTTCTAAACTAATGTGTATATTGTTACAATGAAGGAAAACGTCGTGATTTCGTGAAACGTCGATGAAAACTACACATCGAGATGACCGATATGTGAAACCCGCCAAGCCGTCCTTGACAAGCGTAGCGGGTAAACTGTCCGTTCCCTCTTTAAAAATGGGGAACCCAAGCACAACTGTGGGACATTTATGGGCTGTTATTATTATAGGTATACCATCATTAATGAAACTAAATGAAAAATCACTTTATAATTTAAATAGGTGTAATGTATTTTGAATATATCTTTTATGTATAATACTTATATTTTACTAATGTATGTATGTTACATCATATATGTATATATTTATGTATTTTATTTATTATACGAATACTGAATCGGTAAAGTGAGAATAATGCACTGTTATCAAACTTATCAAACTTCTTGTCCATCTATAGGTTGTCTGGAAGAAATCGATAAAACCGATAAGACCGGCAGCATGGTAGTAGCACCTCTGGTATTGCAAACGTCCATAGTCGACGGTAACCGCTTTCCACCAGGTGGGCCTTCAGCCAGGTTGTTGTACTCCAGCTATAAAAATAAAAGACCGCATATTGTATTGTAGACTTTTATTTCTGTCAACGGTATCTTTTAACGCGCAATAAAGCACATTCATTCATTCATTCAGAGTGATTTTATTTAGCAATTTGTATAATTATAATGATGTATAATTATAATAATGTTTGTTCCTTCATCACAATCTATATGTGTGCACCCTGTACAGTAGATTGCTGCTATGTGCATTCAAATAAGAGACAATGCCTTTGTTCGAATGGACAGGGCGGATAATGAAGCATAATACGTCTATATGTCAATACTTATTAGCAACTACTAAGGCCACTATTTCATTCTTATAGGACTTTTATATTCATATCTTCATATCTTCTGAACTTTTCAAGATATCGAAATAAAATATAACATGTGTATATTAGATAATTTTTCTATTTTAAACCCTAAGAATATTTTTGAAATTTTTATATAGATAAAAATTCTTAAAATAGTAATTTATCATTGTAGTGTAAGAGACACTGAAGAGCGACCTTCACTCATCTGACAACCAGATGAGACATTTTATCAAATTATATTGATTTTTAAACACGCCTATGATAGCTTGCCAATCGAAAAGTGTTCATGGCTATTTTTGAAGTCTTCAAAGCATAGCAATAATATGCCATGAACGGTTTTTTGCAGGCAAGCCTATCGGTTATGTTTGTAACTAAACTATCTTTCTTATGATACCAATTTTATTGGTTAACGTAACGGTGTAGTTACCTATATTGACTTACCTTTTCATACCTGCTTGCCCGGTAGCCATGAACAAAAATGTAGGCAAGCCTATCAAAGCGTATTCTCCGTGTTAAAAACTATCAGTTGAAACTTAAATTGTTCAGTTATCAAAAGAGTTGAAGGTTATGAAAAAATATTGATCTAAATTAATTTAATTAATCTTTTCTATTTGACAAAAAATATGTCTCATCAGGTCATCAGATGGGTGAAGGTCTATCTTCACCCATCTCTCTACTATTAGATTTTAGATTTCAATCATCGATATATCGAGTCATTACTGCCAGTTTATCTAAGGCAACATTTATGTCTAAATAGTTTTTTAGTCGTAAATTATATTTTATACTATTATTTTAATTCAATGCTTTCAATTTTTGTTAGATTAGACCCCTAGTGAATGAAAAATTGCAAGTCTTAAAACGAAATATTAATTGCAACAAAAATTAAATAAAGGTTAATTGGCGCTTAAATAGCACTAAAAATGATTAAAAATAATAATAATTAAGGTTAAGGACAAGATAAAAAATAAGGTTAATTGTCGCTTATGATAAAACAAAAAAATAATAATAAAGGTTAAATGTCGTTTATAAAACGGCGTTCACGGCGGTAAAGACCCGCATAAGGTCCGATCGAAAAACTGCCTAAACGTTCCGTACATTTTGCAGTTGAAATTTAAACCAAAATAAACTTATAACGAATAAATAAACAAAAGATATGTAAATCAAGTCTTCAGGGCAACCTTATGCTTAGTTCATCCAAAACTTGATTAATTAGGAACTACAAGTTCCGAACTGTGGCTTCACTGGAAACGCTGAAGTTGGCAACGCCGTGCACAAACCTTCCTTGAACATTGTCACAGTGTAAATAATTATACGGTAAGTCCTAATAGGTCAAATATAGAACGAATTAAGAACTTTTGTTGTCATACTCTTTATGGAATATGTATTATTATCTTGAAAAGTGGAGAATGAATTTATAATTATAACTATTTTACTTGTTTAATTAAGTGTGTAGTTTATGTTATTTAGTAACAATTGGTTATCATTTTTATATCTTATGAAATCGTCATATCCCGTCTGCGATATTCCAGATATAGGTACATTTACCTATTTATACAAACAAATGGATATCGTTTCAATAACACTATCATGATTGTAATGATTTTTAAATACTGTCTAAAAAATTACAAATACATAATTTGACTCTTCAAAAATAATATGACGTCATAACTTGTTACGCTCGTGCAAAATGCAGACGGCTTCGGCGTTTTGTGAATGGCCCGCTTTTATATTTTAGAAATCGTTAATTTGCCTTACTATCGGTTAAAGTTTGACATAAGCGCCATACAAGCAATGTCAAAATTGAACCGATAGTAAGGCAAGTGAATGAATAGAGATATATAGGAACCGGCCATAAATAATGCTGATATTATAGTTGGATCGACCAAATTGAATCCATTTGGTTGGAAGGTGCAGAACTGAAAGAACACGGCAGCATTCAATGACATTGAATGGTTCAAGTTTATGTTTATACGGATCGCTTTGGTTGATTCATGCAAATTGAAAAACAGAATCAATCAATATCGGCTTAATAAAACTATCTAATTTGATTTGACAGTCGACTACCCTATTTTAAAAATGGTATATTCTCTTTTCAAAATCCAAACATTTTATCCAAGAATGTTAAAGTTGTATACAGTCGGGAATCAGAGACAAGTCAGAGCGACAACAAAAGACACTAACATCGTTATCTGAAACTAAATAGTTAGAATGCAACTCGAAGGTGTACCTTAGTTATTTACAAGTAGGATATTCCCGCGACTCCGTCCACGCTTGACTTAATATTCCCGCGGGATTCCCGGGACACAAAATATCACACTTTTATTACATATTTGCTATCGAACAGTGAAAAAAGTACATTGGTTTTTTTTTTTATTTGGCTATTTTAAATCAATTTCAGAAAAAATATCACGGGATTCTCAGGATAATAATTTTAAGTCTTAAGAATTTGTTGGCGATCACTGGAAACCACATCGAAAACGGCCTAGTGGTTTTGTACGTGAATCCCCAACAAACAGACAAAACGACAAACAGGTAAGAAATCTAAAAAAAATGCATAGTATGCTCCATCGTTTGTATAGTCTATCACAGTTGTTTTTTTTAATTGGCTTCAATTTACGGACACGGCATGTTTAGAATTTTATAATATTATAGGTAATAATTTATGTACTAGGTAACGCTTTTTTACACGTTGCTTAAATTATTTCTCTCAATTTAAAGTAAGAGTATGATTGTGATGAAATGAAATTGATTTGTCAGATAAAAGAATAAAGAATTTGTAAGATTAGGATAGTATAGTCATAGGCTTGAAGCTCGCCCAGATCAACCTCCACTACGTCACTCCAGCGATATCTGGGGCGACCAGCTGGTCGCCATCCCGTTGGTTGGCACAAATAGGCTCTTTTCACGGCGCGATCCTCCCCCATTCCATTGAGGTGGCCAAGCCAACCACCACTAGCCAGTACCACACTACAAAATTTAATATCATTTTAAAAGAACGGATGTTATACACATTTTGATTCTCCAACGCAGATTTGCGGGTTGCATCCATCGGTCACGCAAGTTTAAAATAAAGATATGCAACATTAGGTCAGAAAAGTTCTTATGCAGTACAAGAATGAGTGCCTTAGCCAGTAAACTACTAAGACTTGTAAAGCCGTAGCTAATACTTTATGTTAGAAATGTGCAATTTATTAACAACTAGCGGACCCGGCAGTCGTTGTCCTGCCCTGAAAAAATAAAAATCTAAAATCTGATTTCAGCGCCACCTACCGGATCCAATTGTGAATATAAACCATCTAGGAACCCTGAGTGCGTTCCTGGATGGCTTATATTATATATAGTTTATATAACACACATACACAATTTCTTGGAAACCGATTTCAGCGCCACTTACCGGTTCCAATTGTAAATCAAAACCATCCCGATACCCATTCAAATACACATACAAAATTTCATCAAAATCGGTCAATTTTTATTTTAGCCAGACTAACAAACAACAGTTGATTTTTATATATAAGAAAGAAAAATATCCATTAACGTTCCAACATTCGTAAACAGACAGACATCAAGAATAAGTAAATGCAATACAATTTAAATTATGTTACAAAATGACAAGCACCAAATATACGTGAAATCCTTTTAGCAGAAACCGCTTTTCCGCATGAATGGGTTGAAAATGAGGGATGGTGGGAACAAATCACATTAAATGTGTTGTAAAGCGCTTTAGCTTAGTGAAGCGACTGCAACCGACTGATAAACAATACATACATACAACAATACTAGTGATAAGAAACGTGCTGTAACTAACATATTGCCAACTCCAATGTACCGTACTGGCCTGGCAAGACGGCAGCAATGCTATATGTCTGTGACACTATACAACAAGGTAAATAAACAAAATAAACAAATCAATGTACATGAACTCACAAGTCGGGAAGTTAAAATTAAATTAAAAAATTGGCTACTTACCCTTGACTATGCGACCACCGAAGCACTGATTTAATATATTTATTTTAATAGAAACTGTACATTACATACATAATTACACACACACATACACAACACACACAAGCACTCACTCACACACACACACACACACACACACACACTCACACACAGACACACACACAAACACACACACGAAGTGCGCGCGGGCGCGCGCTCAGGCACATCTACGCGCTTACCCACTACACAAAAACACTGTTACCGATTTATATTTGTTGTGCGTTTAAAACTTTATACTACTGTGAGAGGGCACTGATTCCCGAAACACAGGCTTACGCCTAGCTCGAGAGTCAGGGACTTCCATAAGTTATTGTATTAGATTTTTTTGGCAATAAAGATTATTATTATTATTATTATATTATTATAAACGGATTTTGTGCATTTTTAAATTTTATAGGCGTTTTAAAAACGGAACGTTATTTTTATCCTTCTACCCACAATTGTGATTGATGGTATTCGTCGATACCAATATATAAATGTGAAAGTGCACTTGTTTGAATACTTGAATATTTGAAGATTTGCTTGATCATTGTATTTCTTTTCTTGTCAGCTTTTTTCAATCATGAATAACTATGTGAAAACACCTTATTGTTCACCAAAAATTGAAACTACTTTCTTACACAATTACAATAAAAGTTGAACAAAGGGCGGCCTTATCGCTTAAAACGATCTCTTCCGGGCAATCCCTATACCAAGAAATCATTTGGAGTTAGTACAAGTACAGTACGTCTTTTTATATATACATACAGTCAATTTCACACCACATTCAGATAAAAATATGTCGAAAAGTCTTCTAAATGTTGGCCTCCCCGTAGCCCTATTGCAAGCCTTTCAAAAATCCGATCATGGTCATGACTCGTGACAAAAAGAGTATTGTATCTAAAGAAGAATATCAAGTAAAACTATAGTTATTGTAATTCATAATATCAAAATTTATCATTTAAAAGAATACTACAATTGCATAACATCATGATAATATCGCGTGTGCTTATTAAGCTACCACGCTACGTAAATTTGTAAATATAAATACAGTAATGTCAAATTGATTTTAACACAATCAATCACATTATTCTGCTCCTTTGAAGGTACTTAAAAGCGAGGTTCATATTGAAGTTAATACGCTATCGTAAATCATCGTTAGTAAATGCTGAGTCATGGCCATTTACTATGTTCCGCTTAGCTTGTTACTTTCGAGGTAGGGGTACCTTATTGCAGGGCATACTAAATTCCTTTTATGATATGCCTACTTTCTACACCATAATATCCATTCATTTACCTGACCAATGGTTCTTCTTCTTTTTTGTTTCGGATTATGGCTCAATCAATTTCTGAATTTTGAGAATATTACAGTGATGACAAAATAAGGACAAAAATGTCACATGTATATTTATATAATATAAATAAGGCTAAGGGTGAAACAATACAAATTTTGGCAGTTAAACTTTCTAGTTTTTCTGAGATCCTTTGGACAACATAATAAGATTAAGAAATCGCTCTAAAGCGATAAGAGCAATGTTCCTGCCTGTACTATTTTGTGATTACTTTATATTGCTTATTTTATGTGTATATAGTGAATACTAATCAATTTTCTATCGATCTATAATGCTAACTACACTATTAATATATTGTTACGAGTTAGCGGGACTCGAATTAAAATGTCGTTAGAATTATTATAGTTTATGTTATTAGAACTATACAAACACGTATTTGTATTTATTGTGTTCGGTTATTTGTACCTGTGTTACGTAGTTGTAGCTCAACTGACTCCCTCTCTCAAACAGGCCATCGTTTTATACTGTACAAATGCAAGTGTGCCCGCATCGTATCGTCGACATAATTTCCTAGAATCAGCTTGTACTTAATCCGTAACACCTGGATAATGATGCCTGCAAGCGGCCGTAAACGAGTACAATAGAACAATACGCTGTTCTCCACAATACTAGAAACGTATGCCAATAAATAAGTAAACAAAAAGAAGATGATCATAAAAGGATTACAATTAGTTCAAATGCCGGCAGGTAGTAAAATGTGCTTTTACAGACTGTACGTGGAATTTGTCTTTGTCGAAGCCTAAGTTGTAACAATGTGTTATTCATTTTTTTAAATGTACATAAAATATAAAGAAATTGTTACAGGAAAAACAGACTTCAGCAAAATAATTTAGATTAAATTTAAGAATATGGCTTAGAAGAGGGAACAGTCTACCACATCTTTTTTAAGGTCTCAGAATCGTTACTCTCTTGTATTTTATTCCACTTTCCCCGTCCCGTCAATGTAACCTATATCCTCACCCTAGTACATATAAAATCTAGTAAATATAGTAAAAACACAATCTAATCTTCAAGTCACAAGTGAACAGGTAAATGTGCTCCATCCTAAACCGCGTCATTATTTAACATCAGGGGAGATAGTGGTCGAACGCCAACCTATACGAACATAAAAAAGTTTTTTAAATCTAAGTTTAAATCCATTCCTTTGTAACTTTAAACAAGAAAATAAAACTTTTGATACGATACAAAAGACAAACTAAAATAAAAGCAAACTACTTTTAAATTGTAAGTTTTGTTTCTAAAGAAGGGTATTTTAAGAACAAAGTTTTAAGGAAAGTTTAAAAGGTTTTAAAGTAGTGAATCTTAAACGATTTACGTCAGTGAAGATATCAGATATGCTTATAGCATTTTATTATTGGAATGAGTAAATATTTCAATAGTAATTGATAAAATAAATCAGCAGGCAAACACACAAAACGCTACATTCTTAAGCTAAGCGAGTTACACTTGTGTTATGGTTAATATTCAACGGACTACTTTGGAGCCGATGCCAAACACCCAGACTATAGTAAATAATGGGAAATTCTTTTACAGAATTTACTATGCCAGTCATCGAACCCGAAATGAGTGCGTTTGGCCGGCAAAGATTTAGCTCGCTCAGCAACAGAAAGAAGCCTTCTATCTATCTGGTACAACAAAGAAAACGTATTATATCTGTAATAGGAAAGCATTATTTCCTAATCTCTTCGAAATGCTTCAATAGAAACGTTTAACTAAGAGAGCAAAGAGACCGCTTTGGTTTGAAAACAGAGAAAGCGACATTATTACGTATTTAATAGGCAAAGTCTGTACACCTCCTTTCTCGTTAAACTCGTTTAATCTCTTCCGAGCTTACTGGTAATCTGCTGCCTTTTTCTATGATAGTTTAGTCAAGTACAGATCAGATCCTGTAAACAAGTCTTTTTTTATTTCATGAGTTTAGCAGACAGGCAGACGGTCCACCATTTACATTTAGTTACCATCGCCTATAGACATTTATAACACCAAAGTTGCCAATATACAGACGCTCTGTCTAAAGGGAGACTGGAACCTGGCCATTAATGCCAAACAACAACAAAACCGAAGGTTGTTATGGCGGCACACTTAAGATCAGAGGTGGTAGCTATCCAGACGGACAAATACCCTATCACCTAGCTGTGGGTTGTTTTATCGCCTCTTATGACAGGCCGCGCGACCGCAGGAAATTATATTCTTTCTCCGTTCCTGCACGGAAAAAATACATATCGTTAAGCTATGTATTATGTCACTCCCATATGTTTTTATTATATTCGTTTAGTACTAATATTACTTGTCTACATGGCCTGTATAATTAATTAGTTGACAGAGTTGCAAAAAATACAACTTATTTACAGCTATTTTACAACAAAAAATTATTAACGAAGAGATTTATGTAAAATTGGAACATATTGTATTGTTACAAGTTGGGCTACCTGCATACCTATTGTCAGATGCCAACAAAGAAATGCTGAGCATCTCGTTTATTGCCCCCAAATTCGGAGTTCTTTTTATTACTTCGTTTTTAAATTTGCAATTAGACAATAGCCTATTGTTATTGTTTTCGGCTTTGTTGGCCGTTCGCAGGAATAGATAACCAGGTGTGCAAATTACTATTTCTCGGAAACTCAGTGCGCGCGGCAGGTTTTTTTGTACCGTATAGATAGTATAAGACAATGCCCGAATATAGGGGTGGGGCAGTCAAGCGACGATTACGAGACGAGTAAGACGTTTGTAGTACTCTCGATTAGCGATATAGACGACGGACTTTGCGCGTGTCGAATTGCATTGAATCGTGCAGTGTGAACTGGTTGCATCCAGTTTTATTTGTATTTGTTTTATACGTGTTTTTACAGTTCTAATAAATTCTATAGTAGTTCCAACGGCATTTTTAATTCGAGTCCTGTAGCTCGTAACAGTATATAAAATAACAAGCTCAGCAATCCATTAATTCCATTAAAAACTGCTCTAATCGTATTTAATTAAATTGCTCCGCGATTCCCCTTTTATTACTCGGCTCGTCCCACTGCATTGCCGGGGCTTCCCCTACTATATTATTCAACGGCACAATGATCCACATTTTAATCTTGCATCCGCATTCATTGTAAAAAGCGGAAACCTTTACAACTTTAATGTGGATTGTACAAAGATATATAGTTTACGTTTCTAGAATGGACTTTTTTCTTTCTTTATTTAGAAGGGACTTTATTTGCAAAAAAATGTCAATCCCATTGTACCTTGTGTTAATACTATGAAATTATTACACTTAAATCTATTAACATTTGTTTTGATGCACTAGATTTTAGGTCTGAGAGAACACTATTAATTATGGCTATATTAAACCTACAAACATCAAGGCTCTTCAATAATTTACTCCTCATTTCTTTGATCTTGGCACATTTTGCTAATAAGCGCGGCACATCCTCGACAAGGTCGCAAACTACGCAATTTGGGATAATACTTGTGTGCATAAGGTAGATATTTAAACTATTTAATATGTCCGGATCTTAATCTTACTTTAGTTTTGTATTAATCTTTTTTTTAATTGCTAACCCCAAACGGCACAAATATGTAACCTTTTCCAAAGGCTTTATATTTGCGCCGTTTGACGTCTTCCGCTGAAGTGGCGGCGTTGTCAGCCAATGACTCGGTCGTTGGAAGATGTGACGGGGCCAGTGTGTCAACACAAGTTGCATCACACTAGCGGCCGCCATCTTTCAAGGGGCGAATGACATTCCGTCCGGTCTCTTGCCATCATCACGCACCAAGCCACAGTTCTAGAATGGCCGGTACGCCAACGGTGATAAGAGCTTGGCGGATGAAGTCGTTGAGACTGGCATGACGGGATCTCTATTCTGGTTTGTATTTAAATCATTATAATATTATTGAAAAAAGTAATTGATTTACAAGATTCGAAGCTGTGGCAAATCTAGATACTAACTATTCTCTTTAAAACTTCAGCCACCATAAATACACGAGTATAAAAAGGCTTTTGTACCAAGTATTTTTTGTTTGGAACAAGGCTCGCTGTTCCGGAGACTTTCTTTGTGGGGCCATTCCGAGATAAGCCTCTTTCGAGTTAGACCTCTTAGAGTGAGCCAGTACATCCTTTGGCCCCGCCCTTTCAGAGTTGAGTTATGTAACAACGCAACAATTAACTTTCTGTTATCCGCCAAGTTTATTTTAGGAATGGCGATGTTTTGACAAATGAAAAGTTTCCTTAATATTTCAGACTGGCTTGACGTCGTGAAAGATGACTTTTGTGTGATGAACTTGATCAATTTAATTTAATTTGGTTAGATTTTTGAACAAACTTTACCTATAGCCAGATTTATATTTGCATTAGCTAAAAAGTGACTTAACTTGCGAAACTGGCAATCGAGCCCTTGTCATCGTCATCGACAGCTATATATATATTACTTACTTTTTTATTATTATTTAGCACTTTTTTACATTGTATGTAGTTCTATTATTTTTCTTCAGTAAATTTCGATCCAAACACTGAAGAGGGCTTTACTCGCCAGTTGCGCTAGTTAATCCGCACCTTAGCTAATACAAATGTAAATCATAATTTAGAAATTATCGGACGTGTTTCCAATAGGAAAGGTCCAATAAGACCTAGTACAATTCTGATCTTAATTGGTGGTACAGTGTGTAGTGTAAACGGTTAAAAGAGAATATATTATGAGCAAAGTATCGCCTTAATTGGAACAATTAGAAAAATTAGACACGTGCTTCAATCTTTAGTTTATATAAGTTTAAAACAACTGGTATATAAATTTATTTAACAATTTAAAATATTTACAAAACCATTATATTAAAAAAAAATTAAATCTACTTCGCTGTCGATGGAGAGCGTTCTTAAAATGCTGGCTGCATTTTGACGTGGTATGGCAACGCCGATGCGTTGTCATAAATACAAGACAGCTATTTGGTTAAAATGTAATAATAAATAATAGTTAAAATTATATTAACCTTTTTAAATGTTGTGATTTATTCTAACTTTAAAAAGTTGGAGTTGAGTGTTAATTACTTTTATTATGATAAACAAGAGAGTTTTTACAGTATATACATTAACATTTAGCAATTTACGACCGAATGGAAATTTTGGTAACGGATATATTTCACGTTACCTAAACTACTTCGTAATATTAAAGGCTATGTTGGCAAAAGATATTGGATCGTGACGTCATACATAGCCACTTATGAAATAGAATGACTGCGCTAAACACGCCTACCGCCTACCATTTGTTACATACAACAAGTTTCTTTTTTTAATAAAGGTTGACAGACCATAAGATAATTTATTTAAAGATATAATCACTTACTGCCACTGAATGACATTTAAACCATACGAAAGATTATGATATAACGCTTTCATTTTGCTGTGTAGTTATCATATTGAACTAGTCTATATACTATCTCAGATGTATTAATCATTACTATTAGCTCAACCATATTGAATAAGCTCAAGATTGAAGATCACCAGAGGTTATCAACAGTATTCCAACAACGGATACTGAAGTACTTTAGCCACATAGCTCAAAAGAAATAAGAAGAGACTTGTGGTCAGTACGACAGTTGAAGGTAAGAGACCTCATGATAAATCTAATAAATATGTGGATTGACTAGGGTAACCTGACAAGGTGGACATGTCAATAAATTCGACGTGGAAGTGGGCATAATATAACAAATTATAATATAACATACAAAGTCAGTTGGAAAGACACGAGTGACGGTCTAATAAAGATTCCGTTTGCTATAATCATTAAAACACATAAAAATGCATTAGACTAATTAGAATACTTTTAAACAAATTTCAAAAAAAAGGAGGTTCTCAAATTGTCGTATAAATATTTTTTCCACACGTTTGCTTAACAAATGCATTATAAGGCCTGTATGCATTGTATGAAAGTTAAAAATTGCGCGCCACGCAATGGAACGTGCGGTAAAATAAGTACTTAAACGAAAACAAATCAAGAATTTCACCCAGCAGTTTCACGTTACGAGAATAAATAAGATGAATAATCGAACCTCCTTGGAAGAGCTTTTGATCAATACATTTGTCTAACTTTAATAAAATAGAGATAATGAGACGAAAGATGTAAATTTAATTTTCACTACGCGCACGTGGCGCCATTTGCAAATGCGCTCCATTTTACATATTAGAAACGTCAAAGATTGTTGCGATTTTCCGACTGATATTTAAGTTTGTTTTATTACCTATTGTACTGTTTTCTCGCAAATGTGTTGAAACACATTGTATGGACACACGTGTGGTTGTTGGTTTTTACAAACACAAAAATTAAAAAAATATTACCACACTAGTATCATAAATAACGATTATATATGTTCAGCTATAACTGTTTTGTTTCTGATCTGATTTAGACGATTCTTTTTACGTTAGATTCAGTAAAGCTTCAAAATGGTTTCATATAATTTTGATTGTTATTGGATTTTGGGTTTAGAAGATATAACACAATATTAATTATAAAAAGACAGAAAATGTGTAGTTTTTGCGATTATTCTGCCCTAACTTTTTCGTTTATAAACCGATTTTGATCATTCTTTTTGCGTTGGATTCAGTATAGATTCAGAATAATATTATATAAATTTAAATAATGTTGAATAACATATACGTAACTTAAACTTGAAAAAAAATCTAGCAAAAAATAAAAATTGTATTCGATGAATTTACTGTCCTGTTTCACGTTATAATCGCTGCGATGCTATAACCGAGCCAGAATTGGATTCAAAGTCAAACTTTAGAAGACAAATGGTAAGGATCGCGATTAGGACGTTAATCTGCCGAGAAACAAATATATGGTAGGAAATTCTGTCCTTTTAGATAAATGTATGAATTTTATTACGTTCTGGATTTATTGTATACGATTATCTCTTTAAACCTCACTGAGCTCAAAACGAGTTTATTCTTATTAAATTTATTGCCAAAAAGCTGGCCTGTATTTTCAGCAACGCCTAAGCGTTGCCATGCAACGTGGGAACGCGATCAGCGTTTTGGGAACGTTCCCAATTTACAGTGATTTTGGACCAATGTATTTGTATTGTACTTTTTTAGTTGTAAATTAAATAGTACATTTTTTATACCTGGTATTTTTATAGTACAACAACCAGGCAGACGGCCCACCTGATGGAAAGTAATTACCGTCACCTTTGGATATTTACACAACTAAAGGTGCTATCCAAAGTGCTACCGGCCTCCGAGGGGGGTTGGAATCTGGCCACTGATGCCGGAACATAACTCAAGGTTGTTATGGCGGCATACTCTATATTAGACCATAGGTGTTGGCCAGCAAATGCCCTACCACCTGGCTAAAGGAATTTTTGTCACTACCTATAACAGACCGCCCGGCCGCAGCAATTTTTATTCTTCTCGTTCTTAAACGGATCTAAAAATGAAAATGAATGTATTTATTTCAAAATGGAATCCTACATATTACTTATTGAAAGTCACGAATCTACCACCGCTTCCAAAACAATTTTAGTTACTGTTAAAGAAGAAGAACCGGCACAACAAACTCCCCAGCAACATAGCTTTACTTAATTATTATTATGTATACCTATATACATACCTTCGTGGTCTTGTTTTAAAAATATATTTTGAATAAATTGTCTTAAGATATTTCTCTTATGGGAGGTGAAACCGCTTCATTACGTAACGCGTTACGGCGCCAGTCTGTCTGGCTTCCCTTTCCCTCACGCATACGGCAGCAGTAGGCAGACTTCCCCTCTCTCACTCTAACCCACGCGCTATATACATAAAATTTAAGTAATAACCTAGTTTTTCTCATGTTCAACAATTTCAATATTAAATAGTTCAACTTAGATTAGTTTAAGTTATCACTTCTGTCGAGCGTCCCGAGACGCACACTTTTTTTTGTAAAATGAACTAGGGGCCCAAAAATTATAAGTGAGTAATAAATCAAATGAAAGTCATTGAGTAAGACATCAAATGAAAGAGCTCAAGCAACTCAACAAACTACTGAAGCACGTCTACTTAACTATTCAAATATGCAAAAAATGACTGTACCTTTTCTCCGAAATACTACCCTGGAATTTGAATTGAACATTTATTATACAATATATAACATTAAATTATATACTACTAACGGGCCCGTTCTGGCTTCGCACGAGTGGTTTATGGCTAATTTTTTACACCTTGGCTTACATTAATCTAGTTTTAACAGGGATCCCTAATTTTTTCTAGTAATAAATATTGTCTATATTACTCAGGGATAATGTAGAATTCCAACAGTGAAAGAATTTTTGAAATTTGTCCAGTAGTTTTTGAGTTAATTCGTTACAAACATCTAAAAATACAAATCTTACAACTTTATAATATTACTAGCTGTGCCCGGACGTCGTCCGCGTGGAAATGGTTTGCAAAACCCTCTGATTTTGAAACATTCTTCATTGGTGCTCCGCTTCTATTGGCCGTAGCGTGATAATATATAGCCTATAGCCTTCCTCGATAAATGGGCTATCTAACACTGAAATAATTTTTCAAATCGGACCAGTAGTTCCTGAGATTAGCCCGTTCAATCAAACAAACAAACTCTTCAGCTTTATATATTAGTATAAGATATATTGTTAGTTAGTATAGATAGTACAATGAAGGAAACTTAACTTATGTTGTATTCTACCTATAATACTTTAAGATTATAAGTAGAATACTGAATGTAGGTCATCCAAGTCGATGGGTAAGGTTGCCAGAAGGCTGGGTACGTTACCTAGCTAAATCGCCTTGCTGATTCGTTGACCGAGATAGGAACCAGCCTTCTAATCACCCGAAAAGTCAACAAGTCGTTTCGGTTGAGAATTTTGTCAAAAATTTTGAACTTAACCCAAAATTTATCAGAAACTGATTTCCAACGATTATTTTAACACTGACAAACTATCACGCGTAATTTATCGTTTTAATACAGAATAACAGGATGTTCAGCTATTGAGATAATATTATCAAGCTTAGCGTATATGTAGGGTTGCCAACTATTCTTGAGAAAAATAATGTATTACATTTTTTAAGTAGGGAAAAAATAAAGTATTTGGAATAAAAAAATGTATTTTTCAAAATTTTCTTTATTTCTTCTCTTGGAGACACTATTTTTGTGTGCTCCTAGCACACACTAACAACTTTCATTATCCTTAAATTTTTGGGAGCTATCTTTACATTCCCAATTTAAATTTAAATGAACAAACAATTAATTTTGCATTCAGTATATAGATGTCCTGTTCCTTTCTTCTCGCCATTTTAGATTCATTACTGAATAAACTCTTTCAGTGAAAGCCGGATCGATAATAATTCAGTATTTATCCATTTAAGTATTTAATTTTACGTATCAGAGTAAATATTGGAAATAGAGTATTTTCGCATACTTTATTTTTATGCAAAAGTATAAAGTATATTTACCAAAAATAAAGTAGGATACGTTATTATAAAGTATGGTTGGCAACCCTACGTATATGGTACCGTTGTATTATTAGCAGCGTGATCCATAGTTTGAGCGCGGAAGTGTTTTGGAATCGTTGCATGTGCTTTAATCAGTTTAGAGGTAGTGAGACGCAGTTCTAATCCTACAACCAATCAGAAATTGCAATTATTATTCGCCCTGTCACAAAAGGTGACAAAATTACGCACAGCCAGATGGTAGGGCATTTACCTGGATGGATAGCTATCATCTCTGGCCTAGAATATGTCCCTGTAACAACCTTGAGTTAGAGACATTAGAAGCCTGGTTCCAATTTCCTGTCGAAGCTGCAGCATATTAGTAGCACCTTTGGTGTTGCAAAGATCCATAGGCGACGGTAACATACATCAGGTGGGCTTTAAGAAAAGGTAGAGACCTATATACTGGATTGATCACACAATAGTAATAATATTTATTTATTCTAGTAAGGTTTATAGACAGTCTTATAAATTAACGAAATAAAAATATTGCTAATCATAAAAGTCTTAACATACAGACTTACTATGTAGCTTAATATATATATATATTTGGTTTAATTTAATTAATTTATTCGTTTACAACATATTTCTAAAAGTGTTTAAACCACACACTATTTGAAAAAACTACTATATACAGATTCACAAATAAAAAATTAATACCAAGTCCACTGGAAGCATTCCCAAAATGCTGGCCGCATTTCCACGCTATATGGCAATGCTAATACGTTGTCCAAAATACAGCCAGCATTTTGTTTTAATTGTTTTATTTGAAAACCGAAGGATAGAAGTTTGGGATAAAAATAGTTTTCAATGAAAAATTCATTGGTCATTATGTTTCTAAAACGGTTGGGTTTAGTTTCAAAAATATCAAGGTTAAATGCTCAATGTAATTTTAATGCGCTATGAAGAAAGAAAGTATTTTGACGATAATTGGTGGATGCTAAAGGGTACTTCCAACAACTGTCTCTATCTAATGCCTAAATGTTGGCTGCGAAACCCAATATTGGAAAGAAGTTCATGACAGTCCATACAACCGTTAGTTATATTAAGTAAAAAACAAATATCGCTTACATTTAATTATTGTTTCCTCTTGAAATTACTCCAAGCATTCCAAATATGCTCCTTGACAAAAACATATTTTAACGTCACCTAAAGAAACCCAATTACATTATTTAAATTGCAGCAAAAAGACGATTTTTTTTACAAAACTTTATATGTATAAACGAGTTTTCAAACAAATATCGACTTAAACTCTTAATGTTAAGAAGAAAATCACGTTGACATTAACCTTGCATATGACCATACGATTCTCATTTATAGGGACTTTTCATTAAAACGTCACGCTAGATTGGTAGGGTGTTTTTTCTAAGTAACCCTGGGGACGATATTATTCCTTTTAAAATTAAGATGACCTAATTTACTGTGCAAACATGGTTTACATTTTTAGAATTCGTCCGTCTGGGTGTATATAATATTAATTTTTGATTAAAAAAAAATAACAACCTACAAATATGAGATTTGACAAAAAAAAATATAATATGAGGGCCTAAAGCTGGAGAATCGCTTAGTTAAATTGACACATGTCGAGATACGCTAGTAGTTTACAACTACTAGCGTATCTCGACATGTGTCAATTTAACTAAGCGATTCTAAATTGAAATTCATGTTATGTTTTACAAACATAACATGAATTTCAATTTCTTTTTAAGGGTACAGGCAAAGAACAGGGATTGTCACAAAATTTATTTTTTCTATATTCTATTGAAAGCAAATCTTTGTCTATGGTAGTTTATTTCCCAATCACTAACTTATATATAAAATTATTTGCCCATAAGTGAACTTAAATATAAAGACTTGATGTGTCTGATGCCATCTTGTACCAGAGAAGCACAGGTGTTTTACGAATCATCAGAGTATGATCCCAAAACTATAGATGCTGATGACTGAATTGGACATAACTTGTTTTCTGTTCTTCCAAGATTGTTTTATTTAATTTTTGTTAAATTTTAATAACTAAAAAGTCCATCATAACTACACAGTTATATTAATTAAATAAACATTTAATTAGTTTTAAGTAAAAGTTACTGTATACGCCGATCTCAATAAAAAATATATACTTCTAAACTTTTAATTGCATTTTTCTCAAAATCTATTAAGACATTCCCTGTTCTTTGCCTGTACCATTCATTTGGAATTGTGTTTATAAGTTGAAAGTGAAATAAAAGTGTTGATATTGTGCAGTGTATTTTTCTGAAGTTTGGCGTCCCACATTTGTTAGGTTCGTCATACGAATATGCGAAAGTGGCAGCTTTAAGCTCCCTGTATACCGTCACACAAAAGTGTACTTATTGAAACACGAGTTGTTTCCAAATTTATTCATCGGTCGCTTACAGCATCATGTCGGACGCAGCCTACAGCATCTGTTTCAGATTAGCACAATAGAGTTTATGTAGCCATATGATACAGACTGTAGACGTTATCCAGTTTACCGCTACCTGCGATTGTGCGCAAACTGACATGCCGACGGCCGAATACTATTCGGCCAAATACCGATTACCAAATCGTGAAAAAAAACCGCACATATTGCTCAAAATTTTACATATTTCCATCAAAAATTTGTTTTAACAGTGTTAAATGCGCTTTTAATTTTTTTTTATTTTAACTTTACGTTCCGATCAGTTTTTAAAGTGTCAGAATCAAATCAAATAAAAATACTAAAGACCGTTAAAAGATTGTTTTAATTATGTGGACCTATCTAATTCGCGAGCACGAAAGGAAATACTTCACAAATTATTGCTTCAATACTAAAACATGCTACGCACGAATTGCACATATCTTACGCCGAACATTCGGCAGTCGAATTATTCTGAGAGCGTTCGGAAATCGACCAAACCGCTATCCGTGGCATCTCTAATAAGCACTGTCAACATTTATATCGCAAACAGAGATCATAATTTTCACAGTAGGTACGCGTTCGAATTTGACCCGAGATTTACGACACGCGGGTTCAAAAGGTCGTTACACTACCATAATAGGGTCATACCGTTCCAATTCGAACCCATAAATATTACTTTATCAACTTTATCCTTAACAATTAGACAATTGTTCCACAAACAAACTTCTCAGAATGAAACAAAGATGTCACAGTGACCGTCTAAAGCCTGGATATGAACGCTAGTACTGGCAACCTGCCAAATATAAAGAACAGACGTCTAAAGAAGTAACCTAGTTATTGTATCAATGTTTACTCGTATATAGATAGGTTTAGAACATGATTTCTATTAAGATCACCTTAACAAAGGATACACAGTTATTATCAGTCATTTCCAAGTAGTCAAAACGTCAATTCACCATAATTATAATGACCTGTTAGGTAAGGAGTAGTTCTCTAGTTGCCCCATAATTTTCACTATTGAAAAATATTCAAAAGATAGTCAATAGGAACGAGACAGTAAATAGAGCTGTAAACTAAATTAAACAACGTAGTATAATTCAGCTATTAACAGTGTGTATATTACTGTATATAAATAGAAATTAATAAACAACTGTACATAAAAGTAGATAGACATATACCTATAATATTAAAAAAATTCTAAACATGCCGTGTCTGTACATTGAAGCTATTTATAAAACAAGTGGAATAAACTATATAAACGATGGAGAACACGATGCAATTTTTTTAGATTTCTTCTCTGTTTGTTCGGGATTCACGTAAAAACTACTAGGCCGATTTCGATGCGGTTTTCGCTGATCGATAGAAAATTCTTAGACTTAAAATCTGCGCTACTCTCTATCCTGAGGATCCTGTTAGAAATTTTCTTAGAATGATTCAAAATAGCCAGATTAAAAAATTCAACTCCAGGGTGATTTTTTCACCGATCGATAGTAAATTTTATGTAATAAAACGTGTGATATTTGTTACTCCGGAAATTCCGCAGGAATTTTCCCGGGAGTGGTTTGAAATTGTTCGGATGCATAAAAATTAGCCTATTCCTACACTGTTTCATAACGATAGCTTACATTCTTTTTTTAAATGCTGCGATGCTTTGTGTCCCGGGGATCTCGCGAGAATTTCAAGTCAAGCGTAGACCAAGACGCGGGCATATACTAGTAGATAAATAAAATGAAAAAAACCCTCTAACTTGAATCATGATGAAGGAGGAGGCGAAAAAATACCGTTAAATTAAAAACCTACATCGCAAATGTTCTTAATTTTCTAATCAGTGGTACTCACTCATTCGGAATGTATATGAGAGATCTTTTCTTTTTTAAATATTTTATACAGTCTATGTTCTATTTATTCCAGTAGTGTGGACTTTATACAGCTCGATTCCCATAGGCTTCCTTTTAGAAACTAACAAATAAAGATCAAAAGGTCGAAAGTGCCATGAATTAATTGGCATTTACGTTTTTTATTCCTGCACATATTACTACTGTATCATATGCTCGGTGGCTTTCCACACGTATTGGATGAAATAGCAACTCATAACCCGAACGGGTACCGGCTTTTGTTTCAAAATATGCGGTAAGATTGCAAAATTGAAAATATAAATTATAATAAGAGAATACATCACGAATTAAACGTTTTTATTTAGAAGTGTAAGTTTATTTACAACAATAATTACGGCGTGCGTGCTTTTGAATTAGTCTAGTTTTTTGTTTTTATTTGTTTATTGTGTTGTTGTTCGTGGATTTTACTCATTTCATTATTCATTGCCATGAGTTTGCCAATTTGCCAAAATGACATCAAATTCTGCGCTTTTTTTGTATGCTGGTAGTGGAGCCCTAATTTTTATAACAGCGGTGGAGTCGGCGGTTGCATAATATAAAGACACGATTATATATACTTATCTTACTTTAACCGTGCAGGAATGGAGAAAGAATACAATTTCCTGCGGCGGGGCGGCCTGTCGTAAGAGGCGACCAAACACCCCACAGCCAGGTGGTAGGACATTTGCCCGACAGAATGGCTACCACCCCTGGTCTAAAGTATGTCACCATAACAACCTTGAGTTGTGTTCCGGCATTAGTAACCAGGTTAAGAGAGCAACAGCGCATTTGCAGCAAAAATCCATATTTCCTCTAATTGTTTATACACAAAGTATATGCTATGACGTTCGTAAGGTTATAACAAGTATAGCTATCGGATGATTTGACCTCCGCTCGCTTTTTGTTTGTGGGGTCTTCTGTGCCGTTGGTTTATAATTTAACTAGTTAAATTTTAATCATAAAGTTTTTCATTATTTTAAATAATGAGAAATAGCGGTCCTAAATCAGTTCACATGTTGTGTGACTTTTAAAATAAGCTTAAATCAAATAATAAAATCTTAATTAACATAACCTTTCCAAATTAGCTATAAACATTAATAACAACAATTGAATTTGAAATGAAATAAAAGTTTACATTATTATGATATATTCGTTACAAGAAATTATTCGCGTGTTAATAAGTTATTAAGGCTTATATACTGCGGCTGTACCGTGTTATTTAGTTATTCGTAATAAAATTATTGGAATGGCTACGTTTTGTTATATCGCTCCAACGTTGTTGGATGTGAACACGAAATATGGTGGCAGGCTAAATTAAATAATGAAATTATAACAAAAATAAGAAATAACGTAGAACTGGAGTAATATTTTCTCATATTATATTATTACCTTTTCAAAATGTTTGTGACGTTGGAATACCTATTAAAAAATTTCTATTTGTAATTAATTAAATTAATCAATTAATTTAAATTAATTATTTTTTCTAATTATAGTAGTGAATGTGGCAATCTAGATTTTTATTGATTAGTTGATATTAAACAGTACATTTCTTCTGTCTTTCGATTTGGAAGAATAAACCAGTGATCCATATAAATATAAACTTGAATCATGGCATGTCGTGTTCTTCCGCTTCTATGCAAAACTTTTAACGAAGTTGATTGAATTCGGTTAATCCGTCTATTATCAGTATTAGTTTACGCACATTTAAGTGCACCGTAAATGTAATGATGGTACACTATTTTTGTTATTTGGCTATGGAAACCAAAACAATAATTTTATTTGAAAATACCCGAAATCCCAAACCCTTCCAGTAGGTCAATTTTTTCTAAAATTTTTGAGCTTAATTTTTTAAGAATTTTCCACCTCGTAGTCCAAGGTAGAGGGGAACACTTTTTATGACTTTATAAGTAACTAGCAGTCCCGGCAGACGGTATCCTGCCTTAAAAAACTTAGAACCCAATTAACTAAATTAAATATAGCTCATATTACTCAAGGATAATGTAGCATTCTAATGGTGAAAGAATTTTTGAAATCGGTCCAGTAGTTTTGACTTTATTCGTTACAAACATACAAAAATTCCTCTTTATAATATTAGTATAGATTATTGACTTAAATAAAAAGTCACCAAAGACATCTCAGCAAGACAATGAGTTCTAAAGACGTAGTGAGACCTTATATTACTACGAGTATACATCAAAATATATACGTAAAATATTTAATTGACTAATAATTTCACTACGCCGCCGTGTGGCGGCATATATATTACATCTGTTAAACATTCATATTTATCCCAGTAATTTCTAAGGCGGTGGACTGTTACAAACGCCATGGATTGCGTACGGCATAACGCTGTACCTACGCGATCAAAGAATGTTTATTATGAAATTGACCTCTCTAAGACGTGTCCGCAGTCATTTTTGAGCATTGTAGCGTAAAAATGTCGCTTTTTTTTAAAGTCAATTAGTCGGTCAAACAAATCTGTCCAATCGTACAGAGTGCACGGGAAAAACTGACACACGGTTAGGCATTTCCAGAATGAACATAGGTATAACGTCAATCCGACGCTGATAGTCAAACGTCAATTGATGCTAGACGCCGCTATCAGTATCTGCGACAGATCTTTAAAAAAAATTTAGTATACGTAAGCTGACAGACATAAGTATTGTATAAATTACTCCTATTTCGTTCTTACCAAATTGGATAGGGGACCCTAAAAAGCATATAATACACACCACCGAGCCAGATCCGTGCAGGAACGGAGAAAGTATACAATTTCCTGCGGCCAGGCGGCCTGTCGTAAAAGGCGACTAAACAACCCACAACCAGGTGGTAGAGTATTTGCTCGACTGGATGGCGATCACCCCTGGTCTAGAGTATGCCGCCATAACAACCTTGTGTTGTGTTCCGGCATCAGTGACCAGGTTCCAGTCTCCTTTAAGAGAGCAGCAGCGCATTTGTAGCACCTTCGGTGTTGCAAATGTCCATAGGCGACGGTAACCACTTTCCATCAAGTGGGCCGTCTGCCTGTCTGCTGAACTCCAGCAATAAAAAAAGATACCGGTAGAAGGGAAATGAATCAAGCAATGCTGGTGTGGCGAATAATGTCTTCTTACTTTCACACACTAACCTATCAGCCAAAGACAGTCGCAGCAATATAGACTGAGCAAGGCGTCATGGAAAATATGTGATATTTAAAATTGACGATTGTCTCTGATTGTACATAGGTTATTAATTTCTTTCGATTGTGTATAATCCGTCACTGGCTTGACGTTGAGAGGGATGACATGCGGACTAATGATTCCACAACAAGCGATGCTGAAAATCCCCCAAAGTGGAGAAGACAAAGGTAGAAAAGTGAATCCCAGGCTTCTAAGCGAACGTAACTAGTATTTAACGCTCGGATGATGATGACAATTATACCATCCATTCCCCTTATCCCTGAAGTAGGAAGATTCAATTGCAGTAGAGCATGTACGGGCTGATATTATAATAACATCGGTTAACTAAACTTTGACCCAGTTGATCCAAATTTTGCAAAGTCCATAAAATTTCAAGGATGCGTTAATATTGTTTGCTCATATTAATCGTATGGGGATGTATATGACGTTGCCAAACATCGGAAGGATAACCTTGCTTGCTTGGCATACTGACTGAAAATTTTATATTTACATATGTGCGAATAGAATTTGATATATAATTACATAACAAACATTTTCTGAAAAGCAAACTATTCCATACGTGTAAATTCAAATTCGGTATGGATAAATATCATTTAGAACTGTAGATACGATTATTTGTTAGTCACCTTAATGAAATTAGGCAAGGACCTTGTATTCTGAGGAAGAACATAAGCTACCTTCTATCTCAAAAAAAAAATTTGAATGGGACGAAATATAGTATAAACATTTGTATAAGCGGCCTATAATTCCTTGAGTGCGGGATATGAAAATTAATACTCAAGGTTTTTAATAAGAAATGAAGAGCATTACAGTTACGATTGTACTTCATTCAAAAAGCAAATAAATAAATGCAGACGTTGTACATCAGCATTTTGATTTAAAACAAATACTTTCTCTATCTCTCTAATTTAGAAGTTGGTCAAAGCATGTTTATTAATTGTTATTGTTATTCTTTTGTGTGTTTATTTTTATTTTTAAAGTCTTATATATCAGCTCAATACCATTTATTTTGTACAACATATTAATGTAGTGTTTACAAGTCTATATTTAGATTGTTTATTTATTGAATATTTTTTTACCATATTTTTTACCATCATTAAAATAGTTGTATAAGGGCCTATGTGCAATCGAAAAAGTCATTCGATTAATCTTTATTGTGACAAACTAGTGTGGCGACATTAGTGCCAACAAGCAAGCACGCAAGCGCGAAGCCAATATTAACTATGCATTCAAAATAGCGCGCCGTTATGTGACAGTGCGCGCACAACGTTCCCGTCGCATTCTCTTGGCGCGAAAACACTATCAAAAACCGAACGACAGTTCGGGACAGTTCGTCGCACGCATTCAACGCCGATAGACGAAATTCGTAGTAGACTCAACACTCGGTTCTCGGACCTGCTTAATTAAAAGTGTTTAAGACTGAAGTACTGTTTCATTTCCATCCACGCTGAAGAGAGACATGCACCGCTCAACGGTGACACAAACAACATACCAACATAGCCCTCACTAGTAATCTTAGTCTCAATTAGCTTTATTTTAATAGTTATACTAGTTTTAGCAGATACATATATAAAGTTAGAGCTCTTTTAAACGTAAAATTCACAATATATCATGACCTATTTCATGATAAGATCCATAGTGTCGATATGGGCAGGTCAGGCTACTCGCCTAACGTGTAATATTTTAACAGTAATTGATCACGCGAGCTTGCTACAATAGTTCTACTTTACCCTAATTTTGTTCAAAGCTGATATTAGATTGATCAAAAACTTCGTTTAAAAAAAACTGACTTCAAAAACCAAAAAGTATAAAATCACTTGATAAAGATTTTGGACCAAGGATTTATTTAGTTTCTTAAGAGACAAAATAATATAAAATTTTCTACCTCTTGGAGTCAAGTGCCAAGTAAACCATAAAAAATATGTTTTGCAACATTTTGTTGTTATAACAGTGTCTATGATAATTTTTATGATTGCTCGGCCACAAACGTCAAGATATAGAAAATTTTATATTATTTTGTCTCTTAAAAAACTAAATAAATTCTTAGTCCTAAATCTTTATTAAGTTATTTTATACTTTTTGGTTTTTGAAGTCAGTTTTTTTAAACGAAGTTTTTTTTTGTTTGTTACTTTTTACTGTCTAGCTATGGGTAGGCCTACGAAAGGTGCCACGTGCCTTGAAAAATATAGGTCCCAAGAAACGGGAACGGAAAATTTTCACAAAATGAAAACTACTGGGCCAAACTATGCTAAATTTTTAGGGGACCAAATGGCAACTATTCCGCATCAAACTAAAGGTAGAATCACGTAAATCGGATCATAAATCTCAGCGTAATTGATGTACATACATTAAAAAAAATACTAATCAAATTGAGCACCTCCTCCTTTTTGAAGTCGGTTAAAAAATTGAATCAATTTGGTTGAAAATCACAGAACTAATAGGACACAATGGTATTCAATGACAGTGAATGATTTACGTTTATGTTTATATCGATCACTTTGGTTGATTCATTCAAATTAAAGACAGAAATTATCAGTCCAATATCGGCTTACTCTTACCTACAAATTTTCACGCAATGTCGCCTTCGCAGGTGTAATGCAATCGGATGTATTTTTTTTAATCGCCTCTCCTTTATTGTGTGGTAAGATTACAACTAGGAGAGGGGATGGGTTATTTTCATTCATTTACTTCTATATACTAATTTTCTTACTGCCTGATACCTTTTAACTGCTTATGCTTACGCTACATTTTATTATTCTCTATAGTTTATTTTATTATCTTTTTTATTTTTATGGTTTTCTCTTACATATTGGTTTCACGATATTAAGACCTGGCAGTTTTAATTTTTTACATAAATCTAATAACAAACTTTAATCTATCTTATAAATAAGTATATATACAAATTAAAATTAAATTATAAAATCTAGTGCCAGACCGCTGTCAGTTGGAAACGTGCCCAAAAGACTGGCCACATTACCTCGCTGTGTAGCGCTGTACAACGCTAATGTGTTGTCCGAGGTACAGACCAGTCTTTTGGTCACGTGAGACGTCTACCAGGCGTTTCGCTATGTCTCGATAAAGTTTGTGCGCCTCCCCATGGTCCCAGGATCTCGACCCCAAATTATTAATTTATTACTATAGTTCTACTTTCTATTTATTTATATTTACTTATTACCTACATAGATATATGTACAGCTGTCTTCGGTTTTACGTCGTTTAATGCTAATGAATATATTAACGCTCGCAACACCATATACAATTATATAGTGGCAGCGTTATTCGTTGCCCGATTTCTATTTATGACCCTTTTTATTATTTTAATACCGAAGCTGACGAAGTCCTCCCTCAGCTTTTGCGCCATGAAGTTCTCGATATTGTTTCTGGCTACTGTGATCTGGTGAGCGAATAGGGTGTATTTATTTATACATTTGTTGTAAAGCAATTTGTGTATATGGTATATACATGCCAGAAACGTGCATATCAACAGCATATCTGTAGCATTCAATAAGCTATGCTCGGAGTCTGTTTGTCTGTCTGTTAGTATGTCACAGCTTACTATCTCAGAAACCATTATAGTTAAGAGAACACTCTATTGTTCCCCAAAATAAACAATTACAATATGCATGATTGCAATACTTCACGGCAAAATAAAATAGATATTACTAGCTTCTACCCGCGACTTCGTCCGCGTGGAAAGTATTTTTAACTATCCCACGGGAACTCTTTAAGTTTTCGGCATCAAAAGTATCCTGTATGTTGACCAGGGATATAAGCTTCCACCATACAAAATTTTATTGAAATCGGTCCTGTCGTTTCGGAGATTAGCCGGTACATACAGACAGACAAAAAGAAACAAAAAATTAGAAAAAATCTAAATTAGTTCTGTTTCACTTCTTACATCCCCTGACTTGGATTTTAGCATTTTTTTTCATTGTACAGAAATTCGACGTCTACGGTTTTATTATATGTATGTATAGATGTGTAATTATTTTTTTTATTGTACTGAAAAGCGAATACGGTATAGGTACAGCGACTCTTTTAAAATTAATAAATTAGTTTTGTAACGCGAAAGCTCTCTAAAGCGCCGTCCAATCACTGCGTGTTGTTTTATCATGTTCGTTAGACTTCGAGCATGTTCGGGTATGTCCGTAGGTATTTCCTACGGGGCACGGCTGCTTCGGGAGGTACCTGTGTCGATTAGACCGTGAACCTGCGTCAGGGTACCATCACTGCCAGACGAGCGACGAAAATATGGCAGAACAGCGCCGAGACCTCGTCGCCACTACCGTACTTGACCTTTCGCTCCCGGTCGTAGTGCAGGCCATGGTTGGGAGCAAACCTAGATGGGACGCTTTCTCTTCCTTCTGTGAGCGTGTAATGTTCGTCAAGGAGGAAGCAGAGCGTGAGCGTCCGTCCTTGCTCAGCTTCCGCCAAAAGAGGACGCGTCGGCGCTGAAGAGTGCCGTTAGACCTACAGCTACCTTGAGCAGGCGGCTGGAGGTCTTCTCTTGGGGAAAGGGTTCCCAACCGTCGTTAATGTCGCTGAGATGGGGACGCGGCGGTGTTCTGCGCACGCTCACCTCTTCTCACGTTGGGCGCATTACAAACCGCCCCACGTACAGAGAACATAACGTCGCCCACTGGAGGCATACTCCAAGTGTAGGCCCTATGTATCGCCGCCTACCAGGGCCTGCGAAATGGCTAGGCCAAATATTTGTGTGCATAATCCCTAACCACGGCGTAGCAATAGCACTTCTTGCTTGCGGTACTGGAGCCACCCCAACATGGCGAATCCCACACTCCCCACCGCATTCTCCCCGCGGTGAACAGTCCTCAAACGGATTTTCCCTCGTTAAGAAAAATGTTCGAAAGCAATGCTCATGCGTAGTTTCAACCCCCAAACACTATAGTACACGTAACACCGAGATAACATTAGGACGAGTACGTGTTAATCACCTCTCCACGTGCTCTCCGTTTGCTTTTGTATCATATGGTTTTACTTATTACACTTTAAAAATTAATCGCTTAAGGTTGAGTATTTTTTTTATATAGCTGGCCTACACCGGACTAGCTAACGGCTTAACTAATGAAAAGGATTTACCCTCACCATTTTTTAGTGGAAATTCCCAAATAAATTAAATAAATAAATCACTTATGGATGTTTGCAACACCAGAGGTGTCACCAATGCGCTACCGGCTTCAAAGAAATTTTATGACACCCTTTTTGAAAAACCCCACATTGTAGCGCTGTGGAAAAACCTCAGCTTGGAGGCCCACGGCGCGCAAAAGAAACGTTGTGTAGGTTCATGAACGAAACGATTCATGGAAGTGAGGATGAAGGCACCATTCTGAATAGATATTTGAAACACTCCCTTTTATACAGTCTCTATGGAGAAGTCTCTCAGAAGCCCAAGCGTACCTAGACAGTCTGGGATAAATACGGGTTGTCGACGATGCGAACAACTAGACGTTAGATACAGTCCAGGGGAGCTGAAAGACAATTATATAGATTAGTCGCTAAAATACTAGATATACGTAATTAAGTATTAAATTCATATATATATATTGTAAAAATCAATAAGTGATTCTTATTTCGAATATTACTTGCCAAAAACACGGCAAATAGATTTCGTAAACAAATTCAAAATCCATTTCCCTTATCCGATTACAGATTACGGGGAGAGCAAACTTCTCAATCGGCTATGCAAATTGTCCTTAATCTCCTATCGGTAAGTAATCTAGAACTTGATAGAAACGGGGAATTATTGTTGACGTTACTCGTCCAAGCCGCTATGTTGATTTGGTCCTTTATGCCGGATTAATTTACAACTCAAGAACGGCTGAACAGATTTTTATAATCTTTGATTTGTTGGATTTGTCTCCATCCCAAATAGCAGAATGATTATGAATATTATACCGAAAAAATTCCCAAAAAACCCAAGAAAAAATATTGTATAAATAAATTAGGTTTGCGACTCCGCCTTCTGCTATTGACAGCTCACGTCACGCACGATTATAGCTTATTTGTAATAATTGATGTCCACTGCAAATCAGTGACATACTAGAGATGCTTAGATTCGTATTTGGGTTCGGTAGGTGGCGCGGGAATCGGGTTCTAATTTTTTTTCAGGGCAGAACAACGTCTGTCGGGAGCGCTAGTATACCTATAAATAAAATTGAAGTCTCAATCTTTGATTACAAAATAAATGCCAACATTTAAGTGAATACAGATGTGGAAGATAGCTATTCGTGCATGTGTATTGATTTTATGCGAAATATCAGTAAAAGAAATTTCAAAAACAATAGAAAAAAACGAGTCATATCTTAAACAAAAGAATTAACAAATGTTTGACCAGGCTCAATCCCGTTTTAAACTGCGAGGACTTGAATTAAAGGTCTATTGAATCTCTTCATTACTATCAATTTCTCATAGCTTCAATTCTTTCCACTTAGATCCTAACAATTGTTGCAACATAAAACATCAACTGATTAAATATAGCCATGGTCATTAGATTACGTTACACATTGCACTGGCATACTCCACTTACATTGTAGTTTTTCAACTAAGTCAGCTATGTTTTGTTATAGCCGACATAAAACAAGGTGTGGCCTAGAAACAAACAACAAAAGCCACACTACCTCCTCATTGCTCGATTGCTAATCATAAAAAATAATGTATTTGCATTCTAGCGACTGAAATGCCAGGAACTACCCACCCTATTGCAGACCAGGCAATAAGAAATACAGCTTATTTAATTTATAAATATTAACCTTCAGGTTCTCCCCCATAATGACCATTGCAATATTCAAGGCAGATACTTGACTTTTAACAAGAAACCCAATTTTTAGGAAGGTCCGTTTACTCAAGCCCGAATTTTGATGCACTTGGCAAAGTGCCAAATTATATACCACTCGTAAAGAACCATGAAATATTAGACTTTCCACCTTATATGGACAGAAACAAGGCATTGAAACAAACTTGTAAAGTTCTTCATATAGTTGTTGTCGTAAAAACATGTCTTTGTTGAAACAAAATACCTTGCCATTGTCACTGAGGTTACTTTGACAAACTAACTAAATACGGAACCCGAATGTAATAAATTATACTCAGTCTAATTAAAAAATCGGCCAAGTGCGTGTCATCCCATATACAACTTGAATTTTTCAAATGGGTCTTATGATATATGAATCGATGTATCAAAAAATTAACCCTTTCCTTTAATACGACTTTTGACACTTCTTTACAAAAATTAATCCTTACAAGCTACACTATGAGCTGATGTTGCGGCGGCACCTGGAATGATGTCATTTCGGTGACTCACTGCTCCTGACTTCACTTCACTGGTCACTTATGTTTGTTATAGGTTTTTCGGCATCGTTTATTTTACATAGTTATTTATGAAGGGATGTGAGTTACATGCAAATTTTTATGTTTGCAATACACATTTGCAGAGTGTTGTGGGTTGTAATTTATGTTATTAATTTATTATAGTGTACAAATCGGTGCGGGCGCCAAGTATTTTAATGTATTTATTTTATATTAATTTATTTAATCTTACACTAATATATAAAGCTGAAGAGTTTGTTTGATTGTAGGCGCTAATCTCAGGAACTACTGGTCTGCTTTGAAAAATTCTTTCATTGTTAGATAGCCCATTTATCGAGGAAGTTTATAGGGTATATATCATCACGCTAAGACCAATAGGAGCGGAGCACCAATGAAGAATGTTTCAAAATCGGGGGTTTTTTTTAACTTATTTTTTTTAACTATTCCACGCGGACGAAGTCGCGGGCAGAAGCTATCCAAAATATAACAATTTTCCATCACCACGCGGGTAAAACCGTAGGGCGCAGCTAGTGGTATATATTTACATTTGCGAGACGATTTAATTAAATATGATGACATGACATGAATGAATTATTGACGTGCGTGCAAAAAAGGGAACACGCCGTCAAATTTAAAGGAAGAATTTATTTTAATAAAAGAAAAGTATGTATAGGCTGAAAGAAGGTTACTTGGCGTTACCAGTTGATGTATAATCTTATATAAGTATATAAAAATGAATCGTAGAAATGTATGTACGAGCATAACTTCACAACGACTTTACCGATTTTGATGATATTTGTTTTGTGTGTTTGAATGGGTCCCGGGGTGGTTTAGATTCACAATTGGAACCGGTAGGTGGCGCTGAGATCGGGTTCTAGAATCCTCCTAATCACCTGGACCGATTTTGATGATTTTGTTTTTGTGTCATGAAACAAAGACTTTTAGGAATTCAGAAAATAGTGCAGTACGAAGTTCGCCGGGTCAGCTAGTACAGTATGGATTTGTGAGGGTTGAATTAATTGAGGGGCTCGTCTATGTTGGTTACCTCGTTGTATGGGGTGACGCACCACTCAACTAATTCAAAACCCACAAGTGGACCCGCCGAAGAACATCAAGCAACTTTCTTCGAGTCAGTAAGCAAATAACCGCCAATGAACACATCTCAACACACTACGAATAAGCAATCATCATGGGGCATTATGGATTCCTCTGAAGAATATCAGAAAACCTTCAAGAAATCAGGAAGCGAACAAACATCAAGGAACACACCGCAGCATACAAGAACTGAATGATCTGTCGTCATGGATACTACAAAGCCGCTGAGAAACATTTTTCAATCTACAAGATGAAAGCAGACAGTCAACATGGGGCAAAAAGGACCCGCTGAATAACATTTATCAAACATCAAGATCACATCACCATCATAGACCACTTCGAAGCCTTAATCGCAACATGCTTCTAACCAACTTCAAAAAGGAGGAGGTTCTCAATTTGATTGGTTTTTTTTAACTTTTTTATGTATGTACACCGATTACGCTGGGATTTACGATCCGATTTACGTGATTCTTTTTTAGTTTGATGCGGAATAGTTGCCATTTGGTCCCCAAAAAATTTAACATAGTTTGGCCCCGTAGTTTTCATTTTATGAACATTTTTTTATGAAAATATTCCGTTGTATTTTCTTGGGACCTATAGTTTATAAGGCGCGCGGCACCTTTCGTAGGCCTACCCATAGATAGCTAGACACTAAAAAGTAACAAATAAAAAAAAAACTTCTTTTAAAAAAACCGACTTCAAAAACTAAAAAGTATAAAATAACTTAATAAAATTTTTTAACTAAGAATTTATTTACTTTATTATTATCTCAAAATCACCGGCTTCGATTCCTTACTAGGTTGATTAATTTTTCAAAAATCTATTTATACCGCTTTAATTTTCATCAAAATCGTGTAGTTTAGGATTTAGCCTTCGTGGTCCACTTGAAGTTGATAAAGTCCGCTCTTTTCAAAATGTGACTACGAAACCAAAAAAAAATACAGCATATTTAATGGTGTTCAAAAGTCTTAGTCATCTTAAAGAACATCTAAAGTTAGATATTTATATAGAAAATATTTAATTCTATTTATATTTATAAAAAATGTTATATTCATCTAAACACACAAATAAACTAAAAACAAAAATATGTACCATAAAGTACATAGAACAATGGACATGGCAGTTATATAACTGTTACGTTTTGGCCAAAACGGCTATAGAACCTTAAAATAATTTATTATTTTATTTTCTAAGTATTAGTTTTCTATAATATTATAACATTCTAAACATGCCGTGTCTTTAGATTGAAGCTATTAAAAAAAACAACTGGAATACACTATATAAACGATGGAGAACACGATGCATTATTCTTTTAGATTTCTAGTCTGTTTATCTGTTTGTCGGTTTGTCTGTTTATTCGGAATTCAAGTAAAAAACAGTGGGCCGATTTCGATGCGGTTTTCGCTAATCGACAGCAAATTCTTAGACTTAAAAACTACGTTACTTTTTATTCTGGGAATAGCGCGAATTTTTTTCTGGAAATGAATTAAAATGGCCAGATTGAAAAAAAATCGAATTCCAATGTAATTTATTCACTATTCGATAGTAAATTTAATGTAATAAAACGTGTGATATTTTTTATCCCGAGAATCTCGCGGGAATTATCCCGAGAGCGGTTTGTAGTTGTTCAGGTGCGTAAAAATTAGCTTATCCCGACACAGTTTTCACTAAAACGATAGTTAACATTTTTTTAAATGCTGCAGTACTTTGTATCCCGGGATTCCCACGGGTATTTCAAATCAAGTGTGGACGAAGTCGCGAGTATGTCCTAGTTTTATATATTACTATTTATTAATTAATAAACTAAATTATTGTACGGGAGCTGGTTTAGCAACTACCAACTTTCGTTGTCCTTCCTATACTTCATCCGAAGGCTGTCTGGAAGAAATCGCAATGGGCGATGTATTGTTATTATGTAGTATTGTTTGATAACACAATTATATTCTATTCTTTTCTGGGCGACACAATACCTTGTAATCACCATACTTTTAAAGTGTCACGTTAAAAATCATTTTAACTACTGTTTAAGCCACAATTGAAAATAAATATACTTGAAGTGTTATATAATAGTCATAAGCCATAACTATCGCAGTTATAAAAAAATATAAAAATTAACTCAATTTATTTACTGTCAACTACTTGGCTATTAATCAGATCAGGAACTCTCGCATCGGTAGTTACCTTCATGTCCCCGACCTAGTAGACAGACTGTATGAGAGTCGCCTACGCCACTACAAGCAGATTTAATAAAAATCAAGTAATTATATTGAAAACAAATGTCTATGTAGCCTCTGGCAATAATTTGTTTCGGCCTTGCCTAGTCGATCCAAGAAGCGGCTAAGGCAGACTCGGTCAAACGTCGATTCGTACTGCACTTGTTACAGGACTGTATAAATTAATATCTCCTAGGCAAAACAAAAATTCGTTATTCAAAGGCAGAAAACCGTCATTTATTTGGACTTTGACTAAGACTTTATGACAGACCTGAGGTTTGACTAGTCATACCTAGGAGCGCCAGGGCTTCGATGTTTGACTATAACATATACACACATACATACACATATTTTATTATATACATAAAAAAGTAAAAAATAACACTAGTTTGAGATAGTAATCTTTAACTAATGTGTTGAAAAAAGGTAATGATCGTGTCTGCTTGATGTTTAGTGGTAGTGCAAAAGTGCAGAGTTGAATGGCCTGGGCGATAAAAGACTTATTGTAAAAACTTGTTCTGTTGATAGGCGTTTTCATTTTCAAATTCTCTGACAATCTAAAGAATCTCGAATTAAGTCACCTGCCTAGTTATAAGTCAGTAAAATAATTTGCCGCATATACTAGTAGCATATTTTATATTCTAAACTACTTCTATTTCCAAAAATTTAAGTAATTTTATGACGCAGTGGAATAATATTTAATCAAGAAAAGATTTATGGAATACGTGATGTTTTGTATACGCAATTCCATCGACCTTAGGGAAACACGTAAATAAATAGTTAATAATAATATTTGATTATTATCAAACACGTTTTGTAAATATTTTAAACTTAACTGACTAAAATCACGAGAAACGTGTGGGTGGTTATTTCTCACGCGATTTTTAATCTTATCTGCGTTGTAACATATACTTTAAAACATATTAAATTAGCTTATTACTTTATAAATATAGTCAGTACATGACTACTTATAATAAAACATAAATTTTTTGCCAGGTGGTAGGGAATTTGCTCGACTGGATGGCGACCACCCCTGGTCTAGAGTATGCCGCCATAACAACCTTGTGTTGTGTTCCGGCATCAGTGACCAGGTTCCAGTCTCCTTTAAGAGAGCAGCAGCGCATTTGTAGCACCTTTCGTGTTGCAAATGTCCATAGGCGACGGTAACCACTTTCCATCAAGTGAGCCGTCTGCCTGTCTGCTGAACTCCTGCAATAAAAAAATAAAAAAAAAAATAATTGGTGGGGAATAACACAGATCGCATGTCCCCGAGTTAAACAACTTACGCTGTGGTATAGGTAATATTGATGCGAACCGATCCTTTGCAGATGTTTTATTAACCTTTTGAATTTGAGTGATCTATTGTTCGCGCTAATTTTCTTTGTTTACACCATCGCAAGACGTCATGAAACCTTATTCCTTTTGTTTGTATTTCATGCTAATTTATAGAAGCCATAAAGCTTATAAATTGAGAATTTAAAGGAATAGTGGGAATGCTAGGAGGCTATGTCCAATTTGAAAATATATAAGGTAGGCCAGTCAGTGATGTGCTAGTCTTCTTTCAACTGCGATCGAAGCGTTATCTAGTGTACTTTCGGAGCTAGGATTTTATAACGATGGACTTTGCGCGATTTATGTCATGCCAATTTTCTGCTCTTCCGTTTGGACTTGTTTTACTTGTAAGAATTGTGAATTACGTGTGTGTACCTCTAATAAACTTTGTGATAATTCCGACAGCATTTTTGAATTCACATCCCACAAATTCATAACAATATAAAACTAATCACTCTGAGGCTGATTCCAGACACCCAAACACCGGAATAGTAAATCTACTACGCCAGAACTTGAAACCGGAGCCTCTGCATTCCAGTGAGCTTAGGCGACAAAGGGTTAGCCCGCTCAAGCACAGATGCCGTGCCGTAAATACAAGGAGTGAAAATCTACAACATTGTATATTATGTTTGTGATGACTAGTGCTGATTCATCGTAATTCTAGGTACATGTAGATGAAACTTCGTAGTGCTATAATAGAATCATTATCTTGATTCTGAAATCTGAGACGTCGTACCGACTCTTGGGCCGGCTCGATCGGTGCGATACGACGCTCACATAGAATATCGGCATGAAACAGGTAGCCTTAAGAAAGAAAGGATTTATTGTAGCAAATGTATGTGCCTATCTACACACAAAAAATAGAATACACTTAAGCATAAGACATAGCACATCTAAAGAATGAATACACAATTTCATGGCAATGAGGCTAGACCTCAGCTTTGTGCTGCAACAAGGACTGACGCAGTGTTGATTTTCAGTTCCAGCTTTTATCCAAAAAAAAACAACGACTTTCTTACGATGACTGAAAGTTCCGATGCCCGACTTCCCCTATCACATCCCCATTATCCCAATCCTCCCGACTGATTCCTCTGTCCCATGTCTCCTATTCCATCACTGTATCCCAACTCTCCTATTCCATCCTAAAGGCTGGCAATGAGTTGTTATCACCACTTGTGTTGCAAACTTCTTTAGACGACCATGACCACTTTCCATGACCAGTTAGCCTGCCCGTTTGCCAGCTTTGCAATTAAAAAAACGTAATTCGTAATGTAGTGGAACACTTACAAGCCAATACATGGTGTTGTGCAATAATTGAAGTCGCAAACCATTAACGACACGTACAAAGAGCGTTTGCTGTCTTTCTTTGGAACTCTTTGCCCACTGACGTCAGAAAAGCTTAAATCCTTTGTCATATTTAAAAATTCACTCAGCAAACATTATGTTAGTATTACGTAACAATAATCTGTGTGCTCGTTTACTATAGATAGATAGATAGATAACACTTTATTATACACCAATACAAAAATGAACTTAAAGACTAAAATTATATCTAGTTGTGTACAAAGGGCGGTCTATACTTTAGACTGTAATCTGCTGTCCATGTAACATGTATATCATTTTTATTTATGACCGATTTCAAAAATGTAGGAGGTTCTTCATTCATCGTGTAAATAAATATATTTTCATATACATTATTTTCTTTTTGACATTATAATTTCAGTTAATTTAGGAATTCCCTTTGAGTCAAGTTGCCTGGAAGACATCGCTTTTAGCGATAAGACCGCCTTTAGTTTTACTAAGTAACTACTGTCTCGTTGTGCATCTTTGCAATTTTTGTTTTGGTGAACAATAAAATGTTGTCTATGTCTAAAGAATATACTATACAAATTTGAAACAGCAGTAGTCGGGCGTATGCCTGCCAGGTATAACAATAGTCCCGGCGGAATATCTTCCTTTGAGACAGGGGAGCATTCCACCTCACTCTTCCACCTAGTCGGGATCATCCGGTCGTCCCAAAAGTGGGAATTTATTTGATAGTCGATACTCGTGTATACTTATATATGCTTTGTTTATTTTCGTCTCGTTTTCCTATTAATTGACTATTTATTATTTCCTATTATACATCTTGAAAATATAATGTTCTCTTACTTTGAAATATTCCAATTCATGCTCAAACGCGTTATGTAAAATAGGCTTTTACAACTACAATAAAGGAGAACAAAAGCAAAGGGCTATAAAATATCAAAATAAAATAACTTATTACACGTAAAAGGATCGCGTATGACCATAAAATTCTGAAACATACGTTTTTATAGGGAATAAATATGGAATATAGCCGTTACAGGTGTATTTGATTACAATTCTAACCTACCCTAGATTGAATAAAAACTTGTGCGGATATTACATCATGCGATATCCAGAGACACTTTCCATGTGAGGGTAGTGTAATAAAAAAATTAAAGTACATATAGTATAGGGTTTTATGGTACTGTCCACTTATAAGCTGAGATGACAAAGAGCAGGTTAGGCATAAAAATTATCACCGACAACATGAGTACGCTGATGTCAAAGGCGCATATTGTGGAATTTATGACAATATATGTTTATAAACAGCAAACAAGGTAATAAAGACAATAAGCCCGAAACAATGATATTACTTATATTGTATTGTGTGTAGAATATAAATAAGACACCATTATGTAATAGAGTACTTTAGATGTAGATACTAAATACATGTAAGCATTAAAAAATAATGACAGTAGATCATTAGTTATAGTACCCTGAAAAGATAGACAGGGATTAATCCTGGAATGAAGTTACAATCCAAAATATACTACCTACTTGAATTGTTAATTCATAATTCAACACAAAAATCTCAAAAGGGCTCTCAGACTTAACCTCGAGGCGATGTAGGTTCATAACAACGGTGAAATTAATTCTTCAGCGAATAAATCGCTTAATAAAGCGATTTGGACTGACGCCAAGCGGTATAGGGAGGCTTTCGGACTTTACGAAGCTTATAGCGCTTGAATATTCGACAAGGTGATTTTCTAGCGAGTTATTCAGCGGCTAGTACTTTTTTGAGATACCGACATCTAAAATTAATAAATTGGATAAGGGCGTGCATGTCTACACTCAATGGAGGATCCCGTAGTGTTGAGAGTGTGAATGCAACTTAATGCAGCAATAAGTAATAATTTAATATTCCAGCGAAGTGTATACGATTTAATCAACCCATTAACGTACCTTTAAGTTTTACCAATTACAGACAAGTCTCATTTCTAGTGCGAGCAAGTAATTATTAAATACAAAACACAAAATAAGCTAGAAAACATTGAAGAAAATTATAAATAATCGAATACAATAACAGAAAACTTAACTTGTTTGAATTGTATTCTACCCATAGTCCCTCAAGACTATACGTAGAATTCTGAGCCTAGATCGCCGTCTTCTAAGGGTAAGTAATTATTTAAATAATGTAAGTAAATACGATGACATCGACCCGTTTGTAATCAGTATTTCAGGAGTCAAGCGGTGTACAAGCCTTAAATTTTTCAATAATGACTAAGCATCTCGGTGCCTTTTTTACGTCTACATGTTACTTTTAACCAATAGCTTATTCGTGAAAACCTGTTATTGGCTTTCTTTTGTTAATTATAATTATCTAATCAAATCTATTTATCTGTAGGTTTTCCATAAATAAATAAATAAGTGTTTCCCTGACCGAACACTGTAACCATCCTTTCTGCTCCGCCGTCCGTTGTGCCGGCTTTGTCTCAATATATTGTGTATTTAATATATCACTGTCAGTGCGGAGATAAAGGCGGTAGTTCAGGTCACCATGGCTTGTCCTGCGTCAGGAGCACCGGCAAAATATCACGCCATACTGCACTAAATGATATTATCCGTCAGCCTTTTATCACTGCCGAGATTTCACAACCATCCTGGAACTATCTGGATGGCAAGGTGCGGGATGGAATATCTTTGTTGCCCTCAAAGACGGGGCGACCATTAGTGTGGACGCCACGTGCGTTGACACTTTGGCTGCGTTCCATCTTCCAGACACGGCTGTGTTAGCGGGCGCAGCTGCACGGCAAGTGGTCCTAAAACATCCCAAATGTATCCGTTGGCAGCGGATACCTATTTGTGTTAGTGTCCCCCAAAATACAGGCCTGTCCTAGTTTGGGGGCAAACCGACAACTTTTAGTCTCTAGTAAGATAACTAGCATAAATATATTATAATATTGTAATGTGAGTATTAAATTAAATTAAGTTTGTGGCTTTTGGTGTCGAAACTCTGGGGCCATGGGGTCTTAAAGCTCACCGCCTTTACCGAGACCTACCTACACGGTTAATAAAATCCTCAAGCGACCAAAAGGCTGGGCTGTATTTTGGGCATAAGCGTTGTGTTTTGGGAACGTTGCCAACTGACGGTGAATTGAGACCTATTTATTATTTGTAACTTTTTTTCTCTAATTAAGCTCTAAAATGTATTATATTTGTATATTAAATTTAAGTTTATGTGGTTAAAGTGATTATAACGGTTTTCCCCTTTTTTTATTTATAGAAGAAGTACGGCAAACAGGCTGACGGCCCTCCTGGTGGAAAGCGGTTACCGTCGCCTATGGACGTTTGCAACATCAGAGATATCACGAACGCGCTGCCGGCCTCGAACAAATTTTATGACACTCTTTTTGAAAAACTCCATATCGTAGCACGGTGGGAAAACCTCGGCTGGGAGCTCATTCCAAATCCCCTCGGTACGCAAGAGAAATGCTATACAGAACCGTTGCGTACATGAGCGAAGCGGCTCAAGGAAGTGGAGGTGAACTCCCAATCGATGGCGAGCGGTGCGATGGTAGAAATAGGACGAAAGCACCATTCTAAACAGTTCTTCGGAACACTTCCCATTACACAGTCGGTAGAATAGGCAGAGAGAGGCAAAGTCTCTCCTAAGGCCAAGCGTATTTAGTCCGTCTGTGAGTATGGGATCATCAACAATGCGAACGGCTCGACGTTGAATACTGTCCAGGGGATTAAGTTGATAGGCAGGTGCTCCAGCCCAAAGGTGGTGTGAGCAGTACTCCATATGCGGCCTCACCTGGGCTTTATAAAGCACAAGGCGTTGCCGCGGTGTGAAGTACTGCGCTTTCCCTTGCGCTATGATATGGAATTTTTTCAGAAGTGCATTATAAAATTTCTTCGAAGTCGGCATCGCATTGTTGACACCCCTGGTGTTGCAAACGTCTATGGGTGACGGTAACCACTTTCCATCAGGTGGGCCGCCTATAATTTTTTTTTGTAAATAACCAATACATTTAGAATAATTTAATATATTAAATTAAAAATATATTAAAATTCGCTGTCCATACTTTATTGCAACACGTAAAGATAAGAAACGTAAGGGACGTTTTCGTAATTTAACTAGGGAAACGTATATTTATTTTAAAGTAATTTATGGCTCAAAAACTACTCAACGGATATAATTCATTATCATTAAAAATATTTTTTTAATTCTACCAACTTTAATTTTTTATTTATTACCTCATAGTTTAAAAGTGAAGGAAACACAATGTTTACGACTCTAGATAGTAAATATTTCTTTATCTATCATATTAACACAAATAAACAACACATTAAACAAAATTATAGTTATATAAGTTAAGTGTCAAATGAAAAAAGTACGATAATAAATGAATTTTTAAAAATATACAAATTATTAATTAATAGTTATACAAATATTTAGCTTTTTGAATATGAGTTTCAAAGTTAAGGTGTAGGAAAGAATACCTTTACGGAAATGCTTTTATGTAATATGCTACGCTATGGTGCTACGAGCACGTAGCCGAGCGTAGCGTTCCGTAGATGGTTCTTGTAATACAAATTTTTGTTAAATCTTTTCCTTTTTACCATTGCCTACCGAGTGTAAAATTACGCTTAAAAGATTATAGTGAGTTAAATTGTTAAAATCAGTTCAATAAACACACCTACGAATAAATGTGCGAGGGATTTCATATACGAGATCAGTATGAGTTATTCATTTAATACTTCTAATTAACACTTTAAAAGATACGCGTGAAGCTATTAAATGATTTCGTAAGACGTAATACTTTGAAAGTTTAAAATAAGGGTGAAAGTAATATTATACTGTATATTAAAAGGCCCTGAAGTTATAATTTATAAATGTATTATGTGGGAAAACCGTTTATAAAGTTATCAAGTCAAGGAGAATAGCTTTTATGAGAGGGTTTGCTCGAAGTGAGATATCATAATACAGGTTTTCCTTTAAGGTTGCTGCTTATTTTCATACTAAAACAGGTCGACTAAATATTAAGATGCATAAAAAGTATATAAGATTTTGCTTTTTAATTTTATCTATATACCTAAGTTAGGTACGTTAAGGTCTTTCTTAAACAAACGCGGTTTTGTACAAAAATCCCGAGTGGAGCTCAGTCGCCAAGAAATTTAGCAAAAAAAGAAAAATAATTAACATAATAGAAAAAAACTGAAACAAAAGACCGGCTTTATACGTTAAAATAAATAAATATAGTACTTAGATTTTGATTAAGTAGTATATTTTATATTTTTAATAAAATGTACCAAGTTTGATATCACATAAACAGCAATAAACTTATTATATAATTATGATATTATATATACATTCGCCGGCGATTGGGAGTTCATCGACACTTCCTGAACACTTGGAAGTCCTCCACGATACGTGGCGCACGCTCCTTCATGCCATATGTGTCCAAGTTATGGAATGAACTCTCTCCCGCGGTTTTCCCAGGGCGCTACAATATGGGGCTCTTCAAAAAGGGCGTGAACCTAAAGTGAGATACCTAAAGTATCAACGAGGTAGGCAACGCATCGGCTTCCTTAGTGCTGCAAATGTCCATGGGCGATGGTAACCACCTATCACCAGGTGATCCGTTTGCCAGCTTGCCTACTAGCAAACATAAATATATATATATGTATACAATTAATCTTTGTTTATAAAGAAGTCTTTATTTTATAGGTTTAATCCTCTGTAATATTTATTTTAAATTATGTAAAATACTGGGTAAATATCCAAGTAATAATGCAATGAATAAATCTTAACCTAAACTAAACCTAATTAAATAATATTTGTAATATTCCAATAATCACCATATACCTCACTTTAAACAAAATTATACCTATACTAATAATATGTACAACTTAATTTACAAACGGTAAGGAATAATTAATTATATTATATATAGAGATTAATAGGTATATTTGTAATATACCTATTAATTTTTTTAAACTGTATGTACAATACAGAACCTAGGCCACCAGCTTCCATAGTTAACGTCCCCTGAAAGCCGAGTACGCTACCCGTTTATAGTAGAAAAACTTTTTGGTCAAAGTTTTCTACAACCACAGCCACGAGTAGCGTCCTAGTTATTTATAATAGGAATATAAACATATCTTTATTAAAGTGGTCAGTTAAATACGGCGCATTTAACTGACCACTTTAATAAAGACAAATTATAGTACTGCATCGGAACTTAAGCTTGCTGCGACATGCATAATTACTGCGCAACGCTTTCTTTAGGAACAAGGCATTATATCGATTGGTGACGATTCAACACACTTTCTCGCTTTAAAATTAATTGAATTTACAAGTTATTCGTTTTATACTTTGCCTTTATTCATTTAGGTAAAAGTGACTGTGACTATATTTGGACATTTGTATGGTCAATCCTTCTATGCTGATAAACAGGGACGTACTTACCAGATGTAAAAGAAAAGTCAACTAAAAATCACCTCGATTATTTTCATGTATGAAGAGATTAATGGAAACTAGAAGAAGTAAAAGGTAGTACGTCTCGGCCTACCCGCATATGAAATAAGCGTGATAATATGTATGTATATATTCCTTGTACAACATTATTATGAAATCTATACTAATATTATAAAGAGATAAAGTTTGTGAGTTTGGATGTTCGGGGTAATCTCCGGTACTATTAAACCGATTTTGAAAATATTTCACCAGTGGAAAGCTACATTATTCCTGAGTGACATAGGCTATATTTGATTGTGATTAATAATATTTTTTAATAATACCGGGTGAAGTGGGCACGGGAATGCCTGTCAAATATGTAACAGCAATAACGTTTCACGCAAGAATTGCGCACATCCTCGTACGAGGCACTGCGAATTCTTTCCGCGTTAGTCAGTTAAAGGTTAAAACTAATTTAACCTTGATTTGCGTACGTGCGTGCGGGCGTGTGTGCGTGCGTGCTTTTGTATTTTTTAATGACACCCAGCGAAGTAGGCACGGGTCATCTCGTCTATAAGTGTTCTCAAAGTAAGAGATGGGCGTACATAGAATATTTATCTCTGAGCATCGGATAGTTCTTGTGGAATGTAAATTCTAAAATTTGTAAGTTAAGGCACGAGAAAAGCTGTAAATTTAAAATCAAAATATTAAATGTCAGAAATGAAATTGAAACTTAGGATTTGTTTTTTTATCATAATAAAGACAGTTTTACATACTAATGATAAAAAAATTAAAAAACATACTATAGAAGGAAGAGTGATAAACTATTAGATTGATAGATATATAAATAAAGAGAGTACGCAAAAAATTTGAAAGACGACATTAAAATATGTTGCAGAGGATGTATGCCAGAATAAATGAATCTATTCTCTTATTATTATCTATATTAGATTTGTATTTTTGTGTTTGTAACGAATAAACTCAAAAAGTACTGGACCGACTTAAAAAATTCTTTCACCATTAGAATGCTACATTATCCCTGAGTAATTATAAGCTATATTTATTACTAGAAAAAATTATGAATATCTACTAAAACTTCAATAATTTTACCCAAGGTGTAAAAAAATAGCCAGAAACCACCCGTGCGATAATGTGTCGATCGCAAATGATTTAGAAAAGATGGAAGAAAAGACACATTAAGTCTCTAATCCGTATATATTTGGAATAGGATAGTTTTATTGAAAAAAAAACAGCACCAAGAAATTGTCATTCTATCTAATTTACTGAAATGTTCTCATACATAACATACAAGTAACTGTAGAGCAAGTCAAGCCTTAAATAAAATAAGAAAGCTAAATCTGTCGTGTGTAAGTCCAATAACATTCGCCTGCCTAATTTTAGCTTGATTAAGAGGGAAAGTGGGGTCAGTGCTAACGAAAGTGGCATAAAAATAAATCAAGGCTATCTACAATCGCACTTCGCCCTTTTTCTTAGTCTCGATACTCAAGATTTTGAACGTAAAATCTTGAGAACACCTTAGCAACATTTATATAATATAAAGAAAATTATTAAAGATTTTAAATTTTGACTGTTCTTAAACCTTTGGTTTTTTTTTTTCATATTGTCGTCATGTGTATAATAATATAAAATTCTAAGCATGCTGTATCTGTACATTGAAATTATTAAAAAAAACAACTGGAATAGACTATAGAAACGATACAGAATACAATGCTACTTTTTTTAGATTTCTTGTCTTTTGTCTATATGTCGGTTTGTCTGTTTGTTCGGGATTCACGTACAAACCTACTGAGTCGATTTCAATGCAGTTTTCACTAAAACGATAGCTTGCATTCTTTTTAAATACTGCGATACTTTGTGTCCCAAGAATCTCGCGGGAATTTCAACTCAAGCGTGGACGAAGTCGCGGGCATATCCTAGTTATAAATAAATTAATTGAATATCTTTATTAGCATTCAGTATTCACTGTTTTTACAAAGGTGTAGAAAATATACTCTAGACAGGTATTTTGTAAACAAAAAATGTGTTAATTTAAAGTACGGCTACAGAATTTAAAAGAAGCGGTATGTATGTACTTTTGAATTCCAAGCTAGGAACAAGGCCTGTGTTTTGAGTCAATCAAAGGTACTTGAAAATAAGCAATAATTTTTGAAGATATTAAAACTTTCCGGTCACATCTTAGAATAAATATAATTAATCCACATTACATTACATTACTTATATTGTATTCTACCTAAAATCCCTTAGGACTATAAGTAGAATACTGAGCCTAGGTCATTGAAGTCAGTAGGTAAGGTTCCCAGAAGGCTGGCTACGTTACCTCGCTGGATCACCATACTGACGTCCGAGGTAAGAACCAGCCCTCTTATAAAATGTAATTCTCTTTTATTTTTGGCTAGATCCGCAAATCGTACGTAGTTATATTTAAAGAAAACGCCAATCAAATAGCACATTTTAAATATGAGAAGAAAAATAAAAAGTCTTTATATCAGAAATTTATGGAAAATACATCGGCAAGTGTTGAGAATCTCATCAAAATGCAAAAGACGTACGAATAGTATCGTCTCGAGTTTGTCACTGCCACCGGCGTCGCCATGATATAGCAAACATGAAAATGAAAAATTCCTTTTTATTAGGGTTCCATAGATAAAAACAAACAACTTTACATTTTTTTTTACTTTAGTAAAAAAAGACCTTTATGACATCATCTTGTCTGTCCATCTGTCATCTGTATATAATAATAACAACCCATAAACGTCCCACTGCTGGGCTCAGGCCTCCCATTACAGGAGAACGGACAGTATACCCATCACGCTTGTCCAAGGCGGCTTGGCAAGTTTGACACATCGGTTATCTCGATGAGCAAGTTTCATCACGATGTTTTCCTTCACCGTTGTTATCACGTGGCAATTGTATCCATATGCATATTAGATCAAAAAATCCCTAAGAGGTGCATGCGTTTCAGCTAGAATTCGAACCTGCGACCTTTGAGTTCCAGACACGTGCGCTAGCCATTACGCTACTACGACTTTTATCTTTACCTGCCACAGTCATTTTACTAGGAAACTATAGGATCTATATGGATGAAAGTTTGCAACGAAGTGTAATCTATAGATTACACGTACATTACGTGCAAAACATAAATGCGCTTCGAGTGAAGTTAGTTCCGTGAGTTTGTGCAGGTCCAGTCAAATCTTAACATTAAATAATAATAAAATCGGCAGACAAACACAGACACTGTATATCCCCAAATTAAGCAACTTACGCTTGTGTTATAGGTAATATACAATGGACCATTCTAGGGCCGATCCTAGATACCCAGACCATAGTAAATAACGGAGAAAATACGTTTCCTAAATTTACTATAAAAGGAATCGAACCCGGAGCCTCTGCGTTGCATTGAGGTAAGCCGGCAAAGGTTTAGCCTGCTCAACCACAGAGGCCTTCACATTTATAACACACCTTATGGTGTGTTGTGCGGAACAGATGGGTTGCGAGCCGGGATAACAGCCGAGTGATAGCGCAAGACTCTCCCTTCTCAGTTCTGTCTGTGGACCTTATAATTGTGTTCTGCACATTGACGCGTACGAACTTCCAGGACGCATTTAACTTTTGCTTATGACACTATACGATGTTGTAGTAATATAGTTAAAAATGGATTAGAGGTGATATCCATATATTTAATAGAGGTTTAAAAATGTTTTACTGTCAGTCTATAGACATGTAGTGTAATTAGTAACCTCATAAAAATCAAAACAATGTTCCATAATTACTTTTTTATTTAAGACCATTGTGGCGAAGTATTTGCTTTCAAAAGTTTTTTTTATATAGCTGGAGTACAGCAGGCAGACGGCCCACCTGATGGAAAGCGGTTACCGTCGCCTATGAACGTGTGCAACACCAGAGATGTCACCATCGCGCTGCCGGCCTCGAACAAATTTTATGACACCCTTTATAAAAAACCCCATATTGTAGCTAGAGCGCTGTGGGAAAACCACGGCTGGGAGCTCATTTCAAATCCCCACGGTGTGCAAGAGAAACGTTCTAGAGAACCGTTGCGTACAAAAGCGAAGCGACTCTGGGAAGTGGAGATGAACTTCCAGCCGATGGCGTGCGTTGCGGTGGTAAAAGGAAGACGAAGGCACAAATCTAAAAAGTATTCAAAATTGCCCCATCCCTTCTTTTAAGGTAAGAAGTAGAAATTTCTAAAAAATATTATGTTATGAAGAACATCCGTTAAGTACATTTTGAAAGATGAGATATTTTCTGGAGTATTTTAAGCAATGCTTTTTAGGGTTCCATCGCCAAGTAATGAATACAGTTTAAGTTCGATACCTTGACGGAACCCATCACGGTGCGTACTGTCAAGTATTTGTCAGATTTATTTGGAATTAGAAATATAACCAAAAAGAATTAGACAAAACTTCCAATAAGAAGTGCTCGATATGCGGAATTATTGAAATACTTACAAAAGTAAAACATCGTTTATTAGAATTTTTCTCAGATAATATAATATAAACTTTTCGTTTGTTTTGCTTGTTTTTCTTGATATATTAATATTATCACAGAAAAACATTATATTACAGTAATTTTAAGCAAATTATTTAAATTTAGAATTACATTTAGAATTATTGGATTTTCTTTTATTATTAAAAATACAATACAGTACTCTTTTATATACAGCACCAAAAGAATAAGAATACATTACACCGGCCCAAATACAAAAATGGTGGGTGGGTGGTGGCAGTGACTCAGTTTGAGGGTGTATGAACCAAACTGCTTGACCATGGACTCCAAATTCAGATTCAGCGCATCGAAATGCATAAGAATAGATGGATCTGGTCAAAAAGACACTTATTTTTTTATGGGCCAGTATTATTATCTAAAATAATTAAAATAGTATACGCCTTATACGCGCCTAATACGCCTATTGTACTTACTACCTTAGGTAGTATGCCTTATTGCTTAAAGCAACCTCTTCCTCTTCTTCTCAACTTATAATTAACAACAATTACCAGCAAGTGATACACTATTTACGTATAGTATGTATACGGGTTGTCTGGAAGAGATCGCTTAATAGCGATAAGACCGCCCATTGTGCACATTTAGAATATTTTTAGGCTATAAGGTTTTCTGTAATGGTGTACAATAAAGTGTTATCTATCTATCTATCTACCTATCTATTTGTCTACAAGCAAACATTTTTTTAATATGGTCAAAATATTCCATGACTTTAACGTTTAATACAAAGCAACCCACAGTCAGGTGGTAGAGTATTTGTCCGTCTGGATGGCTTCCGCTCTTTGTCCAAAGTATACCACCTTAACAACCTTGAGTGGTGTTCCGACGGTAGTAGTCGCTAGGTTCCAGTATGCTTTTAAAGCGGCAGCACATTGGTAGCACTTTTGGTGTTACAAATGTCCATAGGGGATGGTAAACGCTTTCTATCAGGTGGGCCATCTATCTGCCTGTCTGCTAAACTCATGCAATAAAAAAGGATCCTTATTAAGATTCAGCTTATAAATATTGGTTTCAAGCGAAATAATTCCATCGCTGAGAACATTTATTAATAAAAAAAAAGGTAAATTTAGGTGTTGCTAGGCTAAATTGACTCCCCAATCCACCAAAATTGGATTCGCAAGCCCGAATTTCTATTATAAGTGTATTTTCCTCAAGTTCTTTCGACCTCTTACTTATTTCCCTTGTTACTAAGCAAGCGAGACTGTTTAGAGAGCGCGACAAAAATGGCACGATGTACTTAATGAAAGACGTGGTATGTAATTATACTCATGAAAATAGCTTCACTCCATTAATTGCAGCGTAAGAGTGAAGCGATCTACCACCTCGCAGTTTACAGATGAGGTATCATGCATACGTCATCTGTAAACTGCGAGGTGGTAGATAGCTTCACTATTCAACCAATCCGACTCAGCCAACTAAAAAAATCCACAATTTGGGAACAAGCCGTAGCGTTTCCAGTACAAATATTTGGTTCTGCAGTCACCAACATGCTTGCCCACTTGCCCAGCGCGGTGTGTAGGGCAAATCCCCATACGAAAATTAAGCTCAGAAGCTGCGCAAACTTAGGAGGCCTACGTCTAACAGCGGACAACGTTTAGCTTACGTTCAATTAATTAATTTATTGCCATAGTTTTTGGATGCCTATAATATAATAACAGCCTATGAAAGCGTCACTGCTGGGCTTAAGCCTACCCAATTTAAGGGGGAATGGACAGTATACCCACCACGTTTGTTCAAAGCGCCATGGTAAATTTGACGCCTCAGTTATCTCAATGTCCAGGATTCATGACGAAGTTTCCTTTCATTATCAGCACGTGGAATAATTGTAATAATGGCTGTGTAATTGGTGCATCTTTCCCGGCCAAGATTCAAAACCACGTCATTTGAGACACAACTGCGTTATACAATAAACTATCGCGGTTTTTAACTGGATATTGTAATAACTGGAAACAAAGTAAATTTTTCGTAATACCTTATGCAAAATTCTACCAATAGCCATGAAATTAACTAATTACTTAGCAAATCATATTTGCCAAAATAAAGTCTAGCTATTTAAAAACTAAAAGAAATATAGCCGCTCTAGCGTTGAGCGTACACCCAGGACTCGTCTAAAACTAAATTGGCGAGATAGACCTGCAAAATCTTACGTAAGCTTCAGTATTCCAATTTTTGTTGGATATTGCCAAACTAAACCAAAGTTTTAGATAAAGCGCCCAAGGCTGAAATCGTGCCCGATTGATTGCGATAGACTCACCCTATCAGATAACCTCCACCACTTTTGTTTATGGTACCCTATTGCCTCTTCTTTCACAATATAACTTATGATTTTTGTACAAAAAAAAAAATTGTAGCTTCTACGATATTTCTTTTAATTGAAAAGTTTATTTATTAAAAATGTGAAATGTGTATGTATATTATAGTATAGAGCTTAAAAAGCGGAAAATTTGAAAATAGAATAGTCATAGATAAAAAAAAAGTTTTTTTTTTTTGGAGAATTTACTAATTTAAAAAAGGATTTACGATTAAACTCAGCCATAATATGATTAAGAATAAATGTACTCTGTAACTAAGGATAACAATAACACGCAATCAAATATATCCCTAATTCGAGTTTTATGTTATTTATTTATTTGCTCTAAAACACATTATAGTAACGATGACATAAAAAATTACTTAAAAATTATTTATTATTGTCTCTTCCATTATAATTACTTACATCAACACAGCTAAAAACACGGAACCACCTAATTCAACGCAGATTAAACTTAACACATTTCTTATTGCTTTCGTTCAATTCCTTAAATTTAAAAAGCACTTTGACAGGTTCTTTTGGCGGGAAAGTTTGACAGATGATTTTTAGTTTTTTTTTTATTTAGAGGAGGAAAGCGTAAGCGGCCAGGGCGTTTGGTGTTATTGTTATTGTAATGTTTATAGGGGAAGAAAAAGGCGCGCGGCCCGGCTGCCTACTGCCGGCGAAGTAAACCCTCCATGCTTAGGGTTGCGCGCGCAATAGTGTTGGGCTCCTGTCGATTTTATTACGTAGGTGTATACGTATTCTGTGGTCTACTAAGCATTTGCGTTGTCTTCCATTAGAGATGATTGGTGTATGGCAAGGTAAAGAACCCGTATCAATAATGGGTGTATGTTGAAAGGCTTATTAAACTTTTAAACCTCAAATGCACTTAATTATTCAGTGTGAATTTCTTGCACCTAATAATAGCGCCTTGTTATCTTTAATTTCATTTGGCTGTTCAAAGTTTTAATTGAATTAAAGTGATTAGGTAATTGTGTATAAACCACAAAGCGTAGTAGAGAAATAAAAAGTCCAGCAATCAACTATAGAAACGGGATATTGATGAAGTAGTAGGGGTAATTGATTCAATTTTATGAATGCAATACACAACAGTTTAGGACCAAATAGATTTTTTTACGTTTATATACTTCGAAGAACTTAATTGGGGAGTTCGACTTTAATTCATTGTGCTTTCTATTTTAAGTTTAAAAAAGGTTTAAATTGTAAAATAATTGACAGCGGTTTAATAAAAAGACCGCACGAAGGCACATTAAAAATAAATTAATTAAACATTAAATTATAGCTATTATAAGTGGTGCTATGTCATTAGTGTCATTACTACCAAAGTGACAATACCGATTATTATTTGTCTAAAACAAGAAATTTAGATTTTATAGATCTATATGACATATACACAAAGAAGCGAAAAGATTTAGGTCCGTTTTTTTATAAAAAGCCTATATATAGAACCAAAAAAAATAGGTTCCTATGGCTAATGGGGCTACTAACATAAAAACTTACGGTTTTATCCATATTGAGTTAAAGTCAATTTGTAAGCTTCATTAAGAAACTTAAAAGAGCCTACAAACTTACTCTAACTCAATATGAATAAGACCGTTCAAATACAAAAAAGTATATTTCTTTCAATCGGTTCCAAAATACTTTTACCTGTTTTAAGATAATTTTAATAATTTCATATATGAGTTTTTATCTCACTGACAATAATAATTATTATTACAGGTAAGATTCTAAGGTACGATCACTTAAAAAGTCCATTTATACGAGTAATTATATGACAAAATTTAGCCAAAATTACTTCAAAAAGCTTGTAATTCCTGCTTAGATTAAATCTGAGCTTAACCGCTGTCTCTTTGCCATATCTCGTAGTCATAAAAAGGGGTTATATCCAAATGTTCGGTTTACCACGACCCTTAGATTATATAACAGCAATAACACGTCGCGAAGCGGTGTACATAGAATAAGAAGTAATTTAAATTTTAACTTATATGTATGACCTTCAAAAAGTGTTCTCCAGTGGAACTTATTTTGAATAAAAACTTGAATTTGAATTATGCCAAACATTATATAGGTAAGTTCATTTGGAAATTCTGGCTTTGCATATTTCATTACCGTTTATTCGCGGCTCTACTAGAATTATGGAACAACACTAGGAATTTGAATTGCCTAGTTAAAAATATAACCCTGGAATAAGAATACTAAAGTCCCTACTCCATATACGATAATGTTAAGGCCCCTGTTGTCACAAAAAGTCGAAAGTAGGGAGCAAACGAATCAACTTTTCGTTAGTAATAACTGATCAATACTTTTCCAAAAAAATTATCATAACTCTTCACAACATGAGACGTAACGTAATTTTTTCGTAATTTTTCTATAGTCATTTAAAGTCAAGAAAAAAATTCACCTAATTATTGACATAAAACAATTTTACTCCTTCAATTTTTATAAAAACAGGATAAATAAAATCCCTATTAATATTATAAATGCGAAAGTAACTCTGTCTGTCTGTCTGTCTATCTGTCTGTCTGTCCGTCTGTCCTTCTGACCGTCTGACCGTCTGACCATCTGACCGTCTGTCCGTCTGTCTGTTCCATTTTCACGGAAAAACTACCCGACCGATTTGGCTGAAACTCAGTACATATATATTTTCGATGCCGAGGATGAACATAGGATACTTTTTATCCCAAAACATGGGATAGTTTCCGGAATAAAAATATGTTTGTCTCTCTGTTTGTTATGCTTTTACGGAAAAACTATTGAACCGATTTGGCTGAGATTCGGTATATATGTAATTTTAATACCGAGGGTGGACAAAGGATATTTTTCATCCCGGATAATGGGATAGACTTATGTAAAGGTTATCCCAAAAAGTGGGATAGCTTTTGTTTTTTTTTATGTGATTTGCCATTTTCGTTATTTTGATCGTTTATGTAATTTTGTACTTTGTCCCTTTTATTTTTTTTGTACTTTTTGCTCTTTTGATCCTTTTTGCCCTTTTTGTCAACTTTGCTCTCTTGCTCTTTTTATCCTTTTTAACCTTTCTGCTCTTTTAATTCTCTTTGCTCTTTTTGTTCTTTATACTCTTTTTGCTATCTTTGCTCTTTTTGCTCTTTTTGGTCTCTGCTCTTTTTGTGTATTTTGTCATTTTCGCTCCTTTGCTCTTTTTATCCTTTTTGTACTTTTTGTCCTTTTTGCTCTTTTTTCCTTTTTGCTCCTTTGATCTTTTTGCTGTTTTTGTCCTTTTTGATCATTTTGTCCTTTTTGCTTTTTTTGTCCTTTTTGATTTTTTTATCCTTTTTGGTCCTTTTTGGTCTTTTTGTACTTTTTGTCAATTTTGTAGTTTTCATAGACGGGGGATAGATAAATAAAACTAGGACGGTTTGAAATAGAGCATGAAAGTTTGGATGAGACCAATCATTTCTCAAGTTTATATAGATATAAAAATTCATGGTCTATAAAAAATGCGATAGTAACTAGATATGTTTTTCTGTTAAGTGTTTACGGAAAACTACTGGGCATACTGGATTGGTTTTATTGTAATTCTGTTTAAATGTAGTTTTAATGCCGAAAATGGACATATATACCCATGCCAGGAGATCGGATAGTTTGCGATATAAAATTAAGTGAATTTTCCGGGTGCAAATAGCACTAACATAAAAATTTTGTACAATGTTACTTGTATTAACGCTTACTTTTTAAACAAGAAGCACGAACTAGAGGTAGAAACTCTTTGTCCTTATTGTTTTTTTTAAATACTACTCTATTTTATTAACAATAAAACAATAATATATCTGAAAAACGAACGCGTTTATGGAAACCCCGTTATCACCCAATAAATTAGTACTAAAAAATCCTCAAGGACGTTAGCGTTGCTACAAGCCTTAATGTTAGCTGTGGGTAAATGCGTCTTGCTTATAGCGTTAATAAAACGCACTTGTTATTTGTCAATATGTAACGTAATTAACAATTAATAACAATATCGCATGACAAATAACGCATTAAACTGATGACTACATCTGCCTGAAATGGTCACTATTACTAACATTGTCCCAGATGGAGCAGTAACACCAGGAATGATATCAACTTAAAACAAAAACGTAAGTCTTAACTCACTATGGAATCCCAGTTGGCGCCATCATTCTTTTCTTGTACAAAATATCAATTAAAAAATTATAACCAATATGTTATTATTTAAAACATATCTTATTATTTTTTATAAGAAAATATTTTCTAAACTGAAATCAGTCATAAGTTCATTCAAATTTCTTAATTTATTAAGTGCTAATAGAACTTACAATTTGTGAATAATTTAATATAAAAGTCCTGGTAGCGTAATGGCTAGCGCACGCGTCCCAAAGTCAAGTGGCGCGGGTTCGAATCCTAACCGGAACGGATGCACCAGTTAGGCAGTTTCCTGACCTGTGCACATTGTTACAATCACCACTTGCTAACAACGGTGAAGGAAATCATCTTGATGAAACCTGTACATCGAGATAACCAATGTGTCACCTACCAATCTGCCTTGGACAAGCATGGCGGGTATACTGCCCGTTCCCCAATAGCGGGAGGCCCGAGCCCAGCAGTGGGACGATTATGAGCTCTTTTTTTTTAAATACAACAAATCATTTATATAATAAGATATTGATTGAAAGTATTTATTGAGATTTTCTATAAAAGTATAAATTATATTAATTAATTATATTATTAAAATTTCAAAGTAAAACATGCGCATTTGCAAAATATACTAATTTTAATTTTTTACTTGGTATCGATTTCAAGATGTTGTAAAAAATATTTATCGTTTTTAATTACTTTGTGTATGTAACTTTATGTACATATATTTGTACATAGGTATATTTGTATATAAATACGTACATCTATTTTAATTTACTATTAACATACGAATATATGATTGTGTTAGTTAAATGATTAATAACTCATGTGTATTATTTTCTTGTGTGCAATAAAGAAGATTCTATTCTTTTCTACTTTTCAAGCTGGTTTAGATTTTTGTTAAAAAATATAATCTTTAGCTACGCTAATACTTGAGTAGCTTTATTAAAAAAAATGACACACGTTGTACTTGCCTATTATATTTGAGAGTTGCTCTCGATTTCTCTGAAATCTACTCCTCAGATTCTGACTTGGTGACAATGAGACCACCTCTAAAGAATAAATACTATATAATCTTTCATATAATATTAATTTGAAAATCGGTCCTCAATTGACGGGGAAATCGCGTAACAAACATAAAAAACCAATTATAGTGTCGAATTGAGAACCTCCTCCGTTTAGAAGAAGGTTATTCAAACTCAAATTATTTTCAAATTCAAATTTAAAGGTTTTTATTCAAAATAAGTTCCACTGGAGAACACTTTTTGAAGGTCATACATGTAAGTCAAAATATAAATCTACTTCCTATTTTATGTACACCGCTTCGCAATGTGATATCGCTGTTCAAAGAAGAAGAAGCAACAAGAAACTCCCCAGCAACACGTCTACCTAAAAAGGAATTTTTCATCATAATTATTTATATATTATCTCAGGCTCTTTTTTTAAATACATATAGAATTTTCAAAGAGTGAGTTGTAACAACCAAACAAATATTGTCACCGTCGCAATAATGACATACTAAGAATTCTTACTGCGTCAAATCTCCATAAATTCCTTACATGTTATGCAAAATATAAACGTTATACAGAAGGTAGTATAAAATACCACTTGTAATTGAAGAGTGTGCTGCGAGTTACGTTCTTCACTGAGCAATTGTCAGTCCTAGTATTTTTCTTCTATTCTTCTAGAGCTAACTAGGATGTGATATCCTATGGCTCGTCTCCAAATGTAATATAAAAATATTCGATATTATCCGACCATTAATTTTCACATAGGTGATACAGGCATAAAAGTTATACAAGACTTATTTTAGCTTTTTCATAAAGCTTCTCGTTTACTGTGTTCAGTTATATTTTTTAAAAATATTTTATTTTCTACACATGTGTTCGATCATTTTATTGTTTAACTTTCATGCTATTATTAAATATAACAAAAATATTCATTAATTGAAAACGAAAAAAAATATAGTCGATATATTTTCGTGACCAATAGGTCTGGTAGGTATATATAAGTATATACATAAATACTTCCAATATTTATCTATACATATAAGACAAGCAGATAGTTTTTGAAAAAATTGAGTGTGATCAATGATAATAATAATAATAATAAATAATCGGCAGACAAACACACATATTGCATATCCCCAAATTAAGCAAGTTACGCTTGTGTTATGGGTATTATACAACGGACTACTCTGGGGCCGATCCCAGACACCCAGACCATAGTAAATAACGGAGAAAATATTTTTCCAAAATTTACTATACCAGGAATCGAACCCGGAGCCTCTGCGTTGCAGTGAGGTAGGCCGGCAAAGGTTTAACCCGCTCCACCACAGAGGCCGTCGAATGATAAACATACCCAAGCAGTTAAATTTACAGATGGACATTACGATTATTAAAGAACCCTAAAATGATATAAGATGCATAATTATTTCTTAACTCTACTTACCAAAGTAATGATTCATGATTTATACTCTTAATGAAGATGACCAGCCGAAGAACGTTGTTACAAATATTTTTCAACAGCTATACTTACCTGCAAAAATAAAAATCCAAATGAATTGAATTATATAAAATATCTGTATAGTAATTGCTAGGTCCAGACGGTGTTTCGTAAGACGCGACAAAACAATCCACAGCCAGGTGGTGGGCCATTTAACTAGATGGCCACTACTCCTGGCATACCGCCATAACAACCTTGAGAGTTGTGTTCTGGCATCAGTGACCAGATTCCAGTCCCTTCTCCGAGGCAAGCAGTGCGTTGGTAGCACCATTGCAAATGTCCATAAACGACGGTAACCACTTTCCATTAGGTGGGCCCTCAAGCCATCGCTGTATTATATTTTTGACTGAATTATTTTAAAAAAATAATGTAAATTAAGAAAAGTCAAACAACAAAATTGGAATAACCTGTGGCGCCATCTAGCTGTGTAGGGTCTAAGATCTGTTGAGAATTACGTTTCTTACCGAGCGATTGTTTCCTTAAACATACTTAAAAATGTGTGCGGGTACTTAGGGCGGTAAGTATTCAATAACTGTTTGCCTAAATTTACACGTAAAATACCACTTAAAAAGTCTAATAACCAAGTAAAAGAATATTACTGTACATGTATTTAATTATTTAGTAAAATAATACGTTCTTAGTTTATGCCAGAAAGTCATAAATTATAGTATTCTCAAGTTAATGATATTTCAGCATTATTTAAGAACTCAGTTTGGTATAAAAGCGCCATCTAGATACAAATTGGAGTAACTATTGGTATCACTACAACAGTTTTTCCGGAAGCAGAATAAAGAGCGACGGTCGTAGCGCGGACGGTAAGCTTAGAAAAATTAATAACGAGTAGATGGCGCTAGTAAATCGAGACGTAATAAATTAATTTATTAAATTAAAATCTATGTGAACTTTTGCACTTACGTACCGAATAAAAATGTATCTTCTTTTTATTGCGAACTTAGCGACCAAGCAGATGGCCCACTTAGGGCTCCTATATCCTACCGACCGTTCATTTGCCTTACTATCGATTAGAATTTGACATAAGCTCCATACAAATAATGTTGATAAAAATTTCATCCGCGCAGGAACGGTAAAAGAACGATAATTCCTACGGCCGGGCGGCCTGTCGTACGAGGCGATAAAACAACCCACAGCCAGGTGGTGGGGTATTTGGGGTATCGGGGGTGGCACTAGCATGTCCATTCACAACTGGTGCCATGCTATTGCCACTCCCCAGTTAGGGATACCCACTAAAACCCCTGGGTGTTCCGTCCTTCGACTTATGCCAGGGCTACGGGTATATGACCTAGCCTCTCCACAGCCCTGGCAGGCGTGGGCCTCGCGAGGCCTCTTCCACTGTCGGGGGACTACACGTGTGATACTTGCAACAACTCAGAAGGGTTTATGGTAATAAAAGAACAGCAACTGGTCACAATACTTTATAATCAGAGATCCTTACGGTTTTAACACATTTAATACTAACACTAACTCTTCACACTCTATAAACATTTTTAGAACACCTCTCTATCCCTCCAACAATTTTACAGTCTAAGAAGCTTAGCAAATTGGCACAACCGATAGCGGATTGAAGTCATTGGTAAACTATTTTAATTAAAGTGTTATAAATGAAAAGAATTTAATACATTATTGATTGGAAATTTTAGATAATATTTTATATAAGATATTATGTAAAATATTATACTTAAAGTTTTATATATTGTTACGAGCTACAGGACTCGAATTAAAATTCCGTTGGAATTACTATAAAATTTATTAGAACTATACAAACACGTATGAAACAGGTATAAATATAACTGGACGCAATAAATCCACAATTCAATAACACGCTTAAAGTCCGTCACTATATCGCTTATCGAATGTACGTCTTGCTCGTATCATAATCCTCGCTTGAGTGCCCCTCCCCTCCCCTCCGTTCGGGCATTGTTTTATACTGCACGGTGCAATATGTCTACCTCATCGCGTGCACCCGATTTCTCGGAATCACACCTGGCCACTGCCTACAGAACAGATTACAATACACAATAGGCGGCTTTTCTAATAACAAATATTAAATACAAAGAAAACAAAAGAAGTGCAAATGCGGGCGGTAGTAAAACTTGGGGTTTATGGCCGCAGGTGTTCATTCGCATTTGTTGTTGTGCTTCGTGGAATTTTGGCTAAGTCGTAACAACATAATAAAATAAACCGAACACAATATAAATCTATCGAGCCTGCCAACATAAAAATAAAATGTAATGAATACCGTATATATACCTTGAGAGATTTTGAATTATAATATACATAATTACCAGATCATATAAAGGATAAATATTGTTATATAAAATTACAATAAATTATAGACAACTACTCTGTATAAAAGAGGTGCTAATCACAGAATAAATAAAAATATAAAATTATTATTCGATTAAGTAAATTGGCCGATTGTATCGTTTAGAAATAAGAGAGTACATAACAAAATTAATTAGTAACTTTAAAAAGAAACATGACAAGAACAACTATGCTACTAAATAACTGTAACACACGTCACTTGCAATCAAGACTTGAGTCTCACACAAACGCGCGCGTATCATACATGCTTTTAATTTGTAATACCTACCAGTATAATATAGTAGTCGTGCAATAGAAATATACATCTAGACAAACCGTTCATCTTTGTAGCATCAATCAAAGTATACAGTCCACCAAACCACAACCGGAGTCTCAACAGGTTCAGTCCTTTACACACAGTCACCTATAGAATCCTTCAATAATTTTGGTAGCTTTTCAATATTTATTCCGAATAACGACATTTCTGCTAATGGTAATACCAATTTTTTTCTACCATTATTCCGCAACGACGATATAGAGAAGATATTGTGGATTTAGTAGAATATGAATTATTGCCACTTTTTTATAGTTGGAGTACAGCAGACAGGCTGACGGCCCACCTGATGGAAAGCGATTACCGTCGCCTATGGACGTTTGCAACACCAGAGATGTTACCAACGCGCTGCCGGCCTCGACGAATTTTATGACACCCTTTTTGAAGAACTGCATATCGTAGCGCTGTGGGAAAACCTCGGTGAGGAGCTCATTCCTAATCCCCACAGTACGCAAGAGAAACGTTCTACAGAACCGTTGCGTACATGAGCGAAGCATCTCGAGGAAGTGGGGATGAACTACCAACCGATGGCAAGCAGTGCGATAGTAGAAAGAGGACGAAGGCACAATTCTAAACAGTTCTTCGCAACACTCCGTTATACAGTGGGTAGAATACGCAGAGAGACGCGAAGTCGCTCCTCGGGATATCTCTATGGCAATAGTATCATACTTTAAATATCTTCACGTTAAGCTAGCCGCGGTAACCACGGAAGGAGAAAAATAAAGATAATGAAATAGCATAATTGGGCCCGAGGCAGATTAAACTTCAGGCAACGGTATCATAAAAATACAAACTAAAGAAAACATAGAAAAATTAAGAGTGACGAGAACAAAATCAAAAGAGCAGAAACTCAAACTGCAAAAGAACTTGGGGCCATCTTATACGATTTCATGTGTACCTTTCACAAATTCGATTTGTAAGCTAATACAAACAACCTTCGAGAAAGGTCTGACAAGAAAGTTCATAAGAAACCTGAAAAATAAAGTTGCCCAATACAGATTCGGTTATACTCTCTTTAATATTGCATTGATTTCCAATAACTTCATTTCAGTTTTATATAAAACTACGATATGCCCGCGACTTCGTACACGCTTGATTAGAAATTCATGCGGGATATCCGGAACACAAAGTACCGCTGCATTAAAAATATTTAAGTTATCTTTTTAGTGAAAACTGTATCGGAATAAGCAAATTTTTATGCACCGGAACAACTTCGAACCGCCCCCGGGATAAAAAATACCACATCATATTATTACATAAAATTTGCTATCGATCAGTGAAAAATCATATTGGAATTCGATTTTTTTTATCTGGCAATTTTAAATCATTCCCAGAAAAAATCCAGCGGTATTCCCAGGATAAAAGTAGCGCAGATTTTAAGTCTAAGAATTAGCTGTCGTCGATCAGCGAAACCCGCATTGAAATCGGCCCAGTAGTTTTTACGTGAATACCTAACAAACAGACAAGAAATAAAAAAAAATCATCGTGTTCTCTCTCCATCGTTTATATAATGTATTCCAGTTGTTTTTTTAAAAGCTTCAATGTACAGACACGGCATGATTAGAATTTTATAATATTATTATTCATTAGTATTATTGTTTTTAGGCTCTAAAATATGTCTCATTATTGTCTTTTATACGTTATTCTTTCTTAAAAGGCTTAATAATATCTATCTATACTAATATCACGAATATTACAAAGAGGTAAAAATGTGACTGGATGTTCGGGTAATCTCCGGTACTACTGAATCGATTTTGAAAATTCTTTCACCAGTAGAAAGTTATATTATTCCCGAGTAACATAAGACTATATTTGATTGTGTTTAATAAATCAAAAAAGTAAAAACATTTAACACCCAGCAAAATGGGCACGAGAACGTCTATCAAATATGTTACGTATTTGTTAATTAAACCGTGATATGTGTGTGTGCATGCGTATGTGCGTGGATGCATGTGTATTTATTAATGACACCTAGCGAAGTGGGTACGGGTCGTCTATCTAATATATATATATATATATATATATATATATATATATATATATATATATATATATATATATATATATATATATATACATATATATGTGTGTGTATATATATATATATATATATATATATAATTCTTCTGTACGTGTGTTGATAGTGAACTCTTAAACGGCAGGACCGATTTTGATGATATTTGTTTTGTGTCTTTGAATGGGTCCCCGGATGGTTTAGATTCACAATTAGAACCGGTAGGTGGCGCTGAGATCGGGTTCTAGAATTCTAATCATCTAAAACGATTTTGGTGATTTTGTTTTTATGTCATGAAACAAAGTCTTTTAGGAATTCAGAAAATATGGCGGTACGAAGTTCGCCGGGACAGCTAGGAGTATATAAAATCGAAGTTTACGCCGATGAATTCGAAGATAGACACTAGTGTTCTATACAAAGAATTATTTCAATTCGATATACGTAACCTTTGTCAACAAAGTAGTAAGCACTACCCTACTTTTATGTAACAAATAACATCAAAAAGAATCTTTATATATTTGTTTCTAAAAGAATACATTAAGTTGAAGAAACATGAAAGCAGCAACAATACTTACGTAACAGAATTTAGATGTTCTTTATATCGCACTTACATTTGATTCTGACAAAGAAAATGGGGTAAAACAACCATTTGTCCACTGAAGGTTGGTTCCACAAATTTAAAGTAGTTAGAGAAACGCGGAGTAGAGTCCCTCTTTGATGGATAAAACTTGTAAATATTTGTTACGTTTATTTACTTACATACATATATTCACGCCTGTTTCCCGTTGGGGTAGATAAAGAAGAAGGATCTCCACCTGCTTTGATCCTGACAAATACTTTTTGCATCATCAACTTTCATTAATATTGTGGCGACCGAGGGTAGAACTTTCCGCCAGCGTAAGCCGGTCTCAAGACTTTTAGAAAAAGATAGAAGATTCTGGAAAAAAGACAAGGACAAATACATGATGGAAAGGGATAGACCATAAACGAAAGTTCTGGAATAGAAAGTTTGAGAAGGAAAAGACAGAGATAGATAGATGTTAGAAAGAGATAGATGTATAAACGAAAGTTCTCGAATAGAAGGTTCGGGAAGGAAAAGATAGAGATAGGTAGATGTTTAGAAAGGGACAGATAGTGAATAAAAGACGAACGAAATTATGGGTTTCAGAAAATTCTTCCGGGCATATAAGCAGCGCTTGGCGCGCCTACCGGGCAGTATAGAGTTGAGTTCAGTTCAGTTCAAAACAGCGAAGCGACAAGTGCGATACGAAAGAGTTTAATAGAAGACAGTCACGATTTTAGTGGTAAATTTAGTTAAAAGTGTAGTGGACAGTTTAGTGAAGGAGGAGTTTCGCGTAGTTTAAAAGGAGGTCCAGAGGCGAGCTACGCGCGGTAAATTCTGCGGTAAACACTGCAGCAGCAGGTGTGTCTACGCAATATCAGCGACGGTATTGTGAGTGAGACGTCTTATTGTCGGTACAGTGCGTCTTTCATTGTGTGTAGGGGCAACCCTGCAGAGTGGAATCACGCACGGCTGTGTAAGTCAATAAAAGCGTTAGTTAAACTGGTGTTTTCTTCCAATCCTAAGTGCGTACCCCGCTCGCACGTAACAATATCTTCATACATACATACATGTTTATTTGAAGTACACTTTATCTGATCTTTCTTCAAAATATCTAATTTGATCATGGTGAGTACGTCACGGTCTACCGGCACCCACTCTACCAGTCACATTGCTGTCATATACTTGTTTTGTGATTCCGCTTTCAATCATTCTCTCTACATGCCCAAACTACCTCAACTTTCCTTTTCAACTCTTGTCTTTTCTCTTCTTTGACTTCCTAACGTAATGTCGATTTATATATCATCGTATTATTATAAAAACTGTTAATAAATACTAAAATATACCTGCGACTTCATTCACGCTTGGCTTGAAATTCCCACGGGATTCCCGGCACACAAAGTACCATAGCGTTAGGAAAGAATGTAAATTATCGTTTCAGTGAAAACTGTATCGAAAAATCGCAATTTTTATGCACCCGAATAATTTCAAACCGCTCCCGGAAAAATTCCCGCAACTCTCCCGACATAAAAAGTATCACACATTTTATTACGTAAAATTTACTATCGATCGGTAAAAAAATCGCATTAGAACTCGAAATTTTTTTCACGTTTTAAATCATTCCCAGAAAAAACCCCACGGGATTCCCAGGATAAAAGTAGCGCAAATTTTAAGTCTAAGAATTTGCTGTCGATCAGCAAAAACCACGTCGAAATCGGTCCAGTGGTTTTTACGTGAATCCCGAAGAAACAGACAAACAGACAAGAATTTTTATTTAACATGGTAGGATTTTATGGTGACATTGTAAATTTCTAACGTCTCTATTATGACGCTACTTTTTTCTCCCATTGTGCCCTGTTTACTACAATTCCATTAATTCTTCGAAAAGTAATTGTATAACATATTTTTGTACTTATGTAAGTATATATTATGTATATAAAGAAAACTATAAATTAAATTAATATGAAGCAAAATAATGTTTAGCTACACGTTTTGCTGGGGAGTTTCTAGCCACTACTTCTCTTTCACGTTGCGAAACCGTGTACACAGAATAGGGAGTAAACTTAAATTTTAACTTAAATGTATTGTTGGTGCGGGATTTATGTAACAAAACACGAAGACCCCTGAGAACTGTTTTATTTCACTTATGAACAAAGACTGCCCGACTCACAGCGGTTTTGCAGTATTTATATATTGTTGCCAGACTAATAAATATGGTAACACCTTTTATTCTTACAGTGTAGGCTTAAATTATGTCAAAATAAAGATAATAACTTTATACTGAATCTAGTTCTTAATTTGTGATCACGTCGATAAAAAATCCAAAAAATATAACATGAAATTAGTTCAAACATTTCCTGTTATGCGCTGCCACCAGACAAACAACACAGGTGATTACAAAAGTACCTTCATTATTTGAAAATATAAAAAACACCTCTACAACTCTTTATAGATGGAGCCAGGAATAACAAACTAAGTAGATGGCGCTACTAGTAACAAATGATATTAACAGTCTGTATCACCTTCAATAAGGCTTCGGTCTCACCCCAAATGACTTACTTGAAGGTTAGCTAAAGTAAGCTGAATGGTCGAAATGATACTTAGTAGCCACACTGATAGCTGCCATGCTGTTATACCTGGTGATCTAAGCTGTGTTTACTGACATGTATTTTGTTGTGGTAAAATGTCTTTCTCAAAGTTGTCTAGAAAATTGCTTCTTACACACAGCACTATCCTAAAATTTTCTTCACTTAACCAAAATTATCGAACATGTTGGATATATGTTCGATAATTCCTCCATTGCATTCTAGTGATCCAAGCAAATAACTGACATGTCCGCCCGCTTGGCTACTCTCGAGGCGCCAAGCGCCCCACTAAGCGAGCGGTGGGGCCGCGGGTATTACATGCAATATGTTGGTTCACTAGGATGAATCATCGAAGCGATCAACTAGCCTTTTGCCGCTAAGCGTACCACTCGCGGTGAGGCCGAAGCCTAAAGATGTTCTCCAGTGGAAATTAATTTGAATAAAAAATCTTGAATTTGTCGATAAAGACTTTTGTAATTGTATTGAGAATTATATATCACTTTGTATCACAGAATCACATCCGTAATATTAAAATTAGGACGTTTTTTCATTTTTCAATTAATACGAAAAGAAATAAACAAAAATACATCGTGACTTTTCTAAGACATAAAAGGAGCAATAAATCTTTTGTTTCTTATTAGAACGTTTCTAATCACACCCTTGAGACGCTTTTGTGAAAGAAAGATTTATTTGTAACGTACAAATAAACAAATCTTGTAGTTGTAAAAAATAAGTGGAAAAGCAAGTGTTTGTTTATGTCAATAATAGATAAATTCCTTCCGTTTCCTGCCACCTTGGCTTAGGATGCTAAAATTAATGCCGAGATGATTTTATGACGGATTTTTACATTTAAACTATTGATTTAGGTACTTCCCTATAGTTATTTGTTAATTGTTTTTACTATTGATAAAAAATGGACACAAACTCCATTACAAGTAATGTTATATTTCTACCGATGATAATGTAAAAGGGCTTACAAAATATATATTTTTCCACCAAGTAAATTTAGTGTCCAACCAAAGTGTATAGAAATTCTTATTTTTTAAATATGGTTATAAAAATATATTTTTGTATTAACAATTATAAAACTTACTATTTTGTGAAACACTCAAAAAGTGATTAATATAATTTTAAGAGAAAATTATTAAAGTAAACCGTTTAGAAGTCTTACAAATTTAATTAACATAGAATTTAATTGCAAGAGAAACTCAGAATATATTCGTGAATAAACTTCGCAAACTTACAAATTAATTCGTGCAGTCGGTAGTACAGTTACTTGGAGTCGGTTCATAAGTTTTTATCTTACTCATTAATTATAATTAAGTTTTTATCGAGTTTATTTCTTAGGCTTCCGTAGCCATGTTATCAAAAACGGAAACCTTATGAAATGGTTACGTGCGTCCGTCTATCTAAGTTTTTTGACTAAGACCGGGCGAAGATTAAAAAGTAAGGTAGGTAGGAAAATAAACTCTGGGCTTGAAATATGAGTGTTCTAGACACAATTAGAATTTAACGCTAGGATGAGAGTAAATTGTAGTCCTAAGGCAGAATAGAGCGGTAATAAATAAGAGTAAATGTGCTGTTATTCCCTAGTAACATTTCATACTGTTTTGTATATAAGAGAACATCGCATCTATCGGGATATATTTTTTTTAACAAACCGACATAGACATGATACGTCCTCAATAAAGCTGGGTAGACTTGGGCACAATTCGGAGATGTATCCCGATATATATATGGATGTACGGCCAGGTCCCGTGTCCTCAAGAGCCACATGGGTCCGGCTGACTACCGTATGCAGGTCAAAGTCAAAGTAATTTATTTGTTTAAAACACGAATATTTTTGCAGATGTTATCTATGCTAAGTGGTAAAAGTTACATGTTTCACCTTTGACAGGGATACACATTTTTTTGTAGTTTTGGTTAAAAGCCATTTTTAGTCCTTATTCATGTTATGATTATATTGTATATATATTACATTGTACATATTATATTATTGATTATGACTTTTTATTGCGTGAGTTCAGCAGACAGACAGTCAGCCCACTTGACGGAAAGCGGTTACCATCGCCTATAGACATTTGTAACACTAAAGGTGCTACCAATGTGCTACCGCTCTCTAAAGGAAGGCTGGAACCTGACCACTAAGGCCGGAACACAACGCAAGGGTGTTATAGCGGCATACTGTACACCAGGGGTGGAAGCTATCCACACGAGCAAATAAACTACCACCTGGCTGTGGGTTGTTTTTACGACAGGCCGCCCGGCCGCAGGAAATTGTATTTTTATAGAATACAATTTCCTGATATGATGTTATTATAATTATAATAAATATATTATTTTTATATTATGTCTCTTTCAGTTATATATTATGCATAAAATAATTAAATTAAGGTAATGTCAACAATTAGATGTAATTTAGTCAATTTATGATATTACGTTTTTATTATCCGTCCGTTTAAAACTAAAATATTCCTCAATCAATAACATGCCATATACATCAGCCACTCTACTACTTTTATTTTAAATTGTTTCAAGGGGAGTGATTTAAAATTCTCTGGCAAGTGGTTATAAATACTAGCGCACATGGGGTAAGTTTATCTTTGACATACTACAGTTCCCTACCCAATAGTAATTGGGTAGCATAATTCGATTAGGATTTGTTGAATTAAAAGTACTGATATCTTGAAATTGTACGAATAATTTTGGATATTTATATATATAATAAATTAATTCGCAGCTATGATTTGGATATAACGCGTACCTCGCTGTCCGGTTTTAGGAATAAAGTCAGTGATCTATATTGTTACGAGTTGCAGGACTCGAATTAAAATGCCGTTGGAATTATTATAGAGTTTATTAGAACTATACAAACATGTATAACACAGGTACAAATATAACCGAACGTAATAAGTCCAAATGTAATGCAGAAGATCGTAATTCAAATACACGCACAAATTCCGTCACTAAATAGATTACCGAATATACACAAGTCTTGCTTCGCTCGACTGACCCTTCCTCAATCGGGCCATTGCTTTATATTGCACAAATACAAATATGTCTGCCCGGCAAGCGTCGACGCAATTTCTTAGAAATCGTAACCCGCACACCTGGCTAAAGACTGCCATAAAAGATTACAATACACAATGGGCTGTTTTCTAATCACCAATTTTAAACACAAAGTAAACAAAAGAAGCCCAAATGCCGAAAAGTTAATAAAATGTGTTTCTACAGGGCTGCAGGTGTCAATTTGTTTTTGTCAGCACCTAGATCGTAACAATATTTTGAATTTTAGTGTGTAATGAGCAGGTTTTCTAAGTATGATTGATAATTTTTTCATGTTTAAATTACTATTTCTTTTCTCTGTGTTTCTAGTTATCTGATCTCTGATTAGATATCTTAATTTATTTATATCTGTGGTGACTTGTTACTAGCTCACTATCACTAATGCGTTATTATTTAATGTGAATAGCTGATAGTCATCCAAAAATTGTAAAATAAGATAAAAATAAATATTTTTTTTAAATATGCAAGTTTCGTAAATATATAAACAGGGTAATCTTAGAAGTTTATATTTTTTGAATAGAGGTCTGCAACTAACAGTAGGTGCAACATCGCCTATTGCATGAACACATTGTTTTTGAGCAGGACTATAGAGTATACTAATCCGTTAAACTAACTGTCTTCTATCGGATACATTTCTGGGAGTGTTCCTTAGAATTTCACGAGCGGATTCCTCCATCCCCATTTTACCATAGGACAACCAGAGGCACCGGTTTGCGCCACCGTTACATGGTAGGGACACCACCAGTCAGAACCAAGCGTTTCGCTTTATCTTTTCTGGTGCGCACTGCCAAAGAGTGGAATAATTTGCTGGAGTCTGTTTTTCCTGACAAATACAATCTTGAAATCTTCAAGTCACGAGTGAATAGGTATCTTCTAGGTAAGCGTGCTTCATCCTAGACTGCGTCATCACTCAACATCAGGTGAGACAATGGTCAAACGCAAACCTATACTTCCATTTTTTTTTAAAACAAATTTTTTTAGGTCAAAAAAAAAATTTGCCACTATGAACTCGGAAGCATGTGCGTGTAAATGCGGGTCTTGTGGTCCCGCGCAATTTTGCCGGTACGCTTAGTTTTGGGTAATATACGATGGACAACTCTGAGAGTAATCACATGAGTTCATCTCTTTTCTATAAAGTTCATAACATAATTCTTTGAATGTCAGGAATCAGTTCGCGTACAAGGACGTAAAGTGAGAACTAGGAAACATATAAATGTCCTAACAAAATTTATATTTATATTTTAATATAAACATGATAAAGAAATACTAGATAAGATAATCCAGTGAAAAAACTAACAACTTAAAAAGAAAAAAATAAAGCATATCAGTAAGAAATATAATAGACACTATTATACATCTACGATATATATACATCTTCAGCCTCTACAATATCTACACATAAAATTTCACGAAAATCAAACTTTTATCAAAGACCAAAACCTAAAACATTACTGCAGCAGAAATCGTCAAAAAGTCAACCGCCCTATTTATAAAAGGGGTATCACCTTTCCGGGGGCAACGAGAAAGTGTTGCCCGGGCTATGCGAGACCCGATGTCCATTGGCTCCCATGAGTAATGCGCCATGAAATCAAACGGCCCTTTTTAGTTCTTCGGAGAGTTCGATCACAGTATACGCGGTTGATACACTGTATGACATCTATTTGTTTTAATACGACAAAGTGTTGTGTCGTATTTAAAAAATACATTTCATACACAGCGATGCATAGCCGTGAAGTAATAGTGCTAAATAATGCAAATCGACCAGTAAAAATGTAGTCTTCAAAATATGCCTAAATACTACGTTTCTATAGCTTCAAGTCTTTCTACTAATCAATTTTAATATAGAAAATGTAATGAATTTGTTTCATGTCTACTTTACTATCATGAAATACGTAACTTGATAGACGGACAAACGTCAAAAGAAAATAAACGATTGAAAAGAGCATAGTGTCTAATGGGTTTTGTATTTAAATAAAGATAAAACCAGCAGTCATTTTTTATGATACATATGTTCACGTTTGACTACGATCACGCCTAGACGATGATGGAATATGCTTACCTAGAAAATATCTATTCATACGAGACATGAAGTCTCCTGGATTGTACTTTTCAGGAAATACGACCTCTGGTAGTGCATTACACAGCTCTGTCGTCCGCAGAAGAAACGTGGAGGCAAAACGATTCAATACCACTGGTGGTGTTTCCACTAAGAAATGATGGCGTAGACCAGAATGCCTTATCATCCACAAAATATAAGAAAGAAAAGAGGTTTATTTGATCTTCACATAGCGAGACACGTGGCGATAAATTGTACGATGTAGGTATAAACCAAAAAAAAGTCTGCGATAGTACCAAATAGTGCAGTTCAGCATGTGCCAGGCAACTGATGCCTGACGCTGGTTTTCCGAACATAGTATGGTGTAGGAGGAATCGGGTCGAACAGTTCAAACGCATACACTCGGAAATAAATCCTATATAACACCAATAGACTGGTAACCCATCGTCGATGCTCTAGACTTTGAAGCCTTGTATTGCCAAGCTGATAACTAAAAATCAACTCCTTGGCTCTTCTCTCAATTGACTCCAATGCTTCAGGCTCGTATTTAGCTGAGCCACCCTAAAGGCGAGAACTGTATTCCTTCAAGATCTTACTTCAGCACAGTAAAGGTTAAGCATCTGTTCGGCGGTGAAGTACCGTTTCATCTTTGAAAATATACTCAGCTTCTTTGCAGCTAGCTGAGCTACAGTTTCAATAAATTTTTGACATTCTTTGATAATTCTAAAACAATTTCTATTGGCTCTCGACTTTTTCGTCAACATTAAAGGAATGTATCTTCTATATGACTATTTAGACTGTGGTAGAGCATATCTGCATTGCGTAAGATCCCTTTGCAAACATTCGTGTTGTCGCCGTGCATTGGTAGGAGTGGGTGAATCGCATGGGCCGTCTCTGACTAAACTATATATATATATATGTTGTACAAGAGTCAAGTTGTTAATGACTTACGATGACCATAGAAGACCATGCCATGACCAAATTTCTGTTGTTTTGAAGAAAGTCAGGTAAAAGCACCTCAAAGACACATGCATGTTTGTAGAACATAATGAAAATAAATTAAGCAAAATATGTGTACTTACATCCTAGCAAGTGGATTCCTTCGTATCTATCTACCTATTATTAAAATGTAAGTAATCGTACAATAATTATGTATACCACCATCGCCATTCCTAATCAGCAATATTCTTGATACAGGTTGTCTGGAAGAGATCGCTTTTTAGCGATAAGACCGTCCTTTGTACACAATTATAATAATACTAGTTCGTAAGTTTTCTGTAATGGTGTACATTAAAGTGTTATCTATCTATCTACCATTATAGAAAACAGGCGTGATACGTATGTAATAGTATGTATGTATAGTATATATTACAAATTAATACTTTCCTATAGTTTGAGCTATGTTATTAATTTTCATAATTTTGAACTTCAAATGAACACTATAAATAGGTAAAGCAAAAAAAAAATTCACATATATCATAAATGTGTTACATAAGATTTAAATTATCTATTATTCTTCAAAAATAGATAGTTATTTTGGAATGGTAATCGCACAGTAAATAATGTAAATCAGAAAAGCTCCCAAACCATAAGATCGTCAATATTGTATTATAATACATAATCTTTTTGATTTATTGTTCACTGCACTGACAAGAATTTGTGCAACAGTCAGTCATAATAAGTCAGACAGTGGTTTTAAAGACTTAAAATAACAAGTTAAGAAAAATAACAAATAAAAAACTAACTGGCATATGATATGTCTGTTCTGCTTTGTATGTGTAACTACGATATGCGCGCGACTTCGTCTACGCTTGACATGAAGTTCTCGCGGGATACCCGAGATACAAAACACCGCTGCAAGCTATCATTTTAGTGAAAACTGTATCGGAATAAGCTAAATAAATTTTTACGCATCCGAACAACTACAAACCACTCCTGGGAAACTTTGCGGGATTCCCGGGTTAATAAATATCACAAATTTTATTACATTAATTTTATATCGTACAGTAAAAAAATTACTTTGAAATTCGTAATTTTTCTTTAAATGTCGGTTTTAAATAATTCCTAAAAACATTTCCGGGGCGTTCCCGGGATAAAAAGTAGATAGAATTTAAGTCTAAGAATTAGCTGTCGATCAGTGAAAACCGCATCGAAATCGGCTCAGTAGATTTTACGTGAAATCCGAATGAAGAAAAACCGTCAAACAGACAAGATATCTAAATTGCATCCTGTTATCCATCGTTTATGTAGTGTATTTCAGTTTTTTTAATAGCTTTATGTACAGACACGACATGTTTTGAATTTTATAATGTTATACATTACATTCAGTGTTGCACACGAGCGTTCAGTCAAATAGCGGCGGATCTAGTTATATGTATATCTGTGACAATTCATTTAAGTCATAAAATACATTTTATGTGATAAATGAATATAACGTAACGAAAGAAAGATATTTTTTCTCTAGTCTAGACGGTAAATAGTGTGAAGTTACACGTAATAAAGTTGTACCGACGGCAGTCCCAACTTCTTCACGGTAAACTTCCAACGCGACATTGTTAGCCGCCTTACTTCCAAACTGATGTAGCCCATATACGTGTAAGGACTTTTAACAAATATTCATAATATAATATTTTAGGTTTTCATAATATCAAATTTCATAATTAAACCTGATTTACATTTGCATTAGATAAATAATTAGTCAACTTGAGAATAACGTTTGGATAGACTACTCAATCGATAACTTATTACTTAACTGGAAAAGGTCTTTCCAAACGACGAAACAGACTTAACTCGCTAGTTTCGGAAGTCGACCAACTATTTAACTAATGCTGATATGTTTTAACTGCTATTAAGCGCGATATTTTTCGTGAATTGAAATCTGACGTTTCAAATACTTTTTAGTAGCTGTGACCGCAAAACGATTCAGACATCAGAACCGTAAATAAGGAACAAATACAAAGTCACTTGGATTTTTTCACTGAACCAAGAGATAACTTTTCAAATACCAAAAGCATATGTTAGATATTCCGGCCTTATCATGTACCAAATTATCCCTCAAAATTTCTTCTTCCCTTTGGTGTTGGTATGTACCATTTGACGCAAAACAGGCGTATCGCAACAATTTCCCCGTTTATTCTTGTGTTTATAGAGACAAAGGACAAATATCGTATACTTGTCGATACACACAGCTGTGACGGATAGAGAACAACATGCATTTCTGTTCGTGTCCCGTGGTGCTCACAACCGTTCGCTCTTTTCTTTTTTTTAGCGTCGGAATATCTATAATATAATATTATAAAATTGTAAATGTATAGTCTTTTGTTTCTTACATTTTTAGTGTTTGTCTGTTTGTTCAAGATTCACGTAAAAACGACTGGGTCAATTTCGATGCAGTTTTCGCTGACCGATAGTAAATTCCCATACTTAAAATCTGCGATACTTTATATGCCAAGAACCGTACGGGAATTTTCTTAGGAGAATTTTATAGGGGACCGGTACCGAAAAAATTGACTCCGATGCAAATTTTTTACTGATCGATAAAATCTCAATAAAACAATGTTAGTTGTGTATACCTTTAGTAACATTACTTATTCTGAGTTTTTCTTATTTTCATATTAAAAAACCCTAACCCTGCTGAAAATAACCTTTATATTTAGCAAAATCACTATAATCTTTGTTACTTGTCCAATGTGGACAGTCACGGGCATACTAGTAGATCATATCTCAAAAACGATTCGACAGATAATATTCAAATTAATTTTCGTTATATTGTTTCCAAGCGTTTATTTTACTTTTAACGTTTTCACGTCTATCAAGTTACATATTTCTTGACAATAAAGCCTACATGAAAGAAATGACAAAATTATCGTACTTCGTTGTTGTGGGTGACGTAACGGTGATATTCTGTGAGTCATATAACGCACCGACTATTAACATCGACACTATGCGTAAATAAATCGAAAGTAATCTATTTCAAAATTAAAATGTTCTACTTTAAAGAAAAATAATAACGCAATTATTGTAAGTGCCATTTTATTTTGCCAAATTAAATACAATGATAATTTATAAATAAATAATTAATACATTTATAAATATATAGATAAGTTAAATTGATTAAAATCGAGTCGGTAACGGATTAGGATATTACTAATTGATCTGTCATCGAGGTGTCAAAAGTAAAATAAATGCTTGGAAAAGGTGTAAGACTGTTTTAAAGTATCATTCGTTCAACAATTATCGCCAATTTCTACACGGTTTTTACATATATTTTAGGAACTATCCATTTACAAGCCGCGCGCAGAAGATTTGCAGTTGACTATTTTCTATTATTGTATTATATTACTTACTATTATTGTACATGCTTATGTAAAGTATAATATATACAATAATAAATTAAATTAATAAATTTATTGCATAACTATTTATGCAACCTTTTTTGTCAACCCTACTGACCATCGACGCGTGACATCATGAAGCTATCGACAAACTCCATACAAATTGTAGGACGTTTTCCTACATATCGAGCCTGTTATGGAAAAACATCGCAAGAGACAGAAATTAGGTGTTTCACTTTCTTATTGTAATATAGAGCTAAAATAACTTAATACCTAAAACCAAGGTCCTTAACTCTGTATGTGCGATTATGGTAATGGTCACGCGTATATCATATTATTATAATGAAAATTCTTAACGTAATGGAACGAAAGGTAATAGTCAAGTCATGTAAAACCACATCCTATCTTTTTTTCCTTTCCTGTACATACCTTAGCAAGCGGAAGAAAAGAGACGGAATGCGACGTCAACTGCATCGCAATAGTGGTCATCTTAGAAAAATTACCCTTTTTTACTAACGAACTGCAACGCGTACGCATCGATTTGAATATTGTAAACAATTTTCGTCCATATAATTAATACATCAAAAAATTAGTTGGATTCGTGAAGTTTGAACATTTGTGCATGTCGTGCTGACTTCTAAGAAAAGAGAAAGAAAAGAAAATCATCGCTTCAGTACGTAAAGGTACTGTGCAATCCTTCCTTTATATAACTGCCTGTTTTCCCCTGTGTTCTATGCAGCTATATTTCCATCATTGTGGTTTTACATCAAAGGGAATGAATATAAGTAAACATTTACCAATTCGCGTAACCAGGTAAAATTATAAATACACTAAAGAAGACCTATGAGTAATATACTAAAAAATAGTTTATAAACTAGCTCTTCTGGAGTCCAATTCTGTTATTACGTACTATCTTGTCAAAATCGTCAGACACTATCTTCTCAATCGTAGATTTGCGTAATTTTGATATTATGTTAATTCCAATGGTGTGCAATGGTCACGCCACTCTAATAATATATGCAAGCGAAAACTCGCGAAATGAATGTTTAAAATTTTGGTAGTACCTAGCTTTGAATATTCATTTCAGCTAACGTTATTATTTCACCGCAGCGATATCGAGAACATTCTGTGAATTTAGTAGAATACGCACTCTTGACACTGTCGCAATGGAATCCTACTTTGAATATCTTCGTAACGCTAAAAGAATGAAATAGCAGAATTGGACCCGTGTAAAATTTTAAACATGTCGATTACGACGTTCTTCCATAACACGCTTAAGATGAGGTTAATTATAGAGAATGTTAATATAAAATAGTTTGTTGATAAAATGGTTGTGCTAAGACTAATTCTTAGCATCGCATTCGGTCGTTTGCCGATTGAATGAGTACGCTGCTGACAAGAATTGATGAGACAGCACAAACCGCTGCAGGCGCTCCGCAATGTACGGCTATAAAGGAATTGATAATAAGATGCAGAAACGCGACACTAGACACCTGTGTGTATAATAACGGATGGTAGGCCTTGCTCGGTAATCTGGCCCCAGTCCAAACATTGGTAAAGCCTTTAAACGTATTAGGTGAGCCATACAGTAAAACTTAAAGCGAAGCATTTATTTGCACGATCTGCTGCCCACGAGTATTATTATAATGAAGATTAATGACAACTAAGTAGCATTTTCTCTCGGTTTTACGCGGATATACTCAATATTTATCGCATACCGCATTTTGGCAAAACCGGATTAATAGTTAGTTATGTCTGATCGTCTTTCTTTGTATGTCACAATCATTATTCTCGTCTTTATGGATGAAATTTAGTGGGAATACGTTATCTATATGCCGCTATTATAGTTAAATTGCGAAAAAAACCAAGATCAAAAGGTGACCGCCAACACATACATATACCTAACTGAGGGTAGAATGTATTTTATCAATGTTCAACATAGTCGTGTGCGGTTAATAGTTAAATCTTAAAATAATAACTAAGCTCATTAATGATTTTTTTATAAGTCAACACGTGGCTAGGTGTTTGCTTACAAAGTCGTGAAATTGACCTCTCTAGCTATTGAAATATGAATTAGAAATTGAAGAGGACGAGGAATACGAAGACTAGCCAAATGACGAAAACTGCAGACGTTTATCATCTCCACGGAACCACTCATTTTACGTGGACTGTCGCCCCTATACCTATTTTTTTATTATTATAAATCGCCTCCTGATTTTAAATTCCCTACGCAAATAAATATTAAACGGACCCGAGCGGAGTGATGCAAAATATTTTTATCAGTCGCAATTCTTAGTTGTGAAGGACCTTTTAAGAAAAAGGCCATAACCGTATACTATCGAAAAAAATAGCTGTGACATAAATAAATAGAGAGACGTGACTATTTATAAAGGCTTTGTAATTTTGACAAAGTGCCAGTGGCGCGGGGTGGAAATTCGGCTAGGGTAAGCCGGTTGAAAAACACAATACGATGCAAGCGCCGACTACACCGCTATTGAAAAATCGTCAGCTCTCGAAGTGTTTTCTTATTACAATTTCTATTTTTAATTTTGCAAGCTTACAGCATATTTTGATACAAAAGCCGGTGCCCGATCGGGTTATGAGTTGCTATTTCATCCACGTGTGGAAAACCGCCAAGCGTAAGAGATAAAATAACACAGTAATATTATATGTACGAATGAAAATCGTAAGCGCCAATAAATTCATGACGCTTTAGACATTTTGGTCGCTAGTCGCTACTTTCTTATAGGTAGGCTATGGGGAATCGAGTTGTATGAAGTGCACGCCACTGGTGGCTACACAACACTAACACTAAGTTTCAAATAAACGATAAAAATATATATTTACTTTAAAACTTTGTCTAAATGTACCCAAAATTTAAAAAAGGAACAAGTCTTAAATGTATTACTATACACGTTTTCATCTTGCTAAATTCTACGACATACCTTATACCAACTGTTAGAAAAAGTGCTAAATGCTCTTTCAGAACAGGTGGAGTATAGAGGTAAATACATTTTGCATAAGAAATAAAGAAACATTCAAATAAGTGGAGCAGTGTCAGCCTCCGTATGTTTCTAATTTGTCTATCTGTTGTTTTATTTGGTTTTTCTGAGCCAAGACATAAATAAAACATGAGAACACAGGTAAAATATTTGCGTCTTGTTTTTACGTTTACTCCAAAAATTATTTCAGCTACCTGTGTGTGATGTTTTATTTGCCTATTAAGGAATGGTAACATTGCCTTATTGAATTTAATCCTGGCACGAGGACGTCTTCCCTCGTTAGATTTAACATTTATACCTTCTTTTATTGTTTTTATCCCATTACAAATACATACACTACAAATTATACTATACATTAATTCATTATATTACACATTACAAATTAAAAGGAAGGGTAAATAAACGTTTTTTGTCATGAGTTATTTTAATGATTTAGTTTATACGCAGAATATGTATTTCTTCATTCAGGTCTTCTGTGGTGACTTTTGCTTGAAGATTATTCTAGAACTTTTATATTCATGAGTTATTTACTACTCTCAGAAAAAATAAATATAAACGAGGATTCTCGTAATAAATTATTATAATATTTTCTCAAGTTTTCGCGACTAGTATACATAATAAAACTATGTTTTAACGGTTTTAGGCGAGGTAATTTATTTGATTTTTTATTAGTCCGATGTTTCGGCCACTTTTCAGCAGCCGCGATCACGGAACACAAAGATGTCAAGTGTCAATGGTATTGTTAAAGTTTTATGTAGCCTACCGCCAACTTGTTCATTTTAATTGACGGCCTCTGTGGTTGAGCGGGCTAAGCCTTTGCCGGCTTACCTCACTGCAACGCAGAGGCTCCGGGTTCGATTCCTGGTATAGTAAATTTCGGAAACGTATTTTCTCCGTTATTTACTATACGTCTGGGTGTCTGGGATCGGCCCCAGAATGGTCCGTTATATATTACCCATAACACAAGCGTAACTTGCTTAATTTGGGGATATACAGTGTGTGTGCTTGTCTGCCGAATTATTATTTATTATTTAGTTTTAATTTTGTTTACGGTTATTATTTATACTATGGGAGCCTAATCTAATTTACCACCGCTTCGCAACATGTTGTGGCTTGAAGAGAAGAAGCGGCGCAAGAAACTCTTCAGCAAACATGCCTAGCTCTAATAATTTTATATAATATTAAAATAGGTGGGGTGTAAAATAAAAATAAATTGTCAATCGAGTTGGTTTCTGTTCCAGTACACGCAGAAAGAGCTCACAGTGTCTTGGGGTCTGGCAATTGGTTTTCGCTGGGTTTGGGACTTGATAGTTTTGATGATTGGATGTCAAACAGGTGGTACTTGCCAACCATCTTCTCTATTGAAATATTGAGGTGTTTTTTTTACACAATAGCCTGAATATTCCATTTCACAGGTCTCAAAAACTGGTAATTTTTTTATGCGGCTTGAAAAATGTATTGATTGAACCTCGCCTGAGGATATTACTAATTCTGTCTGTGACTTCCTTGATGTAGGATAGGGTAGCAGAGCACCGCTCAACTGAAGGTGGTTTAGGGTCTTTGTGACGTTGATGTGGAGTCTTCAGCTGATTGCGTTGTAAGACTCGCTTGACATGCTGAAGCTATCCAGCCACGTGGTTCTCGTTACTGATTTTTTAGGCTCTCTGAAACAAAGATTTCCCACGGTAGCTGACTAGGGTGGTGGTGAGACGAACCATGAAGGTATATTTATCTGTATGGGTAGGTTTCCTATACACTGTATGCCCAAGAGTATTGTCAGGGTTCCTTAGGATGAACACATCCAGAAAAGCTAATTTGTGGTTTGCCTCTAGTTCCATAGTAAATTTAATGTTACTGTTAATGGAATTGAGATGATCTAGAAATGCAGAAGCTTTATCGTTTGGAAGTAGGCAAAAGTATCGTCCGCGTACCTTTGATACATCATCGGCATAGCCGGAGCAGTATCCAGTGCCTTTCGTTCGAAGTCTTAAAAATGTCAGCCACGACAGTAGACGCCGGTAAACCCATGGCTACACCATTGATTTGGTCATACAAGCCGTAGTGCCACACGAAATAGCCTGATGTAAGGCAATGTTTTAATAGGTCTGCATATTTTTCAGGCATGTCACTATCTATTAGTTTCATTTTGACAATATCAATGCGTTTTCCACTGATAAGCTGGTAAATAAGGACTGGACATCAAAAATGACTATTATTTTATCCTCAGCTAATGTCAAATTTTCAATTGCGCTGATGAAGTCGAAGGAATCCTTGACGTGGTAGGGTGTGTTGCCGCAGAGATTGTTGACAGTTAGTTCTGGCTTATTGCGAATATTGAATATATTGTCTCAAAAAATGCATGCTATGCTATGCAACAATAAAAATTACAAAACTGTTTATGTTGATGAACAATAAAGTATTATCTATGATAATATTGACCTTATTTGCGAGGTTGGGGGTATTATGAATAATAGGTAAATAATCAACTGCACATAATATGTGTGTCTTAGCATTCACCCATTAATGTGCTGATATAATAATATTATTATTTACCCTCCGACTGTGTTCTTGGACTTGATTTTATTGCCCCTCGTAAAATTTGATTGCCTCACACAACATAACACTATTGCAGCATAAAATAAATATTATACAGATAACATAAAAATGGTTTCGTTTGTGTTAGTATGTTTGTTCCACTTTTATAGTTTCAGAGTATTGAATCACCGTGAAAGGTAAATATACCATGCAAGAATATCAAGAATACCGGTAAATACTGTAAGACAGCATTACAGACAGAATTGCAACCCAATGGTAAATCGACAGCGAACTTGGGTGGGCCATGAAAAATTCATTCCAAATAAGAGTAAATAAATATGAAGTCGATGCTAAATTGATGTTAATGTATATATATATATATATATATATATATATATATATATTATGATAAAAAAAATTGGAATCAAAGACATCCCATATCATTTAAATAGCACTTCTTTAATAAGATAAATATTAAAATTTTCGATTAGGTATAACTGAATATGTTTTTTTTCTTATTTAATCATAGAGATAATTAGAACCTTATTAATATAGTTAGTAGTAAAAAGTGGAGGTAGCGTAATGGCTAGCGCACGCGTCCCAGTTCCAGATGACGCGGATTCAATCCTGGCCGGAATGCATGCACCACTTAGTCAGTTTTCTGATCTAATGTGCATATTGTTACAATTACCACGTGCTCACAACGGTGAAGGAAAACATCGTGATACAACCTGCACATCGAGATAACCTATGTGTCAAACCTACCAAGTCGCCTTGGACAAGCGTGGCGGGTATACTGTCCGTTCCCCCTATAATGGGAGGCCCGAACCCAGCAGTGGGACATTTATGGGCTGATATTATATTATCATATAGTTATGTTCCTTTTTTCTTCATTACACCCAAGAGGTGAATTAAAATTTGAAACTTTCAGTTAGGTGAGTGGGCCGGTAATCCAATCGACTTTGGGAACCACTGTTGGAATTTATTTCCTTGATGGATATCACTAATTTCGAATGATATTACTAATATTAATCATAATACGGCTATTAAAAGAGATAAAAATCCGTGCAGGAACGGAGAAAGAATAAAATTTCCTGCGGCTGGGCGGCCTGTCGTAAAAGGCGACAAAACAACCCACAGCCAGGTGGTAGGGTATCCGCCCGTCTGGAAGTTAGCACCTCTTGTGTTACAATCTCCATAGATGATGGTAACCGCTTTCTCTCATCTGCGCCGCCTGTCTGCTATAATCATGCAATAAAAAAAACTTACTAAATAATCTTTACAAAAGACAGTTTCCACGATTTCACCTGAATCTAGCGAGTAGTAAGGAACTTCTTCAGGTAAGTTCTGAACACGTAACATTCATTTAGAACTTCTATGTAAATGCTAATCACTTGCTGGCAAATGAGCAAAGTAAGCCGTAGCTAATTAACTCTAATTTCACTCCCACGTTACATAATCGCGACATTAATTATTTGGAATGTGTACAACGCCCATAAGTGTGTTGGGTAAATGTTTATTGCTACACCTTTATCAACATGGGGCTACCTACGAAAGACGGTTTCTATAAGAAATATATACCGCGGCAGACGTTGTCCTATCCTGAAAAAATAAAAATGTCCGACCCGATTCTAGTGCCGCCTACCGGTTTCAATTGTGAATCTAAATAATCCGGAGACCCACTCAAACACACTCATTAAACTTTATCAAAATCGGTACAGCCGTTCTCAAATTATGCGCGTACATATACTTCCACGGTTCATTTTATTTATATAGATAGATAGATGATGCGGCTTGATTTGCTTTAGTGTTAAAGATTCATGGTTTTATTCATATTGACATAGAGTTAGTTTGAAGGCTACTTTAAGAACCATAAAGCAGCCTTCAAACTTAGTTTAACTCAATATGAATGAAACCGTTAAACTGTAGCCGAATGAGTCTTATTTAAAGCGTTAAAAAATAACGCTGTTAACGCATAGCCAGATTAGTAACATACGTTATCTGTCAAGATTTAACATGATTACCAACGTCGCATCTCAAATAAAGCATTAAACCCATCGCCATATCTGCGTGAAACGGCCTATATCTGTAACACTATCGCAGATGAAGCCGCACCATGAAACTAGCATGTGCCAGAAAAACTTAATTCGCGTTTCCATGACTATAAAGCGTTTGATTTTTGAAAAATCAATTATCAAAAAATATCACCACATTTCTGAATATCGCAAAAAACTCAAGTGGCTGCCAATCTCACTTCGCCGGAATGCTCATCTTCTAAGTTTATTATATCGTACACTATTTATACCCTTCACTCCTCCTTACCTTAAGGAATGTTTAAACTTCCTTCATAAATCACACACCTTCGATTTGCGCTCCTCTAATAATTTTCTGTTAAAGGCACCTGCACATTCTTCAACATTTTACTCCAAATATATCACTGCCCATGCTGTTTGCCTTTGGAACTCTTTACCCATAGTTGTCAGAAAAACTAAATCACTCGCCATATTTAAAAAATCTGTCAAAAACCATACCTGTCAAACCTTATTTTATAATAAAATATATATTTTATATTCTTCTTAACTTTGCTGTTAACTGTCCACATTGTACTGTTCTTCCTTTTTTATTTTACTTCTTTTTAATTTAATTATACCTAGACATAAGTTGTTAAAAGTATCCTCTCAGTCAGGTTACCTGGAAGAGATCGCTTTAAGCGATAAGGCCTTTTGTTTTGCCGTTAAATTATTGTAATTATTCATTCTGTAATTGTTTATTTTGGTGAATAATAAATTGTTTTCTATTCTATTATCCTTCTCAGGAATCGAATCGGTTAATTTGAAAAAATAAACACACCTGTATTATTATACCAAAACATAGTGTAGCTTGTAAGGATCAATTTCTGTGAAGGAATATAAATAATATCATCCCATAAATGTCCCACTGCTGGGCTGGGGCCTCCCATTATAGGGGGGGTGGGGGGCGCGGACAGTATACCCGCCGCGCTTGTCCAAGGCGGCTTGGCAAGTTTGACACATCGGTTATCTCGATGTGCAGGTTGCATCACGATGTTTTCCTTCACCGTTATTAGCATGTGGCAATTGTAACAATATGCACATTAGGTCAGAAAACTCCCTAAGTGGTGCATGCATTCCGGCCAGGATCGAACCCGCACCCTTTGAGTTTGGGACGCGTGCGCTAACCATTACGCTACCACGACTGTGAAGGAATGTCAAACAGCAAACCAAGCCAGCGTCTAGGTAGACTTTCAATATGTCTGACAGGAGTTGGAACCGTCCTGAGTGTCTGACAATGGAGAACGTTATTTCTAATATTATACCAAAAAAACTATACTGAGCTTTATACTTTAATGTAAGTAAGGTGCAATTTCATACACCTTTGGTACCTGTTATCTTTTAAAGCCACTATGATGCAAACTTCATAGTCGAGGATCGTCTTTACCTGTATATAGGAGATACACAGATAAACTTTGCGCTTTTATAACATGACGTAGGTCTGATCATTGCGGTATCTTTCTCTATTCTCAAGCGAAACCGTATATTAAAACATAGTTCATTATAAACCAGATTATAATTTCTATAGAAAGCCTGTGAACATTACTAATAACCGTTATCGAGTCTTGGAAATAATCCTTTAGTACCGATTGAATAATTAAGTTCTATTGCTAAATCAATATTAAAGGGATTAATGTTAAACAAGCAGTAGCCCAATGTTGCACGTCAATGCACATTCAAAATAATATGCAAAACCAAAATATATATAACAAAAAAAAATGCGGGTATATTATTTTTCCCTAAACATATGAACACCCGAGTCAACCAGTAGATTGTTTATGGCCTGTTATAATTATACCCACCGAAGACTCTCCTATGGTCAATGTAATATATGTAAGAATTCATTATTAAGTTGTATTTAGTAAATAAAATTTAAACAATAACAATAGAATAAATATGTAAGCTCATAGCGGCAGTGACCAAGAATAGCACAGTAGTAATCTGATCTTAAACAATAATCAAAGTTTATTACACTAGACACTACACACTTATTACAATTATAAACAGAAATAATAAATACAATATTAAATATAGCATACTAATACGCAGAAATATCAACAACTCCAAGCATTCCATCCTCACCTGTCAGGTCACGAGTAGCAATTGTCCTTTAATGATACTGCTTTGACTATCGAGCAGGAATTGTCCACCACAATACGCGTACCCCGCCTCTAAGCCTGCTTAAGACTGCCCGTCATACACTGCTGGTTGTAGACTGTCCTCTCCTTGTCCACAAACCGTGTATTTAAGGTCCTCGTAGCTCGCCGCAATGACACCATCCAGTAATGCTTTGGCGCCACTTCAGTTTCACTTCCTTCATAAAAACAACATCCACCATCCGTGTTGACTTTCAACTTCCGGTTACTCTAATCCCGATATTTGTCCGCTTGATAATAACTGCCTCTGAAGATAGAATACTCTATATCCGGTTATTGACTACTTCCATCATACGATTACTCTATAATAACAAACACGACTCCGACAAATAGATAAAGCTGTTTCTAACGTAGTTTGGGCATGTAAAGAGAATGGATAAAAGTAGAAATAAAAAATAAGTGTATAAAATGGCACTGTGGATGGAAGATTTGGTACCGGTAGACCGCGACACTTTTACTCACCATGATTAAATAGCAAACATAAGGTAAAAAGCACTTCTAATAAACGTACTCCTATATGTATCAGGAGATTAATGTTAAGTTAAGTAAAGCGAAACGTGTTCGTTGCGATAGTCGCAAATAACGTTCGTAATTTCTGCCTTCCATCATGGAGTACATGCGTGATAATATGTATATATGTAATGGAGAAAAAATGGCACCTATGTATGTAGGTAGAGAAAGGAAAGGCTACCTTTACAGGGAGTCAAGTCTTGCCTGATCAACGTAGAGTAAAGGTGTGTGCATATTATAAGTCACGGCTGCCGGACGCGGCTGACTGGCATGGCTCACAACGTATCTGGATAAGGAAAGTCCATTGAAGTGTGCACATTACTAAGTCGTAAGTCGCGAACGTGACCTTGAGCGTTCGGATGTCCTAAAGCAATCTGAAGAGTGTGCTACAGTTTTGCTTCGCAAAATGTTTGGAGGCGTCCGAACCGCCGTCCGCCACTGCGTTCATGTGAACACGTGCATTAAAATGCTGTTGCTACTGAACCGTATTCGGTATTTTGCCGTGTGACCGAATCAGATGCAGCCGCATAATCGGATGATAAGTTATCCCGTTTCAGTTATTTGGCCGATCTTAATGCCGAATGCATATGTAAACTCATACATAAAAATTATATTGTGACTAAACCATATCCTGCAAAAATCAGATCTCGCTTAGAAATTGATGTCTCCGTGTGAAAGTAGCGTAAGAAAGGTTACGCGACTCGCGCCCGCCACGTTCTAGTATAAATCATTCATAATACTACCAGCCACTTTTGAACCATTGTAATTAGCTGGGCGCAGCTCTTCAATCAATTTCCTACCAGTAATTACAACTGAAATTCATTTAACCACGAGTAAAAGCGTCTGTTCATTTCGATTATCATTTAGTTGGTCTACATAAATTGGTGCTTTGACAATCTAGTGGACACCATTAGAATGATTGATTGCGACTTAATTGGGCCTCAATTACTATTTTTGTGTATATAGTTTATGTTACTTTAATTAACTGGTAATTTATTTAGAACAGCAACATGAAAGAAAAACGTAGTAGGTATTGACTTTTGATAAATTAAAACAAAACTGTAAACCCACTATACTATTATATGCCGATAGAGATTTTATTATTTGATAAATTAATTATTTTATAATAGTGTTTGGTATAAAATTATGTAACTGATGGTGAAAACCGCTGAAAAATCCGTTGTATGGTTAATAAAACTTATCAAATATACAGACAGACAGACTGACGCAAAAAGCGAATTTATTTTATACTAAGTGAATGCAAGTAAAAAAATTGCTACATTAAAAAAAATTCAGACAAACACATAATTGTATATCCCCAAATTAAGCTTTTTGCCACTTTGGGGCCATTCAAGGGACACCCAGACCATATTAAATAAGGGAAGATAGTCATCATGCCCGAAATTGAACCCGGAGCATCTGCGCTGCAATGAAGTAACCCGGTAAAAGCTTAGCCTGCTCGACCACTTATTTATAATTGAATGTTAATAAACAGACGGACGGACAGATAGGGAATTTTATATGGGTTTATACAGGTTGGTCTGCTTGACAAATATAAAACAGAAAAGCATTACAACAGTATGAGTGTGTTATTCCCTTAAGCATTCGCTTAGTCCCAGAAAAGTCGTTGTACACGTCTAGAGTCTAGACTTAACAATGTTGATATCAATAAAATTATTATTGCCTCTGATCCAAAACAAAGTCGTTTGTGGTGGCATATATTATTTATTTATTCCCTTTTTACCTTTTAATGGTAAAATCATTAGAACTGCTCGAACCGATATTGTCATTATGTATTTAGATTTTAGTTATTATACTGTTTCCAAGCGATTTTTTAACTTTTAACGTTTGCACTTCTATCAAGTGACATATTTCTTGAAAGCAAAACCCACATGAAATAAATGACATAATTGTCGTACTTTATTGTTGTGGGTGACGTAATAGGGATGTATTCTGAGTCATGTATCGCACATACTATTAAACTATCAACACTATGAGCAAATAAATCGAAAGCAATCGATTTGAAAATAAAAGATGTTCTACTTTATTACGTTTTTTTACTTTATAAAAAATGACATATTTAATATATGTAACACATGTTCGTTGAAATTTGGATATATTTATTACACGATATAGTATTTTTAACAAAAATATATATATAATTTAAATTGATTAAAACTTATTTATAAATGAAATCGAGTCGGTAACGCACTATAGGACATTACTAATTGATCCAATCGACCTGTCGGAAGTAAAATAAATGCTTAGAAAGGGTATATAATGCTAAGATAAAATTCGCTCTTGTTTCCATGACAATGGCAATGTGTTTGTTAGTGACGCATTTCACGATACAAAAAGCGGAAGCACAGTGCCGCCTTTTTCACTATTTTCGTCTATCCCACCGAAACGACATCATTTATCAGGATCAAAAGTACCCTAAGTGTTAATCCGTGATATTGACTAGCTCTGTATCGAGTTTCATTTAAATCCGTTCAGTAGTTTTCACGTGATGCTCTTACAAACAGATAAAAATTCTATATAATATAAACAGGAAAGTACACTATTACTAATAAATTATGTATGGTAGAACTTTTCTGTAGAGAATCAATAAAAAGGAGTTGATCGAAATGTAAGATAGCTACACGTCAATATAGTTCTACTTACAAGTATCATTAACAACCAATATAAATTGGAAGTAGTTGGTCTAAACAGTATATAACAGTAACAACCTAAGCATAATAAAAAGCGTTTTATTTAATAATACCCATCCTGTATAATGTATGCCGGACTACCCTATTCCGGTGGTAATAAAAGGTAGTAATGTGTTTGCCGTCCCCCGCATAACATGTCGATGTCATCATACGCTCATTTGCACGATACGAGCGGTAATAGCCGAATTTGGCTACAGAGGCTACATAGCGTTTGGCAATAGAGGTTAACCTAAACTTAAATAGCAGTCACTATTTTATTCAGGTTTTCAAAGATAAATCAATTTTGATAGGTACTTCTACTATTCACGCTCTGCACGATGTGTCTACCCAGTGTTAAGATTCCATGAATATTCAAATTTTAAAGTACTCCTCAAACAAAACAAAAGCTTCAACCAATTTGGGCAAATGGCACTTATTAAATAATTAATATCGTTAAATATCGTTTAGTCTACGGAGAGGTTTTGCGTCTCTCTGCGTATTCTACCATCTGTACAATGGGGAGTGTTCCGAGGAACTGTTCAATTTGGTGCCAACGCCACATTTGCACCACCACACCGCTCGCCATCGGCAGGATATTAACTCTCATTTCCTTGAGCTACCAAACACGTTCTTTAGAACGTTTATTCCGCGTACAATAACCATCATCACCAGCCAACAGTTGTTCACTGCTAGACATTAGCCTCCCCAAGTTTTCACCACCTATCCTGGTCCTCCACTGTACTCGATACAATAACCACTGGGAGGAAACTCCCCGCCGCGGTTTTTCCTCTGCGCTACGACATAGGGTAATTTAAGAAGGACGTTATAAAATTTCTCCGAGGCCAGCAACGCGTTGACAACACCCCTAGTGTTGCAAAAGTCTAAAGGCGGCGTGGACCATTTTCCATCAGGAAAGTCGTCTGCCTGTTTGCCAGCTTTTGGGAATAAAAAAAATATTTACATATAAAAAGCAGTCGCTAAAACACCTGCCAGGGTGTTTACCCGTCTGGATGGCTACCACCCCCGGTCTAAAGTATGCTGCCATAACAACCTTGAGTTGTGTTCTGGCATTAGTGGCCAGGTTCCAGTCTGCCTTTAGAGAGCGGCAGCACATTGCTAGCACACCTTTAATGTTGCAAATTTCCATAGGCAACGGTAGAAGGGCTGAGATACCCGTAAGGTGTGATTGGCATCGCAAAGATCCGGATAGGCTAGAAGATTGCCCTGTTATACCCTCTAGATATACTAGCAACTGAAAAACTCCGACTTTCTCCATTCAGGAACGGAAAAGAATACAATTTCCTGCGGCCGGGTGGTCTGTCGAAAGAGGCGACAAAACAACCCACAGCCAGGTGGTAGGGCATTTTCCCGACTGGATGGCTACCACCACTGGTCTAGAGAATGCCGCCATAATAACTTTGAGTTGTGTTCCGGCGGCATCAGTGGCCAGGTTCCAGTTCCTCCTTCAAGGCCGGCAGCACATTGGCTGCAGCTCTGGTATTGTTAATGTCTATAGGTGACGGCAACCACTTTCCATCACATGCTGTAATTCAGCAATAAAAAAATATTACATACTTTATTGCTCACTAAATATACAATTTCAAAAATATACAATTACAATATTGTCATGGTAGAAACACTAGGCGGCCTTATCGCTTAAAGCAATCTCTTCCAGGCAACCTAACTTAATGAATAGTATAATCTAATCTGGCGATGTAGGTGGTGCAGATTATTAGGTATATCATAATTAAACATACTTAAACTACATATTTTATAAATTAAATACATACTATAAATCATAGTATAAGAATTAGGCATAATTATTTAAGGAAAAGTTGTGTTTTCTGAGTGCGTTGACTATTGTAAGTGTACGATTTCTAAAACATTCCAGTGACATAGATAAGTTGAATTACGCGGGGATTATTAGGGCTGAGATACCAGTAAGGTGTGATTGGCATCGCAATAATCCGGACAGGCTAGGCGATAGATCACCAGGGTGGCAATAAGGAGGGGCCGATCGATTTAGAGATAGGTGTCGGCTGCCGACACGCAAATGAAGACCTCCCTTACCCAAGATATTTGACTCTCGATATTAGGTATTTGCTACCTAAATTATTCAAATGAAAATTTTGTCACTCTGTGACGTCATCTGTGCTAGTCTAGTATTCATTTTGTTTTTCTCACTAAACGCGGGGTTGCCTTTATCCGCGTTAGTGTTAAAGATTTAGGTCATTTCGCGCAGATATGGCGATAGGTTTAATGCATTTTTTGAAAGGCGACATTATTAATGACGTTATTTATATATTGACAGATAACGTATATATCTAATAACAAAAAAAATCTGTGTCTCTAGAATTTAAGATTAACTATTTTTATGCAATTTAAAATTGGCTTATTTCTCTACTACCTATTTTTTTTTAAATTTACGTTCATCCCTTAAACTTTAAACCTCCCTAACTCGGTGAATTTTGAGCGGAGGAAAGAAAGTCAAAGAACCTTTTTTATGTAAAATTTTAAGCTCTACAAAGGAGAATGCTCACTTTGTTAGGCGATTTGGGCTTCATATCCAATGTAGCGTACCTTGATGATTCTTATCCTATTTTGTAGAGAATTTTATTGGTTGTCATATTCAGTAACTAAATTCAAAATCTTCGTCCAAATTTAAGAGAAATCTTAATTATTCTAACTGAATATTTGAGGTTATGTTCGGGTTATTGACCAATACATATACTTACACTATGATTAACTTACTGTGTTCTAATACACTGCTAGATAAAGAACAACAATTAGAAAACGACCTGTAAGCTTATGTATACGGAACTTGTTTAGATAAAGCACAAAATAATTATCAATTGAATATTTTTTATTTTATTTATAACTAGAGGACGCGACTACAGCCGCGGGGTAAACTACTACATGTGTGTGTGCCTACTATATGTAATTCCACGTTAACGTTCTTGTAATAATTCAAAAATACAATTTCACTAAACAATTAATATTTTCCATACACACAGAAATGTTACTAAAAACAAATTATTTATTTTCCGAATATGGTTATTTTTCTTAATTCATTGTACAAGTTCATCATCCTATATAGAATTATTTATATTATTAGTTGTACCAGCGAAACTTCGTTCACGTTGCGATGAAGATGACAGTGTTAATTAATTGCAACGGCAGCACTAAAAAACGCGACCTCGGTGTTATTTTGGTTTTGTTTCTCTACCCCACAGATACAACTTTATTTTTCAGAATAAAAAGTATTCAATGTCATCCGGGATATAGGATCGAGTTTTGGACGTGATGTAAACAAGTTTTCTAATAGGCATACAGATAAAAATTCTAAAAGTTGCATTTTAGCATATCCGCTGGTCCGAATTAGCCTCCTTGTTTTTTTTCGCATTTTTAAATTCTCCACCACTCTAGAACTTTACTATATTAGATAGAGATACATTATTATTTTATTTATCATATTATTATAGTCCTCTGGTTCAAGCTAAAACAAATATTTTGATTTTTGCAATATTTTTAAACATCGATACTTTTTTAAGATCACCGCTTCATCGATGTTAATCGTAATAATGTTTACATCCCTAATGACCATCGTTGACGCTGACAATTTTAGCTCTACGACTTAATATTTTTTACACTGATTGATATCATTAAATAATGGATTACCTAAATAACAATGGGAAAAATGGACAATATTATAATGATATACGTGAACAACTTTCCCTTTTTACATTATAAATAATTAAGCACGTCAAAATAGTAATTCTTGCTTATAGTCGCAAGTTTACGGCAGGCAGATAATAATTACTCTCCGATTTTAAGTTTTTGGCGGGCACTTGAAGGGTGACATTTTGCTGTTCAGTTTTATTCCATAAAATGTATAATACTGGGAAAATGAACAAAAGTTACTGTTTTTAACAACAATTGAATGTTTTTGTGGAAAATAGGAACTGGTTAGTAAATTGTTGCCTTTTTGGCATGATTGCGATACCTAATACATCAAAATAACACGAACTTATTCTGATAGCTATGTATAACCGGCTCCGGCTATGCGTTCTAGTGAGGTCTCCCTTTCTTCTTTTCTTTTTCTTTTCTTCTTCTTCTTTTTAGATATTGTATACCATTGTTTTTTTTTTCTCTCTTTTGTTTTTACTTACGGTAGCTAGTATAATTTCAATTACTCAATATATGGCAAATGATGTTGGTGTTGTATTAAGTAAAACTACTTATATATAAGATTCATAATACTAAATTCTGTACAATACTGTATTTTAGTCCAAATAAATTTAAAAAAAACAGTATGTAGGTACGTATATAATGAATTTCGTACTCGATTTTTCTAATTAATTTAAATAATGTAATCGATACTCCTTTATTATTTACACTGGCAACTTTTTTTTTCCCCTGTAGACCGGAGCTGTTTAGTAACAATATATAAAGGAAAACAATTAAAGGTTTATTTCATTGCATTCTTTTTTTCTAACTTTTACCGTTTTCGAGTAATTTCAAAAAGAAACTTTAATAAAAATCAACTCTTGCTCTTGATAATGCTGATATTAGATCAATTAACCAATTAAGTTGAATCAATTTGATTGAAAAAACACAACTAAAAGGACACGGCGGTGAATGATTTATGTTTATATTTATTTCTATGGATCACTTTGGTTGATTCATTCAAGTTGAAATACAGAAATAAATCGTCTCACATCAACTTTAGGCTGCCTATTGTTCAATAGTATTTACTTATAATTTGTCAAGTTTTAAGCTTATTGTCAACAATATGCAGATTTTTCATTTACTTCATTTAGTCATTGCTAGATTGATAGATGTGCTGTTGTGATTTTTTATATTTAGAACTAGGAGGATGTGCCCGCGATTTCGTCCACACTTGACCAGAAATTCCCGCGGGGTTCCCTGGACACAAAGTACTGCAGCTTTTGAGAAATAATATTTATTGTAAGCTATCGTTTTAATAAAACCGCTCCCGAGAAAATTCCCGCTGGATTCCCGGAATAAAAAATATCACACATTTTATTGCATAAAATTTGCTATCGATCAGTGAAAAAATCGCATTGAAGTTAGATTTTGATTTCAATCTGGCCATTTTAAATCATTTCCAGAAAGTTTCCCGCGGGTTGTCCAGGATAAAAGTAAGTCAGATTTTAAGTCTAAGAATTAGCTGTCGATCAATGAAAACCGCATCAAAATTGGTCCAGTAGTTTTTACGTGAATCTCGAACAAACAAACAGTCCAACAAAAAGACAAGTTTTTTTTTTTAAATGCGTCGTGTTCGCCATCGTTTATATATATAGTCTATTCCAGTTGTTTTGTTTTTAAATAGCTTCAATGTACATAGACGGCGTGTTTAGAATTTTATAATATTATTATTACCACGTTCTTACGTTGAATGATAAAAATCGTAATAAAACTTACACATCTAAATAACTGATATTTGAAACCTACCAAAATCGAATTCGACAATCGTGGCGGTTATACCGTAAATACCTCTTTTACAGTGCAGGCTGTCAAACTCTGGAATGCGTTGCTTATTACTATCAGAGAGGCCAAAACATTACTTACATTTCGGAACACCTTAGAAAATACTATCTGTCTTTAAATAAATATGTCTAATAACATTTACTTATTTATCTATTGTAATATATATTAACTAGCCCGTGACTTTGTCCGCGTGGAAAGTTTTTTTAACTATCCCACGGGAACTCTTTAATTTTTTGGGATCAAAAGTATCCTATATGTTGACCAGGGATATAAGCTTCTACCATACAAAATTTCATTTAAATCGGTCCAGTCGTTTCGGAGATTAGCCGGTACAAACAGACAGACAAACAGAGAAACAAAAAATTTGAAAAAAGTCTAAATTAGTTCTATTTCACTTCTTACATCCCCCTTACTCGGTTTTTAGCATTTTTTTTCATTGTACAGAAATTTGACCTCTACAGTTTTATTATATGTATAGATATAAAATGCTTGTCATATATAATGTTAATAAATATATTTATTTAGATTATTTCGTATACACATATATATTGGTATTCTATAAATGTATCTGGATTTATGTATGTATTAAATTTATAAATTAGTGTAAGTATGTATATTTAAATTGTACAGTCGTATCTTTTTTCTGCTCCACCTACATCGCCAGATTAGTCAAGAATTTCTTCTAAGCTAGGTAGCCTGGAAGAGATCGCTTTTAGCGATAAGGCCACCCGTTCTTTGCCCAGAAGTATTGTAATTATGCATTATGTTTTTGTATTTGTATATAAAGTGTTATCTATCTATCTACCTCTAAAATGGAGACTCCAGAGCCCAACAGTGGGACATATTTAAGTTCCTATTATTTATTTAAATATAAACATCACTTTAAAGCAACTCGCTGTCAGTACTACTTTGACTCGCTTCGGAAAACATTGATTACTTTAGCAAAGCTTTTGAACGCTGCCGTTGTTGAATGCATGAACATTTTATCGAATAAATGTCAATAAATGTCCAATAACATTATATTGCATGAAAATTTTATTTACACGCAATACGGATGTGTAATACTTGCAACAACTCAGAAGGGTATATGGTAGTAAAAGAACAGCAACTGGTCGCAATATTTTATAATCAGAGAACCTTACGGTTTTAACATATATTATACACTGACTTTTTACACTCTACAAGCATTTTTAGAACATTCCTCCAACAATTTTGCAGTATAAGAAACTTAGCAATTGGCACAACCTATAGTGGATTGAAGTCATTGATAAATTATTTTATTTAAAGTGTTATGAATGCAAAGAATTTAATACATTACTGTTTGGAAATTCCAAATAATATTTTATATAAGATATTATATAAAACATTATACTTAAAGTTTTACATGTAATAAAATAAACTGAACACAGTACAAATCTATCGCGTCTGCCAACATGAAAACAAAATCTAGTGAATACCGTCTATATACAATTCAGAGATTGTGAATTATAATCTGTACTCTATACAAAAACAAGCGCTAATCACCGAATAAATAAATATGTAACATTATTATTCAATTAAGGAAATGGCCGATTGTACCGTTTAGAAATAAGAGGGTACATAACAAAATTAATTATTAACTTCAAACGGAAACATGACGAGAACAACTATGCTACCAAATAATGTAACAGACGCTCGGCAGGCAGATTGGCAGAAGGACGGATACACGTGGCGACGTAACAAGGTTCCGGCCACGGAACCCTAAAAGCTTATAATAGGGATGTGGATACAACTTCTTTATATAATATTTTCTTAAGTTTTCGCGACTTGTATAAATATTAAAACTACGTTTTAACGGTTTTAAACGCGGTAATTTATTTGATTTTTTTATTCCGACGTTTCGGCCACTTTTCAGTGGCCGTGATCACGGAGGACAAAGATGTCAAGTGTCAACGAGTATTGTTAAAGTTTTATTTAGCCTACCTCCAACTTGTTCATTTTAATTATTTAGTTTTAATTTTATTTATGGTTATTATTTACTCTATGGGAGCCTAATCTAATTTACCACAGCTTCGCAGCATGTTATGGCTTGAAGAGAAGAATCGGCGCAAGAAACTCTTCAGCAAACATGGCTAGCTCTATTAATTTTATATAATATTAAAATGGGTGGAAGGAAAAATAAAATAAATTATCAGTCAAGTTGGTTTGTGTTCAGGTGCACGCAGAAAGAGCTCACAGTGTCCTGAGGTCTGGCAGTTGGTTTTTGCTGGGTTTGGGTCTTGATAGTTTATTGATTTAGTCGTGATAGATTAGGCTAGTTTTATTATCTTCGTTATACATAAAATTCTTCCGTTCTTGTGTGTGTCAGTAAACTTCTCCTAAACCGCTGCTGGGTCGATTATAATGATTTTATTGTGTGTTTGAGTGCATCCCTGGATGGTTTAGATTCACACTTGGACTCAGTAGATGGCGGTCCAATCGGGTTCTAAATTTTATTTTTCAGGACAGAATAACGTCTGCTGGGCCTACTAGTTTACATATAATAACAATTCTCTTTCTTAATTCTCTCAGATTCTTTATTATGACTGTATGACTTTATATTGACATTGGTTATTCTTAATTTCACAAAATAACGTGTGTTTATAACACATATCTGTCTACTCGCCAAGATCACAGACTACTACGTATGCTAAGACGGTTCCTCAGGTGAGAGAGCCAGTCTTCCTTATTATTATTTTTTTAATGCGAGCTTGCTTACAGTCGAGACACCAAAAGCGTTTCAACTGTACGCCATCTCTTATTTCATTACTGTAATATATAGTCTCATTGCAGTTACTATACATCAATGCATATGTATATATTTCTATTATAATTTATTACTCAATCATTTAAATATCACGCTAGAGGTCGCTACAGCATTTACAAATATTATTCGCTAACACATATAAAAGAACAGGCTCAAATTAACATACTTCATCTTACGTTTAAAATGTCCTGATATAAATAATTTTTATTTGCTGTTTCAACAATAATGCGCTATGTAACACTTTACTTGTACAAAGTCTTGAAGGCATAAGTCTGTACACTTGTACAAAATTTAATTGGGTTGCGACTTTTTTGCAAGATTACAAGTATCTCAATTGACTTCACACTGCTGTAACACCTAACCTCACAAGAGCAACCTAGCATACATAATTTGGTATCCTTATATTTACCCTAAACCCCTTAAATTCAGAGGTAAGGTTTGATAATATAATCTAATTCCATACATTCCGCTCCAGAATTACGCTGGCAGTAAATAGAATTAGCGGTCATAATATAAAGTGATTTGGCAATAATAATTCACTTTGCATCTTTAGTACCCGCAATTTGAGTAACGGTCGCGTTTTCAAGTAATTTGTTTACATATATCTATCTATACTATAATAAATCTGTAAATGGTTAAGTTTGCACAATGTGTGTCAGGTGGGAGGGCATTTGCCCGACTGGATAGCTACCACCCCTAGTGTAGAGTATGCCGCCATTACAACCTTGATTTGTGTTCCAGCATTAGTGACCAGGTTCCAGTCTCCCTTAAGAGAATAGCAGCGCATTTGTAGCACCTTTGGTGTTGCAAATGTCCATAGGAGATGGTAACCGCTTTACATCAAGTAGGCCGGCTGCCTGTCTGCTTAAATAATGCAATAAAAAAATAACTAATAAATACGTCGCCGTAATGGAAACGCGAATGAAGTATCGCGGGCAGATACTGGTCAATAATAATAATTTAAGAATTTTTTCTTCGATTTCAAATCAAAAGGAAATAAAGGAGGTTTTTTGGGAACTGAAACGTTGTACTGTGTGTGCAGTTTTACTTTCTAAAAATGTGTATAATTACTCACTGAACAATACTTGTAGGATATTAATAGTTTTTGAATAGTAATTATGTGTTTTTGTGAGAAATGTGAACTGTATAAACAAATGCGGCCTTTCGAGTTTTCACAAGAACTCCATTGAATGGCATCATTTGAAGACCTACAATTCCTACTACTACTACTGCTCAGAAGGAAATTATGACTCTTTTGTAGAATAGGGCTGCTACACACTAGCTCACGTCTGCTAATCCTTGTACTAATGTTATTACCCTGAATGAATGTTCAATGAAAACAAGGTTTTTCGGTAACAAAATGTTAAAAATAATATTTATATGTTAAAATATTAACCTTTTACACAAAATTTAACCCTATCCTAGGAATATCCCTTTTGTTTACTAACCTAACTCTAGAGATTATATGCATGAACGACGGCCTTATCCCGGGGAAGTGCCTAAGTTAGTCTCAAAACCGGGTTATCTCAAGACGTTTATTACGATCAGGCAAGAAACATGTAAATCCTCCAATTATTTCGCAAACGGGGAAGAAGAATAACGAGATACGAGTACACGAGGGGCTTATAAGAAAAATGTGGATTTTGTATAAGATTGCTTCAATGTTTTGAGCCATCGTCATTTATTATGCCGTTCTTAGAGTAATGTTCCTAATATCGTAACGAGCTCCGCTTAATTATTATGAATGATATACTTACTTAAATGGTTTGTTGTTGTGAGTGATGTTTTAAACTACTATTTACTTTTAAGACTTTCAATCTTTATTAGACTAGAACCCTAGTAATTGAAGAACTGACAGATTTAAAACAAAATGATAGTTTAAAATATAATTTAAGGAGGTACAACAAAAAGAATATTATGTTATAAAATTTCGCATCAATAAACTGTATTTTTTTCAAAAATGTTATGATACCACTTTAGCTTTCGTCAAAATCGGCCTCGATACTCCCTTCGAGTGTTTTTCGCTATTTAGCATAGCTTAGGATTTGGCCTTGAAAGCCCACATGAAAAATTCACCTGTATATAATTTATATGTTTGATATCTTAATATATATAAATTACGTGTTACGTTGTTTGTCCGCGATGGACTCCTAAACTACTGAACCGATTTTAATCAAATTTGCACACCGTGTGCAGTTTGATCCAACTTGAAAGATAGGATAGGTTTCATTTTAATTTATATTTTTTTATTTTACTGAGCCACAGCAACGCGTGGCCGAGTCAGCTAGTATATATATATATATATGATGTAATACTTGCAACAACCCGGAAGGGTTTATGGTAATAAAACAACAGCAACTGGTCACGACACTTATAATCAGAGAACCTTACGGCTTACATACATTTCATCCACTGACTCTTCACACTCGACAAGCATTTTTAGAACACCTCGCCATCCCTCCAACAATTTTACAGTATAAGAAAGTTAGCAAATTGGCACAACCGATAGCGGATTGAAGTCATTGATAAACTATTTTAATTAAAGGGTTATAAATGACAAGAATTTAATACATTATTGTTTGGAAAATTTAGATAGTATTTTATATAAGATATTATATGAAATATTATACTTAAAGTTTTACATGTAATAAAATAAACCGAACACAGTATAAATCTATCGCGTCTGCCAACATGAAAATACAATGTAGTGAATACCGTCTATATACAATTGACATATTAGAGATAAATATTATTACATGAAAATATGTTATATTATAGAGAACTACTTACTCTATGCAAAACAGGCGCTAATTACCCAATAAATAAAAATATAACATTATTATTCAATTAAGGAAATGGCCGATTGTATCGCTTAGAATGGGGGGGGGGGGGGAGTCCGTCAATGCGGGTGAGTTCATGCACCGCTCATTTTCTAACTTTTTAAAACGGAATTTAACGCCAAGTACAATTCGAAGACCGAATTCAATAGTCTCTTACCTTCGGTGACTGTTTGGTTGTCATCGTAACTATTCAAACACGGAAATAATGAGAGGTATATGGAGTTTCCCCGCTAACGGCCTTCGCCACCTTGACTATATATAATTATTATTTAAGTTAATCGTTGTATATGTCCTAGGAAAGTGGCCGTACAAATTACAGTCTTAGCACAAACTTCCCTTGCTCGTTTAATACATTTTTCTAAAAATTCCTGGCGCGGTAAATAAGTGTTCTGTATAAGATCATGAGAACGCATAATATTGCCATTTCATTCTGCTTTCTGAAGTTAACGTAAAATTTTACGACGAGGCGCTCCTCGAGACATTATTACATCTTCGTTTTTTGTAAAACCAAATTGCTTCTAATTGAGGCTAGTCGTTTTCGGGCTCATTTGATGCCGAGACGTATTTTTCCGGTTCATATAATTAAAGAATAAATACAATTACAATAAACCAGTAAAATTGGAGCATTAAAAATATATAAATTGCAGAAATATATGGCGCTAAAATCACTTTTTGGTGTTTTCTTATTGAAAATATATTTTTAGAACATTAAATGTTAAAATTATAACAACAAAAAACATTAAAAAATATATAAGTGGTTTTTTTTGCCAGTTTGGTGTTCAAAAATAAGATTTAAATTAAAAAAAAGTTCATAAGCGAGAGAAGAGTAACTAGAGTGCCATGTAGTCCTGGTAGGTTTGGGAGATTTTCCAAGTTATATTTTTATAGGACTATTTTCGTCCTGTTTATGGTTTCAAATGATAGTATATAAAAATGTTAGCGTAAAAACCTGATTACAGAACTAGATTTAATTGTAATTTATTTTGTTTAGAGAAATAATGGCTGTTAGTACATAGGACAAGCTATTGACAAGCCTCCACGTATGGCAAAAATGACTATAACATAGAAAAAGCATACAAATCCTATTATACATACATGTGTAGGTATATAAGATAACACAAAAACAAACAGGCATCGTATATATTTGTATTAAAATAATTTAGGTTTTAGGAAAAAAAATTAAGCCACATTTTACTCTGCGCAGGAACGGAGTAAGAATACATTTTCCTGCGGCCGGGCGGCCTGTCGTAAGAGGCGACAAAACAACCCACAGCTAGTTGGTAGGGTATTTGCCCGTCTGGATGGCTACCACCCTTGATCTAGAGTATGCCGCCATAACAACCTTGAGTGGTATTCCGGCATTAGTGGACAGGCTCCAGTGTCCCTTTAGAGAGTAGCAGCGCATTTGTAGCACCTTTGGTGTTGCAAATGTCCATATGCGATGGTAACCGCTTTTCATCAGGTGGGCCGTATGCCTGTCTGTTGAACTCATGCAATTAAAAAAAATAACAAGTTATTTTCTTATATACACAAAAAATTATAAGTGGAACTATTCTATAAATAAAATGAAACCTACAAAATAACATAAATCTATAAGTAAAAAATTTACTCCGTATCACTGTCGTTGGCTTTCCCAAAAGAATTTACAATATATCTAAAAACTATATTCTAAAAGTAGTAAGTAAGTCGTGGTAGCGTAATGGCTAACGCAAGCGTCCCGATCTAGAAGGACTCGTGTTCGAATCCTGGCCGGAACGCATGCACCACTTAGTCAGTTTTATGATCTAATGTGCATATTGTTACAATTACCACGTGCTGACAACGGTGAAGGAGAAACATCGTGATGCAACCTGCACATCGAGATAACCGATGTGTCAAACCTGCCAAGCCGCCTTGGACAAGCGTGGCGGGTATACTGTCCGTTCCCCTATAATGGGAGGCCCGAGCCCAGCAGTGGGACATTTATGGGCTGATATTATATATTCTAAAAACACGTACAAGACAAATTAGTGTACAAGAATGGTCCCCAAACTTTTTGTCTCGTGGACTCCTTGGCAATCTTTACTGTATTAGATGGACCCTTGTCTTTTAAACACTGAATTTTTTGACATTCAAAATTTACACAAATTTAAAAAAAGTAGGAAGATCCCAATTCATCGTGTAAATATTTTTCATGTATGTCCATATCATCCACTTCTATACGGACAAAGGATCCAGGTAGACAGACACGGTTTCGAGGAGGAAGCCAATAGGAGGATCCAGTTAGGCTGGGCAGCATTCAGTAAGCTTCGACAGGTATTCTCGTCGACCACTCCGCAATGCTTGAAGACAAAAGTCTTCGAGCAGTGCGTCCTACCCATCATGCCATACGGTGCCGAGACATGGACTCTGACAGTGGGACTGGTCAACAAATTTAAATCCGCTTTATGGGCGGGCTATGGTGCGAGCTATGTTAGGTGTTTCTCTTATGGATAAAATCAGAAATGAGGACATCCGTAAGCGAACGAAGGTAATTGAATTGTACTGAAATGACAGTGGAACGGTTAGATCTGTCGCAGGACCACGAGGAGTGGACCAGGAGTGGAGACCACGTCTCGGCAAACGTAGTGTAGGACGCCCGCCAGCCCGGTGGACTGACGACCTCCGCAAGGTCGCCGCCAGGGGCTGGATGAGGAAGACGGGAGGCCGGGATATGTGGCGCGTCCTTGGAAAGGCCTGCGTCCAGCAGAGGACAGAGATTGGCTGAAGAAGTAGAAGATGTCCATAACTTTTCTGTTTCCCAACCGATTTTAATCCTTTTTTTTGCTTTGGATTCAGTACAGCTTGAAAATAGTTTCATATAAAAGGCATTGCCCATTTTGGGTCGACTCTGAAATCGCATTCAAAACTTTAACCAAATAGAATTTTTAAAATATTATGTAATTTTTTTATGTTATTATCGTAATATTATAAAAAAAATACAAAACCAATATCATTCTATTTACAAGTTAAAACTTTATTATGTTAGAAAGTTAAAATTTTAGTCACGACTTCACTTTTGTCGACCACTATTTTTTTTTAAATATTAAATAGATTTACGTTTGACCACGATCACGTCCAATGCCGGACGATGATGCGGTCGAAGATGGAGCACGCTTACCTAGATAGTACCTATTCACACGAAACTTAAAGATACCCGGATGATAGTTGCAGATCGGGACCAGATTTTGTTGTCGCTGACGCAGACCCATTGTAGTTCGATATGGACCCTCAGAAGTATATATGGACGACCACTTTGGGGACCTATGGACTACAGTATCTACATTTTAAGAAGCATAATCGTTTGGAGGTTTTATCACTTTGAAGATATATACCTTTCTCCCTGTGAAAATACGTGAGTCAACGAAAGTATAATTGCTGACTAAACTTTTATATACGTGCTGAATTCTTATGGTAGCATTATTCGCCTAATACCCAGTTACGCTAAAAATCTTTTATTGTTAACCTAACAGTCAATTGGTTCTCCGAAATTGAGCACTCAGGGGGTTTTTTAAATGCTTGGCAATTCTAATATAGGGGAAACTACGCAACTGCTGGCAGCCTCTCAGTGTATAACACCTTGTTAAGTTATTCAAAACATTAATAAATCTATTTTTTTTTTATCCGTACAAAGATAATAAAAGGCCCTTTGGTGTCAATTGACGAATATCGAATTGCTTCAGTGAGATTAAAACTTTAAAAATGTTATACTGTACCTATGTTAGTTAGTTTGTATGAATATATGTACCACCTATATCGCCAGATTAGTATAGAATATTCTATAAGTTAGGTAGTCTGGAAGAGATCGCTCTAAGCGATAAGGCCGCCTATTGTTCTGCCTAAACATACTGTAATTAATGTATTGTATCTGTCGCCGCACGATTTACAAAGATGGTACACACCGGTCCAAGCGGTCATGAAACAATACTCTCGCGCCGGTGTGTACGCGCATTATCATTTAATTTACTATGACAAACACTCTTTGTCTACGTCCAACCGCCAAGTTTGGAATTTCACTACGGAAAAAAAATGAATTATTGTACGCGCAACTAAAAATTATAGTAAAATTGCAAAAAATTGAAATACACGCATTATTCAAACAAAGGGTGCTTCATTGAAGACTTCCTACACTTCAGTGTGTTATTTGAGTTTGTGAGAAATAAAGTATTATATCTATCTATATATCTATGTTAAAAGTCTCTTAGAGTATGCATTTCATATATGGAATCGTCGTTATCATAAATATATCGACCGCTTTGAAAGTATACAAAAGCGTTTTATTCGTCATTTATGCTATAGGAAAAAGATCCAATGTTCTAGCGATTCTTATCTTGATCTGGGCAAAATATTTCACCTCTTGCCACTTAAAGACCGCCCAGAATTTGTTGATTATCTACTTCTTATAAAAACTATCTCTTCCCATATTGATTGTCTAGATCTTCTAAGTAAGGCCCACTTTAATATTCCCGCAAAGTCTATACGATTTAATCAACCTATTAATGTACGTTTAAATTTTACCTATTGCCGACAAAATTCATTTCTAGTGCGAGCAAGTAATTATTTAAATATTGTAAGTATATACGATGACATCGACACGTTTATGATCAGTGCTTCAGGAGCCAAGCGGTGTCTCAGCCTTAAGTTTTTCAACAGAGACTAAGGCTGGTGTGCACCAACTTCTAACCGATAGTTAAAATAAAATAATCGCTAAAAATGTGTGCATAAACAGTGATTATTTTATTTTAACCGTAAGTTAAATGTCGGTGCACACCAGCATAAGTATCTCGACTGCCTTTCTTACGTCTGCATGAAAACCTGTCATTGGCTGTCTTTTGTTAATTGTAGTTATTAAGGGCCGATTTTTCAATCAACAGATAATAGTTTTTCGTAAGATAAAATACAACATGAACAAATTAAACATTACAGTTGCGCAAATAAAAGAGTTGAATTATTTCACTTTTAAATTCAGTCAGGTTATAATTCATTCAATGAATAATGATGATTGATTAAGCGGCCCTTATTCAAATGTATTTAGCTATAGGTTTCCATAAATAAATAAAATAAATAGATAAATAATCATATTATTGTACAGCTAGAAAAAAACACTAATATTTCTTAATATCTTAAATAAATTGATTGGATGCAAATCATTGGTCGGGGTACTAACAATTGTACAATTTACCCTAATTAAGAAAAAAAAATCACTCACCGCAAATTATCCAAAAAGGTAAACTCATCAATAATACGCCTTAAGATTGGTCATTGTTCTTTACCGGTCTTTTTGGCTAAAATCAGAGTTCGAAACCATTCCTTGTGCGAGTGTGGTTTGGCCGACGGAACTATACAGCATATTTTTTTGACTGTCCAAATATTGTTTCCCTCTGTATGACATTCAACCCAAAGATTTCCCTCGCGGTGCAAACGTAAACTTCCCACTAACCCTGAATAAACCCAATCATATTTATGTATTAAGTAAACCTAACCTAACCATTAATAATATTTTTTATAATGTAGTCTAACATTTTTTTTTATTTAATTTATTCATGACCATAGAATCTGTCTTTCAGTCAGAAACATGTTTAAAAAGAACTTATACTATGTGTAGCACAGCTGAACTGTAGGTTATCAGCTGGTGCCATTCAACGGAGTTCTTGTGACAACTCAAAAGGCCACATTTGACTATACAGTTCACATTTCTCACAAAACACATAATTACTACTCAAAAACTATCAATATCCTACAGCTATTGTTCATTTTAGAGTAATTTTACACATTTTTAGAAAATAAAACTGCACAGCACAACATCTCCTTTCAGTTCCCGCCAATAACTCCTGTAGTCTAACATTTATGTTTGTGTTATCCGCTGCTTAATAGAAAATCCCATCAAAATTTTTTGATTGATAATTTTATCAATTGTTGTTCACTTGTCATTTTTTATTTAACTGTGACATTGGCAAAATCATTGCCAAGTGCCTTGGGGCCATTTCGTACAAAAATAGAATAGAACGAAAAAACATTACTAAAGCAAAACAATATAAACTAATCATAAAGAACATAACGTATAATTAACAAATATAATTAATCCCTCTAGACTATAAGTAAAATACTGAACCTAGGTCACCGTCTTCTACGTATAATGTACCCAGAAAGTTGGCTAATTAACAAAAATACATCTTGAAATTATAATATGAAATATGAATAATATGAAAGTTCGAAAGACATTTTCATATAAATATGAGCTCGTCGCTCAGTTTTGTAAGCTTAGTGTATATGCGCTGTGGCAATATTGAGGTCGGGCCGGGGCAGGTCAAATAAGCTGACGCAGACTGGTCACCTTCAACAAGCACTTTTGCAGAACTTATTATAACACTCGACTTACCGTCCGTCGTAACAGTCGAATGCTACGTAATTGCTTCGGGAGATTACCTTTTGAAGATTTCACAATAACTTTGGTCGAGTGCTTGTTAGAAGGGTTTTCTTGTCCCTCCTTTTCTTGTCATAATTGCGTACCTTCGTTTAGAGACTTGAAGATATTTTCTTAAATTTATTATTTAGTGTTTTTACTTTTAGGACGGTTTTTTCATACATAGTTGGATGCAAATTTTGAAAATAGCTTATTATTTTAATTGCCTACTTAACTGCCTTCAAAAATGATTTTACATAACGCTGAAACATGAATTTCTTTACTTTTTTATCAAAAGTTTATTTTACACATTTAAATATTTTTTTTAATGTGAAGAGACAAAAAGTATTGTATGTCTGTTCCCACGATACAAGATATCTCCAGGACAGATTTAATTACAATCGGTTCAGCTGTTCAGCAGTTGAACGATAACCAAAAAAACTGAGTTACTTTCGTATTTATAATGGTACTAGTTAAACTCAGCCGCGCTTCGTGTGTAACTTAGACTATTAGGGGATTAAATAAACAAATTAATGCGGATAAAATCGCAGGTAATATCTAGTATAGTGGACTCTCGATAATTTAGCACGCGTTAATTTGAAATTTTCGATGTTTTAAAATGTTTTCCCGGTTCCTTGAAAAATACTTGATAAATTATATAAAATCAATATTAATTGGTCCCCTCGGTAATTTAAAGTTGAAGGAATAGCATCTTGTCTGTTAACACGAAATTATTTGAAGTCCGGGCTTCCCTACTTCTCTATAATTTGAATCGTTTATTATGGTCTGTGCATAATAAGCGCTTTAAACGGTTCTTCTGTCGTTTATTTACATACATGAGATATGTGTGAATGAGTTTCCACTTCGTATTCCAGTAGTGTTGCGTAACATACGATTATAACATGGGTTTGTAAATTACTTTTTGTACTAAACCAGTAAAATATACCACTACAAACGAGGCCAGAGATTTGTCAAATGAAATGATAGACTTAAGTAGCTCATTCAATAGAAGCTTACGGGCTTCTTTTCAAAACGAACAATTGTGAATAATTGTACAAATCAAATTCTTGTTTACCTATTTTTTTCCTCTCTCCCTCTAGGTTATATACTCCTGTTATTTTGAACTTTTGGTAATTTGACATTTTTCTCTGGTGCCTTGAGTTTCAAATTATCGAGAGTCGACTGTATGTACAACAACCCACAGCCAGGTGGTAGGGTATTTGCTCGACTGGATGGCGACCACCCCTGGTCTAGAGTATGCCGCCATAACAACCTTGTGTTGTGTTCCGGGAGCAGTGACCAGGTTCCAGTCTCCTTTAAGAGAGCAGCAGCGCATTTGTAGCACCTTTGGTGTTGCAAATGTCCATAGGCGACGATAACCACTTTCCATCAAGTGGGCCGTCTGCCTACGTGCTGAACTCCTGCAATAAAAAAAAATGTAAAAAACATAGTTATTAAAATGCAACGTTTTATATTACTATTAACTTTATTTTATACATTTATTATTAAAACGTACATTAATTAAGTTATTACGACTAGAAAATTTCCAATCGATCGACTATTGTTTAGATTTTGCGTACATAAATGTACAGAAGCTGATTTTTTTTATACATTACTACTTATATAAATTTACGGGCTACAAATAGAAACAATCGAAATAATTTTTAGCACAGAAATGTAATGCGAATTGAAAGAAAATCCTAATTATTTCTCAATTTGACTACAAAAATGATACTAGGTCCTTATTGCATTTCTGTATTCCGTGAGACACGTAAAGGTAAATATTACATTTCGGTTTAAATATTGCATCATTAAATCAGTTTTAAAATACTATACTAACAACATGTACCACAATTAAAAGTAAGTTTTTTTTTTAATTGACGTGTAACCAAATATTTGTATGATCTTACAGTGAGACCAATTGACTTTGTTACCGTCTCGTGTACAGTCACGGAATGATAATGTTTGTCGACTTTTGCTTGCACGAGTACAAGAAACAATACTAACAAAATTTTAATAAATATTACGTTTATAAAATATAGAAACGTGAAAAAAGAAGATTGCAATGTGGACAATTGCTGACGCTAAGATTAACAATGAGAAACAAAGAGGATATAAGCACTACACTTAACGTAAATATTAAAACCAATAAAAATGTTTTACATGTCTAAACAATCTTTTTAGACAAGATAGAAAATCAAACAACTTTGATCTAAGTAATTTCAAACTGTATTGTCAAATAGTTAAACATAATTTTCTGTGGAACAATCTATTCCGTGCCTTAATTTGAAAAGATAACAAGTGCTCGCGAACGTTAAATGAATCAATTTGAAAACTGGCGAACCTTTTTTAAAACCACGTTTGTACAATATATATATTACCTATTTTCTACAAATAAGATTAATTCATTCAATATAATATGACAGAGCAATCGACATAAAATAAATTTCAACCAAAACTTCGATAGGCTCTCCTGTAAAAAATGTGTTGCTGCTATTTTTGGCTTAGTAGCGATATAAATTGTATATGGAACTGAGATTTGCGTAAAATCCTCTCTTCATTAACAAGTTATGCATCCGTGTCAAGTAATAACCACCACAAAACCACAGGTGTTGGAATTAAATACGAATACGAATTCGTAATTATTCTACGTCTTAATGTATTTAATGCTTATAATATTTATATTTAAAGGCTCCGTAGTTATTTTGGGTGAAAATTACCCTTATGAAATCGTCATGTCTTTATGTCATGAAGTCCGTCTTTCTATGTATGTTAAAGTCATCTCAGCGATTACTGGGTCTGTTTTTGTAGGTACTGTCACGATTTTTTTTTAAATAAATAAAAACGCGATCAAAATAAGATTAAGAAAATTTGTTTGTTTTTTATAAATAAGCGGGTAAGAAGTGGGTTCTTGCTAAACAAAAATCAGTTTCCCTGGCTAGTCTTAGAATAGATACCACACTCTCCTGAGAATCCTTGCAGTATGCTGGATAGCGCGGCAGTCTCTCATTTGCAACTTCTAAAGCACGAGGCTCTGGCATATGGAGGGAGTATATATTTCGGAGACAGTGGGAGGAGTTTACTTCCAACCAAATTCCCAGTATGGTAATAATAAGCACTTATTTTAAACACGAATATAATAACATTTACGAGTTTAGCTTGTAAGTAACTAAGATAATAGAATAAAAGGTTTCAAAATATTTAACAGTTAAAATACGTAGTCTCATCTATGAGCCAGCGCAGATTTTTTTTTTTTTGCCTCCCCTACCGTAATACAGTTGTTTATTTTGTACACCTTGAGACGTTCCTCTACGTGTATCAAATTATTGTATGACATTATGGTATTTATGGGTGGTGACTTTTTTAAAATTTATACTTTATATTATTATTAATTGATATTCATATATTTTAATTTAAATTATATGTATTATTTGATTTTAAATATTTATAGTTTTCGATTTTTGAAGATTACTAAACAACGATTGTAAATAGTTGTTACAGTCCCTGATAACTATCTGCGATTGGAAAAGATTCTATATGTAGATTGTGTAAATTATGGTATTCACACTGTCTGCTTCATTATTTAGGAAGCTTGTTTCAGCGATTAATTTGATCTACATGGATTTTTAGGTTGTTAGAAGAATGTCAACACCGATGCGTTTCAAGAAGACTTTTCATTTTGTGTTACCATTCTATGAAAATATAAATTATACAACCTTTCAGTGTGGCCATTTGAATAATGGTTTAGAGCCATCTCGCGATAGACACACACATACTAACTAGGTCTTAGTGTATCCGTGCAGGAACAGAGAAAGAATACTAATTTCTGCGACCAAGTGGCCTGTCGCAAGAGGCGACAAACCAGCTCACAGCCAGGTGGTAGAGCATTTGCCCGTCTGGATGGCTACCACCCCTGGTCTAGAGCATGCCGCCATATCAAGCTTGAGTTCTGTTCCGGCATTAGTAGTTCCATCTGCGAGTCCAGCAATACATAGGTAGTACCTTTAATGTTGCAAATGTTCATAGGCAACGGTAACCACTTCCCATCGCAGTTGGGCCGTCAGCCTGTCCGCTGTACTCGTGCAATAAAATTAAAAAAAAACATGAAGTAACTTCTTAATATATAAACTTTAAAATAATTTTCTTTTTATAATGTATAACAATCGAGTTGTCTGGAAGCGGGCGCTAATAACTGTAACACAGAACTATACTACAGAAATTGTTTGCGATACCATATTGTTTACTGTACACTTATGTTAATGGTTTGATTAAATTCTTTAATTCTTGGGTATATATCAGCCATGTGGTAGGGTATTTGCCCGCTTGGATGACTACCAGCCTAGGTCTAAATAGAGTATGCCGCCATAACAAGCTTGAGTTGTGTTCCGGCACTACCGCATTAGTGACCAAGTTCCAGCCTTCCTTTAGAGAGCGCCAGCACATTTGCGACACACCTTTGGTGTTACAAATGTTCACAGGCGATGGTAACCATTTTCCATTAGACAGGCCGTCTGCTTGCAGGTCTTATGCAACAAAAAAAAATATGGGTGAAATGTGACAGATAGAAATCTTTATAATCTTACAAAATACAAAATCCTACCGATGATCAGGCAAATTATGGCTGGTTCCTACATTCTACTGTTCATTCACTTGCCTTGTCAAATTTTTACCGATAGTAATGCATATAAATGATTAAGAATAGGAATCGGCATGAATGAATATTAAGATAATAGGAACCAGCTATAAAAACCTTTCAAAGAAAACGCTTACCGTAAATTCTTTTTTACACAAACGGTAAAGGGGATTAACTTCTTAGAACAGGCCCTTTTGGACGTACAACTTGTATTTTTTCCGCTATTATATAGCTTATACCGACAGCAATATTGAGGCGTTAGACATATTTCACTATAAGGCGCAATATTACTTGTAATAACACAAGACATACTTTTCGTTTGTAAGCTGAGGAATATTTCTATTTTGCACGGGGTTTAGAATTGATGTATTGAATTTGAACAGACAGGTTGATGAGCCATCTACTGGAAAGTGGTTTGATTGGGAGTCTCGTCATCCTCATTCACTTCCTCGACACTTGGAAGCCGTTAACTGTACGTGATGCTATTTCTTCACGTTTTCAGTATAACTTTGTTTACTGGCATATAGATTATTAACACATTCTTACTTCTCACCTATAGAACGTTTAAAAATGTATAGATTTAAATTGTTATTTTATTTTATTTGATTTTACTCGACTTTAATTACCATATGCATATTGTTTCGTGACATAAAATTTAATGGCTTTTGTTATAATATTAAAGTAATATGTATATATATATATATATATATATATATATATATTCGTACTAGTAAATATTAGTACAACTATAGGTCGGATAGAGTTTTCTGTGAAGGTAGATTTGCACCGGGGATCCGCCCTAAGTCCTTACCTGTTTCTACTGGTCATGGATGCGCGACCGCGGAGGTACAGGATGAGGCCCCCTGGTGCATGCTCTTTGCAGATGGTGTTGTTCTGGTAGATGAAGACGGGGTGGCACTTCAAAACAAACTAGACCAAACTAGACAGATGGCGGCAAGCGCTAGAGGACGTTGGGTTGAAAATCAGCAAAACCAAATCCGAATACCTGTTTGGCGATTTCGGCGCAACCCCTAGTGCTATGCCTCTTAGACTGCAATCAGCCACAGTACCGTGTAGCCCCGAATTCAGATACCACGGTCAACTATGGCAGAGTAATTGTGATATAGAGAAGGATATAAGGAGAAGACTAAACGTAGCATGGCTTAAAACTAAAAGGTCAAATATATAAATCTGTCATACGACCGGTCATGTTATATGGTTCCGAATGTTGGGCCACTAAAGTGATAGAGCATAAAGATCTCCACTCAGCTGAAATGAGAATGTTGAGATGGATATGTGATGTTACAAGAATGGATAAGGTGAGAAACGAGTACATAAGGGGGATCTTTAAAAATTACACGCGTGACTGAAAAATTGAGAGGAAGAAGATTAAGGTAGTATGGGCATGCTATGAGGAGGGATGAAAGTCACGTGACAAAAAGAATGTTAAACTGCAAGATTGATATGTATAAAGGTAAAGGTAGACCATAAAAGAGATGGATGGTTGTCTGAAGAATTATACGATGATTTGTAGTGTGACAGATGATGTATGTCAGAATAGAGAAATGTGGAAGGATAAGACATATTGTGCCATCTGCAAATAATTCAGAGAAGGTAAAATAGAAGAGGAAGTTCAGATACGGCTGTACTAATGACCTTGTGTACCAACTATTGTCAACATACTACCTATATCTCTGCAAACAAAGATTCATTCATTCATTGACTCTGTAGTATCCGAGAAAATGACCGTGACATACCAAGACAGATGAACAGACGGACAGGACGATTTCATAAGTGTTCCGTTTTTGCCAATATGGCTACGAAACTCCTAAAATCTAAAAATATCACAGTGCTCTGGGAAAACCTTAGCTAGGAAGTTCACTCCGAATCGCTAAAGAAGACAAACACCTTATAAAAGTTCAAAGAATAGAGTTTGCAATTATAGAACAAGTAATAATTACAACCCATAAACTTCTCACAGCTCTACTCGGGCCTCCTATCTTTTAGGAGAACGGACAGTGTACCCGGCACGCTTGTCCAAATAGGCGAATTTAATAGATAGGTTATCTTGATATTCAGTTTTCAACACGATATTTTCCTTCAGCGATATAACGTGGTAATTGTACAACATACACATTAGGTGAGATAACTGCCTAAATAGCACATGATTTCCGGCCGGAATTTCAAACCGCGCCCTTTGAGTTTGAGACACGACTCCGCTAACCTAACTATGGCTTTGAATAGATAATACTATTTTCAAATGTACATACCCATATAAGCTAATACCTTCCGGCGGAACGTAAGTATGTTCAAACATTTGAATATAAATCAGATAGGCATACAAATGTTAATACGAAACGACGCAAAAACTTGTATCACGTATGCCAAAAAGCATATGTGTATGGAATACGGATTGCTTATTCACGAACACTGTATTATGAAGTATTCATTTTCTTTGATAGAATTCTTTAGTGTACAAATCATATCGCGGTTTTCCCAGTGTGTTGCAATACGGGACTCTTCAAAACGGTGTGAATACATACGTATCATCGTTAATTTATTGATCTGAAGCCACGGTAGCTTAGTGGTTAACACATTCACGTTAGTAACATAAATGACGCGAGTTCAAATCCTGACCGGAAAATATGCACCACTTAGGCATTTTTATGAATTTACGTGCATATTATCACAATTACCAAGTGCTGATGGTGAAGGTAAACATCGTGATAAAACTTGCATATCGAGATAATCGATGTGTCAAACCTACCAAGCCGCCTTGGACAAGCGTGGTGGATATTCTGTCCTTTCCACCAAGAAATTGGGAGGGCCGAGCCCAGCAGTTAGGACATGTATTGGCTCTTATTATTTATTTTATGAAATCTATTATTATTAAATATTATAGAGAGATAGATAGATAGATAACACTTTATTGTAGTACACCATTACAAAAAACTTACGAACGAGTATTATTCTAATTGTGTACAAAGGGCGGGCTTATCGCTAAAAAGCGATAAAGCGATCTCTTCCAGACAACCCGTGGCAGGAATATTGCTGATTAGGAATGGCGATGGTGGTATACATAATTATTGTGTTACTTACATTTTGATAATCAATATATAACTCTACTATATATACAAATATACATATAAGTTATATACAAGATATAGTGATAAAATGCAACTATTTAAATATAATAAATATATAGTTATATTCAATATAATACTAATTATATAAAATTACATATCATTATATTGCAGATAGAATTTCCTGACCATGTTCTTAAATGTTATTAGAGATTTTGCCTGTCTGACAACAACAGGCAATGTATTCCAAAGTTGGACAGCCTTGACCGTGAGTGAAAGAATTATTGAAAAAGGTTGTATTATGAATAGGAGTAATAAGTCTATGTTGACTGGAAGGGCGTAAAAATTATAGTACTCTTATAACATCGTATTCTTTTACAATGAGCATAACAAACACCATTTAGTTTTGTTCAAATTAAGTACCTAATTTAAAAAAATATCCATAAGTACAGCAGCGCCTATGGACATTTGTAATAACAAAGGTGCTACTAATGTGCTTCCGCTCTCTAAAAGGAGGCTGAAACCTGGCCACTAATGCTGGAACATAACTCAAGGTTGCTGTGACGGCATACTCTAGACCAGGGGTGGTAGCCATCCAGATGGGCAAATACCCTACTGTAGATTATTTTATGTTCCTCTAACGACGACAAGACAGGCCGCTTGGCTGCAGGAAATTGTATTATTTCACCGTTCCTGTGCGGCCAGTTATATATTTACAGTAAACCATTAAGATATTTGAGTCAAGGCGATGTTCACGTCCTCAAAGTTCTATTTATTGCTAGGAAACTCTAGAAGGATCTAAATATATCATGCGTTTTCTAATTAAAGAATCAACAAATCCAGCATTCAAGCCACTATATGATCATAGAATCTTCTAGAAAGTCAAATAACATTTGAATTTGAACCAGTGCGTACGTTTTATATTTTTGTCATCTTCCCCTTAATATTTTTTTAACAAAACCAAAACCGACTTCAAACTAAAAAGCTGAAATAAATATTTTTTACAATATCTGGAAGTCGGTGCCAAGTAAAACATAAAAAACAACGACAAAATTGCAAAATGCACCATCTTCAACATGTTATAGAAACTTATTTTTGGTTTTTAGTTAAAAATCGGTTTTGCTTTTGCTAAAAGAAAAAAAAAATTCTACTTTTTAGTTGCTTGTGTAGCTTTAGAAATAAATTATTACGCGCCTGTTGCAATTTTACTACTAGCACGCGCATACAAATTTTGCCTTTCCAAGAGTGTAGGCGCTCGGCCTCTTCAACAGGGGTCACTCTCGATTTCCATGAGTTCCCTGGAAGGGTCACTTATCATATCCTGACTTGGTGAAAATGAAACCATCTCTGGAGTATACTCTTTCTAATGAAGAAATAAAATTGAAAATCATCAATTTGGAAGTCGGTTAATAAAATAACACAACATTCCTGGAAGTAGGTATGAACCAATCGAAAAACCATAGCCGATTCTGTTTCACCGGGGTTGGTGATTGCATAACGCTACTCGCCCGTTGTTTGAGCAACTAAACAAGTGAACGGCCGTCTATTTCCTTCCTCTACTTGTTATTTGCCCTATAGTAGCTACATGCATACTATAAAGTAAAACAACTTTGTCCACAGAAAAATATTTATACGATTAACAATAAAATACAAAAGATACGACAATATTAACAATAAGTAAAAAGAAGAACATAAAAATTCATAGAACATAAATATTAAAAAGAAAGATAAATGAAAGATTATTTCAATAACATGAGATTTAACAAAGTTAATAAAAGTTTAATTCCAGCTCGAGTGTACTATCAAAGTAAGAAAGTACAGGCGAAATCGAGCTTTTAAATTTGTCAAGAGAACATGCAAAAATATGAACATTTACAAAGTGTTTTAAGATTCAATCATACGACGAACTGGACAACATAGTCCCGAGTTAGTGCGACATGTCGCACCCTTAAAATTATAGAGCCCTAAATCAAAATTTTGAGTCATTGGATTTGAATATATATTACATAAAAAATAAGGTATAAAATTGAATAACTTGTTATTTTGACCTAGGTCTATATAATTCTAAGAGATTTTACGTTGATGGACAGTTCTCGGTATCATATAACATAAACAAATATATCATGTCAGTTCAGGAGTACTTTTTAAATAAAACTTAAGCTTATAAGTTATTAGATAATTATATAAAGAACTACCTTGTATTGTGTTTCGGTATTAGTGGCCAGGCTCCAGTTTCCCTTTAGAGAGCAGCAACGCATTGTAGCATCTTTGGTCTTGCAAATATCCATAGGCGATGCTAACCGCTTTCTATCAAGCTGCGGCTGTATGCCTTTCTGCTGAACTCATGCAATAGAAATAAGCTCTGAATACTCTAGAAAACCCTATTTCTTACATACGTACATATTATCACGCTTGTTTCCCATAGGGATAGACAGACACGATAGATTTCCACTTTCTACGATCTTGACATACATCTTTTGCTTCATCTACATTCATTAATATCTTCATACATACACATTCATTATAGGTGCTTTTTACCTGGCCATTCTTTAAAATATCTGGGATTTGATCGCGGTGAGTAAGTCGTGGTCGAGCAGCACCGATTCTACCACTCACATTACTGTCATATATTTGTTTTGTGATTCTGTTTCATTCATTCTCTCTACTGAGCATGTATTTAATCACCTTAACATTCGTTTTTCAACTCTTATTACTACATCCTCTTTCAATCCACAACGTTCCCTTACCACACTGTTTCTTATCATATCACTTTCATTAACCTTACATATACTTCTCAAAGCTCATTATTTCAACTGCGTTTACGCTACTTTCATGCTTCTTCTGCCATACTCAACTTTCACTGCCATACATTAGCGTTGATTGCGGTGAGTACGTCGCGGTCCATCCAAACTGTTGTAATACACTTGTTTTGTCAATCTCTTTTCATCCATTCACTCTACATGTCCAAATCACCTCAACATTCCTTTCTCAACTCTTGTTATTATATCTACTGTCTATCCACAACTTTCCCTTATCATAATGCTCTGTATCATTAGATTTAAAACCGATTTATTTTGTATCTAAATTTATTATACAAAATAAACTTGTTGCTGGAGAATCACCGGAGCATATATATATGTTTACAACCACGCTATTCTCTAAAACTCGTGCTAGATCATTTTTGGCTACAATGTCATTGATCAACGCTCATTATTGTTATCAAGAAGGTATTATTCTTAAGAAGATATAGGACTTTAAAAACGTGGTTACGAATAATGATGCACTAAAGGGATTTTAGTGCAATGTTTAATGCACTTTAGGTGACTGTCGCCTGCAGGTAACGTTGGCAGATAATTAGTATATACTCGTAGGTAGCTTAAGTGCTTTGGCACACGACAAACTCCTATATACATTTCTGGATAACAGGTCATCGGCTAATTGGCTTCGGAATATTCCTCAAATTAATCTCTGTATATATCTTAGAGACAAGAAACTAACAGAACAACAAACTGGTGTGTACTGTATACTACACACTAGGACAGTGTTTATTTAAAGAAACAATGTTATAGAAGTTATAATAGAAATAAAAATTTATATGGGCTTGGACATCCCATATTTTATATGATATTATATCGCTCCTTCATGCCATATGTGAGCAAACTCTGGAATGGATTTTATCCCGCGATTTTCCCAGAGTGCTATAAGCTACAAGGTACAATATAGGGCTCTTCAAAAAGGGCGGAAACAGATATTTGGAGTCTCAACGTGTTAGGCAACGCATTGGCTCCCTTGCAGATATCCGTGGGCGACAGTAGCCACTTGCTATCAAGTGGACCCGTTTGCCAGTTACCCTACAAGCAAATATAAAAAAATTAAAACTCTTATTTAGGCTTTTACTAACGTAAGTACCTAAGTAGTAAGAAGTGCGTATAACAGTGTTATTATAGGATCATCCCTAACGGAGGCAAAGGCAAGGACTAATATTAAAAATAAATAAAATTTAAAGCTCTTTAAATATAAAATATTTAAAGAGCACTTTATAAAAAGCGCTCTTTAAAATGTTCCATATTATGTCTAGATTTCTTTTTCTACTTATTAAATACAGCTACACGATTTGTGCATTAAGTCAGTGCCAAATGTATTGTATATTCAAGTCTGAAAATAATTTTCAAGCAAAACCTCAGCCAAATTGTAAGTTTTGCCTTTGACCGATGCCAAACGAATGAATTCCTGTAGCAATTCGAAACGGCACATTTAACTAAATTGTTGAGATTTTAAACGTAATCCATATCTCTAAACTTAACTATTTTTAAATAAAACTACACAACAAAAACCACTCTTCAGGTTCTCGCCAATAATCCTACCCCCTATTAATTGCAAAAAAAAATAATCCAGACAAAATCACGGGTAACCCTAGTTGTTCTTAATATAATATAATAAGTTATTCGTAAGGTAAATCACAACACAAATAAAAATGTCACACACAATAACAAAAATAACCAATAAGCTTGTATAACTTTTAAAAACATTTTAAAAATTAAGTTGTAAAAGGGTACGGAACTCGAGTCCATAGAGTTATTTAAAAAAAAACAAAAAACCCTTATTGTTTATGTCTTTAATTATATTACTACAGTTCCTTAACCAAAACTAAATTAACAAATATTTTGGAAGTTAATGTTAAGTACAAATTCTTCCTCCACAAATACTAAACAAACATTGTATTTTAGTCAATACGCAAATTCTTAAGTTAATAGTATCTTGGAAACCCGCCTGCGTTTGCTATTATCAATATCTAAAATTTTCTTTATATAGCTTAACAAATAAATTATGGAGGAATATAATTTCCCTGAGGCATCAAAATTATCTCAAATCCCTTCCCACGTTGATTTGGTTATAACCACAGTACTGACAGTAGACTAACTCTATATAAATGTGGTATTGTAAACAGTAAAACGTAATAGACTAAGTTTGAATAAAAATAGAACAGTAAAAAAACAATAAAAATAAAAGCTACTACGTCTGGAGAGGGGGAGACTTTAAAAATGTTATATTATATGAATGGGCATAGCAATCTGATTTTCTAGAAACGTCTCAGCAGACTTCAGCCTCTCCATTTCAAAGAAATACACGGTGCACAAAATCGATATGTGCCTGAGTGTAAACGATAAAAGATCAATTATTAAATGTACCATGTAAGGAAACCTAATAAAAACGTAACACGTAATAAATTAACTAGGACTTTCAATTTATGATCGTTATAGTATCAAAAAAATTTTAATAAGAGGTTGATTGATAGTTTTAATTTAGATTCTCTATAAAGATGGAGAACGGACTGGTCACGCCAACTATGATTGCAGAGTGTGACTGATTTATTACAAATCATATTTAATATGACATTAAATTTTATTTAAGTTTAAAATATTTTGTAAGCTGCAAATATCTCGTTATACAATAATTAATAATACTGACGTTTAACTTGAAGACATAAAATTAATTATGCTGAATTTGACTAGTTAACTGGTCTAAAACGTTGACCCGTCTAATTCACTAGAAAAAAAGATTTTTTTTATTGTCGAATAAACATAAACATTAGTATTTTATAAAACATGCAAACTATATTTTAATATATATAACATTCACAGCAAGGAGGCAGGTAACTCAGCATTATGGTGTGTCAAGAACTGACAGTTGAGATAGCATTGATTTTCAGTACCAACCTCCATCGAATCACAAGTGACCTAAACAAATAAGTTATTATCAACCATTATAATTTTTTTTAAATAATTTTGCTTAAACGCTAATAACAAAAAGCTTTATAATGTCGTCTGTTTTTCCTGAAAAATACAATCTAGGTGTCTTCACGCCTCGCGTGAACAGGTATCTGTTAAGTAAGCGTGCTCTATCTTAGACTGCATTTCCACCTGACATCAGGTGCAATGTCAGTCACACGCGAACCTATTCAATATAAAAAAGTTTTAGTTTGATGTTTAGCTTATAATTAATTATTTTGTATCTTAGTCGTCATTAAAATATAATACAAGGCATTGAATTGTTGTGTATAATCTTTACAATACTGTGATGACTCATTGACAGTATATTGTTTGAATAGAGTGTTCATTATTTGAATATAGGTTTAGATTACTAATGATACCTACACTGTCATTACATGAGAGAAAATAATAATGCAGAGTTCCGTGAGTTTGCTTTTATTTCATATATAACTTTCCCCTGCGATTTGATCCGTTTTTGAATTTTAATAACATTACACCTAATACTCAATTATTTAATTGTACAAATTATGAACCACCGGTTGTTATCTGCGGTTTTATCTGTATTCATTTTTTCCTTTCTATAATAAAGTAAAAATGAAAATGTAACGCTGAAATAATTATTTCTTATCTATAAGTAGAGATCCCGGCAGACCATATCCTGCCCTGAAAAAATAAAAATCTAGAACCCGATCCCAGCGCCACCTACCGGTTCCAATCGTGAATCTAAATAATCTCAGGACCCAATCAAACACACACAAAAAAATTCATCAAAATCGGTTCAGCCGTTCTCGAGTTTTCGTGAGACTAACAAACTGCGTTTTGTTTTTAAATATACACACCATAAAAATTTAAAAGTGCTGTGTCTGTACATTGAAGATATTTAAAAAAACCATTTGAACGATGGAGATAGACGATGTATTTTTTTTTAGATTTCTGTCTGTTTCTGTTCTGTTCTATCCAAAAGGCCGCCAAATGACAACGCGTTTGCTGAACCCCTGGGGCCCAATTCTGCTATTTCAATATCTTGGCGTTGCGAAGATATTCAAAGTACGATTCGATTGCGATATTAACAAAAAATCGTGTTCTACTAAATCCACAATATCTTCTCGATATTATCACGGCGGAATAGTAGTAGAAAAAAGTGGTACGTACAATTAGAAGAAATGAATTTTAAGATGCAATAGGGTACGTACAAGGACACGATAAAATAATACAATTTGTCTGTCCGAAACACGATTAGATCAAGGTTAAACGTTTTACGCCGACATTCGGTGAGTATGTGAGTATCACACCGTTCGAGGCGGCGCAGCGGCCTGTAATCAAGATAATGTTACCAACATGGCTCTACCACGTACCATTCTACCACTTAGGCCCAGTTCCTATATCTTATCGACCGTTCATTTATCTTACTATCAGTTTTTTTTTATAATAATCGGCAGATAAACACATATTATATATCCCCAAATTATGCTTGTGTTACGGGTAATATAAAACGAACTACTCTAGAGCAGATCCTAGACACCCAGACCATAGTAAATAACGGAGAAAATTCGTTTCCGAAATTTACTCTACCAGAAATCGAACCTGGAGCCTCTGCGTTGCAGTGAGGTACACCGGCAAATGCTTAGCCCGCCTAACCATAGAAACCGTCAATTGCCAATTTGACATAAGCTCCATACAAGTAATGTCAAAATTCAACTGATGGTAAGAGTAAGTGAATGAAGAGTATAAAGTAGGAACCGGCCATTAATAAATTAAAATGAATACAAGAACACCAAATAAGTAGACTCGACATAAAATGGTTTATCATTAATCCTCATCAACACAGCCAGACAATGAACAAGCACAAACCAAAGCATTAGTTGCAAAAACGCCTGGCCGCAACAATTACTATTCCTCCCTGTTCCTACAGATAAAAACACCGTGGCCAAGATTAGCAAGTGTTAATATAGAAAACATATATGTTCATCAAACAAAAAAGCACATTAACCTACGTACCGAAATTCTATATAATAATAATATATTTATTGACGCCAAAATTACATATAAAACTCACTTACATTATAAAATATAGACACCTACAAGTAGGCCGAGCCTGTTTCTTAGGTTTTTTTTTTTTTTTTTTTTTTCCTCTCTCAATCTAGCGAGATTGCTTGGGTTTTTGCTTTTTGGGGTTTATTTTTCTTTGTTTGTTTTTCCTTTTTGTCTTTTCTTTCTTTTTGTTTTATCTTTTGTTTTTCTTTATTTCCAAAATATGTTTACAGTTTTACTTAATACTATTACATCTTTTAGTTCTTCTAGTTTAAATACAGTTTTACTTCAAAGTTCAAATTTATTGTATTACGTCGAAACTATTATTCTATTACATATTTTATACTATTGTTCTATATGATAGGCACTACATTTCTATTCTACTTATATTTTACTGCTACAAGCTTCTTTTTATTTCTTATTCTATATTATTTAAATGTTTCACTGTCCTTCTAATGTTCATACTTATTTTACTTAGTTGCTATGTGCTTTTATGCTTTTATCTTTTATGTTTTTGGCTTACAAGCTATTCTTAATTGCTATTAGTTTTCTGCAAATTATACATATATATCTAAATATATCATAATTACGCACATTATATATCTATGGTTTTATTTCTGTTTACTACTTTCTTTACTATCTCTATGCAAAAAGCTATGAAGTCTTCTACGTTCTTTTTAGACATAAGTTCTGGCATATTTTCGTGTCTTATTTCTAAGCGAAGCTTGCTTTCACAGTTATATCTCTCCCGGGCATATACTGACACCCGAAGATTAGATGCGGGACATCTTCTTGCTGCTCTTCATCGCATATGCACGAGGGATTCTCCTTGCACCCGAACCGGTTCAGGTACTCCGAGAATCCCCCGCCCCCCGTGAAAAGCTGGGTATGCAGGCCGGTGAGGCAAATTACATATAAAACTCACTTACATTATAAAATATAGATTTTAACTTCACGGATAAAGTTATTTGGTTAACTAACACCTAAAGTAGGCCGAGCCTGTTTCTTAGGTGTTAGGTGTTCCAGAGTCTTAAAGAAAATGTTTTATCATCTTATTAATAAACTTACTCCTAGGATTACTCCGAATTTAGGCTGGACTAGTTACTCTGTACATAAACAAGTGTTAACTTCATTGTAACAATGTTATTAATAAACAAGAAGTATCCTCAGAAAAACAATACCTATCTTACACCAAGAGTAATGAATAAGTTATGGCAAGATTTATACATTTAAAAGTGAAAACACGGACTAGGTAAAAGAAAATTACCCTATACTGACAAATAATGTTGGCAGATGACATTTAATTTTACAATGTCAGTAGATACATTTAAAAAGGTGAAGTGAACAATAGTTATAAATAAGTTATGGTTCTGAGCCGATATTGATGTCCGCACTAGTCTTCAAACGTGTTTTTTGTTTTGTAGTGTCATTTTTTATTTTTCACTTACACTAATTTTGCATATTTTAATCACATGAAATTAAATAAAACCATTAATACTTGAACCAAAAATAAAATGGTGGTATTGGGATAAAGAGGGAGAGAGAAGGCAAGTTAAAATGTGGTATTGTGGTATTTTACTATTAATATTTATAATGTTGTTTTCTGTTCGGAAATCATACTGATTTCCAGGGTTAAACATTATAAAAACGTAATAGAAAAGAAATGTTTATAAGATCTTACTTGTTATGTATGTAAACAAAATATAAAAAGTAGGTAGATACAAACATCATGTACCTACACTCATTCTCGGAACAGAAAGTATTACGAACAGTTGTAGTTTTATTAAAAATCCCTAAATACTATCTAGTAATGTCTCTCACTACTAGTTAAAATATCTACTTAATCTATGCATAATACATAGTAAAACTATCCGATAGCTTGGAGTAACTTTTATTCAGAGATTAAAGTCGAATTAGTATACTCCAACTTTATTTCGTGTTTAATAATACTGAAATTGGTCAATACTGACATAATACTAGGAGTAAAGTTACTCTAGCTTTAATCTACGTTTATTAATAAGATGGTGAGTGCATAAGAAAATTGTAAAAATTAAATGTTATATTTTGTAAAAATAAGAATACTTGCTTTCGTAGCTAGCAGATGTGTGCAATTCAATTTATACAGAACGGAAACTTTTCAGACATTGACAGGAAGCTAGCAATGTCGTTCGTAATTTCCGTACATAAATGCCATTATTCTTTTAAAAACGTTAGCTTTTCGCCTATTTGATCCTCTTAGAGTTGAAGGAATCTGAAATTATTTAAATTTGGATAGCTAACACTTGAAATTATTTTCATATAACAGAGACGAAGCTAAAGTACAGGTGCGATGCCGTACTCGGCAACCATTTCGTGAACACGTGTTTTATTTCCCCGGGTATTTAAATTATATGCAATTATTTTTAAGATTGTCCTCATTGGTCACTGTCACTTGTTAGAGCTAATTTTCTAAGTATTAAATTATAACTATCTATTGTCAACCGCTTATCCCTTTGTGTTCAAAGTTCTTAGAAGCGTTGTTTTGTATGTGTATTGTTACAAGTTTGAGAATTCCAATGAGTGGTTTGTGCATGTTTCTTGGTGGATTATATCTATTATGCATATATAAAAGGCCGGCCCATTGAGACCGATTAGTTAAATTTCAACTGCGATCGAGACGCAGAATGGGAATCTTAGATTGACGGACTTTGCGCGTTTTATGGTATTAAGATCTTTCTGATTTACAGTTTAGACTAGTTGTATTTGTAAGAACTGTGAATTACGTATGTGTACTTCTAATAAAGTTTGTGATCTTCCGAAATGACATTTTAATTATCCCCCGCAAACATGTAACAATACCATATTATCTTAATTTTCAAAAATCATGATAAAATAACTTTGATAACAGTTTAAACAATACATAACAGGCTATTTGACTGGCCCAAGTTACGACGTAATAAAATGCTATTCGAGTACGAGACCTAGCAAGCTTCGGAGTTTTTACCGAAAATTAGTTTAAATAAATTCCGTTGAGTACTTTTATATATAATACTTACTAGTAGCAAATTTCAATTTCCCCGCAATTTACCAATTCAGCCAAATTAACTACGACACCGTAACTCGGTAAATGTGTATTCACAAATCCGCAAAACGACTGAGCCTAGTAACCAACTTCTGAGGACGCAAACCAATTAGAAACATCCCAAGTTGTGGAAGAAAATTTATATTGTTTGCATGTGGTGTTAAGTTTTAGAAGTAACATACTTCTGTATAAAACTTATTAAAAAAAGAACTTGAGATATAAATAGATTAAGAAATATAAAGAAAAATAATTTTTAGCTCGACGGGTTGCTAGCGAGTTTGTTGCCGCTTCTTTTTCGTGTTAAGGAACAGCAATAACACGTTGCGAAGCGGTGTACATAGAATAGGAAGTAAAATTAATTTTTAACTTATATGTATGACCTTCAAAAAGTGTTCTCCAGTGGACCTTTTTTTTATGCATGAGTTCAGCAGACAGGCAGACGGCCCACTTGATGAAAAGCGGTTACCATCGCCTATAGACATTTGCAACACCAAAGGTGCTACAAATGCGCTGCTGCTCTCTTAAGGGAGACTGGAACCTGGCCTCTAATGCCGGAACACAACTCAAGGTTGTTATGGCGGCATACTCTAGACCAGGGGTGGTAGTCATCCAGTCGGGCAAATGCCCTACCACCTGGTTGTGGGTTGTTTAGTCGCCTCTTACGACAGGCCGCCGGGCCGCAGGAAATTATATTCTTTCTCCGTTACTGCACGTATAAAAACTTTTGAATTTGAATTTGAGGGGTAGGCAGGTGGAGATACATCTGCTTCTATTGTAAGGAAAAAACTTTTTCATAGATAATACTATCAATAAGTCTTATGGACCATTCATAAATTACATCTCACGTTGAAAGTGGTAGGAGCGGGTTGGCGAAGTGTGACATTGTGTGACAAGGGGTGGGAGGGGTCCTAAATTTCGTGACATCACATTTCAAAATCTAATATATTTAAGCTGTAATACAAGAAATTTGTACTATTAATGAAAAACTAAATATTTCCAACTCGTATCTATATGAGCATAGTGTTGCAGTTCTTAAATAATCTAGAAGAGGTAGAGAAGGTAGAGAGAGAGAGAAGATATAAATAAAACTAATTAGGGAAGTGCTGTTTTAATGTAATACTTTCTTGATGTAAAGTTTCACATGTGATGTCACACTAAGGAAGGAGGGGTCTCACGAATGTGACCAGCTGTGACAAGGGGGGGGTCACTAAATCATGAAATTCATGTGACGTAATTTGTGGTATAATACAATAATACATAAAAATGATGTATAATCAGCCAAGAAAGTAATTTACCATTAAAATCTTGGAAACCGACTTCAGTGCCAACTATCGATTCCAATTGTGAATCTAAACCATCCCGGGTTCCACTCAAACACACAAACAAAATTTCATCAAAATCCGTAATTGATTTTTATATATAAGAAGAAGAAAATATATTGTAAATCTATATAAATAAAAATGAATCGTAAAAATGTATGTACACGCATAACTTGAGAACGAATTTATTGATTTTGATGAAATTTTGTGTGATTGAGTGGGTGGTCCTCGGATGGTTTAGATTCACAATTGGAATATATATATATATTAGCCCTGCAACAACGGAGAAAGAATACAATTTGTCTGTCTGTCAATCTATCGTAAGAGATGACAAAAATCCCACAGCCAGGTGGTAGGATATTTACCCCTCTGGATGGCTACCGCCCCTGGTCTAGAGTATGCCACTGCGCTGCGTAGAGGGTTAAAGTTTCGCAAAAATCGTGTATGACAGAATTGTTCCCCTTTAAAAGTTCTAAAATAAAAACTGCGACAGCATATGTCTATCTTTTAAGGTTGGCTCACTATAAACTTTTTATGCTAACCAAATTTGTTATAAAATAATGCATTATTTGCGAAGGTGTTTTTATGAACATGATATTAATCATAATCCAAATAAATACGTTATTAATCACAAGTATTTAATTTAAAACAAAATTGCCGTTTACATCATTCGATTTCAATGAATATCTTAGGAAATATCGCAGATTTAAAATAACGTCGCAGCAAAATAATGATTAAGTACTGCGCGCGCATTTATGATGTACAAGGCCGGTGGGCAGTTATGAGGGGGAAGGGCGGTGGGGCAACTTCTACGTAAACAAAGTCGCGAGTTAAAGTTATCGTTAGCGCTAACTATTCCACGCGGACGAAATCGCGGGTAGAAGCTAGTACTATATAAATTTAATAAAAAGCTTATAAATCTTCTATTTCACTTTTTGAGAAAACAGGTAGCTTATTATGTGTTAGTTCAAAAATACGCCTTATCTTATATGCACTTAAATTCCAAAGTACAATTCGAATGAGGATATGTTCACAGAGATTTATGATTCAACATTCATATTGAAATTTCTGTTCAACCGAGAGACTATTGGGAAATATTGAACTAACTAGAGTATGACCACTTAACTTAATAATGTAAAGCACTATGCAGATGTGGACTGAGTAGCTTGCAGCGTAGAGAAATTTCAGCGTCTTTGTCTAAACTAACTTATATATAGTTAAATGTATATGCAATCATAAAGTGCAATACTTACTTGAGATACCAATAAAGTTTTTTTTTCTCCATATTTATTTGGGACTTTTGCCACACAGACATGTCAGCCCCATCATCTCCTAAGCATACAATAACTTATATATTAAATTTTAAATAATGAGCTGGCTAACAAACTAGCCTTCTTTGAGGCTGGCTCTGCCAGAATTTCCATAAAATTATTCAATCCCAACTCCCTCATCAGTTTTTCTCAGCCATCTTTATTTTTGCTGCATTCCGTTAACAAATGTTGGACATCCTCACGAGTTCCACACAGTAGGCAGTTGGGAAAATCAACTTTGCCCATCACGTGGCCAAAACTTCTTGTCGGGAAATGACCTGTTCGGGTTCTATTTAGTAGCTTTAGATATGGCCTGTTTAATTTTCCTACAGAAAACCATGGAATTTGGGGCGGGTTGAGACTGTATAATTTTGTACCATATGCCTGTTTCTTTACTTTTCTCACTGTTGAAATTCCTGTCTGCGATATCAAAACAAATGTATTGTGTACCTAAGTGAAAAGTGCTATATATAGTAATAATAAATAATAAATCGGCAGACACACACACACACTGTATATCCCCAAATTAAGCAAGTTACGCTTGTGTTATGGGTAATATACAACGGACCATTCTGGGGCCGATCCCAGACACCCAGACCATAGTAAATAACGGAGAAAATACGTTTCCGAAATTTACTATACCAGGAATCGAACCCGGAGCCTCTGCGTTGCATCGAGGTAAGCCGGCAAAGGCTTAGCCCGCTCAACCACAGAGGCCATCAATATACAACGTCTACTAATAAATTATCATTTTAATAATTTTTATGTCTTATATGAGGATTACATAAAGGTTCAGTTTCACAAAATACCGACAAAATCATTTAATAATAAACTTTAGGTAGCGTTTAATAGAGATACAGACAGACGGACCACCTGACGGAAAGTGGTTATACCGTTGCCTGTGGAGATTTACAACCCCAGGGACGATGCTAACCTCTAGAATGGGACAAGAAAGATGGGATAAGAGAGGAGGATGGCATAAAGGGAAGGTGAAAGTGCGTCACCAAAACTCTCACTCACCGCACAAAACATGATTAGCCAAGAGTAACCATTACACGCCGATATTCTGTGAGAGCATGGTATCACACCGGTCGAGCTGGGTCCAGCGAGCTGTAATCAACATAAAGATTCGGTTCTCGCTTTATATTGCATCACTGGGATAGATAAAATAACTGTAATTAGGCAGGATAGAGATATTCAAAACATATAGACTACAACTAACTATAATATAAATTATGCAAAACTTAGGCACACACACAAACACACACACATATACATATATATATATATATATATATATAATAACCATCTATTCAACCACCCACCCATCCTTCCATCCATCCATCCAACCCACTTTTGCCTAAACACATCCCCAGTAGTGAATACTTATTACCCAGAAACAAAAATAAGTAGTAGTGTAGTATATAAGTAGAATGTAACTTCATAAAAGTAAAATAAATTAGTAAATGACTCGCGGGCATATCTCGTTTGCCCGGGCAAAAGAGGAGAAAAACAAAACAATGATTCTGATTGACTCGAGCCTCCCCATTTTTAGGAGTTATAGGACAGTACAGTCGCCACATGCTTAGTACCCATATCGTCAATGTCGATGTATAGGTTTTTTTTATTGCTGAAGCACAGCAGACAGGCTGACGGTCCAGCTGAGATGGAAAATGATTACCGTCGTCTATGGACATTAGCAATAACAGCGGTGCATCCAATGTGCTGCCGGCCTTAAAAGAGAAACTGGAACCTGACCACTGATGCCGGAACACAAATCGGTTGTTATGGTGGCATACTCTAGATCAGGGGTGGAAGCCATCCAGTCGGGCAAATGCCCTACCACCTGGCTGTGGGTTGTTTTGTCGCCTCTTACGATAGGCCGCCCGGCCGCAGGAATTAATATTCCTTTCCCGTTCCTGCACGGAGAAAGGTTAGGTTTAGGTTTCGTAATGATATTTTTCTTCATAGTAATTACTAAAATCAAATAGGTCAGAAAAAACTACCTAAGTGGTGACCTCACACCAAAATTCAAATTAGCTGCTAACCTACCTAGACTCATAAATGTAACATTCACCTGCTATCAAATATTTCTTTGTTTGCATGTATTAAATAAACTTTTTGCCTACCTGAAGGTAGGTGGTTACCGCTGCATCAACATCGGCATCACCAAGCGAGCCGATTCATTGTCTACCCCGTTGAAAGTTTAAGAATCTATTTACGCCCTTTTCAAAGAGTTCCATATTATAATCTCATCTGTAGAGGCTTATTAATAGCTTCTCTTGATCTATCTAGCTTGTTTCTAGTTAATATTATTATAGCTGTTAGTCCCCCAAATAAAATAAAATAAATAATGCTTTAGAAAAACGCGAAACAGAGCTTGTCCACAACTTGGACATGTATGACATGAAAAAGAAAGCGCCATGTACAATCAGGGAAGTGTGGATGAACTTCCCAGTCGACAGCGAATGGCAAGGTGGTAGAATGGCAACTATGAGTACTTGCATAAAGATACGGGTTCCCAGTATGAACCAATTGGAACTAAATCAGTACAGATTGATGTGGGTAATATAGTCCCATATTTTTTCGGTAAGCCTTTGCACATAAAGAAGCTGGTTAAAGCTTTTATCCGTGCAAGAATGAAGAAAGAATACAATTTCCTGCAACCGGGCGGCCTATCGTAAGAAGCCACAAAGCAATCCACAGCCAGGTCTTAGGGTATTTGCCCGACTGGATGGCTACCACTCCTGGTCTAGAGTATGCCGCCATAACAACGTTGAGTAGAGTTCCGGTATTAATGGCCAGGTTCCAGTCTCCCTTTAGAAAGCAGCAACACATTGACAGTCCTTTGTTGTTACAAATGTCCATAGGCGATGGTAACCGCTTTCCATCAGGCGGGCCGTTTGCCTGTCTGCTGATCTCATGCATTAAAAAAAAGGTTATCGGTGCTCTTATGTTTCATGCCACACAGAAAGTATGAGACTATATTACTCCCACCAAATTGTACTGATCGGTTCCCAATTTTCCGTTCTAGAGAACCTGTTTTCATATGCAAGTACCCGTAGCCACTAGGTCAAACTAAATAGGCACCGATCAGCACAGAATGGTGCCGGTATCATACTTACTGTATGTGCTCGCACATAACGACCGTAGTAAGCGTCAACGTGTTTCCTTATGTGCGAATACTTAAGAAATATGGAATTATATTACTCGCACCAATCCGAACTAATCGATTCCGAGTTTTCCGTACCGGGAAACCTGTTTTATTATGGGCGAATTCGTAAACAGCGGGTCAACCAGTTCTTCAGAATATTTTCCATTATACAGATGGTATTTATAAGGAAAATGTTACAAAGAATATATAAAATATTTCAAGCTCCAGCTCCAGGATTATGTTTAAAAGCTTTCAAATCTTAGCAGAGAGCCATTAAATGAGATACCTTGAATCTGAATTTAAAATAATATTTCGGTTTCGTTGGAGGTAACTAAAAAGCTTTGCATAATAAATAAGTGGCGCCTGAAAGTCTTTTAGAAAGTAAAATTTTCTAAAATTAATAAATTTTCATGAGTAACCACTTGACAGGATAATTATTAACCTTTATTAAATCTTAAAATCGTAATAACCCAGTCAGTGGCTTAGATACATACAGCTTATTCTGGCAGCGTAATTTATAATTAACAGATGAAGATGATGCATATACAATTAGATAATTTTGATATATATATTACACTAGCTTCTTTTACTTACCTTAAAAGTATGATGTATGATACCCAAGGAAAAGCCCCAGTTAGTGTAGGACTATTGCAAGAAATTGGAACAAATGTGACAGGGCTATTGGATTCTGATGTTATTGGTGTTAGGGACCTGACACTATATTATCCAGTACATGTGATTTTTTGTCACGGTCCATAAAATGAACTAGACTTTTGGGAAAATTCGAATGTTCTCATAGAAAGATAAAGCAATGTAGAAATGCACACAAGGATAAGGCCTGGTTAGTGTAGGACTACAGCAAGAAATTTGAACAAATGTGACAGGTCTATTGCTGGTTCTGATGCTATTGGTTTTAGGGACCTGACACTAATATCCAGTACATGTGAATTTTTCTCACGAGCCATAAAAAGGTGCGGAATTTTAAAAAGATTGAAAAGATGTATAAACAGGTAAACACATAGAGGAGGCCTCTATGTGTTTACATTGGGCTATTGGGGATATAATTTTTGAAAACCTAGGGATCTCTATTAAATTATCATTATAAACAAAAGTTTATATACTATTTTATTTTATTCGGCGAGATATAAAGTGTTATGTATGTAGCGACGGTAAACTATATTTCATAGATATATAAAAATACTCCTATAAAATTAATATTATACAGATTATGTAGATTCATTAAACCAGTAGCTAAAATCCTGAAATGTTTCATGATAACAATACATAAAAAGAAAGGTCAAAGTTGACGTACCCATAAAACATTCAACTGTCATAGATCCCCAATACCGACGATAAGAATACTGAAAATAATTTTATATACACCAGGTGATAATAAATAAAGGAAGCCAGGGTGTGGCCCGAGGGCTTAGGCATCAATATGGAGATCATTGTTCCAACCTGTAGCGCTCGCCACCTGCGTTGCTCCGGGCAACCTGTTACGCTGTTAATACTATATAAATATATATATCATGTCATATAATATATATACACAAAGTGAAAGAGTATATTAAAACTTACCCTTCTCATAACACGCAGGGAGAATGAGGAAGTTTTCATATTTATTTTTTGTTATTTAACACCTCACAGTCTATATATTAATGTATATTATAAAGCTATATAATTATATTATATATAAGCCACTGACACTTAAATGCAAATATAAAAGCAAACACTCGCAAATTTCAAGGACAGTTTTTACTATGACAAAGATTAATCGAAATATAAATGCGTAGCTGCGTTATTTCTTATAAATATCATATAAAATATATTAGTAATTAATTAATTTTGTTCGGAAAAGATAATTTGTATTTTATTCATAATAGTAATGTCGATTATGAAGCGAGTTGCGCTCCGGACGGTTTATACACGACTGGAGTGATTACACCCCGTGGCTGAAACTGAAACGGGATGAAAAGGACATATGTATGTACCCTTCCATTTAAGAATGTCTTAGTAACCAATCCAATAATGTGAAATTCAACCTTATTGTCTATATCATAGAGTAGAATTCGTCTTGGTAAATAAATGCAGATTTTGAAGGATCTGTAGCGCGGTCCTTGTCTTTCTCTCGTCTGGTTGGCTAGAACACACACACAGGATGAATTGAATTTGTACTCATACAACGTACACGGTTCGATCTATTTCCTTAGAAATTTTTCTCAATAGTCAACACCTATAGCTTTTCGAGTTAGAACTTTTACTTTGTTTGCAGGGATGCAGCCGGCAATGAAATATAGCATGAGCATTGCGTAACGAAAGTGTTGGTCGAAATTGGGTTATAAGATATTGTGTTACCGTCAACGTTGCGTTTTGTATCAATGCTAATATATAAATGTAAAAGTGAATTTGTTCGAATGTTTGTTTGTTTGTTGTGAGTTCTGGAATATAACCGATTGTCATAAATTTACATACATACTTAACTTAACATACTTTAAATAAACGTGTATGTATGAAAAGATTAATGAAAGTTGATGAAGCGAAAAGTGTTTGTCAGGATCGTACAAGGTGGAGATTCATCGTCTCTGCCTACCCCAAAGGGAAACAGGCGTGACAATATGTATGTATGTATGTATGTACATACTTAACACTATATATCTCGTCAAGATAAACAGTCTCAAAAATTACATTACCGTATTTTCAGGCAAAACATAGGTTACCTTGTCGCGTAAAGGTTATGCCAGGCAACCTCGAAGAAAATTTATGATGAAGATAGCTTATGCTAGCATATTATTAAGATGGCTTAAGAAAAGCATTCTATTTTTCTATCACAAAATGGAAAACATCAGCCCTAAATTCTATCTGGAAGACGAGAAATCACAAAAATAAGGTCACAAAAAAATATGTCATAAATTAACATAATCGCTTTATGGCAATGAATTTCGGTAATTAATAATAGGAATACACACCATACGATTGACTCGTTCAATATAACTAAACTCACTACAATTATAAAAAAAAACTAGTTGTCCCGCCAGACGTTTTGCTACTTTGAAAAAAATTTAGAACCCGATTATTTAAATTAAATGGTGAAAGAATTCTTGAAATCGGTCTAATAGTTTTTGAGTTTATTCGTTACAAACATAGAATATATTTTTAACAAAAACAAACCCGACTTCACCCAAAAAATCAAGAAATAAATATTTAACCGATTTCTTTCTACAACATCTTGAAGTCGGTGTCAAGTAAAACATAAAAATTATTATATTTTGTATATTTATTGTTGTTCTTTTACTTGGCAACAACTTCAAGATGTTGTAGAAAGTAGTCGGTTAAACATTTATTTTTTGGTTTTTAGTGTGAAGTCGGTTTTGTTTTTGTTGAACATTTTTTTTTTTAGTTGGGCAAATACTTCAATAACTTTAGAAATAATATATTAAGCACCTGTAGAAATTGTTCAACTGGCACGCGTATACAACTTTGCAATCTCTCTCTTCGGTGTATATGCTCTTCAACGAAGGTTGCTCTCGATTCCACCTGATGGAAAGCGGTTACCATCGTCTATAGACATTTGCAACACCAAAGGTGCTACAAATGCGCTGCTGCTCTGTTAGAGGACCATCTCGGGAGTTAAAAAAAATACAATTTGAAAATCGGTCCAGAATCGACGGAGAAATCGCGTATCATCCCTAAAAAAATTAAACGCTTGTAGAAAATGTAGTACTGGCACACTTATACAAACAACATTTTTTTATTTAAATGTGGTCTCTCGGCGTATTTTAATAAGGGTTACTCTCGATTTCTCTGGTATCCATTCATGAGATCCTGACATGGTGACAATGGGGCCAATTCGGGAGTATATTAGGTTGGGGAAAAAGTTTTTTCGCATTTTATATAAAAATTCAAAAGGTTAAGTTTTTTCGCATTTTATATAAAAATTCAAAAGGTTTTTTTATAAAGTTTATTTACATTTGACTAAAGCATGTAGGCGCCATTTTGTTGGATAACTTTTTGCCATCTTGTAGGTAAGGACGTGATCCCATTGCTATAAAAATTTTGGGGCTTCTGATCAAAAAACTGCGACAAGTGGTTTTGGCACTCCTCTCGTGATGTTAACCTGACACTGCCTAAGGAATTCTGCAGAGACCGAAACAGGTGAAAATCTGAAGGTACAAGGTCAGGACTATACGGCGGATGCATTAGCACCTCCCAGCCACACTCTCGTAATTTTTGCTGAGTGGCTAAAGATGTATGAGGTGTAGCGTTATCATGGTGAAAAACCACACTCCTTCTGTTGATTAATTCCGGCCGCTTTCTGTCAACTTTTTGCTTTAATCTCATCAGTTGTTCGCAGTAAAATTCAGAATCGATGGTCCTGCCTGGCGGTAACAGCTCATAATGAATAATGCCCTTCCAATCCCACCATACACACAGCATCACCTTGTTGCGAGTTAACCCGGGCTTCGCCACAGTCTGTGAAGCCTGACCGGCCTTTGACCACGATCTTTTTCGCACGTTCTTGTCGTACGTGATCTACATTTCATCACCAGTTATCAGCTTCTTAAAAAATGTTTCGGTTTCATTACGTCGTAATAAAGAACCACAAATGAGTACACGGCTCATTAGGTTTCTGTCAGTGAACTCATGAGGCACCCAAATATCGAGCTTTTTTGTGTACCCAATTTTTTTTCAAATGCGCCAAAACCGTTTTGTGGTCGATTCCCAGTTCTCCAGCTACATTATAACTAGTAATATGCCGATCTTAATCCACTTTTTCAAAATTGGCATCAATTTTGTCCGTAACTGGGCGACCAGAGCGACGTGCATCTTTGATATCAAAATTTCCGGATAGAAAACGCTTAAACCAAATTTGCTACTCTCACAGATACTGCATTAGGTCCATAAACATCACAAGTTTTTTTCGCGGCTTGTGTTGCATTTTTACCTTTTTTGTAGTAAATTTTTAAAATGTATCGAATTTCTTCATTAGATTCACTCATTTTAACAATAAGGAAAACAAATGAAAATCACACATTTTCCTAATTTGAATTTGGAATTGTCTTCTTCAAAATTAAAACTTTTTAATGATACCAAACCCAACCAGATATAAATGGTATAGCCAAAGAGATCTTATTACAATTTCATACATACTATATGCGAAAAGACTTTTTCCCCAACCTATTATATAATCTTTCGATGAAAAGATTTTTTTTAAAAATAAGTTCACAATTGACGGAGAAATCGAGTAACGAACCTGCTCCTTTTTGAAGACGGTTAAAAATACAAATCTTTCCTCTTTATAATCAACTAAATGAAAAGAGATTCTAAAATCACTTCCATCTTTTTTCAATATCGGCCAAGAATGTATGATAGCGTATCTGTCTCTTTTATTAACATATTTAAATAAACTATTTGCATCCATTTCATAGATAAACTGTATTATCTTATCTTATCTTATACTAATATATAAAGCTGAAAAGTTTGTTTGTTTGTTTGTTTGATTGAGCGCGCTAATCTCAGGAACTACTGGTCTGATTTGAAAAATTCTTTCAGTGTTAGATAGCCCATTTATCGAGGAAGGCTATATATCATCACGCTAAGACCAATAGGAGCGGCGCACCAATGAAGAATATTTCAAAATCGGGGGGTTTTGAAAACAAATCCACGCGGACGACGTAGCGGGCACATTTAGTTTATTGTACATTGATCAGAAGTTAACAGTTAAGATAACTTTTCTTGTTTGGCGTCAGTCAAAGCATTTTTTTTATGCTGGGCAATGCATTTCCACATACCCTCAGGCCTCGGGGGAGGTCACCAAGGGATATGTGGGACTCCCGACGGCCGACGCTACACACAAGCTTCTGATTATAAGTCAGTCAAAGCCCTACAATTTGGCTGAAATCTTATGCTTCAACATGGAACTAAAACTTGGACATTCCTCTAAAGACATTGGCTAGATATACAAATCGCACAGAACCTTATTACTAAGTAAAACGAAAGACGTGAGTAGTACTCCAGACTTACTTCTACTGTATACAAGGTCAAACAGTTATAACTACTATAGATAGGTACTCCCCCACTTATAAAATAACTTATCTATGACATTGTTGTCAAAGTTTCCTCAAACTTCGGTACAAATAGAACGTCTCTCGTTAGATGTGACGAAATTACAGCAATAACATTAATAAGTTTTTGGTACAAAAGTTGTTTTATGAGTTTCTACGATATCCGATTGTTTGTTTTATTGTATTTCTTTTTTGATTTTTATTTTGCTTATTAAAAGAGGGTATTACCCATTTAATTTGCATAGGATTTTGGACTTCGAAGATACATAACTGAAACAAGATAGACACCCAGACCATAGCAAATAACGGAAAGTCCGTTTATTAAATTTAATTATTATTAATATTATTAAATTTAACCCTGCCGGGAATCGAACCCGGAGCCACTGCACTGAGGTAGACCGGCAAAGTGTTAGCCCACTCAACCACAGAGGCCGTAGTTTGAAAAATAATTATTCATACTTGTATTTTAAGAAAAAAATAATTTAATTTAATAGCTTTTACAACTGTGGGCTGAATTTATCTCTTATTTATCATAATTCTATTTAGCAATAAAATATATATATATATATACTAAATTTCCTAATTAAATTTAACTATATATATACAAATTAAAATTAAACTATAAAATCTTGTGCCAGACCACTATCAGTTGCAAACGTGCCCAAAAGACTGGCCACATTACCTCGCTGTATCGCAACGCTAATGCGTTGTCCGAGGTACAGACCAGTCTTTTGGTCACGTGAGACGTCTACCAGGCGTTCGCTAGGTCTCGATAAAGTTTGTGCACCTCAGGCCCCCATGGTCCCAGGGTCTCGACCCCAAAAGAAGAGAAATGTTTCTTCATCCCAATACGAATTAATAAAAATATTTTATATTATTTAATTATATAGACATTGTTTTGGTATTATATTGAAATAAACGTGTTTTCGATTTGTATATATAATATATATATATATATATATATATATATATATATATATATATATATATATATATACAAATCTGGTATATATATATACTAGAGTTTACCCCGCGGCTGCGCCGCGGGTCAACCTCTAGTGCGACCTTCTTGTTTAAAGAGCAGGCGTTAATACAGGTTACATTGTCACAATAATTTTAAATTATTGCTATTTGCACTCGGAAGATTAATTTCATTTTATATCGCAAACTATCCTAGCTCCCGGCATGTAAAGTATTTATGTCCATTTTCGGTATTAAAACTACATTTAAACATAATTACAGCAAAACCGATCCAGTATTCCTAGTAGTTTTCCGTGAAAGCTTAACGGAAAGACATATCAAGTTACTATCGCTTTTTTTTATAGACGATGAATTTTTGTATCTATATACTTGAGAAAGGATTGGTCTCTTTCAAAGTTTCATCCTTTATTTCAAACGGTCTTAGCTATATTTATCTAACCCCCGTCTATGAAAACTACATAAATGACAATAACAGTGACAACTCGGACAAATCGGACAACTCGGACAAATCGGAAACTCGGACAAATCGGAAACTCTGACAAATCGGACTACTCTGACAACTCGGACAAATCAGACAAATCGGACAACTCTGACAAATCGGACATTTCGGTCTACTCGGACAAATCGGACAACTCGGACAACTCCGACAAATCGTACAAATCGGGCAAATCGGGTAAATCGGACGAATCGGGCAAATCAGACAAATCGGGCAAATCGGACAAATCGGACAAATAGGACAAAGATGACCAAAATGGAAAATCACAAAAAACCTATCCCACTTTTTGGGATAACCTTTACATAAATCTGTCCCAAAATCTGTCCCATTATCCGGGATAAAAGGTATCCCTTGTCCACCTTCTGTATTAAAATTACATGTATACCGAATTTCAACTAAATCGGTTCAATAATCTTTCTGTAGAAGCATAACAAACAGAAAGACAAATATGTTTTTATTCCGGAAACTATCCCATTTTTCGGGATAGAAAGTATCCTATGTTTATCCTCGGCATCAAAAATATATACATACACTGAGTTTCAGCCAAATCGGTCCAGTAGTTTTACCGTGAAAACGGAACAGACAGACGGACAGACGGACAGACAGACAGACAGACAGAGTTACTTTCGCATTTATAATATTAATAGGGATATATATATATATATATATATATATATATATATATATATGACGTGAGTGAGGAATGTAAAGGTGAGTGGCGTGTGAATGATTTACAAGACTATATTATAATGTAATGAGGTTTTAATGAATGAAGGAGTTGCGTTAATCGCAAACGTAGAGATAAATAAATAAAATATTAATTTCATATAAACAACAATTTAAAATACAAGAAGTAGGTAAGATATGCAAAATGTTATGTTAACAACGTTCACAAATCACGTCACCAAAAGTTCCAAATGCGTCTAATTTTGCTGACTCAAAATTGTCCGTTTTCTGGGTTAAAGAAAGTTTGTACTTTTGCAAATTTAACGCATAATTTTCTCCTATTATGAAAATACTAGAAACTTGGACTGGTTAGGATGTTTGACAAATTGTATACCATCGCGGCTTGTTTTTTATATAAAAACTTGAAATATTGGCCTCATATTTTAAATTATGAATTTCACGAAATTGCAGAGGCGCTAACTAGGTGTTTCAATTCATAACTGACTTCGTGAAATGACTGATTTTATTTATTTTTAATTATTATTATATAAGACGGTGATATTTTTTGGTTCATTTTCCAATATGATTACATTAGAAAAACATAATATTCGACTGTGGCACAGAACCTCACGGGTTTCTTCATACCGCAGAGTCGTGTAAAATACATGAAAACTTATGATGTTATGATACATAGTTTACATACACACAGTAGTACATAGATACACTTTAACAATGAATTTATCTTTACTTAATATTATTATTATATCAGAAATAGGAGCAGAAGTAAGAAACTGTTGTCATCAATTCAAGTTCAAGTGTTTACTTCTGATTTTATAATAGTAAGCGGGGTTATCAGCATATTAGTTCCAGGTCTGCACATGAGAGCTCGATGGGCTGCTTTGGGAATTAATGTATCTAGAATCTTTTCAGATCATATTTGGTCAGTCTTGTTTAATTGAAAGTTTTGCCAGCGATTGTCGTGACTTCATATTCTTCTTTCATAGTTTCATTACACCATTTTGTAACAGCTTATAAAATTATAAAATTTTTGCCAAATTCCATCAATATAGACCCAACAGTTTCTAAGAAAACTGACTGTCAAATATCTACTAAGATAAAGGAACAGACGGACGGACATAAAATCTCATAAATATTCCGTATTTGCCTAAAAGGCATCTACAACCTACCATCCACTATGAGGCAAAAAACTTACAAGTTTTATGCTACTATATTAAGCTCCAAAACAAAGCCCTTGTAAACACCTCACTTCGTATTACGTCAGTGTGCTACTTAGAACTTGCACGAAAATTTCCATTGTTGTTGCAGCGCATTAGAATTTATTAAATCTTTGCAACGTTGCTTGCTTTTGTAAGCATTAGTATGTATTATGAAATTAAAGTAGCTGACAGACAAACCACCGGATGGGACGCAGTCTCCTCCTTTTACGAGAGGATCATTCTCGCGAAGGAGGAGGCGGAGTGGGAGGGTGAGCGCACTAGCCAGCTCCGCTCCCATTAAAGGAGAACGTGCCGGCACCGAAGGGCGTTCTCAGATCTTCGAGCTCCCTGAGGAAGGATTCGCCAATGATGTCGTCAAAATGAGGGCACACCGTATTCCATTCACGCTCTCTCTCCTCCCGTGGAGCGAGACGTTTGGCCGCCCACGTCAGATAGAGAAGGACGACGCCAGGAACTATGCTTTCCCCTGGCAGTGGATATGGCCTTAAGGGTATGGTAGGTCTAAGGCAAAGGAAGGAACACAGAGGGGTTTTAGTGGGCATCCCTAACTTCAGTGGCAATACTACTTCTTCGGGGGCATTTCCCCGCAGCGGTTAGTCCTCAATCGAATTTCCCCTCCTTAACAAAAACTCACAGACGTATAATCAAGCACACGAACTAATGGCGCGACTTTATGGCGTTAAAAAGACGGAAAAAGAATACTTGTCTTAGAGGCGACAATACAACCCAAAAACAGGTGATAGGGGATTTGCCCGTCTAGATGGCTACCAACCCTGGTCTAGATCATGCCGCCATAACTACTTTGAGTTGTGTTCCATCATTAGTGACCAGGTGTCTGTCCCGCTTTCGAGGCCGGCAGTATATTGTTAGCACCTTTATTATTACAAATGTCCTTAGGTTACGGTAACCACTTACGATCAAGAGGGCCGTCTGCCTGTCTGCTATACTTCAGCAATAAAAAAAACTTTCAACTTTCTTACTCTGTTTTTGAAGTGATAACTTCTTATGGGAGGGTACACCTATAAGTACAACTTTTTATGGTACACCACTTGGTTACGTAACGCGTTACGGCGCCAGTCCGTCTATCTGTTCCGTTTTCACGGAAAAACTACTGGACCAATTTGGCTGAAACTCAGTGTATGCATATATTTTCGATACCGAGGATAAACATAGGATACTTTTTATCCCGAAAAATGGGATGGTTTCCGGGATAAAAAATATATTTGTCTCTCTGTTTGTTATGGTTTTACGGAAAGACTATTGAACCGGTTTGGCTGAAATTCGGTATATATGTAATTTTAATACCGAGGGTGGTCACGGGATAGTTTTTATCCCGGATAATGGGATAGATTCTGGGATAGATATGTAAAGGTTCTCCCAGAAAGTACGATAGATTTTTTGTGATTTGCCATTTTATTTATTATGGTAATTTTAGAAATTTTAGTCATTTTGTTAATTTAGGCATTTTGGTAATTTTGATAATTTTGGTCAATTTGGTAATATTGTACGCACTATTTTTAAAGCTATTGAGGTATTAGCGCAACTAAAAGCATCATATATATATATATATATATAGCAAAATATTTTTTTTCCGTTTTTTTTATTTAAGTTATCGCATCTGGCAAGCAACTGACGGCTCATCTAATGGAAAGATGTTACTGTCGCCTATAGATAGAGTTGCCAGTCATCCGGTTTGCGACCGGACAGTTTGGTTTTGCATATGTTTGTCCGGTCAAAAAGTCTTGGTAACTCGGACAAAAGATTATCCGGTTTTAAAGGAAATTCATGAATTACCTAGCAAACACGCCTGGCAACTTTGCCAATAAAGGTCCTAGCGCATTGCCAGCTTTTAGAATGGGATAGAGGGAAATGAGCCATCGGATCTACGTACGAAACACGATTAACTTAAGGCTAACAGTTTCACGTCGATATTCAGTGAGAGCATGGTATCATCAATCGAGCTGACCCTAATAGCTATATCAAGATAATAGTTCCAGTATGGCTTTACAACGTATACAATTAAGGTTAAAGGTCCTTGCACTTTACAAGTATACACTGCATAATATAATAACTGTTTAGCTGCTATTGCTATACCACATGAATATATTATTCCCACTGAAAAGCACCCATTATAAAACAAAAGTCTGGACGTAACATCCTAACAATTAATCAAAACTTTGTCGTGGCTAGTTTTTGTATTTCCATTTTAACCTGTGTTAAGTGAGTTGCCGGTAGTTTGAACTAACTTCAACTGGGCTGAATGACGCATTTTTTACATTTGGTGTGAATAATACCTATTCATTTTTGTGACGCTCCTTTTCGAGTAGCGACTGTGGTGTTAAGGCATATTCTACATGCCATTACCTACACAGTGATGTAGTAAAGATAGGTCTTAAGCCTCGCGTATATTAAATCCATTTCCACAGCAGCAAGCAAGAAAGTGGTGAATAAAATAGGCATCACAAATATATAAACACAACATATTCAAGTTCACATTCAAATTTTTTTATTCAAACTCTTGAATGCGAATATTATATGTCCATTGGAGAACATTTTTTGAAGATTTGAGATGTGTGTACCGTACACGGCGGGATCGGTAAGCCGATGGCATAAACCCACAAGCTAATTTTTGGTCAACGGTGGGGAGAGGATACAGAGAGAACACTATTCCGTCCGTATCTTAAGAAAGGGGCGCCCCTTGAGAGGCGAAATATATAAAATATTATACTTCTCTACAGGTGGCAAAATAAAGTAGAAAATAATAGAGGCGCCACTTTCGCAATTTTTTCTAAGCTCTTGCAACTCCAATTTTTAGTATGACATCAAACATCGTTCAAGTATCAAGTTGCTTTAGTTACGACGTACGCATTTTGCCAACATGTTTATGATGTTTACTTTAATAATAATGACTATAATTTTGTAAGCAAGAGCTTTAACATCCTATGAAACTTAACAAAACAATTATTTGACTAAAAGAAGCTAAACTAACCATTACAAACCCATCATGTCAGATGTTCTTTGGTAAAAACGTCGAATTATATTGAAAAGATTTTTCCTTCAAATTCCACATGACATCCTTGGTAAACATTAAAATCATTGTTCACGTGAAACTTGGTATTCTTACATGCATATTTAGTTATTTTTAGCGGATTCTAGACTCGGATCAACCTTCAAATTAAAATAACATGGATAAATTCGCTTTGTGTATGATTCGCTGACCTTGACTCTGTAGTCATGTTCTATTTTATCTGTATAAAATAGAACATTTCCAGAAGGCAAAAAAATTAGTTCTCGTTCTAGACGTTATTGTCAGGTTATATATATACTTCAAGGGAAACACTACAGGGGGTTGGATATCCGTCTACATGCACCCGCGCCTCGCCCTTGTATCCAATCAATAGATAGATAGATACAATCACTAGTGATTTATACTATTGCAATGTTCCACTCACTGTAATACTATATTTTACAGCCAAATTTCTTGATAAAACCTAAATATTAACTAAAATCACGCGAGATCAGCAACTCGTGCGTCTTCAACGAAATTCCGTGGCTTACCCTCATTTCTACGCAATAAAAAATTGTGTGTGTTCACACGCAGTAGAAGTGACACTTCAGAGAATGTACTCACAGATAATATAATATTATCAGTTTTGTTTCGGTCCAAATTGGACCTATGTTTCATCATCGGTCTTATTGACCCTCTGACTGTGCTGCACAATGTAAAACTCGTATCTCATTCTCTCGCATGCTTAATCCTATAGATTTATGTGTCTATCTCTTTTTAGTGTCGCTTTTTCGTTATATTGAGTTTCAAATCCCAACGATTCTAAAGAAGTTTCACTTCAAAAAACAAGTGCACAAATTCGAGTCGTGTAAAATTCGATGCCGGCATATCTTCAAATGTGATGTCATTCATTTCATTTTTCTGAATTCCGAACAATATGTATATAAGTTAAAATTTAAATTTACTTCCTATGTTCAGTACGGCGCACGATGCTTTCCTGCTTGCTGCATCGGAAACGCGAGGAAAAAATATTAACGATCCACTTTGATTAATTTTTAATTAAATCATATGAAATCATAAACTTAGGCTCCGACAAAGACAAATTCCACTTACAGATCTATAAAAGGACATTTTATTATCAGTCGGCATTTGAATTTAATTGTAATCCTTTTATGATCGACTTCTTTTGTTCACTCATTTATTGGCATATGTTTCTAGTTATTGTGGAGAATAGCCTATTGTCCTATTGTACTGGTTTACGGCCGCTCAGGGATATCATTAGCCACGTGTTGCGGATTATAAGTACAAGCTAATTCTAGAAAATTATGTCGACGTTGCCGGGCGGGCACCTTTGCATTTCTGAAGTATAAAACGATGGCCTGATTGAGAGAGGGGGTCAATTGAGCTACAACTACAATCTAGGCGTGACGTGTGTATATTCAGGAATTTAATATTGACGGACTTTGCGCGTTTTATTGAATTACAACCTTCTGCATTACGTTTGGATTTGTTGCGTTCGGATATATTTGTAGCTGTGTTATACGTGTTTGTATAGTTCTAGTAAACTCTATAATAATTCTAACGGCATTTTTATTCGAGTCCCGCAAACTCGTAACAATAGTATTAGATTGCATCCAACAACAGCCTACATTTTCTTTTATCAGTAAATAATAGCCTGAATCTGACAACTGATAACCTGTTTTTATTTTTATTAGAGGGTAGAAAAAATATCATTCAACCGATACCGTCAGTTATATGTTTTCGCTGTGTTACGACTAAGTAACCACAAAAGAACCTCCTCTTCGGAACGCTGAAGAAGACGTAAGTGTTCTAAAATTACATATCAGTTACATTGGATATTAAGGAATTATATTAGAAAGTCGATAAAGAGTCCATGACTATGTTATTGTGGGAATTAAAGTGTGAACTGTTTATCAAAATGTAAGGAAAAGCCATGCTAATGATAAAGTGTGTAGTGGTGGAGGTGTTTAAAATTGAAACAACCACTCACTCTATTTTAGACTTTATATTAATAGCGTGTTATATATACGAGGTAACAATATAGACACTTAAGGCACAATCGAATGATTGGCGTAACACTAAAAATGCTCTTATGTATTTTGACGGCCATTACGTGCGACTCTTTTTTGTTACACCCGACCGCGCCCTGCAGGATCGTGGTCCTGTTCGAGTCGCGGTCAAAGGTAAGTCGCTTTTAGGGTGAATGCGCCCACAAGTATTTTACTATAAATTGTGGCAAAGGAAATAGATAATTATGTTTTTAAATATAACATAGTTGTTTTTCTATTGCTAAACCATTAAACTCGGAACTGTAGATTACAATAGATAGACAGATAAAACTTTATTGCTCACCAAAATACACAATTACAAATAATGCATTACTACAGTGCTTCTTGGCAAAATAACAGGCGGCCTTATCGCTAAAAGCTATGTCTTCCAGGCAACCTAGCTTTTAAAAAATTCCTAACTAATCTGACGTTGTTGATGGGGCAGAAAATAAGATAATATTGTACAAAATAAATATACATGCATAAATTCAAACACATTTTTAAGCATACCTATATATAAAAATATCTAAATAAATATATTATCATTATATATCACAAGCAATTAACATATATTACAATAGAAGCAAATAATAGGTTGGGGAAAAAGTCTTTTCGCATATAGTATGTATGAACTTGTAATAAGATCTCTTTGGCTATACCATTTGTATCTGGCTGGTTTTGGTATCATTAAATAGTTTTAATTTTAAAGAAGACAATTCCAAATTCAAATTAGGAAAATGTGTGATTTTCATTTGTTTTTCTTATTGTTAAAATGAGTGAAACTAATGAAGAAATTCGATACATTTTAAAATTTTACTACAAAAAAGGTAAAAATGCAACACAAGCCGCGAAAAAAAATTGTGATGTTTATGGACCTAATGCAGTATCTGTGAGAGTAGCGCAAATTTGGTTTAAGCGTTTTTAATCCGGAAATTTTGATATCAAAGATGCACGTTGCTCTGGTCGCCCTGTTACGGACAAAATTGATGCCATTTTTGAAAAAGTGGAGCAAGATGGGCATATTAGTAGTTACGATGTAGCTGGAGAACTGGGAATTGACCACAATACGGTTTTGGCACATTTGAAAAAACTGGGTACACAAAAAAGCTCGATATTTGGGTGCCTCATGAGCTCACTGAAAGAAACCTAATGAACCGTGTAATCATTCGTGATTCCTTATTACGACGTAATGAAACCGAACCATTTTTGAAGAAGCTGATAACTGTGATGATCACGGACGACAAGAACGTGCAAAAAAGATCGTGGTCAAAGGCCGGTCAGGCTTCACAGACTGTGGCGAAACCCGGGTTAACTCGCAACAAGGTGATGCTGTGTGTATGGTCGGATTGGAAGGGCATTATTCATTATGAGCTGTTACCGCCAGGCAGGACCATCGATTCTGAGCTGTACTGCGAACAACTAATGAGATGGAAGCAAAAAGTTGAGAGAAAGTGGCCGGAATTAATCAACAGAAGGGGTGTGGTTTTTCACCATGATAACGCTAGACCTCACACATCTTTAGCCACTCACAAAAATTACGAGAGTTTGGCTGGGTGGTGTTAATGCATCCGCCGTATAGTCCTGACCTTGCACCTTCAGATTTTCACCTGTTTCGGTCTCTGCAGAATTCCTTAGGCAGTGTCAGGTTAACATCAAGAGAGGACTGCCAAAACCACTTGTCGCAGTTTTTTGATCCGAAGCCCCAAAATTTTTATAACAATGGGATCACGTCCCTACCTACAAGATGGCAAAAAGTTATCCAACAAAATGGCACCTACATACTTTAGTCAAATGTGAATAAACTTTATAAAAAAACCTTTTGAATTGTTATATAAAATGCGAAGAAACTTTTCCCCAACCTAATATTTATTACATTAGACATATTTATTTATTTGTAATTTCTAAGTGAGTTCGGAAAAGTAGGTAATGATTTGGCCTATCTGACAGTAAGAGACAGTAATACAATGTGTTGTCGTCGTCCACTTAAGTATTTAACTATAGGGTATAGAATATTTAAAAACAAATTAAAACTCATTTAAACAAGATCGTTTTGGCATAGTGAAAATTTACTCTATTCAGATTTGAGAAGTCATGTCAGTTTTGTCTGTATAGTATGCTTCGATGACGATAAACAGTTATCTGTCTATCTTGAAAAAAACCAGTGTAGAATCGTCAACACTACGGAACCCGTCACTGTGCCCAGACCGGCATTCACTTGTGCGATTTACTTAAATTAGCTGTATTCCATAATCACCCACCATTTGCCAGGTGGTAGGGCGTTTGCCCGACTGGATGGCTACCACCCCTGGTTTAGAGTATGTCACCATAACAACCTTGATTTGTGTTCCGGCATTAGTGACTCATGCAATATATTTTTTTTTAAACACAAAATACAGAAACCCAGACCGTAGTTAATCATGGAGAAAATTCAGGCCTTACCAGGACATACCAGGAATCGAACCCGGAGCCTCCGAGTTGTAGTGAGGTAGGCCAGCAAAGGCTCAGCCCGCTCAACCACAGAGGCCGTCGATAGCATATCATCAACATAATTTTAATTACTGATTAAACTATTATGAATAGAGGTTCTAGCCCATATAGCGCCCATGTGCAAACAACGCCCTGGCGCCCTCTAGTAGGGGCGCGGTCAAAATGGAATAATTACAGTTGTATTTTCACCAGTGAACAGAAATTCATAATAATATATAGAGTATAGGAGGCGCTCGTGGCGCGCCTTGCTTTACTACCGCGTCAGGCGTCGGCTAAAACACGGGCGCAGGGTCCTTGGAAGCGCCAGCGCCGCGTGCGACTCATGCTCTTCGGAGGTGTCGCGAGCAGCGTTCGGCGCCCCCTAAGACCCGGCGCCCGTGTTATAGCCAGCGCTCTACACCCTGCACTATAGGCAAAGCCAGCACATATTATCAATACGCTTTACAAAGTGACGTCATAATTTACAACGTTCATAAAAATACTAGGCGGCTTCGGCGTTTCGTAAGTTGATAAAAAGTATCTCAGTTGATTTGACTGGTAACTTTCTACTCTATTATTCCAATGTCAAAGATAAAAATTCCATATTTATGTCCATTCACGAAAGGACATACATATAAAGGTTCCGTGAAGGACCGTGAACGAGAAATAAAGAAGCAACTACACAAAATTACTTTCTGGCTTGTATTTACTATGAAGGTATATCAAAATCTCAGCCTTACCATATAACATGGAGAAGACGGTCCTGTCTGCCCCTTTGAAAATAGTGCCACCCATGTCGCAGGTTGACGGCGTTATTGTGGAGAGCCACCCCACTTACTCACTGTGAAAAGTTTATTCGCACTGTCACAGTGTAGTGAAGATTAGTACAACGACAATAAAGGCCTTATTTATTGGCAGTCAGTTATGACCTAAAGTTTAAACAAAAATTTACAATTAGTATAATAGGATATTTGACACATTTAACAATAAATTCTAAAAGATGTATTTACATAATATAGAGCATGCATTTCCAATACTTAGCTATCTAACTTTAAAAATTTTATGGAATAAACTTTAATTATTGTTTAAAATAAAATCCAATAACCTATTTGACTCATTAGAATAACAACGTATCAACACAGTATACCTATACAAAATCAAATACGCTATGACCTATTTTATAATGATAAAAATGTATTATTTAATTTGACTGTCAGCTAACCCATTGTTGGGCTATATTATCTGTAATATAATATTATAAAATTCTAAACATTACTCTCTACTCTAATGTCTGTACATTAGAGCTATTTAAAAAAACAATTGTAATAGACTGTATAAATATGCATTTTTTAAATTTCTTGACTGTTCGTCGGTTTGTCTTTTTGTTCGGGATTCACGTAAAAAGTACTAAGCCGATTTCGATGCGGTTTTCGCTGACTAACAGCAAATTCTTAGACTTAAAATTTGCGCTACTTTTTATCCCAGGAATCCAGCGGGAATTTTTCTGGGTATTATTTATAATGGCTACATTAAAAAAAATCGAATTCCAAAATGTATTTTTTACTAATCGATACCAAATCTTATGTAATAAAAAGTGTGGTTTTTTTATCCCGGGAGCGGTTTGGAGTTTTACGGGTCCATAAAAATTAGCTTACTCCAACACAGTTTTCACTAAAACGATGGCTTACAATATTTTTTAAATGTTGTGATACTTTGTGTCCCGGGAATCCCGCGAGAATTTCAAGTCAAACGTGGCATATCCTAGTTGTAATGAATGGCCGGGAGAAGGCAAAGGGACGTGGAAGAAGAAGCAAGGGGAGAGTGACTTACCTCGCCACCAGTCCACCGCCACACTGCACTCGTCTCCGGGGATTAACACACTCACTAGGATATGGGTTTTAACAGATTTTCTTTATTGTGTTCTAACAATCGTTATATGTATTGCGGACAGCACTGATACTCCGTTGAAACGTCTTGTATTGTGCATTCTTCATTTCAAAGTTTATTCTTTTCTTGATGGCGAGGATGGGGAGGAAGAATTTATAAGGAGGTGTTCCTCGGCGCAACCACTGAAGACAGTTTTTTGCTTTTATTCACGCTGATGTATAGTGTATTATGTTATATTAATAAAAAGCTATTTCTATAATATCTTTGTTATTGTTCTGAGGTTTGAACACTAATTTTGATTGAGATAAAATAAGTACAATTCTAATGCTTCTGTTGAGATAGTGTTAGTGTTAGTGAATGTGTGATGCAGATGTAACTAAAGGTTTAATGCGTTATTTAAATGTTAACATTCATAATGGCATTAAATATTAACAGATAACTCATTTTATACACTAAAGTAGCTAACCGGTAACGCGTTATTTTTAATGATGATGATGATCCCTACTATATCTGAGATAATATTAGTTTTAGTGATTGTGTCCAAATAAAATTTAATTATAGCGTTAAAATACACTCTGCCCTAACAATGATAGCATGTGCGTTTCGATAAATAAATAGATAAAGATGCTAATGTAAAAAATCAGATTATTCCAAATTATTATATAGCATCAGTAAAAATATTCTAGATCCGTAGATTCCCTCTTTCTTAAACCATGAAAGAAGTTAAATTAAGAAATAAAAAAACAAAAAAACAATGATAGCATGAGCTATGAACTATCACATGGGGATATCATCGTTAATACAGTGGTCCAAAGATATTTACGATGTATTTTCATACGCGCGTCCAATATGGAGTTACAAGAGAGGACAGATGCTTCCGTTATATAAGATGGGCCCTTTGAGCTAGCGTCATCAGGTCCGTTAGATGTATCTCTGATTCCCGGAATCCTGACATGCAACGATAAGATGGATTACATAGTATAGGTTATTTGGTTGGTAGATTCGAGCACGCCATCGGGAGTTCAATGCTACACTACTCCTATCTCCCCGAGCAGTGAGATGTCCAATTGTCCATGACGCTAGGGGCATTATAATAATAATATCAAGAGTGAGACAGATTTTGCACTACATTACAGGTACTGTGGCACCGCAGTGAATTTATACTGGAAGGGACACTCACTTTAGGAGGACAATAAACATCCAGAAGGGACCGAGTGAAAATAAAAGTTCCCTTCTGATGTATCTGTTTTACTTATTTCACGTTTAAATGTAATAAATTCTTCCCCATCTCATTTTTGCCATTTACAAATTAGGCAAACATTCTCAGGGTAAAACTTTTTATTGAATAATATCAGAATTCTATAAGTATATATTACTTTAAGGAATCATAGGTAAAATACATAACAAATTTGATCCGTATAGGATAGAGAAAGATTCTTATCTAGGCGAGTTATAGTCAACACACACCGACCGATTAGATTTGATAAATTAGGTTTAGCTAAGTTTATTAAATTTTCTTTATTATATTATAAAATTCTAAACATGCCGTGTCTATACATTAAAGCTACTTACAAAAGAACTGGGATAGACTGTATAACCGACGGAGAACACTATGCATTTTTTTTAAATTTCTTTACTGTTTGCCGGTTTGTCTGTCTGTTCGGAGTTCACGTAAAAACTACTGGGCCGATTTCGATGCAGTTTTCGCTGATCGACAGCAAATTTTTAGACTCAAAATCTGCGCTACGTTTTATACCCGGGAATCCCGTGGGAATTTCATGTCAAGCGTGGACGAATTCACGTGCATATCCGAGTTAGCTTATAATTCAAATCATCTATGATATACAGTGCAAACTCCATGTAACGTCACTCGATTTAACGACAAACTCCCTCAAGCGTCAATCACTTGGCTTTGTTTGGTTTAGCTTGTCTTCCATATAATGATACACTCTATATAGCATTACACCCATTCTCAATAACGACAACAATTAAGTAATATAAAGTACCTTTTAAGTTGCCAAAACTTAGTAAAGACTGCGCAGCTGTGTGCGTTCTTTTATCGCTTTACTATCCGAGCCCGTAATAAACTCGTCTGTCAACAGCATATCGAAACTTCTAAGAAATTCCGAAATACTGAAATTTCTAAGTACTTCCTTTATCACCAAGATGCATCAATATCGCAAGATATGAATAAAATAATTAAAAAATACAATAAAATTACTGGTGCAGCAAAAGACGTCAGACAAAAATAACAGACTTCTCTCCATTTAACAACAACTCTCTATAACGCCATAAAATTCACAGTCTCTTCAGTGTCGTTATATAGAGTATACACTGTATTTATAAAACTCATTTTAAATCGCTTAAAACGGGCTACTTTTCATAAATTAGTTTTATGTTGAATTGAAAAACTGTGTTAGGGTGTCAAAAGTTATCGTGAAAATATTTAACCACCATCCAATTTGGAGGCTAAAAACATCTAATTAAAACTTAACAATCTCAATTTCAACTTTGGAGATTGGAATCAATTCCACGCTATACAACAATTAACAGTTGCCAATGTTTCCACGGCCTATAACTTTAAATTTATTGTATTGTTTTGATAATGTTCCGTATAATTATAAATACCTAAAAGTGTACTTATTTGCATTTCAATTTATAGGTTTCATTCAAACTAAGGTTAAAATTAAGTTAAAGTTAAATTTGGTTTCTACTACATCTATTAGGGGGGTGTTTTGGTACGTTTTTAAATAGTGGAGAGTGTTCGTGATTGTTGTGGTACAAAGCAGCGGTAAAAAACTTGTGTGTTGCCAACTCCGACTCACGATTGAAGTTTACTCCTTAAAGATTAAAAAATGTGCACGTGTGCCCAATAAGGGTAATTGCAAGAAAAGAAAACATACTGATGCGACGGCGCTGGATGTAATTATAAGTGGACTGTATCAAATTGTAATTAAAGAAGTATGGGACAATTTCAAAGGGAAGTAAGAAGGAAAAGCACGCACGTACTTGGTTGATGTAGTTTGGTGGTACACTTCAGTAATGTTGTTTGTTATATATGTTTATGTTTAGTATTATTTATTTACAAGGCGGCGAAGACCTGCGAGATATATTTTATTTACAGCAATGCAATTATATATACATACATTTAAGCGGTACCATGCGGTGCGATTTATAATATATTATTTTAGTATTACAACTTAGCCAAAATTTCACGAAGCACGCCGACTAATATGAATGCACACCTGCCGGCCATAAAGCACAGCTTATTACAGTTTATTACCCGTCCACATTTGGAGTTCTTTTGTTTACTTTGTGTTTAAAATTTGTAATTAGAAAAGCCGCCTATTGTGTATTGTAATCCTTTATGATGGTAGTTAGCCAGGTGTAGTTCTTGGAAGATCCAGTCCACGGGGTCGATTGTTACATCGTATAGTTAGTATAAAACAACACACGAATGGAGGGGTGAGGCAGTCAAGCGACGATTACGATACGAGCAAGACTTGTGTACATTCAATGAGCGATATAGTGACGGACTTTGCGCGCGTTATTAAATCGTGCAGTTTGTACTGGTTGTGTCCAGTTATATTTGTTGTACCTATGTTATACGTTTTTGTATAGTTCTAATAAATCCTATAGTAATTCCAAATGGCATTTTAATCGAGTCCCGTAACTCGTAACAGTATATTTAATGTTATTTTTTTTAATTTCATACATTTACAATTTCGGCGCGATTTAATTTATTTGCTATGACATGACAGGGAATGATTGACGTACGTGCGATGAAAGGAATACGTCGTCAGATTTGAATGGATAGTTTTAAATTAATTAAAGAAAAGATCGTATAGGCCGAAGGAAGGTTACTTGCCGGTAACACATACAGACAGATAACTATTTAGCCAATAGAAAATACAGATATAAACACAAAACACACTCACAATCATAATAATTAAAGGTTAAACTCATATAAGTAATATCAATGCATCTGACAGAAATATAACAGTAGTTTGGATAAAACAAGCGGACAGCTTGATCTTAAATTATTTTAATTAACAAAAGTGGCCTGAACTATTTTAATGTTTTATGTTTTGTTCGCTTTAATACAGGGGTGGTTGAAAAGAAACAAAAATCAGTTTTGAGTTACGCTTGTATTATTTCACTGCTCATAAAATTTTCATACCGGAGGCCTTATATGAAAATAGATTCTTAAGAAGTAAACTCTAAAAAGTGTTTAAAAATTAGAGATATATGGCCATTATGACAACAATGATTTATGCATCTATTTGTCTGTTATTAATATGGCAGTCGTTATTGTCAGAAACTGCTAGGTCCAGCCCCGAATCTTGAATTGTTTCAAGGGCGAACGAAAACTGAAAATGCCGCCCCCGCTCACCTATATCTTTAGCTCAATCATCATCATAATTTCAGCCATCAGACGCCCAGTGATGGACACACGTGCACGATTTTGATTATTAACCTATGCCTAGGCTCCCCACAAAAAGTAATTTATATGCTTAAAGTACTAGACGTCTCAGTCCAACGCCCCCCGACTGTATCGCCCAGAAGACGAATGATCGCGAAATTTCTCAATCTCAGAAGAAGTAGTGAAACCAATGCTGATTGGTTCATTTCATACTTGAGCCTAATAAATTTTAATAACATCCTCTGCAACATTTTAATTTCAGTTTTGGCACGTATCCACAGTTTACAGGTTGTTCAAAGTATCGTAATTTATGCCAACCTTCGATGGTCTCCTGCTAAAGTTTTAAAATATGGGTGACGCATAAAAATGTCAAAGGGCATTTCATTACCGCACGTGAAATTTATTTATAGGGGTTAAATATATTTTAAGAAAACTATTGTTAAACCGATATTAGACAATTCAATACGGTTTTTCTATTTGGATGAATCAACCAGTGATCCATGTTAACGTAAATTTGTAACATTCAATTTCATTAAATACCGTAGTGCTTTTTTAGTGATTTTTTAATTGCAAAAATACAGCAGACAGCCCGCCCACCCGATGGAAAGCGGTTACCGTCGCCTGTGGACATTTGTAACACCAATGTGCTGCCACTCTCTAAAGCAGGGATTCGTAAAGTGATCGATATCGACCCCCTGGGGTCGAAATCGGTTTCCCAGGGGTTGACATAAACGAAAACTGATTTTGAGGGTCGACCAGGTCTAAAAATCGACCCCTATTAATTAACACAAGTTCTTATTTGAAACTTCGAGATACTGTATAAGTTGTATTACATGTACTAACTTATTATAAGCTCGTATACATTTAACAATTTTATTATTGTGTTGATTTCAAGTAATTTATTAAACAATTTTTTTTTGATATGATAAAATCTAGAGATAGGATTTTTAAAGTAATTTGGCTACGGGGGTCTGAGGTATCAGTATATTTTGGAAAAGGGGTCTCTTGCCCAAAATATTTTGGGAATCCCTGCTCTACAGGAGACTGAAGCCTGGTCACAAGTGCCGGAATACAACTCAAGGTTGTTATGGCATCATATTCTAGACCAAGGGTGGCAGCCATCCAGGCAGGCAAATACCCTACAACCTGGCTGTGGATAGTTGTTTAGTTTTGTACTTTTCAACTAGATTGAACTGTCTAATATCAGCATTAAATTGACAATTTTATTTACTGACTAACATTGCCAGCAAAACTTCATTTTGTTGCCATGGCGACAACGTAATTGTTAGTGAAATGCAACGATGGCTCCAAAAAAATTTTAACAACAAAACAAAACTGACTTCTATAGTAACTATAAAGCAAAAAATAAATATTTTCTACAACATCTTGAGGTAGGTGCGAAGTAAAGCATAAAAATAATTGAATTGAAAACCTGTTCCTTTGTGAAGTTGGTTACAAATGCTGACCGCAACGCGGCTCTACATGCAGCTTAACATAAAAAATTATAATAATGAAAATTACATATCTATCTATCTTCTATACATATAATAAAATTGTATATTTATTTTATATAATAAAATTATAGAAGTCAAATTTCTGTGCAATGAAAAACAATGCTAAAAACCGAGTCAGAGGGATGTAAAAAGTGAAATAAAACTAGTTGAGATTTTTTCAAATTTTTTGTTTCTCTGTTTGTCTGTTTGTTTATACCGGTTAATTTCCGAAACGACTGGACCGATTTAAATAAAATTTTGTATGGTGGAAGCTTAAATCCCTGGTCAACATATAGGATACTTTTGATTCCGAATAATTAAAGAGTTCCCGTGGGATAGTTAAAAAAACTTTCCACGCGGACGAAGTCGCGGGCAGAAGCTAGTTATAATATACGAATTCCAAATGGCCGTCAGTCGGGAACGTTCGCTGAACGCTAACCGCATTTCGTCGTTGAATGGCAACGCTATTACGCTACACTATTACCTATGGTATAAAAGAAGTCTTCGCGAAAAATAGCTGTGACAAACATAGATAGACGGACGGGCATAACAAAAAAAAGGTTATACCTATTTTGAAAACCAAATTAAAATTGTGTTTAAACCATAGTTGCTTTTATTATCCACTGTTTTACGTAATCTACCAATACTTACCGTTTATCAACTGGATCAAATAGTTAAATAAAATATTTCTTTAACGAAACTATTTCAACTATGATTGGTCACGCCGATAGTGAAACATTACTACCTTATTTTCTGTATTAACCTTGGATAAATCTTTACTAGTGCCTAATAAAAATAGTGAGCTAATGAGCCTACAAAAACTAATTAATGTAGCTTTTTAACCGACTTCAAAAAGGAGGAGGTTGTCAATTTGACAGTATGTTTGTTTTGTATGTTCGTTACTCGATTTCTCCGTCAATTGTGTACCGATTATCATATTTTTTCTTTTAATCGAAAAGTTATACTACCGAATTCGTCCCATTGTCACCATGTCAGGATCTGATGAGAGAATTCTAAGGAATTAGAGAAACTCACGAAAACTGTTAACCCACTTCTTCGTAACACGATATCTCCGTCAACTGTAAACCAATTTTTAATTATTTTTCTTTATTCAGAAATCTATACTACCGAGGTGGTGCCATGGTCACTATGTCAGGATTTGGTGAGTGGATCGCAGGAAAATCGAGAGTAAGTAACCCTTATTAGAGAACGACGAGCGCCTACATTTTTCCAAAAAAAACCTTGTATACGCATATCAGTATTACACTTTTTACAGACGCTTATTTTTTTTTTGTAAGCATGTTACGGGATTTCTCCGTCAATTGTGGACCGATTTTCAAATTGTTTTTTTAACCCCCGAGATGCTCCCTTAGTCATCAAGACAGGATCTGATTTGTGGATCGCAAGGAAATCGAGAGCAACCCTTGTTGAAGAGCATATACACCGAAGAGTGAGATGTCAAATTTGTTTACACGTGCCAGTTGTACAGTAATTTCTACAGGTGCTTAATATGTTATTTCTAAAGATATTTAAGTATTTGCACAACTAAAAAATTAAACATATTTTTTTAACAAAACCAAAATTGACTTCACACTAAAAACCCAAAAAATAAATATTTATTATTTTATATTTATAATTTATATTAACATTTTGAAGTCAGTGTCACCTAATACGTAAAAATTACTATATTTTGTAAATTTATCGTTGTTCTTTTATGCTTGACTTGGCGCCAACTTCAAGATGTTGTAGAAAGAAGTGAGTTAAATATTTATTTTTGTTTTTAGTGTGCAGTCCGTTTTGTTTTTGTTAAAAAAATGTTCCACAAAAATATACTGTTAAAGATTGCTTTGTTATAATATCGTATATTTATTTATATATATATATATATATATATATATATATATATATATATATATATATATATATATATATATATATATATATATATATATATATATATATAGTTATATTAGCTTAAACAAAAATTAGTATTGATAACTTGGTCATCTATACGAGAATGTAGACTTGGGCAACTCGCGAATGAGAGATAAAAATGAGCTATATCGCATTTTAAAACTTATCTATCATTCGCTCAATTCGTAAGCAAATAGTTCAACCGCTCAATCGGCTTATGGGCCCAATCGGCTCACTGGCTCAATCGGGTCACCGAGTCATCGGCTCAATTGTATCACCGGCTCAATTGGCTCATCGGCTCAATTGGCTCATCGGCTCAATCGGCTCAATTGGCTCATCAGCTCAATTGGCTCATCGGCTCAATCGGCTCACTGGCTCAATCGGCTCACCGGCGCAATCAGCTCACCAGATCAATCGGCTTACCAGCTCAATAGGCTCAGTTGCCAACACAGAGCACAATGTCGTCAATACATACAGTATAAATAGATCTTTGTACCTAAAAAATAAAGTTGAGAATACTTGATCATGTATTTATAATAATCATCTTTATTTCTTTTGCAGTACGATCAATAATATTTTGTTTATATGAAGTAAAATTTCGTCATGCATATCACAACACGGCTAGCTCTAGCTCTTTCGGCTCCAGATACAGCTAGAGCGAGAGATGTCGTTTCAATTCATATTCTGTATCTCTACTGAGCTACAAGAGTGATACGGTTCTTCAAAGCGAAAGATCTCTCTGCTTTTGTCAGTGAGGCATTTTGTACAGGTCTAGTCCTAACTACATAGGTTGGTCCTGTAGGTTACTAGATATATGTATTTAAGTCTGTATTTATTATAGATAGAGCTAATCCATAGCATATGTAAACTAGTACGCGTACTTTATGGCTCCGCGGTCACTCGCACGTCGCAAAATAACTCGATTGGCTAAGGAATCAATAGATAAACTAACGAACCGACATCCACACGACGTAGATTTGTTTTCTATTTGCTCAATATCATCAATACTAATTTGTAGCACCAAAGTGACTTCTTTCTCTCTTTTCTTTCAACTTCTAATTATTTGGGGTAGCCACAAAATGTCTTTTTCTCCAATACTCCTCTATTCGTTCATACGTCTTCTGTCACACCACAAATAATCATGTTATTCTTCACACAATCCATCCATTTCCTTTTTGGTCTACCTATACATTTATACCCGTCAATCTTCCAGTTTAACATTATTTTCTATCACGTGACTTTCAGCCCTCCTTCTTACATACCCAAAGTTACTGACCTCTCTCTAAAGTTCTAGTAATTAATACTATACAATTGCAATTCAATTTTTGTTCGAAAACGAAACATATTCCGCAACACAAAGATGAAGATTTGTGGTATTATTCATATTGAGTTAGAGTAAGTTTGTAGCCGTCTTTAAGAATCTTAAAAAAGACTATAAACTTACTGTAATACACTCTAGAAAAACCACACACTACTAAAGTTTTCATTGGTGTATGTACCAGGTATAAATGCGCGTTCATATTTCATTTTATGATAGTACCGCAAGTAACATTCTAGGACACAAACAGTAAGCGTGGGCGCGTCTCCATTTACTTTATTAACTACATTTTAATTAAAATAAAGGTATTGCTATTGACATATATTCCCTAGTGATGGGGCTATTATGTGAGTAACCATACCTTACATTTTCAAAGAATTTCATTATTTTGTATGTCCTATATAGATATTGACTTTTAGTCTCTTTTCATCAATAAACCCAAGAAGTCGCAAAATCGATTCACATAAATATACACCTCTGAAACGACTATTTTGACACTTCTTCTCATTTGGTCATGAAATGTTAGCTGTAAGCGGCGTAAATTATACCTGTGTTTTCTCAGAGAGCATTACATGTAATGGTCTCTTCAGAAAGATAACGCGTTTTAATTTTTTTGCAAGAAGTTTTTATAAACTAACTTATTTTTTTGAATGCAAAGAACACGGTGGCTACGTTCCACTAACCGCCAAAACCACTCTCACAACCGCGATTTTTCACATTCTACTTGCTTGGGGGCGTTACAATCTAAACTAATATCATAAAGAGGAAAGATTTGTATTTTTGTATGTTTGTAACGAATAAACTCAAAAGCTACTGGACCAATTTCAAAAATTCTTTCACTATTAGAATGCTACATTTTCCTTAAGTACATAGGCTATATTTAATTTAAATCATCGAGTTCGAAATTGTTTTCAAGGCAGGACAACGTTCGCCTGGTGCGCTGGTCATAAATCAAGTAGAACGGATTATGGACTGCTGGTGTCATTAACGACGAAATACACAAATATCATTGGTGGCTGTATGGTTGATTTAAAAATCGCACCTTCGTCAACATATCGAGATAGAGAATTAATTGTTCTGTGGTCAAATGCCCACTTCGACCAACTCTTAACATGGGTCGTTGTGAGCGCTGTGTGATCGAAAGCTATGACGTCATTAGTGACGTTTTCGCAGCGACCATAACGACCGTGGTTGTTATGTGGAACGCTTGATGGAGCATTTAAAGCGTTGCGAGCTGTAAAAGAACGCGCCTGGTGAAGAAAATCCTCATTATCGAAAAACTTCATCGAGCTTGTAAAATAAACAGCTTGTTAGAGACATAACTACATATTACTACACTAGCTTTTAACTATCCCACGGGAACTCTTTAATTTTTCGGGATCAAAATTATCTTATATGTTGGCCAGGGATATAAGCTATAACCATACAAAATTTCATTTAAATCGGTTCAGTCGTTTCGGAGATTAGCCGGTACAAATAGAAAATAAAAAAATCTAAATTAGTTCTATTTCACTTCTTACATCCCCCTGACTCGGTTTTTAGCATTTTTTTCATTGTACAGAAATTCGACCTCTACAATTTTATTATATGTATAGATTGTGTAAAATTTTAAGGTACACTCTTTAATCCAATGATTTCTTTCAAAAATATTTAAGAATAACAATAAGATAACCCAAAAATTTAGGAAAACATGAGAGATTAAAAGAAGATTCATCGTGCAGGCCAAAGTGGAGGCAAATAACAACAAACGCAAATGGCAAAAACAAAAAAGTAAATAAAAACAAAACATCAGGCTCGAAGGTAGAAGTCAAACTCTAGATACAATTTTTTCTATGCTCAACAAATGTTGATACAATAATTAGGTATATGAGTTAAACGGCTAGCAACACTGCTATTAAGTCATCAAAGCAATACCTTATTATTAAGACATGGTCAGAAGCTACGACGCAAATAGATTAATAAACTTATTGCTAATTTCGTTAGCTAACATAAAAGTGATCAGATCAACAAATGCAATAAGATTCTTGTTATGCCTTGTTAACATTGTTCAACAAATTCGGTTAATTGTAAATTAGGAAATTCTTTTGCCGTACAGGCTGTTCGCCTGTGGAACTCCCTCCCCTTGAAAATCAGACAAGCTACATCCATTTCTACATTCAAACACTTGATCACTGACCATTATTTGTCCATTAAATAAAATTGTTGCAATAAATAGAATTATATTATTGTTCGCATGTAGGTATATGTCATTTATATTATTATAATCTATTTAATTATGTATATCTATAGTAGATTATTATTATTTTGTTTTTTCTTTAATTATATTTAATTACGATTGAATTAGTTTTAATGTAGTTATACCACCAAATATTATTTCATTTTTCTTTTAATGTCTCCTTGGAGACCGAGTTGTCTGGAAGAGATCGCTATAAGCGATAAGGCCGCCCATTGTTCTAATGGAAATGTATTCATATTACATTGTGTAGGTTTAAGTTATGGTGAACAATAAAGAGTTTTCATTCATTTTTCATTCATTGTTTATCCTAAAAGATAATTTTCGTACATTATACACAAACAGGACTTTTGTAATAATTTACCCTTAATAAAATAATGTTTTAACGATTTTAAGAGCAGCATTTTATTTGATTTTTATTATTCCGACGTTTAGATGTCAATTGGTTAAAGTTTTATTTAGCTTACCGCCAACTTGTTCATATTAATTATATAGTTTTAATTTTGTTTATGGTTATTATTTACTCTATAAGAGCCTAATCTAATTCATCGCCGCTTCGCAACATGGTGTGTTATGTATGTTTAGTAGTCGCGAAAACTTAAGAAAATACTATAAATAACAATTAGACTATTTAAATGTTTTAAACAACTTAAGCCACATCTAAAGTTAGATAATATAGTATAAAATGTTTTATATTAATCATCTAAAGACACAATTTTACTAAAATTTTATCCAAAAATTACCTTGTAAGAAAAAACAAGGTATACATATTGCCACAAACGCCTCAACTTGTTTTTTGTAATGTTTTTTTCTTTATTATCTCTTGTCCTCATAATTTATTACTAAAACTAATAATTTCTTTCATATATTTAAGCATTTATTGAATTATTATTACTGATTATATTTTAAAAATGGCCCAGATCACGGGAAGGCCAACACGTAGAGCCATAAAACACTGACCGGAAAATTATATGGACAGACAATGACTCGGCGTCTCCCCGTTGCAATATTCGGGGAACATGGAAAAATGGACAGACAATGACTCGCCACTCCCTACACGGGCCCCAAAAAATGCCATAGAAGACAGGGACAACATGGGTGTGAGTGGCTAAGGGGTGTCGAGAGGTGGGCTGGAGGTTCACCGAAGCTACTTCTGACGTTATACCATTTATCACTTCCACCTCTGGAGCTTGAGTCTTAGCTCTAGCGATCTCCATTCCGTGCCGGCTGGCTAAGGCAAGCACGGAGGCGGGGGCCTGTCTTTGGCCCTCGGAGTCAGGTCCGAGATGTCGCTACTCACCTAAGGCTTCACCACAAAGCCTCCCTGCGGGTTTATTACTGACATTATTAATATAATATTGTATACAGAAATATAATTTTAACACACATTTGTTAGCTAAAAATTCTTTTACTTCATATTCCTCTGTCATAAGCTCTTTTTTAAATATATAAATACGTACATATATGGTTGTACAATTACTATTTGAAGAATTAATGATGTTGTAACAAACATTGCACATCAAGAAAAAAAAATTGCGTCGTAAGAATGACAAGACATACTGTACAATTCACAAATAAAATAAACCGTCTATCTACGAAACATCCCACGCAGTAGCAGGCATAGAAAGCAAGTTCTCGGCCAAGGTCCTACGATCCATTTGTCATGGCTACACCGCATCTGTATTCTAGGAATGGGCGCGTGCTCCTAATTCACTCATGCCACGAGCGGGATTATGGCTACGTGACCAATGTAGGTCATTCGAGATGGTCCTTAAGTCCTTATTGTGCAGAAATATTATGCAAAGGATTTAGTTTGATCATTGGAAAGAAAGAGAATGTTATTGTTTATAATATATACCCGATAAGAAGAGCCCATGAAATACTAGCTTCATGTCTTTAGGTATGATATGACTCTACCTGATAAACTAATATAATTAACAACCCGGGGATGCAAGGGGTGCCCTGCACCAGGGCACAAGGATCTATGAGGCGTAAGTCGATCGTTGTGTACTTACATATACATACCACGTATGATCTGATAATTTTCAACAAACGGTATTTTTAAAAAAAATGACAACTTAAAAAACCAGAACATATATTCTGATAATAAAACTACGTTTTAACGGTTTTAAGTGCGGTAATTTATTTGATTTTTGTTATTCCGACGTTTCGGTCACTATTCAATGGCCATGATCAGGGAAGACAAAGATGTCAAGTCTTAACGAGTATTGTTAGTTTTATTTAGCCTACCCCGAACTTGTTCATTTTAATTATTTAGTTTTAATTTTGTTTATGGTTATTATTTACTTTATGGGAGCCTAATCTAATTTACTACCGCTTCGCAACATGTTATGTCTTGAAGAGAAGAAGCGGCGCAAGAAACTCTTCAGCAAACATCTCTAATAATTTTATATAATATTAAAATGGATGGAAGGACAAATAAAAGAAATTATCAGTCAAGTTAGTTTGTGTTCCCGTGCACGCAGAAAGTGCTCACAGTGTCCCGAGGTCTGGCAGTTGGTTTTTGCTAGGTTTGGGTCTTCATAGTTTTGATGATCGGATCTCAGACAGGTGGTACTTGCCAACCATCTTCTCTATTGAAATTTGGGTGTTTTTTGATTTCAATAGCCTCATGCATCATTCTAGGTATGAAACGATTCTCTTTTGCGAGGATTTGTGGTTTATCCAGCGTGTGTTCACTGATTGCAGACTTCGTAGACCTTGTGTGTTTCATGTCAGCAATGTGTTCTTTTACCCGTGATTTTATGCTCCTCTTTATTTGCCAATTGTATGATAATCCACACTCGCAACTCACAAACAAACTTCGGAATCACAAAAATCAAATAAATTACCGCGCTTAAAGCCGTTAAAACGTAGTTTTATTATGTATATAACTCGTGAAAATTTAAGAAAAATTTATATATTCTGATGTTTGAAAATGTACATTATATATATATATATATATATATATATATATATATATATATATATATATATATATATATATATATTTGTTAATTTGATGTTGGCGTAGCTCCGACTGATTTTCACACCCCTGCGCCCAATATGATAAAGACAGCCCTGCCCTTAACTAATCCTTATTAATTAACATTAGTTATAATGTATTCTATCTGTAATCCCTTAAGACTATAGATAAAATTCTGAGTCTAGATCTCTTAGTACCTGACATGCTAAAACCTCACAATGAGGGATAACGAAAACCTTAAGACGTGTTTTTTTTTCTTAAAAATATTTCTTATTTGGATCTCGTAATGTGATGGAGGTCATAAAGGTGATGGAATCTGGACAACTGAGATTTAATACTTGAAGCCTGCGGTGCATATTGAAATAATATTAGAACTAATCAAGACCTACCCAAAGACTTCATGTTACAAAAAATTCTGTATCATATCTGGTGAAACAGTATACTTCTTCCATGATTCTGATATGAATACTTATTCTGTAGGGAGTTGCAACGATCCATCTGTTCGTAAGTGGCTCGACTCTTCTATTGCGTGTCTCACAGAAGTCTTCGTCTTTCGCCAACCGTTCTCCACTGCTCGTGGGCGCAGACCTCCCCAAGTTAGCGCCACATATGCTGGTCCTTCGCTGTCCTTATCCAGCCCATAACAGCGACCTCGGCTGAAAGTCGTCCTATAAATGCCGAGACGCAATCTCTACTCCGGGGCCCAATTCTGCTATTACTATCTCGTCAAAATCGCCGGACATTGTCTGCTCAATCATAAGTTTACCAGATTTCGGTATTCTGTTAATTCCAATTTATCTTTATAAATAAGCGAAAACTCGTAAGATATTTTTTTAAATGTTTGTAGCTTTTCACTATTCATTTCAGCTAACGCTATTTCTCCTAATAGTAATAATATTTTTTTTCTATTAATGTTCTGCCACAACGACATTGACAAAATATAGTGAATTTAGTAGAATACGAAGTGTTGACTTGTATCGTAATGGCATTGTACTTCGAATATCTTCGCAACGTCAAAATATTAAGAGCAAAATTTGGCCCCAGGTCTAATCTAACCCTGTAGTCAAGTGGCATTAACCCTAAACGATTATAATAACTTGTATAAGAATGACATAATACTTAGCGTTACGATATGTGATTCCCATACATTTTCTATTCTATTCGTTTAGCGATAATGCCACTTGTCTAGAGCGCCTATTTCATCGGCCATCTGTCTTGCGACAAATGTGACCGGACCACTGCCATTTCAGATTGTTAATTTTCGGACTATGTCGATAACCTAGGTTCTCTTACGGATATCTCTATTTATGGTTTTACCCATAAGAGACGTTCCCAACATCAACAAAAAACTTGTCGAAATTTTATTACATAATCTCTCGGGTCTCCGACATAATATGCATTACGGTATTCATCATAAAATTATTATTGCACGTGAAAAACCATAATCATTTACGGTTAAACTATAAAAACATAAGTACAAGGCCTATTGACCCATAAAAGCAGCGTGGGGTTATACGGCCAAATTGAAGAATTATGAACGTTGTTCCCTTCCGCTGTCTGGGCACATGCTCCGTAAAATGTTCACTTAACACCCGTATCTCACGGAGAAAGTATGGAGAGATACCGCGCTGAATTATTATAAGATTCCTCTGTATTAGTAGTATATTTTTTTTAAGATAGCACTTTCAGTTAATGTTTGGTTTGTAGCTGTTATTAATAATAAATATTATGTATACCTATTGGTGGCCACATAAAAAAGATTGTTATACGTTATACCATAGAAAAGAATATCTTCCATGGTTTTACCAAACTCACCATACTTCTATGTGGTTCTACCATAGAATATAAATAGTGAACATAGATTTAGTAAGAAATGTATTATTTAAATTAAAATCCTATACCGCGTTGCTGCGGCCAGGCTGTGGAATGAAAGGAAAAAAATATTTTCCTTGAAAAGCGTATTTAAGAAAGAAAATAGAATCATCAAGGAAATGCTATTACCAACCGAGTCGGAGATACCAACTAAAACCCCTGGATGTTCCTTCGTTCATCTTATGCCAGGGTTATAGAAAAGTGGAAGCAAAACTAGCCCCGTGTGCCCCGGCAGGCTGGGGCGCCAAGTTCCACATCCACTACCGGGGGAAGCATAGCCCTCGGCATCGGTATGGATATGTAGTCCATTTTTTATTATATCGCTGGGGGAATATATTTACGTATCCTCTTGGACCATCGGGGGTGATCTACAGGCGGGGTACGTGGGGTTCCCAGGGGCCGACACACTTTTTATCAGGAAGATGTCGGTCACCAGCCACTAAACCTACCAGTGTCCCTCCGCCTCTTTGTGAGGCGCCACGAGGTATGTCATGGACAATTCACCGCGACAACTCGACGCAAACCGTCACGATGGCATGCCCACACGAACGGGGCACCATACGTGCCTAGGGGTGGCTTGACGGGGAGGTTCCCCAAACTCAAATCCGGTTTGACTATGTCATTGAGAGGAGAGTGTAGCGGCGCCTTCGACTGCTTGTTCGCCGTATACAACGAGGGTCCGCTAACTCATCCTGCCTCCGTTCTGCAGCATAACGTCTTCTCAGAAAGAGGTGACTGCTCGCCACCTTCTCTCGCTGCGCAACATTTCGCTCACTAAGCTGCGCAGCGAGAAGCCATGACCTATGACGTGTCGTGTCTTTGGGGTCCCACAATACGGGACACTCGTTAAGTGTGTGGCGCACTGTGTCGACAGGAGCTCCACATTAGTGTCAAGCTGGGGTCCACTTCTGCCCCAGAATTTGGTACAGATAATTACCGCAGCAGCCATGCCTGGTAAATATCTGTACCATCCTATACGTCAAGGTTCCAGGTTTCCGGGGAATCCAACGAGATAAATGGGGGCGGATCGCTTCCACGGGATCTCGGCCTGCCACAGGGGACTCCAGGTCCTGTATCCATCTGCGGAGCAAGGCCTTGTCCGCAAAAATCTTGATCCGCTTCACCTCTACCAGATTCGGCTTGTCTTCACTGGCATATACAGTTATCCGGGACCGATACGTCTTGGCGAGCACTTCTGTTTGGAGCTCACAGGGCGGACTGCCCGCCAAGAGCGTTGCTGTCGTCCAAGTTACTGTATGGTATCCCCTTATGGTCCTTACCACCAGGAACCTCTCTCACCTTCTCAGAACGAACCTTATCCAAATCCAACCCAAACGAAGTAACGACCACAGCTAGTATGAAATAAGAACAATGTCGCTACGAAGTTCAAGTAGAATATAAAAATATGAACATGTAAAAACGCTATGCATTTTAACCCTGACCTCTAAAAGACATTGCGAGGGAATTGCTTCCGCATACTGATAAGACTCACCCCTCTCTTATTCTTACGAGAATAATAGGTTTATGACAGCAGTGTCCTTTTAAAAACACGAACAGACGCGATGACTCACGTTCCGTTATGCTGCAGGAAAATTAGACATAGTTTAAAATTTTGTTCAATTTATATATTTATAATTTCAATGAAGTATTTTATTTAAATATATATTAATCTATATGTAAATTATCTATCTATCCATAATATAATAAATCTATAGAGCAATCGGGTTTGTACAAAATTAAAACAGAAAAAATCAAGGAGCGAATTAGGACCAGCTGATTCCGAAAATGCAACTTACAGAAATTTAGTCTACCTGTTAGAGCATCATGTGAAAACTACTGAACGAATTTAAATGAAACTCGACACCAAGCTAGCTTATATTACGGGTTGAGGCTTAGGATATTTTTTATCCCGTTAAATGTAGGAAAAAATACAAACCTGGGCTCCGAAGATCTAGGAGCCCAGGAGGCTCCGGGCTCACTTTTGATGTTGCTAATGGCCATATACGACGATAACCTTTTTCTATGAGGTGGGCCGTCAGCATGTCTTCCATACTTCAAGAATAAAAAAAGAAAAAAACAATCAGTACAGCTTTTAGATTATAATCTAAATAAACTGTCATCATAAATACAAATAACCACAGTACTTAACATAAAATACAATGCAACTGTTCTCATGTAATTGAAAGATAGCAATTTGGCTATTTGTATAATTAGCCTAACAGGCGTTCAATTCGTTCGAAAGTCAGGTGAGAAGTGACACTAGTGAACGTTCGGCGCGGTTGCACCCTTATCCAGCGCCACCACTTCGATCACGCCACGCGAATTATGTCACCGCTAGACTACCCTCATTCTTGTAAATTATTCATAAGTAGTGAAAATATTTGTCAAATATTATTTAGACAAACACAAAAACGGCGTAATGATCATTTGCCTGGAGGCTAATCTTTAAAGAGAATATAAATTATTCTAATAGCAGCTACCCGTCGCAACTTGGGGAACATTTTCAATCAAGGTAATTTAAGAATTGTTAGGTACTAAATTCTTACTTCAAATTGTACCTTATTGCTTTACTATTACGGTTAAATTTTAATTGCATGGATTACAAAATACAAGCGACAGGTTTCGTGACCCAATGAATGATGGATTAAGTTAGTGAAATTTACTAATTTATACAACAGACAAATGATAATTCAATGTAATCTTTTCAAATCTTTTTGGCGCAGTTTAAATGTAGATTTCTTGTAATCAGGAGTTATTTTAAGCTAATGTATAATATGTCCTTTGATATGGAATAAATACCCTACCCATGTTATTTTTAGACACTTTATTTCACTTTCCACGTCTAAACGCAATTCCAATCATCGACTTTACATTTTATTTTGATCTTTATTGGTACACAGATCGCGATCAAATAAACACTTCCAACAAACACTAGCCGTTTTTAAATTTTTGCGCTAAAATCCTCCATTTCCGTAACCGGTCGGTATTTGGCGGCCTCTGTGGTTGAGCGGGCTAAGCCTTTGCCGGCCTACCTCACTGCAACGCAGAGGCTCCGGGTTCGATTCCTGGTATAGTAAATTTCGGAAACATATTTTTTCCGTTATTAACTATGGTCTGGGTGTCTGGGGTCGGCCCCAGAGTAGTCCGTTGTATATTACCCATAACACAAGCGTAACTTGCTTAATTTGGTGATATACAGTATGTGTGTGTTTGTCTACGTACCGATTTATTATTTATTATTATCGAATTCATTTGAATTCAAAGAAAAAAAAATCATCAAGATCGGACCAGGGGTTTAGGAGTTCAGTGACATAAACACTAACATTAGAATTTTATAATTGAGGTTAATAATCGAGATAAAAACTATCTTATCTTTTAAGTTGGACTAATTTGCAAATAGTTACAAAATTTAATCAAGATCGGTGTAGTAGTTTCGGAGTTTATCCTGGACACGAGACAGGAGATTTTTATATATTAAAACGTGAAGAACGAATAAAAAAGCTGTGGCAAAATAAATAATTATTGTTACATTTCTATAAGAAGGAAAAAGGTCGTTAAAACGAAGCCAATATATAGCCAATGTAGCAGCAATTTAATGTATGTACTGTCTCCGAGGACGTATCACCGTCCTATAGACTAACGTTGTCCACAAACGGGCGATTTTTCGCCATAAGGCTAATAGCGAGTTCGTATATCTTGCTACTCATTCACTTGCCTTGCAACGTATATCTTGTTCGTATATCTTGCAACCATATCGGTTGAATTTTGACATCACTTGTATGGAGATTGTGTAAAATTTTAACCGAAAGCAAAGCAAATTAACGGTTGGTAAGACAGGAACGGGACATAAATGAAAAATCCTTAAGCTTTTGGCATGTTTTTTTAAGTTACTTCGTTTTTTTTAAATAGAGCTTAGTCCTGTATATTATATTATAATAAATACAGTATTAAATATCATGTTACTCTTTAGGGTACCATTGCCACTTTGACAAAAACGGAATACTTATGTCTTGTCATGTCAGTTCGCCAGGCTCAGTCTCGGAAACGATTGGGTATATATAAATGAAATTTCACAAAGATGTGTAATCCAAATGGCGATGCAAGTTATATAGTGAAATAGCGACATAACAAATAAAGATTATGAGTGGCTGCCATACGTATGAACACGCGATCTGTGCTAATAACACAATAGATGACGCGCCAATTGTATGAAACAGAAAAGGAACAGGGAAAGGCATTGCAACGCATGTTGGATTTTTAGTTTTTATAGAATTTATATATATTTAATTATAAGAATACGACTTCATTTATCAGGATAAAATGTATCCTAAGTGTTAACACGGGCTATAAGCCAGTGCTATGTCGAGTTTCATTTATATACGTTGAGTAGTTTCCAAAAAAAATGCGATCGCAGCGGCATTTTAGTCGTTATTTTCGTCTATCCCACTAAAATAACGTTATTTATCGGGATAAAAAGTATCCCAAGTTACGCTTCGCCCCTAAGCTAGTTCTATGTCGAGTTTTATTTAAATCCATTCAGCAGTTTTCACGTGATGTTCTAACAAACAGACAGATAGTAAGAAAAACAGACAGACAGACAAAATTTCTGAAAATTCCATTTTCGGAATCTCCTGATCCACATTATTCCTCCTGATATTTTTTCACATTTTTAAACGCATTGTACAAATTCGAAACAATTACAGATTTATTATAGTATGGATAGATGTACGAATTCACTGCCAATGGAAACCAAAGAACATAGATAAATAAGAAGGAAAACAATTTTTAGCGAGACGTGTTGCTGGACAGTTTCTTGCCGCGTCTCCTTAATAGCAATAACACTGCGAAGCGGTGTACATACAATAGAAAGAAATAAATAAATATAAATAGAAAATTTAAATTTTAACTTATATGTTGTATGTATGTACTTATATTATTATTTTAACCTTAAAAAGTGTTCTCCAGTGGAACTTGTTTTGAATAAAAACTTCAATTTGCATTTGAATTTGATAGGAGGGAAGAAATAAACAGAATAGAAAAGAGGGATCAGACAGCAGAATTCGGACAGATAGGATGTCATAGGGGAATGGAGTAGGGAAGATGTGTGGGTAGGCGTGGGTTAAAGTGAGCTATCGGAACTAAATTTAATTTTAAAACGCGCGTCTGCGGTGCATAGAGTCAGTCGGTGCAATATTTCTAAGTGACTGGGCCGCGATGAAACGAGACGCTGGAATGAAACGAAGGTTGCATTTCCAATTACTGTTCTAAACCCAACCGAATTGTTGACGTAATTGCTTATTCTGTTTCCTTGATTAGAAACACCCTCTTAGTCCTGATGGTACCCATAAATTAAACTTATTTAAAGAATCATTTTTGTAAACTATTTTTTTAAGCCTAAAAGTACAGAAGACAGTTTGACGGCACACTTGATGTAACTGATTACCGTCATCTATGGACATTTGGTACATCAAAGGTGCTACCAATCTGGTGCTGGCTCCGACGGGGGAGATTGGAATATTTTATGGCATCACGCTTTAGACTGGGAGTGGTAGTCATCCAGACGAGTACATGCCACACCACCCGACTGTGGGTTGTTCTGTTGCCACTTACGATGGGCCGCCCGGTCGCAGGAATTGGAAACTTTTCCGTTTCTGCAGGGATTCATTCGTGCAGGAACAGATAAAGAGTACAATTTCCAGCGTCCGGGAGGTCTATCATAAGAGGCGACAAAACAACACACCACCAGGTGGAAAGGTATTTGCCGGCCTGGATGGCTACCACCCCTAGTCTAGAGTATGCCGCTATAACAACCTTGAGGTGTTTTCCGGCATTAGTGGCCATATTTGAGTACCCCCTTCGAAGCAGCATGGTGTTGCCAAATCTCCATAGGTGATGGTAATCACATTCGATCAGGAGGATGGTCAGTTTATCTGCTATACTTTAATAAGAAAAACAAATACTTACATTAAAGTTGGCAACATAAAGATATTTTACAACAATCCAACCTAATTCGTGTTCACTTGAATTGAGAGCATAACCGCTCAGTATTCATAGCAGCGAGAACGAAGGGCTTTAAACGCTTTTCAAGGCGACGCCTCGGGCCCTTAAGTACTATTACTTGTTCGCGCGTAGAGGGACATCGTCGTAAAGTGGATAACGTGTCTAAAGCCCAATTAAGACTTCAAGATAAGATTTAAAATGTTTTTGAGGCTAGATTTAAGATTGTGTTTATATGAGCTCACGATTCCCCGGGGCTTCCATTGATTAATTTGTATCTTTGTACGGGCAACCCGAATCATAATAGGCATATAGAATAGACAGAAGAAACGTATAAGTTGAATAAATGCAATTGAAATGAGAGCTTTGAGAACTTTATGTGAGATTAAATTAAGCTATAAGGAATGATGTGTTAGAACTTTGTGGAATGAAAGAGGATACAGATTATACATGACTCAGAAGACGATAACAAGGCAAATGAAAGTTTCCAGGAATGCGAAGAGTGATTTCTTGTCAGTGGTGAATTTACCAGCAAGCTGAGTAAGCTGCAACCTAGGGCGGCAAATTATAGGGGGAGCAATTTTGCGACCATTTTTTTAAGTCTTACATAAATTTAAATATTCACATATATATATTATTGCATGAGTTCAGCAAACAGGCAGACGGCCCACTTGGTGAAAAGCGATTACCATCACCTATTGACATGAAAGGTGCTACAAATGCGCTGCTGCTCTCTTACGGGAGACTGGAACCTGGTCGCTAATGCCGGAAATCAACTCAAGGTTGTTATGGCGACATACTCTAGACCAGGGGTGGTAGCCATCCAGTCGGGCAAATACCCTACCACCTGGCTGTGGGTTGTTTTGTCGCCTTTTACGACAGGCCGCCCGGTCGCAGGAAATTGTATTCTTTCTCCGTTCCTGCACGGATGAATTTTAACTTATATATGTATTTAATTAAATTTACATATATATACTATATGTTAACTTTTGTGTTGGAAATTTCGACTATTTACAAGACTTTAATCCATCACAACAACGGTTTCAACTATTTCCTACTAAATAAGTTTTAAACCGAATTGGTACAAACTATAACAGATAATAAAGTCAATCGTATATTCAAATTCTATGTGCCTTTCAAACGTTGATTAAAGGTAAATTAAAGTAATTAAGAAGGCAAATATTTTAGACTCGAGTATAATAATCAAGAAACTCATTAACGCTCTTCGCTTGTTTGTTTTTCATCCCAACGTTAAGGAGTCACTACACTTGCATCAAATAATAAATAATTAATAAGTCTGCTTTTCTGCCATGAAACAATTACGTAAATCCTATACGCCTGCAATTCATGGAATACGCTCCCCCTATATATATGATATTGGGGTAGCTTAATCCAAAAAATACTATGTTACAAATTAAAAAAACGTCAAAAGACGAAAGAAGAATGATCTATGGTTTAGTTATTAGGTGTGTAAGATGTGGAAGCATTCTATAGTTATTTATTGTCATAGATATTTGTCATTTGTGGTGTCACGTACGCTGAGATTATAATTGAATATAAATGATTTATTATAGAACTTGTATGTATTGTAATTGCGATAAAATACCAATAATCTTGCATTATTATTTACGACATTCAGTTAACAGGGAATAGTTTCCCGCGTTGCTAATGCTGATATTGGAATCATCTACCCAATTGAATCATTTATATGAAAGGCACAGAATTGAAATTACAACGACCACAACATACTATGTTGGAGGCATTATACAACATATAATGACTCAATTTTATGTTTATATTTATTACATATAAATTGAAAGATAAAAATGAACCATGCAATACCGGATTAATTCTGGTGTAATCGAGAACGAACAGTAAAATCATTAATTTAAGTTTTAGCCACTTACTAGTCTAAGCAATTAACAATAGTATATTTTTAAAAACGTCACTTATGATCAAAGCTAAATTATGAAATTCGTTTCTGTATTTTTTTACATTTCTTGCCTCTTTTCTGTTTATATTGAAAGACAGAAATGAACGTCATATAAAACATTGTTAAATCTGAATAAATAAATAAATAATATTTATTTATAAAACCCTTTTAAATCTAAATAAGCCCTTAACAGTTGGTTTAATCCGATCTCGACTTATTGAGTCGTGAGTTACATTTAGCCTTTAATTTCCTCACGTAAAGTTTGTCAAAGGGCGCGAAGTTTACTCAACAAATATTGGGAAACATGGATTTTGTTCAAAATACAATTTTATCTTAAAATAGTCAGACTTAGCATCCGCCTTAATTGGTTTATTACGGAAGCTTAATTATGATATAGGGGCCATCAATAAATTATGTCACCCATTAAGAGGGAGGGGGGGTCGACGAAGTGTGTGACAAGTGGTGGAAAGGGTCCGAAATTACGTGACGTCACATTTAAAATTCTAATAAAAAGGGCAGCTTACATAACGATCGCCATTAAATAAAAAATTAGTTAATCATATTAAACTGCCTTATAATACGTTTTACACAAAACGTATTTAAGATGCCTTGCATAAGGCGGTCTCCCATATTATTTAGCTAAATGTATTTATGCCGTCGGTAAAACAGCCAGATGTGTTCTGTATCACTCTGCGATCCATTTTTTCGAACAATCACACGAAATTTAGCCTTAATGTTAGTTATTTCTTGCGTAAAAAGGAATTTTAGTAGGCCAATGTCAACTTGACATTTGAAATTTCATTCGTTTGGTTAAGTTTGCTTCGGAATTTTTGGCGGCAACCTGAAGAATTATTTTTTGCTGTGCTGTTTTATTTTCAAATAATAAATACTACTTGAAAGTGAACACTAGTTGTATTATATTGAATAACGTAGAATTGTGCATTTGAGTTGAAAATGTCAACTAATCTGTGACATCCAAGACCATATCATAATATGGTAAAACCTCAACCATATTCTAACTTGACCCCAGCTAGATACACAAATCATAAAACCAATAAATATTTTACTAGAAAATTAGTTTTCTCCACTATGGACACCAGGTTTGTGATTATACTTTGAAATTTATTATAATTTATATTAATTCTGTATTCTTTTCATTTGAAATAAGGTATACCTGGCATATCTACACACATTCCCAATCATATTATCACATATTCGACGGAATACAAATCAAAGTGCAAATTCATCTTAAGAATTAAAATCAGAAAATGTCGACCGAAGATATCTAAATTCTATAGAGTGTCGACGATGTACTAAATGAACTTGCTTCAGGTATAGTTCGATACAAACTTCGAGGCGGCTACGATATTAGCTGCAAACAAAGGCGTGCGCAGGTACAGTCAAGTTGAGAATAGTTAGGGCTAATTCAGTTTCTGCTATTTTTACCGACTTTAAAAAGGAGGAATTCTTCATGTAATTTTTTACGTATGTTTAACCATAACTTTTTTGTTTCTGAACCAATTTACATGATTCTTTAAATTGAGTAGCTTCAGAATAGTTTTATATAAATCATTTATTGCTATTGGGCACTACATACATAACTTAAAAGGGAACTTTAAGAACCAACTTTAAGAATAACTAAAAATCAGAAAGAAAGAAACATTTTCTACAGCTTTTAAAGTTGGTAGTAAAACATAAAAATAACAAAAAAATGCAAAATACAGTAACTTTTATGTTTTAGTTCGCACTGACTTCAAGATGTTGTAGAAAATAGTTATTTCTTGCTTTTTATTTACTCTTGAAGTCGTTTTTTTTCTAGAATTGTTTTATTATATCTTAAAGTATTCATAAAGTTAAAAATTATTATTTCGAAGGTATGTTTAACCTATCGGCTATAGTGATGGTTGTTTGGTGCTTATTAAGTACAGGAGGTTTCAAGGAAAAAGAATCGTTATGTATATTACTAGTGCGAGCGAAAAGTTAGTATTCACAAACAAGTTTGTAAAACAAAACCGACTTCACTCTAAAACCAAAAAAATAGAAAGGGATAGAGAGATAACACTTTATTGTAAACCATTACGGAAAACGCAAAACAATTTATAATCTAAAATATTCTAATGTGCACAATGGGCGGTCTTATCGCTAAAGAGCGATCTCTTCCAGACAACTCGTGGCATGAATAAAACAGATTCACTTTTTCTAAAGTGGTTATATTACATAAATGAATTACTGATTGTTATCTCTTGTGTTGTCCAAATAAATAAATTACACCCACTCTCAATAACGACAAAAATTAAATAATAAAAAGTACCTTTCAAGTTGCCAAAATTAGTAATACTGCGCAGCTGTGTACGTTCTTTTATTATACTAGCCCGTAATAAACTCATCTGTCGGCATCATGAATTCCGAAATTTCTAAGAAATTCCTAAATACGGACATTTCTAGGTACTTAGTTTATCACCAAGCTGCTTCAATATCGCAAGATATGAATAAAGTAAGTAAAAAAATTCCAACAAAATTATTAGTGCAGCAAAAGACGTCGGACAAAAATAACAGACTTCTCTCTGTTTAGCAACTACATAAATAATAGGTTGGGGAAAAGTCTTTTCGCATATAGTATGTATGAACTTGTAATAAGATCTCTTTGGCTATACCATTTGTATCTGGCTGGTTTTGGTATCATTAAAAAGTTTTCATTTTAAAGAAGACAATTCCAAATTCAAATTAGAAAAATGTGTGACTTTCATTTGTTTTTCTTATTGTTAAAATGAGTGAAACTAATGAAGAAATTCGATACATTTTAAAATTTTACTGCAAAAAAGGTAAAAATGCAACACAAGCCGCGAAAAAAATTTGTGATGTTTATGGACCTAATGCAGTATCTGTGAGAGTGGCGCAAATTTGGTTTAAGCGTTTTCAATCCGGAAATTTTGATATCAAAGATGCACGCAGCTCTGGTCGCCCTGTTACGGACAAAATTGATGCCATTTTTGAAAAAGTGGAGCAAGATCGGCATATTAGTAGTTACGATGTAGCTGGAGAGCTGGGAATTGACCACAAAACGGTTTTGGCGCATTTGAAAAAAGCTGGGTACATATAAAAGCTCGATATTTGGGTGCCTCATGAGCTCACTGAAAGAAACCTAATGAACCGTATACTCATTTGTGATTCTTTATTACGACGTAATAAAACCGAACCATTTTTGAAGAAGCTCATAACTGGTGATGAAAAGTGGATCACGTACGACAAGAAAGTGCGAAAAAGATTGTGGTCAAAAACCAGTCAGACTTCACAGACTGTGGCGAAACCCGGGTTAACTCGCAACAAGGTGATGCTGTGTGTATGATGAGATTCGAAGGGCATTATTCATTATAATATAATGGTCCGCCAAGCAGGACCATCGATTCTGAACCGTACTGCGAACAACTGATGAAATTAAAGCAAAAAGTTGAGAGAAAGCGGCCGGATTAATCAACAGAAGGGGTGTGGTTTTTCACCATAATAACGCTAGACCTCACACATGTTTAGCCACTCAGCAAAAATTACAAGAGTTTGGCTGGGAGGTGTTAACGCATCCGCCGTATAATCCTGACCTTGCACCTTCAGATATTCACCTGTTTCGGTCTCTGCAGAATTTCTTAGGCAGTGTCAGGTTAACATCACGAGAGGACTGCCAAAACCACTTGTCACAGTTTTTTGATCAGAAACCCCAAAATTTTTATAGCAATGGGATCACGTCCCTACCTACAAGATGGCAAAAAGTTATCTAATAAAATGGCACCTACATACTTTAGTCAAATATAAATAAACTTTATAAAAAAACCTTTTGAATTTTTATATAAAATGCGAAGAAACTTTTTCCCCAACCTAATATTATACGATATGCAGTTACTTACATTATATTTTATTCAATAATAAACATATAAGTATATAAAATATTATATAAGTATCATCATAGTCTTACTAATCCAGTCCCGTCCTTTCAGTAATAACAAAACAATTAACAAAGAACTAATTTTTGCGCTCTATTGTACTTAGGTTTTGACGCGCGTGTGTGTGCTACGTGCGTAGCTCAATACTACTGTAGCTACGTCGCGATGGCCGCAGGGCTGCCCGTATTCGCTTGCTAGATGAGTTGGATAAAAGCGCTAGATCAAAATTTAGAGCTTTTACACGATCAAATTTACGAAAAAAAACAAGTGCATGTCGTACCACATCAACTGAATTTTATTTTATTTAATAGTAGACCTTTACCTATGAAATTGTTGTTCTGCAGTACTGGTCATTTCAAGACAAAATAATTTTTGTTTGGCTAAGAATTCTAATTTCAAATTAATTTTGATTTACGAAACGATTAGTTGTTTGTTTACTGATTAGCGTTATGTTTTCAGCACATTTGAATCTTTTTTGTTATTGATGATGATGATGTCTTCCTAACCGATTTCAGTTACGGCGATCATTTTTGTCATAATGGATACATTAAAGTATAAATGTAGTCGTATATTATGTATACTATATTCGTTCATATCTGGCAAAAATTATGAGTTCTGAACAAATGGAAAACATAAAATACATTTTTTAAAGTAATAATTTTATTCAAATTTTATTACATTATAAAGGTTTTATTCCCTTTATAAAAACATGTTTGCTTGTTGAGGGAAGATTTTCAAAAGTATTAAAACTCTCACTGTCGCTCTCTTGGTCTTCACTTGAATCGGTGCTTGAGTCTCTGTGCCAGATTCATTGTCAGAGACATGGATTATTAATTTCTCCGTCAACGTGTCAATGACGAAAACATTTTTTTTATATTCTTCCTCTATTCTTACTTTCTGGCACAAAGCCCCCCATTAATTTCCCCCCATTTCGTTTACTTTCTCTCTTCCAATTTCATAACGCTATTAGTATTCCATGTGACTGTTTTTTGCCACATATTTTGCCTTATTGTGGCCCATGCTATTTTGATGGGGTTTAAGTCGGGGTGGTAAGGCGGAAGGCGTGGCACCGAGTGATTATCTTCTTTTAAAATTTTGTCTATTTTAAATTCTATTACGCGATTTTTATTTTCTATATTAATTTATAAATTTCTGGCTTCAGTATATTTTCTTCATACTTTTTTTTTCTTTAAGCCACGATTGCATTATTGCTTTTCTAGCATTTGAAGATGGTGCGGGTTCTAACTTTGTGTTGTGGTAGGAAGCATTGTCCACCACAACAACTGAGTTTGCAGGCAAGTTTAGAATTAATTGGTTTACAATCTACTTTTCATAATTATTGTAATTCATATTGTTGTGGTAGTCACCAGATTTAGAGCCAGCCTTAAACGTTAACAAAGCATTTGGTATAAAACCGGCTTCATATCCGGCATGTACAAGAAGGACTCTTTGACCTTTTGATATTTTTGTTTTTAAACCCTTTTGAGATCCGTCGTCCCATGACTTGGGCATACTGTGAGTAGAGTCAACATATAACTCGTCAGTATATATAATTGGCATGGCTTCGTTGCAATACTTCGTCAATTTATGGAGGTATTCATTACGCCTTAACCTAATATGCGATTTCTCAATTAGCACCTTCCGTTCATGCTGGGTTTTTTTCCACTGAAACCCTAATTTTTTTAGGATACGACAATCTGGTTACTGATCCGTTAAAATTTATGTCAGCTTTTAATTTTCGATTGTATGAAACAGGAAAGCGCGCGTATGTGTGCAGTGTACGGATGTAGACTCGACACTAACGTGGGTCAGATCGGGGTCTCCCTCATTGAATTTAGAAAAACTTCCCATATCCGCCACCAAACTGATCGACATCGACAACTTTTTCAAATACATAACTTTTATTGTTTAATAAACCTATCTATTCTTTTATAGTATTAATCTGTATCAGCGTTGTTAACTTGAAAGGATACTGTTCCTTCAATGTCGTTATACCCGGTTTCGACTGTATAATAAAAATGGGAGCTGGGTTGCTCTAAAAAGCGCTAGCTCAGAAAGCGCAGTGAGTGAGAAAGTGGCAGCCCTGATGAGGCGAGCGCTGGGGAAGTCCCGTAAACGAGATAGCGAGCGATAGAGTGAACGAGAATTCCGAGGCTATACCTCGTCCTCCGAAAACCTCGTCCCTCTAACACCTAAAATCGGCGTTCTGCGCATCGGAAAGTGCGATGTTCCGAGCCGCCATAAAGTTTGCATCGAACTATAAAATCCGAACACATCTGGCATTTCTATTGTTCAAAACAGAATGCGGATCAATTTTTTGTCCTTAAATGCATTTAGGGGAGATAAATACCCATTTTTTTGGGTGATTAACTTCGACCGTTCTTTAAACATATTTAGCCACACATTTTGCGTTGTGCAAGACGCTAATTGTATTTAAGGGTACTAAATGCGTTTAGTGTTTCTTAAATAAATTTAAGCAACGTTATGCAAGCGGCCCTTAATTTAATAACTTTTTATCTAAAATTGCAAAATATTAGGTTGAGGGAAAAAGTTTCTTCGCATTTTATATAAAAATTCAAAAGGTTTTTTTATAAAGTTTATTTACATTTGACTAAAGTATGTAGGTGCCATTTTGTTGCATAACTTTTGACCATCTTGTAAGTAGGGACGTGATCCCATTGCTATAAAAATTTTGGGGCTTCTGATCAAAAAACTGCGACAAGTGGTTTTGGCAGTCCTCTCGTAATGTTAACCTGACACTGCCTAAGGAATTCTGCAGAGACCGGTGAAAACAGGTGAAAATCTGAAGGTGCAAGATCGGGACTATACAGCGAATGCATTAACACCTCCCAGCCAAACTCTCGTAATTTTTGCTGCGTGGCTAAAGATGCGTGAAGTCTAGCGTTATCATGGTGAAAAACCAGATCCCTTCTGTTGATTCTCACTATTTTTATCTATGGATATTTGTGCCAATTAATTTACCGCGCAGCATAGATAAAATAGGCGTCATCAGTGAGATGCTAAATGTTATAGGCATTGAAATAAAAGAAATGTATTGTAACAAAAATATATATTCATATTATACAAATCATTACATTTATAAATATTACACATCTAACTACAGACAATCGTCAAAGGCACTGTTACCATAATTTGCTTTACGAGAAACGATAAGTTATGTGGGAAAAATGTCTATACATGCCACTTCCGGCAGATGCTGGTGAAGAGGGTAGCCCAGGGAATGCTAAGTTGACAAACCGTGGCCAAATGTCTTCTCACTTCGTTTACATTATGCCGCCACGGCGAGTATCAGGGAAACAGCGAGCAAAGTGAGCAGCGCTAGTATGTAAACACCACACCTGTCCTGCCGCTGTTGCTGCAGATGCTGCTACCGTACGCTACCCACGTCTGTTTTTATGCGGGAGTCAAAAGGCGGACACAGCGATCACGATTACATGTTTACATACTGCTCTCATGCTCACTTACCGCAAGGCGCTTGGGTTAAATTAAGAAGTACGTCAACGTAATGGCAACTCGAGCCAAATTTCTCTGACATATACTAGTATGACATAAAAATAATACATATCCATGAAATATAAACTATGAATATAAATAGAATTTCCAATTATTGATATTAACTACTTATTTAATAATTAATGAATCACTACCCGTCACAGCAATATTATCACACACTAATTTCTAGGACCGGGAATGTACCAATTTACTATCTATTTATAAATAAACTTGGACCATTTGTTTAGAACTTATTTATCATGGAAGACAAATATTAGGATACTACAAATATGCTCCAAAATATTTTTCAAATAATAACAAAAAAAACTATTTCTATATAATCATCAAAACGCAAGAATCAGCAGCGCAATAGAAAATTTGACATTGGCTGAGGATGAAGCACTAGTCAGTTTTGATGTCCAGTCCTTATTTACCAGCTTACCAGTGGAAGACTGCGTTGAGATTGTTAATGACATGCCTGAGGAATATGCAGACCTACTAAAATATTGCTTCACATCAGGCTATTTCGTGTGGGACTACGGCTTCTACGACCAAATCAACGGTGTAGCCATGGGCTCACCGGTGTCTCCTGTCGTGGCTGACATTTTTAAGACTTCTAACGAAAGGCACTGGATACTGCTCCAGCTATGCCGAAGATGTATAAAAGGTATGTGGACGATACTTTTGCCGTCCTTCTAAACGATAAAGTCTATGCATTTCTAGATCATCTCAATTCCATTAAATTTACCATGGAACCAGAGGCTAACCATAAATTAGCTTTTCTGGATGTGCTCATCCTAAGGAACCCTGACAATACTCTTGGTCATACGGTATATAGGAAACCTACCCATACAGATAAATACCTTAACGGTTGGTCTCACCACCATCCTAGTCAGTTAGTTACCGTGGGCAAATCTTAGTTTCAGAGAGCACAAAAAATCTGTGACGAGAACCACGTGGCTGGAGAGTTTCAGCATGTTACCCTACCCTACATCAGGGGGGTCACAGACAGAAATGGTCACATCCTCAGGCGAGCTTCAATAAAAACACATTTCAAGCCGCATAAAAAGATTTGCCCAATTTTTGAGACCTGTGAAATATAATATCCCACTCGAGGATGCAGGTGTCTACAAGCTCGATTGTAAGTGTGGATTATCATACATTGGGCAAACAAAGAGGAGCATAAAAACACGGGTAAAAGAACACATTGCTGACATGAAACACACAAAGTCTAGCGATACGGACACATGTTGCAATAGATTCTAACTTTATTTACACATAAAAGAGCATACAATAAAATAACAACGGACTTTTAAAATGTCATTGAAAGAATAATGAATGCACTACTTGACTCCTTTTAGTTCTATAAACTTATGACGTCATACTTATGTACGCTCGTAAATCTATGAGGCTGCGACGTTTTGTAACATTATAAAAAGTATCTCAGTTGATTCGACTGTACGAAACCTATAGCCGGGGTTAATAAGTGGGTAGGTGACACATTTCCCAAAAATATTAACACAATTTTCATACAGAAGAACTTATGATTTATCTTAATTTTAAAATATCATCAAAATAAAACTATTTTAATTGCTTTTTAAACAACAATAAATATGAAATTTGACTCGGTTAAAGTTGATATTCCCCGGCACGTAACTTAGCCAGTTTTTGGCGTAGTGGGGGTAAGTTCGCGTATAGTAAGTACACTTTATGCAACAAAAAGATGGTCACTTTTATTGCTTGTCATTATTCTACGATTATTGCCTTCATTTATTTTTAAGCATGTCTGTTTATAAGGAATTTAATATAATAAATAAAATATACACAGTTAAAAGTTAAGAAATAAATCACTATTCTGGCATGTCCGCGTATAACGGTACTTGGTCCTGGTATTGCAATTCAATTTTAAAACGATAACACTCGTAACAAAAAACAAAATCTCTACAAAAACAATGCGTACTACTTTAGTGTACGAAAGTGTAATCGGGAGTGAACGGAACGTGGACGCGGTACGGGAGGCAAGCGTCGACTGACTAGAGTTGCGTCGGACACATACGAGCCGATACATGTGTCCCGTACAATATCCAATTGTACTGATACGGTACAAAATCTAAAAAAGTATTGCTTCAAATATTTTGTAGCGCTACTACTCGATGTACTATTCGCGCCTCAAATGTAAGAGGAATAACAGAACGAGGCATAAGCTACAATAGTACAATAACGCCTCTACGGATATTCACATGACAAAGAGGGACAACATGACTGTAATATATAGGTACAATTTGTGAGAAACGGTACAAACGAGGGAATGACGAACATCGCTTCAAATGTACTGCCGCACTACAAATGTACTGTTACGCTACAAATGTACTAGCACGGTACAAATGTACTGCTTCGCTACAAATGTACTGGCACGGTACAAATATACTGCTACGCTACAAATGTACTGGCATGGAACAAATAGTACAAAATGCCTCGCCTCATTTGAAGTGGTACATTGTACTGGTTCAGTACAAAATGTCATGTTACTCTTACAAACTCATTTTAAAATCATGTACTGCCCAACACTATGACTGACTCACCAATCGCTGCTTGTACCTCATTTCTCGCGTCCAACTTGACAACCAAAATTTAAAACGACATTCAGCGCATTTTTTTTTTGAGGCGGACGAAATGCATTTCACACACTATCGGGTCCTTTGCTAGGGATTAGAACAAAGCGATGAGAGGTGAAGCCACTGAAGATAGCGTAGCCACCAGAGTCAATCGCCGACATGTGTGAAGACTCGGCAAGGTACCTCCCTCAATGTGGAGATGTAACCCATAGGCAATACTCCACTAAAACCACCCTCCTCCCATGTGCCCCGTGCTTATGGCATGAAGAGCGTGAGACTTGAACGTAGTTACGCCCACGCTGATCCTACACATCAGTGCTAGAGAGTACCCCGAGAAACAGGACAGACTCACTTCGTCAACAGGGGGACGACTCCTCCGCTCCCTAGATGCTGGAGGGTATATTTTGCGTATCTTACAACTCTGGCCAAGTTACATGCCGGAGATTACACGACGTCATCATTTACTGTGCTCATAAAAAAATTAACGAAATTGCAGCGTTTTGTTAAATAATAAAAAGTGTCTCAGATAATCCCCAAAAAACTTTGTTGCCCAAAAAATTACGCGGCAGAAATAAAAAATTGTATCGGAGATATTAAAATTCGAGTCAAGCACTAAAATGTATCTAATATCTGACATAACAAATTCATCAAATTGAGGAAATTTCCCAAACTCAAGCTGGTGACTGTTTTCAAAACCTTTTAGTGGTCGAAATTTAAAAATTATAAACTTGTGTAATTCTATTAAGGACCGATTTTTCAATCATCAGATAAAAGATATCAGTCGAATAAATTATATAACCTGAGTGAATTCAACACGTGACACCATTCAACTGATTTATTCATGCTACTGATATTTTTAATTTTGTGTTGTTACACTTTATTCTATTAATAACTTTTATCTGGTGATTAATATTGATATTTAAATCATGTACAATTTTACTATACTATTCTAATATCATCACGAGCCTTGAAGCAACGAAGATGCAAATATCTGTTGCATAATGTGAGGCAATGTGGCCACGTCGAGGCACACGTGCGCATGGCCAACTGGAAGACGACGGAGTAGCCTGAAAATTATTAAAGTATTGTTTAACTAGGCAGTAGCTTTGTTTTACTTACACAAAAATTTAATTCGGTTTTTTACATATAATAATAACAAAGAAACCAAGTCCATATAGTCTAGACAACTGCCCAGCAAAACAGAGGTGAGTCGAAGCCAACCTGTGTTGAAGTAATACATCGAATGACATGCTGTTTATGACAAATTAAGTACTTGTTAGTGAATTGAATAAATCCTATTCATCCGTCTATTCTATGGAAACGACATAATTTATCAGGATAAAAAGTATCCCAAGTGTTGATTCAGGATATAAGTCAGCTCTGTGTCTAGTTCCTTCATTACGTTCAGTCGTTTCGAACGCAGCTAAATCTCCTTCGATATCTTCCTCTATCCCGCAGAAACGACGTCATTTATTTATTTTATCTTTATATTTGTAGAGTTAATTCACGAGGACAATTGTAGCTAAATCCCCGTGGTAGGTTTGTGAGTAACCTTTGAAATCACAAATTCACATTTCAAAGGAGACGTTGGTTCGAATCCTGCACGAAAACCTCTTAGGGAGTATTTTAACCTATTGTTATATGGCGGGTTACTGTATCTTCCCGAACTTTTATCAGTTAAAATTTGACATAAACTCCATATAAGTAATATCAAAATTCAATCGATGGCAAGGCAAGTGAGCCTAAGGTATAGGAACCGGCCTATAAATACCACAACGTACTGACTGGAATAATTGCTATGTGCTGAATTTATTACTAGTTTTAGCCACATATAAGATTGCACTCCTTAACGTCTACACTTTAGAAAATAAGGAAATAATTTAAAAAAAATACTTACGCATTCGCTTCATCACCCAAACTACCGATAAATATCACATGCGCCTGTACCCTATGATCAGAAGTCAATATAGTTCCTAGATGCTCTGGTTGTATGCCATACCTAAAAGAAAACAAAATTACTAAAAACATCTAATCTTACAATAATATATAAAGCCGAAGAGTTTGTTTATTTGAACGCGCTAATCTCAGGAACTACTGGTCTGATTTCTATTATCTATTTAACACTGAAAAATTCTTTCAGTGTTAAATAGCCCATTTATCGAGGAAGGCTATAGGCTATATATCATCACGCTAAGACCAATAGGAGCGGAGTACCAATGAAGAATGTTTCTAAATCGGGTTATTTTAACTATTCCAAAACTATTCCACGCGAGTCGTCGCGGGCAGAAGCTAGTTATTTAAATAATCATTCGACATTAAAAAATCAAAGAAGGCCCATCTCCTTCAACAACATTTCTCAAAGTCTTGATTAAAGCAAGAAACAATTGTTTAAATACTCTTTACAACTCTTTAAAGCCAAGAAACGCCATCACCACTACAACCTTATAAAATAAAAAACTTTAGTTATAAGATTAAAAATCAAACGTGACCATCTCCATCTTAAATGATTTTGCAGCACATGAGAATTTTTCTAAACGTACTAGCGGGCCCAGAAGACGTTGTCCTGCCATAAAAAAAAATTAAAACCTGATTAAGTAGAGCCTCCTACCAGTTCCGATTGATTCTAAACCATCCAGTGATCCCACTTATACATACACAAATAACTTCATCAAAATCGGTTCAGGGGTTTAGAAGAAGTTCAGTGGCATACCCACTAACATTAGAATTTTATATACAAAGATTATAGTATCTGTCATACGGGTTTATTTTTCTGCACAGATAAATTAAAATGTCTGACTGTAATGTCAAAATAACAACGTATATAAGGTACTTATATAAAATAGTCAATTTTCAATTCTTTTTTCTGTCTAACTGGATGCTCCGATTTTGACGGGACCTTCACTGACAGATAACTGATGTTATAACTTAGACTAACTTTTTTACTTTTTTTTAGGGTTCCGCGAAATAAAAACAACGCGGACGAAGTCGCGGGCACAACTAGTCTTAAACATAATACAATGATACGGTATTTTTTTTATTGCAGTAGTTCAGCAGACTGGCAGACGGCCCACTTGATATAAAGCGGTTACATCGCCTATTGACATTTGCAACACCAAAAATGCTACAAATGCGCTGCTGCTCTCTTAAGGGAGACTGGAACCTGGTCACTAATGCCGGAACACAACTCAACGTTGTTATGGCGACATACTTTAGACCAGGGGTGGTAGCCATCCAGTCGGGCAAATGCCCAACCACTTGGCTGTGGGTTGTTTTGTCGCCTGACGACAGGCCGCCCCAACGCAGAAAATTGTATTATTTCTCCGTTCCTGCACGGATAAAACTTATTATTCGGTATTCTTTGAAAGGTACACCCTTGACTGAAAACCTGAGAATAAGAAGACTAAGATGGTATGTGCATTTCTTATACTGTACATACCTTCGTAGGTTAGCATCGGAGAGTATGAGGACGATAGCTTCGTCGGCATCCTCGGCGGCCAATGTGGAGATGGCGTGCTTGGCCGCAGGCAACGTATTGTCGCCCGACCAGCAGAACTGCGCGTGCGCATGCATTGTGCGGATTATCTAAATATAAATTCAAATATTGCTAAGAAATTTGGCTCCCCCAGTGTTGAAACTTAGTTTGTTATAGCGGCATGCTTTAGACCAGAGTTGATAGGCATCCAGACGGGCACATACCTTAATTGAAACTACTAAATAACTTTGGGCCCTCAAGAATATGGCCGCAATATTAGTCAATAGTATAGTCTGTAAAATAGCCGATAGAAAACATGTATACGTAGATAAATAAATATAAGTATTAATGTAAAAATTTTGAAAAAAGGTAAAATGAAATAAAAACAAACAAAATACGTAAAAATAAAATAAGTATTAATGTATATCCCAAAAAAGATAAAATGAAATAAAAACAATACTAGGAAAAGAATACTATCTTTCATCGTCCATCAATACAAGTAACTGTAAACACCAACCACACACACCTGCAAGCGCTGTTTCTCGTTCTCGGGTGGCCGATCGACCCTGACCAACTCCAAGGCGTGGTCTTCGCCGGAGTGCGCGTACATGTCATACCTGATCCTCGACTCGTATCCTTTTAGTGCTTCTGTCAATAATACTACCGCTTCCATCGACCTCTCTAAACGACCGTCGTACGAGTTGAACCTGTTTGATATTTTTTTATTTATGGTCTGGTAAAAAAGACTCTTAAGTCAAGTGTTGTTTGAAATGTAGAATAGAATCTATCTATTCATATATAAATACTTTATTGTCCACCAAATATACAATTACAAAAATGCACGATTAGAATATTGTCATGGTAGAAACAATAGGCGGCCTTGTCGCATAAAGCAATCTCTTCCAGACAACTTAACATAAGGAATATTTTAACCTAATCTGGCGATGTAGGTGGTGCAGATATTAGATAAAACTTAGACAGACATACTTAAACTACATACTTTAGTCAAATTGAGCTTTTGTGGCAACTCCAACAATGATATTTCAGTGAAGTGTAAGTATACTATTGTTTCAAATTCAATTGTAAATTCAACAATGGTACATTCAAATTGAATTTGAATTTACCATTGTTTACACCAAGATTGGCACCCCATCAATTTATTTAGGATATTAAGAAATCTTAATATTTTTTTATTTTGTAGCCATACAATAATATTATTATGCTAACATTGGTATAGATTCCTCTATATTGTATTAGAATTTATTAAAAAAAGTGTCAATAAACCAATTGGATACATGACAATGTTATTATATATTCTAAAATTATTTTCATATAAAAGAGCAAACGCTTAAATAACATACTGTCGTCTTACTTTTAAAATATTGCAAGAAAAATAATTTTAATATATGTTTAAACAAAAATTAATATGCTATATGACTTTTAAGTGATAACATCATAACTTGCTATTCTCCTATAAAATCTAGAAGCTTAGGCGTTTTGTAAGATGATAAATATGTCAATTGACTTGACTGTCAAGTATCATATTGGTCGTTTTTTTAATAATATAAAACAATTCTAGGGACTCTACTTCCATACCTTTTTTACTTTGAATTTAGTTATAATGATATTAAAATTTACACGCTTTGTTTTATTTTGTTGCTGACCGTGAAATTTATTGCATCTCTATGTGTTATGGTGTTTCTTTAATTAAATTACGCTAACGGTTTTTTATAACTATATCCTGTCCAACGATTTATCTTACTTTTGACGTCTGCATGCCCATCAAGCAGCGCGTTCCACTAGTAGCTCACACCGCCCAAAATGCTCCGTTAGCCGTTCCACAAGGCGACCGCGGTCGTTGTGGTCGTGGCGAAAACGTCACTAATGACGTCATCATTTTCATGTTCTTATTTAAAAAACAAGTCGCGATGGTATACAATTTGTCAAACATCCTAACCAGTCAAGTTTCTAGTATTTTCATAATAGGACAAAATTTGCGTTTAAATTGGAAAAGTACAAACTTTCTTTAACCCAGAAAACGGACAATTTTGAGTCAGCAAAATTAGACGCATTTGGAATTTTTGGTGACGTGATTTGTGAACGTTGTTAACATAATATTTTGCATATCTTACCTACTACTTGTATTTTACATTGTTGTTTACATGCAATAAATATTTTATTCATTTAACTGTACGGCTGTGTGCGATTAACGCAACTTCTTCATTCATTAAAACCTCATTACATTCAGGGCGTTCCATTAGTAGCTTACAACGCTCAAAATGCTCAGTATGCCGTTCCACAAGGCGACCGCGGACGTTGTGGTCGTGGCGAAAACGTCACTAATGAAGTCATCATTTTCGATCACACAACGCTCACAACGACCCATGTCAAGAGGTGGGTCGAATAACCGTTCCACTTGGGTTTACGATTGTAACGCCGGCAAGCAAGTGGAACGGGAAAACTCGAGGTCGTGAACGTGGCCGCTGTGAGTCTCTAATGGAACGTATAGCCAAATTGTCACATTTTTGAGAGCCAATTTCACATGTCACAATTGTTATACTCCAATAGTGCAGATCTGTGAATCATCTAATTAATGCATAAACTATAAACTATTGTCATTATATCTAAATTTAATCGTAATGAAATGAAAATGTTTAAATCTAACAAGTCATACTCTTGTTATGTCACTGTTGAGTATAAGCATATGGGTTATACGGCTTATTCATTACACAGTACAGTATTTTTAGCAAATGATACGGGTGCCCCAAATTGATTAAAATTCATTGACAGAGAAACTTGATTTTTATATAAAATCGAATATGTAATGCTTTCAGGTATCACGAGTTGTTTAATGACCGACCTGTCAAAAGTAAAATAAACCGTTGGACAGGGAATACTTATTTTAATATACTTATTCTATTGTGGAGTGTTTCTGTTAGAGTGGTGTGTAGTGAGGATAATGTGTGTAGGTGTAGGTGTAGTTACCTGTACATACTGCCAGAGACATCGAGGACCAGCCGCAGCCGCTTGGGCCTGTCCGGGGGGGCACCCGGCGGGGGCTCCTGCTCGGTACGACGCCGGTATATCGACCGCTCACCAGTCAGACCTGAAACCGTATAACACAACACACCCCTGCTCTAGAGTATGCCGCCATAACAACCTTAACTCGTGGTCCGGCATTAATGGCCAGATTCCAGTCTCTCTTTAGAGAGCAACAGCGCATTTGTAGCACTTTTAGTGTTAAAAATGTCCATACATGCGATGCGATAACCGCTTTCCATCAGGTGGGCCGTCTGCCAGTCTACTGAAGTTGTGCAATAAAAAAATGTGTGTGTGCAGTTTACACGTAGTAGAAGTGAAACAACGGAAAAGTAGCTTACGAGAGAATGAGATAAGATTCAATCTAAATTACACTTTAAGAGGCTATATAGACCTGATTCAAATCGGTGTTTCAGAAAATCAACCCCGCACGGCCAATATTTACTTCGATAAAACAGCGCGTAATAAAAGTTTGAGCGTGGCGAAATATTGCAACTGAACACACCTACGCGCACCGTCTCCATACCAACTTGATTCAATTTATTTCATTCTAAGGCTGACGAGCACGAGAGCGAGACAAAATATCCTAAAGTGAGACAGATCGTTTATAAGCTTAATAGGTATTTAAATTTTAACGTGATTTCTTAAGCGTCTTTAGCTCAACGGTTCACCAAGCGTAATAGTAACTAGGTGGTACAGGGTTCGAATGCTCCTCAGGCTATATGTTTCTTATTATTTTTTAATAATTTTTTAGACGAGTAAACTTTATTAAAATGATGTAATTGTATTATAGAACAACGATGAATCCATATATAGGTATATATTAATATAAATGGGAAAGTAACTGTCTGTCTGTCTGTTCCCTTTTCACGGAAAAACTACTGGACCGATTTGGCTGAAACTCAGTATATATATATATTCGATGCCGAGAATAGGATGCATTTTATTTATTATATATTTATTTTAAAAATATATTTGTCTTTCTGTTTGTTCTGCTTTTACGGAAAAAACTATTACATCGATTTGGCTGAAATTCGGTATATATGTAATTTAATAATGACGGTGAACAAGGGATACTTTTCATCCCGGATAATGGGATAGATGTATGTAAAGGTTATCTCAAAAAGTAGAACAGGTTTTATTTTCAGTCATTTCGGTCATTTCATTTTAACATTTAGGCCCGTTCGGCCGCATATATTTTCATCCCGGAAACTATCTCATTTTTCGGGATGAAAAGTATCTCTTGGCCACCCTCGGTATTAAAATTACATAATAGGTTGGGGAAAAAGTCTTTTCGCATATAGTATGTATGAACTTGTAATAAGATCTCTTTGGCTATAGCATCTGTATCTGGCTGGTTTTGGTATCATTAAAAAGTTTTAATTTTAAGGAAGACAATTCCAAATTCAAATTAGGAAAATGTGTGATTTTCATTTGTTTTTCTTATTGTTAAAATGAGTGAATCTAATGAAAAAATTCCATACATTTTAAAATTTTACTACAAAATAGGTAAAAATGCAACACAAGCCGCGAAAAAAATTTGTGATGTTTATGGACTTAATGCAGTATCTGTGAGAGTAGCGCAAATTTGATTTAAGCGTTTTCAATCCGGAAATTTTGATATCAAAGATGCACGTCGCTCTGGTCCCTCCCTCTGTTACGGACAAAATTGATGCCATTTTTGAAAAAGTGGAGCAAGATCGGTATATTAGTAGTTACGATGTAGCTGGAGAACTGGGAATTGACCACAAAACGGTTTTGGCGCATTTGAAAAAAGCTGGGTACACAAAAAAGCTCGATATTTGGGTGCCTCATGAGCTCCCTGAAAGAAACTTAATGAACCGTGTACTCATTTGTGATTCTTTATTACGACGTAATGAAACCGAACCATTTTTGAAGAAGCTGATAACTGGTGATGAAAAGTGGATCACGTACGACAAGAACGTGCGAAAAAGATCGTGGTCAAAGGCCGGTCAGGCTTCACAGACTGTGGTGAAACCCGGGTTAACTCGTACCAAGGTGATGCTGTGTATGGTGGGATTGGAAGGGCATTATTTATTATGAGCTATTACCGCCAGGCAGGACCATCGATTCTGAACTGTACTGCGAACAACTGATGAGATTAAAGCAAAAAGTTGAGAGAAAGCGGCCGGAATTAATCAACAGAAGGGGTGTGGTTTTTCACCATGATAACGCTAGACCTCACACATCTTTAGCCACTCAGCAAAAATTACGAGTTTGGCTGGGAGGTGTTAATGCATCGGCCGTATAGCCCTGACCATGCACCTTCAGATTTTCACCTGTTTCGGTCTCTGCAGAATACCTTAGGCAGTGTCAGGTTAACATCACGAGAGGACTGCCAAAACCACTTGTCGCAGTTTCTTGATCAGAAGCCCAAAATTTTTTATAGCAATGGGATCACGTCCCTACGTACAAGATGGCAAAAAGTTATCCAACAAAATGGCACCTACATACTTTAATCAAATATAAATAAACTTTATAAAAAAAACCTTTTGAATTTTTATATAAAATGCGAAGAAACTTTTTCCCCAACCTAATAGAAAAGTATTTTTATTGCATTTTATAAAATTACTTAAGAAGAGAAAAAGACCATTTTATCAACTTAGATATAAAAATAAAAAATCTACTAGATCAAGTGAAGCTAGTAGGATTCGAACCCACACAGTCTATGATTAAGACCAGTCCTCTACCGTATACGCCAAATAAGTATAGCTCGACCGGCTCGAAATTGTGGTTATTATTACTCCTTCATTTATTTAAAATTTAATTTCAAATAGCACGCTCGAGCAGAGCGACGCGTGTACACAGCACCGAGCCGTCTGGCGTATTGATAAATTCCATACATTGGGACCGGCAAGCGTGATTTTTGAAGTCATTTATAATAAAATAATTAATTACTTGCAAATTCTCTAAGTAACCGAATAAAAAAACTATAATGTGTATATTTCTTATAATATGATATGTTACTGTTATTTATTTTAGCGATGTACGATTAACAGTAATAACATGACACAAGATTGAAGAACACGTTTAGAGGTTACTTTGCAATTACTTTCTATCGAGAAAATTTATCGAAAATGCGTTTTGAGTTAACGTTAGTTAAAGTTAGTTTACCTCAGAAATATGATCAAGATTGACATATATTTTTTTCACCACAATAAAGTATGTATAATTACTGTAACAATGGCTGAGAAATCGATCAAAAAACCCTTTTTGTCTGTTGACTCGCTGTTAAGTCACTAGCATAAAGTTCAAGATTCAGTTCACTGTTACGCACAATATCCTTCGATCTACTTACAAAAGCATATCTGCCTCAAGTATATACAGATAGAGCTAAAATTAATTTGAAATCTTTTAAGTTTTATTTAAAGTGAAAATTAATACTAACGGATAAAGAGAAATGTGTTTTATCGAATATCGAATTAAATAAGGTTAAAATTTATGTGTTTATCTTTTATTAGTGCTGCTTTTTTTCGTTTAATCAAGTTTCAAATCAAAACGATTCTAAAGAAGTTCCACTTTAAAAAAAACACAAGTTGTACACTACCAGCGACTGCCCAAATCTTCCTCTGTGTATACTCTTAAAAAACATAATATGAACAAATAACCATAGAAAAACGGTATTAAACAGTAACAATCGTTCAGGACCTCAATTCTACTATTACTATCTCGTCAAAATAGCCGGACACTAACGTCACAATCGTAGGTTTGTCTGATTTCGATATTCTGTTAGTATCAATGCATGCCCGTGGAACGCCATTCTATCTTTACAAATATTTATAACGGAAAACTCGCGAAATATATGTTTAAAATCTTGCTAGCTATTCAATAGTCGTTTCGGCTAACGCCATTTCTGCTGGTGGTAGTACCAATTTATTTCTAATATTATTTCTGGCGTGACTTTATCGAGAAGATATTATGTATTTACCAGAACACGAATGTTTGACACTATCGCAATTGAATCGTATCTTGATTTATCTTCGCAACTCCAAGATATTGAAATAGCAGAATTGGTCCCCAGTATAAAACGTAACGTAACGGTGAAGGAAAACATCGTGATGAAACCTGCACACCGTGATAACCCATGTGTCAAACCTGCCAAACCGCCATGGACAAGTGTAGCGTGTATACAGTCCGTTCCCCAATAGTGGAAGGCGCGACCCCAGCAGTGGGACGTTTATGGACTGTTACTATTATGCAAATGCAAAACATAAGTCGTAACACACTTTCCGATCACATTAGGCGCCACCAGTCTATTTATATTTTTATAGAAAATCACAATTAAAACTATCAATCAATAATACTTTATTATTTAAAACGAATTTTAAACTTAGTCATAATTAGCTCCTTTACAATTTCGTTAATTTCAAAAGAAATCACGCACTTTCTATTTTAGACTATTTTAACTTTTTTGACAGTCATGCAAAGAACAGAAACTCCCGTCAATACACTTAACTAACGTTAAACAATGAATGACTATATTACCACGCCACGTCGCGTGGCGAGGTGTGTTTAGTCAGTAGTTCATACACTCGACGTCGCGCAATCGTTAATGAATCCTTTAAAACGTGAAAGAAGCTAAGAAGTAATTCTAGTATCCTTATAGTTCGTTAATTATCACCTTCAATGATTTTTCCATCGTCCAATTCGCCACTGGTCTGGTGTCGACTCCATTGTCTTTCTTTCTTCTTCGCTTGAAGTTCTGCGAGCACTCCTCGTAATGCACCAATCTGTAAAAATAATATATAAAAAAAATATCTGATCTCATATTCTGAAAGTACGCTTGGAGTTGCCTGATCACAGGGATGAAAACAGTACTTTTCGCCCTTGGGAAACCATTTTCTCTGCTGTCATAAAAATTTAAAAAGTATGCGAACTATATATAGATAATACATGCGACTCATGTCGCAACTTTTTTACAGCCACTGTGAAATCGCGACATAAATTGTAATAAAAAAATATCAGCAAGTTTGTAACATCATCGTATAAATTACTTAACACTAAATTGTTATTTAATTTACATAAAGCTAAACATATTTAATTAGTTTACATATTTACTATCATCAGTGACAAAAAATACTGGCTGGTAGAATGCCACAGACTAGAAAATCGTTCAGGTTTCATATGTGACGTATTAAATGAGTTCATCAGATTTAGATATGGATTTAACGCTTGACTTCATTAGAAAAGTAGTTGTTTGTTTAAGTAATCGGTTTTTATTTACTTTCCTCCTATTCCAAATGAAAAGCAGAGTTTTAACCTCGGATGAAAGGCCTATTTAGGCACGAGATGGTTTGGCATACGAGCGTAGTGAGGGCGTTAATAGTTCGAGTGCCTAAATAGATAGAAAGACGATCTATCGACATTTAAGGGCCGAATTTTTAATGGTTCTTGTGTCGTTACACACTACTCTTTAGAAGTTAAAGGAATAGGCAATTTGGAGAAAAGTTTTCGTAATAGTATCATTTTGGGTCAATTTTTCGTCTGTTACCTATGAATTTTTTTCCAAAACTCAACCTGGAGATCCTGGTATAGAGTAACTATATGACTATAAAATATTACTTACCTGCGGTTGAACAGCTCTATAAAACTGTTCATACAATTTCGCGTCGTATTCACTCATTTTAATCTCTTTCAATCGCTCCTCAAAGGCCTTCCTGTTCATCTCGCGAGCTGCCTTCTTCACGTGTTCAGGTATGTCGTCCTTTTCTGCATCTGAAAGCTTTTATCACACAGTACTTTATACAAATATCCACTAAACTTCGTGCAGGTATAGAGAAAGAATACTAAATCCTGCGGCCGGATAGTAAGAGGCGACAAAACAACCCATAGCTAGGTGGGTTAGCTAATCGTGTTTTGTACGATGAACGAGTTCTAATGCCGCACTCCCGCTAACCCTTTTTCATTTTCTCTATCTCATTTCTCCTATCCCACTCCTTCTATCAGATCCTAAAGGCTGGCAAACTGGTAGCCTCGACCCTGGCGTTTCAAACATCTATAGATCATGGTATCCACTTACCATTACGTTAGTAGTCTGCTTGTTTGCCAGCTTGGCAAAAAAAAGGAGTAGACTCAATTTTTTAACTTCCATGACCTTTTTGAAGTAAAACTTCTTTAGAATCGTGATTTCAAACTCGATGAAACGAAAAAAGAATTCAATCTTATTTAATTCGAAATAAAACACATTTCTATTTACTCGTTAGTATTAATTTTCGCTTTAAATAAAATTTAAAAGATTTCTAATGAATTTTAGCTCTATCTGTATACACTTAAGGCAGAAATTCTTTTATACGTAGATACACATACGTGCGTAACAATGCATTGAATTTAGAACTGTATGCTAGTGCTCTAAAGTGTAATTTAGATAGAATTTATATGAATAACGGTCAATATAGCTAAGAATAAAGACGCCTGTATAGATATATAACAGAATAGAAATGCGAAAATGTTCACACTTTTCTACTGGGCGTTGTAGATATAATTATGTTCACTTGTATATTCTCTGAAGTTTCACTTCTACTGCGTATGAACTGCACATATACATAATTTTTTTTATTACGTGAGTTCAACAAACAGGCATATACACCATTAGATGGAAACTGGTTATGTTGTGGTCGGTGAGGATAAATACAGTGGTTTCAATAAATAAATACTCTGGTTTTGTGTTATTTACGCTAATAAACACAACTAAAAATTAATCCCTGTATTTCCGTCAATATTTTTCACTCGACAAAAAACAAACAAAATAAATTGACATTAAAAATAAAAATCACATTCAAAAACGCTATTCTATGAGCAAAATAGGTTTTACAAGAATGCGACTGCAACATCCTCCACAGGGCAAAAATTATTAATAACAGTACACTATGTATTCGTTGGCAAAATACGAGCATTTTCGATTGCAAACAAAAAAAAAACGTAATAGCCGAATCAAATATAAGTTTATACTTTCACCTTATAAAAGAATAGAAATTCCTTTAAAATAAACAAGAGTAACTAACCTAATATTACATTAAACACCTTCTAGCGGATACAAACATCTAACGGAACGTTTGTATTCGCCATGCTGTGTTTTCACTTTAGCAACCCTACACACGCCGTCTTTGCCCTTATAAAGGTCCTGGACTACTCCCAAGGGCCAAAGTGACCGTTTGTCAGGTGTCATTACTAATACAACTTCTCCAATTCTCGGTACGTGTAAATTATCTTTCCCTTTCAAAACAAGTAATGAAAGATATTCGTTGCAGAAACGCATCTTGAGGTCACTTCTAAGTTTTTCAAGATATCTGACACGCACGTTTAAGCTCTTGCCATCTAGATAATCTAAATCGGAAACATTGGTGCATGGCAGCGGCTGTAAGAATATTGCCGGGGTCAAGGGTTGTGACAAAACATCTATCTCATCAGTAATATATGACAACGGTCGGGAATTGATCACTGCTTCGCTCTCTGTAATACATGTTTGCAATTCTAACAAATTTAATGCTGCTTTTCCAAGCACGCTTCGCAAAATTTCCTTTATCATACGAATCAATCGTTCCCACCATCCTCCCCACCACGGTGAGCCAGGGGGAATTAGAATCCAATCAATTTTCTGAATAGCTGACTGGGAAACTACTTCGTTCCAATTAATCCTTTTAAATAAATTTATAGCTCCGACAAAATTAGTGCCATTATCCGAGTACACCGTTTGAGGCCTGCCTCTCCTGGCTACGAATCTCCTAAAAGATAATAAAAATTCGTCTGTAGATAGTGAAGCTACTACTTCGAGGTGAATTGCTCTATATACGGCGCAAGTATATAAAACTAGCCATATCTTCTCACCACTTCGTAAAAATAATGGCCCGGCTAAGTCAATGCCAGTGACTTGGAACGGCTTGCCCGCCTGTGTCCTATCTTCTGGCAACGCAACCAATGGCGTAGAAAATGGCTTTCCCTTCTGTTTTCTACAGGTAACACACCTTCTTGAAATCTTTTTTACTAGCAGACGTATTCCAGTTATCCACAAGGTTTGCCGCAAATTTGCTATGACAGTCAATGTACCAGCATGCATCAACGCTTTGTGTTTGTGTACAACTAACCTCTCTACAATAACATGTTTACTTGGCAATAGTATAGGGTATCTATAACAAAGAGGTATATTTGCAGAGAACAATTTCGTCTTAACCTTGATTAAATCATCGGTATCCACAAAGGTACATAAATCTTTATAAGTTTTCAATTTTCCATAGGTTTCCGTTTGGATAAGTTTGAACATATTATTTTCGGCGTTTGTAATTTCTTCTGAACTAAGAACTCTTTGTAATCGCTCTGATTTCTTAATCTTGCAGTTCGAATAAAAGCGATATATCCATGCAATCATTCTAACAATTAACGTATATTTAGAAAAATATAAAAGTCTTTCCGAAAAAATATCTGAAATAGCACTATTAATCATGTATTGCTGATTCTCTTCAATAGATTCTTTAATTAAATGTGTGCTCATGCTTGAAATAGGCCACTCTTTGGGGTCTAATTTTAACCACTCCGGTCCATTCCACCACAATGATTCCTTTAGAACATCTGCTTCACAGCTTCTTGAAGGTAAGTCGGCGGGGTTCAGATTCCCTGGTAAATGATGCCAATCCTTTATATTGGTATAACTATGAATCTCTTTCACCCGATTTTTTACAAAAACGTCCAAATTTACATTTTTTTTTTTTTTTTTTTTTTTTTTTTAACTTTACATCACATTTTATTTAGAAAAAATAATTTGCATAATTTTTAGACCACATGATCAAAAACGTGCTCGATAACAATAACATACGGTTAATTATCAATAATCAAATTCTCTACATGTTGTGGTCGGTGAGGATAAATACAGTGGTTTCAATAAATAAATACTCTGGTTTTGTGTTATTTACGCTAATAAACACAACTAAAAATTAATCCCTGTATTTCCGTCAATATTTTTCACTCGACAAAAAACAAACAAAATAAATTGACATTAAAAATAAAAATCACATTCAAAAACGCTATTCTATGAGCAAAATAGGTTTTACAAGAATGCGACTGCAACAGGTTACCTACGAACGTTTGCAACACCAAGGCGTCGCTCTCTTTGAGGAGACTGGAACCTGGCCAGTAATGGCGAAACACAACTCAAGGTTGTTATGGCGGCATACTCTAGACCGGGGTAGTAGCCATCGAGACGGACAAATACCCTACCACCTGGCAAAAATTGATCTAAAAAATGTTCTTCAACAGAGTTAAACTTGAATAAAACTTATAAATTTCAATTTAACTACAAAAGAACAATATCATGATCAAATGTTTCGAAAAATTATAATACATACCTGATGCACATCATGCCCCTTGTCCAGACGATAGGGTCCACCTTTTCCGCCCAGGCCGGCGGTGTCTCTTCCTCCAGTTCCACCCGCCCATGTATTACCACCCACGTGGGGCTCGTTATCCGGATCTTCCTTACCATGTTTTGGAGCAGAGACATCTTTCCTGATAATAAATAATTTTGCACTAGTCTTCATGGGTGAATAAAAAGCAACAAAATTATAAATATTGTAGCAGCGAGCGGTAGAGGTTAAATGATACTTCAGATGGCAGAGAGTAGTATTCACTGTCGAGTGCTGATGTGAACTGAAGTTAACTAACTTATTTTTTAAACGGTACCCTTAAGTACAAATATTGACAAGTCGTACAGCTAGTACAATATATAGCACTATGTGTGAGCGGGACGGATGATGTGGGAGCGAGATAGAGCAACTATTAATATGTGCGCTTCCGCGTTGCGCTAGCCAGTAGTTCGTTATCCACTGCGATGACTAGACGTATGCGCTCCCATAATATCATATTTCAAGTTTTAGGTTTCGGCAAACATATGACGAATACTGAACCCTTTTGTCTAAATTATGTCCACCTGTCTGTCTTTGTATGTCACAGATATTTTCTCGGAGAATACCGCATCTATATCGTTGGAATTTAGTACGAATATGACTGTAAGCTAAATGCCGCTACACAGTGCTATAGGGATATGGCGTCACATACGCCCAGATATTGTAACCTTAATAAACACCACTTATCAGCGTACACATTTACTACACTAGGTGTATATAATCGCTATTAAGTTATGACACCAGTAAACCTGTACTATTATTTACAACGCCTAATAAACAGGGAATACTTCGCTTACACAGCCTGGTTAGTTCTAGTGTGATCAAGACGCGAGCTTCAACATTGAAATTACAAAAAACACTCGTATATATAGATAGATGGTTGCCGCCATACATGTAAATAAGAATAGAGATATTAGAGTTGTTTGGTATATCGCTATCATGAAAAAATATGACAATCAGGATTTATTTAGCTTCTAGTTTTTAATAATATGCCCCAAAATTGAATTTATTATAGTGCACTATGCTTAAAAAATATGACATGACAATTATATTAGTCTCCACTAAGAAACCATTTAATAACTAAAAATTGTCTTACCCGCTAACCCTATCAATGGTCATCTGCAGCTTTTTCAGCGCTTCCTTCGACCTCCCTTGCAGAACGCCTTCGGTTGGCAAGCCGCTGGAATGAAGGACTTCAAGCAACGTGTCTGCCATGTCCTTGCTGTAGCGATCGAAGTCAAAGACGTTCCCAATCGCCGTCGCAAGGTCTTCTTCGGGATATTTCTGGATTTATTAAGAAAAAAATGGGTAAAAAAACGCAGATTCGTATTACAAACAAATGTGAAAAATACGATGAATCACAAACAAGTCAATGTCCACATAATCCGACTTGTTGAGTTTGTTGAATTCATTGACTGTTCTAACAAAAAAATGAGTGGCGTCTGAAGGCTGTACCTGCCAAGGGCGAATGAAGTAATTTTCTAGGGCGTACAAGACTAGGGGGAACATACAAATGTAGTTTCTCGATGGGACTAGCACAGTCAATTTTGGACTGAGCAATTTTCACCAAGAAACGTATATCGGCAATATTTCTTCGAACCTTAATTTATACCGTATTTTTAATTTAAAATTGATAAATCTAGTGTTTTTTTTTTTAATAAATTCTAATCTATGGGATAAACTACAAAACAAGGATTCCAAATTTGGCTTGCATACTCGAGGTGGCTACAGACAAAGGCACAATATAGAACTTTACAGGTTTTTATCTTATTGAAAGAGCAAGTATTACGAATTAGAAAACCTAAAGCAGCAATGTGCATTTCAAATAATAAAACGTCAAAAAGCGTTGAGAATAATGAGCTGGGACGATATTTATGCCGGAGTTTCCTGCATTTTAGTATCATTTTATTTGTTACTTTAGCATTTATAATATTGAATATGGATTCTTACCTGTAAATGCTTAACAATATGCACTAGTTCTCTTGTTGAATATGGATATGTCAGCTGTCCTTGGTCAGCTTTATCCCTCAACACTGCAAAGGCTTGGACTAATTTCTTCGTGATTTCATTGGGAACATCTGGACCATAAGAACGGAGTAGTTCCATTTCAGAGTCTATAGAAGGATTATCTACAGCGTGACATGAGAACAGATCACCTGGAAATTGTAAACAACGGAAATAAGAATCTTCTTTTCATAAACCAATTGTTTCAATAGAATTATTTGATCACATAAGTAAATCATAAACTACTAGGGATGTCCACGTGAGTTCTGTAGCGTCAACTAACGACCTTTATCCCTCTGATCTTTTTGCTTAGTCTGCAATATTAGAATTTCTACTTAAAAAGTTATTTAATAAATATATACAAAATTTCGCGAAGAAATAAACATGCAAACATACAAAAAAGTTATTTGAACATTTATATACTACACTCGAGACTTCGTCCACGCTTGACTTGAAATACCCGCGGGATTCCCTGAACAAAAAGTAACACAGATTTTTAAGTCTAAGAATTTGCTGTCGATCAGAGAAAATCACATCGAAATCGGACCAGTAGTTTTTACGTGAATCCAGAACAAACAGACGAACAGAAAAACCGACAAACAGACACGAAATCTAAAAAAATTTAATTGTATTGTCCGTCGTTTATATAGTCTACTAGAGTTTAACCCGCGGCTGCCCCGCGAGTCAACCTCTAGTGCATGCCTCTTGGTTAAAGAGATTACAACTTAGGTTACATTGTATTAAATTTTTATATTACTGCTATTTAACCCGGAAGATTCACTTCATTTTATATCGCAAACTATCCCATCTCCCGGATGAAAAGTATCTATGCCAATTTTCGGTGTTAAAACTACATAATATGTACACCAAATTGACCAAATCGACCACATCAACCACATCGACCAAATCGACCACACCGACCACATCGACCACATCGACCACATCGGCCACATCGGCCACATCGGCCACATCGACCACATCGGCCACATCGACCAGTTCGACCAAATCGACGAAATCGACCAGTTCGACCAAATAGACGAAATCGACCAATTCGACGAAATCGATCAGTTCGACCACATCGACCAATTCGATGACATCGACCAATTCGACCAAATCGGTCACTTCGACCAAAAACCTATCCTACTTTCTGGGATAACGTTTACATAAATCGATCCCAAAACTTAGCCCATTATCTGGGATGAAAAGTATCCCTTGTCGACCCTCGGTATTAAAATTACATATTACCGATTTTCAGCCAAATCGGTCCAATAGTTTTTCCGTAAAAGCATAACAAATAAAAAGATAAATATATTTTTATCCCGGAAACTATCGCATTTTTCGGGATACGAACGACGAATATATATATATATATATGTATTGAGTTTCAGCCAAATCGGCCCAGTAGTATTTCCGTGAAAACTGAACAGACAGACAGACAGAGTTACTTTCGCATTAATAATATTAATAAGGATAAGGATGCCAGTTTTTTTATTGCTGAAGCAAAGCAGGCATGTTGACGGCCGAACTACCTATATACATTAGCAATACCAAAGATGCTGCATATGTGCTGCCAGCCTTAAAGGAGAAACTGAAACCTGGCCACTGATGCCGCGGAACACAACTCAAGATTGTTATGGCGGCATACTCTATACCAGGGTTGGTAGGCATCCAGTCGGACAAATGCTCTACCACCTGGCTGCAGGTTGTTTTGTCGCCTCTTGCGACAGACCACCCGGCCGCAGGAAATCGTATTCTTTTTCCGTTCCTGCACGGAGAAGATTTTTTAAATTAGCTTCAACGTACAGACACGGCATTTTTATAATATTATAGATTAATATAGACTCGTGTACCTTTCTCAAAACCATCTCAAACATACATTATTATTTTTAAAATATTCAAATATGTACAGAATATTTTTCAGTATTTAGTACAAACTACTACGCAACGCAAGTAATACTTACCTAAAGCAGCAAAGAAATCGTTGCCCAAAAACGGAAATCCCGGTCTATTAGCTAAGACAATCATCCTAAATTCATCATGTACCGGAATATAGCTATTGACATCTCCACCAGAACTTTCTAACATATGTTTTGGAACTATTCTTCTACCATCACTAAGAATCATTTCACCATTTTCAACTAAGGTTTTCAATATACACGTGACATGTGTAGGAGCTTTGTCTGCTTCATCTACTACTAATACATGGCCATTTTTAACCGCTTTAACCAAAGGAGAGTCTTCATAAATGACTACACCATCTCTAACAGTGGGTTGTACTGTCAACGACTGCACTGTAGTATCTCTGTGCAGCTGTATATACTCTCTAGGACGATTCAAAAGTTGCAATAATCTGTCAGCTATTTTATTCTTTCCAACACCTTGATTTCCAACCAACAGCAGATGGTTTCCAAGCAAAAAGTCTTGGAGTAGCCACTCCAATAACCTCATGTGCTGTGGTACGTCATAAAACAGAATATCCGGTACTTTTGTTAAGAAATCTGTTTTGAATATTTCTGTGCTGGTATTTCCTATTGTAAGAATGTTGTTCTTCACTGAACAACTTACTATTTCTTCTTTATTTCCACCAAATAGACCAAATTTCTTTGGTGGATCTATGCTAAGTTTTTGATTAGCTCCATTTAATGCTCGTCTGGCTAGATTTGGTAAGAACTTTGCTAAAAATGTCCGCTGAACAGTCTCGTAGGCAGAGTCTGTTGGATATTTCGATATTCTGCTTGCTATTCTTAGAAGTTGTCTAGTTGATAAGGACGACGAAAGGTTCTTTAGGGTACTGTCTTCAGATGATCTTAGCTCATCTGCTAGATTTATTATTTTGTGAAGAGGTTCGGATATGTCACCGTACTGAAAAGTATAGGGGTGGCATGAAAAATTTACTTCACCTTAAGATTCGATAATAGATAATTATCTATTTACTAATAAAAACTATAAAACGCCCATGTCGGCCTCTGTGGTTGAGCGGGCTAAGCCGTTGCTGGCCTACCTCACTGCAACGCAGAGACTCCAGGTTCGATTCATGGTATGGCAAATTTGGGAATAGAATTTTCTCCGTTATTTACTATGGTCTGGGTGTCTGGGATCGGCTCCAGACTAATCCGTTGTATATACAATATGTGTGTTTGTCTGCCAATTATTTAGTTATTTGTTTAAATGCTTACCAGAGAATTAATTATAAAAATCTCTTCGTTCTTACTCAAATTCCTCATCTCGTGGAATATAAAAAGACTTAGTATCTCGGGAGATAGCCATTGTTGTCCTCGTTCAATGATTGGTGGTTCAGCCAATGCTACTATTCTGTAAACAATGACATTAAGATATCAATAAACCTAGAGCTACTCTAATATATATCAATGACTTTGAATGTTTGTTTGTTGATAAATATATCCTTTTATCCATTATCCCGATTACCCTGACTTCCGCTAATCTATGTAGAAAGCCGTACCCACTTATTGTTTCTATAAGCTAAAATTATAAGACTGATATTATATTCACTACCGAGAATCTATTCTTTGGGCTACTACAGTATAGTGATTTAACAATTACATGAAATTGAAACATTCAACTTATTATGGACTTGGGACGACTTACCTAAATGCAGGATGTATCCTTTTAATCCCACTTTCTTCTAATTGCTGTTCCGTGAGCCCAGAAGCTAATAACTCATCATACCTATCATGACGAAGCAATCTTGTGCCGTCATGAAGCTGCAACTCTCTGTCATGAACCAATCTAGAAAGCAAAGACACAACTATAATTTTTGTCTGAGTTATTTACATTTTCAATTATATTGTTATACATTGTGCAGTTCGAATTAAATGCCGTTTTGGAAGATCAAGAAAATCGCAAACTTCATAAAATTTGTACTTCTTATAAGAAGTGCACATACGTAATATACGGTTCTATCAAACACAACCAAATATAACAAATCAAATTCATAAGACAGACGATCGTAATAATATAAACCGCAAAAACTCTGTCGATATGAGATTCCCGTTCCGAATGTACACTTAACAACAACTCGATCGCAGTTGAAACTCAGAAATTATTTTCCATATAATTAGGTGCATTTTTACATGGTGAGTGATGGTTAGATTAAATTGCCAAAAAAGCCTTATGAATTGGCCATTCTCTGACCCTAGACAAGCCTTCCAGAAGTATGAGCTATTTTTTTTTATTTAACAAGATAACAAAATTATTACAACTTGTCGAATTATACATAACATAGAAAACCTTTGGGGTTTATATTAGTGCTATGGATATCTTCGTCCATAGCTTTTAACAATTTTAACATTACATTTGGTTTAAACAGTGCATTTAAATATTTATTGATGTAATGCTTTCCTTAAACTCAACAGGTAAGTCATTTAACAAACGCGGAACTAAATATGCAGTTGTGCGCTTGCCGTATATGTTGTTTGCCCGACTCATGACGAACCGGTTTTGGGCGATGGGATTATTCATATGGCCCGTGCTCTAAAACAAATACAATATACCTAATAATCTACTATATTCGCTTACCTATGCAGAACGGCGAGAGTACTAGCGTGTATTCTATGCAGGCCATCTAATACTGCCAAATGACCTTTAAGGGCAGCATCGACCATAGCCGAATTCCTCCAAACAGTGTCACCATTGTCAAGAGTGGTGCGTTGCTGCACAAGATCTCTTGCTGTCATATCTTGATATAAGACTATAGGCTCTATTGTGTAGCCTAATAGAGATGCTAATTGTGTTACTAGCAGACTCTTACCACAACCCTTTGGACCTTTAACAAAGTTTAGTACAATCAACTTGGAGACATTTTTGCTCAGCAACTGATGCAGGAGTGCGAGGCATGTAGTAGATTTTGTTGCACTGTTTGTATATAAACTGTCGTGGCCGAGCAATCATAGACTAGTCAATGTACCCAAACGTTTCTCAAATTATCGTTCGATTCGCTTTCTTCTCACTCCGCCATTCTATCAACCAATTGTAACCTCTCTTTAAGAAATATTAACAAAAGATTAATTAATTTTTCTTTCATTTAAACAATAACTTGGCGACGGGGATGCGATTAAATAAAAGTTTTTTCAATTTGTTCAGATACGACATACCTATGCTACTACAAATGCAAAAACATCTCATCTCGCATAATTAAAACAAATATACACTTCTTACAAAACTATCTATTTAGAGCCCCATAGCTATTTTGGCAAAATAAGACAACGCAAAACTAAGTGACAAGTTTTATCTGAAAGATAATTCAAGGTCAAATTGATAAAGTTTTTAAACTTACCAATAATACAAAAGTCTCCAATACTATGACTCAAAAGCAACTCATTCAATAACTGACTTTGATAGTCCGTTTTGATTATATCCTTATTTTCCATACCCCTCTTACTAATACCAACAGGCACGCCAAATTGAGATTGGGCAACATTTACTTCCATTGACACTAAAGCCTGGTTTCCTTTAAACTCGACTCCTTGCAAAGATATATTTAATTTTGGAGAGGATTCAATGTTTAAATTATGTAGAACACCTTGAACGTTTTTAATATGTTCTTTAGACAGAAAAGAGTTATATGGATAAAGGAGGTACAGCAATTTATGGACTGGAATATTTGGATTTTGTTCCTGAAATAAAAGAAAGATTTTTATGACATTCAGAAGATTCTGAGTCTAATGTGCATATTATTAGAATTATGACGTGATGACGGTGAAGAAATATTGTAAGAAAACTACATCAACATTATCGATATATCTGTCAGTGAAAACTTTGGACAAGCGTGGTCTTTTGTTCTCCTGAATATGTTAGTATCAAACCCAGCAGTGGAACATTTAGGGACCATTATTATTACACTTTATATATTTGAAACCTCTTCATCGACCAACCGTATATCGTAAAGCCTTCCCAAAGTTGCACTTGTATCCTGGTCCTCCACTTTTCTTATCTAACCGGCATAGGCGACGTTCCACCGGTCGTCGATCCCCAAAAAGTTGAAGAAACTTTTGTTTGACTTCAAGCCAAAAAAGGCTAACCATAAATTAAGTGCTAAACGTACTGCGAACATGCGTGCCCGTGAAACTTTTTGCTGTCAAGTGACAGACAGTTTTTGAATCACGCAAACATGTCATCAGGCAAAAGGCAAGGTCAAGATAGGTGCGTTCAGATAATTACAGAAGTTTTAGCAAACTTTGGAGAATTCGGAAGGTTATGGTGTTATTGACGCAAAATTTGTCGCATGAAACTTTTTTAAATTTTTTTTTCATAAATGTGGTATTTAAAAAAAAAGACTAATACGTAATTTAAATATAACCTAAATTAACTAGAAGTATTCAGACTAAGATGTCCATTAGCACTTTTCTTATTGTCTCTATTAAAGGGAAGACACTTTCTTCCTATGTTCTTTATTAAGCTAGCACAGTACACTACACTTTAATTTTGTTTAGAACACTTGTTCAAACGGTTTTATCCTTTTGCGCCTTCCTATAATATCCGTGTATTATATACCTCATAATGTTCTTAATTTTTAAAGTCAAATTTTGCATATCGCGCTCTTTAAAGAAAATTTGATTACTTTGATAGAAATTCTATTTATCATCTTGTATGACGTTAAAGCCTTCATGATTCTGCATGAATGTAGTGCGTTATAACGCCACAATTCTAACGAGTCAAATGACGTATTGATTTGATTGTTTAAATAATAATTAAAATTATTTCAATGATGACATTTTGTAAGTAAGATGATAGCAGGTATTTAATCGCACGCTCTCATTTGTCTATACACTATTTTACAATTTATTATATAATGTGTCTAATACCCTATGAGGAGAGTTAACATTGTGTATTATATCTTTCTTTGTAAACTTTTGGATCGCCAATATACCATATAAGCAATTTTCATAGTCATACCAAAATAAGGGCCACTGAGTGAAGACTGTCCACTGGAAAATCTGGCAAACTGACTTGCTGCAATTCAGGACTTATGAGAGCGTACGCTGCTGAAAGCAACTGTTCCAACTTTTCTGGATCGACTTTGGGTGCTTCTTCTTTCAATAGATTTAGGTGTTCCTGGAACAAAAATACATTTGCGTTAACCCTTTTTAGAGTTCTGTAAAGTTTATCATCTATATTCACGGTCAAGTCAACTTTACAGAAACCGGCATGTTCTTGTTTTGCTATTATGGGTGCCTGTGCACCAGAGATGTGCTATGCAGCTATGTTGCGAGAGTGTAAAAGCTAAGCTACGAAACTATGTGACTGTTTCCACTGATGCTAAGCAATGTAGGGGATCGAATATAATGTGCTATGAAAATACGCCACCGCAAAGTAGCTTTCGGTAACAAACGCGCGCCTTAGTGTAGGTACCTGCTCTACACATAGCTATACCACTCGCGACCCTCCGCAGCACGCGTCCTTCCATATAAAAAACGTAGCTTAGTTGAATCAGTTTCCACCAGTGCTATGCTATGTGGACCAATGAATATGATTGGTGGATATCAAACGCATTCATAGCAACGTTGCATAGCACATCGCTGGTAGAAAGACACCATAAGCCTCTACATGATTTGTGTATCTATGTGGTGTACCTTTTTGGCTATATTCGTCTATCCCACGGACACGAAATTTATCGGGATAAAAAGTATCCTACGCGTTGACTTGGGATATAACCTAGCTCCGTGAGAAGTTTCATTTCAATCCGTTCAGTAGTTTTCACGTGATTCTCTAATAGACAGCCAAACAAACAAAAATTCTAAATATTGCATTTTCGGAATCGTCTGGTCCGAATATATTTGATATTTTTTTAATTTTTAAATATTAACTCCAACCCTCCCGTAGATTTGTTTAGTATAGATATTAGAAATGCAAATAATTTGAATATTTTATGACAAGTTTACCGCGACAAAAAGACAAAGGGTGTCGTGGAAATATTAGTGAGTTTTTTGCTGAAAAAATAACTAACAACTACCATAAATATTTAAATTATTCAACAGTACTAAGGTAAGGTGGGTTGGCAGGTACGAATTTAGAGTACAATCTTTTTAAATATATTTTTTATAGCTGGAGAACAGCAGACAGACTGACGTCCCACCTTATGGAAAGCTATTACCATCGCCTATGGACGTTTGTAACAACAGAGATGCCATCAACGCGCTGCCGGCCTCGAATAAATTTTATGACACCCTTTTTAAAAACCTCCATATTGTAGCACTGTGGGCAAACCACAGCAGGAGTGGGGGGCTCATTCCAAATCCATACGGTGCGCAAGAGAAACGTTCTAGAGAACCGTTGCATACAAGAGCGAAGCGGCTCAAAGAAGTGGGGAAGAACGCCCAATTGATGGCGTGCGGTACAGTAGTAGAAAGAGGATGAAGGCGCCATTCTGTACAGTTCCAATATAAATAGTACCTAATAATAACTATTGCATCGTATTGACACAATCTAAAGGTAATCACGAGGGACATAACCCGCTTCGACTTTTATAACCTTAAGTGCATTTAATTACAATTATTGCCTACTAACAGTAAACTATTGTGAAAACTTTCACATAGAGATTAAGGACATGTTAAATCCGCTAATTTATCTTCGATAAGCATGACGAGTACATTTTTTAGTTTCTCTGGTCATTTGGAACATATTTTTGGGTACGTAGTATATATTTTTAAATAAAATTGCAAATTACTGAGTAGCTAATAAAATCTTATATATTTTTAAATTTCAAATACAACACTGCTATACCGGTGTAGTTCTTATTATTAATATAGCTGAAACAACACAACAATTATAGAAAATTAAAAACGAGACTGTCACGAAGGTTACTAACATTTTAATGTCGCAAGTTTAACCATATTTTCTAGCATACTACTTACCTTTGACGTATACAGGATCCATTATGAAAGTAATGCGCATTTTCTGGGAAAAATAGATTTATTGGTTATCGGTTCAAATACTTAAAATTCTTCGAAATAGTCCCCTCCTGCACCAATGCACTTGCAGAGAAGTGCCTACCATGCCTGGAAGTCAACCTGAACCTCCTCCACAGGAAGGCCTTTTAAGAAAGGTTTAACATGCGTTTAGGTATTTTCCACGGTCTCCCAATCCTTTTCTTTAAGCTTTCTCTTCAGTCGGGGAACATAAACTGGGAGCTAAATCGGAATTCTAAAGGGGGATCACTGGTGTGCTGCTCCGGACACGACCTTCATCGTAACCAACTTCCTGGTCACAATCCCATATACTACAAATGTGAACAAATTTTTCAACGATTTTTTGGATGGTTAGAACGAAAATCTTGGTGCAAACGCGTCATGTTTCGTCAGTTCTAGCCGTTGTTGGGAATCCAAAACCGGGTTCGTCAACGACCTCCTCCCAGCCTTTTTTGAACTTCTTGTGCCCCCTGGATTGTGATCTTGAAATGCAGTTGTCCCTAAAGGCCTCTTGAAGCATTTGGAATGTTTCAGTAGCATTCATTCCAAGCCACACGCACAACTTGATGGCGTACCACTGTTCAAGCGAACCCTTCATCAGGCCGTGTTACAAAAGCAAAAAATACCCTTCATGCAAAGACACGTCTTTTCGGTCTCGCTGCTCGGAGCGAAACGAAACCGGGTGCGTTTGAACGGGCAACGGGCACACCCACTACCACTTTTTCTGACCGCTCAAGCGGGCTATGGTGGGTAATCGCATCACAATAAAATCATGCGCATTACTTTTATAATGGACCACGTATTTTGCAAATAACATGGTGCTCGAAGCCCGTACCTTGTTCATTTAACATTCAACCCTTATTAACAGCTCGGCGTAATGTGAATAGTTTCATAAATAATGTACATTGTATTAGGTGACTCATATTTGGGCTCGTAGTCACCTCACCTCAGAATAACGTAAGTCACCGCATTTTAGGACATAAAATGGAAACCTAGCACATAAAACTACATGACGCCGAAGTGAATTTATACGAGCTGTACGATATGTGGGATATAAATTTACGTGTAGTAATGGCGTTGCTAAGGAACTAGACATTCTCGAAAGGTAGTCAAACTTGAATAAAAACAAATATAGACTTGGTGAAAATGAAATGTCACATGGGTATGTGGTGGGTCGTTTATTCAAAAATACTTTCAAGTTTGGACAGATGCTCAAGCAACATCGTCATGTCAGTCTGTCCGCGAGTACCTTTAAGGGATTTTATGGTCCGCTACCAAAGATGTTTAAGCTAATATTTATTTGATGAATCACTTCACTTCATTTGCTAAAAACGAGCCTCATATAAATTGTAGGACATTTTCTGACGCCAATAACAAAGTTCTTGTAACAGCTCGAAAAGACACCTTCAGGAAACAACTGATATCATCCACACGAACACAAAGGTGGGTACAATTTCGTAAGAAAAGTGGCTACTCAAGTAAATGTAAAGTAAATGGTATGTTATCAGAGCTACATAATTGAATTGTATATTTTCTAATTATAAAGGAGCCGAACGGTGTTGACCGTAACGATGGTAGGCGTCCTGGCAGAATGTCTCTAATTCCCTGACGCCGTGGCAAGCTTTTGGTATGGAATGCGACCTGCGTAGAAACGTTGGCCGCATCCTATTAACACGTCTAGATCAGCCGGTTCGGTGGCGGAAAAAGCTGAATCACTCAACCGGCGCAAATATGCAACGCTCAGTGAGAGTTATATGTTTGTGCCATGACCTGTTGAAACGCTTGGACCGTGGGGTCCTGAGGCCATGAGCCTCTACAAAAATTTATCAAAACAACTCATTGACTCTTTCGGTGATCAGAGAGCTGGTGCCAACGTCGGGCAACGGATCAGTATGGCGATCCAGCGAGGACACGTAGCCAGCCTTCTGGGCACCCCTTACCCATAGAAGACGGTGACCTAGGCTCAGTATTTTACTTATAGTCTTGAGAGACTATGGGTAGAATACAATATAACTAAGATAAGTTTTCTTTTCTTGTATTAGCTTATAAAGGCATTGTAGTAATATTTAAAAAAATATGAAAATCTTATATATTAGAAGTAGAGCATGGATATTAAAAATTGATCCTAAATACCCGTCTGACAAGTTACTTTCTATCACGTTAGCTATCCTAAACTAGCGTGTCTGTAGACCATTAGCGCGTCTAGACCAGTATAAAACAATTTCATTTCAATAAATCAACTGCGATGTATTAATTCCACAAACTCATTACGGTGTTAATTTGTCTGTTGAACTTTGTTTTAATCGGGAAAATGTTCCTTTGAAAATGTATTTGTCACAAATGATTAATCTGTACTAATGTACAGTTAAACTATATTCGCCCTGAATCTTATTACTAGTAAAATTAAATTGATTTATGGTTTATTAATATGGCCTTATGTATAACACACATAGCAGAGGAATCCGTTGCACCGACCGTTATTAGAACAGACAAGTCCAAAAGAGGAGATTATCTCAATAAACTCTTATCATATTGGGGAGCCAGCCCGATGGACCGATGACCTGCGTAAGGTTCCCGGCAGAAGCCGGGTGAAGAAAGGGGAATACCAGGATATCTAGCGCAGATTAGGGATAACCTATATTTAGCACTGGATATCGATTGGCTGAGGAAAGAGCGACTTATAAAGTTCGCCCCACTATTTCTGACTGCTCTTGTTTAAGAACAGGTCTATTCACAATAGCTGGTCTTTAATCAATACAAACAATATTACGCTTTTTCTGTAACTGACACTGGAGATGCCGTAAAGATAGAGATAAAGACTGGCATGATCACATCATTATACTACTCACCAGATGATGTTGAATATAATTCTGACATTAGACGGATCATCCAAATTGAATCAATTTGGTTAAAGACATTGAACTGAAAGACACGATGAAATTCAATTAGATTGAATGATTCGAGTTTCTTGTTTGATTCATCTTAATTGAAACAAAAAAATGAAACGTCTTATCTTGGCTTCATTTATATCCCGGAATATTCATGAGTTCCCGGGGGAAATCGTGTGATAGGTAAGGGCTGTAGAGTAAAATAACCTTTAAACACAATCCAAGTTATTTATTAAAAATTACATAGAGAGCAAACAGCCATATTTACAGTGTTACCTCTATAAATATTACACATTACTTTCCAACAAATAATTACGATGTTTAGTTTTAATTCCATGTTTTACAGGCCCACTAACACATCTATCTTCAACTCTGATTTATAGGAAACATGATTACCAACATTTAACAAAATAGGCTTCTATTAAAGTCCGTCAAGAAAGACCAAAGATACTATAATAATGATAAGGAATTTCTAGGGGTAAGCTACCGTTCCTTTTTGTATAGATACCTACACAATCATCACACTTGGCGTGTCTAAACAACATTAATCCGCTAAAACCACAGGAAAACAATTCCCACGCAATTAATCTACGCCACAATATTAATTCCGACAACTCATTAGTGTTAACGGACTAGCTTTGTCTTTATATAGAGTAATAATAAATGGATGTAGGACTAGGACATGCCCGCGACTTCATTTACGCTTGAATTGAAGTACGCGCGGGAACCCCGGGACACAAAATATCGCCGTATTTGATAAAGAATGTAAGCTCTCGTTTTTGTGAATACTGTGTCAGAATAGGGTAATTTTTATGCACCCGAACAACTACAAACCGCTACCGGGAAAATTCCCGCGAGATTCTCGGGATAAAAAATATCACGCATTTTATTACATTAAATTTGCTATCGATCAATAAAAAAATTCCAGAAAAATTATCGCGGGGTTCCTAGAATAAAAAGCAGCGTAGAGTTTAAGAATTAGCTGTCGATCAGCGAAAACCGCATCGAAATCGGCCCAGTAGTTTTTACGTAAATCCCAAACAAACAGACAAAACGACAAATAGACAAGAAATCTAAAAAAAATTACATCGTGTTCCCCATCGTTTTGTATAGTCTATTCCATATTCCAGTTTTTTTTTAAATAGCTTCAATGTACAGACACGGCATGTTTAGAATTTTATAATATTATACATATCAAACGGAAAGCGTGCGAGAAAATAAATCGAGCTTCAGATAATATCTACTCGTAATTAATCCAAAGGATAGTTACCAAGTGAAATATGTCTAAAAATGTATCTACACCTACACAGCGGCACAATTAGCTAAACAGATAAAATAAAAAGCGGTATTTATACTGAAACAACATGACTTAAATTTAAATAATAATATGTAATGGTACAAAATTACAACTGAACTAATATCGTTTAAAGTGGTATTTGTGGAGTCTAAATGGTCTTTTAATGAAAAAAAATCGAAATATAGCAAACAACACTGTTTTCAGATTTCATGTTAACTTATATATAACTATTGAAGAATTTTTACATTACTCAAAACCCTTACATGACTATATATAAATGAACGTTTAGTATGACGTGTTTCCTCCCCTTACTCCGATTACAGCTTTCATCCGTCTAGACATGCTGTGGGATGTGGGAAATAAGAACAAATCAATAAAAAAATGCCTGTCAGCTTTTTCCTTTTTCAAATGAGAGTCATATAAGAATAAATATATAACCAGCCATTATTTAAAAAAAAGATGCATTATATTTGAATTTTTTGGGTTCCCTAATTTTGCCGGTGTGTGTATTTTACATACAAAAGTCTCCGTATTGTTTATATATGGTATGCCAGCCTGGTAGGCTGGTATAGGCCTAGCAAACCCCGCTTCCCCCTTAACATACTCAGGGACTTTAGTTGGACTGTTCTTTTCCAACTAGTTTTAAGGTCTTTTGTGCGGGTATTCTTGTTCGCTGTCAGTATAAACAAGTTCCGTTGGAGAACACTTTTGAACGTCATGGCTGTACGTCAAAATTTTAATCTACTTCATATTCTATGTACACCACTTCGCAATGTGTTATCGCTGTTCGAAGGAGAAGAAGCGGCAAGAAAGTGCCCAGCAATACGTCTAGCTAAAATAGATTTCTTATTCCTATGTCTGAAATTCTCAGTTACCTTTTAACAACTAAACGGCTCTACGAAATCTAATGTTAAGACTTTTAAAAGGCCAATATAGATTGTATCCTAGGGAAGTGCATGGGCTACCTTTTGTCTCACTAAAAAATATTGAAGGGAAAACAAAATAGGAATTAAAATTTTGTACAGATAACCTATAATAACTTAAACTAGATATGAAAAACATTTATACAGGCTTTGGTAAGAAATAAAGAAATATCTATGTACGGTTTGTACATTTCCAAAGTTTCTGGGTTTAATCGTCGTTAACGATTTGAAGTGTGTTGCCAAGCCAAACCACGTTGAGTTGATGTATGTTGTTTATTAAGGTCGTATGATGACCTGAGACGCATAACTTGCAGTGCACAAGTGATGGTGATGTTAATACGTCTGTTTCAGTATATTGTTTGTTGCGCATTTATATATAAAATACGCTGTACGAGCAATATTGGCTCGTACAATCTATCCAATCAAAGTTTTGTAAAGAACATTTTTTTAAAGATTTTAATATGTAACGTAATAAAAATGTATGGGGAACACGATGAAGTAAATGATTTTTCAATTTTAATTACTTTCCAAACAATAATTACTCACGTACGCTCCCAAACAATAATTTCTCTTAAACTACGTCGCGGCGTTGGTTATTTTTCACTGTTACTTAAGAGTTACTTTACCGCCTCTTATCCTTAAGAGGAGTTTATGGATAATATTTTCACAAATCAGTTGCTGAGCAATTTTGACGATTATAAGTAAGGCCATAAATGCACTATTTGACTTTGACGTTTGCTAACTGCTTTTAATTTTGGGACCATTGCGATTCTTTTGATTGTTTAAATATTCCGGAATATCACGTCGCTACTAAGATTATATTTTATAAATAAAAGGTGAAAAGCTAGACACATAACTGCGCCTGAATTTATACCTAAGAGACACATAAAATATCGTTCTTGATAGCTTAGCGGTTGGCACCGTATCAGATCGACTATTTCATTTACATAACGCCGAGTTATACAACTATTCACATTTCGCACTGCCTGCTAAACTATTCCAAAGGGTTATAGCTAGCATAATAAAATACAGTTTACTAAAGACAGTTTAAGAAGGAATTTTAACAGTAATTTAATTGCTTTTGTAAGACGGACAATTATTTTCATCTATACTTACTACACTAATCTATAACTACTATATAATATATTTAAACTAATATAATATTAATCATCTAAATACACAATTAAAGTAAAACTTTATTCAAAAAATTATCTTGTAAGAAAAAACAAGGAAGGAAGTTATAGACTGCTAATAGAGGAAAGATTTGTATTTTTGTATTTTTATTTATTTGTAACGAATAAACTCAAAACCTACTGGACCAATTTCAAAAATTCTTTCACCATTAGAATGCTACATTATCCCTGAGTAATATAGACTATATTTCTTTCTCTAAAACTTCAATAATGTAACCCAAAGTGTAAACAAATTAGCCATAAAATGTGTTTCATCGCATCCGCTCCGAAACTATTCATGATAGAACAAAAAAATGTGGTACAATATTAAAGAACATATCAATACCTACAAAAAACTTTCCGATACCATATGTCTAACTGTTGTAGTTATGTCACTATAATTACTTTTTTACATTTTAAAAGTTGATAGAAATGCCGACCAAAATCAGACCATGGTAGCCATACCTTTTTATTAATCCTTATCTAAATAAATAACTTCGTATTTAAGACTGTTTCAATACCTGTAGATTGATTTTTGAATTATTCAAATCAGACATTCCATTCAAAAGATATTAGGAATTTAAAAATTTCAATCTAAACAAAATACTTGGTGCTGGAATCGGGTTCTAAGATTTTCATGAACTTTTATGTATGTTTGAGTGGGTCCTGGGATGGTTTATATTCACAACTAGACCAGGTAGGTGGCGCTGGAATGGGTTTTTTTTGCATGAGTTCATCAGACAGGCAGACGGCCCATGTAATGGAAAGCGGTTACCATCGCCTAGAGACATTTGCAATACCAAAGGTGCTACAAATGCGCTGCTGCTCCCTTAAGGGAGACTGGAACCTGGTCACTAATGCCGGAATACAACTCAAGGTTGTGATGGCGGCATACTCTAGACCAGGGGTGGTAGCCATCCAGACGGGGAAATACCCTACCTCTGTGCGTTGTTTTGTCGCCTTTTACGACAGGCCGTCCGGACGCAGGAAATTGTATTCTTTCTCCGTCCCTGCACGGATAAAAAATTAGGATTCTACATTTTTATTTTTCAGGGTAGGACACCGTCTGCCGGGATCGCTAGTAAACAGTAAAATAATAGTACCTTACTAAATATTCTTCTGCCTTGTCATAAACTGACAAACGTTTGATTTTTAGGCAATGTAAAATTCTTTACTTTGCTTGTAAGAGATGTGACACAGGTTTAAATAATAGATTAAAGGCGAACCTTCATTGGACTCTAGTCCGATTTTTAACTTACATATATGAACTTCAAAAAATGTTCTCTAGTGGAACATAGCTTGAGTATTTTTTTTAATTTGAAATAATAATCTAAAACAGTAAAAATATAACCGACCCTCTAGCAAGCCTCCTGACCCATTTCCAAAGCTCCCAAGATGTTTATCTGTAAAACCATTACCAAACTTTAACTGACTTTGCCTATCCGAAACTACTTATTTACTGGCATTAAACAACTTTCCGTGATAACACACAGTTCCGTAGATTCCCGAATTTATGCAAATCTATTGTAAAATTCAATAGTTGATACGAAATTTTAACGGTTGCTTGTAAAGTTGAATTGTAAATTACGAAATAACATTGCATGTTCGAATAGTTTGTGCTTTTGGTGCATTCCTAACTGAAATCTATTTTTAGAGTTATTAAGTTTGGGATCTGCATGAATCCGTACTATAATCTATATTATAAAATTCTAAACATGCCGTGTCTGTACATTGAAGCTATTAAAAAAACAACTGGAATAGACTATATAAACGACGGAGAACTCGATACAAACTTTTTTAAGGTTTCTTGTCTGTTTGTTCGGGATTCACGTAATAACTACTGGGCTGATTTCGTTCGATTCGATTTGCGCTTTTCTCGGCTCGACAGCTAATTCTTAACCTTAAACTCTGCACTACTTTTTATCCCGGGAATTTTTTTCCGGGAATGATTTAAAATGGCCAGATTAAAAAACATCGAATTCCAACATGATTTTTTTACTGATTGATAGCTTTAATGTAATAAAATGTGTAGTATTCTTTAACCCAGGAATCCCACGGGAATTTTCCCGGGGGTGGTTTGAAGTTGTTCAAATACATAAAAATCAACTTATTCCGACATAATTTTCACTAAAACGATAGCTTACATTCTCTTCTTTGTGTCCCGGGAATCCCGCGGGAATTTCAAGTCAAGTGACGAAGTAGTGGACATATTTCTAGTATTTCATAAAAATATTATTTAGTCATAAAAATATACAAACATGAAATTAATTAGATACATATTGCAATTCTTATAGGACTATACAAATATATTATTATGTAAATTTTTTAAAATTATAAATACCCTTTTCATCCAAAAAAAGCGGTGTGACGGTAGAGGTATGCTATCTACAATTTATTTTGTATCAACATACATTAATTAATAGAAACATAAAAGTGCAATTATTATTAAAACCATACCATCTATAAAATGTCTAAATGAAATTTCATAAGCGCTAAAAAAATATCCATTCACAAACTTTTATTACAAGCACGTAATATAAGAACCTTTCACGTTACCCAAAACCGGTTTAATTTTGCCTAAGTCATGAACAGAATACTACTATACCATCGCGTGTGTACAAGCCCTTATTTCACTACAAAACCACCCGCGATGAGGGAACTTACGACAGTCAGGGACAACAAGGAAATCGGTTGCGACGGCTACAAGGCAACAAATAAAAATACAAAAAAAATGTTTTGCTATGAGTTTGGCAATATTTATATCATTCCACAGTGAACACCACTCTTTATAATAGTGATAGAGTATGATATTAAAAATTGGTAGTTTATCGCTCGTAGTAAAATCGTAGCAATGGTTACGAATGTGTTCGTAGCAAGTGCTACGTTGTATTTCTATGGATTTGAATAAAGGTAAGAAATTATTATTATATTTACAGTGTTTACATTATGAAATGTCCCACTGCTGGACTTGGGCCTTCACGTTTTAGGGTATCGAACAGTATACACGCCACACTTGTATCAGTTGACTTGGCGTATTTTATAGATCGCTTCTTATCCCGATGTATTAGAAAAATTGTCTAAGCAATGTATTTTTTATATTAAAACAATCTAATCTAATCTAATCTAACACATGTAAAAAATTCATTTAAATAGTCACATGTTTATAAAATACATTTACTGGCTGGTAGAGTTATTTTTTTTATAATTATGGAGTTTAAACGATTTATATAATTTGGTTTTGTAAATCTCTCAAAGATCTCAAGGATCATGTGATATGGAGAGCGAACGCAAGGCGCTGACGGTTCGATGCAATATGCTGGTTCGCCGCTTCGGACTAGGGATTGCAATCCGGCCGAATCCGACTGGATTTTTGTCAATCCGGCCAGATTGGTCTGACCTGGTTAACTTAACTTTCCTTTTTCCGTTCTAACATGCACCATTAATAAAGCGTAAAAATAAAACGATACATATACCAAATCAACTTTATTATGACTAATTTTAATATTATTAACACAATTTCTTCAAAAAATCTAAAATTAGCTGCCATTTGAGAATGCCAGTTTTATTCTTATATATGACAGACTACCGAATATATTTAATGAATAGCACAACAATCACAGCAATTATTCTTTATAATATTTTTACTTTTCAGTTTTTAAACAAACAATCAATTTTTGGTTTGAAACCAATCTTAGGAAACAAATTGTGTTGAATGTGTCATCTGCCAATCGACATGCTGCGGCGCGGGCACGCGGTAGTTCAGGTTCAAACGACACTTACATGATCTTAGGCCTCGCACGCACAAGCACCACGCGTGTAAAGTACCTACTTATTTATGCAACGCGCGATTATTTTTCCAAAATATGTAATGACCGGATCCGGTCACCGGATCCGTCATTTTTGTATCGGATCCGGTAAGTGCATATTGATGCCGGATCCGCAGGATTACCGGATCCTGTTTTCCGGATTGCAATCCCTACTTCGGACGCTGTAGTAAGGAAGTAAAAATAAGCCCATCGAAAGCTTACTGTCAGGTATTTTATACGTGCAGTTTGAGGATAAACAGTACGCAAAGAGCTGCCAACGCCTTGCGAATTCAATACAATAATAATTTTAGGGTGTTGATGGGGCTTCCCCGGTTCTGTAGTGCATCAAGTATGTTCGCAGAAGGACGAGTAGACGACTATTATGCTGTTGCTAGGAAAAAAGCTGCCTCGTTGCTCTGCAGGGTTCGGGCCATCTCTAACAACATCCTAAAAGTCCTGGCTGACAGGTTTGATACGCCCGTTCTCAATTGTTGTGCTAGCAAATGTAAAGCTAGCACAACAATTGTAACAAAACTTTAGGCTTAAGTTCTACTAAGACTAGTTTTAAGTATTTCTATTTTATGTGATTTTACTAACCAACACATGAATAATTATTGAATTGATTCGAAATAAATGATTATTATTATTATAAATTTATTAACTATATTACTATTTGTTTAATAAATTAATCTTCCTGGACCTGTTACCGTGGTTCCACTCACATAAATTTCGAGTAAATACCCCGTGGAACCTACACCACATTTCAGGATAAAAAGCGGAATATTCATGCCTTTACACTAATTTAATTGTAACTAGTTCTTTCAGCTGCGGTAGCGTAATCTTTGGGTTCCTGTCTCACCCTATTTCCGGAATAAAAGTCCTTATACTGTTCCTGTAAGTTAACGTTACTTGTGAGAGAAGACGGAAAAACGTCTGGAAGAGATCACTCTAAGCGATAAGGCCGTATACCAGGGGTCGCCAAATGGCGGACCGCCGAACCATTTTGTGCGGACCGCGAGAACACAGCACTTGCACTACAGTTTTAAAACACAAACATGCGGAAGTTACCAGTGAAGAGTTTTTATCCAGAATTTGTGTGTGGTAATAAATATCCAGACCTACAAAAATTAGCTTTGAAACTTCTAACTTTGTTTGGGTCAACGTATATTTATGAAGCAGCATTTTCGAAGATGAACTTCATTAAGAATAAATTTCGATCTCGACTTACTGATGAACATCTTCAGGATTTTATGTTAATAGCTTGCACCAATTTTACTCCAAACTTCAAACAGATAGTTCGCAACAAAAAATGACATTTTTCTCATTAATATGTAAAAAAATACGTTTTTTATTTCCGTAATTACATTTGTTTAATAAAAATTTTTTCTATAAAATGTTGTGCGGACCGCGAAGATCATTTCATTTCTTAAAACGGACCCCGAGAGAAACTATTTGGTGACCCCTGCCGTTTGCAATTATTTAAACATCAAAATCAAATCACTTTCACATTTATGTGTTAGTATGACTTTTTGTAATAAATGATAAATACATTAATACATCTTAAATAGAACTAACCCGCTTTACTCTACCTCGCATAGCGCGGATTCGTTGTAACGTTTTTGCGTTGAGATATAACATGTGCGTTTTTGATTCGATTTTTTAAATACGCATTAATTTACCCCGCTTTACGAGAGTTCATTGATTGGTCCACTAGCCCGCTTCGTGGCACGATTACGCTAGCCAATAACAGAATGAATCTTCTCAGTTTATAAAAGTTCAGTTATCATAAGTGATCGCCAAGCAATCCAAAACAGTGTTGCTTGTTACGAAAAAAAATTACAAGAACGCAAACAAAATGCTAGTCAAAAAATATTCGACAAGTATGTCTCATGAAATTCTAAGTATTAAATACATAAATAAGAATCTTTAACAATGAATAAGTTGATTCTGATTCATTTTTGCAATAAAAACATTTTAATTATTTATTTGGCTTGGTTTGGTTAGTGCACTAGCATCCCAAACTCAATGGGCGCGGTTTCGAATCCTGGCCGAAAAGCATGCACCGCTTAGGCAGTTTTCTGACCTAAGTTGCCAATTATGTGTTACTTTACAATTACCACGTGCTAACGTTGCAGGAAAATAGTAAGTAATGCCTTGGACAAGCGTGGCGGGGATCCTGTCCCTTCTCATGTAAATGTGTGGACCAAGCCCAGCACTGGGACGTTTATGAGCTGTTATTATTATTATACAACATTAAAATTATAATTTAATCTATAATAGTACACTAAAATTATAATCTAAAAATAGGTGATGTATATTATTAAAATTCGTTTCATTTATAACTATCATTCATTTTGTGTTAATTGAAACGAAACAGTTTAGTCATGATTAGGCTATTAATCACTTGGCTGCGTGCAACAGGCTAGCTTGTTGCGAGGTTAATTCACCTTGGTTACAATGTTTTAATTAGGCTTACAAGTTATTCACTTGCAATATCTATCACCTCGTTGAATCTTCTAAGCCCATAATAGTCCGCAACCACGTTCTTTTTTTAAATACATGCTAGACTATTTTAGGACTTATATCAACAAGGCACTAGAATCAAAGAAATTCTTAAGAAGATATCTTAGACTATCTAGAGACTTTAAAGAACCTGGTTTCGGACAATACACGAGAGATTCACTCGATTGTACTGATTTTTAATTAGCTGGACTAAAATGACAGTTGAGATCGACTTTTTATGTTGCAAACTTGGAGCAACTGTGAGTTGAATCCTATAGAAATTCTGTAGGATTCAACCCACATAACTCACTTATGAATCAAAAAAAAGGTCGAGCGCAGCTGTCATTTTAGTCCAGGTAATTAAAAATTAGAATATAGATCTAAAATAATAAATCAGCAGACAATTATACACATTGCATTTCACTAAGCTTAGCAAGTAACGCTTGTGTTATGGGTATTTTACAAGTTACAACGAACGCCTCTGAGGACACCCAAATCATAGTAAATAACGAAATGTTTGAGTATGAAATTAACCATGCCAGGAATCGACCCTAAACCGCTGTGTTCCATTGAGCTAGACAATATCAATAGACAGCTATATCAATACATTCACATCTTTGTTCGTTAGATCAAACTGCTTCGGTGTAGTAGCAATTTTATTCATATAATTATACTCAACACCTATTAAAGCCAAATGCTAATAGATCGGTCTTTTCTGACGCAGTATCGATCGTAGATAAAGCGGCCGGATCTAGAAGTGGTGACCGTGTCTTAATTAATATAGTGTAAGACTCCCTTAAGCCAGTTAGACCGACGATCTACAATACTTTAGGTCGCCGGTGGGAGGGACCTGGATGGGAAAAGCACAGGACCGGGATGTATGGAGCAAAATTGGAGACGCTTACTTCGAGTAATGGATAACGATTGGCAGACGATATCTATTAAGCTTTCGAGAGCATACTTGAAGTTTCCAAATGAAAACTCGGTATTTCATCTCACAATGAATCATGAACCAGAGCAAATACACGACACCCTCTAAACTATAAAAAATGTGCAATACGTTAATAAAAAAAACGCATTATACTATTACAATAGGAAAAACAAAATATAAAAAACAAATAAGTTTGAAGAATAAATTATTGTAAATTCTCATGGAATTTAGTATTTCGGTAACATAGAGACTGAAGTTTAACATAAGATATTTTCAACTACAAGACATTACAGCTTCTATCTAATTTAATAACAATACAAATAAATCTGCGGGCGATACCGCAGGAAAAATTCTGGTGAAGGCATAAATTACTTGGCCTTCTTAATTGCTAAACTTTGGTACTAAACGAAAGCTTTTGTTTATTTTCAGAACCGCGAAAAGGCAACACATGATAGGAATCAATTATGCGTAAGCGTCCTACACGCACTAATGCTCGCGTGACTCAATACATTAAGCGAACGAAGAGGTTTAGAATATGCCAGTGCTTTGGCAGGCATCCCAAAGGCCTATGTACGTTAGAACTGTATGGGTGGATGGGTTCAGACACGCCATACTCACAAACGACGATCCCCATCTATTAAAACTGCAGACGAAACGGCGTAGACCCCATTCGTCTGCCAGCTGCGTCGCAAAAACTAAGGCGAGCTCCCGTCTCAGTTACCGGTCCGACTTAGACGATTGCATGAGGAATTTCAACCTTATCGTTACCAATAGCAGGGGCCATATTGAAAAACCTGACTGCGACGTAGAGAAATTAGACTTGAGTGACGTAGAACACGAATTAGGAAGTGATTCCGAAATCAAAGACAAAGATACGGAAGCAAACAGCTGCGAAGATAACTGCGACATGCGGAATTTAAGAGTTAACAAAACAGCCAGAAACGAGAAAGAAAATACAGAGCTATCAGACAGGGTGTTGCAGTGGCTAGATTTGGCTGGAAAAGTAGATATGTTAGCACCTGAAAATGTTGAAAGAATGAACCAACCGCGCCATAGCTGGCCGGAGTTGCAACGAAGAAATGTAAACATATCCAAGTCTAAGACTGTTGTGGATATCCGCAAGATACAATCACCGAAACGTAATGAGAATACAAAGGCGCAACAGAATACGTGTATCGATCGCCATGAGTTTTATTCGAGCCCCACAATCGAGAACTATGCGCGGCAGTCACGTAATGCTAAAATCACGACACGGTGCGAAATTAACCCACTTAATAAAAAGACGAAGGATATTAAAGCGAATATCATGGAAACTCGACAGAAGGTCGTCAATGAAAGGACGGCCGTGGAGAAACAATACGCCGAGTTGGTCAACAAGAAACTAATACCAGACGTTGGCAAAAACACAAAAAAACAAGTACATATATTCATGCCTGAGGTGCCGAAGAAAAGTATTTCAAATAACACGAGTCGAACCGAAAGTCTTTTATCGCATAACTCTATTAAAAGTTTAAACAAATAAACACTTTAAATATTATTTCTTCAACATTTTAAAATTACGCACAATATGCTTACCAAATAATTAAAATTTTATATATGAAAATATGATTAGAAATTCTACTAAAGAATATCGTCCTAATTTAATTTTGATAAAATTTCGCTTGAGATATACTATTAAAAGAAAAAAATCCATTAAAAATTGAATAGCAATGCAAATCGCAGACAGAACTGAAATTAATAAATGCTAGAAAGATAGAAAAACTTATTATGTACATCTATAAGAGATACGTAATTGATATAATGTCCTTAAACTTTAAATTAAGATGCCATCTATGTTAATCAGAACATTAGAACCGGTTTAAAAAACATTAATTTTGTTATTTAATAATTATTAATAAGTTATTTGACCTATATGACATTTTAGAATGTATGTAAAAGATTTAAAAAACAGTTATAAATGCTTAAGAAGGCTACAATCTTAACAAGTATCTAAAAAATTCTTAATATATGGTTTTTTTTCTTAAATCATTATTAATAGTAATGTAATAATATTCTCACCCCGTATCCGATAGTAGCGACATCTCTCGCTTGGAACCTGGAACGCAGAGGCGGGTCGAGCGGTTGGCCGCTGTACCGCGGCACGGGCAAACCTAGAGCGATGACGCGAAAGTCCTCGTCGACGCGTACCAAGCGCCATCTTGCAACTTCTTCCGCTCCGTGTTCCTATTTTAACAATTATATCTTTTGAGCAATAGATGGCTGTATATATCTTTTTACTAAAGAATTTGTATACCTAAAGTATATGTTGACATAAAGACCTTCAGCTGTGTTCCGGTATTAGTGGCCAGGTTTCAATCCCCCTTTCGAAGATGGTACCTTTGGTCTTGCAAATTTCCATAAGCGACGGTAACCACTTTCCATCAGGTGAGCTGTAAGCATATCTGCTGTACTCCAAGAATAAAACAATGTCAAAAACAGACACATATTTCACATGTTTAATTTTATTCCAATAAGAATTTAATAAACTTCTTTAATTAATTATTAGTTTTGAACTTTTTAACATATATTCCATTGAACTTGAAATACATGATAAGCTCTACAAAGAGCTCTCCAAAAGTGTAATAGATTCTTCAGATGGCTGGCACCAACCTGAGATAATAAATCAGTGTAGTGATCTTGCGAGTTAACATAACCAGCCTTCAGTCCGGGCTACCAGCACACAGAAAACGGTGACCTAGGCTCAGCATTCTACTATAGCCATATGAGACTATACATAGAATATGTATCTAATATTAATGATTTGGGTTAGTTAATGACTTATTCTTTTTTTTAAGTTTTTTTTCATTAGGTTTATAATTTATTTTAGTTTAATAATATACTTATAGAATGACAAGTAGTAAATACATACAAGATACAATAGATATAGAATTATGTTAATCACCTTTAATAATTTGTCATATCTTGATGCTGGCATTAAAAATCTTCCATCTTCCAAATGCATCTCCCTATTTTCCAGTAAATTATTCAACACAGGCAACACATTTCTTTCGGCCTTCTCGATGCCCTCTAGCACTAAAACACGTCCCTCTACAGCAGCTCTGACTGCACTCTAATAAACAAAGGTATATAATAAGACAGTTGGATAAGTTGTTAATATAAGTTATAGTAACAAAATAAATGTATGTAAAAATAGCATAGAAACATATTTTTGTATTAATTTTATTCCTCACAGATTCCATTAGAAAAACTCAGAGTTGAGATCTAAGAGATCTGCAGATATTACGTAAATGTTCTTGCCATGAATATTTATATAAAATCAGTTGTAGCCTATAAAGAATATTTTAATTTTACTTATGTAAGTACTATAAGATGACTTCTGTTTACATAAGTCTTTAGCCCTGAATCTGATCATAATAGAAACATATGGAAGAAATTGTTGTTAGCTATAAGACACCTGATATATTATCATATAATAAATATAGAACTACATATAACTTAAAAATATGTGCACTACAATATATTTGATTTCTTTGGAGAGGAAACACGCTCACTATCTTTGCAGATTAGAGAGTAAGAATGTTATATTTACCTGATCGAAATACTTTGCCGTTGAACTCTGTATTTCTCTTCTCTGTTTCAGATCTGCTTCTGTGGTGTCTCTTGATAATGCAACATACTCCAGTTCTCTTTGTGTCAACTCTAAATACTGTAATGCCACTTTTCTCCTGATAATTAACAGAATAAAACTTAACTTCAGAACAACATTTCACAGAAATTGTTTCACTTCCAGAGATAAGAAGTCCTTTGCTGCCTATATTCATTTTAATAACAGAAAATATTTTTACACCAAATTATATAATGACCAGTTAATTCTTAAAATCATGAAGAAAAACAAAACAATAAAAATCATCAGAAGAAAGTAACTTTCACACTTGTAATTTTATAAGTAATGAACTTAGGGCTGGCTTTTTTTGTTAATTAATAAAGAAAACTGAATCTGATTTTTTTTTTATTAAATGGAAAGGAAGAAAATTTTAAATAAAAGTCTTGTTTTATCCCTAAAATTGTCATTGAAATCCCTTAAGCTATTTCAGATAATAAACTTAATTAATATCAGTTATATTGTATTCTACTTATAATCCCTTAAAACTATAGTAGTATACTGAGCTTAGATTGCCATTTTCTATAGGTAGGATGCCCAGAAGGTTAGCTATATTACCTCACTGGATCACCATACAAATCTGTTATCAAAAATAGCAGCCTATCTCATTAGGTTGTAATACTCTGATCTCCTGAAGAGTTTATTAGGTGTTTTAGAGCTCTTTGTATAGAGATGTGGCGCTGGCAACAACCAATATTTTTAAAATACTAATTAAAAATAGGCCTTGACATTGTCATTGCTTTTCAACAATCAATTGCAGTTTTATTGAATTTTAATAAATAAATTATTTTTAGTGGGTTCATCCTTGCCCACATCTGGTGACCCTGACATGATTTGAACATGCAACTTTCTGACATAGCCTCAGGACCCCACAAACCAAGTGTCTCAACAGAAAACAGCACAATCAAGCAACTCTTTGCATGTAAAGATTGCATATTTACATTGCATGAATGCTTCATCTGTTTGCATCGCCAAACCAGCTAATCTAACCATATTAGGTAACTGATATGTGGTCTATATTAAAATAGAGGTTACATCAACAAATTGTGATTTATATGCTACCTGCTTGGTCCAGGCCTCCCTAGTAAGAACATATCTTGACCCAATAAGTCTTTTTGCATCATCCATCTTAAGTTTCTAAGTGTGCTTTGTGATAAAGATTTGATTTCTGAGTTTTGGACTGTTACTGAAATAAAAGAACACATTCTTTTTGACTCCAAACTAAATAACCGATACAATATTAACAATAAGAATATAATATTAGAGAAATAAACAAGTCTATGGTTGTATACCGGTCCAGTGGAATTATTCTATTTTTCAACATGAAAGGTATCATAATATTTTCTTAAGTTTTATATATTATATGTTTATGAAATGTACCATTTGTTCATCTCTAGTGTCTTATGATTTTGTATTAAATATCGTGAAAATCTGTCTAAATTGGAGGCCACGAAGAAGAATAAACAAAACATACATATTTGCATGTACATGTAAGGCCCATGAATTTAAACAGTTTTAACGATGGAATTCATAACCTACAGAAAAAAATGATTGATGGTTTGAATATGTCTTAAGATCGATTAAAAAATGTGGAGAGATAAACTTCGATTAGTGCATTTTACATAGCAACATTATCCATTTCATTCACTATTCATTCATTCTTTTTAAGCATTTCTAGTATTATGGCAACTGTTATATTGTTAGTGATACTGAAAAAAAGAGTCAGTTGTATAATTTATTGCTAATCAGTAGGTAGATATTTTATATCCCCTGCTGCAGTTGTAGTTTGTTTGGTTGTTTAAACTAGTTTGAAGGAATGATGAGACAAACACTTTTAAATTCATTGGCAATGACAAATGAGTCGTTTAATCTATGCAGGACAGATTAAATCGACCCTCTGAGCAATGTAAAGTATTGCATGGTATAAACTGTTGTTGATGGATTAGCTGCGATTGGAATATACAATTGAAAACGAAAGATTAAACTCTGTTGCATAGTTTAAGCTACTATTGATCTGACGGGCCTATGACAAACTTAATTTTAGCAGGCTAAAGAGTCTACACTTACAATATTTTCTGGGGACATATTCCACTTTCTTAGGGTTTGAAATTTCCTTACTAACATCTCCAATAATCACTTTATCCTCTGAAGAATACGCTCGAACTGGATTTGCTGCTAAAATTGCTTTACGGCTACTTAAAATTCGAATCAAAACATCAATCCTTCGTACAGTTACAGCAGAGTTATACATTTTGCTTCTAACATTTAACATACACTATATGGTCAAGTAAATTTTATTTTATCACAACTAATTTAAATATCAATATATTTTTAAATAGTTAATATATAAATTGATAAAAACTACAAGTCCAAAGTCTAAACTAAAAACAACATCATAAATTTTTACATGACGTTGACATTGCATTCACAGCTGAGCTGATGGTAATTATAATGGGTTCCAAAGCACTAATTGAAATTTTCAATGTTTAGCATTCAACTGACATAGGTACAAATGTGTGAAATCAGTCAATTTATCTTGCACAAAGTATAGCAGATCATTTGTTCCACTAATAAAACGAAGGCCTGCGACCACTGACCTCCATATATTGTATATATGGAGGTCAGTGCCTGCGACTTACATTTCGACATTAATGTTATTATTTACAATAGCAACATCTTATGGATTGTGGTTGCTACAGTACGACTAGTGAGCGGCCTAAACTACCCACAAACCCCAAAAAACTACAAATTTCCAAGAGCTACATCTGCACGATTAAACTTAGATTACTTTATTTTTAGATCAATAAAAACAACATATTGAAATCTAATATAATTTATTGATTATACCAAATAAAACACTTATAAACAAATAAATGAAACATACATTTACGTAGCTAGGGGCTTCACATAAATAATCTAAACAATTCATAAATGCAAATTTTTTATACATTTTCTTTGTGTAATATTTTAAAAAATCTTTATTATATTAAATTTATTGTTGTTATCAAAGAAAAATAATGTGAAAAACAATATGATGATAAGTATGAAGCTACATAATAAGTTAACAACATAAACATTGCATTGGAGTTATAGTGAATTAAACACTGAATATTGACAGTAAGACCTAAAAAAAAAACAAGAAAACTGAGAAAACTTGCACATCGAGATTACCGATGTGAAACCCACCAATCTCGATTGTTTCTTTAACTGAGGAAGCCTATGACCAGTAATGGGCAACATACAGGCTATAAATAGTTTAATACGTTTTGGAATCTATATTTTTTGTTATATACTAAAGCTTTTTCCACATAGATCCAAACAAATATGTTTAATTTCAAACTATACTAAATGTTGTCAACTTAATCAAGTCGAAAAGTTATTTCTACATAAACTCTAATAGTTCTATTTGTTGAAGTCGATCACATGGCGGTCGAATGTATAACAACTGAGACTTTTAGAATTAAACTAATTTAAATTATAACAGAGTATTGCATATAGCACTTTTTTAAATATTGTTGGTTTACAACATTTTTTATATATACATGACAGTATTATCAAATTACGAGCATTTATATACAGAAAACCTAATAATTAGGTCTCCTCGTAGTCCATAGGCTCGATTTTAACACTAACAAAATCAGTTGGTTCCAGTTCTTCATCATAATTATCCTCTTTTTCCTGCTTGATCGATATATTTCCACTGTCGCTGTCCTTACCGCTCTCTTGTTCCACTTCTTTACTCTTACTTTCTTTCACATTCTTAGTATTGTTTTTCACTTTCACTTTCTGGCTCTTTCGCACATTGTCTTCTACAAGGGGTGGTTCGAACTCAACTGGGACTGTCGTTTTTTCATAGATTTTTTTTGGCTTTCCGAATATTTTTGTCATAACGTCTTCGTCGAGCCCAAACTGGCACTCTCTTGGATCGAGACGTCGGAAATAGCTCTTTACAACATCGCTTTTGAAACCGTGGCGCCGACGTAGGTGTTTTATTATCGTACGTTTGCTGTTGTAACCTTTTGGACAGACTTTGCACTGAAATAATTATAATAATATATTTAAAAACCAATAAGACAATATATTAAAAATGTACTTTTTATTAAATCTAACTATTAACACAAATGGATTTAAAAATAAATATTGTCACAATACATTTCTAATAACAAATATAAATAAAAATTAATTGTGCTCTTTTAAAACAAACACAATGTTTTGATGTATACCCTGTCCATGATAACTTGACGCGCAGGGGTACCATATAAAAATTAATATTACTTAATATCATGTTATAAATAGAGATTATTAACAAAACGTAAATTATTCTTAATTCTTGTTGGAATTTTCTAATAATTATCTCGATTTTAGCTGTTTTTGACTCTAGTTTTAAGTGTTAATATTTTTGATTGTTGGTAACCCTGCGCGTCAAGTTATCGTAAACGGGGTATAGCTGAGGTATGTTCAGTTCCATGCCTTTATAGGCTATGTTCCAAATAGCTCACAACGACTACGTTCACCACTGCGATTTTTCCCGTTCCATTTGATTGCGGGCGTTACAATCATAAACTCTAGACTAGTGGAACGTTTATTCGACCCACCTCTTAACATGGGTCGTTGTAAGCGCTGTGTTATCGAAAATGATGACATCATTAGTGAAGTTTTCGCGAGGACCGTAACGACCGCGGCCGCCAGGTGGAACGGCTGACGGAGCATTTTGAGCGTTGTGAGCTACAAAAGGAACGCGCTGCTAGTGTTCCATAGTCATATGGCAAAATAGGCATGAAGGTTAATTTGCATGTTCAAATTCATTAGTTACGACACAAGTCATAGTAACTAATGAACTTACTTTTCGATGCATTGATTTGCTTTGCAAAATAAAATAGGGTTAAATGATATACCAACCCTGTAGGATTTGATCCGGCTGTGCGTGAATACGTGGTCCCTTAGACCCGCTGCGCTGGTCATCATTTTCGCGCACACGGGGCACTTGTAACTGGGGTGAGCGTGCGACGTTCTCAAGTGACGTAACATACACCTTTCATCTTGATACTTCTTGTCTATAAAAATGAGATAAAAAAAAATGTTTAGCTATTGTGATTTTATTTTATTCTTCACAATGGCAAGCAAAGGAACTGATGCCATACAGCCTTGTCTAATGTATTATGTTTTAAGTGTATCTTAACCAAAAAGTAGGTAGCCAGATAAACTCAAAAACTGCTGGATCTATTTCAAAAATTCTTTCACCATTCGAATGCTACATGATTCCCGATTAATATAGGCTATATAAAAATTAGGGATCCCTACTAAAACTTTAATAACGTAACCCATCAATCTAAACAAAATACCTGGCGCTTGGAATCGGGTTGTACGATTTTGATGATATTTTATGTTTGAGTGGGTTCCGGGGTGGTTTATATTCAGAATTAGTCCCGGTAAATGGCGCTAGAATTTGGTTTAAGATTTTTATTTTTCAGGGCATGACGTCTGCCAAGACCGCTAGCAGAAAATAAAACTGAACATAATATCATAAAACATTTTCAGTGTAAAATTATCATTAATAGAACTAAACTCTAATTCTTACCGCATAAGGGACATTTCACGATATCCTTCTTTGCCACGTGGATCTTCATATGTTCCCGCAGTGAGCATGCACTGGTGAATATTTTTGAGCACACGGTACATGTCTCCAAATCTGTGAATATACAATATAACATTTTTAAATCATTTTCTTTACATACATTATTGATAAATCGTGTTACGAGCTTAGCCTTTAGACACTTATACAAGCAAAACTTAAATTTAAAGCCAGGCTGACATCACTTACTTTCTCCAGTATGTTTTCGTATGTGATAAGTCAGCTTTGACTTCTGCACAAATGTTTGGCCGCAGTACATGCAGGAGAAAGATTTATCCCGAATGTGAGTTCTGGAATATAATAAGTATAGGATACATGATCTATATAAAACTAAAAGTTTCAACCATATAATAATATTATTATCATTGTATGGCTACAAAATAATCAATCATGACTATTTTGATTACAGCACGCCTTACCGACTCGATAATTATGACGCCATGCTCACACGAGACTATAGCTGTGTGACTGTGGAACAAACAGGCTAGAACTAATCGTGTATCGCACAATGAGTGAGAGTTCCGATGGCCCACTCTCCCCTCCTCTTATCCTACCGCCTTTATCCCATCCTCCTAATCTATCCCTTATAACCCTTCCCTCCTGTCCCTCTGTGTCCCTTCGTAAAGGCTGGCAACGCACCCCCGTTGTTCCAAATGTCTGTAGGCAATGGTAGCTACTGTCCATGAAGTGGGCTGACTACCAGTTTTCGAACTTCGTAGTAAAACATATTACACAACAACCTCCTTCGTTTAAAAAAAAAAAATATATATATATATATATATATATATATATATATATATATATATATATATATCCATGTTACAGTCATTCGATTTCGATTTAACGACAAACTCCCTTAAGCGTCGAAATCACTTGGCTTTGGTTGGTTCAGCTTATCCTCCATACAATGATACACTCTATATAGCATTACACCCACTCTCAATAACGACAACAATTAAGTAATAAAAAGTACCTTTCAAGTTGCCAAAATTAGTAATAAATGCGCAGCTGTGTACGGTCTTTTATCGCTTTATTATCGTAGCTCGTAATAAACTCGACTGTCGGAAATTTCTAAGTAAAAAATACAACAAAATTACTGCTGCAACAAAAGACGTCAGACAAAAGTAACAGACTTCTCTCCATTTAACGATAACTTAAAATGCACAGTCCCGTCAGTGTCGTTATATAGAGTTTACACTGCATATAATGATTTCTTAATATTTTGAATAAGGTGCCGACAATGGTATAGTTTACACTTTATGTTGTGGCATTTACCTGGTATGCGATGTACAGGCACCTTTATCGGCAAACGTGCGCGGACAGTACTGGCAGGAGTAGGGCCGCTCGCCGGTGTGCCGTCGCTCGTGCCGCAGCATGTTCGAGCGTTGCACGAACCGCATGGGGCAGTACGAGCACGCGTGCCGGGGCCCTTCGTGTATCGCCACGTGCTCGCGGAACGAGTCGCGTTTCTGTACACAAACATTTCAATTTTCAGCAAGAGACCATGTTTATGTAAACTTGTAAACACAGACTTCTTGCATGTATGTTAAATTTATGTAATTTCTGTTAACTGTATATTTTTAAACACAATAAAACGTATTCATTCATTCATGAAAATCTGAAAAGATTTTGCTTACACAGTACACAAGGTCAATAAATCTGGGCAAGCCGATCCGCAGTGATAAACCGCTATGATATACCATTACATATATATATATGTAGCAAGTGTTGGATTATTGTACTATTGTAATGAGTTGGATTATTAATTAGATAATAATTGCGGGTAGTTGTAATTATTGCTCGGCTAGTTTTGTCATCATTCTCACTTTGCTCACACTCACAGCGACGAATGTTCATTCTCACTTTGGCTTTAGTCCAATACACTTGTCGTAGTGGCGCTCAAGGGTACAAATTATTTTAATTATTGTGCCAGAAACATGATCAAAAAGGTTCAGTCCCTTTAAAATTAAAAGAAAATAACAACATAAGCTATAATTAATTGTACTAAATAAATTAGATCGGCATTCTAGTAAACAAAGCACGTTCAAATACGGTTTATAAACGAGCTTCCTCTTTTATTTTCTCACGCTCGACTTGATATTCCCCACGGGATTCCCGGAACACAATGTACAGTAGCATTTAAAAAAGAACGTAAGCTATCGTTTTAGTGAAAACTGTGTTGGAATAAGCTAATTTTTATGCACCCGAACAACTACAAACCGCTCTCCGGAAAATTCCCGCGGGATTCCCGGGAAAAAAAATTACACATTATATTACATAAAATTTTATGTAATATAATGATAGACATAGACAACACTTTATTGTTCACCAAATCAAAATTACAAAAAAATGCACAAGACAATAAATAGTTACTTGGTATAACAAAAGGCGGCATTATCGCTAAAAGCGATCTCTTCCAGGCAACCTTATCTATAATTATTATGCAACACAGAAAAATGAAAATAAAAAAGACATATATGGACAGCAGATTACAGTCTATTGTAAACTAGCACATACATCATTGTGTAAGACTTACATAATGATTCCTAAGTGAATTTTTAAATATGGCAAAAGATTTAGCTTTTCTGACGTCAATGGGCAAAGAGTTCCCAAGTAAGATAGCCTGCATGGCGAAGGAGTTGGAATAAAATGTTGAAGAGTGTGCAGGTGCCATTAACAGGAGATTATTAGTGGAGGGCAAATTGAGTGTATGTGACGTATGAAGGAAGTTGAAACATTCCTTAAGATAAGGAGGGATATAAGGTATAAACAGTATACGATATAGTAAGTTGAGAAGATGAGCATTCCGGCGAAGTGAGATAGGCAACCACTGGAGCTTTTTGCGAAATTCAGAAACGTGGTCATATTTTTTTTATATGATTGATATGATATATATAAATTTAAAACAGATAAAGCCGAACTTCTGGGCAATATCTTTGCTGCCAATTCGACGCTTGACGACGGGGGAGCAACCCCCGCCTACTGTACCGCGGTGTGAGAGCTCTATGATAGAGATTCGCTTTACCCAAAAAGCGGTTCGTTCGAGTTCTTAGCTCCCTCGAAGTCAAAAAGTCGTCCGGACCTGACGGTATACCTGCTGTTGTGCTTAGGACATGTGCTCCAGAGCTTTCTCCAGTCCTTGCCCGTCTTTTTACACTTTCTTACACTACTAGCTGTGTCCCGTCTTCGTGGAAGGTTGCCCTTGTGCATCCTATCCCAAAAAAAGGTGATAGAACTGACTCATCCAACTACTGGCCTATAGCGATTACTTCCTTGCTCTTAAAGGTGATGGAGTGGATTATCAACGGATAACTTCTGGGTTACCTCGAAGATTCCCAGCTACTCAACGACCGGCAATATGGCTTACGCCATGGTCGTTAAGCTGGGGATCATTTGGTATACTTAACCCACCGTTGGGTAGAAGCCGTTGAGAGCAAGGGAGAAGCCTTGGCAGTAAGCCTTGACATCGCTAAGGCCTTTGACCGGGTCTGGCATAGGGCACTTCTTACGAAGCTGCCATCATACGGGATATCTGAGGGGCTTTGCAAGTGGCTATCCAGCTTTTTTGGTGGGCGCAGCATCAAGGTCGCCGTCGACGGTTGCTGCTCTACCACCAAGCATATCAATTTTTCTAGCGGCGGCATTTCAAAGAAATTTTTACAATAAAAGAACAGTTATTCTGGCATAACTATAAATTAGTATATATATATATATATATAGTTAGATATATGCTGTCGCGACACTTTTTGTAAATAATGATGTGTTCTGCAAAGTCGTAGTACATTATTTTATGCTATCGTTAATAGTTTTCGCAGCGCACGAGATTTTAGGTAATTTTTTACACCTTGAGTATAAAAAAAATATTGGAGTTTTAGTACGGAACCCTAATTTTTTTGAAAATATAATATAGCGTATGTCACCCGGGGATAGTGTAGCTTGCCAACAGTCATAGGGAGAGAGATGGTAGTGCGCATGCGTCTCGCGGGCGCCGACGTCAGTCATGACCTCCCTTCCTGAAATACCGCTGCAGGGGCCCTCTAGCATCTAGGGAGCAGAGGAGTCTTCACCCCTGTTGACGAAGTGAGTTTGCCTCTCCCGGGGCATTCTCAAGCACTTGTGCGCTAGGATCGGTGTGGGCGTAACTACGTTCTGTATCTCACGCCTTTCCTACCATAAGCGCGGGGCACATGGGAGGAGGGTGGTTTTTAGTGGGGTATTGATTAGTCGAGTCTCCACACAAGCCGGTTGATTATTGTTGGGATTGCCTCAGTGGAAAGCCTCCATGATCAAAAACGGTCTAATCCCTAGCAAAGGACCCGGTATGTGCGAAATGCAAAAAAAAAAAAGCTTGCCAACAGTGAAAGAATTTTTCAAATCGGTTTAGTAGTTTCGGAGCCTATTGAATGCAAACAAACAAACAATCAAATCTTTCCTCTTTATAATATTAGTATAGATAGATAACTTTGCCAGCCTGTGTTCGGCTATTACAACCACACAACCTGTGTTTGGCTATTCGGCAATTTTGACACACAAACAAACAGAGAGACAGTGATGTGGAGCTAGCTATAAGAGTTACCGTTTACCTTAAGTTATCGGAACACTTAATAAAACAAATTACTATTATTCATAATACATACCGCAAACACCTTTCCACAATACGAGCACGGGTAGCTCTCTTTCACAGGGACATGATCCTTTTTGTGCATGTACAGAGTGGACTTGTACTGGAACGCTTTTCCACAATCTTCGCATTGATAAGGATGCTGGCCAGGATGAGCGATCAGGTAGTGCAGTTTCCTTTTAAAAAAAGTTTAAAAATTAATAGATATATATTGTATAGCAACATTTAAATGTTTATTCAGCTATAGAATGTTGTCATTTATTAGTGTGCTGTCACTAATGTCTGATACAACCCATGGCAGCTAAATGGTTAGTATCATCGCACATTTGTGGCCAAAATCCTATTAATATTATGTATAATACTATAAAACTCAAACATGTCGTGTCTGTTCATTGAAGCTTCAAAAAAAACAACTGGATAACATGAAGAACACGATGCAAGTTTTAGAGTTCTTGTCTGTTTGTCAAATTGTTCCAGATTCACGTAAAAACTATTGAGTTTTCGTTGATCGACAGCAAATTCTTAGACTTAAAATCTGCGTTACTTATTACCCAGAGAATCCCGCGGGAATTTTTCTGGGAGCGGTTTTAAGTTGTTCGAATGCATAAAAATCATATTATTCCGACACAGTTTCCACTAAAACAATAGCATATATTATTTTATTAAATGCTCCGATAATTTATGTCCCGGGAATCCAGCGGGAATTTCAAATCAAGCGTGGACGAAGTCCCCGGCATATCCTAGCAAATAATAAAGTTCGGAATGATAACTCTTTCACGTAAAAACTACTCAACCGATTTTGATGAAACTTTACAGTAGTATAGCTTATAGATCGGAATAACATAAAGCTTATAATTTATATTGTTTAAAATGGTAACAATAAATCATAAGTCTCAAGCATGCGACCGAGTACGCAACCCGAAGGCCGGCAGAGACATACAAACAGAGGATAGACATTGTTGATAGTTGTGTTCATATTGCGGATTTTCAAGACAAACGCAGACGAAGTCGCGAACACAGCTAGCAGGCTATATAAGCTACACTCTGTCCAAAGATTTATTTTACTTTAACTTTTGCATGTCTATCAAGTTGCACATTCTTTGACAGTAAATTTCACATAATACGAATGTCACAATTGTCACACTTCTTTGTTCCAATCGACGTAATAGTCACGTTCTGTGAGTCACCTCATCACCTGATACACAAGTTACCCAATATAATTATCATACCTACATTTAATAGTTTTGAAATGAAACTTAAAATTGTAATTAAAAGAAAATGACAAGACATTTATTTAGATTTAAAAATTTGTAATATCGCTTTTATTTTCACTTTTAATAATAAACATGACATATAATATAGGTGATAATGATATATATACCTGTGCACTAAATTGACTATAACAAAGAAACTCGAATTTTATATATAACTAGCTTCTGCCCGCGACTTCGTCCGCGTGGAATAGTTACTTTGGGCTAACGCTAACTTTAATCCGCGACTTTATTTACGTAGAGGGTGAAAATATTTTTAAATCTTAATAACTTCACGCCGGCCTTGGACATCATAAATGCGCGCGCAGTACCTGATCATTATTTTGCTGCGATGTTATTTTAAAACTGCGATATCTCCTAAGATATTCATTGAAATCGAAAGATGTAAATGACAATATTATTTTAAATTAAATACTTGTGATGAATAACGTATTTATTTGGATAAGGATTAATATCATGTTTATAAAAACACCTTCGCAAATAATGCATTATTTTAGAACAAATTTGGTGAGCATAAAAAATATAGTGAGCCATCCTTAAAAGATAGACATATGCTGTCGTGGACTTTTTTTTTATTACTTTTAAAGGGGAACAATTCTATCACACATGATTTTTGCGAAACTTTAACCGTTTACGCAGCGCACGCAGCGGAAGCTCTCAAAAGGAAAAAAAACCCGATTTTGAAACATTCTTCATTGGTGCTCCGCTTCTATTGGTCTAAGCGTAATGATATATAGCCTTCTTCGATAAATGGGCTATCTAACACTGAATGAATTTTTCAAATCAGACCAGTAGTTCCCGAGATTAGCGCCTTCAAGCAAACAAACAAACAAACTCTTCAGCTTTATATATTAGTATAGATATAATCTGTAACGCTTTATGGAATTATTAACTATTAACCTATCAAAAGTAAAATAATCTGGACAAGGTATACATGCAAACACAGACCGGCTCAGAACAGAGCTTACTTAGAATACTAGTATTACATAAACAATACTAGAAATATATATATCGAGCCTTTACCGCCATTTTATCGTAAGCGACATTTGGACCTAAATATATTATTTGTTGCAAAAGTATTTTAAACTATTATTTTGTGTTAAGCCTGTCAGTTTTAGTTACATTAGACCGTACTGAATCAAAAACTGAAAGTCTTAAAACAAAATAATAGTTTAAAATACTTTTTGCAAGAAAAATTATACTTAGATACAAATGTCGCTTACGATAATATGGCGGTAAAGGCTCGATATACTATCACTAATCTCACCTCTCGTCCATCGTGGCCAAAGTATCGCTGCACAATTTGCACTTGAACCTCCCCGGGCCGTGTTTCTGAGCCATATGGGCCCCACAAGCCCTGCTGTTCGCGAACTCCCGTTTGCAGACCGCACATCTCGCCATCCGTTGTTTCAATGACGTAGGATCGTGTATGGACTGTTTATATAATAAAATATAATAACAGCCCATAACTGTCCCACTGCTGGGCTCGGGCCTCCCACTATAGGGCGAACGGACAGTATACCCGCCACGCTGGTCCAAGGCGGCTTGGCAGGTTTGACATATCGGTTATCTCGATGTGCAGGTTGCATCACGATGTTTTCCTTTACCGTTGTTAGCACGTGGTAATTGTAAGAATATGCACATTAGGTCAGAAAACTGCCTAAGTGGTGCATGCGTTCCGGCCAGGATCAAACCCGCGCCCTTTGAGTTTGGGACGCGTGCGCTAGCCATTACGCTACCACGACTTATGGACTGTTTACAATACAGCAATTTACTACGCCATCGAAATATTCTAATAATAAATATTACAGAAGCAAGGTTTGTATGTTTGTCTAATATGCGTTCCTAAACCATTGATCAGATTGTGAGAAAACTTTAATGGAGTGTCATGAGTACGCCCACGCCCAAAAAACAGCATTTACAAACAAACAAATTTTTACTTTACGTGTTATTGCAACACATGCCGGGTACAGCTAGTGTTTATATTATTATACTAGGATATGCCCGGAACTTCGTCCACGCTTGACTTGAAATTCCCGGGAGACAAAATATCGCATTTGAAAAAGAATGTAGTGAAAACCGTGTTGGAATATGCTAATTTTTACACACCCAACAACACTACAAAACGCTCCCGGGAAAATTCCCGCGTAATTCCCGGGGTAAAATATCACACATTTTATTACATTAAATCTGCTATCGATCAGTAAAAAAATACATTGAACTCGACTTTTTTTTAACATGGCCATTTTAAACCATTCCCAGAAAAATTCCTGCGGGATTCCCAAGATAAAAAAATAGCGCAGAGTTTAAGTCTAAGAATTAGCTGTCGATCAACGAAAACCGCATCAAAATCAGCCCAGTTATGTTTACGTGAATCCCGAACATACAGACAAGAAATCTAAAAAAAATTGCATCGTTTATATAGTCTATTCCAGTTTTTTTTTAATAGCTTCAATGCACACACAGGCAATGTTTAGAATTTTATGATATTATAGAAAAATGCCTAATAAATCAGAATATGTTGATTTTAATCCATAAAAATGCAAAATAACTATTATATTCCATTTAACAAAATTATTTGTAAGATTGAATATTTATTCATCTATTCAGCAGACACAAAACGGCAAATATATTTTATCAGCAATTTTGCAAACTTTTAGGATTGCATCATTTGCATCTCATTATATTTTAGTAATATATATTTTGTACTTCCAATGTTGCATTATTCACATTTAACAATGGACTTTTTTTATTATTGTGTGACTGATAAACAAAATAGCTATCTTTTTCACGTGGGAAAAAGAAAACGTAAATGCTCTTTCATGGCACTTTGAGATGTTTCTATTTTATTTATTCAGGATAATATACATATATAATACACTAACGGTCCTATTCATAGATTGTTAGATTAAGTGTGAACGCTTTAACTCAATATGAATAAGACCGTAAATGTTTATAAAAAGAAAACAGTATAAAATAGATAGACATGTGCCATCGCGTTAAAAAACAGCAGCGCTGGAAGTTTTCAGGCTTATTTAAGTCTTACTACCGTATGCGATGCGTACAAGAAGAAGAACGCGGCCAAAGTCAGCCAGCCAGATGGTAGGGCATTTGCCCGACTGGATGGCTACCACCCCTGGTCCGAGGTATGCCGCCATAACAACCTTGAATTGTGTTCCGGCATTAGTGACCAGGTTCCAGTCTCCCTAAGAGAGTAACAGCGCATTTGTAGCACTTTTGGTGTTGCAAATGTCTATAGGCGATGGTAACCGCTTTCCATCAAGTGGGCCGTCGGCCTGTCTGCTGAACTCCAAGTCAAAGTAATTTATTTGTTTGAAACACGTATATTTTTGCAGATGCTATGCGGTGCAAGATCATGTTTCGCCTTTGACAGGCATATTTTTTTTTTGTAATTTTGGACACAAGCCATTTGTAGTCCTTATGATTACATATTCACATACATATAATAATTATGATGTTATTGTATAATCATAATAACATATATTATATGTAATCATAAGGACTGCAAATGGCTTGCAATAAGTACTTATTATTCAATGGATTGTCTCTATCAATTATATATTATGTATAAAATAGTTAAATTAAGGCAATGTCATTAACAATTGTATGTAATTTAGCCAATTTATTATAACAGCGTGTATGTCGTGGTAGCGTAATGGCTAGCGTACGCGTCCCAAACTCAAAGGGCGCGGGTTCGATCCTGGCCGGAACGCATGCACCACTTGGGCAGTTTTCTGACCTAATGTGAATATGGTTACAATTTCCATGTGCTAATAATGGTGAAGGAAAACATCGTGGTGCAACATGCACATTGAGATAGCCGATGTGTCAAACCTGACAAGCGTGGCGGGTATACTGTCCATTCCCCTACAGTGGGAGGCCTGAGCCCCAGCAGTGGACCATTTATTATGGACTGTTGTTACTATTTACTATATTATAACAGTAGCACGCAGGTCTATAATACACAAAGCATACCCAACAACATTGCAATAACATTTTCAGTAGCTTATTATTACCAAAGGATCAGTTAATAAGCCACATAACTAACTGATTTCCATACTACATAACCACTTTCCATCGGATGGGCTGTCAGCTGGTCTGCTGTACTTTTGCAATAAAAATAAAACAATCATCAATATTGTAGTTTATCTGCTGTATCACAGACATTTGCATTAGAAAAACATAACACAGACTAATATACCTTTAAGTGCACTTTAAATGACTTCTGATGACTCAGCGGCCTAAATTTACAACCATCCAAATGGCAGTACACTTTCTTTGCATCAGGATGGTCCTCTTTGAAATGACTCCTCATATCCTCCAAATTTGGTCTGATCAAACAGCACATTAAACATTTAAGGAGATACATTGGCTTATATTCTTCTTTTACATGCTTGTCTATGTAGTGGTGGCTAAACCATACCTGAAAGATTACAATTGATATTTAAAAGTCAACATGCAAGATGGACTCACTTTACATTTCATAATTTTCTGTCTATTTGTTTATTGCTCTCGTTCTTGTGAATGAATCTATTATCATGTAATTTGGTACATAAATATGTACGTTCGATAATCATTTGCTGATTTTTATGAGTTATATAAAGTAAATTTTTTTGATATTATTTTTTAGTTCTATTTGTTAGTTCATGTAGTCTATGTAACAAATTTGATAAAATAATTTCACCAAAAAATGTACAAAGTCCTGCACTGACATTAATAATATGATTTTTTATTGATGTTTCGTAATGTTGATATCTCTTAATTTGGCTAATGGCTTGTAAAAAGGAGTATTCATAATCGTATATAAATAGAGTACTATTTAAAACATCTTTCAGTACACATTTGAATATAGCATATTATATAGCACTGGAGTATAGTGCAGTATTTAAAATATAAAAACACATAATGAGCCATGCACAAATTACGTCACACATTAGAGCGGGGGGGGGTTGACAATGGGTTGCCCTAAATTTCGTGACGTCATGTTTCAATATCTAATATATTTAAGCTTCAAAACACGAAATTTGAACCATTAACGAAAAACTTAAAACTATTTTCAACTCTATCTGTATTAGCTTACTGTTTAAAATATTACAAAATTATTTAAATGGAAATAAAACTAATTACATAACTGCTGTTTTAATTTAATAATGATGCAAATTACAAAATATATGATGTCATACTGGGGCAGGAGAAGTCTCACGAATGTGACCAGCTGTGACAAGAACAGGGAGGGGGTAAAAAATTATGAAATATGTGTGGCGTAATTTGTGGATGGCTCCTAAGTATAATTACCTTGTCACTAAATGTCTCATTACAACTGTCACACCAATAATACTGCTCTTTATATTTATCAAAGTGAACCCTCACTTGGTGCACTTGTCTATCAGTCTCATTCCAGAACAACATTGGACAGTGCTCACATTTAAAACCTAAGTGAGGACTGAAACAATTATCATATTCAATCTCATTCCAATGTTCAGACAAATGATTCCTTGCTCTTTCCCGATTATCAAACTCCTTATCACAAAACTGACACAACCATAAGTCATCAAATTCACCCAACTCCTCAGTTACATGAGTATCAAGATCACTTTGACTTTCAAAACTCGCTGCACAAACTCTACATGAATAAAATAGTGTGGATTTAATAGAATGCATTTTACTCATATGTATCAGCAAGTTCTGAACTGTACTATGCTTGGTCTTGCAAAGACAACATAAGGTGTCAATGAACACATTATCTCTTGATGGTCCATAATTAATGTCAGAGTTTACTGGCACCTGATTCATGTTTACATGCTTTAATATATAGTTTACATAGTCATAGTAACATTTCTCTGGTATTATCAACTCCATTTGAGTTATATCAAAGTCCTCTTCGGCTATGTGGTCCATAATATCACTGATAGGTTCAAATTTTATTTCTGTCTCCAATTTTGGTTCTTCTTGATCACTTAAGGACTCTTGCTTAATTTGAGGTAATATAGCATTGAACAATGCTGTTGGTGTTAAATCATTCTTAACACTCGAATCATTACTTTTATCATCTGGCTCTATATAACCAAACCTGCTATGCTTGCTCAATTGCCCATGAATGAATTGAGCGCTAAGATTTGCACCCAAAACTATGAATGGCAAATTAATACCGGATATTATTTTGGCAAGACATTTGATAGTGAAATGATGGTGGCCCATATAATGGGTAAAGAACGAAGAATTTGCATTATGAGATTTGTTACACAGTAGGCAAAGGAAATCTGTAGTTCCATCGTCTTCTAGTTCCCATGGATAAGGTTGATTCTTGCTACTTACATTTGTAACATTGTGTTTCCCTAATAAATGGGTGTTGTATTGATCATTGTCAGATACACGAAAGTGACATAGCTTACAGTGAACCAAGTTGTGAACAGTGCTGAGATGATCCCGTAATTCTGACTCTGTATCAAAGTTTTTAATACATTGAGAACAGGGCCATGGAGAATGGAATGTTAAGTGTTCAGACCATGATTCTCTATCAGGAACAAAATATCTGAAACATAAAATCCACTAAAATGACATTCAAATTAAAAAGTTATCTTTTAAACTGACTTCCGAGTCCTAAGTCTGCTATTTGTAATAACAGACTTAACCAACCATTAAGTTGACTTAACAACCAACAATCAACCATTAAGTTCATAATTATTAATTTTGCCAATTTAGATAATTAGATACTTATTGAAATTGGCAAAAAACAACAATGATGAAGTCAGTGATGGATTAGTGGCATTGTCATGATTTTTTATATAATATAGTGAATCTAATTAAAATCATAATATTTCACTTCTAAAAATTGTGTATTTGACTTGTTCTTACAGCAAATTTTTCACAAGTGACATTTTGAAAACAATAGTTATCAGCATGTACGCATTCCTATAGTATCTCACAATGCCCAAAATGCTCCGTCTGCCGTTCCACAAGGCGACCCTGGTCATTATGGTTGTGGTGAAAACGTCATTAATGACATCATCAATTTTGATCACACAGCACTCACAATGACCCATGTCAAAAGGTGGGTCGAAGTGAGCATTGACCACAGTGCATTATTTCTCTATATCTCTTGACATTGAAAAAGGCGCGATTTTCAAATCAATCAATGACATTTGTGTATTTCGACATTTATGACATCAACGGTCCATAATCCATTCCACTAGAGTTTATTTCTGATTGTAACATCCGCAAGCAAGTGGAATGGGAAAAATCGCAGTTGTGAACTTGGTTATTGTGAGTCCCTTCTAGAATATAGTTCATAAATTATCATACCATCATAAATTTAAATCTGAGAAAACACAATCTACTTAGTTGTAACAGACATCTATACATAGTATAATAAAATTGTAAAATTGTAGAGGTCAAATATCTGTACAATGAAAAAAAGTGCTAAAAACTAAATCAGGGGGATGTAAGAAGTGAAATAGAATGAATTAAATTTTTTTCATATTTTTTTGTTTCTCTGTCTGTCTGTCTGTTTGTACCGGCTAAACTCCGAAACTACTGGACTGATTTAAATGAAATTTTGTATGGTGGTGGCTTATATCCCTGGTCAACATATAGGATACTATTGATCCCGAAAAATTAAATAGTTCCCATGGGATAGTTAAAAAAACTTTAATTACTTAAACAACTTACGCACCTAATTAAGTATTGATATTGCCGGTACCATCATCATACAATAAAACAATTTATACATTAAAAAACAATTAAGCTGTATATCATCATGCTAAGACCAATAGGAGCGGAGCACCAATGAAGAATGTTTTAAAATCAGGAGGGTTTTTTTAACTTACTTTTTTTTAACTATTCCACGTGGACGAAGTCGCGGGCAGAAGCTAGTTATTGTAATAAAAGAAGTGAGGCACTGTCGAAAACATTTTCTCAGTCTATTTTTAAGTTATACACAATTTTGTAACATGTTATCACTATTATACTATGAAGAAATGATGTAGGAAATTGTCCAGCATCAAACTTCACAAAATATTTTCTTTTGACATTGATATTTTTTAAATAATTATATTACTCAAGTTATATTTCGAGAAGAAGTATGTATATAGTATGTTTTATCAGTAAACTCACCTACAAATTCCACAAAATCCCTTTCTATGGTTAAGGATATAATGAATAACAATTTTGGGTCTACTGATGAACCAGTCATGACAAAGCAAGCAGCTGTATGGTCCAGTAGGATTCAAATCCTTTAGATACAACCAAACATCAGTCGGCCTTTCAATTATAGGGGGAGCAGCAGGAATCCGTGGTTTCTTAAATTTTATAGTCACAGAGGGTTCTTTCCTTTGAATGATCTTCTTTTTCTTCTTCTTTTTAGGGACTAAAGTCACCTCTAGAGAAGGAATATTGAACAACTCAGGATTAAGCTTTTTCGTGGCCGCTAAAACAGACAAAGGCTCATCGTCTGATTCTTCTGCACTCATGTTTAAAGATTTATGTATAACAAAACTCCAGCATTAAAATCGATATCACTAAATGATAGTAAAAATTAAAATAAAAAAAGGATGTTCTGTAATGTAGGTACACAAATTGAAGGACACACTGATCAAAATCAAGGTGACGGCTTGTTCAACAGTGACATTAATAGATCAGTCAAAACATTGACTCTACCCTTTTATTTAAATTTACAAGTTAGGATTATTTGATTTTTATATTTCATTTAATTTCCTGATTATTTAAAACAGTCTTAATAGTTTGTTTTGTTAAAATATTTCATATATATGTATTTTAGATTTTTTAGATATATTGTAATCCATAGATATTACTATTTTATTTTTTCTTTGTAAGTAAAACGTTCCTTTACAGTTGATATTTGTATCTGAAAAAGATCTAACCTTTTTCTATATCAAAAGATTCTCTTATTATGCACTCTGAAACAAAATAATATTAATAATTTTTGAAATACACATAGTTTAATGTATAAAATAAATTATTTTAAGAAAATATAAAAAACATAATTAAAGTTTCATTCTATTTGTACAACATCTGAGTAGAATGAAATGTATTTCAAAAATATTCTTTCGTGGCAGCCATTTTATAGACTATTAAATTATCTATGGTGAGAGTCAAAGAAAGGCGAAGCTAAACAAAAGGGTAGCATGTAGATAGCGATTACTAAAATAAATCATAAATAGGTTTATTTATTGACTAAGAGGATTTATTTTTATGATAATGACAAGTGAACTGATAAGTTGAAATATGTGTGTATCATATAAGATCGTAAAATGAAGCACAATGCATCGTGTAATGGTGGCCATTATAAGTAATTATTATGTATATTGGCATACTTACTGCTTTACAAACCAAGAAATGTATGTGTAAAAACTTATTTTGATATATTTACAGAAAATTCTCATTGTATAGTGTGTATTAGTGATTTGTTTGTGTAATGTAAACTAGTACTCAGTGTAAATATCACATTTTGTGAACCATGGCCCAGAATCAGGGGGAGGTTCAAGTGGGTACACCGAACCAACCTGTGAAAGACAAGGATATTTATGCTTGCCTGCCAGATATGCGGCCAAATGGGCCTCTTGGTCCAGATGAACCTTGTCCTGGTGGCGAAGAACTACGTTGGTTGCCAGCTCAAGCTAATGACAGAGACCTTGTTATGTACTTGCGAGCAGCTCGTTCCATGGCTGCTTTTGCGGGGATGTGCGATGGAGGCTCGCCAGATGATGGCTGTGTTGCAGCCAGTCGTGATGACACAACAATCAATGCCCTTGATGTTTTACATGATTCAGGATATGACCCTGGCCGGGCTCTACAAGCACTTGTCAAGTGTCCAGTTCCTAAAGGAATCGAAAAGAAATGGTCTGAAGAAGAGACAAAAAGATTTGTTAAAGGTATACGACAATTTGGTAAGAATTTCTTTAAAATCAGAAAAGATTTACTTCCACATAAAGACACAGCAGAATTAGTTGAGTTCTATTATCTTTGGAAAAAAACTCCTGGTGCTAGTAGTAACAGGCCACATAGAAGAAGACGGCAAGCTTCTTTAAGACGAGTTCGTAATACACGAAACTCAAGAGCAGGTACACCCAAAGAACAAACTCCTGAAGCAACACCAACTGTACCAGAGACTAATGGTTCTAGACCATCACCTAATCCTAAAGAAGCTGGTGAGATGAGCTCTGTTACAGAGGATGAAAATTCTGAAGAAGACAGTGACTCCAGAGATGCTGGTGACATAGGAAAAGTAGATAATGGAAGAACAACAGATAATCCTGAAGATTCACCAAGTAGAATGAGAACAAGAAATAAATCAAAAGAACAAACTACACCTAACGGTAAGAAAGGTCAAGATGAGAGTGATAATGATTCAAAATCTAAAGTAAAAACACCAAAACCTATAGTACAAAGTACAAATAATGTCTCTGAAAAAGTTTTATCATCACCAATTAATAAAGATGTTAAAAAGAAAGTCACAAATGGGAAGGTTGATGTGTCCAAGGTTAAAAAGCGCCTTCCAGACGATTCTAAAATTGAAGGAATTATGGATGGTGATGTTCAAATGAAGAAGAAGAGACCTGGTGACCCACCAGAGAGTCCATCAGAAAGCCTAACCAATGATAGTTTCTCTGCAATGGATGAGGCTGAAAATCCTGAGCCTGAACCAGAGGCTTGTGATTTCAGTTTTAATAAACCATCTGATACTCAAAACACTGAACAGAGCAAAGAACCTGATTCTGAACATCCACAATTACCAGTTGAAGGACTTAATAAAATTGAGCATAGTCCTGACCAAATAATTAAAATTGAAAAAGAACCTTTACCACCCATATTCAAAGTTGCTACAGAAAAAGATGATAGAAATGCTTTAGATTTAAAAACTGATACTAATTTGATTAAAAATAATGATAATATAGAAATTAGACCACTTGTGATGCAAAATGCTATATATCCCAAAACTGAGCTGATTATTCCTAAAGTAACACCTATGTCAGCAGAGCCTATGGAAAAAATAAAGATAAAAGAGGAGATAGATACTGAGGAGCAAAGTTTAAATCTTCAAAAAGATGATTACCAAAAAGACCCACTTTCTCATAATTTCCCAGGTCATCCTTTGCACCAACCAAATAAGCCCTTAAACTTAGAAAATACAAATTTCTTTGTTAAAGATAGTCACATATATAATCCGAAGCTTACTCATAATATAAAAATGGAAGGAGTTCCTAACAATATCTTTAACCCAGTTAATATTACAAAGGACAATTCAATAATACGAAACACAAAAGATTTTTCAACAGGTATGCCACCATATTCATATCCATCAGGTATCAATTATGCCAGTGATCCTGCTAAACATAATCCTCACATGAATCCTTTAAAGACTGTTATTAAATTAGAACCAAGAGATGAGACAACTGAAATGAAAAATCAGAACACACCAGAAATCTTCACTGCAACAATATCTACAGGTAATAAAGTTGACTCACCAAATGCTCCAAGACTAGATTCACTCCAGAGAATAAGCCCATCACCAACAAATACAAGAGCCTCTTCACCTCCACCAATGGAACATCCTTCAACAACAAACACTGAACCTATATCCCCTAGTCATTCTCAAGAAAACAAAGATACACATGTAGAAGATAAACAACCAACAGATTTAAAGACTCACCCAGTACATAAACTCGATAACCAAAACAACACCATGAGACAACCAGCTTTTTCTCACCCTGTAAGACCTGAAAATCTTGGAATCAGATGTACAGAATCATCGGTATCAAGTAGTCAAAGCATGCCTCCGCCATCGCTAACTCAGCCTTCTATAGGATTATTACCTCCTGGACCTCTTATATCTGTAGGTAGTGGCTCAAATTTAGTACCCTATGGATTTATGCCTACATCTCTTTATGGGCACCCTAGTCATCCAGGACATCCTTCACATGCTGGTTTGGAGAAGCCGGGGTCTTTGCCTCCTTTAATGCAGCAAGTACCACCTTCACATGGTCATCCAACAAATAATTTATTACCTCCTCAAACAAATCACAATGACTCGTCTATGCCACAGGATTTGAAGATAAAACAAGAAGTATCAGACAACATGCCTGCAAATTTATCTACTCAGTCTGTATCAGATCCACTGCAATCACTAAAGGAGGTTAAAGTCCCAGGGTATCCTATAGGTAGTGCCATAGCACAGCATTTGAGTACAGAAAGAGATAGAGAATCAATATCAAGTGTGGAAAATAGTAGTAGACCTCCAAGTCAACCAACAAATGACAGTAATAATATGCCAAGTGCATTTTTAGGTCCAAGAATAGAAAGTATTAAGAAAGAACCTGATTTCTTACATCAACCGCATTTAACACCTGTCAGTACAAGTCAAGGAAGTGGATCAGATTCGTCAAGTGCAATCCCTCCAGTGAAAAGTCCACACACACCAACAGCAATAAAAAGCCAGCCAAGTCATAGTAATACACTAGGACATGCGCCACATCCTTTGTCAACGTCTTCACCATTCTCAAGACATCTTACAAGCCCATCACAGCCAAGACAAATATCAGCTTCACCAGTACAGCCAAATACACCAGTGTCACATTCAGCACTTAATTTAATGAATCCAGCTCTGTCTATACCTGCTACAATACCGGGACCTGTAATGCATTCAGGCCAACAACCTGGCCCACAACCCCATCCTTTTGCATCACCTTTACATCATCCACATCATCCATTACTTCACCATCCTTCAATATTCCAATTATCAGCAGCAGCAGCAGCAGCACATGCAATGCATCCTTATTATCCCCATCCACATCCAGGCTATTCAATGGCATATCCATATCCTTATGGACCTTTACCACAACCACATCCAATTCCTCCTATGCACCCATCAGTGAGTACAACTGGACGACATGACCCAGTGAAACCTTCGACTATTGAGTCAACAACAATGCTCAGCTCTCATCACAGTACCAGTTCTTCAGTTACTACTAGATCACTGAGAGAAATTTCTGAGAGTTCAGAGGACCCAAGAAATCCAAATGCAACTACAGAAAGACATCAGTTACATGAAACCACTATGACTCACCATCATTCAACAAGTCATCACAGTGCAGTACATACAAGTACTGAGAAGCAGCCAAATCATGCAGGCGGAGGAACCAATCATACATTATCTATATCTCATTCAACTTCAAGCAGTTCATCGCAATCAATACAGCACAAAATTAACACACAACAAAAATCAAGTTCTCATTCGAGTTCTCCACACCATCTGTCGGCAAGTTTATCTCAGAGTACAAGCTCTTCTGCTAGTGTTAATGTGACAAATAATCACACACATCACCATTCCCATCATTTAGCGCATCATCCTGAAAGATTATCACCTGCAGACTCTATGCTTCTGCGGCATCATCCAAAAATGCTTCCTGGTAATCCAAATCATCTGATGATACAACCACCAAGTATGGGACATCCAATGAGTCTAGGTCTTCCTCCAGGGCCTGGACCAAGCTCAATTGAAAGCCTTAGGCTGCACGCCCAGGCTGCGGCAGGATTACAGCCGTCACATCCCAGATCGGGATCACCACATCAAAGTCTACATGGTCATCCACATTTGCGAGGACCTCCAAGACCAATACCTGATGAAACTCCCGAATTAAAACTCGAAACACAATCGCAACCGGAAGAAGAAGATATACCTAGTCCCGCGCATATTCCGCACGGTCCCAGTCCTGAACCAAAAATTGAGGATACAGAGTGTCACAGGTCACAGTCTGCAATATTCTTAAGGCACTGGAATCGTGGTGACTACAATTCATGCGCTCGCACAGACTTAATATTTAAACCAGTACCTGAGTCCAAGCTCGCTCGTAAACGAGAAGAACGACTTAGAAAGCAAGCTGAACGTGACAGAGAAGAGCGTGAGAAAATAGCGCAACAAGCACATAGAAAGATAGCGACACCCGAAAAACCAGAAACAAAACCACCCTCTAGAGGGGCTATCGAAACGATAACATCTCCCTATGATCGTTTTCAACGGCCACCTGGGTACCCCGATACACCGGCACTACGCCAACTCTCAGAGTACGCACGACCACACGCCGGCTTCAGCCCTGGGAACTTGCCGCGTCATTGCATGGATCCTATGCTCCAGTATCAATTGAGTTCGATGTATGGTGCTGCGGGGGCCAGGGAGCGAATGGAGCTTGAACATTTGGAAAGAGAAAAACGGGACAGGGAGATAAGGGAATTGCGTGAACGTGAACTGAATGATAGACTAAAGGAAGAATTGCTCAAGAACAACGTTGGCCCGAGAGCGCTCGATCCGCATTGGCTGGAGATGCACCGGCGATACGGCATGCCGCCGCCACCGCAGGGTGCCGTAGTACCCATGCAGTTTGGCCTTTATCCGCCAGGGCACGGACCGGCGACACTGTCGCAGCTGGAACGTGAACGACTGGAGCGTCTTGGCATCCCTCCGGCTGCTCCGACAGGCGCACCACCGACTGTACCAGTCTCGGCGGCACCACCTCATCATCCGCACCATCCACATCCGGGCGTGGCTGCCGCACAACTCGAGGCGGCCGAACGGCTTGCGCTCGCTGCCGATCCTATGGTTCGGTTACAAATGGCGGGCATTAACCCGGAGTATCATGCACATACGCATGCACACACCCATGCGCATTCACACACGCACCTGCACTTGCACCCGGGACAGCAGGCGGCGGCGCAAGCGCAGCAAGAGGCGCTGGGGTTGAGCCTGGGCGCCGGGGCGCCCTTCCGGCCTCTACCACACCCCGATCTACTGGGCAGGCCTTACGCGGAGCAATTGGCCCACCAGGCGGCCGCGCACGAACAGCTGCAGCGGCAGTTGCTGCTGGAGCGCGAGCGCGGCTTCCTACATCCAGCGCACCACGAAGACTTCCTGAGGCAGCAGCGAGAGCGTGAGTTGAAGGTTCGCGTGCTGGAGGAGGCGGCCCGCGCGTCGCGGCCGTAGTGCGCCGCCACCGCGCCGCGGCCGCGCCTCGACCCCGACCAGACAGTGGTGCTATCGGAGTGAGGCGCCGCCGTGGACCCCCACACCAGACGATGTAAATTGTAAGTTTACAAAGTGTTCACACAGCTGGCGTCGAACTAACTCGAGCAGAGCTATTGTGTGACTATAATGTAATTTATATTTATGATAATAGATCCATAACTTAATTATTTAAGTTTTTATAATATTTTTATAGTTGCATGGTCGTGTAATACGCTTCTTTTCCATGCTCAAACTTATTTTAACTACTAGTCATAATTAAAAGTTTTATTTGTGATTGAAAAGAGTCACACATTTATAGACTATGGATAGATTAAATTATTACTGTTTATTTTTAGAATGGGAATGTTCTATAACTACTGACATCTTACTGATGTTTTGGTTTTCGAATACTCTAAAGACATTTACTACTTCATCACAATTAAAAAGTCCCACATAAAAGTTAATTGATGCAATTTCCCCAGATGTATGATGCCAGTAGATTTAGAACTAGAAGATTTAAGTTACATATAATGCAAATAAATAAAGGTGCTGGCTATCATTCATATGAATGTACCATGTGACTACTGTAATTACACTCAATGTTAACTACATTGCTTTCATGTTCATGATGACATATGTGTATATAATAGGGTTCGCCTGCTAGTTTTTCCACCTTGAATATATAAAGAAATAAGGGAAATATCAAAATCAAATCGACAAAGTTTTTTTTTTTAAATTGGCATGAAAATTATTTCAGCATTTAGTTAGATAGCTGATCAGTAGAAATCATATCAAAATCGGTCACAAAATTTATTTTTTGTTTATGGACCTTGTATAGCTTAATCTAAAAGGGATGTTATTTATAATGTACAGATATGATTCTGTTGAAATTTAATAATAACAAATATTTAAGAAATCTTAAGTATGATACAGAGTAGGAACTCACTTGCCTTTCTAAGCGACTTGCCTTTTCTTAATGTCCTGTAGTGAATTTCTTACTATGATATGTCTATTTAAAAAAACTGAAACTTGGGTTTCATAAAATTATATTTTGTATCTTAATATTTTTCAATTCTGAGTTGGGTATATAACCTTTAGTGTTTTAGCGTGCTAATATTTGTGGAACTTATATTTGCATATCAATTTGAGAGTTAGCTCTCCTATGATAAGTTCAGCAAGCATTAAAGCGCAGCATGCTTATTATGGACGAAATGGACTGCTTCAACTGGGATAATATGCTTAGTGTTAATGACTGTTTCACGCAGATGTAGCGATGGGTTTAATGAATTATTTGTGATGTGACATTATTATTAATCATTAATGACGTTAAACATTGACAGATAATTGTATACACTAATGTGACTATAGGTTTACGGCGTTATTTTTATCGGTTTAAATAAGACTCATTTGTCACAGTCGATAAGTATCGCAGGTGAAGCCCGAGCATTATAAAATCGGATATAATAACGTCACAAGTTTATACACAATAACGCGAACACGTGCTAATATGAGAAAAGTATTTATTGCTTGTCCACGTAGTCGCGCGGGCGCGGCACGAAATATCAACATGACATATTATTAAGGGCCTAATCTATGTATAATACGTATTTAAAGTTTAATTGAAGTAAAAGAAAATCTTTCGTAATATTAATCGTGTTAATTTGTCGGATAATTTGACACAACGCAAAAACAAAAGAAAAACGTAAATTATAGAAAACACGTAACACACAAAGGTTTATTTCCAAGTAGGTTTGGACGTGGCTAACTAAATGGATTTCGCTATCTCACTTGCGCGTTACCACATTTTTGAAGATATAAATTGACAGAATTTGTTTACTGGGTTTATGTGTATTCTACGAATCTTAACAAAAACAGGTTACAAATGTTTCACAGATAGTTCATTTCGATTTCATATAATTTCTATATATAAAAATTCTTATGAACTTTTTGTTATGTGTTAATTAAAATGATTTTGTTTAAAAAAATAGTAATATTATTTGTTAAGATTTATCAAAATGTATTCAAAAATGTGGTAATACGCGAGCAATATAAACTCCGTTTTTAGTAGCACCTTGAAGTGTGCACGTAAGAAATCTAGGTACGGCATAATTAGCGTGTACGGTCGTAGCAATATCAAGCATGTAAAGAACTTGTCAAGTGATACCGCGTAACCATTTCAAACGTCTGTCGGCCAATCTAAATATGTACGCCCTAGAGCCCCGCGCTCGGGTGGTGTACGTGAACAAGCATTAAGATAAATGTCACGCCTACAGCGCGCTGCGCCTAAATGCTTTCCGAGTCCTTAGTGCGAGAGTTTTTTTTACCACTCAATCATGTTCAAGTTAACGCAATTTTGTATGGCACGATTTATGTTTCCCTATACGCTCACGAGATGGCGCTAAGTCATTCTCATACAAAATTACGCTAACATGAAAGTGATCTAGTATTAAAAAAATTTACACTAAGCAAACTGATCTTAATTAATATGTTGCCTTCAAATGTTGATATTGGTCGTATGCAATAATTTTACATATTCTAAATAAATGAGAGTGAATGAAAGATTATTATGTTCATAGATTAAGCATGTTGATTATAATGATATATTTTTATTGAATGCAATTCAGTTGATCGTCTGCTAGAATGGTATTCACACATTTATGACTGCTAATAAGACGCTTTGAAGATATAATGTGCGTTTTATGTAACGACCGAAAATAAACACCGACATACATTTATTTAACTAACATCATTATCATCGTAAATCTGCATACTTTGTACCCCAGTCTTAAAGCAGTGATTTTGTTTTTGGTTTTTCTCTCACATTAATATACTCTGTGTATCATAGTTTCTTTATAATTTGCACAATTTGCGGTTAGGAAATTTAAGCAGTAGGTGTCAGAGGTTTTTGCTTTTAAAATGAATCGTTAGGTTTTTTATGTCATTTTTGTAGCTGTAACTTCGAATTTGATAAGTTCGAAAATCTAATTTGTATTTGGATAAATTTTGTCAATCGTAGGCATGCCCCAAACTTAATTGATGTCATCATGCTTATGTCTTCTAAGCAAATGTGTGATAGTAGAGCTATGAAAAGCGCAGAAAGGAGGGATAAACAGAGCCGGTTTCCTTTTTGTTTCGGCGCTATCGTCATCTTGCAACTTTTCTGCATATATACAAACTGCGCCGTAGTGATAGCCCTGCGCCCGGATCTTGTTTCTACTTTTTACAGTAGATCGACTGTTTCTTGAGTCTTATCTTACTACTTGGTCTACGCTGCTCGACCTTTGAGTTCTTAATTCCTCTGTTTATTGAAGTGATGGATGATTTTGAGATGTTTAATCAGTTGATAGAATAGCACTCGATCCAAAATTACAATCGCGTCAACAATCCACTCGCTCCTCTATTAAACAATAGAGATGTTCTCCTAATGTTTCGAGCGAACTTGTACGGGATAATGGCTGGCGAGCGAGACCAGAGGCCTAATTCTGCTATTACTATCTCGTCAAAATAGCCGGATATTATCGTCACAATTGTAGGTTTGCTTGATTTCGGTATTATGCTTATTCCAATGGCATGCCCTGATTTTTATAGATTAGATAGATAGATTTATAAACGAAAACTCACAAATAAATGATTAAAATTTTCGTAGCTTTTCAATATTTATTTCGGCTAACGCCATTTCTGCTAATGGTAATACGAATTATTGCGAGTCGAACGATTTCATTGCGAGTGTCATCGCAATGAAATCCTATTTTGAATATCTTCACAACGCCAAGATATTAAAATAGCAGAATTGGGCCCAGGCATCATATACACCGGCACACTGTGTTGTTTTGGTATCACGGCATAAGGTTTGCACTGAAAATCAGCGTTATGTTGGGTATAATTCCGTCACAGCAATAAGCTAAGTGCAAAAAACCTTGTTTGGTGAAAATGCGGCGTGCAGATTCTCAAAATATAACGGAGAAAGTATACATTTTCCTACAGCCGGGCAGCCTGTCGTCAGAGGCGACAAAACAATCACCCCTGATGGCTGATGGCTACCAGCCCTGGTCTAGAGTATGCCGCTATAACAACCTTGAGTTGTGTCCCGGCAGTAGTGGCTAGGTTCTGGTCTCCCTTTAGAGAACAGCAGCACATTGGTTGCACCTTTGGTGTTACAAGTATCTATAGGCAATGATAACCGCTTTCCATCAGGTGGGTTGTCTGCCTGTCTGCTGAATGCGTGCAATAAAAAAAATCATAATATGTAATTATGTGGCTATTTCTTCGAATAAAGTCTTCTTTGTACATCCATTAATAACGACACCCGAGTCGATCTCAAAAGCGTTATTAAAAAAAAGAAGATTTTAAGTAATTGAAACAATCGACTTGAACTTGTCGTCATCAAGCATTATTAGTTTATTGACTTTTGTGTACTTCATGGCGCCCAGCCATCGCTTTTTAAGGATCCAAAAGGCTTTGCTCCAGTTGTCACAATATTTATAAACATAGTTTTAGGACTGAAGCATAGCGTGGATCTATCCTGTCTGCAGGTTCTTAGTCTACATAACTTAATGTTTTCATTGTTTATTGTAATAAACTGTTTGGAGAGGTAAAAAAATAAACGCAAATTCCCATGTGTCTAAAATGTTTATTTCAAATTGCAATACATTACGATTTTATAGAGTTGGTACGTAATTTAAAAACCACTTTGTAAACAAGGAAAAATATTCTTAATGTTAATTACCTTAATAAAGACCATTACTTTAAACTGAATTAATAATAATTAGCCGTCATGTGATTATTATACCATTCTAGGTATTTAGCTCCAACAATTTTTTATTTAATTTATATCTTTTTTGAGATACAAAAAATGGTTGGAAGTTAATAGAAAAGACGAATATAACTGAGTTTGCTGCGGCATTTACTTTATTGTAACAAAGTATGGAATAAATGGAATGGACAAATACGTAGAGATGTACAAAAAATGATTACCTACGCGTTAGTATCAACCAGACTATATTACGCAGGAAAATTATGTATGGCCGTTCGTGGCAACACACATATATATATATAAATATAATTACCATATTAAGTAGCGATTACATTTTATAAGATCATATTACTTTGATTGGGAATCGAGATTGTCATTTATAATAAAACTTGAGTCTGGTTGATACGTCCGAGTGTGCTTCAATCGAATGCACTCGCATAGCTCCTGGTATTGTACTAACTACTAATCTAAATATACACGGACAACGGCATCTGATCCGAGTATACTTGGATGACTTTATAAATATATTTTAAAATTAATGATTTTACGAGTGAGAATGATACGAGTGAGCTCAGATGAGTGCAAACCGTTATCCAAGCATACTTATTATGAAGTTATTTCATTCACTCGGTCCAAGCGTATTTATCGCTATATCTTACTATTCATTCACTTGCCTTACCAGCCCTTAATGTTGACATTACTTGTATGGAGCTTATGTCAAATTTTAATCGATAGTAAGGCAAATGAACTTTCGGTAAGATATAGGAAATCTATACATGAATAGAAGACAATATTGCAGACTGCCATGGGATAACATTTATGAACAAAAGCACGTTTCATCCATGCAGAAACGGAGAAAAAAATACAATTTCCTGCGGCCTATACTAAGAGCCGACAAAATCACCCACAGCCAGTTGGTAGAGTATTTGTCCGACTGGATGGCTACCCTGGTTTAGAGTATGCCGCCATAACAACCTTCAGTTGTGTTCCGATATTAGTGGCCAGGTTCCAGTCTCCCCTGAGAGAGCAGCAGCGCATTTATAGCACCTTTGGTCTTGCAAATGTCCATAGGCGACGGTAACCGCTTTCCATGAAGTGGGCCGTCTGCCTATCTGCTGAACTCATCCAATAAAAAAAAACTTGTTTTAAATTTAATATGCGCAGACATCTTTAATATGATTATAGATAATTGCAGTAGATAACCATAAGTTATAAAGTTAATTTTCTAGAAAGCAAGGTGTACTCCCGTTTTTGTTTGTTTTTTTGTATTCGTCGTTATTATTATATTTTACTATCTGATTTTTATTATATAAATATTTATAATTTTATAATTATTGTATACCGTCTGGTAACAATGTAAATAGAATCTACTAAAAAGAGGAATGTTGTAGGAGTAACGCAAAACCATATTTCAGTTTGTTACAAATATCTTTATAATGATCTCTCAAATATAATGTTTTTTTTTAATGGACATAAATGCTAATTTTGCGTCCATATTGGTTTTTAATAATATAATCTTTGCGACAACAGTCCACGTATGTCATATTATTAATAATTTGTATGAATGCCAAGCTTTGTGATCTCCAGATTAACTACAGAAGGCTAAGCAATACCTGGTTTTGTATGAAAACGCGTATTTTATGCAGATGTCTGTTGCTAAGAGCTATCATAAAATTTGTTGCAGCATACATACACAAAAATAGTACCAAGCAAACTAAATAAAATATGAAATTAAGATTTCTGAGAAAAGTGAGCTTTCGATATTATTATTTTCTCTAAAAGTCGATATAGAGCTTAATTCTCAAATCAGTAACTTATTTCAATGGATTTTCCCTAAAGGGTAAACAATGTTTTTCTAGTGTTAGTCGACGCTAGTTCAAAATTAAGAATCACAGTTGATTTGTTAAAGATAACTTGTTATTTAACAGCACAAAAATGATTGTTTACGTTTTAGGAAAAAAAGATATAATAATTCATAAAGTTATATACTTAAATAGTTTGTTGGGTGTGCACATACCATGTAATTTTAATATCACGTCATGATGGTAATAAAATTTTAAGGTTAATAAAACAATTAACGCATGAGTGAGAATTAAAGTATCAAAAATTACGCTTGAATAATGTAAATCTGTATACAAATGTATTATTTTGATTTTTAAATCTTTGTAATAATAAAAATTGTTAATGTAAAGGATGTAATTTTCGCCAATGTACACATTTGATAATTCTACTGCACTTTGTAATATAAAAATCCCCTTGTAAGAAATAGGTCGTCTTAGAGATTGATATAAAAAAAGTTGGAGAATATTCTAGAATAATGGTTCACATCGCTTCGTAGCTGTTACGTTGGTAAGGCCATAGAAACTTCCCGAATGTCGAAAAATGAGTATTATTTTTAGAGACAAATTATATCTTAACTAATTAAGAGGTTGCGTGTCGATTTAAAGTTTCATTTATCTAGACAATAAGGTTAAATTGATGTCTTAGTGCTTTTGTGTAAATTTTTTTGAATAATATATGTGAAAAAAATCATTTTGCGCATTTTTTGTTCATAAACACGTATTTTCCCACACCTTGTTTTGCTTAACTTGATTGTCTATCTTGAAACGTATTTTATGTTCAGCTCTAGTCTCTAACTAACAAAGACACCAAATTTCATGAAATTTGGCAAGGCTGTTTTAAATTAGAACAATCCTGTCTACAGTAATTAAGCTTAAGATTTCTTTCTGTGGTTTCAAAGTAAATGCCAAAGTAACTTTTGTTAGTCAACTTTCTCAAGATTTGCCTCAAGTAGGCTCGAAAACGACTCACAGATATAAATGAAAATTTTGAGGTTCAAAACTGCAACTTTATATTTAATCTCGTGGATCTTTAGATATCTTCCAGAGATCAGTAGGGTAATACATAAGCACGGGTAAAGGTTCCGTGTTCGAACTGGAAGCTCCCAAACGAATCAATTTGCAATCCGGCGGGACTTGAAATGTTATTAACAAATACTGTCCGAAAAAAATTCTCGACTGTGTTTGTTTCATGTTCCGTCAGATTGCAAATTGATTCATTCGGACACAAACTTTCCCAATGTTTATGAATAACCCTCTCTAAGGCCATTCATTAATTATACATATGATTTCACGATTTTTGACCCCCCTAACCCCATGTAAGGATGCATAAGATCTGTCGAACCCCCCTCTCTCTTCTTACCTAAGATTCAATCTCGTTTTTCCGAATAATAAAAGGATCAGTTACACTCACAGTTTAATGTAAATCAAAGATTTTTTACTGTTTAGCAGATAATTTAGGTTATACTCGTTCATTACTATCAGATATAGATTATCTTCATATAATATTAAATTTCGACTTGTAAAATATTACATAAGAATGGGTTTTAACCCCACACCCCCCCCTTTCCGCAGATAAGGGTATGTATAAATTTCTCTAATTCCCGTTCCCCCTCGGGACCCTTAAGTAATTAATAAATGACTCCCTACAGGATACATGAAATGGTAGGCACAGCTGGTAGGGACGAAATTATTCTTAATAGCAACCCCTAAACATACCAGTGCTGGGCTTGGCCCTTATAAGGGCGATGGGGGGGCATATCTGCTAAGCTAAATTCACATCATTTTGAATATAATGCCGTCTACCCATCTGCCGTTTTCTCCGTGCAGGAACGGAAAAAGAATATTTATTCCTGCGGCCGGGTGGCCTGTCGTAAGAGGTGACAAAGTAACATACAGCCAGATGGTAGGGCATTTGCCCTATGGCTAAAACCCCTGGTCTATAGTATGTCGCCATAACAACTTTAAGTTATGTTCTGACATCAGTGGCCATTCCAGTCTCTCCTTCATGGCCGGCAGCACATTGGCAGGACCTCTGGTATTGCTAATGTCCATAGGCGACGGTAACCACTTTCCATCACAGTTGGGCCGCCAGCCTGTCTGCCGTGCTTCAGCAATAAAAAATAATTTAAAAACAAACATGTGTTGTACTACTTACATAGTTGTAATACTATTTCAGTAGTATACTTTAAAGTAGTTTAAGTGTGTGTATTTAACTTATAAAATAGTTTAATAAGTAATATATATTTAAGTTATTTACTAGGTATCTAACGCTCTGCACAACCTACATCGCCAGTTTAATTTAAAATATTCTTTCACTTAGGTTGCCTGGAAGAGTTTGCTTTGAGCGATAAGGCCACCTATTGTTTTTGCCATGACAATATTGTCATCGTATATTTTTGGAATTTTGATTTCCTAACTTCGAAACCACATGATATTAGTAGGACTTGCTTGATATGACAGTTTCTGTTTTTAATAAAATATAAAAGTTGTAATAATTATATTGTTATACTATAAATAAAGTGTATATACAATTTAAACATTGAAATATAAACTAATTAATATTTTGTAATTGTTTATTTAGTGAGCAATAAAGTATTATCTACTCTACTCTTCTATTTCAGTAACTGTTTTGTATGAAAACCATTATTACTTAAGCATTTATATGAAAAGCTGCCATTATGTTTGACAGCCCTTCGAGCCATAAAATAAATACGCCGCACACTTGCGAACATCTATCACCCGCTTTATAAGTTATTCTTATGCGGGCTCTATAAGTACCTTTAAACCTTTCTAAGCAGCATTAAACTCCGTATCCGGCCGGAATTTTGTCTCTGTGATACAGTTTCTAAAGTTTCTACTATCTAAACCTACCTATATTTCATGAAAATCTATATATTTAATATCCAATCTAAATAAAATATATTCTTTTGAGTGCTCATGAATCTCCCGAAAATTTCTAATCTATGCTATCAGTTGTTTATCAACTTTGACTTTTTATTACATTTGTGAAACAATTATAATCTGTGATAATAGGGCTACGTTCCAGAAAGGACTCACAACGATCGCGATTTTTCCCGTTCCACTTGCTTCCGGACGTTACAATCATAAACTCTAGTGGAACGGATTATGGGGCATTGATGTCATAAAAGACGAAATACACAAATGTCATTGGTTGATTTGAAAATCGCGCCTTTTTCAATGTCAAGAGATAGAGAGAATTAATGCTCTGTGGTCAACTCACCGCACACTTCGTTCGACCCACCTTTTGACATGGGTCGTTGTGAGCGCTGTGCGATCGAAAGTGATGACATCATTAGTGACTAATGACGTATTCGCCGCTACCATAACAACCGCAGTCGCCTTGTGGAACGGCAGACGGAGCATTTTGGGCGTTGTGAGATACTGAAGAACGCGTCCTAGGGGGTAGATTGATCGATATTTTTACTTGGACTTGCATAGTACATCTTGGACTGCTTTAATACAATATTAGAATAGTTTAATCTAAAAGAAATGGGACTTACAAGCAATACTGGTCTGTTAGCTAGCGTATATCAGAAACAAACCCTAGCAAAACAGCAGGTTCGTAAAATAACTGATTATCACATATATACAATTAGTAAGTAGGTTTATATAGATGTATTCTAAAACCGCTGCAATAGAATTTAAAAAAGTATATCAAAATATAGAAGAGGAATACTTTCATATATAAAATTGTCTTATATTTCACGTTTACAGCCCACAAATAGTCAAATCAGCTAAAAAGAATATCCGTTATTTTTGGTGCTTTTGCGTTTATTTAATCGCAGAATAATCTCTTTGCAAACTTTATAACTGTTTTTTTACTTTAAATTAGTTAAACATAAATGTTATTAAATATTTGTTCGTACTTTATGGGACAGTGTGACCACTAACCGACATAGTCCTCTAAATACAAAATTAAAGAACAAAAATTAATATCTCTGTCGAAAAAGTGGGTAGTAAGCTATTATTTCTTATAAAAAATATGGTAGCTGCGCTACATTTTTAAATATCGCTTCATCCTTATACTATTTTTTCGCGAGTATGAAACAGTTCTTGATGGTTAGTGAAACTTTAAGCTCCTTATAGTTTATTCTACCGCTTTATCATAATTAAAAGATATTGAAACAGGCGCATATTTACTTATTGCTCCTTTTTCTTTATAATGATGGGGGAATTCAATTGCGCACTATCTTCAGTCCCGGTGGGAAGTCACCGCAGAGCGCGTGGGACTCCTGACGGCCGGTCGTCCACGCTGTCTTCCAACCGTAATAAGTCACGAGGAGCTGACCGCCTGATTCCTCATTAAACCTAACCAGTGCCCTTAATCTGCACTTATACGAGGCGCCGTGGGAATTAAGGCCATAGGCACTAACCGTGACGGCTCTACGCAAGCTTATCCTAGGGCTATCCTCTGGATGGGCTATCCTACTTCACCTTTGTTCTGCTCCTAAATAGAAATAATTGCATTACAATCAGGTAGACATCGATCGTAAACTATATAGATTCATAGCTCCTAAAAAATGTAAGTATTAAACCAAATTATTAATGATACTAATATTGCTACCATTGTTACTTCAATTTTCATTGATTGAGTGAAACTTTATACTCCAGAGTCATATACAACTAAGATGCGAAGTTACACCAGCACCCTTCATGCTGCGACCTTATGCAGGTCTCTACAATCCTTTCTCGTCGGCTTGCTCGGTGCTGTGCAACCACCCAGCTGATAATGAGTCTAAAGAATTCGTGAAGAGGGCTAAGGATAACTGGGTAAGGAACCTTCTCTTGCGAACCTTAGAAATTTTAAATGAACTCCTAACCAAATTTTTTTCAACCCATTACGCTATTTTTTTTATAGATATGTATTTGTGTGGTATGTATGTAAAGTACCAGGCCACTCAGAAATTATTGCGAAAAAAGTTTTTATGTACGAGAGACTGGCCAGTAATAATCTATTTTGAAAATATGATTATTTATAACTAAAAATAGGTACGTTCCAATTTCAAAATTTCCCTCCACATTGTTTGCGAGCTAATTTAAATTATCGTGTCTCCATGAAAAATGGATCTCCGCCTGGAACATTTTCCCGCTATGATTTTTTACGATTTCAAGTGTCGCCTGAAACCGGACGAATCGTACGATAATTTTCAAATGGCATTCATGGATGAAAGCCCTTCTAAGGCAACCATGTATCATCGGTACAACGAATACAAACGCGGTCTACTAACTTTGGGGGATGAAGAAAGAAGTGGTCGCCCTTTGACGGCTGTTACGGAAGAAAATGTGTTAGCAGTGAAAAATTTAATCCAATAGGCGAGTTACGTATCAAGAAATTCAGCACATAGGTACTGCAAATTGAATCGGGAACCCTTCACGAGATTCTACACGTGCATCTTCGCGTGAGGAGGATAGTTTCACGCTGGGTGCGGCACAACCTGACCGATGCTCAAAAGCAGGCCCGGGTGGAATGGTGCCGTGATATGATAAACAAATTTGAAGCAGGCTCATATCAGCGTGTTTGCAACATCATTACAGATGATGAGTCTTGGATTTATCTATACGATCCAGAAACGAAGTGCCAGTTGACGGTTTGGGTTTTTCAAAACGAATCAACGCCCAACAAAGTGAAGCGATCTAGAAGCGGGGGGAAGATTTTGATCGTGGTGTCAATTTCTTTACGGAAACAAAAAAGCATCAACGCCGAATACTACCAAATGCTTGACAGAAGTTTTCTCTGTTGTGAGCAACAAGCGACCACACAGGGCTCCGCGAGCTACTACTCCACCACGAACCACGACAACGCGCCCGCCCATACCGCGCTCAAAACGAGGGACTTCCTGGTCAACACGCCGGTCAAACTTCTAGGTCACCCTCCTTACCTGACCTAGCACCGCGTGACTTCTTTTTATTCACAAAAATAAAAAATCAGTTTAAAGGGATACAATTTTCGTCCCCGGAACATGCGCTGTCAGCGTTCGAGCAAGCTGTAAACAAGGTGTCTGCGGCGGACTGGAAAAACTGGTTCAGACTCATGAAACTTTGTACAGAGGCTGGTGGAGAGTACTTTGAAAAGATTTAATATAACAATATTTACCTATAGAACATTTTATTTTTATTTTCGCAAAACTTTCTGAGTATCCTACGTATATATGCAAAACTTCTACATATATATTATTTATGTATTTATGGGAAGATTACCTATAATATGACTTTATAAACTAAGTAATATAATAAAAGAAAACTTAGTTGTATTGTATTCTACACATAGTCCCTCAAGACTACAAGTAGAATACTGAGCCTAGGTCACCGTCTTCTATGAGTAAGGTGCCCAGAATGTGTTTGTTATTAAAATGTATGGAATCTCACTATATGTATACGTCTATGTAGTATACCTCTATTACCATTATTATCTCAATTCATTCCGGTGGTTGTCTTGAAGAGATCCCTTTTTAGCAACATGACCGCGCTTTTCTCCTTAACTGCAATAACACGTTGCGAAGCTGTATACATAGACTAGGAAGTAAAATTAAATTTTAACCTGTATGTATCACCTTCAAAAAGTGTTCTCCAGTGGAACTTATTTGGAATAAAAACTTTTGAATTTGAATTTACATAATTAGATATAGTTTTAGTCTAAGTTAATTTTGTATTGGTACCTATCCAATTAAATGTTATCTATCTATCTTTTTTTAAAGTTAAGAGAAAAATTATTCATGTCCGGCAGCGCCTCTGGTATTGCAAATGTCTATAGATCACGGCAGGCGCGTCTTAATCAAACTGGATGCCGGGGTGCGAAAATCAGCTGGCGAAAGCCTTGGTTGTGCATTCGTCATATCATCCCGTCAGACTGTTAGTCTTTTTTGTATGTCACAGTCATTTTTCTCCGAAATTACTGGGTTTATATGGATGAAATTTGACAGGAAGATGTAGTGGCATATGGCATTACAAATTGATATAGGTCATTTAACTGAAATTGGTTTTTGGCAACGTACTGTAATAACGCCTAGCAGGGTTTAAATTGACCGGGATCTTTCTTACTCTTCAAATAAGAGATTGCTTTAGAAATAACTTTATGTTCTCTTCCAAGACAGTTCACAAGACATGTACTCCGTTTTTGGGCCGATACAATCATTATTTTTATTCGTTTTTAGGAGGCATTTCACGATTTAAAATTTCAATAAATAATATGTCTTAATATATTATAACGACTAAGGAGGTTGGTGGTTACAGTACATATAGTGTGAGGAGTGGGCTGCCATTAGTCTGATCTTGAAATACCTAACATGATGATGTTCTCTAATCACTTTTTTATTGAAATCAATCTCGTGTCGCACCCCCGGGTAAAGACGGCCCTGGATGATGGTAAATAAATTCCATGAGGTGGGCCGTTGACCTATCTACTGTACTCTAGCAATAAAACAGGATGTTATATTTGCTTAACTAGCGAGGTGACAACGCGTTTCTTGATGAAAAGATCTGTCAACCATGGAAGAAGACAAAGAATGCAAATAGTCTAGTATAAAACGTAACTCTATAAATCCCCTTTATCCTACATGTCTATACGGCTGCACAGATTCTTCTCTTGCTTCTCTTGATTTAAATAATAAATCATCAAAAAGCGAACGAAGAACAGCGGTAGCACCATCTATTAGTTCAGGATTTAGGAGTGTTCGAGGGTTTTCTTTTTATTTAGCAGTTGTCATTTCTTTTTTCCGCTATGCGGCAAGGAAACAAAAATAAACTTACTATAATTTTCTAGTAAGTACTACAGTATTACTGATATAAACGATATATACAAATTTCAGTTCTTGGAAGGCAAGACTCACTATTTTAATGAAGATCTGACCAAGTTTCAAGATATCAATGGTCCGGATAAAGAAAAAATTAGAACGCCACGCGATATTGTTACAGAAGATATGTTTAGGAGGTAAGAAAATTTTATGATGTGGTTTCTCTTTCCTGTTATTTACTGTGGTCTGGGTATATCGGATTAGCCCCAGAATTGTCTGTTGTGTATCACCTTAAACATAAGCTTAACTTGTTTAGTTTGGATATAAACCTACACTGCGTGTCTTTGCTGATGATTTTATTTATTTTAGACTTAGTTACTTATATCTTTATGGTACATATAAAACACGCGATTTAGATCCATTCTGAATACTTAACTTAATTTACCAAAGTTGCGGGTTGATTCTAGATTGCAAAATTCACCAGTCTTATAACCTCTTCTAACTCTTCGATCGCGAAAGTCGTATAGCCACAGGTGTTGGCTCTCGAGGTAGAAAAATAGTCACTCGTCACTTGAAATGTCCAGGTACACTGAAACTGACTCTCGCCCATTGACGCCGGCTCCAACACTCGCCAGCGGCAAATCCCGGGGTTCTCGTAGATGCTTGACTCCTGACCAACCACATCAAAGAACAACAATCGTTTTGGACCTGAGAAGAAGTCACAGCCAGGTCTTTCAAACTTTATACACTAAAGTTACTTGAAGTTACATCAGCCAACTATTGTTTTCTGCTGGACGTAGGCCTACCCAAGTTTGCACCAGCGTGCCCTGTCCGTTCTCCTCATCCAGCCCCTACTGGCGGTCTTGTGCAGATAGGCGGTCCACTGCCAGAGGCGGCGCAAGGCTTGGGTGTAGTGGCGTAGCGTAGTGGGGGCAGCCCGCCCCGGGCTGCACATTTTTGGGGGCGGCAAAATTTCACAATAAATAATACAAATATTTGAATTACATATTTTTATCGCAACTACAAATTCGGACCGATTGAAAAGAGCATGGAATTTTTCATTACTTACTCGCCCGGCGCAACACGGGTAGATTTTTCATTACCACTTCGCTCTTATTGGTCCTAGCGTGATGTTATATGGCCTATAACGTTCCTCAATACCTCAATATGTGGGCTTTCCAATACAAAAAGAATTTTCGAAATCGGTTCAGGAGATCCAGAGATTACCCCCTACGTCACAAACACACAAACTTTACCTCTTTATAATATTACTATAGATATGGTATGCATTAAATTGAAATACCTAAATAAAAGGGCGGCAAAATTGCCTTCCGCCCCGGGCAGCCGTCACCCATGCTACGCCGCTGCGTGGGCGATATGGGCCACGCCTACGTTGTAGTATTAACTTTACCATAGAAGAAGAATACTCGATATTACAATAGCTCTTTAAATATAACTCTAAAGAGACCTTTACTCTTGGATGGACAGATGGGTCTCTGTGCCAGTTTCAGTCAAATAAAAAAAAAAAAAACGTATTACTTATAATACACCTAAAAGAAACCCGCATAGTTTTCTTGGGCCATAAAGGACACTGATCGTGAACCTTAGCAGTGCGATGTTTATGACTTATTTAATTATATTTTTACTTTAACCTTAAAGGAAACGCTCTATTATCACGGCTACGCAACCTCTGAGGCGACTATCGGGCACAACACTAGTGCAACCAATGAAAGATCTACCTTACCCTCGTTGAACCTCTCCGAAGGAGCTCATAATAGACTGGTTAAGGGTCAATGCGAGCAATTACCCCCTCTCGCATCGCCGTTAGTGTTGTCCAAAAGAGCGCCACCTGTAAAAGAACTAAGTAGTGTTCGAACTGCTAGAAAGGTATGTAGATAACAGTGTTCCTTTTCCTCAAAGACATAAAAAAGTTAGACCTTGAAAAGCGAAATGTTATAATGAATCAAATTGTATAAATGCTTTGCAGTCCGCTATCAATGAAAGGTTTCGGTAGACTTGATATACTTGCGCCGACCGTTTTCGTCGTTTGGCTACGTAACTATATAAGAGCATTAAATCGAACATAACATGCGTTACTTTTGATTTAATACAAGAACTAATAAACTGTTATTGGTAAGAATAACTTGTAGTTTAGAAGCTCTATAAGCTCAATTATTTTCAGCATTTTTCACTTCATAGTTAGAGGGACTGCTTTTTAAAAATTTTACGATTTAAAAAAGTAATTAAAGACATAGTCATGATTTTCGGCATCTGACAAATAACATCCCGCACGACCATTTAAAAATGTTCACAACTGAGGGCTGTGAACATTTGTACGCCTAATTTTTAGTTCTTTTGCAGTTTTGCTACACCATTGTATAGCGTCATATATACTACTATAGGAGCTGCATGTGTCTAGACATCGCAGCGGACAACGTACTGGCTAGCGCTTTTTTTTCATTATTGGACTTGACTTTATATTGTTGGTCCGAAGACTTCACAACTTTACCGGGGCTCTCGGGGCGAGCGCGAAGCGAAGCCGAGCCCGGGGGGGCAACCTGCTCGGGGGAGCTCCCTAGGGGGCTTTACCTCGGCTGAATGTGGAGAGCTCGTGATTTGCGGTGTCTGAGACGCCACCGCCTGTGTCTGTCTTTCGGTGCCTGCCAGCCTGTCGTCGTAACCGCGGGCGGGCTGATCCGCGCCAACGGTTTTGTGATAACGTCGACCCTGTCCGTGAGGACGTTACGCAGTCGTCGCACGTGAGCCTTTCGCCGAGGCTTATAATAGGACGCGAACACGACGAGCGGATTTCGATGGTGCGGCGCGAGAACGACGTAATATAGTTTTTGATGGAGGGAAGCTCCAGATCGCGGTGGAGGTCGACGTTACGCATATATAGGGGAGCACCGACGGCTCTGCGCATGAATTTATTCTGCACGATTTGCAGTTTATTTAAAAAGGCAGGCTTGGCATGGCCGAGTACCACACTCGCGTATGTCATGATCGGGCGGAACTGGCTAGCAGTGGTTAGCATAACGCGGAAGTGCACATGTTAATAGTTGCTCTATCTCGCTCGCACATCATCTGTCCCGCTCACTTAAGGTTACCGTTTCCAAAATAAACTAGTTCACATCTGAATTCTCATTTAACCACTATCTCTCGCTGCTACTCTACTTATCCTTATTAATCCATATAGACCCGTGATTTCCGAGAAAAATTACTTTAACAAATAGACATACGGACGGACAAAACGATTTGATAACAATAGCTAAGGACTCCTAAAAATTGCATTAGATTACTTACCAGTTACCATATAATCTGCCGGCGTCTATGAAAGTATTTTTCTTCCACTCTAAAGATTACTAGACCGTGCAAACGCTGTTTTAATAAACGCGATAATCACAAACCAAATAGCTTTTATGACGTCAGTCACCTACTATCCGTGGATTAGTTTACACGCGTTATGTAAAATCTGCATATATTCTGCATGAGTATAATTTTGGCAGACTATGCTACCGGTTTTAATAACTTCGAAAGATAAGAAAGACAGATAAAAGCACGCGTGATAATTTCGAGGTTATAAAAGCTAAGGTTGCTAAGCCTTTTAAGCTTCCGTCATTAGTGACGCCTGCGTGTGCTTGTGGTAGATTGCATTTGACTAGAATTATGACTAGTTACGACGGGAAATCAACGAAACGGGGCACGTCTAATATATTAGTATCGATGACGGCATGGGGTTCTACTGGACAAAGAAAGCGCATGAAATTACCGACTTGTAAATTAACAGGAAGATCGATTAAGAAAGAGAAACCTGTAATTCATGACAGTGAATTGTTTTTTGAGACACTTGAGGTAAGACTTAAAGGGCTAGGTGTTGATTTAGAGCTAAGAGTTTTGTACCGTTGACAATCGTCCATTGGTTTTATCGTTTGGCTACTTAGAGTAATAATACCTATTACTCTAATTAGCCAAACGATACAGAGATAGTTTCCTACAAAATTACATTCAGAGTTGAAGCAAAAAACCAATCGATGTGTGCATGACGGCCATGTAATTTTTTTCGCTGACACGCACACAATGACAAATAATGTTGCAAGTAAATAGATTATTCCTAAAAAGTAGAAAATTGGAACTATTGAAGCTCGTTACTCTGAGACTGTCTTGCGGACTCACGGGACCGAAGCTAAGACTTTTAGGTCTTACTTAAAAGTGCTTCACTTTACTGGCACCTACTCAGGTTCTAAGCATATTAACTCTATGTTTGGCTATTGAAGTGTGTGCACAAACTTTGTAGTATACAGATGGTTTGCGTCTGTGTGGGTAGTAGTAATGTATCCACTGGACACTATTCCACCTTTAGAATCTCATATGACATCGATACGGCGTTATGGTTGCTGAGGGCTCCTTTATTTTTCTATATGATGAGATAATCCAGGAAATAATTAAACAGGCTTTATCATTGATTACAATGTATTCCATATTGCTTACATGAACTTTTTGTGTTACGAATTCAACAAATATTGTTTTATACTGTGACACTTGTGGGCAGCTGTGAAATCTGTATTGATTTCTGGTGTTGTCTAAAATAGCCGACACTAGTGTTGTCAGTACCAAATATTAATTCGAACGCCACACACTTTTATCCGTACTAATTAGATTATTTAATACTAAGTTTTCGTAACACACTGCGTCGCAATCGGCTTCCTATTCTAAAATGGGCATCCTTTACACACACGGCTTCACTCTGAGAGCTCAGGATTCGATCTACCTGCTTTGTTCGTCTGAGATTGAAATTTAAAAAATATTTAATCTAAAATACTCTGTATATTAAAAACGGATCTTGTTTAAACAATTTTTATTGGTATTTTTTAAGCTCTCTAGCGAGCTGAATTTTTTAGATTTCTTTTTTTCTGCTCTTCATTCTTTCTTGGCACGATTTATGTATTTAACCAGTGAATTCATGAATATACACAAGTTGCAAAATAGGCATGAAATAAAAACTGGACTGATGTAACAGAAGCCTTAGCCAAAGCGTAGGCTTACACTTAGGTCAAACAAGACAATTCTTGTGGTAGCTCGAAAAGGAATATTTTAATAAATGTTTTAGATTTTTAACTCAAATACACATTCTTGTTTAAATTAGAACTTTGATTTTAGAATCAACTTAAGGCGCTTAAATTGGAGAAGCCGCCTAAGAGTAAAAATAAAGAGACGCCAACTGGGTCGCAAAGGTCGAAGGTTGATAAAGAAACTAACGATGGCGGAGAAACTGTGCGAGGGAATGATGATGCAGGTAACACAAGGAAATAGAAACATATTATTAGCATGATGCTCCGTGGGTCTTACCAAAAGAAACATTTTCCGTAACCAAAAGCTATGTATGCCTTTATTAACATTGGAATCTTCGGAATTCATCTATTTTTTTACTAAAAAATCCGATGCCCTCCTGAAAATACTTTTTGACTTTAAATACTGTCAAAATAACTGTAATTTGCCCATCTGGGTGGTTATTACACCTTGGTCTAGAGTATGCCACCATAACAAGTGTGAGTTGTGTTCTGGCATTAGTGGCCAGATTCCAGTCTCTCTTTAGAGAGCGGCAGCACATTAGAAGTACCTTTGATGTTGCGATTGTCCATAGGCGATGGTAACCACTTTGCATCAGTTAGTCCGTCTGTCTGTCTACTGGACTCTTGCAATCATAAAAATCTACGTTACCTGTCAAACGTGGAAGAAGTCGCGGGCAAATCCTAGTATGTATATAATTATAGGCGAATCTCGCAGACGTGGCAAACGGCGGCGCAAGGGGCGTCACGGTGGCAGCGACCGATTAACCTCAGCTGGTTTGGCGGCGCAGACACAACAGGACCCGGAAACACAGGTATGTATCTGAATCTTTTAATGATTACCAATAAAATAGAAACCGTTTTTCTAACTTTATGTACATTTTTTTAAAATTTTGCCTTAAAAAACTAGACAATTACACTTAGATTCCTAGATTACTGACTGTAGGAAATATTGTGAATTCACCTAACTCGACACACGGGGTTAACCCCGTGAGTTGTTAACAACTCCCAAAAATATTGAACCGTAAAACTTAAATCAAAAACCACTAAAAGCAGCACAATTCAATCCCCTGAAAAAGAGTAATTTACGTTATGTAATGAGCTTTATTTATAAGCCACTAGAGGTCCCGGCAAACGTTGTCCTACCCTGAAAAAATAAAAATCTAAGACCCGATCTAATCTGACCCGTGAATCTAAATAATCCAAGGACCCACTCAAATACACACAAAAAATCATCAAAATCGGTAAAGTCGTTCTCTAGTTATGCGCTTACATACATTTCTACGATTCGTTTTTATTTCTATAGAGTTTATTACTTTATATAAGTAAGCCAAATTATTGGGAGTTGGTAACCTTGCGTGTCAATTTATTAGGAACACACTATACACTGATACTGAATGTATTTTTGCATAAGCAAGATTGCAGGCATTGGCACAGATTCACAAAATCCCAGCTCCAGAGGTTCCGTGGCGGCTTTAGGCGATGATGTTATTATAGTCTTGCCAGTAACAAAAACGGGAATCACCAAAAAGACTGACTCATTCCTGCACGATGACATACTGAAGTATCTTCACAGGGAAGTCGATGAAGAGGCAATTGAGACTGAGTTTGATATTAAGGTGAGATCTCCGAGTATTGTTTTTATTGCTAGAAGTACACAGAAACACTGTTACATAAGCATCTATCTATATTTCAAGAGCTGTGTTCTTGTCGGTGGAACCTCCTCCAATCTTCTCTATATTGGGTCAGCTGTTTTACTTCTTTGCACGACACGACACACACAATTTTCTTAATTTGATCCATGTATTATCGCCTTGGCGTTGGCGTTAATTGCGTGAGGCGTTTCTGTTTATTTTCCGATCCGCCCCCTCCCACCTGGTGAGATATCGCGAGATTTGGCTCAAATCCCTCTCCCGCCCCCAATCTTACGTGAGAGTTTTAAAATATGTGTTTCTAGTGTTACTGCATTGGGATTATTTAAAATAAAAAAAACATAATTTACTTAGTATTTTTATTTAATTATGGTAACTACCAAAATTAATTCCAATTCAGTCCACTGATACTAATGTATCGTTTTAAGAGTGATTATTGAAACTAAGATGTCCATGTGTTATTCAGTAAAATCATCTGCTCCTAAATACCTCGCTCTTATTTTGCTATTCTAAGCCGAGTCGCTTGTGCACAGAAGATTAACGAAACATGTTTTATGTAATTTAACTCAATTTTCTGCCGAAAAAAATTCGGCACGACAAACCCCCCTAAACATATCTCATGGACCCCTTAACAAATGATAGCCTCCGTGGTGGGTCGATACCTGTTATAGTATATTTCGGGAACGAATTTTCTCCGTTATCTACTATGGTCTGGATGTCTGGAATTGACCCCAGAATAGTCCGTTGCATATGCCCGTAACACAAACGTAACTTGCTTAATTTGGGGATATACAATGTGGGGGTATGTGTGTTTGGCTGACGAATATTATATTATTATTGTGGCCACCGAGGGTAGAGCATTCTGGCAGCGTAAGCCGGTTTCAAGACTTTTAGAAAAGGGTAGAAGATTCTGGAAGGAAAAGACAAGACAGATAAATTTTAGAAAGGGATAGATGATGAACGAAAATTCTAGAATAGAAGGTTCGGGAAGGAAAAGACAGAAATAGATAGGTGTTTAGAAAGGGATAGATAGTAAGTAAAAAAATAACGAAAAGAAAATCGAAATTATGAGTTCTAGAAGATTCTTCCGGGTATATAAGCATCGTAAGGCGCGTCTACGGGGGAGTTCAGTTCAAGACAGCGAAGCGACAAGTGCGAACGAAAAAGTTGGAAGAGAAGTTTAATAGAAGACAGTGACGCGTTTAATGGTTAATTTAGCGAAAACTTTAGTGCGCAGTTCACTGAAGGAGGAGTGTAGCGTAGTTTAAGAGGAGATCCAAAAGCGAGCTACGTGCGGTAAATTAGGAGGTGAGTACCACAGCAGCAGGAGGTGGTTTACGCAATATCGGCGACAGTATTGTGTGTGAGACATCTCATCGTCGAGGCAGAGCGTCGTTAATTGTGCGTGAAGGGGCAACCCTGCAGAGAAAAATCACGTACGGCTGTGTAAGTCAATAAAAGCGTTTAGTTAAAAGAACTGGTGTTTCCTTCCAATCCTAAGAGCGTACCCCCGCTCGCACGAAACATTATTATAATGAATTCTATATACACGAACACACACACTCACTCAGTCAGATACGTACTCGTGTGCTTAAAAATCTTTCTCTTTTTTTAAATGGGCAAACATTTCCCCCCCTTCTTTCCTTAACAGTTTTTCTAAAGTCAGATACGTACTCGTGTGCTTAAAAATCTTTCTCTTTTTTTAAATGGGCAAACATTTCCCCCCCCTTCTTTCCTTAACAGTTTTTCTAACAAATTAATATTCCCTCTAAGCCAGGTTTTATCTTACTATCCTTACTTGAACCTTACCATTGGTAGACAGTTGACATTACTTTCATAAACCTTATATAAAATTTTCACCAGTAATAAGGCAAATGAATGGATTAATACTAAGTTAATTTAATTGTAGCGTCGCTACGTGCTGGAAGAGGCATTACGCACTCGTCCTGAAAAGCAGTACGGTCAAGAAATGCAGAATTTGTTGCGAGAATTAAAAGTACCCGCCATGAGTCTTGGCAATTGGCTTCACATACCACGTGTATTTTCCCGACAAAACGCACAGTTTACCCTCCCGATTGATTCAAATGCTTTGGAAAGTAAGAGTTCTATGTAATGTTTTTAGATATACTTAGTAATCATAATTTTATTTCTAACTGTATTCGCCACTTCGTTTTTATTCCCCTGATAAAATATACCTTCTCCAGTCAGCCTTTGACCCTTGAAAAGTGTAGGGAGGCCCGTATAGGGTGGAGGAGCAAGATGAGGAATGCTCTTCCGTCTTAAAGGAAGATCTTCCAGCGAGGTTAGTGTTGTTCCTCGCAGGCCCAAGCCAAGGCCCATCTGTTGAAAATTTGTATATATTTTTTTGTATGTTTCGGGAAACGTTTGTGACCTCAATTATTGCACAGCGCCATCTATTGGCTTGTGAGTGTTCCACTACAAAAGTAACAACGTTTTCATTACTTTTGTATTTATATATTAATTAGTGATGCTACCGAAACTTCGTCCGCGTTGCCATGAAGACTGGTAGTGAATTGTAATGACGGTATAAAAAAAAACTCGATGGTAGTGCTATCTTTTCTGCTATATAAGTACATCTATCCCATGAATACAGCGTTATTTACCGAGATAAAAAAGTATCCTAAGTTTTGACGCAGCACATAAGCTAGCTCTGTGTCCATTATCCTATAAACCGTTCCGTAGTTTTATGTGACGATCTAACAGACAAATCAAAATTCTAAAAGCTATATTTTGAAAATTTTCTGATGCTAATTAGCCCTCTGATATTTTTCTAATTTTTTAATTATTCCTACAAATTCGACACCTTACTGATTTATTAGATACTAGCGATCCCTACAGACGTTGTCTTGCCTTGAAAAACTAAAAATCTGGAACCCGATTCCAGAGCCACCTACCGGGTCTAATTATTGTGAATCTAAACCATCCCGGGACCCACTCAAACACACATAAAATTTTATCAAAATCCTAGAACCCGATTCCAGCGCCATTTTTAAATTCATAATATCTTTTGAATGGAATGTCCGATTTGAATAATTCAAAAAGTAATCTACAGGTATCGAAACAGTCTTAAATACGAAATTATTTATTTTGGATAAGAATTAATACAAAGGTATAATATGGTATATAACATGGTCTCATATTGGTCGGCATTTCTATCAACTTTTAATGTGTAAAGAAGTAGTTATAGTGACATAACTACAATAGTTGGACACATAGTATCGTGAAGTTTTTTGTAGATATTGATATGTTCTTTAATATCGTAGAACATTTTTTTGCTCTATCATTAATAGTTTCCGCAGCGCGTGCGATGCAAGACGTTTTATGGCTAATTTTTTTACACCTTGGGTTACATTATTGAAGTTTCAGTAAGGATCCCTAATTTTTTTGTAATAAATATAGTCTATATTACTCAGGGATAATGTGGCATTCTAATGATGAAAGAATTTTTGAAATTGGTTCAGTAGTTGTTGAGTTTATTCGTTACAAACACACAAAAATACAAATCTTTCCTCTTTATAATATTACTAGCGGCCTGGCGCGGTTTCACCCGCGCTCTGTCCCGCTCCCGTGGTATATAGCGTCATGTTATATAGCCTGACACTCCTTGTTAACGTAGCTTTCCAACTGTAAAAGAATTTTTAAAATCGGTTTAGTATAGATCCAGAGATTACCCCCTACAACGTCACAAACTCACAAACTTTACCTCTTTATAATATTAGTATAGAAGTATAGATTATAGACGGATAAGAGTTTCAAAGGGTACTTACAATAGGCGATGCCGAAGATCGCGTGACCAGAAAAATTCGGAAAGCGGACTCCGAGATTTACCGCTTGGATAACGATTATAGATAAGTGTTCTTCTGTTTTTGCTATTTGCCTAAAGAATCCTAAAGAGATACAATGTTTAATTTTCTTTTTTAGTGTTGACACCAATGAACTACGCAGCACGCTTCGTAACTTTGAAGAAATCGAAGCAATTACTTTACCTCACTGTTTTAAGAAAATTCAGGCCTGAAGGATATAGGATGCCAATACAAGTAGGTATCTAGCATAAAATTAATGTTTCTATGTTCGTTCCCTATGCATCCGCATACATCCTTGTACAGTTGTAAGTCTCGCCCAAATTGTAGGTTTTTGAGTGACGTCCAACGGTGGAGTTTTTGTGACAACTCGAAAGGCCACATTTCATTACACAATCAAAATTTTTACAATAACACAATTATTACTTAAAAATGATTAATATCCTACGACTATTGTTCATTTTATAGTAATAGGATATGCCCGCGACTTTGGACGAAGTGGCGCGCTTGACTTGAAATTCCCACGGGTTTCTCGGGACACAAAGTACTGCAGCTATCGTTTTAGTGAAAACTGTGTCTGAATAAGCTATATTTTATGCACCCAAACAACAATAAACCGCTTCCGGGAAAATTCCCGCTGTATTCCCGGAACAAAAAATATGACACATTTTATTACATATAATTTGCTATCAATCTGTGAAAAAATCAAATTATAATTCTATTTTTTTTTTTAATCTGGCCATTTCAAATAATTCCCAGAAAAATTCCTGGGATAAAAAACGCAGATTTTAAGTCTAAGAATTATCGGTCGGTCAGCGAAAACCGTATCGGAATCGGCGCAGTAGTTTTTGCGTGAATCCCGAACAAACAGACAAGACATCTAAAAAAAATGCATTAGGTTTTTTTTTAAATAACTTCAATGTACAGAATTTTGTTACAATTTTATAATATTATAGATTAAATATCTTTAAAAAATAGAACTTTACAGCGCAACGTTAGAGTTCGCGACACAAATGAAGTCCCACGGAAAATAAAAGAATTAAAAGTGGTAGCTCCGCCATTTGATAGAGCTGTGTTCCTAAAATAGTTAGGAAATAATTTTACAGCTTTAATTATAGAATATTTTGTATTTATTATTCAGTACCTACGTCGATTTCCGGCTGCGTCTCTGGGACTTCTTTTATGGCGCGGACTCTGCCTTCAGTTCCCACCAAAAACTCTGCCAGTCACATAATTCAAAATCAATTATATTCTTAAACTGATGTGCCTTCATTTGAACGTGATATTTTAACAGGATATAGAAGAAGGTCTTATACTCATGATGGGTGGCATACTTAATCCGGAACAAGCGAGAAATTTTAAAGCTATCATGTCGTGGGAAAATTATATAGAGGAGGAAAACATTCCTGATGAAATAAAGTTGACTTTAAATGATGCAAAGAAAACTGATTTGGCCGGAGAAGATAATAATTCCGAGGTAATATAAAACTAATTATCTAATATTAATCTCTTAGTGATAGATACTGAATAAAGTTATTTCTCTTTAAAGATGTTTTCGCGTGATTTGTCTTTAAACCAGTATTAAATAACGGACTACGACAGTTTTGATTAACGCTAAACAGTATCGTGACAACCTTGAAGTCCTCTTTATTTACTAATTCACTTTTAATTTTTTCGCTCAAAGACAAATATCCCGCCAATCAATCACTGTCAATTTCCCTCCAATACAGCAATATACACCATCTTTCCTAATGTATATTCTTTTTATGAAATAACGAAAATACTTTTCAGGTGGATTCGAAGACATTAAAATATCGGACTTGGTGTGGTTTATGCGCAATTTGTGAAAGGATGTATGGTCGTTTCCCGCCAAGAGATAAGGATTCACCAGATGGGGTACAAAATCTCAGATCTGTATTAAAATTTCACCTATCTAACCCAATGATAAAAATAACGTACTTGCAGATTCAAATCGATATTTTTTTACTAGTTTGAGTTTGCACAACATTAGCGTATTCTGGCATGATAACTAAAAGGAAACCGATTTTCCACTTTTATCATCCAATGTTTAAACATTTTTTTTTTAATTTTATACAGTGCTTATTTGAAGGTATAATTAGAAATTCCATCCTACCTATATTTTGTAGATAATCTGTATATATCTACTAATGTATGTTTATATCGTTGCGTTGGCGTCGTTGGCGTTGAGCGGACCGACATTCAGCCCGCATCGCAAAGAAAAGAGGGTGGTTCGGTCCACCTACTTCGACGTTGGACAATCTCCTTGCCCTCGATCATGGGTCATCTGTGGTCGGGTGTGAATACGGAAGAAGACGGAGTTTTTGGCGGGAACTGAAAAGAGATATTGTGCTGTGCAATTATTATTTTCTAAAACTGTGTAAAATTACTCTAAAATGAACAATAGTTATAGGATATTGATAGTTTTTGAGTAGTAATTATGTGTTTTGTGAGAAATGTGAACTGTATAGTCAAATATGGCCTTTTGAGTTGTCACAAGAACTCCGTTGAATGGCACCAGCTGATAACCTACAGTTCAGCTGTGCTACACATAGGCTTAAAAAAATGAAGAAACTACATTATAATCTAAGATCTGGCTTAAAGGCCTAACTGCCAAGCCATAAACCTAAATAAATAAATAACGTAAGAAGACAACTACTCCCAGCCGTGGTTTGCCCATGGCCGGGAGTAACGAAGGACGGAGCGGTAAGGGGGTCGGCGCCAACTTCCCGCGGGTTGAGTGGCGGCCTATACCTGCCGCCTACTTATGACGACGTTCCCGTCTACGCCTACCGCAGCCGGATGATCTTTATTATCCGAACACTGACTTTTTCACAAGGAGAGAACGACGACTCACTCTCGGTTGCGGTAATCGCGGCCCAGAGGTGCCATTAATCAACATGACGTATATCATTTCCTAAGACGTATGACGAGCGGCGAGAGAATGGCCCTGACCCCAGGTGCGTACTGCCCTGGATGGGTCGAGCGGGTCGATCCTACGCCGCATATCCTGATGATTACCTTCTGGATGAGAGTGGGGGTGTCGAGCTTTGTCTTACCCTCACCGTGATCTCCACACAGATATCCGGAATTGGATTTGTCGTCGCCAGAAAAAGGGCCCACGATCATCCATTGGCGTTCGCCGGCAATACGTCACGTGTTCAATAACATAAAATAAATCAAACTATTTGACCGTTCGACGAAACATACACATATGGATACGAAGGCCTATAAAACCAATTCTCCGACCTAATTTTGTGTGTATCCGGCATTATGGGAACAGTTAGATTCAAATTGTTCCCCTTGTAGTCATCATTGTTTCTTTAACGCCGTATACAGGTGATAGGGCCAGCGATTGCTTCTCGTAGACTCTATTATTTAGGTTTTTTTGAACAATCCAATGGCCTGGATGTTACCGCAATACAGTAGATTACCCATGAACTATTGATTGCCTTGGTTGGCCTTGTGTGTACGCGGTGTAACAACAAGTTTCTTTGTGTATCCGATCATTAAAATTTATGGACAATCTTTTTAGTGATAGACGGCTGCGCCATAAACACTTTTTCATACAAAATAGTGTATTGAATAATCTCGAGCTATCTGCAAAGGACATAAGCTTTGGCACGTACATTCTTTACCTGCTTTTGTTATCATGACTTTGTTTTTATTTCAGATGGAGTTAAGCGATTTTACAATGATTGAAACCAAATTAACAATATTAAAAGTGCACGACGGACTAAAGGAAATATTAAACGCAATAAGAGAGCGATAATTCTAAGAATGTTATAGTAAACACTTATACGATTGTTATACGTTATGTTTTATATGTATAGCTTTTAACAATAAACTTATTTCCTTTAATAAGATTTTCATTAATTTTCTTTTTCACACAAACAATAAGCAGTATGTTGTTTACGTCTGCCACTGGACAAATATTCCGACGATGAAATAGAAATTTTCTGTAAAACTTAACTTTTACATTTTAAAATTTTAAATAAAAAAAAAAATTTAAACTTAAATTAAAGTTATAATGTAAAGGTTGAAAAAGTAAAAAAGTTATGTAGCGCTTTTTAAATTATACTATTACTATTCACTAAAATATCGACGTGTTCCAGAATATACCTAATCATCAAAATACAAGTATTATAATACCGTGATTATCTTTCATTTCTTACTATATTTTAGGGCTTTTTGGGAATAATATTCCCGTCTAGCGCTTTTAAGGAGTAGACAGAGCGTTTTTTCTCAGATGAGCATTGGCAACACCGGTTTAGTTTTAGCATGTACGTACTATTAAAGAGAATTTAAGATTACGTTATGGTATAATAGTTTTAGAATAAACTCCAGGTGAAACTTGGAGCTTTATAATCATTTCGCATCTCACTCATTATTATTAAGTGTAATACATATATAGTAATGTGTAATTAATATTATCATTATTTACACATTACTAAATATGTATTACACATAATAATAATAATCTCCTTACTCCTACTCCTTCTCTTCGCCTGACGCTAAACAAATATGGGATTTTATTTAAAAGCTCTGCAGTTTCATTTATTCTTAATCAGATTTATATATTTTAGGAACTGCAAACCAAAACATCGCGCAACACTTCAAATTGCAATTTCCTTCCAAAAACCCGATGGTGCTCTTTTTGTTTCATTCAATTTGGCTTAACACTTTGTGTAAATAGTCCTAATTAGAAATAAAGAGCTAACAAATGGACTCTTTTAATGATGCAAGTTGCATTCGCGGCAGCCATTGAAAAAAAACGCATTTAAACAATTATCTATTTTGTATGTGTATCCGAATGTATTTTCTCATTTGATGACATTTCCATGTACAGTAGTGTTGTACGTATTGGAAGCATTTGACGATAATGCTAGAGAACCTCAACAGTGTTGAGCCACAATGAACAAACATTGATTAGAATAATAGCATTTTGCATTTAAGATAAACGTTCGTATCTGTAAATTACTCAATCAATTATTACTGTTCTTTTTTAATTTTAGCTTTGCATGATTCTTGAATTTATATAGACAGTATTAAGCAATAATTTATAAACATGAAAATATTTTCAGGCAATAGCTGTATTATCAAAATTTCCCAATCCGGTATATAATATAAAAAGTTCGTTAACTGATTCCAAAGGAAGAAACAATTTGTGGTAATCCAAAAAACTACATTTCTCTAAATAAGTAAGATTTCTTCTTTCAATCCTTGCTGGAATAAAATCAACACCATATTTCAATAATATCTGTTCTCTTTTAAGAACACGTTTTTTTAAACATGAAAGTAAAATAGACTTGTGTAGCTCGTGAATGAAAGATAAAATAGATCTTTTTTCCTAAAAAAAGAAAGTTGATAATACTTTTATACATGTATTCGTATATCGTACCCTTTTCTGTTTATAAAAACCGAATGGGGGGAATAAATATATATGTATTACATAGACATCTTTTCTTTTAAAGTAAGGTCAAACATATTGTTTCTAAAAATGATAATATGAATCAAAGTTCGCCGTTCGTATTACAACACGACTCACTCCATTTCTTTACGCTCTTCAAGGAGTTAAAGCGAGATGTGTCATTTAAATGTCTAGGCTCAGTCCAGCTCTTCACCTCAAAATAGCTATATGGCTCTTTTCTGTTTAGTGAGCCGTTTCGCACAAGTCTAGAGCAAAACATTTCAAGTTTACTCCAAAATGTCACTAATGAGCAAGAATGAAAAATATTCCATTGAAACTGTTATCGATAATCGTAGATACTACTTATGGACAACACTACGCAGTTCAAACCGTTTTTATTGGAAACTATTTTCGTACACGCTTCCTTAACGTAACGAATTTATTTATATAATGAAAAATAAACAATAGTGACCGTTAATATCACATGGTTGTTATTAAAGTTGTGTTTTCAGTGTTAAATTTGAAATCTAAGGCAAAATGAATATGGACAGGGAGTCGCCGAGCGTTGATGGTATAATATGACCGTTTATTATTGTAACAACGCGTTGGTGTGCTAGTTGTTTGAATTAATACTAATTATAGACTTTTGTTTTCAGATTATTTCGTGACTGCACTTCAAATATTTGACTATTGCGGCGCCGATAACTCCAGGACGTTGCGTGTTGATGCATTGATGGACAAATTTGCACCTTTTGTAAAGACTAACAAGTGAGTCGTATTTATTTGTCTAAATATACTGTCCTAATACAGAGTTGATTAATTAGTGGATCTGTGTAAATTGATATTTGACCTTAATAATCTTAATGTTCTTGCAAGTAGCATGGTATTTTAATATTTTGAACACTCATTGGATCACTGTTATTACCATGAAAGTATCCTTAGGATATATATTGTGATTTTCAATTTCGGAAGTACACTGTTTATAGGTCCTCAGTATATTTTGTGACAGAATTTTTTTTACACATTAGTTAGAAAAGTTATTCAAATATATATTTTGTATATATATATATATATATATATATATATACCTATCAGTTTTTGGATATTAAATAGCCATTATTAATAAAAAATCCTATTATTCCTAGTATTCATTATTTTTACCACAATGCTTGTGCTGCTTTTCTTTTATTTTTCATCTCTGTAGTATTTTGTTTCATCCTCATCCTTATGTCATTTTACCTTTTATAATATATCCTGTCCAGCACTTTAAATATTTAACTACTCTTTCATATTGGCTATGCATTAATAATAGTAAATATGTTACTTTTACTCTATGATCTGTATGCTATGGAAATTGCCTTTTTGGATCCAAAAGTATCCTATGTTCACACATATGCCAAAGATTAATCTGTTAATTCAGCTATGCTTATTAAAATTCTGAAATATGACTAATTATGCTTGTGTTTTGGATAATATATACAAACCTTGGGAATGATCCTGAACATACAGATTATGATAATTTAAGTAATAGATTTTTTATTTATGAAATTCATCATGCAAGGAATAGAACTTGTAACCTCTGCATTCTAGGGAGTTAGTGAGAAAGTATAGACCAATTAACATTAAAGGCTATCTAAAATAATAAAATATATTCTGTCTTGTAAACCAAAATATGAATTTAATTCTGATTTGAGAGTATCATAACAGAATGTAAATACACTCTTCTCATACATATTCTATTAACAAAATGTTTTATTCTCTATAGTGTATGATGATATCCTTGAATTTTCCAGTCCTTTGAACATGAATGGAATGTATAATGAATAAATGGTTTAAGAATACAATTTAATTATATTTTTTACTACATATTATTTTTAACTTTAATGTTAATTATATGTGATTTAATTTATTTTACTTCAGATGTACAGTGTTCTAATTAATTTTATGTATGTAAAATGAATAGGGAATTAGAATTATATGCTTAAATAAAAACTGAACATTACTTAATATTTTGATTTGAGTTTGTCTGGGCTTCATAGAGCTATAATTTTCATTATGTAATAATAACTAAATAAGGATACAATAAAATGTAATAAATAACTCCTTAGTAAATATTGTAATTTCACACATTTTGCTGTGAGGTTAATTTAATCCCATCTTGCATGGGTGAGGAGTTTTTTTCACCTTATATGCTGAGGGTTAAATAGTTATTGTGAAAGATGTGTTTGAGTTGAACAAATGAACAGGAAAAACAATGTTTATGTTGGTATCAGTATATGGACCATTATTACTTGAAAAGAGTAAATAAATATGTGGTAACCTAGATAGCCTTCTGGGTACCTTACCTATAAAACACCCATTGGCCTAGGTTCAGTGCTCTATGCGGTAGTGGGCATCAACCGACGGGGACTTGACAAGCCTCCACCCTCTACAAAGTCGCGAGAAGGCGCGAAGGTGCCTTCGTAACTCTCTCAGAGCCAAGGAAGTTTCATCTCCCCGGCTACCACGGGAAAGGCCTGCCCCAGTAGTAGGGGTAGGTCGATCGCCCGCCGGGGTTGCGGGTAGAGGCTCACGCCACATACTATGACTCAGGCGAAAGGAGGCACCCGTTGGGTATACCCCTGGCATCATATACCCCGATATGCATGGCAATGCATATCGGGGATGTCCTGTCGGCTAACACAGTGGTCGCAAAGTAATTTCCCATGCAACTAAAAAAAACGATTCAGTACTCTACTTGATAGTCTTATGACTGGTTCCTGTAGTTTACCAATCCTTTCGGTTAAAATGTGACATAAGCTCTATAAAAGTAATGATAAAATTCAACCAATTTTAAGGTAAGTGAATGAATAGTAAGACTGCCCATTAAGGGATTGTAGGTAGAATACAATATAAATAAGTTAAGTTTTCTTTAGTGTATTAGTTTATAATATATTATTTTAATAAAATGTATTAATAAATATAAGAAACAAGTTTAAGTGGTTTTTCTTAAAAGAATTTCATTTATTTTTTCAGAGCTGAATACAGCTGCCTTAAAACTATACTTGACCCAAACCACGAGAATCCTGAAATAAATGTAACAAAATTGGCAAAAGCACTACACAAATATAGTGAAACACCAAAGAGTAAAGTAGATCTTGATGAAAGGTTTGTATTAACAAAGTTGTCTTCTATCATTTGTTTCATGATTTCACATGTAAATCTAATTAGTAACAATGTAAATTACATTTTTTAATTGTCTATTAAAAAATGTAATTTCGAAAAGTACTAAATTGTATATGTATAGATAATTAATGCCACAGGTTACTCTTCTCATGCCTTTTGATATTTTATTATTTATTGCAATGTTTTTTTACATCAAATCAATCGGTTATAGCAAAGAAAGTCATGATAGCTTAGTTGTAAACATGTCCTAAAAGTCAGGCATAGATCCTATCCGCAAATCATGCACCGCTTAAGAGGCTACCTAAACAGAGTCAGTTGTCTCGCTTGCACATTGCAACATTTTTGAAGATATAAATTTTACCAATGTTTCACATAGAATTGTTTCATATACATTAATTTGTATGTATGAAACTTTTTGTCTCAATCATAATAATTTGTTTGTGCTTGTGATTTTGTTGTTGTAAGCAATTTTCTGGTGTAAACCTGCCAAGCCGCCTTGGACAAATGTGGTGGGTATATGTGGTGTTCCCTACCCTTCCTGAAAACAAATTAAAAAATTAAACATTTAATTAAATATCTATCTTTAGATGTTCCTTAAGTTGACTAAGACATTTAAACATTATTAAATAGTGTAATTGATTGCAAACACCGTGTGTGTGTGTGTGTGTCTGTTTATATATGTGTGTGTGTGCACGTGCACATATGTGTGTGGGTTGAACAACAAAGTGTTATGATAACACTTTCTTATTCACAAAAATAAACAATTATAAAATTGCATGATTACAATATTTTCTTGGTAAGTAAAAAACAATAGGTGGCTTTATAGTTTAGAGCATTGTCTTTCAGCAACCTATTTCTATTCTATTACATAAAAGATTATTTTAACTAATATAACTATTAGTTTTGATACCAATTCTAAAGAACCATAACCATATAGATTTATTTTATCTTTGTCGTTTATGTACCCAAGGTAATGATTACACATCAAGAGATTAAATTGGTACCTACATTTATCTAGATTGTTTTGGAGCTTGTTCTCATTTAATTCCAGTTTGGGGTTGTGTTAATATCAAGATTAATATGTTTGTATTGTGATAAAAGTTTCATGAAACTCAAAAAAATACCAGAACATTGTTCTAATAGTAACAAAAAGTGTTACTACAATGAAAAAAATGTTAAAATTAGTTAATAATGAAATTAGTGAAAACGAACGCCCAAACTATACTATAGGTTTTGGTTCTCTCCTATATGCTTAATCGAGTGTTTGTTTTCTTCAAATGTGGGTAGAAATGTTAGAAAAACAAAGAAATAAATCTTATGGAGTCTTAAAACTAAAATATTAATATTTTTCTTGTTTTTATTTCCAGTTTCAATTTAAAAAGTGGACAAGTGCCTCAAGATTCTGACTCTGGTATATCTACTGATGGTAAGTATATAGATAGCTTAGAGTAGGATTCCTTTTTAAGGACAGTCAAACATGGCCTTTACTGTAATATAAATAATTTTTTTCTGTTTGAGATGAATATATTACAGTGTATATCTGAGGAGATATATGTAAGGTACTCTTGCATCTGCAGCAACTTTTTTGCTTCTGGCATAACAAACTTAAGAGTTTGATATTACAATAATTTATGTTTCTTGTTTTATATACAATCCTTACATAAATATGGGCAGATGTAGACTGTCTTCTATAACTCCAGTAAGCTTGTTGATTATAAAGTAACTTTATACTCGATACTTGGTTTCAGGCTTTCAACTGCTAGAAGAGTTACAATGCGAGCTCCGTGAAAAGACACATCTGGCACACCAGCTGCGCAGCCAGTTGGATTTCACAGACAAACAGCATGAGGATGTGATGGCCACTATGATTGCTGAGCGGGACTCTCTCAGGGCCCATCTTAACATGTGAGTATAATATGAATACATACCCACATGTTCTTCTTTGTTTAATTTTAGCTTGCTACTGGTTTGTGCATTCAGTACCCACATGTTATTTTATTTTTATTTCATGAGTTCAGAAGACAGGCAGACGGCCCACCTGATGGAAGGTGGTTACCGTCGCCTATGGACGCTTGCAACACGCTACAAATGCACTGCTGCTCCCTACAGGGTGACTGGAACCTGGCCACTAATGCCAGAACACAACTCAAGGTTGTTTTAGCGGCATACTCTAGACCAAGGATTGTGGTCTTCCAGATGGGCAAATACCCCACCACCTAGCTGTGGGTTGTTTTGTCGCCTCTTACGACATGCCACCTGGCCCAGGAAATTTTATTCTTTCTCTGTTCCTGGACGGATATTTAATGTGTATTGCCAGTTTCTTGAACCTTTTTCGTCTACCACATTAAGAATAAATTATTATCTAATAATATAATAAATGTAAATCTGAGTTTGTTTGTGATGTTTTTATACTTTAAATACATATAAGATCGTCATGAAATATTTCATACACTTTGTGGGGCGTATAGAAAAGGGCATAGAGTACCTTTCATTCAGAAAGAGTACTGTTCCCGAGGGATAGACGAATATAGCCGAAAAGATGGCGCTCCAATCACGTTTTATTGGCGCTACTGTTGCAATTCACTAAAAAATATGCCACGAATAGTGGTTTGACCGAATATTCGATCACGCTCTCAGCCGAAGCGCCGAATTTTTGGCGTAAGTTACGTGCAATTCGAGCATAGCAGATTAGTATTAAAGCAATGATTTGTGAACTATTTTCTTACGTTCTGGCGAATTATAGGTACACATAATAAGATTCTTTTAACGGTTTTAAGCAGATTTAAAAAAAAATTGACTTTGACATTTCAAAAACTGCCAGAACATATTATTAAATTAAAATCGCATTTAAGACTGTTAAAACATAGTTTAACTATCAATTTTTGATGGAAATGGAAAGGAATGAATGAATGGAATTTGATTGATAATGGAAATTATGAGCAATGTGTGTTTTTTTTTCACAATTTGGTATTTAGTTGAATACTGTGTACTATTGACCGAATGCAGCTGAATATTCATGGCATCTATAAAATATACCACCATTGCAATGATATTGACAATGTAATTAGAATGTGTTACCCTCTGTCATGGGTAGCTCCAAGTTCGCTAGATGGCGTTATGGGCATTTTAAATTAGAAACTAAATTTGACATTTATAGGGAGAGTGTGTGGTATACCAGTTCAATGGCCACTCCTCCACACTGTTTACAAAATCTACACTGACTCGAGTGATACCACTGGTAAAATTAATTTTAAATTCGAAATTTATTTAATTCAGGCTCCGCGATGAGAACATGACACTGACACACGTGAAGCGGGACTATGAGGAGGCCTGCGATAGGTTGTGCGGGAGCGAACAGGCTCTCAATGACGCCAGGAGGGAATTGGAGACCATTAGGAAAAAGGCCAGGGTACTGCATGAACAGGTTTCCTGTCTGGAGAATGATGTAAGATATCTTCATAGACTACAATTACAAGCATTTACCTTTTGAGTATAATATAACGATCCCTAAGCCGAGCAGGTTCTGCAGACAAGTGGCATTAATGCTAAATCAATACATTTGAAAATGTATGGGAAAGGCATATCATTACACTAAATCAGTGGTTCTTAACCGGTGGTCTGCGGACCACTGGTGGTCCCTGGAGGCATTCCAAGTGGTCCGCGAAGCCATCGTAATAAATAAGTGACGTGACGTGTTGTGTCGAGTCATCACAACGCAAACCGCGCAAAGAGAATGCAATCACAAAAATCTCATTAAATTTAAAATCCGTAACTAATATCCTTGATTTTTAAAATAATAAATAAATTCATGCTAGTTCTAAAATTATACGTGCTTTATTAGATAAAGACAAATACATAGAATCTATACATATACATAACCGACTGGGTGGTTCCTGGGAAGACAGAAATTTGGTAAAATGGTCCCTCATGACTGAAAGGTTAAGAACCACTGCACTAAATATTATGTCATTCCCATACATTTGAATTCTTTTCATTTAGTGCTCATGCTACTTGACTACAGGCTCTAATGTGTGTGTGAGTGTGAGTGTGTGTGTGTGTGTCTGCAGTTCAGAAACATGTCTAAGCTTGTCCAAAAGAGATAGTTCTTAAGGGGCTACCTAAATGGAGTTGCTATGACAGTTGTATAAATAAATCAATTGAGTTGTTTCACTTTTGAATTCAGTCACATTATAATTTATTTCATGGATAACTTTTATCTGATGATTGAAAAATCGTCCCTTAATATACAAGATAACTTAGTATTTGGGAGATTGCATGTTAGTTTGGATTTGTTATTTCTTCAGAAATTGACCCTACAAGAGCAATTAACAAAATCAAAGGACGAATGCCACCGTATAAATGAAATGTATGCAGCTCGCCAATCCGCGTTGCTGGAGGAGAACGAGACCTTGAAAACGGAGCATGCAGACCTAGCCTCCAAGTTGCAAGACCAGGAGGAGTTTATGCAGCAGATTATTAAAGAGAAGGTATTGTAACAATACAAGGACACTCGGGCTACTAAATTGAGAAATAAGTATAGGGCAGATAACAATCAAATCAACTAAGGCATTTTTTATCACAGTATTTTCTTAAGTTTTCGCAACTAGTACACATAATAAAAGTACGGTTTAACGGTTTTAAACGCGGTATTTGATTTTTATTATTTGGACGTGTCGGCCACCTTTCAGTGTGAGTTAGTCAGTTAAAACGTAGTTTTATTATTATGTATCATTATAAAAAAACATTATAGCGTCCTAGATTTTCTATGAGCATACAAAATTATGATTACATTACTATAATGAGTCAAATGGGGTATTTAATTATTGTACTAAGAATAATTAAAATTACTTTATCATGACATTATAAAAGTAAGACTGTAGAATGGTATTTTAACGCACGCTCTTTTATATGTGAATAATTTTAAATTTTATTGAAAGATGTTATTTTTTTTTATTGTCAAAAGCTCGCCATTATACGAACAGCCTACCTGATGGAAAGTGGTCACCGTCGCCTATGGCCGTTTGCAACACCAGGAGCGCTGCCACAGGTTGCTGACCCTGAACAAATTTTATTATGGCTTTCTTAAATGTATGCAATGGGAAATATGCATGTAATTCAAATAAAAGTCAATTTTTTATATGAAGCCTTTATTGATGTAGAATTAATTACATGTCTAACTAACATTATGTTTTTATTTAATTTCTTTAATTCACAGATTTCAATTTATAAAAAGTGTTAAAAATGCGCGGAAAATTAAAAATCCGTAAAACATTCTATCCGTGCAGGAACGGAGAAGAAATACAATTTCCCGCGGGCGGCCTGTCGTAAGAGGCGACAAAACAACCCACAGCCAGGTGGTAGGGTATTTGCCCGGCTAGATGGCTACCACCCGTGGTCTAAAATATGTCGCCGTAACAACCTTGAGTTGTGTTCCGACATTAGAGACCAGGTTCCAGTCTCCCTTAAGAGAGCAGCTGCGCATTTGTAGCAACTTTGGTGTTGCAAATGTCCATAGGCGATGGTAACCGCTTTCCATTAAGTGGGCCATCTGCCTGTCTGCTGAACTCCTGCAATAAACAATCGCAAAACACAATTTTATTGATCAAATGGAGACATGACGTCATTTCTCATTTTGACATTTTCAGATTATAACAAAGGCGAACTTACTGCGTAGTGCTTATAGTTTTGTGATTGTGTCTATCCTAATTTATTAGTATAGTTTCGAGAAATATTTTGAAGATATTGTCTCTTTTCATAGCCTTCCACCATTTTCGTCGTACATTCGCTATTTTGAAATACAAAAAAGAACTTTATTGGGTGTTTGTTACTTTTAATGTTGTTTTCACAGTGTGATACAATACGATATCTATAAGACGGTTTTTTAGCTTTTTACTAAAGCACCGAGGAAGATGAACATGTAAACATAGACTGAGAATGAACTATGACGTCATCAAAAGCCCGCGAAAATAGTGGCATTTAAATAGGTTAAATTTATCCGAGATTTTAAATATTTAATAAAATAATAATTTGGACATTTCCAACCGTATGTCTATTTTAGAATAGAATATACTTTATTGTACAATAAAATAATAATAATAATAATAATAATCGGCAGACAAACACACACATTGTATATCCCCAAGCTAAGCAAGTTACGCTTGTGTTATGGGTAATATACAACAGACTACTCTGGGGCCGATCCCAGACACCCAAACAATAGTAAATAACGGAGAAAATACGTTTCCGAAATTTACCATACCAGGAATCGAACCCGGAGCCTCTGCGTTGCAGTGAGGTAAGCCGGCAAAGGCTTAGCCCGCTCAACCACAGAGGCCGTCGTAAATATAAATTACGTCGTAATTGTAACCTAATGAACTAATACACAAAAACAGCTTAGAATAGGTTCAAATGGCGGTCCGGTTTCATCGCTGACAGCTGTCTCTTCCAGACAATCTTGGGATGGAGAGAGAAATATTTCTCTATTTTTTGCTATGATAAAATGATCTAAACAATTATTTAAAACGACAGTAAAAAACAAACATGCATATTCCCCATAATGAATGACCCTATAGAGTATTGTTTACAGGTCTTACTTGAAATGGAACTAAAAGACACCCTGAACAAATCCAACCAGACCCACTTACGTATGGACCGCTCTATTGACATCAGTTACACTGAGGACCAAATGCTCACAGCACTTGACAGCTTGAACGCAGACAGCAGATTCACACAAGGTATGTAACAATTATAAAAATGCATAATCCTTGTCTTTGCTAACTTGTTTATGTGTAGTATAAAATTGTGCTCAGAAGTTATATCATACATGGGGCAAATAATCAGCAGACATGGTTTGAAATAAAAGCACTTCAAATACGCTAACTAATGCAGACAGTTCGTAACTTCTGAGCATTGTGTATAAAAGTTATTTTACTTGAAGCTAGTCCTCTATTTTATGTTACTTTTGGTACATTGAATAACAAAAACCTTTTCAAGATTCACTGTATCAATTAGGAATACTCTATTAGTATAATAATTTATCTTATTTTGTCGATTTCATGAGACATGTGGATAACCAATAAGGGCCAGTCACTTTTGATTTTGTTTCTATTTGCAATTGGTAATATTAGTATACTTACATGATCTATAATATTATAAAATTCTAGATATGCCGTGTCTGTACATTGAAGCTATTTAAAAAAAACAACTGGAATACAATATATAAACGATGGAGAGCAAGATGCAATTTTTTTTAAATTCTTGTCTGTTTGTTCGAGATTTACGGAAAAACTATTGGGCCGATTTCGATGTGGTTTTTGCTGATCGACAGTAAATTCTTAGACTTAAACTCTGCCGGGTACTTTCTATCCCGGGAATCCCGTGGGAACTATATAAAATGGCCACATTGAAAAAAAAATCCAATTCCAATGCGATTTTTTTCTGCTCCACAGCAAATTTTACGTAATAAAATGTATGATATTAACCTGGGAGTCTCGCGGTAAATTTCCCGGAAGCGGTTTGTAGTTGCTCGGGTGCATAAAAATTAGCTTACTCCGATACAGTTTTCACTAAAACGATAGCTTACATTCTTCTTTACATGCTACGGTACTCTCTGCCCTGGGAATATCGCGCGGGAATTTCAAGTCGAGCGTGGACGAAGTCGTGGGCATATCCTAGTTATTAAATAATAACACGTGCCTACAGATTATTATTATGTATGTGTGCAATTTCACAAAAGAAAGAAGGGATAAGTTTATAATTTGCATATTCTGAAGAGATTCTGTATTTAGAAATAAGTTTGTGTTCTCATGTTATTATTGTTTTTTTGCCGGCTTAGTCTCTCTTGAGTATTATGTGTTATATGTATTTTGTGAATTATTTTGTTGAAGTATTATGTTTCCTTTAATCTAATGTAATGTGCTAAACTCAGTTCACAATACCGTTCATTTTGCATTGCGCTTTTTCTTAACTAGAGTAATAAAAAATAACAATTGCATGTCAACATATTCTTTGTCCACCTATCTCTGTGCCTACGTCTTTTGAATAATTTATACTTTACTGGACCTTATTTTTTCATATTGCTTGCTTTCCTCCTAACCCCCAGAAAACCGCTTATTAGCCGAAGATTCTTTTTTAAACGCGCTTGACGAAGATCACGGTCGCCTCACAAATATGTCGTTGTTCGATGAAATACGTCTAAGCTTTTATAACAAATCAAGACTCAATATGACCGATTTAAATAATCTATCACAATACGAAAAATATTCATCTATAGATATTTCTCACAACATCGGAGCTAATGAAAATATGCTTAATGATAATGCCTATGAAGTACAATCTTGCTCTGTAAGGAGTGTAGATACTCAAACATGCAGTGCTGTTTCCATCATAATAACTAAGGCACCAAATTATTGTAGTCATTCAGTAGCCGTTCAGACGAGTGATAAAGATATTAATAGCCATGAAAATGTTGTGCCCATTATTGAAACTGTTTTTAAAGAAACTCAAACAAATGGTAATCAATCTAATCTTAATCTCAATAAAGTATGTATCGGTCAGGCATCTGTAGAAACACAGACGTTTGATAGTATACATTATTTTAAAGAAGTGCTTGATACTAAGACTGTAGACAGTCAGTCATACGATAAGCAATTTGATATTAATATGAATACGGCACAAACTACGACTGAAGAAACACAAACAATCGAAAATTTACCTTGTTTTTGTAATAAAAATAACAATGTTCACAATCCTATAAATTGCCTTGAATGTGCGAAAACTAATAAATATACAACAAAATTGGAAACAGACTTAGAACTATCGCATTGTAGGATAAAAGATATGGAGGTAGAATTAGATCACTATGAAGAGAATTTAAATGACCTGCAGAAATTCATTGAAGAAGGCAAAAGCGCGAATAGAGTTCTACAATCAGTAATAAACAATTTGAAAGCAAAAATTGAAGTATTAGAACAAGCTTGTAGCAATCAAAGGGATTTGATAAATGTAATGTGTCGCGAAACTCGCAGTGTTGAATGTCAAGCTGACGTTGGTAATTGCTTTAAGTTTTGTTTGTAATGATGTTGTGTATGTCCTTAAAGTCTTTGTTGGTATTGTATTGTTTTTGTATTTAAAGTGTTCGGTGGTGGGTTAATTCGTATTAGATTATTCTTAAGTAGTATATTTCTTATATAAAAAAATTATGTTTCCTTACTAGATGCATTGTATAAACATACCTAAGTTATATCTGATTGCTCTCTTAATAAAGTTGTTTTATCACACATGAACAATAATGTACACACGTTCAAAAGTATCAATATGTAAAGTAAGTGATAGAAGTTTTTTTATTATTTATTTATTTCATTCAATTTCAATGTCATAACAGTCTTACAACTAAAGTGATAATGCAAGCAACTTGTGCTTAGCCTATTGTGTTAGTAATACACTTCAATCACACTTCTTTGAATTTCCCTAAAGGACACATGAGAATATCTAAATCTGTGTTCACTTCACAAATCTGGTTCAATATCCAAAGAGTCCTGGTTAGAGGTGCTTGTAGATACACATTAATCCTACTGGCTGGTACTGCAAACAACTTGAGTTGTCTACCTCGGGTATAGTTGTAGGTACCTATATAGAAGTTGATACTCCTCAAACTGCTGAGATTAGATATCAAACTCGTAACAATTTTAATATTCCTACCATTCCTAGAATAAAGAAAGTTAAATTAGACTATTCATTCTCTATGCATACTATTTGCAAATTGCAATATACATGTTGTTATATTTTATTTACATCATTGCTAGAAAGTAATAATGAAATAAAATATAACAACATGTATATTACAATTTAAACATAATATTAATAGTTGAAACTGGCATGATAATAGTAATTACGAAATTTTATAAGTTTCTTGTGATGCATTTCACTATACTGAGATCAATAGAGCATTCATTAGTTTTTACTTAAACAAGAAATTTAATTTGGTATAGTATCTTAGTAATAGAAAGTAAATTAGATAGAGACCAAGTGAATTAAAGTATTAAGACAGTTGACACATATATATAGTGTTTTTTTCAGATTTAGTCACTGTCGGAACTCAGGCCGATGCACCATGCGTTGATTGCGAGAATCGTAAAGTTGTAACTCCTCAACGAAATCTAAGAAGATTCTTATGGTGAGCAGTTGTTTCTTTAAAATTTTTAGTACCAAATATATTTAATATTTCTAGAAATCATCTTTCGCCTATTGAAAAGCGGCCGACTGTGGTATTAGGCTCGATTCACAGTATGATGCCATTCTCGGTTGAATATTGCTCTTGTCTCGGTCCGTTCCCAGTCCAGTTAAATATTCTTAAAGAAGAAAGAATCAGAGAAACTTCACTATCGTGTTGCTATAGTTCCAATCTGATCGCGCCTATACCAGTTCGTTAAAAACAATATATGACTGAAGCAAGATCGGACCTCTCATGACTTATAACAATATTGTGAATACTCTTTTGTAAACTTATTTCATCTCCACACTAGTAGTGAGGATTGTAGACACATGTGTAGTAAGACGTTGGTTGATTTCGTAAATAATCCACATACTATTATTATATTTACAGACAAATGAGTGACTTCATTAAAGCTGTTAGATAAATTATTAACATGATATAGAAGAGATGTATGATATGAGTATGAAAAGAACAGAGGTAGTGTTCGCATTTTTGCATTCTGCCTATTCATTCCCGGTTTGCAGCTCACACTTTTAGGTGCTCGAGTCTTGTTTGTGACTATTTTTCGAAGCAAACATATCAAATCAAATCATCATTTATTGCATAAAACAGGGTACATAAAAAAGATGGTAGGATTATTCCATAAGTACATATGTTTTTGTCTCTAGGGCGTGCAAATTGTTGTGCCTATTATTATAATTAATAATTCTTATCTATTTGGTATTTATTAATATTACATCAATATTAAAAAAAAAATTAATTCAGAATAATAACAATCATAATTAAATTAAGTCATTCTTTAAAATAAATGTCATAAAAATCAAAATTAATCCACTTGTCAGTAGTAAATAATGCATTGTATACTACCTTAGTAATTTAAAGTCTGTCATTAAAATAATCATTAACACTGTAATATGATTTGTCAATAAAAAATGTCCTTAATCTATATTTAAAATTATTAGAGTTTTGAATGGGAATATAAGGGAGTAGATTTAAATACAGTAACATAAAACGCCCGAAATTGTCATGCCGCCGCGATTTGTCATACCTCCAGCGTTTTTCAGCGCGGCGTGCTTGTCTAAGTTGGACCAAGACCGGAACGAGATTGAACCGTTAACGGCATCATAGTATGAATTAGCGACGTGCGATTGTAATTAAAAAAAAACCCAATGAATCGTCAATTGTGCTGTGCAAGCGCGTATTCGATAGTCGATTCATTCGTCGATGCCGAATAACAATCGAATGTATATTAAAAATTCAATACAATTGCGCGCACACAGCGCGATAGATAGTAATAACACCGCACCGCAAGTAATTGACGACACAGTGTCGTACTTTACTTTGATTTTGTACTTTAAAATTTCCTTTTAATTTTTAGTTTAGCTAACAAAGATTTTGTCATTCTTGCAAATGTGATGATTATTTTGATTTTTTTTATGTGACCGGAGTCGAAAACAGTATATATTTTATTTAAAAAAAAAGGTATTAAATACAAAAAAATATTATTGCTTTTGGCGTGTTTTATTCATAGTAATAAAACTTATTCTGATGCGTGTGTGTTGTAGCGCTGTGGATTAGTAATCAAAAACGGCCTCTATGGTTGAGCGGGCTAAGCTTTTGCCGGCTTACCTCACTGCAACGCAGAGGCTCCGGGTTCGATTCCTGGTATAGTAAAATTTCGGAAAACGTATTTTCTTTCACCGTTGTTTACTATGGTCTGGGTATCTGGGATTGGCCCTCGAATGGTCCGTTGTATATTACCCATAACACAAGCGTAACTTGCTTAATTTGGAGATATAGTGTGTGTGTTTGTCTGCCGAATTAAAAAAAATCGAGCGCAGGCCAATTGATAATTATTGTGAGCTGCAAACACATCAATAACAATCGATTACCACCAAATGTTTCTCGGTTGCAATGGAATAATTCGATTGTTTTAAATAACAATCGACCATCGCTAGTGTGAATCGAACCTTATGCTTTGTTGGTGGCAACATTCTTTATTGCACTTTTTTATGCTTTAAGAAATGATCTTCATTGAATAAACCCTTGTCCTTACCAGAAATCCTCCAACAATATCCAAAAATAGACATGTTTCAAATCCCACAGTGTGTGATTCCAGGGAGCCAATCAAGTGTCTTTTCCAAATATTTGCCGTAATCTGCTTCATTTGCGCCATCTCGGTGCTTTACGGCGTAACTAGAAGATGGCATGCGCCTTGCAAGAGGGAGCCCTTACTTTGGAGGTGGTTCAATGTTCAGGACATAATGGATTTGTTACTAAGAATAGAATATGTTTCCGATGTGCCTATGTGAATGTTTTGTGGGCACTAACATCATTTTTGAGCCCAATCTTATGTTATGTTTTATTAAACTTGTTAACTTCCCATTTACCTCTAAATTGGTGACTACTGTTGCGTTGTTAATTTTGACTAAGCAGCATTAACATTAGCAGGTTCTCAGTTTGAAGCGCCATTTATGAATTTCAATCTTTGAGTTACAACAACAGTGTCATAAATACACATATCCTATTAAAATTGTTTGTGTTACCTACTTTTTTATAATAATTCAAGGCATCTTAGAATTTTTGAATATTGTCATATTTGAGAACAAATATATAGGATTAAATTCTCTTTAAAATCTATATTGAACAGTCATATGAATATCAAATAAAATAGAATATTCTTTATTATGCACAAGAAAACTGTTTACATCAATATTAATAATGTTTCAACTAGCAAAATCGGCGGTCTTATCGCTGTTGTATTTATAATTGTATAGGTACTATTGTGAGTTTATATATTTACATACAAATATTATGTGCATATATGTATTCGTGTGCTCGAAAATAACAGTGAGGCATTTATAGGTCTAATGTGCCTTAATTTCCAGGGGAAATAACTAAGCGTAGATCTCGCATAGGCAAATGTAGTATGAGCAAAACTGATTGCTTGCTTGAAGTTCGTACATGTCTTGCATAGTATACAATTATAAAGGCAATATAGGTAGTGCGCCGGACCCGAACGAGGCAAAATTATATGCAGGTGCATTTTTAAGTGAGCCTTCAGGGCCAAATATTAATCTCGCGAAAAATACTCAATAGAGTCTCGAGAGCGATTTTGACGAAAACAAAAGTGGTATCATTCGATGAGGAATTGAATCGGCTGATTCCGAAAAAATAAACTCCTGTATTTATTACACAAAATAATGTAGCTTGTAAGGATCAATTACTGTAAAGGAATTCCAGACATCAAACCAAGGGAAAGGCTGGTTTTTGAACAAAATGTTCTATTTTCTATACATTAATTATGCCTAAATAACTGACTTAATAAAATAAAACGTAATTTTTTCCTATGTTTGAATTGCAACCAATTCGACATCAAGTGCCCAGCATTATTTTATAAAAACGAGCATTTACTCAACAACAGGTAGCATGTACGGAGCTGAGAACAGTGTTGCGCTCCCGCTCAGCCGCTATCCGGACTCGCATGCCATCCCTTTCGCACTAGATACAGTCTGGTGTAATAAACGTCAACATTTTACTAGACCTCCACAAACTCACTGAGCTAACCTCTATCGAGGCATACTTAAGTTTCGCATGTATTATAATGGGAACCTGCTAAAGCAATACTAACTAATGATGCAGCTGTGTCGCGTGCCTTAAGGCAGATCGATTGTACATTCATTCATTATATTAATATTTGTATAATTTAATGTGTTCATAAATAAAATATAGCAAAAACACTGCAAACAACCCATACTTAATGTTTCTAAAAATATTGAAATGTTATTAAAAATTAGTTCTACATATTATTATGACTAATAAGTTATGTCAACAACGACTTTACATCTATTTGATGATATATTTTATTATTTAATAAATAATAATTACATAGTGGCCTTATTTAGCAATAAACGTTATAATTATATAATCTGCTCCAAATTCTATGTTCTCTCCTCAGACGATCATATAAAAGTATAGACGGAGCCTACATGAACAAAAGCGTCGAGTGAATAGGAGCATTTCTTTAAAAAAAACCTTTGCATGTAAACTTATCTAGTAGTAATATATAATTTAAATCCACGTATATAGTGACTCATCACGATATCTCAGGAACTATAATACCGATAGACTTAAAATTTGGCATGGACCTTCGTTTCACCAAGTAGAGCTCAGCTAAGAACGTATTTAACGGCACGCGAAGCGGGCTGGTATTAGCTAGTATAATATAGTATACACGTGGTATGCGTCTGTGTGGTTAATAGTAATGAATCCACTGAAACTATTCCCCCTTTATAATATCTTATTCTCGTAATGAACTGCTGCGCGATGGGGTTCCTTTATTCTCCGGTTTCATTCTGAGAGCTCGGGGCTCTGTCTACTTATTTTGTTTGTCTGAGGATTTTTTTCAAATTAATTTCAGAAGTTTGCGTAATAAATTATTCTGTATGAAGTGATGTCTTACCAGAATTTTTTAACTAACCACATGCATAAGTTATGCACAATCAGTACAATAAATTAATTTAATTCCTTTTAAAATACTACCAATCACCATATTTAGTGAAAGTAATATTGTAGGTTTTTATTATTATTTGGCATGCTTTTATCTTTCCATTAATTTTTAATGTAATTATTTAATATTTCTTTTAACAATAATTATTTGAATGCTCAGTTTTCATCATTTATTTGTTGTTTTTGTTATAATCTCTTATGTTGATATACTGTGTAATGTTAGTTTATTCTGCTACCCTATAATCTCTAATCTTTATTTAAATTTAGTTCTTGACTTATTTCTGCCCTTATTAACATTACTAATGTTTGTGAGTGTATGTTTGTTATTGTTTTAAGGGGTGAAAAAAAAACTATTTTTCGTAATGTTTGAATGACTCCCTTGGTGCTGTTTGCTAATATGATATTTTTTTATTATATCCATTAATGGCCCGTTTCTATATCTTGCCAACTGTTCATCTGCCTTACGTTCGGTTAAAATTTGACATGAGCTCCATACAAACAATGACAAAACGCAACCGATTTTAAGGCAACTGAATGAATAGTAGGATATAGAGACCGGCCGTTAATTTAAGATCGATACCATTGTCTATAGGATTGATCGCAGATTTGTATATTACCCATTATGCAAGCGTAATTTGCTTGTCTGGGGCATATACAACGTGTAGTCTACCGGTTTATTATTATAATTACATTGCAGACAAAGTATTATATATAATAAAGGAGAAAAACTGTTCAGACACATTTTTTTTTATAAATGAATAATGGCATCTCCAGTTTTCTTTACCTTTTAGTTTTTAAAATGTGTAATTGTCATTATCAAAATGATCAAAATTCCTTGTTCCTATGATAAATTTCTTATTACATAATTCGAATGTTCATAATTATATAATTGGCCCATTTTACATATATGTATTACAACATTTTAGAAGTATACGATAATACTTAAAAGTTTTAATAAAACTTTAACTTAGATAAGCGAGAACAAATCGATTCTGTGATAGTCCAGTGCCAGTTTAATAGATTTTAGGTAATTTAACATTTGTACTTTATTTGAATATGAAGGGAGAGATAACGTTGCAACTCTCAGTAGAGTCCACGCCACCAAAGAGGTCCCATAGACACGGCGCTGCAATCGCTGTACTTAATCCTGCCAGAGTAATATTATTTGCTAATCCGTACATCGACGTAGGTAATTACTGATTAATAAATACAGAATATTCCATAGTTAAAGCTGTAAATTTATTTCTTAGCTACTTTACGAACAAAGTTCTATCAAATATGTACCGGAGTTGCCACTTTTATTTCCGTGGTAGGTACTCTTCCTTTGTGACGCGGACTGAAGTAAAATTTTCAGAGAAATCCAATTAAGACCACGTTGTTACAGATTGAGATATAATAGTTTTTGTTTTTTAATAAAATGCTTAACTTCACAGTTTATAAATAAAGTTCATCTTCTAAAGACATTTGACCATTGTGTTCTTTTTTTGAATCTTATAAGGATTTTTGTGTGTACTGGTTTTGACAGCGTATATGAGAGAGACTACATTCGTTATCTCTGTCCTAAATATAAATGACAGAACCGTGCAATATTGTTGTCTTTCTCGCACTTTCAATGTTTTGCATTTGGACCGTTGATACTGCCGCTTTTGGAGAACCGCAACGTGAAATTGACACGTCTAAATATACTGGTATTTGCAAGATACGCCATAAGTTTCCGCGTTATTTTGACGCTTGTAATATTCATAAAACGAATCTGCAAAGGTGGATATCTTAACCCACGCGTGCTAGCGAGACTACAATGTTATTTGCGACATTGGTTGTAACGTTTCATTTTACGAAATATTTCGTACTTGGTTAGTGCGATCAATAAAAGTACGTTTTTGATTAGGATGTTTTTATATTGTAACTAAAAGCGAGGTTATATTACGTGTCGTAATTTTAAACATTATTTAAACCAAGTTGGGAACGAACAGTGGACAATTAATCTAATACCTTTCTTACAATGCTTTTCGTACTGTTCCCTCTCTCATAGATACCTCGCTATGTAACATTGCATTTTATTGCATTTATTGTTAATAAAATTACAAAGGTCTAGGAATATAAATCTGATTAGTTTGTAACAAAAGTGTACAAAATTAGTAGAGTTTTGCATAAAGTATAATTTCGATCGGCAGTTTTCGCTTGCGCAGATAAGGCAGATCAGTTTCAGACATGGATAATCTATATTGAACTTTATTCGCAAGTCCAAAAAGCTGAGTTTCTTGCTATGGCATTCAAGTACACTGTGGTGCACTAATAAAATTTGTCTACTGCGCAGGTACATCGGGAGAAATTATTAATTGTGTAAAACTGTATGTAAATGAGTGAAGTGCAATCGCAATGTTTATGATAAAGATTGGTCCACCCTATACTTCCCACCTAAAATTAATTCAGTTTTATTGTTTTTATGTTCATACCTTTGCTTATGAAAGAATTCATACCGCGTAAGTCAGTGTATTTCTTGACGCGTCTTTAGATACTTCAGTTCACCCTTAGTATTTCAGGGCCTATTATCAAACGTCCTTTGTTTTCTTGATAGTTTTCGGGCGGATTCGACAAAAGGTGTATGAGAATAAGCCCCCTGGACCACTTCGAGGGCCTACAGTTTAGACTGACCAAGCTTTATTGATAAAATTATTTCATGTTATTTAAAGTATATTATTTTTTAATGTCAATGAATAATAGGTTAACATAATAATAGTAATTGATTAAGCTCTATATTTTTTGTGTATAATGTTAGTCAAAAGCATTTATCCTATTATTACCAAATAATAAAATTAGATGTACCAATTTGTAATATGTTTTATTTTATTTCACCATAATTATAATTTTAGTTACTATTGCAAGATCAGTACCTATCGTAGTAAGTTTTTGCTGGGAACATGAATGATAAAGTTTCGCTTTGCAGTTTTATTTAAAAAAAAGTATAATCTTGGTAAAAAATAAATAGTACTGGTCAAGAGTTGATTTTTTATATGCAAGAAGAATATGCTTGTGTAAAAAATCTAGTGATTATGACTAAGAGCTCGAACAGACTGTTGTTTAGCTTGATTAAAGGCGTACAATTAGGGTGGGTGGAGGTAGATTTAAACGACCAGCTTTCGCCTAGTGTCTGTATCTAAAACTTTAGTACTCGTCATCATTCGACTTTTGTTAAATTAAATGATCTATTTTGTTTTTATTGATGGAGGAGGCAAATAGGCTGACGGCCTATCTTATGGAAAGCGGTTACCTTACTGGGCCTTGCAAGGTACTGATATCTGGCAACTAATGGCGGAATAAAACTCGAGGTTGTTATGAGGGCCTATTAGTTCAGAGGTGGTATCCATTAAAGTGGGCAGATGATGCTTTACCACCTGGCTATGGATTGTTTTGTCACATCTTACGACAGGTCATCCGGCCGGAGGAATTGGAATTTGTTCTCCGTTCCTACGAAAGACAAACGTGTCTGTGTACTTATCGAAGCAGATTACATAAATACAGGGTGGAGTAAAGAAATATACACTATCACTATTTAATTTTAGGTTTCAGGTAAGAATCTATTACCACTATGAGTGCGTTGGAATACTAATATAAAATCTTATTCAGTACGAGTTTTATCGCTGTCAGTGTGGAAGTTTGATGGACACACGGACACTACGGATTGGTATGTTTAGATAGTTTTGTCCGAAGATCTCGCCATGCCAGCTTCAATGACATCCTCCACCGAGCTCTCGTCATCGTCGACATACCGGCTGTCCTAGAACTTAAGGCCCTGGTGCGCGACAATTGCAAGAGGCTGGACGGTAAGTCACTGATTCTTTACAAGGTGGGACGCGACATGCATGCACACTCTGGCGCCGTCACGTCTTCCAATAACTAAGTCCGCGGTAGTAACGCTGCTTCAACAGCTGAAGCTCTCAAACAATGCAATTATGGAACACTAGGATATGCCCGCGACTTCGTCCACGGTTGACTTGAAATTCCCGGGACACAAAGTACCAAAGAATTTAAAAAAGAATATAAGCTGTCGCTTTAGTGAAAACTGTCCCGGAATAAGCTAATTTTTGTGCACCCGAACAAATCAAAACCGCTCCCGGGAAAATATCCGCGAGATTCCCGGGATAAAAAAATATCACACTTTGGAATGCGCTGCTTCTTACTGTCAGAGAGGCCAAAACATTGCCTACATTTAAGAACACACTCAGAAAACACTACTTTGTCTTAAATAATTATGCCTAATACTCTAGACTAATTAATATATATTTCTAAATATGTTTGAAAGTATTTAATTTATAAAATATGTAGTTTAAGTATGTTTAAGTTATACCTAATAATCTGCACTCCCTACATGCCAGATTGGATTAAATTATTCCTTATTGTTTCTGTCATGACAATATTGTAATCGTGCATTTTTGAAAGTAATTGTATATTTGGTAAGCAACAAAGTGATATCTCACCACACATTTTATTACATGAAATTTGCTATCGATCAGTGAAAACTCACATTGGAATTAGATTTTTTTTAACCTGGCCATTTTAAATCATTCCCGGGATAAAAAGTAGTGCAGTAGTTACGTCTAAGAATTAGCTGTGGATCAGCGAAAACCGAATCGAAATCGACCCAGCAGCGTTTACGTGAATCCCGAACAAACAGACAAGAAATCTAAAAAAAAACTTGCATCGTGATCTCCGTCGTTTATATAGTCTATTCCAGTCGTTTTTTTTTTTAAATAGCTTCAATGTACAGACATGGCATGTTTAGAAATTTATATTATAGATTTACAAAGGGCTACATATTTGTACCGTTTGGAGTTGAAACAGTAACATCTACCTATTTGGCAGCATCGTAATAAAGAAAAAGTCCATGAGGTCCATTGGAAAAAGGTTACTTCAAAGAAATTTACAAGAAACTGATGCCACCCAGGATCAGAATGCTGGCTCATATAATATTTCGCCCAACGTATGAGCATTGTGTAATACTTGCAATAACTCAGAAGGGTTTATGATAGTAAAAGAACAGCAACTGGTCACAATACTTTATAATTAGAAAACCTTACAGGTTTAACAGATTACGTACACTGATCACCAACTATTCAAACTCGACAAGCATTTTTAGAACACCTCGATCTCCTCCAACTTTACAGTATATGAAACTTAGCATATTGGCACAACCGATGGCGAATTTAAGTCATTCATAAACTATTTTAATTAAAGGGTTATGGATGACAAGAATTTAATACATTATTATTTAGATATTTCACATAATATTTTATATAAGATATTCTATAAAATATTATACTTAAAGTTTTATATGCAATAAAATAAGTCGAACACAGTATAAATCTATCGCGTCTGCCAACATGAAAATAAAATCTAGTGAATACCGTCTATATACAATTGACAAGTTTGAATTATAATCTGTACACAATTATCACATTATACAAAGGATAAATATTGTAACAAAATTATTGTAAATTATAGACAACTACTACTCTATACAAAACAGGCGCTAATTACCGAATAAATAAAAATATAACATTATGATTCAATTAAGGAAATGGCCGATTGTATCATTCAGAAATAAGAGTGTACATAACAAAATCAATTAACTTTAAAAAGAAACACGACAAGAACAACTATGCTACTCAGTAACTGTAGCAATTGTCATACAGCCTCTACGCTGCGCTGTATGGCAATACAGCCAACCCGGGCACGCTTCCCTTTGACACCGATTTGTTACATAGCCTGGGTATACACCTCTTAACTATTTTATAACTAAGTTTATTTTTAATATTTAACAGCATTTTTGGTTTAGATTAACATATTAAAGTCACTTTATATTACTACAAAATTCTAATAAGTATGAGATTTAAATAAAAATTCTGAACTACGAAATCTCTGGGTAACAAAATCACATAAATAAATGACTCCTACAATCAAAGTGGTATCCGTTTACAAAAGAACCGATAATCTTGTATTGTTCATACCCCAACAAAGGGCTCTCAAGGTGCTGTTCCACAAAAGATAAGGGGTCGAGAGAAATCCCTTCGCGAATAATTCCCACAAGACCTTAACTCCGCAGGGCGGGACGGTCATTCGCAAAAAAACTTGTAGATGGATATGTTATGGGTTTCACGCTTGTTTGGCTATCTTTTAATTTATCACGAGTTTTTGCAAGGCGCTATATAAGGTGGAATTTTTTAATGCTTTTTAACTGGAGGGAAAGTACTCTAAATAATAGAGATAGCAAATTTTACTCTAAAGAAACATTTCTTTATTTTTGAAAAGAAATAAAACTCCATTCAAAGATTTTCGAAAATTCTCTTGCTTCACCCGGAAATCGAACCGACTAAAATCTGTCAAGTCAAATTGTTCTTGATAAGCCATTTTTACCGCGAGACAAATATGAAATGATTTGTGAAACAATCAAATATGAATAACAAATGATATTTTCTAATGTAACATTCCCTATTTAAAACTACCTCATACACGCAGTTATGTTGCATCTAAGAAGGGAGTTTGCTTTACAAACACGTGCTATTGCAATCGTCTTGTCTAGATAGTACTTAATTTGTCATTTTAATTCATAAATAACGTCATTGATAAATTATTAATTATTAACATAAGTAAACAGAAACAGATGGATCTTTGAGTAAAAGTGCTTTAGCTTGACCCATTGAATTTATAAGTACAGATTTCATGATTTTCCTTTCACTAAATTTACCAAGTATGTTAGAGAGATTTCATCCTTGTGATTGACCCTAACGATCGATGCAATAAAATTACAGGTGTAATTTTTACAGATTTTAGTCGGTTCGATGCCCGGGTGAAGCAAGAGAATTTTCTAAAATCTTTGAATGCAGTTTTATTCCTTTTCAACAATAAAGAAATCTTTCTTTGGAGTAAAATTTGCTACCTCTATTATTTAGAGAACTTTCCCTCGAGGTGGCATTAAAAAATTCCATCCTGTATATTATTCTTTGAATTATCTAGTTATTATACTTTCACGTGGTTTTCATCTCCAAAATATCATTGCTTAGCTATCAGCTATATCAAGGATCTTATTAAACGTCTTCGAGCTATATTATTTGCGCCGATTGCCTCTAACAACATTTAAAATGACAAAAAAGGTAACAATAATTTGACAATAAAGGGAGATTCCCTTTACACGAAGAGTCTTGCCTCTAAGATACGATTGTTGAAAATAAGAAAAAACATTACCATTTAAACTAAACTTACGATATCGTACGATATCGTACGTAGAAGGGCGATAATCGCCTGGTCATTGAATATTGATGTCTCTGTGTAAACAAAATAACGTGCTCATCGTCGAGCTCGAAAGGCAAATCTTGCATTCAAATCGTTTCAAATCAAACTGACTTGTACGATACTCGCATGAACTCGGAAAAATATCATACGAGTTCTAGTTCTAGTCTCTAGAGACAAGTCGAGAAAACGTAGGAAAATGTTTCGATGCGATTTGTGACGTAGTGTAAATAAAACTCTTGGTGATAATTACCTGACGATTATCGTATGACATACTCGTAGGTGAGTTTTTATTTTTTGATTGAATGCCTGGGAATATAAACATGTCAATGGGATTATTGTCTAAAGAGTATCGCTTATGAAAATAGTATACGATTTTCGCCCCAAAACGTGCGATAAACTCTCCATGTAAATAAATGGCCCTTTATGGATGCACGGTAATTGGGTAGATGAGAGATATTATAATAAATAAAATACATAAATTTTAAAAGTTATCTGCACACACTTAAAAGAGCTAGCGCTAAAATACCCTATTATCGTTTTGCTTTTATCTTATACTAATATATAAAGCTGAAGAGTTTGTTTGTTTCATTGATCGCGCTATAATCTCAGGCACTACTGGTCTGATTTGAAAAATTCTTTCAGTGTTAGATAGCCCATTAATCGAGGAAGGCTATAGGGTATATATCATCACGCTAAAACCAATAGGAGCGGAGCACCAATGAAGAATGTTTCAAAATCGGGGGGTTTTGAAAACAAATTCCACGCAGACGACGTCGCGGGCACAGCTATAATATGATAAAAATAAAACATTAGTTACTGTTTAAACAATATTAATTCGCTATTTGACTGGTTAAAGATATTCATAATTTGCTACGCTTGTAAAAAATCTAGGTGGCTTCAGTGTTTTGTAAGATAATAAAAAGTATTATAACTCAATTGATTTCGCAGACAGACAGGCAGCAGACTTTAAACCTGTCAATTACTAGTATTGATTTCATAAAGATCGTTGTTGAAGACTGTGCAATGTGGAGGAGAAAAAGTAAGAAACGATCCCAGTAATACCTCGCAGCAGTTTGGGGACTAACCGGGATTTAACATTAAGCTGTTGATGAGGTCCCAGTGAATGATAACAGTATGAAAATTGCATCAACGTAAAAATTTTGCACGGAATTCTCAGATATCAGACTACCTTCGTTACTCTTATATCGTCGAAAAAATTATGAATGAAAAGATCGAACTATAGCTATGCAAGTGTAAAACACGCTATAATTGAATACATTTAAACTATTAGCGACTTTAAAACTTTGAGTTTAAAGTTGTATATCCTTCATGTGGCGTTACCAGGAGACCCCATGGCACACCTGTCGCGATATCGTGGGAATTTTAAAATGCAGGACAAATTTACATGGGAACATAAAATATTAATAGTATACATTTGGACCGTTCGATGCTTTAATTGGAGTATTTTTTGTTGAAAACGACACAAGTCGTAAACGATAAACGAACATATTAAACAGTAAGGAATTAAGCGGAATTTAATAAGGTCTATTTTACTGTATCTTCAAATATTTTAGTTTTGGACAACTAAACTTTAAAAGGCACTCATAATAGCATGAAGACATTTTTAAAACAAGTTATATAATTAGTAATATATAACAAGTTACATATTAAAAAGTCACCTTCGGTCATCCATTGGATGAATTCTCACGTTCTAAAACAAATACACATCTTAGCATATTTAACCATCAATCACGATACAATAAACTTTTTTGCTTCGGCGTCCTTCTCGACCCGGAAATCTAGCCCCGGATGCAACTGATTTTTTCTATTAATAAAAACGAGTTGATGTTACCAAGGGAAGTTTTTCAGTTTTTGTGAGCACCTGTTTGTGTGGGAATTTTGTGGTGATCAATGGCGTTAAGTGGAGTAGCGTATGAGAGTCAATTTTATCTTATCACAGACAGATCGACTTGATAAAGTTAAAATGGTTTTATCAATCGGACATAAAAATTAACTTTGATTTGAAGTATTTTAATTCTATTACCCACGGATAGTCAACTACTGTCGTATTGTCTTATGAAGATGAACATATTTTTATAGAGTGATGTGTGATGATGGGATGTCCAAACTGGTTGTTTTGATTGTGCACAAACATCTTGATAGCTGTATTGTTTCCACTCGTAGTCGATGGTTTCGAATTCGACTTGGGCGTAATAGTCAACGGATGCGCCGATAAACCACGCATAGCTTCTGAACCAAGTAAAACCCTGGCGACGGAGCATCATTGACTTCATATGCCGAGACACAAAACGGATGCAAAGAAGTCACGAGCTAGTTAAAACTACAGAGAGGCCTACAGAAGCTTTAATAGCAACTAGAGCCGACAATGGCCATAGGAGGCTACAGACTGGTCCACGACGCCGCCGATAGACCCTATACTGAAGGCCACTGGAAGCTGCAGCTTGACCAAGGTCAATAACACGCCACCGAAAAGAGAAGTTGAAAGAGTAGGTAATTCGACATTTCAATGAACACGAATTAAAGGAGTTGATTATCACTGATGAAATATTGCCATACCCAAGGAACAAATACTTAGCTTTTCTAATGACACAGCCGCCCCCTCGACCTGTGTCAACAGTTAGCTACATTAGTGAATATATAAACATGGGTATCTGTCAATGTTAAACGTCATTAACAATGTCGCATCTCGAATAATGCATTAAACTATTGGCTACATCTGCTTAACAAAATCACTAACATTATACCAGGTGTAACGTAACAAAGTCACTTTCAAAAATATTTCTCGTTAAACAAAAATTTGACGCCCTTAAATATTGACCGTGCTCCTTTAAAAATCGCTTCCTAATCCAAAAATCCTTAGGGTCGTCATCGTTCGGCATGTTTTTGTACAAATAAATTATATCCTTCGCTCCCGGACGAAGGAAGGAAGCTGGTCCGTTACCATTCAAAGGTTCACACGACCTTATTAAATAGATTATGGGATATGGGTGTAAGGAGCAACATCCCTTTTGTTGGAATTGTTTTTGTTACTTTTGCCGTTCGGAAATTTAAAAACATCTACGTGCGTGAAGGAACAGGCAAAGGTTTCGTAGAAGTAACGAATGTACGATGCTTTTGTTGTTTGGCCAAATCGACAATATTAAGTATTTGTTCAAACAAATTTTACTTGAATTCCATGTTTTTTTTTTAAGTAATACCATCTTGAATTTTATCAGTGTATTCCACCCTATAGTTTAGTAGGGGAGACCGAGGAGGGTTGTGTCAATTTTTACTTCAAGTAACATAATTCAAACATTCTACATCTATGAGCTCTATAAGTCAATGTAGCTTAATTTATAGGCTTTAAGAAAGAATATTCTAAATTATTGACAAAGTTAAGGTTTCTGAGAAAATGTACAAAAACTACTCTTCGTGTCACAACCCTCCTAATACCGAGGTAAGTTGTGACGAATACCAAAGTAAGTTGTGACACTTATGTACGAACGATAATAAAATGTAATATTAACGTAAAAAAAAAATAATATCCTAAATAATATAGTATGGCATCTTTCTGAGACCTGTTGTATATAAATCAGTTTAAAAACCAAAGTTTAAACTGAGAAGCAATTATTATAGATATATCGGAGCCCGTCTATGTGAGACCAGCCTTGAAATTCGGGGCTTTGAACCCTTTTGATTTGCTTGACAAAGGGTTCAAGGTAACAAAAGCAAAACCTATCATTTTGTGCTTTTTCTTAGTCATAAACGATACTTTTCTTATTAGTTTTCTTTCTTACTTGCTTAAACTTCTTTCCCTATGGCAGTAATTTCATACTTGGTAGGTGTGTTGGTAATCGGTTGACATCTAAATTAACTTGATATGCCTTTTTATACTTAAGATTGCAAGGAAATGTACTTAGTTGACATTGGAATAGTATGTGGCAATTCTATGAATTTGAAATGTTAGCCTGACTACTTCATAGGGCACAGTTCATAAATTTCAGCCTTAGTAATGTCAATCTATCATATTATCCGTCCTTCATATATTTATCATTCTGAATCAAAGAAACGGCAATGCAGCATACAACATCATACCATAAGAAAAAGCTGCCAAAAAACCAAACAAAAGAAGTCGGTTAATTAGGAGAGTTGTGACAAGCTGTCACCACCCGCCTAGGTCCAATAATTCGTGAAGCAATCAGAATAATAATTCATAATTTATAAATAAGATGCCAATCTAAAAAAACGTTACTACGCTCTGAAACTTGAAAAACTAAACTATACGAGAAAAAATATCATAAAGATGCAAACATAATACATAGCAATATATATGTAATCAAAATTATTATGAAAAATTTACTTCTTGCAATTTTTTGTATGCAAATGTCATGGAGTCAAAACCACTTCCCCTACGCCATTGGTTCGCACTGCGTTAAATGTCACAACACTCCTTGGTCTCCCCTACAGAAGGACATACTTTTATGAGTTTGGAAGCTACTACTCTCAACATCTATTGCCTTACATAAAGAAGTCATTAATGAACATCAACATGATTTATTAAGGACCTTTTTAACAATACACACATCTATATGGACTGATTTTTTTTATCCCTCTAATTACCTACATCACCAATGCATAGCGGCCACTCTTAGTTGTTTATTAACTTTGTCGCGATTTCATTACATGAGTACACAACTAATAATTCCTCCCGATGTACCTGCGCAGAAGACGAATTTTAATAGCCACCACAGTGTACGAATCGTGTAAACGGGACAGATGTAAGAATGCGTAGCAAAGTTCAATATAGATTATTTACATGTCAAAAACCGATCTGCCTTATCTGCGCAAACGAAAGCTGCCGATCAGAATTATAATTCTTGTATACTATACTATACATCATTGTATAGTAGCATGATTATGATTATATAGAAAACGCTTTACTACCTATGTAATTTCATCAACAGTGGCTCTTTATCGATGGAGGATTATTGAGTTGTATTAAAATTGTCAGCCTGTCTATGTATATGAATGACTGTGTGGTTGAGTGGGCTAAGCCTTTACCGGCCAAGCTCACTAGAACGCCGAGTCTCCGGGTTCGATTCTGGTGTGGTAAATTTCGTAACCGAACTTTGGTCTAGATGTCCGGGATTTACCCATAAGCTAAACAAAATTTACTTAGCTTGGCGATATATAATGTGTGTGTTTGTTTGTCGATTATAAAATATAAAAAACAAAAGTGATATAGTAATAGACAGCTACATAGATATGACGAAAACAAAAACCTAAAATAATATATGTTTCTCTGTTATGTACTATATCCTCTGTGCTAATACATAAAACATCAGCTGATGTAATAACTGACATGATCACCAAAACAGATCCCCTTCAAAAATCAAAAAGGTTCCCACTCCCATCCCCTCCCCCCACTTAACACATCGTGACATATGACATACCAATGTAATTATGTACCATTCATTAGCCCCATAAACGCATCACGCGATCGCGTGGAATATCGTTATAGATGACCAAATTACGTCACAAAGTTATTAACCTTTGACGCATGACTTATGTAAGGAAATCTTAACCTTATAAATAAGAGGTTAAGATTCGTCGTTGTGTTTATAGAAGGTTTATTATATGGACCAGTTATTGCCAAGGGACTTCGGTACTAGTCAGGATTTTTTTCTCCGCTTTCTGAAATAAATACGGAGTACTTGAAGATGTTATATTTTGATTCTGCTCGGTCGTATTGTCTTAATTTACAAAAATTAGCCTAGTAACATTCTACATACAGTGAAGGTTACGTAAAAGTAACAATCGTCTATTGTTTTTATAATTTTAGCTACGTAACCCTACGCGTACAATTGATCAAACACTGCTGAAAAGTGTTTGGTTCAAATTCATTTTCGTTACAATTATTTTTAGAGCTAGATATCAAGAAACGGATTACATTAAATTCTTTTTGTATTTTACAATTCATGTCTCAGAAATTTATGAGAGGCATAGTATTCAAGATTTTGGAAAAAAATTCTCCCCACGATTTTGAATTAAATAAACAAATCATCAAACGACATAGTTATGATTTTTCAAGCACGATTATGTACTTTGAAAAAAATCACTCCTCACTTACATTAATTATCGATTTCTTCATTTTTATTTTTTCGCAAGTTTCAGAGACAATTTTTATAGCGGCATGCGAGAGCTATTTTTATACAGGTTTCTAACAAAAAAATCTATGAGAAATAGAGCGAAGGAGAGGACAATATATAACGATGCCGCTTTTTCCAAAATGTTACAGAACATTAAAAATTGTAGTTTTCGCAATAAAGTAGAATTTTGTGTGAATTTACCTATAATTAACAATGCAGAAACTACGGTCACCGTGGGAAAGCGTTATATCGTTGAATAATAATTTTATACACGTAATATGAAGGTATGTAGGGTGGTAAAGGTTACCGGAACACCTGGATGACAGTTTGAACTCAACATGTTTTGATGGGGTAAATTGAACATTGAATAATCTATATTATGTAATAAATATATTTATTATTGCTGCGAAGATACATTGGAACCGTAGAGATGATCATATACAGAGATGGCATAAGTAATAAATCTGGCAAGTGCAAGTCAGTCCAACCACAACGAAGTCCTGTAAACAAAAATATATACGGAGGAATAGAGAATCTGCTCCTTTTTAAAGTCAGTTAAAAAAGAAATATAATAACTGCAGGACACTTTGAAAAAATGTAATAATTTTAAATATTTATATTTGTATCATATTTAATCCAATAACTTAAAATACAATTTTTTTCATTAAAAAAATATATATGACAATATGTGTATGTATGTTTATACGTAACATATTGTAATATTATGGTCTATTGTATATCACCTAAAACTCAAGCGTAAATTCCTTAGCTTGGGAATATACTATGTTTGTGTTGGATCCACCAATTAAATACACCTATATCTATTCTAATAGTATAAAGAGGAAAGATTTGTATTTTTGTATGTTTGTAACGAATAAACTCAAAAACTACTGGACCGACTTCAAAAACTCTTTCACCATTAGAATGCTATATTATCCCTGAGTAACATAGGCTATATTTAATTTAAATAATCGCGTTCTATATTTTTTTCAAGGCAGGACAACGTCTGCCGGTACCACTAGTTATATATATTATTATAAAATTGTAAAAGTGTAGTCTTTTGGTTCTTACAATTTTTGTTTGTCTGTTTGTTCCCATAAAATTATTCAATCGATCTATAGTAAATTCCTGTACTTAAAATCTGCACTGCTTTATATCCCGAGTCTACGGGGATATGTTTGGGAGAGGTTTAAAGTGGCCAAGTCGATTTTTTTTATTCCGATGCGAAATTTTCACTGATCGGTTAAAAATGTTAGTAAAAAAACTATAGTTGTGTATGCCTTTGGATACAATATTCATCCTGAGTTTTCATGGGAATTTCCGGGATTCATGTATGTTCATACTAAAAAATTCATTTTTCTGGTGAAAATAACCTTAGATTTTACACCAAGTATTTGGCAAAATAACTGTAATGTTTATTATCTGTCTGAAGTGGAGAAAGTCGCGGGCAAATGCTAGTAATATAATATTTCAACACTAATTATAATGTAATAACTTTTTTATTATAGGTTTATGTTATTTTGTAAGTAGGTATAGTTTTGTTTATAGTATAGTTTAGTTTGTATATTTGATTAATTATGAGATCATATTTACCATCCAATTTTTATCAATATAAATATATTTCGATATAATAACGCTATAAAAATAAACAATAATAACTTCTACAGAAGTATATAGATATAGTAATTCTACGCCCTTTAACACTATGCTTATTTAGAATCTGATAATAAACGATATTTACAAAATACTTGCTAAGTAACGCCGACGTGCTTAACAAACAAAATAATACCTTTAAATAGTGCCCAGGAACAAACCCTTGCACCTTTGGACATTCCCACACACTCCGTGGGAATTTTTCACCCCACCTTGTAAAGTACTATATTTGTCTCCGTACAAAATGGTCACAGAAAACCGCATACTTTATACCACCGTTTACGCTACGTTGGTTCCATGAAGTATGTAGTTTACTTATCAGAGTGTTCGTCGACGTAATCGCCGTACTTTTTGTTGCTTGTGGATTCATGAAGAATTGAGTTCTTTTTCGCGGATGAAGGTGAGGTTTAATTTGATTTTTGATGTACGTTTATACGGTCGTGAATTCCCATACTACACAGGATGAGGGGACGTTCGAAGTAGGTTCACTTTTGTTTAATGTACATTTATATATTTTTTTATTATGTTAAACATCCAAGTAGTGTTAATTTGCAATTACTAGTAAGAACTACTAATTTTCAAGCCGTTTTTTGTTGTATAGAATGTGAGTACCAAGAACGAAGAAGAAAAGCTTCTAAATACTACATGAGAATACAATATCACTATTCCATTAAAACAATTAACAAATTATTAAAATAAATAGGTTACAATTTTGGTATATTTTAGGGCCCTGCTGCCAATTTAATATAAATCTATATTTTTTATGTAATTATTTATTTATTACAATGCATTAAATACGAATAGAAGTAGTTTCTAACAAAATTAAAGGTTAAAATTAATTTTGCAACTGCAATTTCAACCATGATAAATATTATGATATCATGTATATCATGTATGCTCATGTTGCAAAAAAAACTCTAAATAAAAATAATTTCTGTGTGAATATTTTACACTAGCTGTTGCTCGCGGCTTCGTTCCTGTAGATTAAAAATAGTCATGGCTTGAGCAAACTTTCTACACCATTTACTACATTAGGGGTTGAATTTCCAAAAACGCCGACACACATGTTCTAACCAGAAGCAGGTGTATACAATTTTATAGTTCTTACTTTGAAAATTACGGATTTACATAGAAACGTTCGTACCTTTTTTCAGTCTCTTAGAGGAGTTAGGGGTTGAATTTGAAAAAATCAGTATATACAGTATAAAAAGAACCCACATGCAAATTTTCAGGGTCCTAGGCCCAGGTCAGTGAGGTCAAATAATTATGTAATTTGTATAACTTAATTGATATCTTCACCACTTTAAAAGAAAATACGAATTTAAAAATGAGGCTCGAAATCGAATTCTGGACCATTCATACCGCAAACAACTGCACCCACGTCCCCATTCACAACAGGTTCCCTCAAGAACGAGATAGAACGAAAACAAAACATTCCGATACAGTTCCCAGCGCTTTATTGCCCGAGCAAGAAAGAGACAGTAATATTCTATTAGTTCAATTCGTAAACAGGATAGCAGGAACGAGGGCAATTTGAATTTTGCTTATGAAGTTACGTATTATCCTTTCCCATTACGATACAAACTTTCGTCCGGAGGTGACCTATAGTTATACATTTAAAAAGCGAATTTATTTAAATTTCGAACTTCATATTTATTCGAAGAACTTATTACAATAAACGTTAATTAATAAAAGTGAAATATATCAATGTGTTATAGTTAAAATCGTAATTTTTTTTTTAAAAGAACAACAGTTTTACAAATTATGTGGCACAGACACCCTTCAGCCAGTGTTAAATAATTTTAAGAAGTGAAAAATATTTTATTAGAACCATCCTTAAGAATAGTGATTATTCCAGTTAAAAGTAATTTAACTTCTGCAATAATATGCCTTGCAGCGAAGATGATGACTCCCAGACCGGATTCGGGTCAGAGTCTACTCAAGGGTTGTCCAAAGCTGAGTTACGAAAGGTACAAGTACCAATTTTTTAGAAATTATGTAGTACAGAAATTAGTATAGAAAGAAAGTAGTATAGAAATTATGTAATTATGTAGTTTTTTAGAAATTATAGCGTCCTTGGCGTACAAACATTGACACAGCACAGAATTGTAACTAGAAATAATAATAATGAACAAGGTTTCGGTTTTTATTACCGGTTATAGTAAATCTAAGAAACAACTTTTTCAGTTTTTGGTCCGGTCTGAATGTTACTAGAATCAACTTCAGCGTTATTCCATGTCTGCGTAATCATCTAAAAACTATTTTACAAATCGAAGTCACTCGTTTTCGATTTTGTTACTTTGTCTTCGATCAAATCAAGGACAACGTTTTACGACTAATAGACAAAGCTTTAACTACTGGATTTTGATCTAACTTGAACAATCGTTTGACCGGTTAACCGTTAACACCTATATAAGTTTTAATCAAAAAAATTAAAACAATTTCATCGAGGACGATATATTTAAGGATCTACAAATTAATATCATTTTTTGACCATTCCAGACAAATAAACCAATTATGGAGAAGAAGCGGCGCGCGCGCATCAACCACTGTTTGAACGAGCTCAAGGAATTGCTGTTAGACGCTTCTGATAAAGATGTAAGTTTCTACACTTAGTAGTTTCATGAATAGGTAATAAAATGTAAAACAGATTCTTATAAGAATCTACTAATAAAATATGCGCACAAATGTAGTATACATTTGTGGTTCACGAGACCTCTGCCGACAAATTACGATACGACAGATCATATTTATGTAATTTTAAGTAGCCAAAGTATTGAAAGTACAAATTGATTTAGAAAAAAAATAATAATCAAGTATGCTACAAGAAAATTAAATAATTCCAAGACTGAGAATCACGTAGGAATTTTTATGTAGGTAAAATTTCGTTTCAGTTCTATCTCACATATTCACTATATCTTTCTTTTTCTTTATAGCCTACACGCCACTCCAAGCTAGAAAAAGCAGACATATTAGAATTAACAGTGAAGCATCTTCAAACATTACAACGGCAACAACTAGCCGCCGCGATTGCAGCCGATCCAGCCGTCCTACAACGATTCAAAGCAGGATTCGGAGACTGCGCCGTTGAAGTACGAAGATACCTTTCAAGATTAGCCAGCGTACCAACTGGTTTACGTCATCGACTTGGAAACCACCTGACTTCCTGTTTAACAGGGATAGAAAGACTTCATCCAGCGGACTACCCGCCTTTAGTCCCAGATCCTTTAAGATTAGACGATGAACGACCAAGTGCGTTTCACTTTGTAAAGGTCGCGAGACCTACAAGCCCGCCATTAAGTCCTTTATCTTGTGACTCAGCTTGTGATTCGTCCACGGAACTAGAAACCCCGCCAAGACCGGTCCAAAAATTTCCTTTTCCTACCCCACCCAGCAGATCTGCTTCCGATCAAGACTCAAGTCCCGAAACACAAAAACCGACAGTATCATCCACGACAATATCACCAGAGAGTTTACGGCAAGAGGATTTACGCAATAAAAAATATATGGAGCCCCTATCGATAGTTATTGATGTTGAAAATTACAAAATAGGAATTGATGCGTCACCTAAAAGAGTTATCGATTATTCTATGCGGCAGAAGTTGAAGAGGCCTGTGGTTGAGCTTACAGGTCCAGCCCCAAAAATCGCAAGAGTAGAACCAGAAAAACCCGTAGTAGTTCCTGAAAAAATGTTCGAAGTACCTTTAATAACACCTGAAAAGCCTTCAGCCTTTAAAAGAATACCTAAATATCATGAAAGAAAACTATCCTTACCACAAAGTATCCCATCTGTTGGACAAAGGCCTGATATTCCGCAAGCTCCAAGAACTGTGATAAGTCATACGGCAGAGTCGCTAGCTCAATCTGCTGCGAGGTTAGATAAAAAAGACATCAAGACCGAAGCAGATAGAAATAGTCCGAAGTCTCCAGAGCAGGGGACATCTAGCAATGCTGAAATGTGGCGGCCGTGGTGAAAATGTCATATTAGGCAATTTAGATGCTCTATCCAAGACATGTCTGATGATCCCGAGTGAATAAATGGTGGTAAATGTTTTATTTTAAATAGTATACATGTAAATTTAGATAGTTGCGCTACCTAAATGGGATTTAATATGTCGCTCGCGCCACATTTTTGAGAATAATATCGAGGGCTTCATAACATATAGGCGTATACGCAAAAATGCCATTTTTTGTTGTTGTTTACTAAAAACTATGCATATTACAATTTAGAAAGTCTTACCAGTATGCAAGTGTGTCTAAAAAGAAGGGTATTTCAAATTTTAGCTTTATACAATCAACTAGTTTTGTTTTATTCACAATTTTGTCCCTTGTGTAAAATTGCACTTTTGCCTGTACGCCCATTTGTTATGAAGCCTTCAATATGATTGACAGAACTGACTTATGAAATTTTTTGTTCCGATTCATATATATTTCTATATACAAAAACCAATTCTTGTGAAAAACATAGATTCTATATTTACGTATAAAACCTTGTTTGAATCACATTAATACAATTTCCTTTGGCCAGGCGGTCTGTTGTAAGAAGCGACAAAACCACCTATAGCCAAGTGGTAAGGTATTTGCCCGTCTGGATGGCTACTACCCCTGGTCTAGAGTACTCTAGAGTATGCCGCCATAACAACCTTGAGTTGTGTTCCGGCATTAGTGGCCAGCTTCCAGTCTCCCTTTAGAAAAGGTAGCCCATTGGTAGCACTTTCAGTGTTACAAGTGTCCATAGGTAATGGTGACCGCTTTCAATCGTCTGCGTGTCTGCTGAACTCACGCAATAAAAAAAAATTAATCATTATTTTGTGAAACATTGCTAATATTTAATTAATACAGATTTGTCGTAAGTAAATGAAGTCAATTTATATTTTCATTAACGTGGCAATGCACGAGAGTGCAATCAATTTAGGTAGCTCTTTAAATAATAGATTATATGATATGAGAATAGTTTACCAATAATTATATTGTACCTGTTGGTATGTATTGTATTATAATTTTACAAGTGCCTAAAATAGTTTTAGGATGTTACCTTTGTGGTATCTATTTTTATTGAACACATTATAAAATAATGTATTTTATTTTTTTGTGTAGTTATTTTCATTTTCAGAATACTGCGAAGAAACGACACTTACCGTGTTATTATTATACTTTTTGAAGACGTGGTAGCATAGTAACTAACGTAGTTGCATTGCATGCCAATGTTATGTGTTCGAATCTTGGCCGGGAAGCATGGATCGGTTAGATATTTTCCTGATGCAATATTTGTCTAATTCTAATTTCTAATATGATTGCTACAATTATCACATGCTGACAATGAAGAAAAACATCGTAATTACTTCACGAGCTGTTATTTGAAACCTCCTATATTATTTAACGCTTTAACTCATACCACGATGAAAAAGAAAACATGTTTCACAGATATTTTATGATTTTTCTCTTACTCTTCGTGATATTCCATCAATTTTTCGGGTGAACACAAACACAAGTGAAATATTGAAGAAAACATTATATAGAAACTAGCTTATTTGCCGTGGGCAAGCTGGGCGGGTATACCCTCTGTTAGCCAGTGGAATATTTATGTAGGGCATGCAATTTTAGGAAGTATATAATGTCGTAATTGTCAGATAACATAGTTAAGAGTAAAATAAAAAGGCAGGTATATTGTAGAATACATTTATTCCAAATAGCAAGCACCAATACATTGCAATCTACAACAGCACACAAGATAAAAATTAATCAAATAGACGCAACATTTTTTACCCCTCATAACATGGATGGTGGCGACTCCTAATTCTTCTATCTCGCGTTTTCCTACATGTATTGAAAATATACCTTCTTGCTAACTTTAATGCAGATATATGTATACCTTGTCTCAGGGTTAAAGAAATGAAATTTTTGGAAACTTTAGTTAAATCATGTGTTTAGATGGTTAATTTAAAACATTTTCTACTTTAATATCTGTTTTTAGCTGTGCATTATAAGTTAACGCCGATTTTTCAATCATCAGATAAGCAATCAGATAGGGTTTATTCGACAGATAATATAAAATTGAATTTCTCAATCGTCAGTTAGGCTTTATCTAACGAATAATTGGACTTCCTGAGGAATAACTTTATCTACCGCTTTGAGGAATAGATAATCGTTATTCAACGGATAATTTCCAAACAATCCACAATCTATTGAGATTCTGTTCAATTCAATACTAGTTAATAATAAGAAATTTTGGAAGTTGATAAGAAGTTGATTATGAATCAGACAAAGAATTTTCCCCAATTTCTTTGAATTCACACCGCTTTCATCATTTAAAATAGTAACATTTCTTATTATTAACTTGTATTGAATTGAACAGAATCACAATAGATTGTGGATTGTTTTGAAAATTATTCGTTGAATAACGATTATCTATCCCTCGAAGCGGCAGATAAAGTTATTCCTCAGGAAGTCCAGTTATTCGTTAGATAAAGCCTAACTGACAACTGAAAAATTCAATTTAATATTATCTGTCGAATAAACCCTATCTGATTGTTTACCTGACTATTGAAAAATCGACCCTAAGATATTTAAACGTCTTCAATAGTGTAAGTGATTGTAGAAATCATACGTGCATTGTAGTAAAAATATTTTCTAAGGAAAAACAATATATGGATACAGACGGAAGAAACGGATCCTTTATACAATCATTGCATAAAGGATCCGTTTCTTCCAAAATGGCTACGTAACCCTAAGAAGTACGCTAATTATTGCAGAATTACCAGTTACATTGTTACACATTACATATCCCACAGTCGCGCTTGGACACTAAAAATAATTAGTCATTAAAATATAAATTAGTCCACACAATGAAAAAATTAAAAACACGATTTTCAGTCTTCGAAAGTATAAAAGAGACTAAGTAGAGTACAAACTAACTTACAACTATAAATAAATAAAGAAACACTTCGTAAGAAGATTGTTACTTGAGCACATAATTGCAAAAGTCATTTGCCTTCCAATAGATAATCGGCAGACAAACACACATATTGTATATCCCCAAATTAAGCAAGTTACGCTTGCGTTATGGGTAATATACAACGTACCACTCTGGGGCCGATCCCAGACACCCAAAAAATAGTAAATAACGGAGAAAATACGTTTCCGAAATTTACTATACCAGGAATCGAACACGAAGCCTCTGCGTTCCGGTGAGGTAGGCCGGCAACGGGTTAGCCTGCTCAACCACAGAGGCCGTAAGATGGCGCTCTTTTACTTTAATTTTTATAAGGTTTGTAGTGAAATAAAAAATACTTAACTGCTATTTGAACGCATTACCAAATATAAATTAGGCATGCATAAAGATTGTCAAGAAGTCCAATTGTACTAGGTTTGCCCGAAGCAACTCACTAAAAATAAAAAAGAGATATAGAATCTTTCACTCAGAAGAACTATATCACTCCTTTAGTTCACTGAACTTAATAGAGACACAGAATAAAAATCGAAACGACATTTTTCGCTCTAGCTCTTTAAAGAGCCGAAAAAGTTAAAACAATCCATGTTGCGAGACGGACGGTGAAGTTTTAACTCATGTTCCCACTCGTGTAAATAAAACACTTCTCACCTTACTTCAAAAGAAATGAAGATGCTTTTTTTAAATTGCTACTAAGCTTATTACTTTTTCTGCCATCTGTGAAGGTTCCCTACCTTTGTATTTTAGTTTCTAACACTGCAGATGTTTGCCATACAGTTTATAGATGTTTTGCCGAGCACAATACGTCGTCAAATTTCTAGTAAGAAACATCTCACAAAAAATTTTAGTAGCTAAATTTTTAAATTAGACAGATTATGCTTTACTAAACATTTTTATTTCACTGCGAATTAAAGAAATGCACAAAATAATTTACTTCAAGATATCCCTTCCTCGCATCGAATTAAAGCTAGATATTAATTATATCAGTTCCCTAATTATTGGACCATTAACTAACTTTAAGTGCGGTGTTGTATATAGTCCATATTTATTTATGTTTAAGAAAATCCTTCCTTTGCTGCTGTAGCTTTTGCTCCAACAGTGTTATCTTCTCCTGGTACTTGCCAGCTTCGCGTGTGAGCGCTTGAATGGCAGAATCCTTACGAGCTACAGCCACTTTTACCCTGTTACCCCAAATAGATAATTCTTTATTATCTCGTACGAAAACATTGTTACTTTTTAATGGTCTTTATTGTTCCCCAGGAAAGTTCACCGGGACAATTAAGGGCCGATCAATCAACAGATAAGAGTTATTAGTCGAATAAATTATAACCCGACTGAGTTTATAAGTGTAACAATACAACTGTTTAATTCATGGAACTGTCATTTTTAATTGTATTTGTCTATGAATAACTTTTGTGTGATGATTGAAAAATGGGCCCTCAATATAACTTTTTTTGTTTACCAGACAACTTGATATAGCTCTTTATTATTTACCACGAATATTTATATATTCTTTAAATATGGTTCTGCACGATTTTTGCATCTAAGCAGTTTCAAGTGTTTGTGAATTTTAGAATAATGTTCAAGCAAAAGCCTCAACCAAAATTCTCGGTTTTTAATTGTCACCAAAAGATGGAGATATTGTGGCAGCTCAAAAAATTTATTTTACCAAACAATTAAATTAGCTTATTCTGAAACAGTTTTCACTAAAACGATAGCTTACATCCTTTTTTAAATCCTGCGGTGCTTTGCATTCCGGGAATCCCGCGGGAATTTCAAGTCAAGCGTGGACGAAGTCGCGGGCATATTCTAGTGACATAACAAGATTCGTAACTTACTTGGCGTATAGCTGGTGCATCTGCTCTTCATGGGTCTTCTTCAAGTCTTGTATGTCTTTCTTCAAAGCGTCCACCTTCCCGCTCCAAGACTCCTCACAACTGGCCCTCACTTCGTCAGCGCGCGATTCTAATTGATTGTTCTTCTATGGAAGAAAAATATAATCTCTTTTTATTGCTTGAGTTCAGCAGACAGGCAGCCGGCCCACCTGATGGAAAGCGGTTACCATCGCCTGTGGACATTTGTAACACCAAAGGTGCTACCAATGTGCTGCCGCTCTCTAAAGGCAGACTAGAACCTGGCCACAAATGCCGGAACACAACTCAAGGTTGTTATGGCGGCATAGTCTAGATCAGGGGTGGTAGCCATCCAGATGGGCAAATACTCTACCACTTCGCTGTGGGTTGTTTTGTCGCCTGTTACAACAGGCCGTCCCAACGCAGAAAATTGTATTTTTAGATGATCGGTTAAAATTTTAATAGGAAATTATTATTTTTTTAACTTTTGATCTAAATATGTTTTAACTTTAATAAAACGTTAAAATGAAAATGGAATGTTCTGGTGGCGTCACTTGGTTATTGTGTACGATTTAATAATTACTTGCGAAAAAATACGGAACTAAAAATATGTACATTCACTACATGGTATATTATATTGTTTGTAGCATGGATTTTTTTTTCTAGCTACAAGGTGTATTTGTTTAACTTCAGACTACAACTATTAAGGTACATTTTCTAATTGCAGGGAACAAATTAATGATTGAAAATGTCAAATATGTGTACAATGTTTATTTATGAATAATTAATTTAGGAATGAGATATACAATCTGTACTCACCTCAATCAAAACCCTATTCCTTGTTTCAAGTTGTGATATGGTCACTTCTAACTCAGCACCTATGACAACATATAAAATACATATGTAGGTAACTATTATTAAAAAAACAATCATGTCTAAGGCGAAATAAGGGATTAAAATTTGTATTGATAACTCACAATTTCTCGACTTGGCTATTTTAAAAATATTTTTATTTTGGTAAGAAAATAAATACGCTTTTATATGCAATTAACAAATAATCATAAATGAGGTGAAATAAAGGATTAAAATTTGTATTGTTAACTCACAATTTCTCGACTTGGTTATTTTAAAAATATTTTGACTTTTGATAAGAAAATAAATACGCCTTTATATGCAATTAACAAATAATCATGAATGAGGCGAAATAAGGGATTAAAATTTGTATTGTTAACTCACAATTTCTCGACTTGGCGATTTAAAAATTATTTTGACTATTGGTAAGAAAGTAAATACGCACTATGCGGCTAGCCGCAAATACTTCAGGAGTCAAATATATGGACAATTTATTTCTGTATTCACATAAATTCGCCGGTGAAAGTTGGTATATTAAAACTATCTACTTACACTTGTCTTCAGTCTGCCGCACCCTCGCCTGTGCGTCTTGATATCGCCTCAATGTGGCTTGTTCAGTTTCCGCCAGCTCTTTCAACTCCGCCTCATATTGTTCCTTATTTCTCCTACGAATACAAAAGAACTCTATATAACTCTCTTTAAATGCAAACATTTTATATTTTAAAAATTCAATTCACTCTATATTGAGAGATCAGAAAGAATGAAATAAAGAAAAATTTATTTCTAAAAATGTGACACTTAACAATAATTAGTAGTAATAGCAATTAATTACGCAATTTGCGAAATGATGTTGGCACTCAGTTTTTTGCTGAACTGACTGTAGCGGACACAGAACTGATTTTCAGTGCCCACCTCCTAAATCACAAATTTCATTCGACCCACGGTAAAAACAAGCAAAATTAAAATACTAGTGAATGATCACACTCCTTCATTTGTTTACAATGTATCATTATAACTACCTATACCCTTTCCAAGGATTTATTTACGTTTGACAGCTCGATGAGGGATCAATTAGTAATGTCCTAATACGTTACCGACTCGATGTGTTATAAAAATCAACTTATTTATTTTTGATAAAAATACTATATCTTGTAATAAATACACCCACATTTCAATGAACATATTTTACACATATTAAATAAGCCATTTTTGTATTAAAGTAAAAAAAATGTAATAAAGTAGAACTTTTTTGATTTTCATATCGATTACTTTCGATGTATTTACATATAGTGTCGATGGTTTAATAGTTGGTGCGTTACATGACCCACAGAACATCACTATTACGGCATCCACAACAATAAAGTATGACAATCATGTCATTTGTTTCATGTGGGCTTTACTGTCAAGAAATACGTAACTTGATAGACGTGCAAACGTCAAAAGTAAAATAAACGCTTGGAAACAGTATAACAATCTCTTTCTAATGCTGGGCATAATGTTAAAGTTATTGGCTGTGGCCAAATGCGTCTTATGAGTTAAAAATAACGCTGTTAATGAATAGCCACATTAGTGTATATACATACGTTGTTATCTGTCAATATTTAACGTCATTAACAATTAAAAACAATATCGCATTACAAAGTATTATACACATCGCCACATCTGCATGAAATGGTCTATAGCGTTAATATTATCCCAGATGATACCCCACCTTTAGACTTAAGTATGTATTGAATTATTATTACTGACATTACTAATATAATTTTGTTTACTAAAATGTAATTTTAGCACTCATTTGTCATCACGCTTTTGATGCTAATCTAGACCCAATCATTTAGAAACTGTATTATGTAATCGAATATTATTGATTGTTATCTTGTGTAAAGGCCGTGATATTTACCTCAAAGCCTCCTGTAACTCTTTCCTTCCAGCTTGTGCTTCGGCTTCCATATTTTCGATGGCCTTCTCTATCTCTCTGTCCCTTTCTTGCTTGTGTTGCAACGATATCTCCGTCACTTTCCGTTTCAGGACCAACTGTTGTTCAGCTTCAAAGTCTTTCTTGTATTTTTCAAACTCTTGCTCAAGTTCATCTTGTTTCTGTTTCAATTGATCCTGGAATATTTATTTACATTAGAGACCTTGTTAAGCGAAATATCATTGATTAATGCCCGGTTTCAATATTGCATAAACGATTCGTTTTTGATACCGACGGGTAGTTTTTTTTTTTTTTTTTTTTTTTTAAGGCGGGGGAAATGCATTTCGCACATACCGGGTCCTTTGCTAGGGATTAGACCGTTGTTGATCATGGAGGCTTTCCACTGAGGCAATCCAAACAATAATCAACCGGCTTGTGTGGAGACTCGACTAATCAATACCCCACTAAAACCACCCTCCTCCCATGTGCCCCGCGCTTATGGCAGGAAAGGCGTGAGATACAGAACGTAGTTACGCCCACACCGATCCTAGCGCACAAGTGCTTGAGAATGCCCCGGGAGAGGCAAACTCACTTCGTCAACAGGGGTGAAGACTCCTCTGCTCCCTAGATGCTAGAGGGCATACCGACGGGTAGAATGTTAACGCCTGGTAGCTCTACTGATGTTTCTATAATGAACTGTCCGTAGCTAGTTACTCATGAAAGTACCAACTACCGATGGGAGGGATTTTCTAACCGATCGGTAGACTTTTTGTATGGAAACGACAGATGAAGTGTTTCTATATTATAACCGCTGGTTGTCAACATTACTATTCGTAAGAATTTTATTATCATCCGATTTCGGCCGGTTGCCGTTTTTTTTTTTGGGTTGCCGGTTTTTTTGTCGTTATTAATACGTGATTTTAAATTAAATTAAACTCAATTTTTTTAATTCTTCTTTTGAGTTGGATTTAATTCTTATTTATTTATATCTTTCAAATTTACTATTTCTATCTTTAACAGTTCTAATTCCAATTCAAGTATTGCTTTACTATTCATCTCTTCATTTGCGATAACGTTATCGTTATCAATTGTGAACTAACCTAATGCGTCTTCAATATAGCATTAAAAATAACACTGAATGAATATAACATTACTAATAGATAACGTATTAGTACGTACTAACTATCAATATTTAACATCATTAACAATAAATTACAACATCGCTTCAAATAACAGATTAAATCCATCGCTACATCTGTGTGAAACGGTCGCGTTACAAAATGTACCCTAAAACATTTGAATGAAAACAAAAAATCGGACAAGGTTCCCACAAAGTTTCCGTCATTTGACTCTGGTACCATGAAAATCGTTGTTTTTAGCCTTAACTTATTTAAAAAAAAATTGTGTTCGAAAACCACAAATCCCTATAACTAGCGAAAAATTTCTGAAGTGTCAACACTCTTTTTTACAAATAATCCAATGACATTGGAACAATAATTATTTAAAAAGTTTATATGTTGTTTAGATAACTGCGTTTTGTTCATGCAACATTCATATAAAATGGCTCTGTAATTGTAAGTATTTTTATAGCAGATTGATTGAAAGCTTGATTTTTAATGACAATCGTATATATCGAATTAGTTGCTGATAACCGACAGTATTACTAATTGTCAATGAGCTTGTGAAACGCTCGTATAGCCGTCTCAACCATCGGTTACTGGTAGCTTCAAAATCAATCAGTTACTATTACAGACGACCGTTGGTAAAATATAGAAACCGGGTGTTAATCAAAACTTATTTAAATTCCCACCACGAATTTTGACAGAATACTACGTGCTACGTGATGTAAGAAAACTTTGGTATATCGAATCGTCATTTATTGTCTCTATCATTCGCTCACCATTTTGTTGCTATCTCCCTCACTCATTGCTATTGTGGGAGTGCGAAGGGAACATGTTTATGCGTGAGAGAAAGAGACAAGTACAGTTTACAAGATTATTAGGGATTATGCCAGCAAAGATCCTGAACAGCCATATCGTAATATTAAAATTATATAAACATTACAGACCTCTAGTTTCTGTTTCTCTTTAGCAATGTCAGTTTCCAGCTGCAACTTTTTCTCTTCGGATAATTTTTCCTGTTCTTGTTTCCATTGCTCTGAAACATTATAACAAGTGATAAACAAACCTTTGTCATCTCAGTGCGAAATAGGAAACGTGTCAAGAAAGACACCATTTTCCATTTCGTCTATCCACCGATATCGCGTGTGCTCCTAATAAATCTTATTTATATATGTAATATATATAAATGTTACGGGCAATTTGATAAATCTGGTCAATATGAATAATGACCGGTCTGTATACATAACGCCCGTATAGTGGTCAATATAAATAAAACTGGACGATTAATCACTTTTCCCGGTCAGTATAAATAATGACAACCTTATCTTGGGCAATATAATAAAACACAGCTGAACTGTACTTTTTTGTTTATTAAATGAGTTTAGGGTTAGTTATGTAACACTTTTATTTATTGTTTGAGATATGAAGTGAATTTTGGGTGGTTATAAAGAAATAACCACGAAGGTTAAGGAGGAAGCGAAGCGAAGCGGAGCTCCCTTTAGCCTTTAGCCTTCTAACCTATATAAAAAAACGGATTTGTACATAATAAATAAAAGTGCCATATAACTGTTATATAACAACAACAAAAAGATGGATGGATTGTGTGAAGGATGATATGATGATATGTGGTGTGACAGAAGATGTATGTCAGAATAGAGGAGTGTGAAAGGAAAAGACATATTGTGCCGACCCCATATAATTGGGATATGGTGAAAGAAAAGAGAGAATAACTATTATATAAATTAGTCTCCCTTAAGAGAGCAGCAGCGCATTTGTAGCATTTTTCGTGTTGCAAATGTCCATAGGCGATGGTAACCGCTTTCCATCAAGTGGGCCATGTGCTTGTCTGCTGAACTCCTGCAATAAAAAAAACTATACCCCACCCTTAAATGAATTAAACTTATATAATTCTTATGGAAAGGTAACCGAATATATCACATTGTCTGGCTAGAAGTAGGGAAGTATTCATACTGCCCGGTTCAAGTGATAAATTCAAGTTATCTCAAACCATGATTTTTTAAATGGACCACGGGGCGTCAAGCATTATCAATATGAGCAGGCCAAAGTAATTAATTTATCAATTTGACCGATGCTCTTGGTCATTATTTTTATAATGATCGGTCCATATTAATAGTTCCTGATTAATTAAATTGCTCGTAACATAATAATAGAAAGATATATTGAGAACCGGAATTTTACTCCCGGAAAAAGAAAATAATTATAGCATAATATATATATATATATATATATATATATATCTATAATATTATAAAATTCTAAATATGCCTTGTCTGTACATGAAGTTATTAAAAAAACCAACTAGAATAGACTATATAAACAACGGAGAAAACGATGCAAGTTTTTTTTAGATTTCTTGTCTGTTCAGGATTCACGTAAAAACTACTAGGCCGATTTCGATGCGGTTTTCGCTGATCGACAGCAAATTCTTAGACTTAAAATCTGCGCTACGTTTTACGCGAGATATTTTCTGGGAATTGTTTAAAAAGGCCAGATTGAAAAAAGAAATTCGAATACCAGTGCGATTTTTTTCACTGCTCGATAGCATATTTTATGTAATAAAATGTGTGGTAGTTTTTATCCCGGGAATCTCGCGGTAATTTTCCCGGGAGCGGTTTCTAGTTGTTGGAGTGCATATAAATACATTCTTTTTTAAATGCTGTTGTGATACTTTGTGTCTCGGGAATTTCAAGTCAAGCGTGTACGAAGTTGGGGGCATGTCTTAGTTTTATAATAAAATCGATAAAGATTGATATAGATAAAACAGTAAAATTTAAAATATCTAACTACACCATCTTACTACTTGATATGTTAGTATAGATATAAAATGGTAATATTATTAGTATAATGGTGAAACGTAGGAAGTCTTCAATGAAGCACCTTTTGCTTGAAATATGCGTATATTTTGATGTTTTAACAATAATTTAATAAATAGTTGTTGCGCGTACAAAGGTTCGGTTTCGTTCAGTAATGAATTTCGAATATTGGCGGTTGGCCGTAGACTAAGAGTCATTGTCATAGGCAAATTTATGGTATTGCGCGTACACACCGGCGCGAGCGTACTGCTTCATGCCCGGCTGGACCGGTGTGTACCTTCCTTTGGTAAATCGTGCGGCGACAAATGGTCAGATTTAACTTTCAAGTAATTTTTTTTTGAAGCAGGACAACAGAGCTACGGGTCCATTTGACTGAAAGTGGTTACGCCTACAGTACTACAGTTGCAAAACCAGGGGTGATGCTAACGTGTTGCCAGCTTCTAGGACGGGATAAGTGGATTATATAGGAGGAATAACATAAGGAATATGGGATAGTTTATATATTATTTATTTATTTATACATTTAATTAAACTTTGATTGGATAACAGCGCGTTAAATGTTGTCTTAAGTTGTTATGTTTTAAGAATTGACAAATTAGTACAGGACATTTGAGACACCGTGTACACGACTTACCAACTTCTTCCCGTAACTTCTTCTCTTTTTCCACCAACTCCGCTGCGACTCTTTCGTTCTCCGCCCTCATTTCTGCCACTAGCCGTGTCCTTTGTTCTTGATATGTTACTTCCAACTCTAATATTTGTTTTTCCAGTCTAGAAAAGTTGTTTATTGTTAAAACTCAAAGAATAACTAATCATTCCATTTTAAGAAAACTATAAATATTATATTCCGCTCTGTTATTTTAAAAGTGATGTTATCGTATGGGCAATTATTAGATTTGGAATTTAATTGAATTGAAATTTCGTAATAAAACTACGTTGTAACGGTTTTAAGCGCAGTAATTTACTTGTTTTTTTATTTTATTCCGACGTTTCAGCCGCTATTCGGCAGCCGAAAGGTCGGAATAATGAAAATCAAATAAATTATGGCGCTTAAAACCATCGAAACGTAGTTTTATTATGTATACTAGTAGCGAAAACTTAAGAAAATACTACGGAAACTTCGATTACTAAATTTACCCTAACTGAAATCGAATCCAGGAACTCTTGATTTCCAGTAAACTAGATAAGTCATCGTTAAGACCGTTGGACCATACAGGCCGAAATTAAATAAAAAATAGAATTTAGAATTACCTAGAGCTGGCCATCTGTCTCTCTTTAATAATAGCGGCTTCTCTCTCGTCGTCCATTCGCCTTCTAAGCTCTTCTATCTCTTGCGCGTGTATCGCTTGAACTCTTCCCGTCTGCTCCGCGTGCGACATTTTCAGGTCGCTTATCTCTTTCTGCTGACGTTCTGCCATCTCCCGCAATTCGCCTTCGAGCCCTTTCACTGTCAACTCCTGAAATAAAATATTGTCAAATACAACTGACATCTATTATTTTATTATATTTGACGGCCTCTGTGGTTGAGCGTGCTAAGCCTTTGCCGGCTTACCTCACTGCAACGCCCTCTGCGTAATGGTCTATTATTGTAGAGAGAGAGGCTCCGGGTTCGATTCCTGGTATAGTAAATTTCGGAAACGTATTTTCTCCATTATTTACTATGGTCTGGGTGTTTGGGATCGGCCCCAGAATGGTCCGTTGTATATTACCCATAACACAAGCGTAACTTGCTTAATTTGGGGATATACAGTGTGTGTGTTTGTCTGCCGATTTGCCGATTTATTATCAATAGTTCGAAGAAATATTTCCGATATACGTTTCTTGGTAAAAATTGCTCAGTCCAAAATTGACTGTGCTAGTCTTATCGAGAAACTACATTTGTATATTCCACCTAGTCTTGTACGCCCTAGAAAACTACTTCATTCGCCCTTGACACGTACAGCCTTCAGACGCCACTCATTTTTTTGTTAGAACAGTGAATGAATTTAACAAACTCAGCAAGTCGGATTATGTTGACATTGACTTGTTTGTGGATAGTCTAGCATCTGTAAATGCAATGGGCATCCTTAGGAGTATGGCTCTGTACGGTGCACCCGTATAGTCCACTGCACTTCACCGCCACAATAGGACTTTGTTGTGCCGCGCACAACGGGTCCTGGCGGTGAGGACCATCCGAGGACACCGTACAGTGTCGTGGACGGCGTCGACACTCTTGGCAGGCGATCCGCCCTGGCCTCTCCAGGCGGACGTGATAGCCAAAGTTCGGCGCTCCCGACAGGATGCCCTCGCCCGTGGCCTGGTCTATGGCCAGGCCGAACTCCAGGTGATCAGGACGCGGGAAACCGCGGCCATGATCCAATCTTGGTCAGTAGAGTTGGAAAACCCTGTTGCTGTCATTGACACGATGGATGCGGTTCGACCGCAGCTGTTGCGATGGCTCTCGCGGAAACGCGGGACCGTGACCTTCAGAATGACACAGATACTTACCGGGCACGGTTGCTTCGATAAGTATCTGTGTCAGATTGCGGGCTGCTTGCCTTCACCCCAATGCCGCCAGTGTGGCGCGCTAGACACGGCGTTACACACGCTAGTCGAGTGCGCAGCATGCACACCTCAGAGGTTTGAACTCGAGACACTTGTAGGACCGATCGAATCGCTGGGCGATCTGGTGCAAGCCATGCTGCACAGCGACGATTGGTGGGTGGGTGCGGCCAATTTCTGCGAGACGGTAGTGTCTCATAAGGAGGCCGCGGAACGAGATAGGGAGAGAGATGGTAGTGCGCATGCGTCTCGCGGGCGCCGACGTCAGTTGGGAGCCGGGAGGCGCAGGTATGCGCATGACCTCCCTCCCTGAAATACCGCTGCAGGGGCCCTCTAGCATCTAGGGAGCAGAGGAGTCTTCACCCCTGTTGACGAAGTGAGCTTGCCTCTCCCGGGGCATTCTCAAGCACTTGTGCGCTAGGATCGGTGTGGGCGTAACTACGTTCTGTATCTCACGCCTTTCCTACCATAAGCGCGGGGCACATGGGAGGAGGGTGGTTTTAGTGGGGTATTGATTAGTCGAGTCTCCACACAAGCCGGTTGATTATTGTTTGGATTGCTTCAGTGGAAAGCCTCCATTATCAACAACGGTCTAATCCCTAGCAAAGGACCCGGTATGTGCGAAATGCATTTCCCCGCCCAAAAAAAAAAAAAGCATCTGTAAATGCAAATTTAATCAAAGCCTATTTTAATAATAATTAGTTTCCCTGTCACAAAGTTTTCATATTATTGTTATTTTTTTTTCTCTATAATTACAGTATTTAATGTTTTATTTTTATTTCCCTGTCATCTGTGGAGGTTTATGAATAGCTGTTCTTTAGGTATCTCTGTAACGCTAGTTTATAAAACTTTAGTTTGTAAGACTACAGCTGTTAACCCCCCAAATAAAATAAAATAAAAATAAATTATTGTAACTGGATGGTTGCTGCATATAATGACAATAACAATAATTTATTGTTCTATGCGATTTAGGAGGTCTCATTTATCTATACTTTGTTCTGTTAGTACTATTTTGTGTTGTGTCGTTATTAGAAATAAATAAATTTCTTGTATACTACAATAAAAAAAACTCTTAGTGGCATTACAATGACGTAAATTCAAATCCTGGCTGAAATTATTTATTTTATTGAGAATATTCACCTTTATTTTCTCAGCTTTTTGTCGGACCCAGCGCTGACGGGCAACCTGAAAATATAACCATAATATTTTTTTCTAGTGCGAAGTCATTTAGAAAGTTTTGCTTCTGACGTCAAGACATCACTGTCACAGGTCAAAATTTAAAACAACAACAATATAAATGATTTATATTATTCTTTTTCTTCTTATTAAATATGATGCTGCACGATTTGTTTATATATCTAGTCAGTGTGAAATATTTATAAGTATTCAAGCTTTATAATAAAATTCAAGCAAAGTTGTATGTCTCTGACTAATGCTGAAAAAGGATTCTTGTAGCAGCATTGATAGCGTATTTTTATATCAATGTGTATCAGTTCAATATTTCACTAAACAGTTGAGATTTTCAACATAGGCACACATTTATGTCTTAAAAAATCAATAGGTATTGTTCAATTTTAACCAATAATATAAGTTTTTTGAAAATAAAACTGCACAGAAAAACCTGAGCCTTTAAGTTTCCGCCAAAAAATATCTTCAATCAAATCACCTGTTGCGCAGCCGCCATCTTGTCGTGCTGGTTTTTCAACTCTAACTTGTATCGTTCTTCAAGCGTCTGTGCGGACCGTTTCCATCTCTCTTCCAATGACCTCCTCTCGTCAACCAATTGCTCTATACGATGATTTAGTGTTTTTTTGTCGTTTATCAACTGTCAATCAAAGGGCAAGGGGTAGGTAAAAATATTCGAATAATATACTCGCGATTTACCTTTTAAACTGGTGCAAGTCAGTTATGTGACATTTGATACACAAATATAACTAGAAAAGATCATGATTAAACTTTACATAGGTATAGTACAAACATTAGTGTGATGCCCTTAATTAAAAAAAAAGTTTAATCATAATAGTAGGTTTATTTTACTTTTACAATTTATCCAAGTAAATTTAAATTCTATATTCAAATTCAAATTCAAAGTTTTTTATTCAAAATAAGTTCCACTGGAGAACACTTTTTGAAGGTCATATATATAAGTCAAAATTTAATTTTTCTTCCTATTCTATGTATACCGCTTCGCAACGTGTTATTGGTGTTAAGGAGAAGAAGCGGCAAGAAACTCCCCAGCAACACGTCTAGTTAATATTTTTTTTCTTTAAGTTTCTTATTCTATTTATATCTCAAGTTGTCTTTTTTAATAAGTTTTATACAGAAGTATGTTACAGAATTACTTTATGAAGAATTAATGGAGTTGTAGCAAACAGTGCATACTCAATAAGACCAAGATACAAATCCCATATCCCATATCCCATACAAACTATGGCTGATCAAGGATAAAAATCTTCGTTTGTTTTCAAAGTACACTAAATAATGCAAGAAACATATAAACTTTTAAAGTTGTTAATAGAAACTAATACTTCCTGTGTTTTTGTATGATTATGAATAACAACCCACAAATGTCCCACTGCTGGGCTCGGGCCTCCCGTTATAGGGTACGGACAAAATACCCGCCACGCGTCCAAGGCGGCTTGGTAGGTTTGACACATCGGTTATCTCGATGTTTTGCTTCACTGTTGTTAGCACGTGGTAATAATATGCACATTAGGTGAGAAAGCTGCCTTTTTTATTTAGGTTTATAGCTTGGCAGCTAGGCCTTTAAGCCAGATCTTACATTATAATGTAATTTCTTCATTTTCTTAAGCCTATATGTAGCACAGCTGAACTGTAGGTTATCAGCTGGTGCCATTCAACGGAGTTCTTATGACAATTCAAAAGGCCACATTTGACTATACAGTTCACATTTCTCACAAAACACAATTACTATTCAAAAACTATTAATATCCTACAACTATTGTTAATTTTAGAGTAATTTTACACATTTCTAGAAAATAAAACTGCACAGCACAACATCTCCTTTCAGTTCCCGCCAAAAACTCAGAAAACTGCCTAAGCGGTGCATGCGTTCCGACCAGGATCGAACCCGCGCCCTTTGAGTTTGGGACGACTGTGCTAGCCATTACGCTATCACGCCTTTTGTATGACAGAAAAGATCAAATGTGTGAAATCTATATCACTTACATATATGGAAACAACACAAAAACATTAACAACGATAAAAGAAACCAACCTGATCAATGAAATTCTGGTGTTTCTTAATGGATTCTTCACACTCTTGCTTCACCTTACCAATGTTGCGAAGTGATTGTTTCTCTAAATTGCTTACTTTATGCACCATCTGAAACAATAAATCAGTGATATCCCAATAAATAACAAATCAAGGCATTATCTTAAAACATAGCCTTAAAGGTATTTGTAACCAAGCCATAAAATTAATTTTAAGAAATAAGGAAGTAGATTAAGGCCACCATGGACGGCACCAGAATTACTTTCAGGGAGGTGCATGAGCATCTACACATTATACTATTAACTAATATAAAATATAGAATTATACAGGGAACGTTAATGGATGCAGCCACATTCAGGTCAGCAATCTGCCTTCGTCTTGGGGCAAATTGCTGCGAGCCACATAACTGTCGCTGCGGCCGGGCCGTCGACCGGCTTGGCCACCATGGCCTATCATGTGGCAGAAGCGCAGGCAGAATTCCGCGACATGCCGGCCTCAACGATATAATACGTCGGGCTCTTGTCAGCGCCGGCGTGCCAGCCGTTCTCGAACCGAATGGCCTGGTCCGCGACGATGGCAAGAGACCCGACGGCATGACTTTAATTCCCTGGACCTTGGGAAGGCGGCTTGTGTGGGACGTTACCTGTGTCGACACACTAGCACCTTCTCATCTCCAGGAGTCCAAAGTTGGGGCGGGTCGCACTGCCACTTCTGCCGAAAATCTCAAACGGCTCAAATATGCAAACCTTGGAACAAGTTACATATTTGAGCCGTTTGGGGTGAAGACTTTGGGCCCATGGAGGCTAAGTGCCCACAAATTATTTAAAAATATTAAAAAACGTCTGGTCGATACAACAAGAGACCGGAAGGTTGCAGCTTACCTCACTCAAAGGATTAGCCTTTGTATCCAGCGAGGTAATGCTGCCAGCCTTCTAGGTACAATGCCCAGCGACAGTGGTCTGGTGGGGCTGGACGGGGTTTGATATATGGTTTTTTTTTCTTTATTTTATGTTACGTTTATTTATAGGATCGTCTTACCATTTATTACTTAGTTTATATTCGTATTTAATCTTATTTTTAAGTTAGTTTAGACTTTTTAATTCTATTATTGATTATGAAATATTAGAATTATACATGTATATTATCTAGATAAATGTAATGTCAAATTCAAATGAGATGGGAGACGCGAGGTTTATCGGCCTGTGCATGCTTAGTGTTCGCAGGAAAGGGATAGAGGAGGGTACTGAGTTTATTGAGGTGATGAACAAATTTGGACAGCAACTGTGGCCTCTCAGATCAAACAATAACTTAGTGAAAAATGAAAATTATTTATATGTATTTTCTTTTATGACAAAGGGACGCAAGTGCACATTTCTGTACTGTGCTGCCGGCGCTAATGATGGCCGCTTTCTGATTTGTCGGTGCAGCAAAGGTGACAAAAACTTACCGAGCGCGCCTATTCTATGAGCGTTTCCTGATTCTGCATCACCGCCCACTACTACTTCACCGTGAAATCAGAAAGCGACGTGTGATTTAAAAAATGCCTGGATTTGAACATTTTAATACCTAAATAATTTTAGTCATATTCATACCTGTATTAATAATAATTGTCTTATCGTGTATCTTTCTTTGTGTATCCATATAATTCAGAAAATTAATCTTTCTTCTTATTTTATATTCTAATTTTTTTCAACCAAATTCTAAAAATATTACTCTTGCCAGCTTTAGAATCCAATTGGAATGAAAACGTTATTAGGATTATAACGTGAATACCTAAGTAGTTTCATTTACTTTTATAAAAAGTGATGATTATACTGAAACAAATTGTCACCTGTTCTTTGTGATTTGCCAAACTCTCTTGCAACAGTGCGATGCAACATGATCTCTCTTCAAGTTGCAGTGAAGCTGTCACCAACCTTTGAGCCAGTTCTGTTTGTGGCAATTTCAATAGGGCTTCCAACCTGTAAAACATTATTTGATAACTTTTAGTAAACTATGTAGAAAATTGTATTTTTATATTCGTCCATCCATCCGTCTCTCCATTCTTGCCTTGAAGGTTTATTAATTATTGCCTTAAAGGTGATTACAGCAGAACTCGGCAGAAGAATATGATAAGAAATGACATTGTCAGCACTTTAACACGTTCAATACCATACAACGATACCATGTTTTTAACACTTCGCCAAATAGCCGTTCATGCGATATCGCCGTGGTCCTCGGGAACAAGATTCTGGGCTATTCTATTTCTGGAAAAGCAGCGACAGCAAAACTGATGATCAATGTTATATTTGTCATATTTCAATGTTTTTATTAATAAACATTTAAAGTATCTACTTACATTAAATTTTGTTAAATAATAATAAAGTTATATACAAACTAAATTATTTTGAGCTAAATAAGCAGGTAACGCTCTGGAGCCTTAAGCTCGTGTTTCAAGAGACATCGCCGGGAATCATGCATCACTAGGCAATTTTCTGACCTAATGTGTGTTGGAGTTGTAGCTGGCCCTAGAGAAATTTTTTAATTCTCTATTTAAATAAATTGGTTACCTAGCAACAACTGGAAAAATAACAGAAACAATTTTTGGCAGTGTCATTGAAAAAAATAATCTCATATTCATATAGTGTGAAAATTGCAATAAAAACAATATACTTAAAACTTTTATTTAAATTGTAGTGACATTGATCTGAAGTTATTATTAATGTAACTGTCTAACAACAACCACATTCTGCTAGGATAGGTGAGTTTCCCCATATTAATGTGCATGTTGGTGAAATTACCTCATACCGAAGGTGACAGAAAACACCGTGACGAAACCTACACATAGTAATAACCGATGTGTCAAAACCCTCCAACCGCCTTGGACAAACGAGGCGGATGTACTGTCCGTTCCCTAAGAAATTGGGAGACTCAAGTTTAGGAATGGGATGTTATGGGCCGTTATTATATAAAAGCTAAAAAAGAAAACATAATTTGACCAGCAAACAAAATTCAAATTCAAGAAATGAAAACTTACTTCGGGATACTTTGGGGTGTGTTATTAGTTACAACGGACAAAGCGTCATTGGCACTCTGCTCCACTTTTTCCAAAAACTGAAAGATTTCCCTGAAACAGATGAGTACTAGTTAGGTCATGGATGATGTATTATCTTCACTTTTGGAACGGTTAATAAATATTCACAAATCTTCCTACTAGTATCCATTCAAAACTTACATAAAATTATCCTTTGGAGTGCTTGATGTCTCTTCCATATTTTTTTCAACCTCTACAGCAACATTCGATGAAGTAACAGGATTATCTCCATAACTCTCTATTTCCTTTAACATTGAATAAATATCCAGAACTGTTGAATTAGAATTAAGCTCAGGCGGTTTCTTGTGTTCTTCTTCTACTTGTGGTGAAGGTATATTTTGCAACTCTTCTCTATCTTCAACTTTATTTTCTAAGCCGTTTGGTTCATCTTCAGCTGAGTTATGGTCATTATTAGTAGCTTCAATGTCAAGTATTGTAGGCGATGGAGCTGAAAGAGACATCCAGGAATCAATGTCTTTGTCATTATTGACATCCTCCATTCTGGCGCTTAAAGGTCTGCGAATCGTAAACATATTTTTCTGCACCGGATTTCTTATGTTATTCACTGGAATAGCTTTTGCTGCCGTTTTATTTGTCTTATTGTTCCAGTCTTGCTTCAAACCTGTTGTGTATTCATCTATCCTCGTAGCAATATTGTTAACCTTCTCTCCTCGCTTAAGATTTTTAGGTATGCTATTTTTGAAATCTCCTTCTTTTACTCTTAAGTAGTTTTGAATAAGTTCTTTGGTTGATATTTTAGATATGTCTCGTTTATTTAAATCCAAAGAATTTTTGTCCTTCACATCTACCGGACTATCGTGAGAAATATCACTGTCTTTCTTAATGTCTAAAATAGTAGTCTTCTCTTCAAACATTTTATCGATATTTAATGGAGTAGGCGATATAGCATCCACTTTAATGTCTCTGATTGTTAGTTCATGCAAATTGTTAATAGTCTCGAGTTCACGTCTGTAATCTTCTATCACTTTAGAAGTGTAAGCTTTTGTAGCACTATTGACTAGGTAAGGAGGATATTCTGTATTTTCAGTTTCATTTTTTTCTTCACTCTTTCCAGGAATAATAATGTCACTTTTGCATGGAGAATTCTGTGGTGCTAAAGCAATATGACCTTCTTTTCTCAAGAAAAAATCTTTATACAACAACCGACTATGGTTCAGGGGTTCACTCCACTGTCCTTTATCTAATGGATAACTTTTAAGGTACTCTATCTCTTTATTACTAGAAATACTATCTAGGCTTTTAGGTTGTTGATCACTAGTTGTTTGAGAACTTGATTTCTTAACAAAAGATGTTGTTGGTAATGAATAACTTTGTTTGTATAAATTTCCTTCATTTGTGCCACTATCAGGGTAGCCCGAATCTTTAGAAGATGAATCAGTATGTAAAGTGCTACATAATTTACTTTTATGATGATCACTACGAAAATCATCATAGAAGCTTGGGTATGTATGTGGTTCACACATGTAATGATGTGTTATTTTATTTAAAGGCTCAGCAGTCTTTGTATCCATTATGTAAGTGTTACACCCAGTTAAAACCTCATCTAAATTATCATTTTTGTCACTTAAAGAATTTTCAGGAGAAATACTGGAAAAATTGTGTGATGGTACACTATCTACATCTTGTATTGATTCTTCTTCTACTAACGATAGTTGTTGCTTAGTAACTGTCAAACGACGCGAATATATATCAATAGCTTCCTCTATATCAGAATGTAAATTAGGGCCAAAAGAAACTCTTCCAAGAAGATCATTATCACTAACATCATTGAGTGGAACAAAGTATGATTCATATGATGTATTTTTTACTTTTGGAATAGGACTCATCATTTCTCTATAAATGCTTTCATTCTTAGTTGGGGATTGGGGTTTCTCGGTTATTTTAACCTCCATTTCATATTCGTTTTTATTCCCTTCATTTGAATTATTCTCCATAGCTTTTCTGCCTTTCCTAGCAATATTATGATATTTCAAGAAATTTTTGTTGTTATATGATTTTGGTTTTGGGCTTAGCTGTGCTTTTGCTTTAATCTTGGTTCCTAGACTAATAAATGTATCTTCTGAACCATGATCAGAAGCATTACTGCAAATGTCTTTGTCTTTTATTGAGGATTGATTTTCAAAAATGTTTGTATCACCTAGCAAGTCTTTTGTTGGTGCAAATATCTTAATGGTAGTAGAAGTATCTGAAAAATTATTGGAACTTTATGTTATAATTGTATTTATAAGTATTATTATTCTAACAGACATTTGTAATACACTTTCTATTGTCTTTTGTTTATTGTTTGATAGCATCAACGCCATATAATACCCCAGTGTAATTAACACCCTGGTGTGTAGTCTGAAATGGCGCTGCGAGTGACACCCCCTGTGAAAAAACCTGGTAAAACCCACACCGGAGTTTGGAAAAGTATATTTTTCCTATTTTGTACATGTCCCTCCAGTAACAGAGGATATTGTAATTGTAAATATTTATTATAAAATAACTATTGAATATTAATATCAGATGTAATCAAATGTAAGTAAATATTTTGTTGATATTATGACATAGAAGTTATTGCAAAATGTAACAGAATGTAGCAGATGTTAAAGCTTGAATTATTTTACAAATAATCAGTTCAAATAAAATGATGGGTGAAAGCCTAAATGAATGTTAGTAATAAATACATAGAAAATGAACTTACCATTATATGGCTGAAGCAACTCAGTACTAGATGATTTCAACAAGCTCCTAGTGGATGGAGCTCGCACCTTAGTATCTGCCGAAAAAGGTCTCTTGTATTTTTCTTGGTTTTCCTATAAAAATAAAAAGTAATATACCTATTCAGTATTAAAATTCAGTTTGAAGATTTGGAAACTATGTAATATTGCATAACCAAACATTTCAAGGCTATTTGTTCCCCTTCCCTGCGCCTAGACTCACCTGTTAGAATCTTTTAAACTTGAATAACTAATTTAAATCTTACCGGTGGTGTTAAACGAAACGTTTGGAGCGCAGACCGCGGCCTGTTACGTATGTTTTTTCTATCATCTTTCTTCTTATTTCTATATGATAAATTCACTGGTGAACCAAGAAGCCTTAAGTTACCGTTTTCGTTCGACATTTTACATTCATTCCAGATAATAAATCAATGAAATTAAATTGAATTAAATATAGAAGTGATGACAAACGTTTTTGTTTATTTTGTTGCCAAGACAGGCGTTGCTATGCAACGAAACGTTCCAGCATGCAGCAAATTTTATGAGACCTTATCACATTCATTTTATATTGACCTGATGTTCTCGTCCTGTCATCTTAGATCTATGTACGTATAAAATATCTAAAATAACTTTCATTTGCTGTGGTATTGCATGTATGTATGATATATTATAATATAATGGCATAACATCTGTTTTAAGGAGTAAATAAAATGTAAAATCCTTTAAAACAGTAAAAGACTCGGATTTATAATTCCATATGATCTGGGTGTAATTCTTTATTCTGAGTGAAATGAAATGGTTTAATTAATTTATAAGTTTTTTTAATGGGTTTGGGTACAAAGTCTTTTGGAGTAGTCGACTTCTCTTTCTAATCAAGTTCATATTTATTTTGATCACTTTTTCTCTAAGTTCAGCCTCAACTAAATTGTTAAAAAAACATTTTTGGAACTAAAACTGCACAGAGGCAAGCAAAACATCACCAATCGTCAAAAACTCAGTAAAAAGTCGTTACTAAAATAATAAGTAATAAATTGAAGAAAATCGAATAAAATCAGTTATTTTTAATACATATTATTCTTTAAAAATATTATTCCTATATTTGTAAAGAAGAAAATAAACAACATTTTGATGCAGTGAACAAAACGCTGCGCACCTATGACGTCATCGATAAAAATACAGGCGATTCATGTACTGGCCGCATGGACAAGTCGATCTTTAGTCGAGTTGAATTTGTGAGCTGAATCATTCGAACCTTGAAAGTATTTCTATCGTATACCGCCCGCAAAGGCGTAGTCACTTGAATTCAGTTAAATTAGTGCAAAAGTTGTGTAATATAAAAAAATATTTTACATCAGTGTAGCGGTGCTTGTGATTAGTTTTCATCCAATAAAAACCTAAAAATGTTCAGCGGAATCGCAGGTTAGTTTTTATTTTATGATGAAAAATTTTAAAGCTTCTTTCCAGCTTTTTATTATTTTATTTTAGCAAAAATGTAAGTATTTATTGCATTTTTAAAAATTAGTTTGTTCGCATTCGCTTTTTAGCTAATTTATTAAAATTAAGTACCTAATTAAAGTTTTATACAATTAGCCAAAGAATTAAGTAGTATTTTATGAAATAAATATGAAATTCTAATATCACGATCATTATTCGCACTATTTATAGATAAATATTTAAAATATTTTTCCCATCATATCAATCAGTTTTAAAATAACAATTTTCCTTATATAATGTAGGTAATATATAGGTACCTAACTATTATAAAATATGAGGAATAATGAATTTTTGTATTCCAGCTTTTAAGTAATTAGTCAAATACGTGTCGTAAATCGACGCACAAAGAAAGATGAACAGGTCCGTAGTAGCTTTTTTGTTATTTAGCTAAATAAAAGAACTCAAAAAAGCGTATAATCGATAATATCAGGCTAACATTAAATCCCGACTGCCTCTGGAATATCCGCTTTGGAAGGCGAGGTCCGCTTTTCTACTTTTTCTTCTCTACTTCAGACGGTCTTGTGTCTCATTGTGAATCTATTCGCACGCAAATCTCACCTTACGTCATTAATCCACTATTTCTTGGACCTTATCCTTCTACCGGGACCTGACGGAGGCATGTACTGCCGGCTTCCGTAAAGGGCGCTTTACACTTATTGTGACGTTGTTCCGAAAACGCGATAAAAGCACGAGTTCAATAATGTAGGACCGATTTTCACGTTATTTTCTTGGGAAAGTGTAGAGTGCCTATAAAAAAACGTGCAAGTCTACGTGACTTTTGCAATTTGTCTACTAAGTCACGGATATGAAAATGGAAATTTCTTCACTGAGGGTCCACAGACCCTCTATTTAAGAAGAAATATACAAAAAACCACCTTCCTTCTATCATTTCCATGTGACTTCTACATTATCTACCTTTGCAATTCATCTCTATGATCCAAATGGAAAATACGAGAGTAAAATAAAAAAGTAAATCTTAGGTAAAAATTAATTTTCATATACTAAAATGTGTGTATATAAATCAAAAGTGAATCAGTACTTTAAAAATACTTGAGGATGATTATGTGGAATGACGTAGAAAGAACGCCATAGAAACTCCCACACCAGTGTCAACTTTTATGTCTTCTGCAGTCATATTCTAGGAAAACCGGCAAGTTATATAAGGAACAAACTTTTAAGCATACAATGTTGTAATTAGGTGTACCGTCGAGTACTGTGGAAAATTTATTTGAGCGCCTCAATGTCTTAAAGACGTAACTAAGGTTCCAATTTCTTTTTAATAAATCACTATGTAAAAGTCATAGAAACAGTTTTATAATTATTGTGTGCATTTGATTTTATTGTATGCATGTGATTTTATAGTAATTTTTAATTTTAACAATGGATTGAAAAAAATATTACATAAAACTGGGCACAATGTCTTCGTCATACGAATGCGTACAAATCTTGTTATTCTTTGTTTAATTTATACATGGATTTTAGGAAGTGAATAAGTTAATTTATTATAATATTAATAAATGTTAAGATCCTCCAAAAGTCGGAACCTTCCTGAGTTGAGGCCGGTGACGTTTACTCATTTTTATATACATATATTCTTACGCCATTATAGATATTCAATCTTAGATAGATCCTATTAAAAAGGATAGGCCAGGTAATAAATGCCAAGGATGTGGTTCTTTCGCCCCCGCCTGCCAGGGCACGCGGAGTAGCCCTGGCATAAGGCGGAGGAAGGAACAGCGTGGGCTTTTAGTGGGTACCCCCGACCCGTGACAGTATGAATAGTGCTTCTTCGGGGATGGTAGAGCCAACCCAACGTGGCGAATCCCACACGCCTCCGCCGCGGCGATAATTTTCAGTCGGTTTTCTTCTCGGGAAAAGAGTAATATATGCTAATGGTAGTCTCAAAGTAAGAGAGGCTTAAAACCATGCGAAGTAGAGAAGATAAAGTAGAAAAGTCGATCTCGAGCTCAGAAACAAATGCTACGGACATTACTGGATGAAACACGAAGATGACGCCTGGGTATCATTAAAAAAGGCTTTACGTTACGTAACGACTTGGTTACTTAAATGGTTCGAAGTTTGTTGTATGTTTTATACACGTACGTAATTACACAGTCAGATGTTTATCGCATAAGATGTAAAGCTTGAATGCTTCATGAGATATAAAGGTGACTGGGAACGGAAATTGTTGTAAATTTATTATTTTCCTTTTTAACGACTGACTACAAAAGGAAAGGTCTTTTTATGTAGTTATTAAATTTAAAATATTCTTAAGTTTATGCATTACATAAAAACTTATTTTTGAAACAAAATGTACGTTTTTATCTCCTAAAATCACATATTTGTTTTTTTTTTTTTTTTGAAATAGTGGATATAAATGAAACGCACATAAAAAAATTGGGCTAAAGTTTGCTGTCAAATCTTGCCTGTAAAATTTTCTCCATAAATCCAGTTAGTTAAAGAATTGAAAGCTACGAGTACAACCTTATAACTTCGATCTCATAGGTATTAACTTGATTGACTTAGATTGTATCAAAAATAAAACTTAATATAATATACTAGTCTAAAATTTAGCTGCAGAGAAGGATATAAAAATAAATGCTTTATCCGTGCAGGAACGGAGAAAGATCATTAATTTTAGCGGTTAGCCGCCATGTCGTAAGAATCGACAAAACAACCCACAGCCAGGAAGTAGGACATTTACCCGTCTGGATGGCTACCACCCCTGGTTCCGAGTGTATCGCCATAACAACCTTGAGTTGTGTTCAGCGTCAATGACTAGTTGACATAACCTTTGGTGTTGCATGTCTATAGACAACAGTAACTTCCCGGTGGGCCGTTAAACAGTTTAAAATTTAAAAAAATATCGATTGCTAAGTGACAATGGGTATAAAATCACCAGCGCAAGAGACTTGAGTACCAACAATTAGAGACAGAGAAAGCCCAGTACAAAGATATATTACGTCATTGCCCCAGTTGTAATCCTAGGAGACTATCCGCAGCAGGTATTGATTTCTTATTTGCGCACTCTTACCGCGGTAGTACCGCATCCGTACCTTATGCAACTGACTGCAGTTCTGCGGTTGTACGTGCCAAAAGATACTTTAATGTATTGATTTTATATGATCGATCCAAAATCGGCCAAACACGAGTCAGAGCTTGAGGCGATTGTTAATCTGTCTAATCTACTGTTTTTCTCACTTGGTTACCGAACCATAAAAAAACATAAACTGCAATACTATATACAATACAATAAATAAAAAATAAATAATTGCAGCCCATAAATGTCCCACTGCTGAGCTCGGGCCTCCCACCATCGGACAGCATACCCGTATATATAAACAATACTATATACAATAATAATAAATTTATTTCTTATTTTCAGAGATTAATAACAAAAATAATTACAAGAAAAACATAAATACAATTTTGCTGTACTACATGCAAATTTTTCTTATGATTGTATAAGCTCCAAAACTCAAACCAATTATTATTGAAATTTTAAAGCTCTGTGTTTTCATAATTTTTCGCTTCGTAGGTAGTTACGTAGTAATATTTAATTTTCTAGTTTTATGAATCGATAATTTTCTACAATTCATGTGTCAGACTTTTATGACTAGAAAAACAGTAATTATTTCTTCATCTAGCTGGGTTATTATACCCCTTTGTTTAACATCGCGTGACGAATAACATAAAATCTTTCTGAAATAAGTAAACGTGAAGTCAAAGGTCGTTTAGTTGCGTTTAGAGGTCAACATGTTGGAGTTAACGTTTTCCAGTGACCCTCGAATGCTTCGAAATGTACAGTCACCAGGCTTAATAAGTAAATCATTTTTCTTAAATCTCGTAAAATAATGTCGTTTCTAGGGATCCGTTGCCATTTTAGTATAAAAGGAACCCTTATGTATTTGTTGGATGTTTGACAGGTAGGTGTAGTTTGTTAGCGCTACAAAGATATACGGAGATCTTGAAAAAAATATTTTCCATTAGGATACTGAAGTATTTCAGAGTAACGTTTTTACCGGACGGTTATTATTCGTTTAATAATATAGTTCATGTTCTTCTTCCGTGATATTTTATATTTAATCATCAACTTTGCGATGGAATGAAGGCATTGCAGCAGAATTAAGCAAAAAATCAATTGATAAGTTAAAAGAACTACGTAAAATATAACAAAACAAAGCTGTACGACATAGATTAACTATTTACGATGCAAACCAGTCAATAGTACATATTTGAAATTATTTAAAGCCGCGAGTCACGTTCCTAACACTTCATTTGGCATGCATTCCAAGAATTATGTCGTCATGTGTAATTGTGTAAAATATTGCATTATTGAGGGTCAATATCCAATGTCAATTTCCGCAGTGTTCAAACTAAAACAGGTTAGTTAAGCAATAACAGTGCATAATGTGCTTTTAGTTGGGTTATAAATTCTTCTGAAGTTCCCCCAGACGCAGGTACTGACCGGGCACGGCTGCTTCAGCCGGTACATGTGTCAGATAGGGCGCGAAACGTCGTCAGGGTGCCATCACTGCAGTGCCAGCGTCGAGGACACGGTGCTGCACACTACAAGAGTGTCCAGCCTGTGACGAGGAGCGCCGTGTCCTCGACGCATCCATCGGAACGGACCTTTCGCTCCTGGCCGTGGTCCAGGCCATGGTCGGGGGCCAAATCAAATGGGACGCCGTCGCCTCCTTTTGCGAGGCCGTCATGTCCGCAAAGGAGGCGGCGGAGCGGGAGAGAGAGCGAGCAGCCGTGCTCCTCTCCGCCGAAATAACCTGTCGCGGCGCCGGAGGGATCAGAACCTCCGGCCGCCATGAACGCGCGGCGCGGATGACGGTCAGGGGAGGCTTTAAGGCCGTCACCCGCATCTAAAGCCGCCGAGTAGGGAGGGGCCTGCCCGCTAGGGCGGGCCCACGCATGCCGGGGTCGCGGAAGAAAAGCTCGCGCATATCCCGTGACCCCGGCACATGAAGTTAGGTGGCACCAAGGGGTTTTAGTGGGTATTCCGGCTCCTCTAGCCGGCGAGTCCCACACTTCCCCGCCGAAGTCTCCCCGGCGGGGGTCCGCAAATGGATTTCCCTTGTAAATAAAAAAAAATGGGCTATAGATTCTTCACATCCTTATTTCATTTAAATGTCGAATATTGGCCAGAAATGTTTGCATTGATTTTGAATAAGGAACTTTTACGCCATGTTATAATAAAGAAGAATTTAATTTAGATACCATTTAAAAAATGAAGTGAGCGCAAAAGGTAGACAGAATCGCGGTTATTGCGTCGAACCACTGCGGTTAGGCCGTCAGGCGCCAACTGAGATTTCTAACTTCTGCAAAATTTTAAAATAACGCTGAAGTTTGCATATCATATCCTGAAGAAGGAAATAGACTACTTTGTGGCTCTAAAATCAATCTTGAAAGAGATGATAGAGAATATAAAAAAATGTATGGGCGATGCATAATACTTGCAACAAGTGACGGATATGAAAATTGGTATTTAGGCGTTTGGTGAGATATATGGAAATTCAATTTCTAGCGTTTGTGCAAAAACATCCTTGAAGGGTTGAAGTAGGGGACTAAAATGATAAGCAGTTACTGACACACCCATTCTAACGAAATATAAGTGTCGACGAACTCGCAAGTAAGAGTACAAAATAAAATGTAGACATGTTAATCAAAAATCACATTCTGAGCATACACTATTGTTTGGTATTGATTATATATTTAACATTTTATAATTAATTTAAATAGCTTAAACCATATTATGATTAAATTAATTAGGTGAATGTGTACGTAGATCTGAAATGTTTGTTTTTAAATATAGTAGTACTCGTATATTTATATTTACTCGTAGTATCACAGACACTTTCTTCAGTCTGGCGTCAGATAAAGACCTAAAAAATAAGTGTTTAAAAACACTTCATATTGGCTAAATAGGTACTTTAACTATACGAAAGCCATAATACTTAAAACAGAAAAGAAATGAATTCATATTTTACATTTATAATGCTGCAGAAGGTAATAAAGTCTTTATTGCACACCCCCAAGTCCAGCGATTCCTACGTAGATCAATAACCACCCACTGGTGACATAATACAACTGCAGGGGACTCGGCCTACTAACATACAAGTCACGCAAATAAAGTTTTGTTTGCAATTTTTTTGGCAAATATCCAAATGTTAAATTCTTAATTCAATTATCCATTCTGTATCCAGATTTATTGGCGTCTTTTGCCAAAATATAACATTACGTCATACAAGAGGTATTTAAATTTAAACCGTACCGTTGTGCCTAAATATGAGAGTTTGTGTAGTGTATTCGATAGGGAATTTACATCTTTTTAATTTCATCGGTATCAGTTGGTAATCTATCATGCAAGAATTCTTTTAATACTATAAGCAAACTGCGAATCAATTAATTGCCGGTATACTGTTTATTATTGTGGCTTGCTCTTATTAAAATCAAATTGAAAATTGTGCAAGATTGAAATAATTTCAGAAAATTTTGAACTATGACCATGTCTTTCCTAAGTCAGCCGATTCGGGAATGCGCCATGGGGGATGTTTTCTGTTATTTTATGCTATAGAGGCAGTATACGGGATGGTTTCCATTAGCTAATAGGACACGCATGCGGAGTGCGTGAGATTTCTCTTTATTTCATATCACAAAGTACGTATTTGGGAAAAGATTTCATTGGTAAATGGAGCACGACTGCACGAATGCACGGTCTCCTTGAGATCCTGCAATGCGTTTACAACTGGCTATTACAGCTTCCAAAGAGTGGCATCAAACAGATGTAAACGGGGGTCTCCGCACCTGTCACGCTTAATATTTCCTGCTGAATTTCATTGGTCGTTATACCGCTTACGGGGAAACTACCAAATAATTGATTTATGACTTTCTTTTGATGGTATCTCGCCTGTGGGGAAGCCTCTATGTTATCGACCGCGTTATCGATTAATGAAAATAAAGTCTAAATAAATACCAACAGCACAACATTAGACTCGTTTAGAATTCACGTGCGATCATAGTTGGCAAGCAACACTGAAACAATTGTAGGCGTTTGCGTGATATTTTTATTTTCTTATCAGCATTCAGAGTGGCCATAAACTATGGTGTGAGTATATACATCTGTGGCATTCAGTACACGCGCACTGCCATAAGGTCACGGCTACAAAACACAAATTGCCATTCTCATTGAATTATTTATGATTCATATGTACTAATTGTAGTCGCTGTTATGATTCTGTACAGAATCAGTTTTATTGACGCTTCTTGTATATTAAACGGTCATAAAAAATACTATTGCAATCTATTGAAACGTTAAGTTTGGCCGTAGGATACTTAGGATACGTATAACATCACCCTATAAGCGTCCAGCTGATGATTTCAGGCCTCCCTATTATTAATGGCGAACGGACAATGTGCGCCATGCTGTTGACTTTTCAAAAGTTCTCGTTAGCCAATCTGCGGCGTCTGGTGGTCTGTTGTCGGCTTTGTGGTCTTCGCGACATCCTAACATCGCTTTAATCAGGTGAACGAATGAGATCACGAGGCTGTTAGCGCTTGTCACAAATCAGTTATTATCATAGACAAATTTCATCCCGGTTTTTTTCATTCGCCGACATCGTGTGATAATTGTGAACAATATACACGTTAAGACTTAAAAAATGCATAATTGGTGCATATTCCCGGCAAAGATTCAAACCCACGTCATTAAAATCTTGAAGTAATTCCGAGGTTTAGATCTATAATATGCATAACTATAGTAAAAACAACAATAGTTGCTATCATGATACCTACTCATATTTTGGAATGAAGGGCGAATAAGTAATTCCTTGCTACTGGCCCACGTATAAAAGAAAAATACGCTTTAAATAATGGGTGACCACGCTTAGATCTCATTTTCACCATATCAGTCATTATTGTAAGTATGCTCTGTCTGTGGTGCATAATGGTACATGTACTTTTAATTAGTTCTGTACAAAGATAAAATGTGAAACAGCAATTAGAGCCACATACATACCTACAGTGACACACAATGTGATAATTGACTAACAATGTGCTAAGTTATTACAAGGAATGACATTCTAGTTCCAGTTATGCCGGGTTTGTATATCCTTAACATCCATTGTGTTTTGAACATTGATATTACATGTATGTTCCGAAGTCATATAATGCTTTTCTTTCTTTCTTTTTATATTGCTGGAGTACTTCAAACATCCACCTGATGGAAAGTGGTTATGGATTATGGATGGGTATTTGCGACATCAAATGTGCTGCTGGCCTCGAATTGGGAACTAGAACCGGGCCACTGATGCTGAAACACAATTGAAAGTTGTTATGGCGGCATAATCTAGATCACTAACCAAGGGTGGCCAGCCATCGAGGTAAATTGGGCAAATGCCCTTTTTTACCAGGGGAAATCCGCTTGAGGACAATCTACCGCAGGGTAATTACGTGGGGCGTGTGGGATTTGCCTCGTCGGAGTGGCACTAACACCCCTGCAGAAGTGCTATTGCCCTACCATATAATATGCGATACCACTAAAATCCCTGGCCGCTCCTCTAGACATCCTGGGTCCGGGCTGTGGGTTCGTTAGCGCATACACTTCCAACTCGGAGACGGTCAAATGCGTTACTACCAGGCTGAGAGTTGTTTAGTCGCTTCTTTCGACAGGCTACTTGGACGCAAGAGTCATTCTTGCGTCCAAGCAGCAATCCTTCTTCGTTCCTGGACGGCTAAAAAAACGCTATCGTAATATTGTGATTCTAATTGATTCTAATAATATTATATGCAATAATCTTGAATGTATTATATATTTATTATTATTTATATTACCAATGTCACTGGATAATAGACAATTAAAGCCAATATTTCGAAGTATTCTCTCCTAGATCAAAAATATATGTATGTACCTACTAATTATATTACGTCTTTATTTATTCTATTAAGATGCGGACTTAAAGATCACGTTATATTAATTTAGATTAAAAACCTGAGGTTTACTAAGCAATGTCTACCATCATAACCCAACAACGCAAACAAAACATTCTGAAACACTCAAAACAAACCACGACGTTTGCCCGCGATGACATCATCAAGGTCGGCCAGTCTCGGGGCCCATCGCATTAAAAACAATATATTCATCTCTCTCCTTCGTACACCTGTATTAGCAGAAGAAAAAAGATAACATACAGCTGATGGTAACATTCTTTCGACATGCGCATAATGGCGGGAATACAGGTTCTTAGTAGTTGTGGTATTTTAAACAAAAATAATTTGAGTTTAGAATATGTGAAGTAAAAGTAACACATTTATATCCGTAAAACCTTATGGAAGCGTAACGATTGGCTGGAAAATCAATATAACTAGCCTTGCGAACAACATGTTTTTCCACGCACAGTAAAAGGTCCGTAAAAAGCATGTAATATACTTGGTGTAAGTATTAGAGTTTCTACGTAGCTCAAATTTTTCCAAATTTTCAACCCTATAGTTAAAAGTTAGAGACCAACTCTACGTTTGAATCGCATAATACACCAACTATTGATGCACTGACATGATATTCCAAAAGCTGTAGTGTAACGATAGCTCCCTAAACAGTATAAGTACACTAATGTGTATTGTACTTTTTTATCATTAAGTTATACAGACATAATCATGTATTACGATCAACCGTAATGTTGTTTTTCTTGAAATTTCGCTACACCATTTTATAACGGCATAGGTATAGAAAACATCTTCGCTCAAAATTTCATGGGAATAGTGCCAGTAGTCCTAGACTTAAAAAGTATTTGCTATGAATATCCATAGATACAGCTGGACGACCAAGTTATATGGTATCCATTTATACCTTTTGACCTATGGTATGACATATCCTTATAAGTTTTATATGAATTTTAGTAATAAGAATAAAGTTGAATCGATAGCATTGTCTCTGACCTTCCAACTCGTTGAGTGATACGTCAGAATTGTTTATGAAAATGATTGATGTGGTTGACATGATAATTTTCCACTTTTATAACCTAGATTTATTATTACTCGTCCAAGTGCCGTAGAAAGGAATTTAGGATTAAAAAACGTACCCGGAAATCTATTAACAATACGAATACGTACTTCATCGGCTGGCTAACGAAAGAACAACATGCAAGTTGCTTCTGTAAAGAGAAGTACTAAAATTCTCTCTTTCTTCTTTATATACAATAAGCGTCCACTCAACAATTTGGTATGTTATTCTAGAATTAAATCAAGTTATTAAAATAATGACTAATCGGTTAACCTAACGCTTTAGGTTCTGTTAAGCAACCTGATGAAGCTTGGTTGGTGTATTTTAGGTATACCAGTTGCGCTTGTCTAAAGCGAATTTACTGGTTTCACATGCTGGTGATGTCATTATATCTACTGGCTTTCTCAAGATGTTTTCCTTTATTCTTGGAAGTGGTAATTATATATCAATATGGATTATTATTACATTTAAAAATATGTCTAAGGCTCTAAGATATAATCGCTGCCGGCCAGGATTTGAGCTCAGTTGACTTGAATGAGGCATCACTACTAGTTATCACAACATTTATACGTAACTGCGTAGCGGGCATAGAGATCTATGTGATCTGAGGTAGCGGGTATGCGGTTCATTCTCTTGATGTGGGCTTCCCCAATCCAAGCCTAGCCGTGGGATGTTTATTATAGTCTATTAATTGCTTTTATTAGTAAAAAACGACTAAGTGCGTATCTACTACTAATTACGCAAATTTAAGGATTCCATAGAGACGATGATCCTACATTGTTTTTATCACTAATTGTGTATACCTTGAAGAAACATTTAGGTCCGATTCTTCACTCATTAGATAAAAGTTATCAGTGGAATAAATTATAACTTGAGGGCATTTAAAAGTGAAACCATTCAATTGTTTTATTTACAACTGACATATTTCTATGAATAACTTCTATCTGGTGATTGAAAAATCAGCCCTTAATCGAAATTACCCCATATCTCAAAAATTACCCAATTGATCTTGTATAACCATTGTGTAACGTTAACTACTCTTTGCCAAAAAATCCAAATAGTTTTAGGAAAAATGGCACACTCACTGCGACATACATAATATACTTCGTGGTCAAAGTTGAATAACTACAACTGCAATACAATCATATATATGTAGATATAACTTGATCGATTTAATGCCCCGTTGCTGCATTATGGAAAATTATGTGCAGGTAATTAATCCTTTGTCTAATGACCTTGCGGTCAGCGGACTGTTCACACAAAGTAGGTGGTTAATCCGATCTAGCGACGCAATACGCTAATGAGTTCACTACAATATTCATTCTACACGATATTAGGCACATATCTTGGCAGTGTTAAGTAATTTACAAATATTCAAAAAGGCCCTGAATATTACATATGCTTGTATATGTTATTCATTGAAGTACTGAGACGAGTCTGTGGAATAAAATTCAACAGCAAAATAAAGCTATTTATAATGAAAACTTAATATTGTAGCGAGGAAGAGCGAAAAACACATGACGACTGACGCGACGTTTGTTTGGTGTGTCTCTGTCAATATTTTGAGATTCCTGATACGACATCTTAAATCTCTACGACAGACCGCCTGCTCCCTCCCTCCTATATAAGCTACATAAACTAGCTAAATCATCCATGATCGATTATTTTGACACAGCAGACTCTAGAGCTCCACCAAGATATCCGATTACCTTTAAATCGCTGATTCATTCATTGTGGACACCATGCTTTGTTGACAAAGAGTCGATCAGGTGCTTCTAAAATACTTTATACATAGATGCAAATAGAAAATTTAGTTTAATTTACAATAATGACATCACACGCGGTAGTTTATGATGTCATGACAATCACGCTCGTACCGGATATTTGTCTCAATTGGCTACACGCAACTTTGCCCGAGAAATGTCTTGTTTGTACCCACACCAACGTTCTAATGGGAATAGATGGAATTTGGTATTGAGGCAATATTATTAGCTATTTCCTTAAGTCATATTCTTGCGAACTTGAGATAATCGCGATGAAAAAATCATTTTACCATTACAGACGATTATTTGCATATTTTAAATTTCATTCATGTTGAGAGCCAATTATATTCGAAATAACGTGCTGTTCCTAATACATAGATGGACATGACGAAACTGTCAGAGTCCTGTTTAACTACTAAATTCTATTATGTCTTTATTGTTTTATATTGCAGTACCTATATATAGGTTTGTGTTGTATGTGCCTACCACGACCTAGCCTATTGTCGTTTTAATATTAAACATTAATAGCGTGGTAATATTTTATCCATTAATGAAACAGGTTTCTCAGGTGCCTTTCAGATAACCTCTTGGCCTTGGCAAATGTATTTTCATTCTACTTTCTCTTTAAAATTCAACATTCAACATTGATATTGTGAAAAATCATATTACTATTTCTCGTGCTATTAATATGTCTATTATCTGATTTTATATTGCATCACATCAGTAGGGAGCGCAGGCGTCGGCTGTGCTACTACCGTACACAAAGACTAGCTAGCAATGACACTCGCCCAGAAAACAACTCTGGACTGTTTCTAAACCCTGCATAACTACATAACCATGGCGCATTCGGTCATTGCTCTCTCGCTTTTTGAAATTCTATTATTTGATAGAAGCTCCACATTCTCGTGAGACCTTCACCAGAACGCAAGAAAATCACGTTGATCGCGAGAAGTTTTAGCGCTTATAAAATGATTTATTTTAAGACCAAGTCAATTATAAATTGCCAAGTAACTTATTGGCGTAAATATGTATTTTAAATAATAAAACCTCAAGAAGACGAGAGAAGTATGATCTGCGGATCTAATCATGAAGGCTTTAGGTGCTCTCCGTGTCACGGGTTCTACTGAGCAGTTGTCACTCCTTTCTTCTTCTATCTACAAGTATATTCTTCTTCAATTCTATATTAAACGACCACTGCGGTTAAGTGGCTCCGAGTTCGATTCCTGGCCTAGTAAATTTCGTAAACATTCCGTTTTTTATTCTGGTTTGAATGTGTGAGATCGGCTCCATAGTAATCCATTGTATAATTACCCATAACACAAGCGTTTTAAAAGCGTTATTTGATAACCTTGGGGATATATAACGTGTATGTTTGTCTGCTGATTTTTTTTATCTTGCGGCATTGACTCAAATTCCTGAAAGAACAAAAGTGCGGTTTTAGTTTGTCCTCGGCCAATGGGGTGTACACAAAGCTTACCCGCGTCGATAATTAACAATCTGATAGATAGAAAAAGACTAAAAATCTAAATATCGCGCAAATGTATAGGCGCCTCTTTCATTAGAAGACTAATTAATTTGATATGATTTTCAAACCATCTTATATATTACGGAAGTTATTCTTTTTTATAATTAAGCAGGCAATGCATTGAGGTATAATTTAGTACGTAGTACATATAACTGAATGGGGCAATGCCCTTCGCAGTTAATGAATATTTAGCAGATAAAGAGCAAAATTCTTTACAGCATTAAAAGTATGTACATAATTATTAACAAGCAACTCAGTGCTTGCTTTGGGGGTTTGGACTTTTCAGTCAAAAAACAGCAAAGTGTCAGTGAACTTTTTATATTTCGTACTAAAAAAAACTGACTAAGTAGTGCGTGTGGAGGGTTCCGTCGTGGATCACCACCTCCGACATTCAAGACGGTGGATGGTCTAACAACTTCTTATTTTTGCAATTGAGCTACTAAACCCAAAGAAATATTTGTAATAACTAACTCTATCTAAAGATAGAGTGGAAGCTGACCTGACCGAGCTTTAAACCTACAATTGTCAAGATGATAGTGCAGGACAGAGGAAAGTGGCTGCTCTCGTTTCGGAGGCCAATACTTAATTATTTTTTAAATTATTTTCCAATATGCTTACACTCATATACATAAAATATATTTGACTGTGGCACAGAAACCTCATGGGTTTATTCATGCCGCAGAGTCGTGTAAAATACATGAAGTTATGATACACAGTTACATTTTGAAAATTAATTTACACAATATTAATGCTCTATGAGCAGAGGCAAGGAATTGTTATCATCATTCAAGTGTTTACTTCTGATTTGATAGTAATAATAAGCGTAGTTATCATTATGCTAGTATGTGGTTCTGATTTAGTCCCAGGTCTGCACATGCGAGCCTAAATGGTCCGCTTTGGGAATTAATATACAATCTTTTCAGATTATATTTGGTTGATTTTTGGTTATTTTTGTACATTGATTGCAGGTCCTCCAGGACCTAGCATAAAGTTCCAATTTATGTTGATACATGTTCATCATATGAATCTGTGAAAACGAATTCTTTAGGCCCTCAGACCTCACTAAGGACCGATATCTCGCATTCTTAATAATACGTTCCTATTTCTTCGCAATGTTACGTACCAGCCACTATGGCTAGCAATTCTAGGTTCCAAAGACAAAATTATGCAATAATAAGACTTACGTTTTTGCTATTTGGATAAAACATTTCTGTCACGGACCAAAAGAAAAAATTCAATATGAAAATCGTGTACGTAGGGTTTAGTACCTCTATTTTCCAGTTCGCAACGGTTGCCGCAGCGCTCATAAAACTGTCTGACGCAGACCGATCGATAGCCTGAATGTAGAACATTCTAGACTCTCAGGGTCTGCGAGGCCGAGACCTAGACTTACCGGCGACATATATTATTTTATTACTCCATTCTCGGAATTAAGTCCGGTCTTCAAAAATAATTCTTTATTAGAACAGCAATAACGGATACCGGTTCGATTATTTTGTATTTATATTATGACTTCTCGTGACTTCGCTCGCGTAAATTTCGAATTTGTATCCCGTCGAAACTAAACCATTTTTTCGAATAAAAATTCATCCCAGATTTCGAAATCATAAAAACCAATTTGTAGTTGAATTATTCAATGCAAGAATTACGTCTGTAATAATTTTTTGATTGAATTTTCTAAAAAAATAGAGGTGTTTATGAAAACTGAGAAACCAGGTGTCGCTATAATTATAATACTTGATAATTAGATATTATGTGTCTAATCAAATAATAGTTTTAAATCAATCATCAAATCATATAATGTAATTTTAATTTTAAAACCATTTTTATTGTATTATATTTATGTGTTGCCATGTCTAATTATTAAAGTAGTTCAGTTCGTTAAATTGGGTAACTACTAATAGACTTCTATTGCACACTCTATGGCCATTAATATTTTATTCTTCTAGGTCAATTGAAATTAACAAAACAAATTCCGAAGGAAGTAATTCAAATATATCTTATAAATAGGGACTTAGTACCTTTTGCTCTGTCATTAGCACGGTTTTTAGATATTTGTATAATAATATCCCGATCTCGATTTTTTCTATTTTATTTTCAAATTGCTAAAAGCTAAGAGAGGTCCAAAACTAATGACCATAGAAATTGAAAGTCTTGAAATTTAGACTCATTTACAGCTTTAATAACTTTAGTCAAAGATGAAATTATAATAAAGATATAACTTGATATATGAAATTCAAAAATATTTAAAAGAGAATTGGTGAACATTGTCCGGCAACTAGTTTGTGAAATATGTTGTATTTTCCAGTTGGTGCTTTTTTAAATTTATCCTAATGCAGAAAACCAGACAGTATACATTTGTCACCACTATACGAAATCCTTCGTTGTGCGCGGACTGCCAAGTACTTAACTATATTCAGGATTAACAGTCTTATTCATATTGAGTTAGAGTAAGTTTGTAGGCTTCTTTAAGAACCTAAAAGAAGCCTACAAATTTACTCTAACTCAATATGCATGAAACCGAAATTTTTTAAGGAGTTTAGAGTATATAAACTTATAAACATTTAAAAGAAAAAAACATCGTACTTATGCTTATGTTTTACGTGTAACCAGGCGTTGTTACCATGTGAGACAATTATATTTATATAATTCTTTAACTTCACCGTGGGAAATAAGCTCATAAAACTTGAATATTTCGAAAGAACTCAAAAATATGATGTAAACGAGTTTAAAATGCAAACTGAATTGCTGCGTCGAAAGCTATTCTCTAATAAAACATGTTTATGTTTAATCTGTGCAACTATACATAACTAGCGATTTGTGACATTCTTAGTGAATTGATAAATTTTATTTACTCGTTCATAAACTCACACGATCTTATTCATATTGAGCTAGAGAACGTTTCTAGGCTTCTTTATGTTTCTTAAAGAAGCCTTCAAACTTACTCTAACTCAATATGAATAAAGCCGTAACTCCGGAAGTCTACAGCGTCTTTTTATAGTTGGAATATTTGATTGTGTAATCAAAGGTTGGACAGAGATACAATAGAGAAGCTGGCCGCCAGCTTAATGAAAAACACTTAATATAAAGTAGGAACCTAAATCATTAAGTTTTGAGTGCACACATATTACAAACAATAACTAATTTGCGTAGTTTATGTTAGTTTTGTATATATATATATATATATTTTATTGCGTACGTGTACAAATATTGACATAATTATCGTAAATATCTAAGAAATCTTGGATGCATTTTACTCTTCTGGGAAGATACAATGCAATTGTGCATAATAAAATGCTTAAAATCGAAGAAATTTCGTTCCATTGATAGTAGTTACAATTCTAGTAGTTGAGACACTGCCCGTATAGTCTTGTAGTTTAATATAAATTGTTAGAAACATGTACTCCCACAAATAGGAAGTTTTGAATGACTAAAGCAAGCAATGAAAAATTATTCGAGTATAATATATAATTTAAATTATTAATTTTCTACCACGCCTATCTAAATATACACTCGTAAAACCACTTGTGTTGTTCACTTCCCCGTGTATTTAGTTATTTTGAAGCATCAATCACTCAGTGATTTCGAAACGTAAGTGGTTGGAACAAGAGCAATGATCCCCACTCGTTTGACCGACTCCCAACTCTATTTTTGTTAGGTCAATCGAACGGGACCGATGCACGCAATTGACACTAAACGGTTTCTACCTTTATCTATTGAGTGATTTGAATAATGACGAACTATTTCATATATGTACTTCATGCGAGATTTTCGTCGAGTATACAAATATTTCGGGCTCCGATAACAGCGAAATACAGAGCCGAATTGTGAAAAGTTTTACTTGAGGTATTTTTGTCAAGGTAGAAATGCGCTCTATACACCTCACTCTCCGATCAAACAGTGGTGTGAAACTCGTGGTGACTCTCACCGAAGTTCTAAAATAAGCAATGTTCCTTCAGTACCTTGTACTAGGAACAGTGTATAGTTTTGGCAAACGTAGGTCCACCGGTGCCATTTTATCTAAGATCAGCCTGAAGATCGAATAAGTACATACAGACGACACTACAATGTTTCGTCATTTTTTTTCACCACTCCTAACTTTTAATTTACAAGTTGCAATTTTAAACATCAATTTCAATTCCAATCTAACAACACAATTTAAAACTGTTACCATTACTAAACTATCACGTATTTTTTCGAAATGGTATTCGAATGGACTTATTATAATTAATAAATTTAGAATCTTTCAACATTATTCGAGCAGATCCTATTAGAACAACATTATCATTTATAACCTTCAAGTAATTTACTTGAGCCGTTAAGTACCTTAGGAAAATAATAAATATAATTAAACTGTATGTGTATATAGATAGCATTATACAAAGATTATCAAAGCATGTCGAATGTAGCATTTGTAGTAAATTATAAATCATATTCTATATTCTCACGTATTTAGTATTTTATATATTACCTTAGAAACATTTTTAAATTATTTTTAATTTTATAAAATCATTCTATATAAACTGTTTATTTATATAGTCCGGCCAATTATATAAATTTCTATTACCAGAAGCATTGTATCTATTTAATTTTCTACTGAAAAATGTAACAGTTTCGAGTGTACCTATACCTAATTTATTTTAATATCGTAAAGTAAGATTGGACTACCGCTAGTTTGAATAGTTTGCACAAATCATAGTTTTGATCACTGTCACATAAAAGAAAATAGTTTTCATAAGTAAGTTTTATCAAGTAGTAAACGTAGCTATTAAATCACTATATACATCTTTCGTTTTATAAATAACAATGTAGATTTTTGCATCAATTCGTACGTTACTTTATTTGACGCATGATTTAAATATTTTAGAGTATAATTCTTAACGTACATTAAATATTTTTTAAATGTTCCACGCTTGCCGATAGACAAGGGTGAGTCTTTTTATTCTAAAATTAAATTGTTCGTATATCTATGACATTTAGCACAGTTGTGTTGTTTTACATTATTGTGTATGTTGAAAAACTTCGTCACGACTTCATTACAACGTGTTTCGTTATTATCGTATCTTCCGGAAAATGGATCGAGAAAAATCTTTCAATAAATAACAGCCAAAAAGTTTTTCTCCAATATTCTAAATATTAACAAATATGTTTTACATAAAAAGAAACGTTGTTACAAATAAATAATATTTAAAATTTCAACGCAACTTAACACTGTAGCTTTTAGAAGAAATATATTTATATTAAAAAATAAACACGTAAATAATAATGTAATTTAATATTTTAAACATATACATATATTCATTAACTGATTCTGTTTCGTTTGTACTAACGAAATCTAATAAAGTTTTAAAATAACAATATCATCATATTGGCAATATAATAACAATATGAACATAATAAACAAAAGACATCTATAGGGAATTCAATGACCGACACACCCACGCCTCGTTCTAAGAATGGTCTCAGTGGGTGTCGTAGGAAATTAACCTTCTTTTATATTGGATAGGTTTTACTAACAGAGCTCCACAATTTCTTTGTTACTTAGTCCAATTGGTAACTACACAAATAAAAAAATTAGTAGTTATTACCTTACGATCTATTATTATTAAGTGAAAATGTATTTTTTAATATAATAATTATACTTAAATTAATTACTAACACTACCTTGGTCCTATCGCTTATGGTCTACCTAGTAGGTAGTGTGGGCAGTGATATTTGCTTGAAAATATCTATGAAAAAATCACGCCTTGGGTTTGCTAGATAAATCGACTAAATAAACAATAATTTCGATATTTCCAATACAAACATGATTTATTATTGTTTGCGGAAAGTATAATAAAAATATAATCTAAGCATATTGCATACCTACAATGTACGTAAGGTACCTATTTGTCAGAATTAGAATAGTATATGTTAATATATACTATTCTAATACAAAATATTTATGTAAATGTGTTTGTTTTCCCACATTCTTTTTGTATCTGTGTAAATGAAATTTTTAAATATAAGTACTACTAGGTTTCTGTTCAAATCATCACCGTGTTATTATTGTAATACTTTACGATTTAATTTGAATTAGACTTTTCATATGAATTTACATTTAAAACACGTTGCAGCCAATAACGGGCTTTGATTCACACTTGTTAGTGACTAAAATGTCAGGAGAAAAATGTATATAATCAAATTAAACTTACACTTATAGTCGTGTCAATGACACATTGTTGCAATAAATTCTAAAATTATAGATATTAATATAAAAGAGCGGGCACTAAAATACCATATTGTTATGTTACTTTTAAAATATGTTTGATAATATACATAAAACTGTTTTGAAAATGACTGTTTGAACATAATTGAAGAAATTACGTCATAACTTGCTATTCTTGTACAAAATCGAGACGGCTTCGCCATTTATAAGATAATAAAGTGTCTTAGTTGATATAATTGTCAACTAATATATACTCTTGCTTTCAGTGTATATTTTTTTATAATTATGTATCAGAACACTGTCAGTGTGCCCAGAAGCCTGGTTGCGTTACCACATTCAATAACAATGCTTATGCGCTGTGCAAAACATTGTCCAATTCTTTGATCACACAGTTTTCTTGTTTTAAAGTAGGTTTCATTATCATAGTTGTCAATTACAGGAGCGTTCCGGAGCATCGGTGAGAAGACCGCATCTCTCTTCGAACGCAAGAAGAAGGATGTTGAACAGGTCGCCGCGGAAAAGGCGCAGGAAGCAGCACACGTGGTCGAAGACCAGGTGAAGAAGGCCGGGGAGATGGTCGGCGGGGCTACCCAGTCGGCTAACAACGCTGCTAGTGCAGGTATAGTATATAGCTCTTAAGAGCCGACAAAACAACTCATAGCCAGATGGTAGGGCATTTGTTCGTCTGAGTGGCTACTACCTCTGTTCTAGAGCATGCCACCATAATAACCTTCGTTGTTGTGGTTCTGGCATTAGTGGCCAGGTCAGTCCTATCTACGAGTCCGGCAGCACATCGGTAGCACCTTTAGTTTTGTGAATGTTCATAAGTGACGGTAACGACTTTCCATCACAGTTGGGCCGTCAGCCTGTTTGTTATATATACTCCAACGATAAAAAAATATATGCTCCAAAATACTTTTGTTAAAGGTTCTTTTTATTTTATTAGCCTGCAGCAAGCAAACAGGCAAGATAGACCTGATGAAAAGTGGTTACCGTCGCTTATGTATGCCTGTAAAACCAGGGAATGCCACGACGCCCTTCTGTGCCTTGCTGTTACATACATTTCAGCCCCAGTCTCCCACGAACTCTTATTTTATGTTATTAAAGGGCCAATGCCTAATTCGGACAATGAGAATTGGAGAAAGTTACATAGGCTCAGAATTGTAATTTTGATCGATTACACTCAAAATAGATTTTTCCGTAGATAAAATTTTCTGGAATTAAGTTCCACCTCCAATTTTTATGGCAATATAATTATTATGTACTTTCATTAAAATTGGTTCATATCCAAATTTGAATAAGGAAAACAGATGTCCAATTAATTTACATTACAAAATAACAACAGAATTAAAGGTGTCTGCTAGAGTTTAATAAATAAATTATAATACGGAGTGTGTTTAAAAAAAAATCTTTTCACCTCAAACTTATAGAATAACAAACAGATTAAAAGGTTGTGAACTTATGATATAGTGCTGGTAAAAAACAAAATATCATAGCCAACATTTAACTAATTAACCTCGATAACTCAAAATAAGTCTTACATCGTAACATTCCAGATATACGGCGATTAGTGCTATAGTGACTCATTGTTACGACTATAATTACTATGTTTGTTTAGAATTTAAATGACGATTATGTTGTATCATATCATATATATAGACTTGTAATGGCGTAATCCTATTCAAAGTAATCTATACATATATAATTACTTGATCTCACTGACTGAGCGACCGGGAAAATTTTCATGCGGCTTCTTTCTATACTGTATGTGTGCATTAAAAAAAGATTTTTGACAATTCAACCCCTAAGGGGATGAGAAAGGGAATGAAAGTTTGTATGAAAATCCGTCATTTTCAAAGTAAGAAGCACGTAATTTTATATACCTTCTTCTGGTTAGAAATAAACGTACACGTGTATCGGCGTTTTTGAAAATTCAACCACTAAGAGGGTTAAAATGGTGCAGAAAGTTTGCTCAAATTAATTATATACCCAGACTGGGTAACTCGTGTGAAGCAGCGAGCAACCGCTAATAATAAGATACAAAATGTAAACTTCTAGCTAAATCGCTAGCCAGGTGGGGGTATAGAGAATTGGCAACATTGTCATGCTGATTTTCAGTCCAAAGGTTTTAATTTGGATGCATTTATCTATTTACCAGAACTTCTATAAAAATAAATAATAATAATAGACCATTAAATCTCATTGCTGGGCGCCGGCCTCTCCATTTTTAGGGAAGCACAAGCAGTACACCTGCCTTCTTGCTCAAGGTAGATTGGTGGATGTGACAGATTGGTTATTTCTACATAGCGACGTTTTTACTGTCACCATGCGGTAACATAATATATACGTTAGATCGAGATTCAATACAACGTCTTTTTTGAAACGCAAGTTTGAGAGTTTAGACCATTACCCACTAAACTATCACGACTTTGAACTTTCATATCACTGGCAAACTATCTCATATTTCGGTATAAATAGTGTCCTATATTCATAACGTCAAAAGCATCTCAAAGAAAAATTATCTAATCTATAGATAGATTAATGAAAGTACGTGAAGTGCAGTGTTCACCAAGATCGAAGACTACCTCAATTACACCGGCCCATAAAAAAGTGGTACTATACTTTTGACCAGACCCATCTATTAATCCGATAATAATTCGAATCTGTGGTCAGTTTGGTCCATACACCCTTAAATTTTTTAAGGGTGTATGGACTAAACTGACCTCTTTTTACAGACACCTTTTTTATGTGGAACAGTGTTATTATATTCATTCCCTTTATCAAAATGTAGTTTTCATTCTTAAGACTGCCAGAAGGAACAAAAAACATTCAAACATAAGTCACTTTCACATTAACATTTTATTAGAGACTAGCTGTGCCCGCGACTTTAACCGCGTGGAATTTTTTTAACATTATTAGTAACATTAGAATTAGAATCTTCGTCAGCCAATCGCAACCCGCGGAGTCACTAGGCCTCCGTTTGCGCCATATAACCGGTTCCTATATATTTCTCATTCAGTCCCCTGTCGGCAAAATTACGGAAATCGAAGGTCCAGCGATTACGTTACAACAGAGTTATTTATTACTAGGATATGCCCGCGTCTTCGTCCACGCTTGATTTTAAATTCCCCCAGGATTCCCCAGACACATAGTAAAAAATAATAAGTCATCGTTTTACTGAAAACTGTGTCGGAATAAGCTAATTTTTATTCACCCGAACAACTACAAAACGCAGCCGGGAAAATTCCCGCGGGATTCCTGGGATAAAAAAGTATCACACATTTTATTACACAAAATTTGCTATCCATCAGTGAAAAATCACATTGAAATTCGTTTTTTTTAATATGACCATATTAATAGATTTCCAGAAAAATTTCCGCGGGATTCTCGAGATAAAAAGTAGGGCAGATTTTAAGTCTAAGAATTTACTGTCGATCGCGAAGACCGCATCGATATCGGTCCTGTAGTTTTTACGTGAATCACGAACAAACAGACAAGAAATCTAAAACATATGCATTGTGTTCTCCGACGTTTATATAGACTATACCTGATGATTTTTAAAAATAGCTTCAAAGTACAGACACGGCATGTTTAGAATTTTATAATATTATAAATACGGGGATGCTTAGCTAAAACAAAATGTACAAGAGAATATGCGGACAGAGTTACTTGCTACGATTACAACATTTACGAATTTAATAACTATATGTTCTATTAAGACAATAGTTTGACTTATGGCTAATAGCAATCTCTTTCAAACAACCTTCTTTCTTCTAAGTCGTTCTCTCATCGATGAGAATCGTGATTTGAGATTGCAGTGAACAATTGCTCTCTTCCACCGAGATCGGTTCCGAGCACGGTGGACCTATTATATTACCTTTTTTTAGACAGGGGAAATCTGTTTGATGACCTAAGCCTCGACAAGAACAGAACGTTGAGGGTATAATTCGCGACCCGTGTGTAGGATTCGCCAGATCGGGGGTGGAACTAGCATGCCCAGTCAGAACTGGTGCCACGCTTATTGCCACTCCCCAGTTAGGGATGCCCACTAAAACCCCTGGGTGTTCCATCCTGTGCGTTATGCCAGGGCTACGGGAAAACGGGATAACGGTCCCAACTCCGCGTGCCCTGGCAGACAGGGGCCTCACACACAGGCCTCTTCCACTTCCGAGGAACTTCTTTTATCCCCCGGCATCGCCTAGGTCTAGTCCGGGCATGGGGTGGTTTGTAACGCGCCCCATGGTAGGAGAGGTGAGCGCGCGTGGAGCATTCGCGCTCTCATCTCGACGGCATGTGCAAGTGAGTAAGAACACCTATACCCTAAGGGGCCCCACCCGTGCCGCCCGCTTACGACAGCCGATGGTCGATACCCGCCCTCCGGCGCTGGCGCGTCCTCTTTTGGGTGCAGCGGAGCAAGGACGTCCGCTCACGCTCCCGCTCCGCCTCCTTCTTCGCAAACATGACGGACACGCTCCCACCTATTATTGTATACCTCTAACAACCTATTGCGAGGAAAATTAATTGATGTAATAAGGCTTTGTAGTGTAGGTAGTGCAAGTAATAGAATGTAAGTAATATGACAAAGGCTTCTGTGAAGTTCTGTGATCGAGTGGTTTAAGTCTTACTACCCTGGCTTATTGGAATCCCGCATTCGATTCCTGGCGAAGTAAATTTCGTAAACAAACTTTGCGTTACTTTCTATGGACTGAGTATCTCAGATTGGCTCCAGAGAAATTCGTTGCATTATTATCTTAAACATAAGCATAACTTGTTTAATTTGTGTCTGCTGATTTATTTACTGTATAAAATTATTAGTTACCTTAAATCGTATACATAAAAACTGCATTAATGTGTGCACTGCATATATATAAATACTTCATAACTGTATAGTAGTAGTATTTATAAAGAAACCCTACGTGTGCAAGTCACTTGTTTTAAATATGCAATATGTCTGCACATATTTCTTCTAATTATTTATAAACTTAATTTTTCAGCCTCAGACGCCAAGCATTCTGCTATCGATGCTCTTGACAAAGAGCTCTCGAAGGTGTCCCTGGCTGCAGGAGAAGCAAAGGATGCTGCCGGCAAGGCTTTAGCTGACGGCAAAAAGGTCGTAGACACCACTAAAGGTAAGTAGTCCACATTTACATAAGCACATGGATTCATACTCTAGACATCTACTTCGTTGACGTTATCAATATTCATTAAGAATCAGAAAGGATTGATTTGTATATAAATTTGTTTTCTAAGCTAGTGTTATTCTTTCTCAATTTGCACCATCTTTATTTTCTTAATAAATTTATATTCTTTCACAGTAAATATCAGAAGTAGCATCTTGTTTTGCTAGTTATCTTTATTTTGCTATTTTTCTCCTAGATACACTTGCTACTACATACGATAACACGAAGAAAGCGGCTGAGACAGCAGCGAACACAGCCAAAGGTAAAATTCACATTACAGGCTTATATTCTTTAATAATGCACGTTATAATTTATTTGCACCAATAATTATATTATAGATACAATCAGTAGTACTGTAGAGAGTACAAAGAACGCTGCCCAAAGTGCCGTTGATACTGGAAAAGTGTACGTCGACACAGCAAAAGGTAAATAAACTTAAAAACTATTAACACTTCTTGTCAACACTTCACGGGACGTATGCGGTGCCAAATCTGTTTCTGGCATGACTTTCGTAAATATTTCTTTGTTTAATGTAGACAAATACATAACTATGCATTGAAAAGAATTTGTTGCATTGTAGATAAAATACGCGGTTCTGTAGAGAGCACTAAAGTTGGAGCACAATCAGCATTAGATACAAGCAAAGCATATGCCAGTAGCGCAAAAGGCAAGTTTTTAGTTTGCATTCTTATTCCAAAATATTTTTTGTAATATTTTATTTAGTAAACAGTAATTAAATCAAGGAAATAAATTAAATAGTTATTTATGTAATAGTAAGTTGAGTTTTTTAGTTTTTGCTCATGCGTTGTTTATATATTTTATTGTAGACTCTGTCGCAAGCACAATTAAAAGTACTGTTGATACAACTCAAAAAGTAGCTCAATCAACAATTGATACTGGCAAATCATACGGTACTTCAGCTAGAGGTAAATAATTGTTGAATTTTTGGCCAAAATGGTCCTTACTTGACTCAGATATTTCAAGATATTTTTCCCTACTTGTAGACACATTAGCAAGCACTGTTCACGCTACTGTAGACACATCACAAAAAGTAGCACAATCCACCCTTGATACTGGAAAAACGTACGCAACTTCTGCGAGAGGTAAATACGCACATATGTTGAAAGTGACTGACTATATTAATAATAACAAGTATAATATTTTCAAACTGGCAATAGAAATAGTTTGTAACTTAATTTTATTATTTAAACATTATAACACTAACTCTTTTAACTTTAAAGTTTTTAATACATTAACCAATACAGTCAAATACGAACGACAGTATTATAAAACGCAGCTTTAAGTACTAGTAACGTTTACTTAGTAACTACTAGTAGAAGTAGTACTGTTTAGTTTATTACGTTGCTAAAATTACCTACATATTATACAGTCTATTAAAGCTTTAATAAAATTGTGTTTTTGTTTTATGTTGTGTTGACGTCTATGCACGTGTAAATAATCACCCCGTTGTTGTGTTGCAAAATAATGCTTTAGATTCGGCACAAAATACGTTGCAATCGGCATTGGATGCTTCGATGACAGCTGCCTATGCGGCTTTTGATGTTGGAAAGTCCTACTTAGATAGTGCTAAAGGTATTATTTTGTTGCTTGTCGTTGTTGCCTCCTTTATGTTTTAATTTTCGTCATTTCTTTTGATTTTAAATAATCCTTTCTGTTGCCTTGTAGATACAGTAGTAAACACAGTAGATAGCACAAAGAAAACAGCTCAAAGTACATATGAATCTGGGAAAATGTACGCTGATTCTGCCAAAGGTAAAACAGATCAATTTGTGTTCAAAAACATGTTGTGGCATTAAATATTGTTATTGAAACCCATATTAAATTTATATATATATAACGCATAGTTATAAAACTTTCTTGACAAAACAAAAGGTTTATCGCCTTTTCATTTGAAGTGATATCTTCTAGGCAACCTAATTTAAAGTAAATATTATAAATGTGATCGAACTATCTTAACTAATACAACAATATCTAATTAAAGGTTCAAATCTCATAGACCATGCTATATGGATAGTCTGGAATTAATAATATTCGTCAAACACAATTCTTAGGTATATTTTATTTTTACAACTTTTAGATACCGTAGCACAAACTGTTCAAACTACCGTAGATACAACAAAAAATGTTGCAGCATCAGCTGTAGACAAAGGCACTCATATGATTAGCACAGCTAAAGGTAGCTTTAATTGTTAATATAATACTTAAAATTATTTAAGAGAAGCGTTCACGAATTAATTCGTTTTAATTCATTATGTTGTAGATTCTGTGGTAAGCACAATACACACGACTGTAGACACTACCAAAAACGTAGCTGCAACAGCTGTTGATAAGGGTTCTTCCATAGTTGGCACTGCTAGAGGTAGAGCTTTGAAATATGATGTAATCACGCAAATAATTAAACTTAAATAAGTATTTATGATCCTTGTTCTCGCACTTGTAGATACTGCTGCTAGTGCTTTAAACACAACTGTAGATACAACTAAAAGCATAGCAGCTAGTGCTGTAGAGAAAGGCACCAACCTTATCGGCACTGCTAAAGGTACATATCTAATTAAGAAAGAATATTTCAATCAGAATTAGATAACACTTTTTAGTTGCTGTATATGATCGTTTGTAGGTACCGTAGTAAGCACTGTAGATACTACTAAAAACGTAGCGGCGGCAGCAGTAGACAAAGGGACGGCTTTTATTGGCACTGCTAAAGGTATTGACACATATTTATTAGTTTTACAATAAATCCAGTAATTTAATATATTGTATATATAATTTTTATTTATATTTATAGACACAGTAGCTAGCACTGTGCATACCACAGTAGATACTACTAAAAATGTCGCAGCGTCAGCTGTAGACAAAGGCACAGTTTTAATTGGAACTGCTAAAGGTATTTTAATCCCATTTTTTTCTTTTCATATTCAAATTAAAAGTTTGTAGTAACTTATGTTATAATGATTTGTAGACACTGCAGCTAGTGCAATCCATACTACAGTAGATACCACTAAGAATGTAGCAGCATCAGCTGTAGAAAAGGGCACAACTTTAATTGGTACAGCAAAAGGTAGTCAAATTTTAAATGATGGTTGAAACGAAAATACGTCAGTTCATTAATTGCATTTTTTTAAATATTCTAGATACAGTTGCAAATACTGTACAGAGTACAGTTGATACAACTAAAAACGTAGCTGCTTCAGCTGTAGACAAAGGCACAACACTTATTGGTTCAGCAAAAGGTAGTAAAATAATAATCGGGTAATTTGATGGCAACAAAAACATTTGTTACCTTTTGCTATTTTTATTGTAGACACTGCAGCTAGCGCTATAAATGCGACAGTAGATACAACCAAAAATGTAGCTGCATCAGCCGTAGAAAAGGGAACATCAGCGATAGGCAGTGTAAAGGGTACATTTTTTTTAATTTTGTTCATTTAAATGGAATTGATTTCATTCTTAAAAATTATAAATATTTTGTAGATACCGTTGCCCAAACAGTAGATAAAACGAAAACTGTAGCAGCTTCTGCAATAGATACAGGGGTTTCTTATGTTGGAAGTGCCAGAGGTAGATTTTAATATATATATATTTATTAATTAAAAAAAACCACTAATGTTTTATAAAAATAAATTTTGACAAAAGAAAACTAATTTCAGAGAGCGGGTAGCGCTTTCTTTGTTTCCATATCCGCTATTTAAATACGATATTTGTAGTTAGAAATATAATTTTCCAATTTAATATTTATGTTAATTTTATTTCTTTATTAGACACCATGGCAAACACTGTACATAGCACAGTAGATGCGACTAAAAATGTAGCAGCGTCTACATTTGACAAAGGAGTTTCATTTGTAGGCAGCGCTAAAGGTAGAAATTTATCTGATTTGCTTTTTGTTTTCTTGCTACTGGTTTTCAATTAGTCTTTTTTCATCGTAGATACATTAGCAAGCACTGTTGATACCACAAAAACTGTAACAGCTGGGGCTGTTGACGAAAGCGTTTCATTTATAGGAAGTGCTAAAGGTATAATAAATTAATAATATATAACCAAAGAAAATATAAATCCAAAATTTAATACAATAATTTCAATATCATTACCAACAATACAATTTTTATTATAGATACGGTAGCAAACACAATTCAAAGTAACATTGATACAACAAAATCAGCAGCTGGTAGTGTAGTTGATAAAAGTTCATCACTAATTGGAAGTACCAAAGGTAAAAAATAAACTTGCAGATGAAAAAATCGCTCTAACCAAATCGCTAGAAGTGTTGTTACATTATGTTAATAATATTACACAGACCCTATCAACATTGACTGGTTAATAATGTATTTGTGTTCATTATAAATGTTACTATATTTGTTAACTGACATCATAATTAACTTTTTTTTCAATGTAAATAACTTTAAATATTCCATTTTCATTTAATTAACATAACTGTTATATAATAAAATATGTATTTATAATTTATACTATTTATTGGTTGACTCCAAAAATGATAACGTTTGCTAGTTTTATTGTTTAGGTTTGTTTCTCTAATTTGGGTTGCATGTGGTAACTGTTTCTATAACTGCTTTTGCTAAAATTTCCGTAGATATAGTAGAAAGCACTTTAGTCAAAAGCACAGAGGTACCAGAGAACGTCGCTGAAGACACAAGAAGCGTACTACAAAACGTCGATGGTAAATGTAACCTGTTTTGAACTCGTTATACTGTTGTTAATGATATACATATAGATATTTGTTGCTATTTTATGTATGAGTTACTATATTTGTTGAAATTGATTTATCTTTTAAAATTTTAGAACACTTACACTCAAATCCTCTACAATAGATACAAACAATGATAATTTATTCAATCTTATTATTATCATCTATAACCTAACTAGGAGTGTCATTTGTACATCTGTTATGAATACTTCAGTACTTGCTTTATTACATGATCAATGTTCACAATGTATATAGGTATATCATTTACAACAAGTAACAACAAATTTCTTACTTTGCTTAAATCTATTTCTTTAACACATCACGCTGCTGTTGTTCACACGCATTTATATTAACACAGAGTCGATACAGAATGGCGGAGAGTATACAAATGGAACTGTCGATCCTTTCCTTGAAGCACTACAAACTAAGAGTAATGGTTTCGACAAATTGCAAGGTAACGCAGAGGTTTCAAATAATTTCGGCACAGAATCTTCTATCGGAGATTTAAATATCAAGTTTAGAATATGTATAAGTCTTATAGTTCGTTAACAGTAAATAAATTTCAATTCTTATTGATATATGCGTACAATGTTAAAGTTTTTATTCATGCAAATAATTAAAATTGAATTAATTTCTGAATAATTAAGGAATTATAAACATTAGATTCTGTGTCGATAATTACCGAAGATGTCGAAGAATAAAATACATAATTTATGATTCTTGCCTTTTTAGATAAAATATTGGCAAAATTCGACCCAAAAGATTCAATCGAATCAACAATGAACGATTGCAAGAAAACTGTAGAAGACCCAACTGGTATTTAGAGCGTGTATTTCTTTGTTTGATTGAATGCGGCTTATGAAAAATCAAAATTAGTTAATGTTAGCTTGCGTGTTTTATAAATTATTAACTTAATTTTTTAACGTGCTTTATCTTTCGTAGTTCTTTGTTCGAAAAGCCTTGAAATTATTAATCTATCTATTGTCCTACAGCCGGTAAATCAATAACGTCACGTTCCTAATAGGTAATCGTACATGTATTACAAAAGAATTCGGTAATATCATTATCATCTAAGTTTCAACTCTCAGCGTATGGCCTGAGAGCCCGCTCTATTCGAGCGTGCAGCGTTCGTGTCAAACACATGGAAACGCTAGCGGGTGCCCTAGTGGCGGCCGGTTGGTGCGGCGGCTCCAGCTGGCATGTTTGAGTGAGCGACTCGTAAGAACGCTGCACGCACGATTCGGGCGTGCACCGAGACCGTAGATAAACTAATTTAAATGTATCCAAACGTTAACAAGTGTCCCTAGTGCCAGCCGAGATTTTCCTACTCTCCTTCAACCTCTCTACTGATTTCCGCAAGGCTTATTTATTATAAGTTATAACAATAATACAAAGTTTCTTGAAAATGCCACTTTTGTCGCAAACAAAAGATATAGCGGAAGGTTACCTATTGTTTTCTATAAAACATGATTTGAAATACTTAAAACATTATTTTATGTAGTAAAATGGTCATATTTAAAAAAAATAATAATGAGAGAGTGCAATTTGTATGAATTTGTGTGCTCGTTAATACCACCTATTGACTCATAAAAAAAAACAATTTACGAACATAATTATGATTTTTCAAGATCTGCCGTTACCCACACGATTATGTAGATACAACGAAGGAAATTTACAACCCTCAGTTCATTAATGGTAGCCTAAATATTGTATTCACGAATTCGCTAACAACCTAGGCCATAATAGACCCAGTAGTTTCTGCCAACGACTGTTACATGCAAAGACGGACATGACGAAAACCTAAGGGTTCCGTTTTGTCCAAATGCCCTAAACATGCACGAATCGAAATTGTTCTAATTATAATAATGAAAGATAATGCAAACCTAACCCAGATCCTATGATGATGATGTTACTAGAATATATCGAGTTTTATATGTATATTTATTTAAAATTTAAATGGTTTGGACCAGGGGCGTAGCAATAGAAAATGGCGCCTATCATAGTTGCCCCTCTATAAATATCATCATATCTCACTCGCTCATTCGCGAAGCTTATGAATCGCGAATGTGCCTATTTAATATGACATCATGAAGTAAATATAACAATATGAAATAGTTTATTGTAGTATAATTTGATTTTTATATTTAATAATTGGCAATATTGCGCCCGTCACCCTTCCATAGACGTCCCGCGTCCGGGGCTAGTGCCCTTCTTGCACACCCTAGCTCCGCCTGTGGTTTGGACTTATATTAAATGGCAAAAATCACAAAATAACTTATTTACGATGTTATTTTTACTTTGTAATTTAACAAGAATGATATGAGTTTTCTTATTAATAATATAATAACGGTTGATCAGTTTGAAGTGTGATATTTAATATTAAAAAATAGTTAATTAAAAACGTTTTTAAAAAGGTTCGTTTGTCGCAGATACCATCCATTCGACGGTGGACACCACGAAGAAGGCAGCTGAGGAGGCAAAAGAAAAGGCCAGGTTGGCCGCCGAGGCCGCAAAGGAAGAGGCTAAAAGAGTTGCAAGTGAGTAAATATCTTAATTTCATTTTTTATTATAGCTTGCGACTTGTGCGTTTGTCCTGAAAATTCGCAACGTGGAATAAATCATCAACGAAAGTTGGATACATGCATCTACCCAATTTCGGATCATGCACCCGGCGATGATGCGTTTCATTCGCCTCGTCCCGCCCACCGCCAGACACCATGACATGACTCATAGCGCGCGGTGCCTCTACTTGGCACTTAATTTGTATCACATCATTGTGGTTTGTCCACTAGTTCCATAACACTAGTCTGTAAGTTTATGTGGTCTATGTTTTTGTTCCTCCCTTCTTGTCTATGTGTCAGTACAAGTTAATCGTATGCATAGATAATACAGAGATAATACTTATCTTGATATATAAAAATGAATGTTTGCCTGTATGTCTTTTATAGAATCGTAAACTATACATTTGATCATGTGACGATTTTTAACAAAGTTGTTGTGCATGAGCCAAAGTTTTCTGAGTTGGATCATAATTGGACCCGGTAGGTGGCGCTGCTGTCGGTATATCGATTAAAGCTTTTCCGGGCAGGACGACGTCTGCCGGGACAGCTAGTATATTATAAATAAAACCGTATGTTTTGTATTTAAATTTACAATAAACAGTTTAAAAATTTGTCAGTCTATTTAATTAATATAGTAAAATCAAACAACAACTCTTTCCAGGTCAAGAAACACAATAATCATATTTTGGACAATTTAAACAATATCTTTATAATGCCTATTTCTTATATTACTGTAAAGTTTCAATAGCTTTTGCGTGAACCATCCATCCTCATTAACATTCTCGTTTATTTTTTTGTCGGAACTGGGTAAACAGATAGACGATCTTCAAGACGGAAATTGGTTACCGTCATCTATGAACGTTTGTAACGCCAGGTGTTAACGAACCAAACGCATTAACAGCATCTAGAGAGGGTTTGAGATAGGGAGAGGCGAAAAGTGATCCCGCGGACTTCCTTCCGTCCCGCGGAGGAAGGACACTTTGGGTTCGTCAACAAGCGTTGGTGCGTTACAGAGGCAGTACCTATTGGTCTAGATTCTGTGGCGTCCCGTAAAAATATGAGCTAGGGGCGCAGGCACACACATCCCTCGGTGTAAAGCCTCCAGGCCCGAGGATGGTGTCGCAACAAAAGACAATCCGCTGCGTCAATACAAAAAGGGGGAGGAGAAAATGGACTATTATTTACATAAATGTAATATACAGATGCTGCTGTAGAAGAGTCGAAGAAAGCAGCTGAGAAGGCGGCGGCTGACGCCAGTAACGCTGTGCACAGCACCGTCGACAACACGCTGAAGAGGGTCGAGACCGCTGCGGACGAGGGTATCAAGAACGCGAGCAACGTGGTCGACGCCAAACTGAAGGATGCTGACAAGTACCTCAATGAGAAGAGGGAGAATGTAAGAAATCTTTGAAATTTATATTCAGTACTTTATTTTTTATCTATTTACCTACTTATTAGATTAGAGTTTTGCTAGTTGAAAAATATTGTTTATATTATATTATAACAAATAAAACAATGACTTTATAAAGTAATACAATAAAAAGAAACTTAACTTATTTGTATTATATTCTACCCATAGTCCCTCAAGACTATTAGTAGAATATTGAGCCTAGATCATCGTCTTCAATGGGTAAGATGCCCGGAAGGCTGGCTACGTACGTTTCATCGCTGGATCGCCATACTGATCCATTGTCCGAGGTATGCACCAGCCCTCTGATCACCTAAAGAGTCAATTATCAGTTTTGATAAATTTTGGTAGAGGCTCATGGCCTCAGGACCCCACGGTCCAAGCGTTTCAACAGCAAATGGCACAAACATATAACTCTCACTGAGGGTTGCGTATAAAATATCATTTAGCTTACAAGTATAAAGTTTTAGGCTAACTTAAAAAAGTATAATTAAAATACTAAAAATAAATTAATTAATATAGGCTATTATGTAACAAATCACTGCCAGAGGGAAGCGCCCACCTTCATTCACCTTCAAAGGCTGCATTGCCACACTGCATGGCAATGCTCGTTCGCTGGACGCAATACAAACCAGCCTTCTGATCACAGATAGCATCAAATAATACCATTAAATAACAATAAATGATTGGTATGATTCCAATATGCGCTAACTTCACACGTGATTATTTTTCAGCACACGCAAATCTGTATTCACTTGCTCTCCTAGCTGTTTAAATAAATTGTAGATTTTCTATTAACGAATGTTAACCTAGTTTCTTTCATCCTTTTTATTTGGAATTTGATTAGTAAATTACCAGTATAAATACCTAACTTTAAAAATTTATGCACCTGATACTGTAGTTAAGTAGTGAAGTTAGAAAATGTTGGTATTTTATGACTCAAATTTTTGGGACAAATTATTTTTTGTAAATTAGCATCTTTCAAGTTTCGAAGTCATTGTGGATTTACCTGTAATAAAAATCTTGAGTTCATTATTTAAGACGAAAACACTGGTCACCCTACTTATACATACTGTTATTTTCCTGTCTCTAGGTCCAAGTAAATAATGTTTTTTTTAAATTGTACCAACAGTAATAAATGTTATTAATGATTTTATCTAATCTAATAAAAACATTAATAATAATTCAAAAGTGTCACGCCACATTTACATTAAATTTGTCAAGGGGCCTCTACGTGTTAGCCTTCCCATGGCCCCACGTAAGCCCTCGCAAAAGGCCGGGCCATATTCATGGCCCGTGGTCTCTGAGACATAAAAAGTAATTAATTGAAAATATTATAATTTTCAGCTGGTAACTAACTTGTCGTCTGCCACCCATGATGCGTCTCAAGGCGCCGCCGGCCTCCTCAGCAAGGGCCTGAGCGCTTTCCCTAAGTAAACCACTAACTGGATTCATCGCATCATTATAATTATCTATGGGGAACTGACCTAACCTAATGTTTTCAGAAAACACAAGCCCTTGAAATAATTATCTTAGGTACTTTAATTTTGACATAATTTGAAATCGTGGTTTAGCAGAAAAACTTTAGTTAGCCAGAAAAAATAACACTCGATTTTTTTTTAAAGATAATAACCGAAGAATTCTTTATGACGCATCGAACGTATGTTTTACATTTTCTGAAAATATTTTTGTGAAACTGACAGACAACATTTCCAAGAATATGCGTATAGCTTGTATGTGTTTTATTTTAATAAAATGACTGAAGAATTCTTCATAAAGGATGGAAAGATTTCTGATGTTTTCCGAAAATAATTTATAAAATGTATAGTATCAACTGGTTTGACAAATATTGTACATAGTGTTATACAAATTTATTTACGCGATATTTCAAGCAAACAGGTGATAAGCTTTACACAGTTAGTTGCAAATGTTGTGCCTAAATGTGTAATTTTAGTGATATAATTATATAATATATGTATGTATAAATCATATTGCCTAAACCGAGAGTACAATCTGTTAGGTTTCCCACGAAATGTAATATGTCCCATATATCTGTGTCTCTAACATAAATGAAAGTGAATTGCAGTTGATTTATTTATTATAATTCCTGAGAACAATGTCATTATTTGCTAAAATACACGTTTAAATACTAATTTAGGTTAATTATTTTAATTTCTTATGAATGCAATTGTAATTTACTGCGTTCTATTGTGCAATCAATTAAAAAAATTATAAACATGAAAAGGTATTTTGTCTATACTCATTGGAAAATTTTAATTTATCTAAGTCACAAAATTACAATCTCATAGCCATATAGGTAATTTTATTATGTTAAGCTTTAAAATTAAGGTTCTTTATATTTTTTCGCATTTTAAATGCATTTCTCCCGTATACTCAAATTCTTGATTTATCTATGAATTTTTGCTTGGCTTGTACCGTCCAACAGCCTATTAGATTTGTAAGTGATTTTAAAATACATATTTATACTACTAATTTGTTTTATTTTCAAGACTCATTTAGTTCATGACCTGTTCAGATAAGCCCCAAATTTCTGATAGAATAAACATTAACATAATAGAGCTTAGGAGAATATATTATATGTATATTTATCAACACAAATTAAACAGTAAAAGCTTGACATGTTTTATATTTTGTCTATGATATAAAAACATGCTTGCCAGTAAAAAATAAATTGTGATTACATTAGCTTACAGAGCTATATAATTATTGTACAACTGCTTGGCAGTCTATTTTATGATAAAATATTTATAAATAAAATACTATAATATGTATAAACTTTGCATAAGGTTATTATAAATGTGCATGTGTAGTTAAATGGATTATTGTTTTTCATATTGGCACTACTCTTGTTTTTGACTTCATGCAATTTTTTAATATACAATCTCAATGTGTTGTTTAATAAATACATACCACTCACAATTTCCTTAGTTTTATTCTTTATCCTATTAAAATAAAATTCATAAGACAAGTGAAGCAAATTATGCTTATTTTGAGTAATATTATGGATAACTTGCGCTTCAAGAGTGTAGTGGAATCGTAAAATAAGAAAAAAATGAAAACTAGGATAGTCGCCACACATGAAACTGAGGGTTGAAAAAAAGTTAAGTGTATACTGTATATACAGAAACTTGTGGGATATAATTAGGTCTCTAAAACAGTAGTAAGAATTTAAAAATCCTTTTAATCTCCTGACGCCCAAGTTTTTCAACGCTTTCAATAACAAAACGCCCAAAGTACTTAAAAAAGGTTTCAATGGCGTAAACCCAGGACTTTGAACTTTAAAAATTGTACCTTAGAGTAATCTCACAAGTATGATATTTTTTTCTTGTATCAGATGAACGAGGAGAAGGAAAAAGGACAAAAATAGGTTACCTTTTGGTAGGCCTTTAGGTCAAAAGCACTAAACTTAAAACAACAAACATTTACATCAATTTTTTCCAACTACCTTAAAAAGATCAAAAATTAAATTAAACTTAAAAACTAATTTAATAACCTTAATAAACAAAAAATCCTTCAAAATTGATACAAACATTTATTTTATTATTATTTATTTAAAATGTTCGAAACAATCATGATACTCCTTATTAACCCAAAGGTCTATTAAAAGGTCTTAAATTTAGAATTAAGATAATTTTCACTATATCTCAGATCCATATAAAGTTTGATGTAAACAGCAAATATGGTATATAAGCATCTATTTTTGATAAGCATATCAACACAAATCGTAAAGATTTCATGAATAAATTAAGATTTATTTTTACACTCGACGATCTTGTTCGATGTTATGTCAAGAAAGACGAATTTCTTTTGTTTTTGTTGGCACTATTGCTTGCTCATAGACAAATAAAAACCTTAAACATACGTTCGGAGACATCACTTTATAAAAAGGTGGTAAATTGGAATTAGTAGCAATGGTTAAAGTTGGTGTACTTAGAATAGTACCCCGGGCGTTCATTTGATTAAATTGGATTTGGTGTTGGGCTTTATTCACTATTTCATTGAAGTACTTTTTTAAGGACCGTGGGCGCTAAATGTAGTCTATGTAATCTGTTGATTAGTTTTTGAGGGCTATTTTCGATAAAAGTAAGAATCCTGTAGCCAAATAATGAATACAGTGGACAATCGTTACCTTTTCGGAACCCTTTACATTGATGGAAGTCTTTATATATTCAATGTACTCTTTGGATGGAAGGATACGCGCTTTGACGTTTTTTTTTAAATATGGTTTATGGTTGTATAACTAGCCAGTCTTACGTAAATTTATCTTTTTAAAATAAACACCAAACGCATTGCTGGAAGCGTATAACTCCCACATTATCCACAAGCAAAGGTACTTATTATAGTGATTTTGAGACTTTGACGAATTGGAAATTTTCTTCTCAAACACAGTTTTTGCATAGAACTAGTCAATCTCCTAAAACTAAGTACCGTCCATTTTTAAACGAAGTTATCTATTTTTGTAAATTACATTACGGACTACAACACAGTAAAACAATATTAATAGGTATTCTATAAATAATTCAAATTTCCCGCATAATATTCTTAACTTTGGTAAGACCACTTCAGAAAAAAATATTTTTTCTGTAAAAATAAATCGATTGAATTTGTTTTATTCGCTACAAGTGCAGGCATAAGAAATTATTCCAAACAACTTTGTAATTTAATGAAAGCTCAGCCAAATAGTAGTCCTTTTCTTGTGGTAACTTGAAAGGCTACATTTCACTTACACATAAAAACAATCATTAAAAAAAAACGTAAAAGTGACTAGGTGACATTAACAGCAATGATGAGCAATGTGAAATGTAATATAATAATATGTAATAAAATTCATGAATTAAAAAAAATTGGAATCTGAAAAAATGGCAGCGCTTGTTAGAACTGGGTTTTCGTTGGCGAAATCCGCTATTTTCTCTTCTTCAATACGTTCCATTTCTACTACTAAACATTTAAAGATCAAAGAAAGTAAGGATGTTTTATTGCTTGCTTCTAAAGTACACAGTTCATATCTTAACCTGTATATTTTATTAACGCTACGACATAGGTTTTAATTTGTTTATTTTTTGTGTTTTTCAGTTCGCACCAGCTCGGAAGGCTCAAATATTATAATAGAAGGCTTTACAGTACCGTCTTCAAGGACAGAGTTACTAATTCGACCCGAAAAACTTAATACTTTAATTGAAAACAAATCTACAGAAAATATTGAAAAGCCTCCTTGTTATATGTGTTCACTTGGCCTCGACGTGAAGCATACGGATGTTTTAATATTAAGCCAATTTGTTCGCTCTGACGGTTGTATGTTGCCACGACGTATCACCGGCCTATGCCGTAGACAGCAAAAGAAAATTGGAAAAATGGTTTCTATGGCACAAAAAGCTGGTAAGTTTCTGTAAAAAATGTACCTTGAAAAGAAATTTCATATGCCAAACTGAACAACCATTCCAAATGCATAACTCACTTCAGCTTAGCTTATTTCAAAATATGTTAACATCCACATGTTTCGCTAAGTAAGAGCATTGTTCCTGAATTGAGCAGAAAGAAGAAAGCATCCAATTCAAAATGTGTTATAAGCTAGGGAACAAGTGTGTTTTCAGTTTGTGTCTCATTTTGCATATTATATATTGCCGCGTTGTAAGTTGTAAGTACTGTGACTGTATTTAAGTTACTGAGTGGGCACATAACATTTTGCTGAAGTTCCAGTGTAAATGTAGTTATAAATAATTCAGTATTGCACATTAATTTTCATCTTATTACTGAGCCACTATGGTTTTGAAAAGATGATGGGCACCAATGTATGGGACTTGGTACTGGCACCAATTGAAATGTATGATATATCATTACAAGGGTATTTTTCTCTAGAATAAGGAAAACTGTGATGCTCATCCTGTTTCACTGTCCGATTGGAGTAATCCTACCTTGAAAGTTATTTATTTTTGATGAGTTTTTTTTGTTACTTTCTAATAAAAGTATTTCAGTCTTTGATGTTTTTCTCTGCATTGGAATGGTATTATTTATTATTAATAAATAATAATACTATTATTATTCATCTCAGCATGGCCACCCACTCTAGCCTCTGTGCTGCTTCAGGGAGCAGGGGATGTAACTAACCAGTTCCTTCCTGCATTACTAGTCATCTACTTACACTCAGGGTTAAAAGTAAAAATAATAAAAGTCTTGCTTGAATATGATCCATCAATATCAGTTGATGTATTTGTATTTTTTCGTTTATTAGATAGATCAAACCTAACTGTAAAACTACTTAACTGATTTTGGTGTGATTTTCATTGATAAATATTTTTTTAGCTTAGATTCTGCACAAAAATCATTAAAATATGATTCTATTTAATTCTATTCTGAGCTAAAAACCAGTATTTTGTAAAAGGTATATTTCAAAAATGGACAATATATATTGGGTTTGTCATCATAGTATTTTTTTGTTCACTTGAAAAAAGCTATCCAACAATGTATCTTCTTTGGACATGGTTACCAAACTGCTGATCAACTCACTTATTTTATACTGATAAAGTCAATACATAGAGGAAATGAATTGTGAAATTAAAATTACATAATAAAACAATTTTAATAATGCAATGTCAAGATGTGGTAGCTTAGTGGTTGATGTACCTACACTTTATTCTAAGCATGTGCTTTAGAATCCTGGTTTGGAAACATAGTACTTCTTAGACAGTGTTTTGATCTAATGAATATGATTATCACATGTTGATTGTAATAAAACCAGCAAATCGAGATAACCATTTTGTGAAATGTACCATGGACAAGTGTGGGAGATGTACTGTTTCCATGTAATGGGGAGCCCCCAGCTCAACAGTGGGGTGTTTAGAGTTGATAACATATATATATATATATATATATATATATATATGTAGGACTTATAATAGTCACTTAAACAAAATACCATTTGAACCAGTAAGTTACATTTTTAATTTTTATTATATACATAATTTAAATTTTGTACTTTTTGTATTTTCAGGTCTAATGATAAACTTGACACCAGCCAATTCCAAAAAGGACCCAAAAAAGAGATGGAATTACAAGAAGTTCAACACCTATTTTGATGAAACTACAATATTTATGAAGAGGATACCAAAACCATTGGATAGGTTCAAACGATAACTTTAATAAATTCAGAATCTAAATAATAATTTAAAAAAATAGATAATAAAGAAGTTAATTAATGTGTCACCTGTCTTTTCTTTTGAATAAGCAGGGGAAATCATTTCAGACTGAGTCTGGTTCTGAAGGGGATGACCAACTTTGGGAGATCTTTAGAAAGAACTTTCCATTTCAGACTGCTGAATGTGTACTCTGGTAAAGACATTCCTGACTACCTTGCTAAATCTAAACCTGGGTCCTTTAGTACCCATGGACTGGGATGACACAGGATCTAGTATATGTGGTTACTATCAACAGTATGCTGTCCCATGCGCAAGATTAGTTCACCTCAGATTAGCTAAGGTGAACCACTTCACCAACAGGGGAGTTCCCCAACTGCCAAACCTCCGAGTTGCATTGTTAAAGCAGGGGGAATACGTTTCGTACGCTACCAGGTACTTTGCTGGGGATTAGTCCAAAGCGAACAGAGTTATCCACTGAAGATGGCGCAGATAACAGAGATAGAGACTCGGCAAGGTAAAGGCGTTCCCCATAGGCCACTACTCCACTGAACCTACCTGCCTCACATGTGTCCCGCGCTTATGGTAGAAATAGTATGAGACTTAGAACGTAGTTACGCCTACGCTAATCCTGCGCATCGATGCTTGAGAGTGGTCCGGGAAGCAGAGCAAACTCACTTCGTCAATAGAGGTTAGATCCCCCTTTCCCAGATGCTGGAGGACCCTTGTAGCGGAATCAGGGGAGATATTGCGCATATCTGCGCCTCCGGAGCACCGACTGACGTCGGTACCCGCGAGTCGCATGCGCACCTCTCTCGCTCTCTCGTTCAGCAGCCTCCTTTTGAGACATTACTGCCTCACAGATATGGTAGTTTCACCTTTGTCTAACCCCACATATTTAGGCTGATACACACAAATTGGTCCATATGTACCTCATAGTAAACTACTTTTTATCCGTGCAGGAACGGAGAAAGAATACAATTTCCTGCGGCCAGGCGGCCTGTCGTAAGAGCCGACTAAACAACCCACAGCCAGGTGGTAGGGTATTTGCTCGACTGGATGGCGACCACCCCTGGTCTAAAGTATGTCGCCATAACAACCTTGTGTTGTGTTCCGGCATCAGTGACCAGGTTCTAGTCTCCTTCAAGAGAGCAGCAGCGCATTTGTAGCACCTTCGGTGTCGCAAATGTCCATAGGCGACGGTAACCACTTTCCATCAAGTGGGCCGTCTGCCTGTCTGCCGAATTCCTGTACTAAAAAAAAAAAAACTACCTGCAATATAGTTTCAAGTTTAACTCAGTCAGTTATTTATGACTGAAAAGATAACATTGACAAAAGAAAGATTAGAAAAATAAATGTGTAATAAAACAATGAGTAAGAGAGCAATATTTAAATAATTTATTTCGTTGTTTGTGTGGGCCCTTAATTATCAAAAATTACTACATTACCAACACGATTAAATTAACTTATAGCCGATTCCTATATCTTACTAACTGTGCATTTGCCTTACTATCAGTTAAAATTTGACATAAACTCCGTACAAGTGATGTCAAAATTTAACCCATGCTAGGGCAAGTGAGTGAACATATAGGAACTGGACATTATTCAACAACAGGTTATTGCAAAAAAATACAATCTTTATCACTAAAAATGCAAACAAAACTGAGGCAAAGGCACTAAAATTTAATAAAGGTAACTGAAATATTCCATCAAAAACTATGCAAGAGATATGTTTAAAAACGCTAAGAACAGCGAGCAGGGACAAGATGATACATCAATGTTTGAATAAATAATAAAAATGTTTGAATACATGTATCTTTTATAAAACTTGTTTGTGATTAACTCTAGGAGTATCTACTCCAGTAAGCATCTTCTATCTTATAAGTACCTACTTATAAGATAGAAGTTGCCTGGAGATCCAGGTTGTCAACATTTATGTTTAAATTTAACACTTAAAAATACTTTCACATTTTTGGTCCTAAATAAAAATCCAAGTAATAAATCAATCTGATTAGATATAGGTAGAATATAATAGGTTGGGGAAAAAGTCTTTTTGCATTTGAATCTGGCTGGTTTTGGTATAATTAAATAGTTTTAATTTTAAAGAAGACAATTCCAAATTTAAATTAGGAAAATGTGTGATTTTCATTTGTTTTCTTATTGTTAAAATGAGTGAATCTAATGAAGAACTTCGATGCATTTTAAAATTTTACTACAAAAAAGGTAAAAGTGCAACACAAGCCGCGAAAAAAATTTGTGATGTTTATGGACCTAATGCAGTATCTGGGAGAGTAACGCAAATTTGGTTTAAGCGTTTTCAATCGGGAAATTTTGATATCAAAGATGTACGTCGCTCTGGTCGCCCTGTTACGGACAAAATTGATGCCATTTTTGAAAAAGTGGAGCAAGATCGGCATATTAGTAGTTACGATGTAGCTGGAGAACTGGGAATTGACCACAAAATGATTTTGGCGCATTTGAAAAAAGCTGGGTACACAAAAAAGTTTGATATTTGGGTGCCTCATGAGCTCACTGAAAGAATCCTAATAAACCGTGTACTCATTTGTGATTCTTTATTACGAGCATTTTTGAAGAAGCTGATAACTGGTGATGAAAAGTGCATCACGTACGACAAGAACGCGCGAAAAAATCGTGGTCAAAGGCCGGTCAGGCTTCACAGACTGTGGCGAAACCCGGGTTAACTCGCAACAAGGTAATGCTGTGTGTATGGTGGGATTGGAAGGGCATTATCCATTATGAGCTGTTACCGCCAGACAGGACCATAGATTCTGAACTGTACTAGGAACAACTGATGAGATTAAAGCAAAAAGTTGAGAGAAAGCGGCCGGAATTAATCAACAGAAGGGATGTGGTTTTTCACCATGATAATGCTAGACCTCACACATCTTTAGCCACCCAGCAAAAATTACGAGTTTGGCTGGGAGGTGTCAATGCATCCGCCGTATAGTCCTGACCTTGCACCTTCAGATTTTCACCTGTTTTGGTCTCTGCAGAATTCCTTAGGCAGTGTCAGGTTTTACATCACGAGAGGACGGCTAAAACCACTTGTCGCAGTTTTTTGATCAGAAGACCCAAAATTTTTATAGCAATGGGATCACGTCCCTGCCTACGAGATGGCAAAAAGTTATCCAACAAAATGGCACCTACATACTTTAGTCAAATGTAAATAAACTTTATAAAAAATGCGATGAAACTTTTTCCCCAACCTAATATTTCATATAATTATATCTATTCATAATAAAAATTTAGTCCCTCAATGTTTTCTAGTGCATTGATGTATCCATAAGTCCAGTACTATGATTACCAAATTATAGGCCTATGATTGCATCCAAATAATAGTTCTTGTAGCAACTCTGAAGGCCTGAAGAATATTACAAAACTAAAAAAGTTTTTCACACAGAAACACAATTTGGTAGGTGACATGTTACACAATAAATTTTAAAAGAATGACGGTATAATACTTTGTTCTCATCATACTTTTCAATGATAAGAACAATGTTAAGGTTTTAAACAATACACTATTGTACTTGTTGTAGATATGACATAACTTGCTACGCTCTTACAAAGTATAGACAACTCGAGTGTTTTGTAAGATGACAAAAAGTACGTCAGTTAATTTGTATGTCAACTACCCTATACTTGTTTAAATATAGTCAATGTCCTACAAATAACTTCAATTTGAACAACACTAGTGCAAACTTTGACATGATAATCTCTGTTCACGTTATGAAGTATTTTCGAATGCACGAAGCGTCATAAATAAGTTGGCGTGACATTCAAATTTTAAGGAACATACATCCGTATCAATATGTTGGTATGCGCATGAATAAAAAATAGTTCACAGAGTTACTGTTATAAACCATAGACAATTAAATTAGTTAAAATTTGAACCTAAGTCTAAAATAATTAAATAAATTGCACGAAAAGAACTACATAGATATATGAAGTGACGAATTTAATATATCAAAAAGATTACACAAGGAATATCATCATTGGAAACTTTCCTAAATAAATAAGTGCATTTGTGCATGCAAAAATATACACTAGGCAGTTATTTTATATCTATAATCACCTTTAGCAGCCATAATTATTGGCGAGGGCTGCAAATGCAATGAAATAAAAATACAGTACATGTGAATGTGGAGGTTACTTTAGTTACATTAAATAAAATATACTTATTAAAAAGTTTTTATTTTACAAAATAGAAACATTTTCAAGGCTCTTTTATTGCTGTCGATTATAATTTGTAATACTCCTTACATAATGCAAGTAAAAAAAACTAAATAGCTTTTCAATAAAAATTAAACGCATATCGAACTAACTACACATACATCAATACAGCCACAAGGGTATTCCTACCTATAAGCCCAACTCTCCTAGCAAATTGGGCAATGTCCTTTACGTTTTATGAAAACTAATAGGTTATTTGACCAACTTCGGATACCAATATTTAAGCTTTGGGAATGAATTGATTATGTTTGATATACATAAATAATTTCTCAGAGGTAGGCAACGCGTTGGCGACACCCCTGGTGTTGCAAACATCCATAGGATACGGTAACCATTTTGCATCAGGTGAGCCGTCTGCCTGTTTCCTGCGTCAGGCAATAAAAAAATACATGAAAAAAATTTACTTTCTATAACGGAGATGAGCTTAGGACACTCTTATCCAGAGATATAGTTCAGAAAGCAAGCAAAGTTAACTGAAGAGATTAGTGTAATTTTGTATGTGTATAATAAGCCCTTGCAAACGGCGACAGATACTTTTTATCCAAGAAAGTCTGGAGTATCATACCTATTATACCAGAAATTCATATGAAAATAGGTGCAAACACATTCGATACAATTTCCCTTGAGCCACATTGATATGATATAAATATGTTTGGATTTCTTGCATTCAGTACAATAACTTAATACTCAGTTAGTGCTTTACGCTCACACAAGCTTACTTGTATCATCATCTGCTTGTTTTATTGAAAACATCAGACTGTTTGACACTATTTTTTTTCTATAATGTCAATTTGATAGCCTAAGGGCCAGTTTCTATATTTTACTATTCATTTGGCTTTCATACCATCAGTACAAATTGAACATTGCTTGTATGGAGCTTATGTTAAATTTTAACTGATAGTACTACAAATTAAACTGCTTGTAAGATATAGGAACTGACTATCATAAAAGTTGAGTATGGTCCTTATATACTTGGAACAGACTCAGTACTCAAAGTACTTAGATTGCCATCTCAGCTGTAAAAATATAATACCTAGCAAGTGATTCGGAAGATGTTTTACAGCAAAACAAATTGTATAATGTGAATTTTAATTATAAAACAATTTATTTAGCTTGTTAGGACTGATATCGTCTTGAGAAAAAAAATGCTAGATTTTGAGAGCACATTGCAAAAATTGCAGATGAGATGCCATGATACGTGAACTATTTGAGTGCACTCGGTGCGAGTGTACATGGATCATGTCAACGCATCTTTAGACACATAACAACCAAATTTGCACATATAGGAATACCCCAATGCAACTCGATCAATTTCCATCTAACAACTAAATATCGTCTAATTGTTTGTTAATATTTATAAATCTCTTATTGTACACATAAAACAGTCTAATACGCATTACGACGGTCCTTGGTGCGCGCCGGCCATTTTCATTTCATGCATCCATCTGATTCCATAATCACAGCCTTTCATATAAATATAAGTAGCCGAGATCTTTGGGTGGATTTTCTGAAAGGGCCACCTGAAATTTAAAATATATAACAGCATGTATTATACAAGTCATAGTAACTTGTAGCCTCTATATCTAGTGCTGGTATTAGACATATCAACTAAGTTGAATCAATTTGGTTGAAAGGCACAGAACTGAAAGGACAAGTTGGGATACAATGATTTTGAATGATTCAAGATTATGTTTATATGGGTCACTTTGGTTGACCCATCCAAATTGAAAGATATAAAATGAATCATCTATTATCGGCTTTACATTCCATTCATTTGCCTAAAGACGATATTCATGGTACACTTCTGCCCTTTAATTTGGTGAAGCAACCAAATGGAATCAATCATGTAAACATAAATGTCATAAAATTTTGTTGTTTCCTTTCATTTCTGCGCTTGTCAAGCAAACTATTCTTCAATTTAAAGACAATACAAAATGGTTTATTCTCGAGATTTTGAATTTTTTAGTTTTAATTTTGCTATAATTATATTATATAACTAGCTTCTGCCCGCGAATTCATCCGCGTGGAATAGTTAAAAAAAACCCTCCCGTTTATAAAACATTCTTCATTGGTGCTCCGCTCCTATTGGTCTTAGCGTGATGATATATGGCCTAATTGTTTTTTGATGTATAAACTGTTTTATTGTGTTATTGTATGATGATGATACCGGCAATATCAATACTTAATTAGGTGCATAAGTTGTATAATAAGCTGTTTAAGTATTTAAAGTTTTTTTAACTATCCCAAGGGAATTTTTCGGAATCAAAAGTATCCTATATGTTGACCAGGGATATAAGCTACCACCATACAAAATTTCATTTAAATCGGTCCAATCGTTTCGGATATTAGCCGGTACAAACAGACAGACAAAAACAGATAAACAAAAAATTTGAAAAATACCTAAATCAGTTCTATTTCACTTCTTACGCCCCTCTGACTCGGTTTTTAGCATTTTTTTTCATTATACAGAAATTCGACCTCTACTGTTTTATTATATGTATAGACGTTTCTCTCACCTTGTTGTCATTGAATATGACCCACCGGCCCTCGTGGAGCACGTGACACACGTAGTGACCCACCATCGTAGACGTGCCCATGTGGGAGATGAAAGCAGCCAATTTATATTCTAAGTTAGGAAAAAATATAATATAATTTATATTTCACACATATTTCCAGTATTCTCCCAGTTTGACATGACCAATTATTTATCACTATAACTTTTCTATAACGCGGAGTCTAGAATAGATCGCTTTCAAGAGATAAGACTGCACTGTTCAGATATGGGACCATTCATAAATTACGTCACACTTTAAGGGGGGGTCGACGAAGTATGACAATTTCGTGACGTCACATTTCAAAGTCTATAATATATTTACATATATTATTACCTTACAGTAATTACGGAACTGATGTTTTAATTTAACAATTTGAGGGAGAAATCTCACGAATGTAAAAATGACTGGGGAGGGGTCAAATAAACATGAAATTCGTGTGACGTAATTTGTGGATGGCCCCTGGTGAACAACAAAATATTAGCGATGCAATAAAGGATTGCGATGACGAATGTTGATGGTAACCACTATTTCTCAGGTGAGCCCTCAGCTTGTCTGCTGTTTAATATAGATCCTTTATATATTTAGCAATAAAAGCATATGAATTTTTGAGCCTCCAGGGTCCGTAATGGAATTGATTAGCACTAGGTATTTGAGAATTTTGTGACTTGTTGGTACTTATATTACAAAATTGTTTGAAGTTGTATAAATCGCCTTTATGATATAAATTTGTAATTAATCACGTCTGACATTCTCTATGTACAGTGACATTGGACGAATCAGCGCCAGTAGCGTTTAAGCCAAATCGCCAAAAATAGAATAGAATATGTAATTTGTCTTTATAATTGTCCTTTTATCTCTATCTATATGTCAAGGTGCTATAATCAGATGTGATCTTTACAATGGCATTTTAAGATTGGCATATTCTATGTGTGAACTCATATTAGGAACTTAAACAGTTGCCAAGAGTGCCGTTGCTTTTTTAGACAGTACACATAGGACGCGTTCGTTTAGTATTCCACAACGTCCAAAATGCTCCTTCAGTGTTCCACATGGCGACCACGGTCAGGCGAAAACGTCCCTAATGACGTCATAATTTTCGATCACACAATGACCCATGTCGAGAGCTGCGTCGAAGTGGGCGTTGACCACAGAGCATTAATTGTCTCTATCTCTTGACATTGAAAAAGGCGCGATTTTCAAATTAACCAATGACATTTGTGTATTTCGTCGTTAATAACATCAATGCTCCATAATCCGTATCACTAGAGTTTATGATTGTGATGCCCGCAAGCATGTGGAATGGGAAAAATCGCGGTCGTGATCATGGTTGTTGTCTTGTGGAACGTAGCTGTGAAAAAGCTGTACAGCTAATAGATTTTTATGGCGCTCAGAATATGTAATTAATGCTAGAGTTTTCCAAACAAGGCAAAAGAAATCACTCGAGTGAATAAATAAATAAATTTGAGGTTAAACAAATATCACAAACATACAATCAATCTATGCACAGTGCGGATTAGAATTAGGGAAGACCTTATCAAGTTCTTTGTGTCATTAAAAACTCAAAGTTGAACTGAAATCCATTCTCGTTATGTGTGTGACTTGAACAAATTATTAAAACCTGGCATAATAGTAGTAGGAGAATTCGCTACACAGGCAGGCAAAGGAATCTTAGTACATACACCAATTCTCATGTATAAGTTTGCATATAGGCAGCACAGTTGAATTGTAGGATACAACTGACGCCATTCAACGGAGTTGTTGTGAAAACTCGAATGGCCACCTTTGACTGTACAGTTCCCATTTCTTATAAAAACACATAATTACTACTCAAAAACTATCTATATTTTAACTACAACTATTGTTCATTTTAGAGTAATTTTACACAATTTTAGAAAATAAAATAGGGTTGTCTGTAAGAGATCGCTTTATAACGATAAGACCGCCCGTCGTGCATAATTAGGTATAACCTATGTATCTATCTAAAACTAACTGCACAGCACAATGTCCCCTTGCAGTTCCCGCCAAAAACTCTCGCTGGCATAATAGTTTCACCGTGACTGCTATTCTAGAAATAGAATAAGCCACGATCACGCGATGTCGCGTGGTCGTTGTAGGCAACTCACTCTCCGGCCCGTCCCGGCAGCCGAGCGTGCGGTCCGGCGCGGGCGGCTCGTCCGCCGCGTCGAGCTGGTCCGCGCGGCTGAAGATCCAGTCGAGCGCGCGGCCCACGTCGCCCGCGGTCGCCGCCAGCGCGCGCGACGCCTGCGCGCGAGTGAAGCCCATGCCCATTATCTGCTCCACGCTCGCCTCGTCCACGCTGGCACCGGTGCTCGCATCTATCGATTCAATTCATTGCTCTATTGATATGTTAATCTTAATTCTATTTCATTATTTCTTTTATTACATGTGATTTACACCGTTAGCAGTAAAACTGAATAAATTATCATCATAACACATGTCCTTACATAAAATGTATAAAATACATATTATCAACATATAGAGTACAGTTAACATTATGTATAAAATATATATTGTATATGTTTGCTTTTCTTATAAATTAATTTAAAAAAATTAAAACATTATAAAACCATCAAAGAATGGGAATTTAACTTTATTCATTCACAAAATTCACACAAGACATTCACTTAAGCTGAGTGCAAACCTGGTTAATGAAATTGCGGCATACAAATTCTCACAATAGGGTTTTATTTTTTTAAGATACCTGTAAGCAATATAAGTATGTCGCTATTTCTTCCAATAAACTTTTCTTTCTTTCTTCCTTTATTTACAAAAAATGATCCTTATAAACTATACTATGGGTTCATGTAATAATATATCTATCTGGTCTTTTTTTCCAAAATCAGCGGATTTAATTCCTGGAGTAAAAAATTTCTGGAAAATCTGATACCCCTTTAGTTTTCATCAAAATCGACCCCAAGACTCTTTGAGTGTTTTTCGCTACATCATATACTTTATTTTATGATTTAGCCTTGGTGGCCCATTTAAAAAATCATCCTGAGTCAGGTTGCCTGGAAGAGATAGCTATTAGAAATAAAGCTGTCTTTAGGTTTACCAAGTTATTTATGCATTTTGTAATTGTTGGTTTTGGTGAGAAATAAACTGTTATCTATCTATGTAGGGATGTACAGTACGCGCAAAACTAAAATGCGTCTCGAGTGAAATTAGTTCAGTGAGTTTGTTAATGTGAGTTAGTACAGTTAAATGTTAATGAAGTATTGTGCTAAAGAGATGGCATGCCAGTCCGGATAGCATCCGAGCGAGAGCCCAGTACTCTCCCCTCTGCTCTGTCTGTGAACCTTATAACTGTGTGTCGGGTAGTGACATGTACGAACTTCAAGAACGCATTTAAGTTTTGTTCGTGCTATACTGTATTGCTCTCTTATAATATATGTATACTCACTTGTAGGCTTTGAACCAGGTGGTTCAAATTTATTCGCAAAGTCCCAGTCAGTCATATGCTCCATCAGCCAATTGGAAGCAGCCTCCATTCCCGAATTGTTTGTGTAGTACAGCGACTTTTTGCAAGCCTCCAGTGGGAAGCCCATATCGAGCTAAAATAATTTTGTTATTTTTGTTACATAACTTTTATTTATTTATTTATTAACTTCCAAAATCGCTATCATTTGAGTTGTCATTGAATATAATCATCACGTAGTTGTTTAATACATTATACCATAAATATATATAGATTAATATTCAGTTGTCATAACATATAATATGATACGCAGTTCTCCTGATAATTCAAACAAAGTGCAGATAAAAATGTCAAATTTGTTGATATATCTTTTGTTGCAATAGTTCGAGATATAAAATGTGTCATCGTCTGCCTTATTAATTAAAGTTGTTTGTTTTATAACTTACTCTGGTAACTGTTTAAAACATTGGTGGCTGATTGTGTCTCATCATAAAATTATTGTTTATAATACATAATTATAATAATCTTTCATTTAAATTGAAAATGTTATTGAACTGATAAGTCATCACGGACAGTTGTTTAATTGTTGTTCGGCAAGACCATGTTTATATATCTGTATAGATTAAAATAAAAGTACTGTTTGTGATCTAATGTTTGTATGAAAAACCGTAATTTTTACATAATTTTATATACCTGTTTGTGACTCTATGGGGCGCTAATCTTTTTACTTTTTTGACCACTCAAACTATGATTACTTTTAATCTACGTGAGCAAAGCCGCTGGCAACAGTTAGCGATAATTAAATCCTACACAATAGTTCTTATTTAGTTTTCTTCTCTATGCCAAGTAGATAAATATACATTCACCATAAATAGAAATATAAATATGAATGAATGTACTCTTTATTGTTCACCATAACTTAAACCTAGACATTTAATATAAATAAATTTCCATTAGAACAATGGGCAGCCTTATCGCTTATAGCGGTCTCTTCCAGGCAACCCGGTGTCCAAGGAGACATTACAAAAAAAAAAAAAAATACTTGATGGTTTAACTAAATTAAAACTAATTCAACCGTAATTAAAGAAAAACAAAATAATAAACTAATATAGATACACATATACATAATTAAATAGATTATAATAATATAAATTACATATATTTACATGCGAACAATAACACAAATTCCATTTACTGCAACAAATTTTATTTAATGTACAAATAATGGACAGTGATCAAGTGTTTGAATGTAGAAATGGATGTAGCTTGTCTGATTTTCAAGGGGAGGGAGTTCCACAGGCGAACAGCCTGTACGGCAAAAGAGTTTCCTACAAAGGACGAAGTGTGTTTAGGTATTGTTAGTAGAAGATTTTCATTTGAGTGCAAATTACAGGAATGAGATTGAGAGAGGAAACATATGGGGGACTACAGGGATTGAAAAGGACATTGTGCAGAAGTGAGAGGAAGTGAACATTCCGGCGAAGGTCATATTTACGCAACCCAAATACGAACCGGATGGTAACATTTTAAAGGCGTTCAAGCTTATTTAGTTGTTCTTGGGTGATGTCTAGATAGCAAGCATCAGCATAATCAAGTAGGGGGAGGGGGGTAAGCAAGGATGTATACTTACGAGCTGTGAGAGCAGCCCTTCGTCGTAAGAGGGCGCCGGTGTGTCGGGCGTGGCCTCCGGCAGTGGCGTCTCGTCCGGCTGCAAGCCACGGCCGCGCAACGCAGCCAGATCCACCTGTCAGAGAACCAAAACACCCAATATTATATGGGTTTACCGATTTTTATAATCACCCATCGCGATTCGCTTTATAGCCAATATCGTTGAAGTTGTAGCTGAACATTAAAAAAGAAACTGTTTTTCTAGACTCGAATTATAATGGTCACCCCTGACTACAATAATAGGGATTTCAATACATTCAAATATTTTTTAGATATAAAAGAACAGGCGTTAAAATATCATGGTAGAAACAAATTTTATTTATTTTTCAAACCATAATAACATCGGCCACAGTGGTCTGTACTTTTGACCAGACCCATCTATTCTTATGTATTTCGATGCGCTGAATCCGAATCTGGAGTCAGTTTGATCCATTGTAATTTGGCCAGTGTAATTAATCAATGAGTTATTCGACTCCTTTTAATTGTACCTACTTATGACGTCAAAATCTACGAAGTTGCAGCGTTTTGTTCGATGATAAAAAGTTGAGATGCGACGAATATTCGGCTACTATTTTCGACCAAGTACCGAATACAAAATCATGAAAAGACGCTCTAAAATACTGCACAAAATTGTATATATTTCCATTAAAAATGGATAGTTAATTCCAATTTCAATATTGCGTTTTGGTCAATATTTAAAATGGAAGAATTAAATAAAAAATCTTTTAAAATCGCGGTTAAACCGTTAAACATAGTTTTAATTATGTGTTCCTATCATTGGCGACAACGTAAAAAGTAAGAAAATACTTCACAAATTATTGCTTCAACACTAACCTGCTAATCGCGAATTGCACGAATTCGTCGCACCTCTAATAAATATTATCTCAGTCGCTTTGAATGTACAACCCCCCCCCCCCATCTATTGGAAAAATAACAGAAAAAGGGAAGTGGTAACAGGAATTAGTAATATGAACCAGAATAGACATCAGAACCATTAAATAGAAATATTATTCATTCCGTTTATTATTTGAAAAGTAATTGTAATACAACTTCTATGTGTATTTAAAAAAAAGAGCCTGAGATAATATATAAATAATTAAAAAATCTTTTTAGCTAGACATCTTGCTGGGGAGTTTTTTTCCGCTTCTTCTCCTTTAAACAGCGATGACATGTTACGAAGCAGTGTACATAGACTAGGAAGTAGATTTAAATTTTGACTTACATGTATAAAAGCTTCAAAAAGTGTTTGCCAGTGGTACTTATTTTGAATAAACACTTTTGAATTTGATTTACTATTATGTCAATATTTGAAATAACTCACCTCCCATGGCATTTCGACTGCGACGTCCAACTTGGCAGGCGTCCAATCCTCTTTGATAGTGAACTTTTTCAATTGAATAAGAAGGTAGTCCGGGAAAGTGGCCAAACGTGTTATTCTGAAAGAAAACAGCAGATACATCACTTATGTTTACAAACAAAGTTATAATTACTAAAGATGCCACGAATAGTGGTTTGGCCGAATACCGAACATTCGGTCACGCTCTCAGCCGAAACGCCGAATATTCGGCGTAAGATATAGGCAATTCGAACGTAGTAGGTTAGTATTGAAGCAATAATTTTTGAAGTAGTTTCTTACGTTCTTGCGATTGATAGGTAAAAACTGAAACTATGTTTTAACGGTTTTAAGCGCGATTTTAAATGATTATATATTTGATTTTGACATTTTAAAAACTGGCCGAACGTAATATTACTATAAAAATAAGAATTAAAATAGAACTTAACACTGTTAAACCGTAAATAAACTATCAATTTTTGATGGCAATATATATAATTTTAAGCAATATGTGCTTTTTCTCCACAGTTTGGTATTCGGTATTCGGCCAAATACTGAATAGTCAAAAAAGTGCCTAAATAGGTCAAATACTGAATAGCAGCTCTATTAATTACCATTGAAATAACATTCTTTACACGTGACATTAGAATACATTTGAGACTGTATATCTTTAAAATATAAATTGAACAAAATAAAAGTTAAAAAGTATTTAGCTTTCATTTTGTTCAATTTATATTTTACTTTTCAATAGTGTCGCCAACCGATACTAATCCTTACAGGTTTGCATGCCTCCCGGTAAAACGTCATAAATCCTTCCTTCTATTGTTTGCATTTCATGCACATTCTTAGGAGCCATGAAGCTAACAAATTAAGAATTCAAAGGAACAGTGGGCATGTTGCTAAGATGCCATGTCTAATTTACAAATATATAAGGTCGGTCCGTCGGGACTGAGGTAGTTGAGTTTCAACTGCGATTAAAACGTTAGCTAGCGTACTTTCGGAACGAGTATCTTATAACAACGGACTTATTAGCGCGCAATTTATGTCATTACAATTTTCTCCTTTACAGTTTGGACTTGTCATATTCGGTTGTATTTGTAAGAACTGTGAATTACGTGTGTGTTGTGTACTTCTAATAAACTTTGTGATAATTCCAATGGTATTTTAAATTTACATCCCGCAAATTCGTAACAATATTTAGAGATACTCATATAGTTCTGACACTAAGTGTGCAACATAATTGGATAAAATATTTCAACTTGGATAAAAAAAAATACAATAATTGTAGAACATCGAGGATAAAAATATAACTTTTAAGACCAGAAACAAACTGGTATACCTTTTAGGTAGTAACAGATTACTGTTTAACAGCTGGTCTTTCATAAATCGATCGCAAAACTGACTGCATTACGTCGTGTAATCTGGAGAAGCCATAAATGGCACAGAGGGCTTACTCTCAAACGTCTTTTGTCGTTCGTTTTCATTTTAGAACTATTTTTGCTTGTCTATTTATATTGTAAGTGCAGTTTGCATATTATGTTCCATTTATTTTAGTGTTATATCTAACTAGCTTCTGCCCGCTACTTCGTCCGGGTGGAAAAGTTTAAAAACCCCCACGATTTTGAAACATTCTTCATTGGTGCTCCGCTCCTATTGGTCTTAGAGTGATGATCTATAGCCTACAGCCTCCTTCGATAAATGGGCTATCTAACACTGAAAGAATTTTTCAAATCAGACCAGTAGTTCCTGAGATTAGCACGTTCAAACAAACAAACAAACTCTTCAGCTTTATATATAATTATAAGATATATAAAAATCTCGTGTCACGGTGTTTGTGGTCGAACTCCACCGAAAAGGCTTAACCGATTTTAATGTTTTTTTTTTGTATATTTGGTAGGTATGAGAATAGGTCGTAAAGTATTTTTCACTCTCCTATGGTTTATCAGCTAGTAGACTACATTATAATAGTTTTAAAGAAATCTTTCTTCTATCTAAAATTTCACTAACATTTTCGGGCTGCTCGGACGAAAACAAACGACGAAAGGCGTTTGAGAGTAGGACCTCAGACTATACAGTAGTACACAAATTACAATTCCTATCGGCAGTTTCCGTTTGCGCAGACAAGGCAGATCGGTTTACAATAAGTAAATAATCTATATTGAACTTTATTCGCAAGCGGAAAAAAGTAGAGTGGTGCTTGCTGTACATTTTTAGCTCTGTCCCGCTTACACGCTTCTTACAATGCGGTTGTCTATTAAAATTGATCTATGGTGTAGATCATCATCAACATCAGGAGGAATTATTAGTTGTGTAAATCTATACGATATTCCTTGGTAGTTAAATTCAAGGTACACCACAACAAAAATATCATTAAATAAATGTCACACACAATAACAAAAATAACCAATAAGCGTGTATAAAATTTAAATTAGAAATTAAGTTGTAAAGGGGTACGGAACTAGAGTCCATAGAGATGTATATTACACTACTACTATAGTACAGTTTGAGTAAAAATTTGCAATTTTACTTGTGTGCTGTGACTTTCTTGTTGACTGCGCTGCTGAAGAACTGCTCCACGACCTCCTCCTTCATGAAACTATCCAGACAAGCCTCGAAAGGGATGTGAGGCCGCACCACCAGAGATGGATCACTGTAATGCAACAATAACATTCTTGTTCACAATCACCGGCCCACAAAAACCAATGGTCTGTACTTTTGGCCAGACCCATCTCTTGGTATGTATTTTGATGCGCTGAATTCGAATCTGCTTGGTCCATACACCCTTAAAATTTTAAAGACCGAATCTGGGTTCAGTTTGACCCATATACCCTCATAATTTTGAGGGTGTTTGGACCAAACTTACCACAGATACGGATTCAGCGCATCAAAATACATATAAAGTAGATATGGGTCTGCTCAGAAGTACAAACCACTTTTTTGTAGTTTTGTAGTGGAACACTTACAAGGCAATAGATGTCGCTGTGTAATAATTGAAGTCGCAAACGATTCCCGAAATGTACAAAGAATATATACAAATTGCCTGCGAGGCATACCAATAACTTCGCTGGAAGATTTCCTTCAAGACGGAGGAGCATTCCATCTCGCACCTCCACCCTATCTATACAGGGCATTTTCTTCAGGCTGAGATAATCAGTGATTGTATGGACTTTCCTATAATGCCATGTTTCTATATCTTACTTCCCATTTATTTCTCTTGCTATAAATTAAATTTTGACATTTATACAAGTGAGGTCAATTGTCTATCAATGGTAATACTGATGTTAGATGAATCGACCAGATTGAACAAATTTAGTTAAAAGTCACAGAACTGAAAGGACACGACAATATTCAGAGAGATTGAATAATTCAAGTTTTTGTTTATATCTTTCACTCACATTGATTCGTCCAAATTCAAAGACAAATGAGTCGTCTAATATTGGTTTAAAGTACAAGAATGGATAGTAAGCTATAGAAACTCGGCATAGGACAAATGTTCGAGAATTGCAATGATACATTTGAACAAATTTTTTTTAAATTTTTATTATAGGAGTTCAGCAGACAGGCAGATGGCCCACTTGATGGAAAGCGGTTAATGGAACCTGGTCACTAATGCCGGAACACAACTCAAGGTTGTTATGACAAATTAACAAAGCATCCTGCTTTATAAACAATATTAATACTAAACATTCGTGATTATTATTATTACATCGGATAGAGGTTTTAAAGGCCTAAAGTCATTTTGAACATGGTCCGTTTGGCTAAATTGTACCTTTTTTATTTTATTCCTTACATTTCAAGATGCAGCACACACACACACACTTTTCTCTTTTTATAGAATAGAAATTATATACAAAAATTGTATGCCACAATTAGAGAAATGAAATTGGCACTCAGTATATTGCTATGATGTAACATAGTTTGACACAACACTAATTTCCACTGTCCACCTCCTAAATCACTATATCACATGTTTAGACTCACAGCCTCTGTCCGGCCGCCTCGGCCTGCAAGCGCCTCTGCTCGTACTCGCGCACGGCCGCGGCGTTGGTCGCGGCGGCCAGCGGCACGGGCAGCGGCAGGTGGTGCTCCGCTCTGTTCGTGTACCGTACTCCGCCCGACTCCGTGCATTGGATACGCTCTTCGACCGCAAACTTTAAGCAGTCCGCAGGATTCGGCTTGTGACGGCTGTTGCGCTGGAATCATTTTCTATTGTCATCATCTAAGTGTTTTGTGTCCCGATGTATACATACATACATAAGGGGATCAGAAAAAATTTCAAATTACCAAGATGTCAAAATAACAGGAATTTATAACCAACAAGAGGGAGTGAGGAAAATAATCACGTTTCAACACACACCACACACATACACGCACGCACTGATGCATGCTCGGATGGAAACTGTGACGCACGCGCACATATAAACATACACACACGAAAACGTATACACACAAATAAGCTGGTGCACACACACACACAATATATGTTTTCTTTTATATTTAAAAGGAATGGTGATATTTATTATAACAGTTCACCCCTGATAATATGCGGGAACCTGGGATTCTTAAAACCATTAATAATGCATATACAAGGTAATAACATTCTTACATACTCCATATTTACTATCTAATAAACTTAATTAGGTTCAAAGATTTGTTTGTAAAAGTTATATCAGTAAGATAAAAAATAACTAAATTGAGAAGTATTATTAGGTGGATATACTCATAAACACACATATGAATAAAAATGCTGAACTAGTGGTGGTTAATATAACAATAGTTAAGGAGGCAAGGGCTATGAGTATCATCACACAGAATGTGACCTAGGATAGACTTCTACTATCTTTCCTGTGTTTAATTTTTTCTTGCTATTGAATAGATTTATTATCGTTGAAAATTAATAACTAAATAATATAAGTGAATGCATAGAGAGAGAGAGAGAGAGAGAGAGAGAGAGAGAGAGAGAGATTGAAATCTGGCATAAAACAGCTTGAACAAAATCTTACCTGCAATAATGTAAGTAGATGTAAATAAAACTCGTGAGCATCCTGTTGTCTCTTGGTCATGAACTCAGGATGGTCCTTGCCCACCAAGTTGCGGTACATGTGTGGAGACACTCCCGCTTGACCGCCACCATCCTCAGACGGGGCCGAGTATCGACCAGAGAGCAGGCCAACGCCTAGTTTCGCACTAAGAACACGATCTTCAGTTTTAAAGTATGAAAAGTCTAAAATATAGGCTAACTTCTAACTACAGGAGAAATATTATGTACTAAGAGCAACAGTCGGCCAGTAAAAATATAGTTGTAAAAATTCCTAAATTCCTAAATTGCGTTTTGTTATAGCAAAACACAACTACATTAGATAACACTTTATTGTTCACCAAAATAAACAATTACAAAAACAAAATGCACAATTACAATAAAGTCTTGATAACTTTCTAACTTTATTTAACTTCTAATTTTATTTAACTTGTTTTCACCGTGGGTCGCATGACTATATAATCAAGGAGGTGGGCACTGGAAATCAGTGCTGTGTCGGACTATATTTCGGCACAGCAAAAACTGAGTGCCAACCTCATTTCGCGAATTGCGTCACACATTTCCAGTGTATTGTATGTTATTATTATAAATTATTGTTAATGTGTCGCATTTTTAGAAATAAATATTTTCTTTCTTTCTATAGTAGGTTTAATTAAAACTTGTGGGTATCCCACTGCGTAATCATGATTATCTTTGCCAAACAATTTACAGTACATGTGTGAAGACCTGCTTGACCACCACACACTCCTAATTTCACACTAAAACATGATTTTTCGAAAAGTATAAAAAATTGTGTGTGTGTAGTATTAATTTAAATACTATCCCAAAATATTACATTCTCAAACAGTGCTACAAATAATTGCTCCTTTGCGTTTTATTGCAACACCATTAGACTTTTAACAATTTAAAATAATATTTTGACTCATTGTTATAATAAGCAAAAGTTGTATACTCACGTTTGTACATTGAAATCATTGACAGGATCCTCGGGGAAAGTTGAGAAGATTTCGGGGGCGCCCTCTACGAAACGCCTCACAAAATCTGGCATACGGAAGATAACCTTGAACGAAAATGAGCATTATTTATATTTGAGACTGAATGAATGGATCTTTATTTGTAGAAATACAAGTAATAGTTGTACAAAAGATGGTAAACAAAGTCAATTGGTCTCATTGTATTTATTTACTGATGTATTTGATGTATCTCCTGTTGATGGTCCATAATAAATAAATAAATAGTCTTCATCCTGTAATCCTATGCTATAATAAATATTATAAACGCGAAAGTTTGTAAGAATGTATGTATGGATGTATGTTTGTTACTATTTCACGCAAAAACTACTAAATGGATTTTGATGAAACTACAATAATATAGCTTACACATTAGGATAACACATAGGCTATAATTTATAAAGATATATAGTGTGAATTATCCAAATTATAACGATTTTCCATCACCACGCGGGTAAAACCGCGGGCGCAGCTAGTAAATAAAATAAAATGTCAAAAAAATTACTTGCAGCACCCTCTTGTTATATAGAGTTTAGGACATTAGGTCATTTACATTATAAAGAGTATTTTGTTGGAGTTCTTGGCGGGAACTGAAAGGAGATGTTGTGCTGTGAAGTTTTATTTTCTAAAAATGTCTAAAATGAACAATAGTTGTAGGATATTGATAGTTTTGAGTAGTAATTATGTGTTTTGTGAGAAATGTGAACTGTATAGTTAAATGTGGCCTTTTGAGTTGTCACAAGAACTCCGTTGAATGGCAGCAGCTGATAATCTACAGTTCAGCTGTGCTACACATAGGCTTAAGAAAATGAAGAAACTACATTATAATCTAAGATCTGGCTTAAAGGCCTAGCTGCCAAGCCAGAAACCTAAATAAATAAAATAAAAGTATGTTGTTACTAGACATTTATTGTTTCTAATATACTTCATAAATGGCAACAAATAAATATGGATACCTGCACTACACTGTTGATGTAGCAAGAGTTGCCAAGGTTGTTCAGGCCCGTCAGTGCCGGTCCATGCAGTGGACGCAGATCACTGCCAGACTCCTGCAGGGTATTCCATTCCCCGGTACGCTGGTTCAATTCCAACTCTAGTTCCACCATCGATTTATCAGTCTGGAAACAATATATTTATTAATTAATTTAAAGTACATCTTCTGTTTTGGTTTTGATATTCAAATTCAAGTTCTTATTCAAAATAAGTTTCACTATGGACAATATTCTTTGAAAATCATTGTCTAAACCTGCTTGGATATAATAATTTTCTTGCTTCCCGCGATCAGTGGCAATACTATAAGTAGAAATGATGTATAAATTAAAGAATATATCTAATAAATTAATGTCTTGGAGCTTGGAAATGTGGTATAATTTCAATCATTTCAGAATCTGGCTAGTATCAGTGAGGGCTACAATCAGTCGGTTGGTGTGGTTAATTAGTTAATAAACCTAAGTTGTTTTTTATTATTTAAATGTTCTTTTGGTTCTGTAAAATAATAAATCTTTGCAAAATAACATGCATTAATATCATAAATATTTCTTTAATTTTATACAGTCATATAGATAAGTTAAAGATTAAATCTACTACCTACTCTATATATAGCACTTCCCATTGTGTTATATAGATTAATTTTTTTGTCCAAATAAGCCAAATCGATTCCTGACCCAATAATTGTTTTTCGAAAATCTAATAAAACCACTTTAATTTTCAATAGAAACCGCCCTGAGATTCCTTAAGTATTTGTCATTATATCTTATAGTTTCGGATTTACCCATAGCTCCAGGCCTACTTAAAAAATTCACCTCTATATGGCTTTGTTGAATGAAAAATAAAAAGAAAATACTTCATAATTTTAAACACTAAAATAATCACAAACAAACCAAGACACAAAAAGAACCCAAAACTTAATAACCCAGACACAGAAATGTAAAACCAACATTAACCTATTACAACTAGTGCCATGTGCATTAGTTAGGTTAATATATATAGGTATAGACATAAGGCACACACTGCACATGCACTTCCTCACAACACCAGCATGTAACAGATACACTCTACATTAGTAAAGTTTAGTATTAAAATTAGAATAAATTAATAAGTTATTCGTAAGGTACATCACAACACAAACATACAACACACAATAACAAAAATAACAAATAAGTGTGTATAAATTCTAAAAACTTTTTTCTAAATTAAGTTGTAAAAAAGGGTACGGAAACTAGACTCCTTAGAGTTGTTAAAAAGAAAAAATAATAATAATATTATACCACATAGTTCTTTTTATTTATATAATCAAGGGGTGATTTTGATTCATTTTGAATCATACCTTTTGCAACTGCTGCACATTAATGCCAAAATGTTTCAAATGATCAGCCAAAAATGGATCCTCGACCATATCATCTTCAGCATATGAAAAAACATCACCTTTGCCCTCAGCTGTTATAGTTCCAAGTTTCACTGCCAGGGGATAACCTGTTTCACGAAAATGTTCTACCTGAAATAAATTCATATAACATTTTTAAGAAAATTACTTATAAACAGCTCAAATAAGCTTTGGAATGTATAACGTCGAATTCAGGCATACCAGATTGGCCAGTTTTGTTGGGCCTAAAAATTTGGAGTAGGTATAATAAACTTTGTCTCTGGGATACAAAAATTCGAGCCAAGCACTAAAACATAATTGTATAGTAATGACAGTCTTGGTGTCATTTTTCTTCTGACATAATGAAATCATGAAATTTCTGAAACTCAATCTGGAGACCCTGCCCAATTCCCAAATTTTACTAACAATTCATTTGCTAAGGTCAACCAGTAGTAAGCTACTGGTAAAAATTTGATTTTTGTGTCAAAGTTGTACCAATAGTAAATATGTTTTTAAACACAATCTTTTATATAAGTAATAAGTAACATTAATTTTTTACCAATGGTAGGGTGAAAAACAGCAAATAAGTTCCTTTACATTACAACATAACTTATAGTGACAGAAACAAACTTACAGCATGATCGTTCCCTCCAGAGCCATCGAAAAACTTCCTCCCACACAATACAGAGCCATCGGTGAGATTCAACCAGAGGTTGTTGGTTAGGTCGCATTTGTCGCACTTCCAACCTGTGGGAGGTATCTTCACTCCGTTGTCCAACTGCTTCAAATCCAACGCGTGACTGGATAAAGGGAGAGAGAGATTGCAGTCACACTGGTGGACTGTGTGGTCTGAACACAGGCCTGCCTAGGGCCTAGTTTACTGGAATGTAATTCAACTCCGGGCAGAATAGCCATTTATGATTGATAAGCTGGCAAACTAGCAGACAGCTCACCCAAAGGAAAGTGGTTACTATCTATAGACATTTGCAACATCAGGGGTGAAACTGCTATATTTCCATTAGAATGGAATAGAGGGGATGAGATTAAGAGATCAGACGGGAAGAATGCGATATAGGTGATGAGACAGGACAATTGGACAACGGGATAGACGGATGACATGGGATATAATTTTTCCCTAAACCTACAACCTGGGTGTCTTCAAGTTCCGTGTGCAGCCGTGACTTGAAAAAACTACAAAATACCGCCTCCGCTCGGCTATATTTTTACCTTAATCATCATCATCATGTTAGCCATCAGACGCCCACTGATGGACACGTGTGCGTCTGTGGTTTTTAACCTACCTATGCCTAGGCGTCCCGCGAAAAGTAATTTATGTGCTTAAATAAAGTACTGAACGTCTCCGTGGTCAAAGTTGCGTTAATGATGACTTGTGTATTTGTCTGCGAAGTTTGAATTTGCCGCCCTGTGAATTGGCCGACCGGATCATGGGTCCTGCAAACCCAAAGATCCGGTCCTGCCCGTGTGAATAGGTAGCTTCTAGGTAAGCGTGCTCCATCTTAGACCATATCTCCGCATGAAATCGCGCCAGATAATGGTCAAACGCGAACCTATACTGTAATAAAAAAAAGGATAGGTAAGATGGGATAAGGAGAGGGGAAAATGTGTTTTCATCTGGGTTGGAAGTGAATGCGCGAGCGAGTCCACAGCCGGGACAAGGGATGTTCGAGGATCGGACAGGGGTTTTAGGGGGTATTCCTAACTGCGGCGTGGCAATAGCACTTCATATGTGAGGTGCAAATGCCACTCCGACCTGACGTATCTCACACAGGGGCCACGATCTTTCCGCTTCGCGCGGTTTTCCCCTGTATATATAAAAAAAACAATAAAAAAGGGAGAGTGGTCTATTGGAACACACTCATCGTACGAAACATGATTAGCTCAAGGCTAATAGTTTCAGTCCGACATTCTGTGAGAGCACGGTATTACACCGTACGAGCTAGGCTACGTTCCCTTAGAGACTTACAATGACCACGTTTACAACCGCGATTTTTCCCGTTCCACTTGCTTGCCGGCGTTACAATCGTAAACCCAAGTGGAACGGTTATTCGACCCACCTCTTGACATGGGTCGTTGTGAGCGTTGTGTGATCGAAAATAATGACGTCATTAGTAACGTTTTCGCCACGACCACAACGATTGCGGTCGCCTTGTGGAACGGCTAACGGAGCATTTCGGGCGTTGTGAGCTACTAATGGAACGCGCTGCTAGTGAGCTATAATCAAAATAATGACTTCAATATGGCTTTGCTACATGTAATTTTGAGCCCATTTTCTTGGGCAAAATCTTGCATAATCATGAAGTATAAATAATTTATGGAAAAGGTACAAGAAACAATTCAAAGTACTGAAAACCATGTTAAAATTGCATATACGTGATTGTTGATCAGTAACTAGGGTAAATTATACGGTTGTTGGCACTCCACCGAATTTATTCACGATATTAGAAAATCTTAATATTTTTTATTTTGTAGCTTTTTTCATTTTGTAATTTTCTTATTATTTCAAATGTATATTTATTTATTCTCTTTTGTGTTTTTTAAATACATATACAGGTGAATATTTCCAATGGGCCTTCATGGCCAAATCCTAAACTATGCTAAATATCGAAAAATCAAATACCCGTGTCTGAAATCGAATAAAAATACAAACACACTGTATTATTATACCAATGAATGGAAAATAGGACATTTCATTCTAAAACAACCTATTCCCTTGTTTTACAATTTGACATTTCTTCACAGAAATTGATCTTTACAAGTTATACTATGATCTGGTATACAGGTTGTTTTTTTTCTCAACATCAGCCGATTCAATTCATTCGAGCAGCCTACTTACAAGGGTAACTGATTTTTCAAAAATCAAATGTTGCCACTTTAGTTTTCGTCAAAATCGGCCTCGAGACTTCTTTAAGTGTTTTTCGGTTTTTTGCACAGTTTAAAAAAAGAAAGTTGAACTGTATATATAAAAACAGACACATAACAAGTGGAAAAACGAATGGCAACGAACAAGTAGCAAAACGAATTGCAACAAAATTTTAACTTGAAGTTTTACGGACAGGTTTTCAAATTGGACAAGTACATTAACAATCTGCCCGTAAAACTTCAAGTTAAAATTTTGTTGCAATTCGTTTTGCCACTTGTCCGTTGCCATTCGTTTTTCCCCTTGTCCGCTGCGATTCGTTTTTCCACTTGTTCGTTGAAGTTTCACTTCTACTATGTGCCCCAGCACACATTTCGATTTTTCGCAAGTTTACTGCAAATTATGATTTGGTTAGGTTAGGTACATTTTAATGAATGCATTTTTTATTTTATTACAACAAAAAAATCCACATCCACAGTCTACTCTAAAATGAAGCCGCCTCTCCTCCCACCTTCTATATAGAAGTTGCACTTAAAAAAAAGTCGACAGCCACTGACAGCGGGGCCTAAGGTCAGGGGGCTCCAGAGACAGGAACTTCCTCACAATACGTGCTCAGGAGAACAGTCTTCTGTATCTGTCCCTTCACTCAGTTACCAAGCCAGCACCTCTCTAGATACCGGTCGAAGCTCTTCACTATTAGACCGTTAATGGATACCACTATCGGTATGATGGTCGTTGACTCCACATGGTGGTAATCTCATGCGCGAGGTCTAGATATTTATTTAATTTGTCAGTTTCATCTTTCATGAGATTAGAGTCATGTGGAATACTTATATCAATGAGCATTGTATATCATTATTATTATTATCATTGTATGGTTTCAAAATAAAGTTAATAATATTAAGTATTCTTAATCTATTGAATAAATTAACAGGGTGTTAATCATTGACGGGAGTATTAAAAATGTAATTTCCTCTTGGTAAAAACATATATACTTACACAGAAACTTCTCGTTTCTCACCATCCCAAGTACCATGCATTGCAGCCAGTTCAGCTATTTTGAATGGAGATTCAGCTTCTATGATTGCTTGCACCGACTTTTGCACCTATAGCGAAAATAAAGAACTACATAAATTTAAATGTATCAAATTAACTATTATAAAAAAATTACAATTACAAAAACTCATTGCACTGGAGTAACTTTCTTATATTTTATAACATTGTTGAAAACAATTACACATGTATTTAAAATATTTAGTATATTTAGTATGTAGTTGTACATCCTAGTTAATTTAATGTATGGAGGGTAAACTACATTATTGTTGGGATAATTTTTATCCCGGGAGCGGTTTGCAATTGTTTGGATGCATAAAAATTTGCTTATTGCGAGTAAAACGATAGCTGCGGTATTTTTTGTCCCGGGTATCCCGCGGGAATTTCAAGACAAGCGTGGACCAAGTCGCGGTCATATCCTAGTTTTGAATAAAATAATAGGGTGCCAACATTGTATATTTCAAATAGAATAATTAATCAGTGTTTTAAAATAATCATATTATTCAAGTTACTCACCACATCTGGCAAATTGGTATTGGGCCAAGGGAACGTATGGAACCCGGGTAGCACAACTACACTGTAATGATCTGTGTATGTGTACTTGGCTTTGCCACACTCAGGATCGAAACCACCTTCAACGCCAATAGCAAGGCGAGTGATCTTCTTCTCTGGTCCATCGCCTGTTTGCTCAGGTTCTGGTATCTATAGGGCATTAGGTATCTGGTAAATAACCATTATCACAGAGTTTCCCAAACTTTTTGAAGCTGAGCCTCCCTAACATTACAAAAATATATTTATTTACTAGAGTTTGACCCGCAGCGCAGCCGTGGGGTAAACTCTAGTTATATATATACCTAACTAGAGTTTACCCCGCGGCACGCCGCGGGTCAACCGCTGGTGCGTGCCTCTTATTTAAAGAGGTTACGACACAGGTTACATTGTATTAAATTTTTATGTTACTGCTTTTTTATGTTACCGGGGCAAATACCCCGGAAGATTTACTTCTTTTTATATCGCAAACTAATCCATCTCCCGGACGAAAAGTATCTATGCCAATTTTCGGTATTAAAACTACATATGTACACCTAAATGACTAAATCAACCACACTGACCACATCCACCAAACCGACCACACCAATCCCATCGACCAAATCGACCAAATTAACCAAAATGACGAAAATGGCAAATCACAAAAGGAAAACCTACCCTACTTTCTGGGATAATCTTTACATAAATCTATCCCCAAACTTATCCCATTATCTGGAATGAAAAGTATCCCTTGTCCACCCTCGGTATTAAAATTACATATATACAGAATTTCAGCCGAATTGTTTCAGTAGTTTTCCGTACAAACAGAGAGACAAATATATTTTATCCCGGAAACTATCCCAGTTTTCGGGATAAAAAGTATCCATGTTCATCCTCAGCATCGAAAATATACTCAGTTTCAGCTAAATTGGTCCAGTAGTTTTTCGTAAAAGCGTAACAGACAGACAGACAGAGTTACTTTCACATTTATAATATTAAATTAATATTATAAAGGCGATAAAGATAATAAGATTAAAACAAGGCATGACAATGACAATAAATTTTTTTAACTTTATAATAGAAACCATCAATTATTACTCATTAAGCAACAGAAGCAGAATACCAATATATTGTTTCTCCCTTACAATCATATAACAAAAATAATAAAATGCCGCAGCTAAAAACCACAAATAATTAAAGCGTGGTTTTCTAGCTAGTTAAATAATGGACAGTATAATAATTCTAAAACTAATTCCTTACTCCTTAACCCTTTTAAAACTATATCTAAATTAACTATAACTAAATATCTTCTTTTTGGTTCCAAATATCAACTCACTATTCTTCACCCATAAGCAAAAGTAATGGTCATGGGTGAACCAATAGAACAAGTTTACGTAGCTCGGAATTTAGGATTGTACGTAGATCGCGATTTAAAGTTTAAGAAACATATTGCTAAATCAGTTAGAACTTGCTTCTATAAGCTTAAAATTTTATACCATATAAGACCTTTTATAAATGAAGCATTACGCAGTTAACTAGTGGAATCTCTTGTCTTATCGCATCTAAATTATGCAGATGTAATTTTTGGTCCTCGGCTTATTGCTAAAACTAAGCATCTCATTCAAAGAGTGCAGAATGCTTGTGTACGGTTTTGTTTCAATGTTCTATTGAGAGGTCACGTTACACACCATTCCTAAACAATCATTCTATTTTAAAAATGAGATATCATCAAAAATTACATTTAGCTTGCTTGTTTTTTGGTGTTATAAATAATAAAACACCTTTATATTGCTACGAAAAGCTTTTGTGGATGTCAGCAAGAAGGTCATTCGGTTGTAGGCAAGGCTCGGTGCAGCTCGCTACTCAGCAGCATTGCTGGGCCCTCAGGGGGAGTTTTCGTTACGCTGCATCGAAGTGCTGGAATAACATACCGCCGCCGATAAGGAACCTGCAGTCTGTCTATGAGTTCCTTAACTTAACTTAAAAAAACTTTTCCTTAACTTAATGACCACTAAATTCGCAAGAGAGACCTTAAATACGACACAAGTATCTTATAGTATTATAATATGTCTATTAGTATACTATAACAAACCACTACGAACTTATTATTTCTGTCTTGTTCATCAGTCACTTATGTCCTTGTTTTTTTGTTTGTTCGCTCTCTTTTATTTGTAATTATAACAATGTTCATATACACTACTAATTGCATAATTTTATAACTAATGTTTATTGTTTTTAATTTGCTTTGTGGAGCAAAGCCGTGGCATCACTTAGAGGTACTTGCAGAAGATCAGCTCTGGTTCTGAAACTAGCATTATGCTGAGCAAGAGCCTTTTTAGGATACCACATTTAATTGTTAGATATATTATCATGTAAGACTTTTTGTATCTTGTCCTAAATAATTATTTTTTCTTTCTTTCTATAATAATGGCCAAAGGATTCAAGAACAAAATAGTTTTCAAGATATATACATACATGTGTATTTTTTAAATATCTAGGAGAAGAGTATATATTTAACAAAACACTCATAACTTACAGGCTTCTTCTCTCTTTGTATGTGCAAAAAGACAGCATTGCCGGTTTTTTGGAAATACTGCTCAACATAGTTGCGACCAAATCCAAGGAATGATTCCAGAGATACATATAGGCCTGTCTCTGATTCCTGAAACAATGAGAGATAAATGTATATTGACTAATATCAGTAAATAACTATATACATAAATATGTACTATATAGCATACTGTAGGGTTTTAAAAATATTTAGGTGAAGTTTTAAGTTGAATAATACATTATGAGTTTTCAATGTATACATGCAAACCTACTCCCTTAGTATTTATTTTGAATTTTAAAATTAACATGTGTTTTAAATTCGAAACTGGTAGGAATAGCTTATAGGTGTCTTAATTAAGCATTTTTATACAGTAAGAATAATACATAATTATTATATTGTTATGAGTTACGGGACTCGAATTAAAATGCTGTTAGAATTACTATAGTTTATTAGAACTATACAAACATGGATAATGCAGGTACAAATATAACCGAACACAACAAGTCCAAACATAATGCAGAAGGTCGTAACTCAATAAAACGCGCAAAGTCCGCCACTTATTAGATCCCCGATTGTACTACACACGTTTTGCTTCGCTCATAGTTCTCGTTCGACTGTCTCCCCCTCCATCAGGTCATCGTTTTATACTGCACAAATGCAATGCCCCCGTATCTAAGTCGGCTTAATCCGCCACACCTGGCTAATGACTCGGCCGCAAACTGCCATAAAAGAGTACAATAACAATGGGCTGTTTTCTGATCACAAATTTTAAACACAAAGTGAATAAAAAAAAGGACGATCATAAAAGAGTTACAATTAGTTTAGATAGCGGCCGGTAATAAATGTGCTTTGTTTCAGATATGCAGGTGGATTTTGTTTTTGTCGGGAACTTAACTTGTAACAATAAGCTTCCCAAATTCGAAACTGATAGAAACAGCTAATAGATGTATTAGTTATGTATCTTTATATAGTATAAATAATAATTATTGTATGCTTCACAAATTAATTAAATAAATAACTGAAAACTAAGATCCTAGAATAAATCTCCTTGAAATATAGAATATGGGATATTTATATTAATATTTAAAATTGATTGAACTCTGAGAACCCTAACAGCTATGTCAGTCACCTCATCATAAATGTCTCAAACATGAAAACTACACATTTCTTAATAGTGAAAGCATTAATTTTGTATGCTTTATACATAAACAACAACTTTTTTCAAAAGAGCCCCTATAATTTAAAAAAAGATAATACTATCTCCCTATTAAACAAAAGCATAGGGGCAGGTGATTGCCATTTGTCTACTAGCAGCCAAAAGTGCAATAATGTTACACAGTACTGACTTGTATTTGGGAGTTTTCCTTATAATGTGTGGATTTTCTCTGAGCCTATTTAACTTAAAGAGACTAGTGAAAAGAAAAAACACTTTATCAACTGTGCTGATATCAGAAAATTTACTAATAATGTGTATTGGCCTTGCATTTTTAAACCGATCATTGCACAACTTAAATGCTATGAATGTTGATAAACATGAAATTGAAGAGAGGACCAATTCAGTGATTTTAAGAAGAAATGAATTGTCCTGTGACTTCAAAATGCTGCTTATGGGCTATGGACCATTCATAATATCTCTGGTAAATAGCTTCTTAAGCCTGATTGTTGATAACTACTTACATTATAAATCAATTCAAGAACTAAAGGAGCAGAATGAAGAAGATTCTGTTCAAGAAATCGACCATGGAGTAATTACTTCTACTGAGCGAAAAATGAAATTTATGTATACATTTTGGAAGAAATATTTTGTGCATATTTTAATAGTTGGCCAGTGGATTGTGCCAGTTCTGTTTGCGTTATCAATGTATCCAATTGAACTAAAAACTAAAATGATGCTGGTGCATGATTATAGGGGTGTAAGTGACTCTTGTATGACTATGGTTGACATGACAAATGACAATTGTACCTCAACTAAAGATGTGTACAATTCATTCGAGATTTTTAAATCTATTCCATTAATAAATTTTATAAATATTACAGAGCCTGTATCTATTAATAATAATGTGTCATCTCAAATAGATAATGTTATAACTAATGTTCTTCATATCATAAGAGACTTGAAAAATGAATCCAACTATTTAAATTCTAATGTAACACTTGCTCCATTGTTTCGTACACCAAAATCAGACAATAAATGTATGAAAATATGTTATTTAGAAAACAAAAACTTAGTGTTGTATATGTTTTTGTTATGTGTTGTTAGTTATTTTGTTCCTATAACTATATCTACAGTAATATTGACAAAAATACATATAACAGAGATGAAGAAACCATATTTAAAATCACATGTGAGTAAGGAGCTGCTGTACAACATTTTATTTTGGACTCCAGTTATGTTTGAAACATTAGTATCTCTATTACTATGTTCTTATTCAATGAATAGTATGAGGACAACAACATTTAATGTGATGGCAAATGTTTATCAAACTGTTAAGAATATTATGAATATTAAATATTTCAGGGAGAACAGTGTTGTACCAGTTTAAAATTTTAAAATATTATCTATACTTACAAGATTTTTAGTTTATAAAATTCCTATTGGAAAGAATTGTATTTATTTGCTATTGATTTACCTGTTTTTTCTATATTTTACCACTCACATATAGGTACTGTTGTCTAATTTGATATAGACATTTTATGTAATTTTGGTATAATTGTGATATTTTTTTTCTTTTATGTAATTAACTGTTTGAGACAATTTTTATTTTTATTATATAAATTGTTTTTTAGTGGAAACTTGATTGATATATGTATTAATTTTGTGTTTTATATTTAAGAAAATAATTATTGTATGTTTCCCAAACAAATCACAAATTTATTATAAGCTAGTACACTGATGAAAATTATAAATAATCGAATACAATAAAAGCAAACTTAACTTATTTGTAATGTATTATACACATAGTCCCTCAAGACTGACTATAAGTATAATACTAAGCCTAGATTACAGTCTTCTAAGGGTAAGGTGCCCAGAAGGCCAGAACAAAATAAATAAACTAAGAACACACACACACTTATATATATTTAAGGTTTTGAACCCTAATGTAGGGTTTGTAACTAAAAATTTCTAATTGTAAATCTCAGACTTCTTCACTTTAAGGTTGCATGGCAGTGTACCTGTCATTCTTATTTATCCAGATCTCTTAACTATAGTTTGTAGGGAAAACAAAACCATTAACTAAACTTTATTGTATTTGCAATAATTGTACCAACAACATAGCAATTATATTGTTCTTTTTAAACTAAGATTATTTTGGTAGAGTCAAGCAAGTGGGTAAGTAACATATTTTCTGAAATAAAATATTTTCATTCAAATAAATAATTTCTCAAAACTAAAACAGGATATTATAAGTACTTCAAATATTCAACCAGTGCAATATAATTAAAAATATACGAAATCCAAGCCTCGCATACCTACATACTGCAAGGTTAGCAAAGAGGTAATAAATACGGAAATAGACAACAGGGAAGATAATGGATAGTGTTTATAATTTGGTGAATATCCCTATTTTAAATTATACTACATCCCCACAACTATCAGAATTTTTTTCATTTAAAAATAATCTCGTAAGAGGTTATATAAAAAATGCAACTCACCGGATTATCAAAGGAATAAACACATTCGTCCTTATAAATCAGTTGCTGAGGTCCTGGAATCTTCACTTTAGACAAATGCGGCTTTAAAAGATCTAAAGACGCCATATCGATCTTCAAAATAAAAATATATTACCTACCGAAATCTTTATTTCTTAGCGACAAAAAACACAAAATTCATGTCATCAGCGTCACTCCGAAAATATTTTTTTAAAGTTGTTTGTTACGAGTATAGGTATTTATATTTAGTTATTATTCATGTTTAGTCGATAGACGGCGTATCGATATCGCGAAATAATGAAAAACGTATAAAAATATTTTCTTATATTTTTACACTAGGTAAATTAAGAATTCGGGTATAGATGTCCAAAAAATCTATACGAGCTGGCTGAAAAGAAGGACAACAATTAATTATGTTAGACTTCAAACACGCTATTAAATTATTCTATTTATTTCGTCTGATATTGGTACTCTCTGAAAGTAAAACAAACTACGTGTATTATGGTATTACAAATAACCTACTGGTAGATTCTGTATTAAAAAAATTAATGCAAGCGACAATATCTGTGAACTGGAGTTTTTCATCATTCTTAATAATAAAATCTATAAAATACATCACAACTTATATGAAAATATTTGGGTCTGTACCCCATTACTAAAATAATTAAAATGAAGAAGTAATCATTATCACCAACATCATTTAACTCAACTGGAACTTTTGAGTCATACTTGTATCTCTACTGCCACCGACGAACGCATTGCCACCCCGCTGCTATTTTGTGTATATATGTGGGCACTGGCTGTTGATTACATACACCCAAATTGGACATAAATCCCAACTACTCGGGTAAGTGCCGGTTTCTGTATCTTATCAACGGTTCATTTGCCTTACTATTGGTTAAAATTTGACATAAGCTCCATACAAATAATGTCAAAATTTAACTGATGGTATGGCAAGTTTTTAATAAAAAGTAGTAAGTCAGTAAACGGCCATAAACAATCTAGTGTTATCAAGTATTTTGAACGATGAACAATCGACTAGAACAACTCGTTTTGCATCGCCCATATCTACAATCTCACTATATATGTCATAGTTATGTTTAGATTTTGGGATTTGTATATAACTGTGGTAAATAATTTTAGAAAATGACAAGGACTCTACTTTCGCAAATTTGTCTAAACTCTAGCAACTCCAATTATTATGCTGGGGCCACACCTGCGACAATGTCAAAGATATTGATTATGGCCCAATTAGATCACAATTAACGCATTTCACCCATCGCCACACCTGTGTGAAACCGCATATATCTGTAGCGTTATCTCAGAGGAGGTACTACGTCAAATATCCTGCAAAGATCAGGTTACTTCATTCACGACATGCGTGTATTTTTTCAACATAACCTATGATGTTTATTTTAATAATAATGACTATAATTTTGTAAGTAAGAGCGATACCTTGCGATAATTAACAGAACAATTGTTTTCTTATAAGAAGCTAAATTAACCTTTACAAACCCGCCATGTCGGCTGTTCTTTGGTAAATATCGTCAAAATGTATTTTTGCTTTAAATTCCGCTTGATATCTTTGGTTAACTATAAAAATGACTTCTCGTGTGAAACGTAGCATTGTTATATCCGTAATACTTTTAATGGATTTTAGACTTGGATCAGCGTTAAAATTAAAATAACATGGATAAATTCGCTTTGTTATAATTTACTGACCTTAACTACAGATAGAATAGAATATTGCTAGAAGGCAAAAAATAGTCCATATTCTCGACGTTATAGTAAGGCTACACATAAATTTTACAAAAATACGACCCAAAGACCTTTATTCATTCAAAATTACCGGAAATAAATAATGATAGGTATTATTTAATTATAATATATTTCAATAAATCTTCATCTAAATATTCTATCTCGCTAACTGCTTCTTCATCCATGTCTTGATTAGAGCTAGCCGCAACATCATCTTTGTCGGAATCGGACTCAGAAGTACTGCTGTTATCATTCTCAAAATTTACAATTAATCTCTCACACAGAGTAATTTAGCACGAATTTTTCCAATCGTTTTTAGTGATATATCGAAATGCACGCTCAGCTGCTTCCTATAATGATAAAAAAATCATAATTTGAATCTTCATAGAATGTAAATCGACCAAAATACAAAAAGAAATTATTACGCAAATTTATTCAAACCATATCGAACGTTTATTTATGTCAATCGATCCCATATTGTGATAACTAAGTCGCAGATGTGTCCCCGGTACAAACAAATACTAAAAAACCAAACATAAACATAACTTATCTGGTCAATGATTGCTCAAAATTTTCACATATATTTTATACGAAAGATCCGAAATTGCGATTATTTTATCAAGTAATATAGGATTGAACTGAAAACAACAATATAAACATAAATATGCCTGTCATATCAGTGGTTCTTTGGTAAACATCGTCGAGATTCGAAAGAATACTTCTTGCATTATATACCGCAAGATAACGTCTGTAAACTTTATAAACTATTTTTCTTACCGAACTTAGAACCGTTTTATTCATTTTTTACACGTATTACGATCTCTGATAACATGAAACAAAAGAAATATTACGAGCATTTGTTTAAATTTTTTTTGTTTATAGTTTTTATATTTATGGCTTGGCAACTAGGCCTTTAAACCAGGCGCAATTGTATTGTAGGCTACAATCGACGCCATTCAACGGAGTTCTTGTGAAAATTCGAAAGGCCACATTTGGCTTGGCTACCGTTCACATTTCTCACAAAAGCACATAATTACAACTCAAAAACTATCAATATCCTTCAACTATTGTTCATTTTAGAGTAATTTTACACATTTTTAGAAAATAAAACTGCACAGCACAACGTCCCCTTTCAGTTCCCGCCAAAAAAACTCGTTTACATCATATGTCAAAGCAGAATCATAGACTAGTAGAAATGTTGCTAGTAGATTAGAAAAAAAAGTTTCCTTAACAAGACATTTATGTCAGATTCTATTCATAGACATGTCATTACATCTGCCTTAAAAGACTATTTGCCAAACCAAACACCATAAAAAAATGTAATCATTAATATTCATTGGTTTTTCTCATTGCTGTTCTCTCGTTAGAGAGTACTAGAGTTCTGTGTTACTGTTTTAGAGTGCTCCACCTCAGTGGCTCTCCCCTACATAATCGAAAAATATTTTTTTTTTTTACCGGAAACTAGCGCTATCAAGGGAAAGAGGCGATCAAATATTAAAAGTAGTTTCCATCAAGTTCACATAAGATGGCGCTCTACAATATCGTTGAATAATTACAACGCGCTGACGAGATCTCAAGAGCAAAATGTAAATCACAAGTGACGGTCATCATCAGTGTTATCGTCTCTGCCTTGTGGTGGCAGAGCCGGTAAAGGGGTTTCGAGTTGTGACTCTTTGCCCCGGTGACGGGGTACGGGAGCCGCCACCCATATAAGGGGTATGTCGGCTAATCAGCGGCTTTCGGTGGCCATTATGGGTTTCGTGTTGGCTCTGTCTGCGTCATGGTTGACCAGTCTGCTGCTTTCAATGGCCATCTCGGGCTTTAGGTGGCCTTCTGTGGCATTGTGGAGATTTTCGCGACCTCCCAAACATCGCCCTGATCTCGGCGGATGAGGTCACGGGGGGTTGGTAGCCATCTTGGTGTCTCGTGATCTGGTGGTCGCGCGTGTAGGGGAGCAATCCCGTGGAGGTGTGTGTGGCGGCCGTTGTCGGCGCGGTCGAACATCCGACGCGCCGATATCACCACAAATTCCTCGACACTGGGAATGCTCAAATCGCCGGCGATCACGTCGTTCCTTACGAACCAACCCGCGCCCGAGCACATCCGCGAAGCGATGGTCTGTTGCATCTGCAGCAGCTAATTTTTGGCAGCCGAACACAGCGCGTACAACGCCGGAGCTGCGTATGTTAGCCTCGAGCGGAGATAGGTCTTATAGACGCCGATCTTCGTCCTCAGAGGTAAGCTGGATGAAATACAGGTCGGAGCAGAGCCTTGGCTGTGCGAGTCTCATTGACCGCATGGTCCACCTGTGCGCCCATGCTCAACGGCCTGTCTATGTGCACTCCGAGGTACTTGTACGAGGTCTTCCACTCGATCTCCTGACCCCGAAGCTGAAGTAGCTCAGGCATGTTGCACCGGTGGACGACTAGAAGCGCGGCGGTTTTCCCCACATTGACCGCCATGCGCCACTTGTCAAGCCACGCCGGTAAGATGTCCATCATGTGCTGCATTCGGTGAGCTGCTATGTCGAGGCTGCTAGAGGACGCGAAAAAGGTGCTGTCGTCTGCGTACAACGCCAGCGTGATGTCCCTCTCCTCGGGAGCTAGAGATCCCTCGAGTGTTGGGACGTCGTTGGTGTATAAGCCGTACAACGCTGGCGAGAGACAGCTGCCTTGGGGAACACCGGCAGAAATGGTACGCTTCTGGGAGGTCGTCTGCTCGACCGAAACGTAGAAGTCCCGGCCACGGAGGAATGAGGAGCTTCATCGCAATCGCAGGTGGCGTTTCGGTGGAGAGAAGTGTGGCAATAAGGCCTTCGTGCCAAACCCCGTCGAAGGCCTTTTCGACGTCTAGGAACACTGCGATAGTGGACCTGTTTTGGTTTAGCTCGTGGGCCAGGTGGTGAAGCATTCGCGTCAGCTGGAGCGTGGTAGAGTGAATACGGCGGAATCCGAACTGCTCCGCACGTGGCTCGATACGCGGAGCTAATCGTCGCAACAGCAGGCGCTCGAACAGCTTCGCTAGGTACGACAGCAGAGTGATTGGCCGGTAACTTGCGGGTAGACGCCGATCCTTGCCCGGTTTCGGGAGCATGACGAGCTTTCCTGTCCTCCAGGCGTCGGGAAAGTGGTTGGTCTTGCAAGTTACGGTAATAGCTCCCCAAGTCCGGTATCGCTGAAACAGCCATCTGCAGCTTTTCAGCTGGAACCCGGTTAAAAAAAAATATGGTGAATCTCTAACAAATTTTTAATGTTGGTTTAAATTATCATGCGTCTTATTTTAAGTTTTTGAACCATAATTGTGTTTTGTTTTATTCGAATTTAGAATTAGGCTTGTTCTTCCTCGGTCACTGAACGGAGCGATCCGTACTAGTACAATTTGTCGGATGTCCTAATTCGGTCTTTTAGTACACTTAGTACAGTTTAGTACATTGAATGAATAAGAATTATATTTTGATTTTCCTTCATACTTTGCACTGCAGGCTTAGGACTGTCATTCTAATCAATACCCGTTTATTTTTTACATAAGTTATTTAGATATTAAAATATCTGTGATATTTTTTTCTTAATGGATTATATAAGATATCAAAATTTTATAGGATTTACCATCTTATGGTCCAATTTGGTCCCAGCTCAGTAATCGGAAACATTACAACAAATCGGAACAATCGTGTTCGTAAGCTAATGGCAATCTACAGAAATATAAGACATGTTGCTGACTCAAAACTCTTAATAAATAAATTCCTGGGGTGGCACAGCAGTCTCATCTGCTTATGCTAGAACTCACTCAAAGGGCGTTACTAAAAGTTAGTCAGTTCAAATCGTTTTTGTACTCAACTAAAAAGCTATTCCATGAAAATAAACTACTCACTGTGCGACAACTATTTATTCAGTCATTATTATTAAAACAATATAAGTTAAATAATATTTATAAAAAAATTGATATAATAGATAAACACAACAAATATATTATTTTTAAACTAGAAAATTTCAAAACTGTTTTTATAAATAGATTTCCTTGTTACTTGGGCAAATATTTATATAATAAAATAAACCAAATACTAGATTTTGATTCTTTAAATAATCATGAATTAAAATTTAAAGTTTATAATTAGCTGCAAAGATAAGACTACAATGAAATTGAGAACCTACTCAAAATGGTGATATAACTAATAATTATATAAACACATAAACGCACACACAAACACACACACACACGCGCACACATGTACAGATACGCGCACACATATGCATGCAAGGTAAATATAATGTCTTGTCTTAATATTAAAAAAATGTGCATTGGAAGAGCACCGACACCTAATATAATACAGGTTTTTACCTACTTTTAGAAGCCATCACACATTAATTTTAGTGCAAACTTCATTGTCTTTTATATTCTGTTACTTTTACATGTTTTTACTGAATAAATTATTATTCTTCTATTTTTTTTATAGAAAATAAAGACAATTTCTCAAAATGTTTATTCAAATATAAAAACTAAAATAAGCATATATATGAACATAAAGTTCAAAATAGTTTCATGAATCAGAGTTATCAGAGATCAAATTTGGCAAATGAATATCATCATACATCTCACTCTTTCATGCATTGATACCATATCGTTGCCTCACGTTCAGTCAGTCAGCAGCGTTCCGTGTTTTTTGTGCGACAGTTCGCAGTATAGTACCAGTGACAAAGAATACATCGCGAATTCAGACTATTCTATACGATCACGAACGATGAAGTACTAAATGAACGATGTCTTAAAACGGAGAAGGAATAGTTCGTTCAATTCAGTATCGGGAATTTATTCTTTTTAGTACATAGTACATGTACTACACAAGCCTATTTAGAATATATTAAAGTACCATCTAGTAATTACTAAGAATTTATAGAACTATCAATTGAAACGCTATCTAGTGATATTTATAATAATATAATAACGATTGAAATGCCATCTATCCGGTGAGGTGGTGTAAGTTTTAGTATTTTATGTTCGAGAATCTCATCTATTTTACATGTAGTGTTATATTTATGGTGTGCTGAATTTCAGCTGATATACCCCGTTTACGATAACTTGACGAGTAGGGTTACAGAATTCTAGAAATTAACATCACTTAATATCACAAAACGTAAATTATTCTTATTTTTTGTTGGAATTTTTTAGTAATTATTACGATTTTAGGTGTTTTTGACTCTAGCTATAATTGTTAATATTTTTGATTATTTTAAGTAATGGTATGCCTGTGCTTCATTATTATTTACATATATTTTAGGTTTATGGCTTGGCAACTAGGCCTTTAAGCCAGATCTTAGATTACAACATAGTTTCTTCACTTTCTTAAGCCTATGTATAGCTCAGCTGAACTGTAGCTTATCAACTGACGCCATTCAACGGAGTTCTTGTGACAACTCGAAAGGCTACATTTGACTATACAGTTCACAATTTCTTACAAAAACACAATAACTGCTCGAAAACTATCAATATCCTACAACTACTGTTCATTTTAGAGTAATTTTACACATTTTTAGTAAATAAAACTGCACAGCATTTCATCTCCTTTCAGTTCCCGCCAAAAACTCCAACTTGTCAATTGTCATTTTATCGTGAACATAGATAATACATGATACACTATATACACGAAAAATTGGTGAGTGATCCACCAAATATGACCGTCACTTGTGATTTACATTTTGCTCTTGAGATCTCATCAGCGTGTTGTAATTATCCAAGGATATTGTACAGTGCCATCTTAAGTGCAATAAATGGAAACTACTTATCAAATTAAACAGCCTCTGTCCCTTGTTAGCGCTAGTTTCCATATTTTCTTTTAATTTTTCCATTAGGTATGACGGGAGAGCCACTGAGATGATCGTGAAGTCGTGGACGGGGAATGGAATAGTTATAGTTCAAACGTTAAAGTCAAACTTCAATTTTCAAGCTTTTGAATAATTTCGTAATTTACTTAATTAGGTATTATACCATCTTTTTTATTGTTTTGATGAATATAGTTTGAGTTATAAACCAAAATGGTTCTAAAATTATATTACGATCTTATGTCACAACCATCCAGAGCTCTGTATATATTATTGAAAACCATTAAATGTGATTTCGAACCCAGATTTATCGATTTGCGAAAAGGTAAATATAATCCTTAGTCATTCATGTGGATTTTGTTGAAATAACTCACTTTGTATAGAAAGTTTAATGTGTTCCTAGCTCACGGAAGAGAATTATTATTATTTGAAAAAATTATAATTATGGGGTACTGCTTAGATATCCGGTGCATGTGTAAAGTTGTATCTATATTCTATATATAGGAGGTATCTACCCTTTCTCCAACCCTCATGGTCAGGAGGTTTAGATATTTTTTTGATAAATGTAACAAGGTTGCGACCAGTGACTAGAACAATGAGTTAGGTTAGCTTGAGACCTGCGAGCGAGTCATGCTTGCGAAGGAGGAGGCGAAGCGGGAGTGAGCGAACATCTTTGCTCCGCTCCCGCCAAAGGAGAACGCGCCGACGCCGAGGGCGGATACCGACCTTCTGTCGCACACCCTGAACGAGGATGTCGTGGCAGCGGCCGGCAGGTGCCAGACACAATTTGTAACCATTTATTTTACATACACGAACAGTGGCGTCACAGTGTCCCATGTCATATGAGACATTTATTTCATTCATATGTTTAGCAGACAACTAGCAAGATGCTTTTTTAATATATCAATGAATCATTATATCAATGATATTGATTTTTAAATATATTGCAGAACAGATCCGATTTTTCTTAATATTACGAGCTACAGGACTCGAATTAAAAATGCCATTGGAACTATTATAGAATTTATTAGAACTGTACAAACACATATAAAAAAATACAAATAAAGCTGGATGCAATCAGTTCACACTGCATGATTCAATACAATTTGACATGCATAAAGTCCATTGTCTATATCGCTAATCGAGAGTACTTGAAAATGTCTTACTCGTTTCTTAGTTGTCACTCTACAATTAGCCCCTACATTCGGGCTTTGTCTTATACTCCCTACACAGTACAAAGAAATTGGCTGTGCACACTGAGTTTCTGAGAAATAGTAATTTGCACATCTGTGAAAGGCCACAAAGTCGAAAATAAGGATTAGTTCGACGCTAATGATGGTTATAAAATAAGTAGAAAAACAATAGCATGTTTTTCTTAATTACAAATTCAAAACACAAAAGAATTCCTTAATCCGGGAAGAAGACAATAAACTGTGCATACAACAGGCAGCTGTGCTCTTATCATTGATGGCATGTAAGATTAATATGGGCTAAAAATAAATGAGATTATGATAAAAGACAATATTGATGTATAATTTTCATCTCTATTGGCTGCATTTTGAAGCTTTTCATTCCAATTCTGTTGTAGTACGCAAAAGTGCTCTATTGTGTTTTTTCTTGATTTTTCAATGATTTAAGCTGTTTTTTGGTTACTTAGTTTGAGGGTGCGGTATAGATATATGGCACATTTCTATATTACTTGAGATATAAAATTAACTTTGGGTGGTTATAAAAAAAAATAACCACAAAGGCTAGTTAGCTAGCTAGGTTAGCCTTTTATCCTATATTAGAAAAGTTTGGATCTGTTTATAATATATAAATGTGCTGTATAACTATACCCCACCCTAGTTTGATTCTTTTTCTGTTGACTACTGGCTTTTTTGGACTTTGATTAGATTGCTCAACATTGGATGATGTAAGTGTAATATTAGTGAATATATAAGTGAGGTTGAGTTCACCATATAATTAATATTTCAATAACTCTGGGCCATAGAGGTTGCAGAAAAGGTAAGTATCCCTTCCACCCTCCCTACCCTACCCCTCACCAGTACTTTAAGTTGATGCACCATATATCTATAGATTAACCATTAAATGCTGGTAATCTTGGAAAGTTCTTGACTTGCGATAGCTAAAATTTCTAATATTGTTATATATCATTCTCAGTTACAATCAAACTTAGACCTTTAATTAATATTAATTAGTATGTGCTTAGAACTCTGTATTGATTTTCCTAAAATATTTGAAATCAAGTGGGTAATTATAAATCTAATTTTGCTTGCAGCGGAGCATTATTCTGAGGAGTACACTAAAATAAACAGATTCCAAAGAGTACCAGTGATTGATCATGATGGATTTCTTTTGACTGAAAGGTATCCACAAAAGCTGAGTTGTTCAATTTTGTAATAGTTAAACCATAGTGAATAGTAAATAGTAATTGATTCCTAAATGTAGTTGGGCAATTTTGTTTTATAATTTTATGTTATCTATATTAATATCTTCCTTTGCATATGTTTGGTTTTCATATTTTACATAAAATCCCTATTAATATTATAAATGCGAAAGTAACTCTGTCTGGTTGTTCCATTTTCACAGAAAAACTACGGGACCGATTTGGCTGAAACTCAGTATATATATATTTTCGATACCGAGAATGAACATAGGATACCTTTTATCCCGAAAAATGGGATAGTTTCCGGGATAAAAATATATTTGTCTGTTTGTTTGTTATGCTTTTACGGAAAAAGTACTGGACCGATTTAGCTGAAAATCGGCATATATGTAATTTTAATACCGAGGGTGGACAAGGGATACTTTTTATCCCGGATAATGGGATAGATTTATGTAAAGGTTATTCCAAAAGTAGGGTAGGGTTTTTGTGTATTGCCATTTTCGTCGTTTTTGTCATTTTTGTCCTATTTGTCTTTTTGTCCTGTATTTCCCTTTTGTCCTATATTTCCTTTTTTTGCCTCCTTTTGTCCTTTGTGTCCTATTTGTCATTTTTGTCCTATTTGTCCCTTTTCTCCTATCTGCCCCTTTTGTCCTTTTAGGCCTTTTTGTCCTTTTAGTCCTGTCTTTTTTTGTCCTATTTGTCCTTTTTGACCTTTTAGTCCTATTTGTCCTTATAGTCCTATTTGTCCATTTCGTCCTATTTGTTCTTTTTGTCCTTTTTTGTCCTTTTAGTCCTTTTTATTCTTTGTATCCTTTTAGTCCTATTTGTCATTTTTGTCCTATTTGTCGTTTTTTCTTTTTTGGATTTTTTGGCCTATTTGTCCTTTTTTGTACTTTTTGTCCTTTGTGTTCTTTTTGACCTTTTAGTCCTATTTGTCCTTTTTGTCCTCTTTGTCAAAAGTACAATGTAACTTTTAGTACAATGTAACCTGTATTAACGCCTGCTCTTGAAACAAGAAGCAGGCCCTAGAGGCTGACCCACGGCTAAGCCGCGGGTTAAACTAGAATTTTATATATTGACATAAAATGCTGTTGGCTGGTTTATTCAGCGTTGTTTGCATAAGCTTTGGAATCTAGCAGAACCCATGATTATCCTCATTATGTGAAGTAGAATATAAATATCATGCAAATGTGACTGTACTAAAGATACTAATGAAGGAAAAACAAATATCTAAAGTAAGTCACTTTGATGGTTATGTGTTATGTATGCAATACACCTACTTAGGATAAATTATTTCATTCCAAGATTAAATATGTAGAAAAATATAGCATCAGAACTGAATAAGTACTAGAGCTTAAAAAGATGATGGTTGTGAATGAAAAAAATTGTGTGAATTCAATAATAAAGTATATTATTAAGTGTATGTATTTAACACTTGTATTTTGCCATGCATAACATAAAATATGGATGTGGAATATTCTGAGTCCATCTTAGGAGTATTCTGAGAATAAAATTGTTGGGTAAAGTATATAGAGGGAAAAGATAAGAGCAGAAACTAATGGAACAGGCACAATAATGATAATTGTTTTTCAGAAATAGTCATGGATTGCTATACTTAAAAACACTCAAAGTAAAGCCAGACAGTGACCTACTGGTATCTAAGAGTTGATAAAAGTAGCAAGAGAAAACAGAGCAATGAGCAGAGTGTCTTTAGATTTGGGAGATGCCTAAATTTAGGAGGCCTTCAACTGAGTGACAGATTTGAGAGATATTTCAGTATTTGGCCATTAGTTTATTTGAAATTGTAGTGAATAAGAGAAGAAACTAAAGTATTGAAGGTTTTTATATATAAATAACACCTAATAAAAATGTTATGTATGTAACATTAGCTACTACCTAGGGTGTTTCACGCGTAGTCGTGCAGAAAACTAGTGTAAAATATGTCTTTTTCAGTGTTGCAATCCTAAAATACCTTGCAAGGGAGAACATAATACCAGATGCTTTGTACCCTCGCGAATCTAAATTGCAGGCAAGAGTGGAAGAATTTTTAGAATATCAACATGCTGGCCTCAGGTTGCATTGTGCAATGTATTTCAGGGTTGTTGTAAGTATAACTAGTTTTTACTGTGTATACTGTAGGCCTCCTATACAAATATTCAGTTATAGAACTTATACTTGTGTGTGGGCATTTGCATGATGTAAATACATCATCGTAAAATATTGTTTGCTATGCAGTTGGTGTGTTACATTTTCTTTTTCTAATATGTACTATGTCTCGCAATGTGTTGTTACCAAGTAAATGTTTTTCTTTCTCTCTTTTTAGCATATAAATCCACATTTCACTGCCTAGAGAGGAACAATATGTTTGTATAGGGTTTAAGGGTCAAAGGGTTGTGCAAGTTACGTACTAGAACCACTTGGTGTTTGTTGAATCATCTGTTTTCAAAGTCACATGATACAATAGTAGTAGAGCTGTTTCTGACATCCCTGACAGGCCTACACCTGCCAGCATATTCTTTCATACATAGTTAGCTCTGTAATATGTTAAATATGTAAGCACAAACGGTATTAATTTTTTTTCAGTACATGAATCCAATCCTCACTGGATCGCCAACTGATCTAAAATCCGCAGTAGGCTACAAAAAGCGTATGATATCTTCACTGGAGGATTTCAATACGAAATGGCTTGGGCGAGGCACAGATTTCATTGTGGGAAACAACATCACTGTTGCCGATCTTATTGCTGCCTGTGAATTAGAACAACCCAGTAAGATTTTTATTTATTGGTACTCTAAAAAAAGTATAATTCAAAATCACATTATTAATATGGAGGCTTTTTGATTTCTGTTTTATTAAAAAGCCCATAAACCTTTTATAATATTCATCCTCTTTTTAATAAATATACCTCTGCAAGATTTGTGTATCCCGCCAGTGTCAAATATTCATCAATATTCAAGTTTTAGAATAATCTTCAAGAAAAAGCTTCAGGCAAATTGTAGGTCTTTGGCTGACATCAAATGTTCAACACGAATTCCACTAATTTTTCGCCACGGGTACTCTCACTTACCGTGTAAAAACGATCAGCTCAAGGCTAACGACTTCACGCCAATATTCTGTAAGAGCGTCACATCACACCGGCCGAGCCTGCCCAGTGAGCTGTACAGGTAAATGAGCTCTGAGACGTTTTTGCGTATGTAGTAGTATTTGTATATTTATAGGACTTCTAAACTTGAAATTTGGTATTCCAAACTATTTTTAATATTAATGTTTATTATTTGAATATCGTTTAAGTAAATTTTAGTTTCATTTTAAGTACCTGCCTATAAAATATATAATAGGTATTAGTTTTTTATTTATGTACTGATAGTACACTACTACAAACGCAAAAACGTCTCGAAGCTAATTTACCTGTAATCCATTCATGAATGGCACTATCACAGTGTTCTTTGTTATATGCAATTAATGTATCCTACAATGATGCTTTTAATCAATATAATAGGTTGGGGAAAAAGTCTTTTCGCATATAGTATGTATGAACTTGTAATAAGAGCTCTTTGGCTATACCATTTGTATCTGGCTGGTTTTGATATCATTAAAAAGTTTTAATTTTACAGAAGACAATTCCAAATTCAAAATAGGAAAATGTGTGATTTTCATTTGTTTCCTTATTGTTAAAATGAGTGAATGTAATGAAGAAATTCGATACATTTTAAAATTTTACTACAAAAAAAGGTAAAAATGCAACACAAGCCGCGAAAATAATTTGTGATGTTTATGGAACTAACGCAGTATCTGTGAGAGTAGCGCAAATTTGGTTTAAGCGTTTTCAATCCGGAAATTTTGATATCAAAGATGCACTTCGCTCTGGTCGCCCTGTTACGGACAAAATTGATGCCATTTTTGAAAAAGTGGAGCAAGATCGGCATATTAGTAGTTACGATGTAGCTGGAGAACTGGGAATTGACCACAAAACGGTTTTGGCGCATTTGAAAAAAGCTGGGTACACAAAAAAGCTCGATATTTGGGTGCCTCATGAGCTCACTGAAAGAAACCTAATGAACCGTGTACCCATTTGTGATTCTTTATTACGACGTAATGAAACCGAACCATTTTTGAAGAAGCTCATAACTGGTGATGAAAAGTGGATTACATACGACAAGAACGTGCGAAAAAGATTGTGTTCAAAAACCGGTCAGACTTCACAGACTGTGGCGAAACCCGGGTTAACTCGCAACAATGCTGTGTGTATGGTGAGATTGGAAGGGCATTATTCATTATGAGCTGTTACCGCCAGGCAGGACCATCGATTCTGAACTGTACTGCGAACAACTGATGAGATTAAAGCAAAAAGTTGAGAGAAAGCGGCCGGAATTAATCAACAGAAGGGGTGTGGTTTTTCACCATGATAACACTAGACCTCACACATTTTTAGCCACTCAGCAAAAATTACGAGAGTTTGGCTGGGAGGTGTGAATGCATTCGCCGTATAGTCCTGACCTTGCACCTTCAGATTTTCACCTGTTTCGGTCTCTGCAGAATTCCGTAGGCAGTGTCAGATTAACATCACGAGAGGACTGCCAAAACCACTTGTCGCAGTTTTTTGATCAGAAACCCCAAAATTTTTGTAGCAATGGGATCACGTCCCTACCTACAAGATGGCAAAAAGTTATCCAACAAAATGGCACCTACATACTTTAGTCAAATGTAAATAAACTTTATAAAAAAAACTTTTGAATTTTTATATAAAATCCGAAGAAACTTTTCCCCGACCTAATATAACAAACTCAACTATCATTGTGATTCGTTTCAAATCGTTAGATTATTTGATACAAACTTTTAGACGGAGTGACAGATAAAAATTCTGACAGCTCAGTTTTATTATTGTTATAAATAAATATTATTGTTTTAATTCTAGGAATGGCAGGATATTTTCCAGAAGAAAACTTTCAGAACATAGAGGTATGGTGGAAGAAGGTTCGAGATTATTTCAACCCTCACTATGATGAAGCGCATGTTATTTTAAATAAAATTGTTAATAAACAAAAGAAAACTGTTTCTAAAATTTAAACTTTGATGTATTTTCAAATGTATTTGAAGGTTCATCCAATGTTAGACAGATCATTTCTGTCTTACAATTGGGATGAATCAACTAAAGTGATTTATATAAACATAAATTTGAATCATTGAATGTCATTGAATACCGTCATGTACTTTCAGTTCGGTGCCTTTCAGCCACATTAATTCAATAGGTTGATTAGTGTAATATTGTATTACTGATGATTGAGAGTCATTACACTGATTTTATAAATACGACAAAGAAAGAAAGACAAAGAGTTTATTTAAAGAAGTAGTGACGTAATTACATTATTTATAAAATTATTACGGTTATACATAATATATAGCACATTTTGAGAATTTGTATGCCGTATTTTCAGCAAACAAGTTTTGCACTCAGCTTAGTGATGTGTCGGAATTATATCCCAGTGCTAACCCAATGCTAAGGTTAAGCGCCAATTCAATTAAGTTTAGGGCAGGGGTATGTTATTTATTTACATAAAGTATGTTGTTTCATCACATCCCACCCCACTTTAGCGCTTGCTGATGTGGGAGTAGCCATGATTGTAAATGAAGAGTTAAGGCGTGAATAATCTCACACCTTTTATGTCCACTACCAAGGTAGCAAGCAGGAAGCGGGGGCAGTGGACAGGGCGAGTACTTATATTTTGTTCAAAATACATTGCATTTACACGTTCGCGCGCCTAGTTAAAATAAGGAAATTGTTAGTTTAGGCTGGCCTCGGTGCTTTTGTTATATGATATTTAGAGTTGAGTATATTGTGATATGGGTTTTATTTAATAATATTGTAGTATTTATAAGGGAACACAATGTTTTATTATGGGTACTAAGCAGTACTGCACATTGTTATATATTTTTAATAAAATGGATCGGACAGATAGTGTTTCTTTTTAATTTGCCTACGACTTTGACTCAGTTGATTGAATACAATACCTTCGTGGTATGTGGTATCTATTTACGTGCTAATTTCGTGGCCAACGCATTCACGTTTCAAATGACGTGGGTTCGAATCCTGGCCAGAAACCATTTACCGTCCAGGCCGTGTTTTTGACGTAATTTACTTAGGACGCGTTCCTTTAGTATCCCACGACCCCCAAAATGCTCCGTCTGCCATTCCGTTATGGTCATGGCGAAAACGTCACTAATGACGTCGTCATTTTCGATTACACAGTGCTCACAACGACCCATGTCAAGAGGTGGGTCGAAGTGGGCGTTGACCACAGCATTAATTCTCTCTATCTCGTGACATTGAAAAAGGCGCGATTTTCAAATCAACCAATGACATTTGTGTATTTCGTCGTTTATGACATCAACGCCCCATAATCCGTTCCACTAGAGTTTATGATTGTACCGTCCGCAAGCAAGTGGAACGGAAAAAATAGCGGTCGTGAACGTGGTCGTTGTGAGTCCCTTCTGGAATGTAGCCATGGTACAATTATCACGTGCTGGCAGTGAAGGAAACATCGTGATGAAACCCGCACATCAATCTAACCGATTCGTGAAAACCGTAAATCTGCTTTGGGCATTGTGATGGCTGTACAGTAAAAAAATGTAAAGGCTGGTTTACGTGATCCAGCTACTGACTTGGGAAGCGGACTGACTTCAAAAGATTTAATCGGTAATATTGAAGTCGGCCAGACTTGGTAGCGCTGTAATAACTTCAAATCAATTTATACGATGCCAGTATAAAATCAGCACTAGCTTCCTTCGAATTTGGATTATGTAGCTAGATCTATGTAAATCAGCTGTTACTCTTAACACGCGCTCCAACCTGGGCGCAACTCGTCCGTTTCGAGAAAAGAAAAATAAATCCAATCAACTTGAGAACCTCCTCCTTTTTGAAGTCGATTAATAAACAGACTCCCTACTTATTTTCCCTAAATATGGCATAAAAAGATAGTGTAGTAAAAAGACAAGAAAAAGAAATACTCTGTCGGTGTCTGTCTGCCTATGACGGAGAGGACGGTGATTTAAGAAAAAAAAACCCGCCCGTTTCTGGTTTTATTGAAAATCTCAAAACCCAATGCAAAATATTTTTTAAACTTAAATCTATACTAATATTATATAGAGGAATGATTTGTATTTTTGTAAGTTTGTAACGAATAAACTCAAAAACTACTGGACAGATTTTAAAAATTCTTTCACCATTCGAATACTAGATTATCCCTGATTATTATAGACTATATAAAAATTAGGGATCTCTACTAAAACTTCAATAATGTAACCCATCAATCTAAACAAAATACTAGGCGTTGGAATCGGGTTCTACGATTTTGATGAAATTTTATGTTTGAGTGGGTCCCAGGGTGGTTTAGATTCACAATTAGATTCGGTAGCTGGTGCTAGAATCGGGTTCTAGATTTTTATTTTTTCAGGGCAGGACATCTGCCGAGACCGCTAGTTAGTTATAAATTGAAAGGTTTTTCGGCCACTTTTCACTCGAAAGTTGCAATTAAGAAGTTCCTTTTCAAATTCATGTTTAAAAATGTTTTTTTTTTTTGGTTGAAGTACAGCAGGCTGATAGCCCAGCTGTGATGGAAAGAGGTTACCGTCGCCTATGGACATTAGCAATACCAGAGGTGCTGCTAATGTGCTGCCGGCCTTGAATGAGAAACTGGAACCTGGCCACTGATGACCACAACGCAAAGTTGTTATGGCGGCATACTCTAGACCAGGGGTGGTAGCCATCCAGTCGGGCAAATGCCCTACCACCTTTTTTTTACATGGTGAAATGCGTTGCCGCACCGTCTGCCGCACGGGGAATCGTCACGGCCGGTGTGTGGGGCTTTTCCGAGGCCGATTAATCAATACGACCGGCGCCGGGTATACCCACTAAAACCCCATGGGTGCCTTCTTCCGCCTGAGTGCCGGGGTCGCGGTATTCGCGCGAGCAGTACCCGCGCCCAGCAAGCGGCGGGCCGCCCCATGTACAGGGGCGGCCTCTCCTGAAATGCCCTACCACCTGGCTGTGGATTATTTTGTCGCCTCTTACGACAGGCCGCCCGGCCGCAGAAATTAATATTCTTTTCCGTTCCTGCACGGAGAAAATGTTTACATCACGTTAAACTTTTTCCGGCACCTTCACTCTTGGCTTATTCGTAAGAACATATAAATAGAAGACGAATCCATGGCGTAACAATCACTCAGTAAATAATGTAAATCTGCTAAATCCTTAACTAATGGATAATCAATTTTCTCTCGCTTTATCTCCTTTCATTATTTAAACTATTTTCAGTCTAAATCAATCTAAACTTGTTAAGAAATATTTTGGAGGATTTGGTTAATAATAGCCCAGTCATTTGGTTCGAAAAAAAAGAGCTTTTCTGGAAATTTGTCCGTTTGCATTGTCTCTTTATATATACAATGTAGGTGCTTGTTGGCATGGTCCGTATACGAGGTGGCAAAATTGACATTTGGAAAGATCGACATTTATAAAATTGCCAATTTTGTAAACTCTGAGAAAACTTTCCAAGTAAAACTACCTACCAAATGATCGTACTATAAATAATATTAAAATTGTGAACTTGTCGCAAACTATTCTCTCAACACATTTAACCGCGCCATCTCTCGCGGACTACTAAAAGCAAGCACGGGTTGAGAAGTTGGTTGGATTTTTCCAACCCCATACAGGTAATGTTATTTTTCTACTAATTGTAAGCTTAAAGAATGGATCATAAAACATAGTAAGCTAGAATTTCGAGAAACATTTGTTACGAGTAGATGGCGTTGCAAGTATCAAAACCAATATATCGTATTTACATAAGTTGGGAGCATACCCGGATAGGACGTGGGCTCCTCTTTTTGCGAGCGCGTAATGCACGCTAAAGAGCCTGAGCGTACGAGCTTGCTTCTTTCCAATCAGCGCTGGTGGGTGGCATTCGACCTTCGGCCGCGGTGAGAGGGCGGCAAACTTGGGCCCCTGGTGAAGGTTTTCCACCCGCCAATAATGTCGTCAAGAGGAGGGTGCATAGTGTTCCGTGCGCGCTCATATCTCCTCCCGTGGGGCGAGACATTTTACCGCCCTACGTCAGACCTAAACGGGACAACGCCATCGGATGTTTCCCACGGTAGTAGAAGTGACTCTAGGGAGGCCCCCCCTCTTCCTGCCAGGACATGCGGAGTTAGTCGGAATTGTACATTTCCCGTAGCCCTGGCACAAGGCGAAGGAAGGAACACCGAGGGGATTTAGTAGGTATCCCTAACTCGGGTGGCAATAGTATTTCTTCAAGGGTAGCGCGACCTCAACTTAGGGAATGCCACACGCCCCTGCAGCGGTTACTACGTAATCGGATTTATCCACGTTAAAAAAAGGCGTAAGAGGCGATAGATAAACCTACAGCCAGATGCAAGAACATTTGCCCGTCTGGATAACCAAGCACGCACGCAGGAGCATGTCATTATAACAAACAACCCTTCTCCCCTTCGAGGCCGGTAGCATATCGGTAGCATCTTAGGTGTTGTTACATTCCCTAGGCGACGATAACCAATCTCCATCAGGCACGCCGTTTTTTTTTCAATTTTTATTGCGAAGCTGGCAAACGACACCAGAGGTGGCTCGAGACGTTAAGCAACTGCCTACGGCGGCAAAATTTAGGAGATAATATTAGAGAGTCAAAAATGCCTGAACTTCTAAAGCCCAAAAAAAAAACACTACACTCAAAAATATATTTCGATTCGTTCACTTGAATTTAGAAAATATATGAGTAATGAAATCAATAAGTACATACAATACGAATAGACAGGGTTCTGACTGAAAACATTATCTCATTAGAAATGTAAACTTTGTTTTTCAAATGAAACAATTTTTCGTTAATAAAATCTGTACTGATATTAAAAGCAAACCTCTGTGGTTGAGCGGGCTAAGCCTATACTGGCTTACCTCACCGCAACGCAGAGGCTCCGGGTTCGGTTACTGGTATAGTAAATTTCGGAAACGTATTTTCTCCATTATTTACTATGGTCTGGGTGACTGGGATCGGCCCCAGAATGGTCCGTTGTATATAGTATACAACGGATAATCCCATCCCATGGGTAATCCCATAACACAAGCGTAACTTGCTTAATTTGGGGATATACAATATGTGTGTTTGTCTACCGATTATTATAATGTATGTCTTTGAAAGCCACGGCCATAAAAATGACCCGGACTCTTGGAGGGCTTGCGTGGGCCATGGGAAACCAACACGTAGAAGCCCCTTGACAATGGTGTGACACTCACCAGCTATTACTGTACCGGGTTATTGGGATGAACTGCTGGTAGAACTAGGGATCTGGGACCATGAGGACTATGGCGCCTGCCCGTCGCAATGTTCAAGGAACATGGCAAAAGTGGGCAGACGGTGACTTGCCACTCATTGCCGGGCCTCTAAAAATGCCGTACAAGATTGGCGCGGATGGGTGATATAGTCACTCACACATGGGTGTGAATGACTAAGGGGTTTGGAGAGGTGGGGTGCAGGTTCACTGAAGCTGCTTCCGACGTTATGCCGCTTTATCACTTACACCCCTGGAGCTTGAGTTTTAGCTCTAGCGATCTCCACTCCGCGCTGGCTGGCTAAGGCAAGCAGTAAACTTAGTCTACACGAGCACATAGGCCGTCGATAATAGAGATGTAGGTATCTACTTATATATTGTGGTATGGTAAGGGCGAGGCCACCACGCTGCGGTGAAACACCGCACTGTAGCGTTGTGACCTTGCCTTAGAGCTCTTAGGAGCTACGTAAGTTCTTTTCATTGGTTCTGTATTGAGTTATTCTCGCACTGAAGTAAATTAACATAGGTCAGGAAAATCGATAGAATTATTCTACTGATTCTATTAGAATAGTAAATCATACGACTAAAACATAGCACGGAAAAAGAACTATGAATGACAAACTTTAATTTTACAGCTGTTCAAAGTATTACGTAATAAAGTGTATTCACAAACACACCCACACGCGCAAATAAGTTAATGTATTATTTTATACTACATAATATCTGAAATTGATACATAAGGTGAGCTAAATAGTCCTCGACCACGTCGGCGGTCAGGCCAGGTTTATAGAGCCCGTTTAAAAAACCGCCCAATAAAATACAAAATTCTTAAAAACTAAATCCGACATAATTAGATGGCGCTAGAAATCATTTTTCTCTCACGTATTGCTGCAATGGCGTATCGATGGCGAACCGATAATAATTCTCATTCGGCCGTAAAGTTTTAATATTATTTTTTTCCATAAGGTAACCATCAAATCTGCCGCGCTGTCAAATTTTTGCCTTTTTTATGTTTATGGCTTGACAACTAGGCCTTTAAGCCAGGCGCAATTGTATTGTAGGCTACAATCGACGCCATCAAACGAAGTTCTTGTGAAAACTCGAAAAGCCACATTTGGCTATACAGTTCACATTTCTCACAAAAACACATAATTACTAGACAAAAACTATCAATATCCTACAACCATTGTTCATTTTAGAGTAATTTTACACATTTTTAGAAAATAAGACTGCACAGCACAACGTCCCCTTTCAGTTCTCGCCAAAAACTCCTAGTTAGATTTGCATACAATATAAGCATAGATTATATGTTGACCAGGGATATAAGCTACCACCATACAAAATTTCATTTAAATCGTTCCAGTCGTTTCGGAGATTAGCCGGTACAAACAGATAGACAAACAGAGAAACATAAAATTAAAAAAAATCTAAATTAGTTTTATTTCACTTCTTACATTCTTTCATTGTACAGAAATTGGACCTCTACAGTTTTAATATTTAATTAATTAAAAAATGATTTTTTTTCAAACAGGTTCAAGTCACCGCAGGGAGACGAAATGTTCCATGTCAAAATTGGGCTTGTTTGGTTGTCAAGCGTAACGTTTATTATGTATCAAAACCAAGAGAATTATATCGTCAGTTTTTTCTCATAAGGTACTTGCGGTAAACAAGGGCCGCCTTAATTTAAAATTGATTATAAAGCATTAATTTAAAAATAAATCACAGGAATAAATAACAAGAAAAAAATTAAACCTTTATTCATCTAACAGTATTTTTGTTTGTTGTTTTATAATAATTTCCATCAAAACTTGGGTTTTTAAAACGTTTAACATGGCCCTTAATAAACCCGGGTAGTTTATTAAAGACCACATATTATTTAAGTATTTAAAAGAGAAACGATCATAAAAACTTAGTCTTCTAGTTTCTTCTACTTTATATTACCATTTTGCGATTGAATCACAATTTAGTTACACATAATTAAAAGGAAAATATAATAGTGGACCTTAATAAACTTATGTAACAAAAAAATAAAATAAAAAAGTTTTTAAGTGAAATATCAATTAAAAAAAGTTGTTTGCGAATAAAAGATTCTTTACTCTTTCAGAATTTCAAACAGGAAATAAAAATGGAATAAAATATAACAACAGAAAAATGTTGATGGCCTTTATTAAACGTATCAAATCTTAAATTACGATAATTATGTTGAAATAAGTGTTAAGTTAAAAAAATTAATCTCAAAAATTCAACAAAACAAATATTATAAAAATTCTCTCTTAATAGTCTTAACAAAACATTAAAATGAAACAAATAGGTAAGCAACTGCCTTATGAAATTAAATGCTTTCTTCTTTATAAAAATTTGAGAACAATTAGTTATTAATCTAAATAAGAATAAAAGTAAATCAAAAACAAAAGTATAGCAAATAGAACGTACAGTGCTTAAAACATACTTATACATAAAAAATTATGAGAAAAAAAAAACAAAAAATGTAAATTTCTAAATTCCTATAAAAATTAGAGAGATCACTATTTTTTTTTAATTTAATCTAGTTGCAAATTGGGCAATCAAAGTCTAAGTCTTCTTTGGTTAAGCCCAGACATTGTTCATGAAACCATTTTTGGCACAATGTCTTCACAACGTTCTGTATGACATGCGTAGCAATACCATTTATCAATATCATTTCCTTCATCACTTGTATTGCATCTTTCTTTTATAGTCTTCTACGTTGTATCTTCCTTTCTGAAAACAATTTTACTTTTTCTTTTATTATTTTTACAAGATGTTTTCTTCTTAGTTTCTGACTTTGGTTTTTTACTTTTATTATCAATTCTTTGAGAATCGTTTTCTTTCATTTTCTTTTTACGATTATCTTTTTTCTTTTCTATATCTGTAAATAAATCCTTTGTTACTTTATATACTTTGCTTTATAATTGATTGCTTTTCGTCTTGGATTCCGTTTAACTACAGCATAGTTTGGCGTAGGTATTAGTAGTTGAAATGGAGATTTTGTAGAGGAACTGACTTTCAACCTGGCTAATGGAATATTATTTTCCGAATCGTCGTCGCTTGACAAACAGTTTTGATTACCGCTTATTACGTCAACAGAAGCACACGAAATATTCATCTGTTTGATAGGAGTATGTTGCTTTGAACCTAGGTTTTTGTTTTCATCGTCAAAGGAATTATATATATTAAGCATAGATTCGAAACTCAGTCGAGGTGTTTGAAATGAAATCATTGCTTCATCATAAAAAGTATCGCAGTCAGAACTGTAAATTATTGGTCTGGAGACGGTGATTGGTTTTTTTACTTGAAGTGATAGTATTTCAGAATCTCTGTCAGATGAACTGTAGTTGACTAATTTTTTATTACTGTGACTGTAAGCTTCTAGGACTAATGGCATAGCCTCAGTTTGTTGGAGCAAAGATGGTGAACTAGGACATCGGTTAATATATGTCTGATTGGAATCAGAACTATCAGTTGTAGGACTATAAATTGCATGTCGTATATGTATATTGGAAGGGCCAGGAGTTGGAGATATATGTCCTGTGGAAACATATTCTTGTTCTGGTGGTCTCTCAGTCAATACAGAGGGAGCATATGCTTCATCTGGTATTGCTTATGGATTGTATGGGTAAAGCCCAGTAGCTTTGAATCCAGTGACTATATTTTCATGAGTCATACATTTTGACCATACCTTACTAAAAATTGAATTAAATCGAGCTTTTGTTAGTTTTTTTTCAGGGTTTTGATACAAAAATGATAATGTCTCTTGGTCCCAATGGTGTTCAAATGATTTGTTTACACTTTTGTCCAATGGCTGAAGTTCATGCGTTGTATTAGATGGTAAGCAGTATAAAACAATGTTCTCATCATCTGCTGCATCAACAATATTATAATCCAGGCGACATGAAGCACCATCAAAAACTAAGAGACATTTACCTTTGGGTTTATATTTTCCTAAGTGATTTATGAAGTCCACGAATAATGACGAAGTCATACTTCCTTTTGGAGACATTTTTATAAGCGATCCTGCAGGTAAATTGTCACTAAATTCGGGTTTCATCCTTTTGCCCTTAAATATTATCATTGGGGGTATCGGATTACCCAATGCATTCACACAAAGCAGCCACTGTCACGTTTTCTGCATGTTCAGGTGCAACCATATGAACTCTTTTGGATCCTTTTTTTGCTAAAACTAGTGGTTGCTTGTGTATAGTTAGTCTGCAACCTTTTTCATCCATGTTGAACAAGCGCTGTGGGTAATCTCCAATTTTTAGCTTTTCATATATTTTTTTGTACTCTTCAAAATGTTGTCTTACAATAGGCTTATTTAATTTTTGGGCTCTACCTGGATTTAAAATTTGGACTTTCCGTTTTGTTATGTCAGGATGTCTTTTAAGAAAGAGTTTTAACCAATCCTTCCCTGCACGTTTTTTAGATTGATTAAACTTATTTCCTAGGTTGTGTTTCTCACAAAAAAGAAATGCTTGATGACGTATGATTTTAGGCGTCAAAGGAAAGCCTATAGATGCAAGTCTCTTGATTCTTTCCGCTAGATCATTTTCCAGTTCCGCAGTCAAAATCGTACGACGACCGATTTGTTTTTCAACTTTTCCTGATCTTAAGTGGTTGACTAAAGTTCTTCTCGGAATATCATATGTTATGGATGCTTTCCGTTGAGACATAAGTCCTCCTTTTACAGCTTCCATTGCGTTTTTTAATTGTACCAAAGTCCAGTTTCGACGAGCATGAGGTTTCATGTCTGATATCCTAAAAATCATCATTCCAATTAATATAGGTAATATTGAGGGCCTGCGCTAACAAACGCTCTGCTTTTATAAAATAACGAAAGCCTGGAGTCACGGGCTCTTAGATTATGAGCTATTCAACGACGTGTCACGATCAGATTACTGTTGAATACGTAATCCAAGTTGCCCATCCTCTTATAAGATCGAATGATAAAAAATATATAAACGAAAACCTAATTGTTATTTAGTTAATAACTTTTTAAAATTAATATTGTTATTGTTAGAAATGAAAATTAAGAATACTTAACATAGAAACAATGAAATATCATTATTTTGTTTAAAAATATTATAGGACTCGTATGTTTAATAAGGGCCGGCCTTTTGACCCGCCCGAAATGTGGCTCTTGTTAGACTTCTAGACTAGTTTTACAAAATTAAATGAAAAATATAATTAAAAAAAGAAAAATACAGATGGTCTAACTTGACTTGGCCGTAATAATGTTTTTCTTGAACTACTTAATGAGAGATTATATTGAATTTAGTATATTTACACTTAAATTTTTTAAATTCTCACTAATAAACTTACTTAAAGAGTGGCGTAGACCTACTTGTCGGACAGCGTCGTAACTACTGCCAAGATAGTGAACCGCGTGAGTTTGCGCGCTTGCATATTAGCGTCCTGATTGGTCCTTTATATGTGTACGTGAATAGAATCTAAATAAATGTATTAGAAATGTGTTTTTGTACTAGTGGACCTTAATAGACAGCGGCTCTTTTTACCCGCAGGTACCTTACAAATTCTATGTAGCCAGAGGTAAAAAGCAAGATTTTATACGTTTCGTTTCAAATATCTATATTGTCCACAAATTTGTGGAACATCAGGGGGAACCGTCAGTGACAGTTCTGTCCACAAATTTCTGGAAGTTTGTAGTTAACGAGTAATTCTTAGTGGTTGTCTTAAATGTTTACTGTTACTTATTTACATGTAACCATCTATGGCCAATTAGTAATCCCTTTGTGTTTATGGACAGCCTTCGTTATAGCGACATCATAAACCGTTTATATCAACTAACATATTAAACTCACCAACCAGAGGTTTATAATATTCCATGCGTTTATATGATCTAAGGTTCCATGTTGTTTTGGATTAAAACTCATAATTTGAGAATTCTTAGTTTTAATTTAGATATTTATTTAGAAATTGAGATATTTATTTCATACATAATTAAATTTCGACTGAGATTGAGGTGTTATTAAGTTTACACCCGAAACGGGAATCTCACATCGACAGGCTGCGCGTTTTATTTCATTACGATCCTCCACTTTACGGTTTGGACTTGTTGAATTTGGTTCTGTTTGTAAGAACTATGAATGATGTGTTTGTACTTCGAATGTAGTTTGTGAATTTTTAATCTACATTTAATTCGAATCTCGCAACTCATAACAATATGAACATTCTTGTTTCCTATAAGTTCGGAAGCTAACCCGGGCGCTTGAACTTAGGGAGCGCTAGCCGATAGCCTTATATATATATACCCGGTGTTGCAAAGCCAATGCACATAAAGAAGTGCTTTATATATTGTAGATAGGTTAACTCAATGAAAACATTCTTTTATTTTTAAAAGTAAGCTAATCTGCGTTCAAAGATTTTTTTAAAAGTCGCTTGCCTCATCTGGGAATCGAACCGGTCAAATGTCAACATTGAGTGTACTGAGTGTATTTTTATGATGCCGATCAGAAGGGTCAGTAATATAATAATTTATTTATTATGCTATCGCGATGGAGTCGTCCTTTAAATAGGTACCTTCGCAACGCAAGGATATTGAAATAGCAGAATTGGGCCCCTGGTCGAGCTGGCCTAATTGTAGTCTATAGTGTTTTCTTTTTTTTTTGAGTGTATACATTTGTCAGGGATTTATTTATAGTATAGTTTTATTTGTATTATAGTTTTGATACCGATTCATAATTTTGATGCATATTCTAAAAATAATATATGTTTTCTCATAAATAAATAGTTGTCAATACGTCTCGTATAGTTGCAGTTGTAGAAATGTTTAAAAAAAACGTACTACAAATTCATATAGAAACTATTTTTATGTTGGCAAGGTGGGCAGCCAGCCATTTATAAGTCGTGGTAGCGTAATGGCTAGCACGTCGTCACAAACTCAAAGGGCGCGTTTCGAATCCTGGCCGGAACGCATGCACCACTTAGGCAGTTTTCTGACGTAATGTGCATCCTTCTCCCTATTTCCCTATTAATATTCTAAATGCGAAAGTAACTCTGTCTGTCTGTCTGTTCCGTTTTCACGGCAAAACTACTGGACCGATTTGGCTGAAATTTGGTATATATATAATTTTAATATCGAGAGTCGACAAGGGATACTTTTTATCCCGGATAATGGGATAGATTTATGCAAAGATTATCCCAGAAAGTAGGATAAGTTTTTTGTGATTTGCCAAAATGACCAAATTAACCACAAGGGTCTTGAGTTTTCAAAATTTGGGTCTTTTTGGTCACTGGCGATTTTGGTCATTTTGGCATTTTTGGAATTTTTGGTATTGTCGTCATTTTTGGCATTTTGGACATTTGGATCATTTTTGGCATTTATTACTATTTTGGTATTTTGGGCACTTTGGCACTTAGGCATTTTTATCATTTTTGGCACTTCTTCATTTTTGGCGTATTTAGCATTTTTGGCATTTACTGGCACTTTTGGCATTTTTGTAATTTTTGGGCTTTTTTATCGTTTATGCAGTTAGCAGATAGATTCACGGGGGATAGATAAATAAAACTAGAACGGGTTGACATAGGGGATGAAAAATTATATGGGAGACCAATCATTTCTCAAGTTTAGAAGATTAAACAATTCATCATCTATAAAGAAATGCGATAATAAATCGATCTGTCTGTCTATTAAGTTTTCACGGAAAAACTACTGGAGTACTGGACGGCTTTGGTATAATTTTGTACATATGTAGTTTTCATACCGAAAATGGACGTAGATACTTTTCATCCCCGGGAGATGGATAGTTTGCGATATAAAATGAAGTGAATTTTCAGGGGGCAAATAGTACTGACATAAAAATTTAACACAATGTAACCTGTAGGTATTAACGACTGCTCTTTAAACAAGAGGTAGGCACCAGAGTACGACCTGCGGGGTAGCCGCGGGATAAACTCTAGTATTGTTATAATTATATATATATATGATAACCTATGTGTCAAACCTGCGAAGGCACCTCAGACAAGCGTGGCGGGGATACTGTCCATTACCCTATAGTGGGAGGCCCGAGATCAGCAGTGGGACGTTAATGGGCTGTTGTTATAAAGAAGCGCAGGCTGTGGCAGAGGGCCGCTGTTTCCTGGGTTATCAGTAGGTTTTCATCTCTGCTTTACGCCGTGGGTACAGCCATGCTTCCCGCGGTGTGTACCAATCCGGCACACTAGAACTTCTCAGTGCATTGACTCTGTTCTAGATCCTGTGGCGTTCTGACTAACTGTTTTCTCTCGTCGGGACGCAGGTAGGTTTAGTGGGTAATTCCTCGAGGAAGAGGTTCTTCATTGGAAGAGAAATTGGTGCCATCAGGTACAAAAGTCCCACACGCACAGGCGCAGGCGGCACTAGGCGCGGCATTTGGTCTCCTCCGTATCCATGATTTTCGCACCCCGGTGCCCAAAATTATGAAGACGGCCCTGCCTTTAGAGATAGGCAGAGATGTTGGATCTCCACTTGCTAAGCCGTGGCATCACTTAAAGCTCCTTGCGGAAGATCAGTGATGGTTGTGACACCAGCATTATGCTGAGCATGGGTTTTTTTAGGACACCATAATTAATGTTATATTACTATTTTGTCTTTTTGTATCTTGTCCTATGTCCATTTTCTTTCTTTCTTTCGTTTATTCGTTATCGTTTTTGACAGACTACCAAAGGAGGTTCTCAATTCTTATGTATGTTTCTTGTATGTAGTTACGCGATTTTTCCATCAATTGTGGAGCAATTTTTAATTGTTTTCTTTATTCGAAAGAGTATTTAAATTCAAATTCAAAAGTTTTTATTCAAAATAAGTTTCACTGGAGAACACTTTGACGGTAATACATACATATAAGTTAAAACTTAATTTTACTTCCTGGTTTATCCACACCGCTTCGCAACGTGTTATTATTGCTCTTAGGAGAAGAAACGGCAAGAAATGTAAGTATTCTTCAATAGTCTAGTATTACTTGTATACACGTGCCAGTAGCACAATTTCTACAGGCGCCTAATATATTATTTTTAAAGCTATTCAAGTATTTGTATAATATGTTATAATTAAACTAAAAATAAACTATATATACAAACTAAAATTAATCTATAAAATCGAGTGCCAGACCGCTGTCAGTTGGAAACGTGCCCAAAAGACTGGCTACATTACCTCGCGAATGGCAACGCTAATGCGTTGTCCGAGGTATAGATCAGTCTTTTGGTCACGTGAGACATCCACCAGACGTAGGTAATTCTAACTAATTCTGAACTCGCTGAATGAATAAAATACCTTGGTGTTATTATACTTGTAGATGTGGACTTTGACATTTTTAATGAACGTCTTAGTGACAATCGTTGTTATCTGCGTGATTTGGTTGCTGTTAGTGGTAGCGCGGAGGTTCTTTGTTTAAATGAGTCTAGAAAATCCAGGTCCGGGTATAGGGGGTTTCGTACAAGAACAATGGGGCAAGGTCTGTTTGCGTGCGCAGCCTCACGCCATTGGGCGGCGAAATAGCGCTCGTTTCCACCGCCCTGTCCTGGTAGAACACGAATCCTCGTCACAGTCAGTCATCGAGGCTCTACACGGGAAGTAGTGTTCACTTGAATATTTGGAAGTGTTCAAAGTGTCGCGAATATAATTGAAGTTCAAAACTAGTAATTTCTTCTAATTTTCTTTGACGTACCTTACAATGCAACATCCGAGTAAGTTCCAACGTTTAATTTTTATAATTTGTTCTGTATTCAATTTAAAAATGTGTTTTAAACTTTTTTTTACTTTCATTTTTTATCTTATTTTTTTGGATTTTAAAAAGTCGTAAGTTTAATTAAACGAGCTCATTTCTATCTTACAATTTGTATAAAATAAAACTAAACAATTAAAAAACGATCTAAATTGTTAAAAAAGTTCTCACGAGTGACTTGTTAACTGCTTTTTATATTTTGGATTTTTTTTATTTTATTGTAAAAGTTGCAAAATTTGTGATTTATATTTCGATTACTTATTAAAACAAAATAATATTTTATTTTAATTGAAGGACAGAAATGAACTCTCTATTTTCGGCATTACAGTACAACTTTCAAGTAATTTTTAATGTTTAATTTTTATAATTTGATCTATTTTCAATGCATAATCGTGTTATTTTTTTTTTAATTTGTCATCGTTTACGTATTTTTAAATCAGTGTTTTTTAATATTATTAAATCTTTATTCTTTTGAGTGTTAAGTTCTTATTTTTTGTGTTTATATCTTGCAGTTATTCCATCTATAATTTTTATAAATAAATGAAAAATGTATAATTATAAACAAGATCACTCGTTAATTCAAGATTATAGAATATCAAGAGATCTATATAAACATAATTGGCTTATGAAAAAATTACAGATACATCCTCAAGAAATAAAGAAAAATTCAAGCGCAATGGCTAAAAATCACGATAAAATTCAAGACAATCAGAGCCGCAACATCAATTCGCTACCAGTATCAATCCCATTTGTGTAGTAAGTCTAGATTTTATTGTCGTTCTATCGAAATTTCTTTTTACATAAAATAGAACTCGAATTGATATCCATACTGATATTTTATTTAATTGATTTTATTTACGTACTTACTTACATATACCTAGTAATCTAATATAATATTTAAAAAACTTCTGATAACTTCTTTCGCATTAAACTAAAATAATATTTTAAAACATTCAAAAAATATGAAATTCAAGTAAGATCTATTTGGAAATATTCTTTTTTTATCTAATTGGTGAATTTAGGTATATTAGATCTAACAAAGTTGGGTAAATTCAATGTAAAAGTTAATTTAGTTAATCGTTACTACTATTTAAAATTCCGGTAATTGTTGAAGTAAATCTAAATATTTAATTAAAGTTGTCCGTTAAAACTTAACCACGTGAAAGATGTACTGCTGTTTAACATTACGCAATAACGCCTGCGCGTGTAGACGCACATGCACCCTCGGAAAGTCGTGTATGCAGGCACGCACCCACGCAAGCACTGATGTGTGCATGGACCTAAGCTGTCACGCACGCACACAACGCACGCGCACATACTAACCGCCCCCCTCCCACACACGCACAACTCAGTCAACTCACTCACGGACGCGTACGCACGGCACGCACGCATTCACATTTTTTTATTGTAAAAGGGTAAAAGGTAACATTTTAATAATAATAATTTTATTTGAGTCAGACTTGCGTCAGTAATTTGTTAGTTACACAAAAGAGTTAAAAACGAATTGTTATTGAAATAAAAAGAAGTAAAATATTTATATTTTGTCTTATGGATAAAATCAGAAATTACGATATCCGTAAGAGAACCAAAGTAACCGACATATACGGAACCTCTAAAACTTCAACTATAGCAATAGATGAAATAGCAGCGAGAAAAAGTAAACCTATCAAATGCAGCATTTGTAACAGAAACTTTGAGTCCACCTAAGTTCTGAACAAATGATGAGCTTTGTTATTAAGAGATTTGAGGCCTTTCTCCCTTTCTCAGACTGAGTAGCAGTGCTAAAAAATACATCATTTCTTTGTATAATTCAAACGCAGTCATGTTAACAGCAAACTTAAAAGAGTAAAGTCGAAGTTCAATTAAACGAAAGTAAATACCTTCGTAAAGCGACATTTTGCCCAGCTTTGTCAACTAAGTTCTGTCTTTTACATTGCTAATGGACAGTAGTTTATACTTAGAGTTAATTATCCCTAGAAATTTTACGTTATGTTTTCACTAACTAGGCACCTATATTTGAAATGAAAAATATTTTAAGTCAGCAAAAACTGTACCCGTTCTCACTGAAATCGTTATTATTATTTTTTGTAATCCTTATTATAATATGATAAATGCGAAAGTAAGTTTGTCTGTCTGTTCCGTTTTCACAGAAAAACTACTGCACCGATTTGGCTGAAACTCAGTATATATATATATATATATATATATATATATATATATATATATATATATTCGTTGCCGAGGATGAACATTGGATACTATTTTTATCCCGAAAAATGGGATAATTACCGGGATAAAAATATTTTTGTCTCTCTGTTTGTTACGCTTTTGCGGAAAAACTACTGGACCGATTTGGCTGAAATTCGGTATATATGTAATTTTAATACCGAGGGTGGACAAGGGACACTTTTCATCCCGGATAATGAGATAAGTTTGGGGATAGATTTATGTAAAGATTATCCCAGAAAGTAGTAGAGGTTTTTATTTTGTGATTTGCCATTTTCGTCATTTTGGTTAATTCAGTCATTTGGTCGATGTGGTCGATTTGGCCGATTTGGTCGATGTGGTCAATGTGGTCGGTGTGGTCGATGTGGACGATGTGGTCGATGTGGTCAGTATGGTCGATGTGGTCGGTTTGGTCATTTTGGTGTACATATGTAGTTTTAATACCGAAAATTGGCATAGATACTTTTCATCCGGGAGATGGGATAGTTTGCGATATAAAATGAAGTGAATCTTCCGGGGCAAATAGCAGTAATATAAAAATCTAATACAATGTAGCCTGTGTTGTAACCTCTTTAAGCAAAAGGCACGTACTAGAGGCTGACCCGCGGCGCAGCCTCTTGGTAAATTCTAGTATATTTATAAACTAAAAGCTTTCCGCAGGAGTGATATAATTAACAATAAACATTCTGTTTTTTCATAGCTTAAAACGAAGTACAGTGGAAAGACTAAAAACAATGGCACACCTGCCATCGATTAAACGTCATACGCACAACACTAACGACAAAATGAAGACATGTAAAACTGTGAAAAGGCAACATGAAGGCGATATTGTTGAAATATTGAAAGCAAAACGCTCCACTAACAGGAATCAATTTGAACAGGAAAGCATGCCAAATCAGCATTATAATGATAAACCGCATGAAAAAGTTGTATCGAGGGGTGAATAGTATATTATTTTATTGAAGGAGAAAGGCTTAGCACATACTGCGATTAAACGAGAGCGGTTTGAAAACGCACGTTATTTTTTGTTTCTCCTATATATAATACGGTGGTGGCGCCCGCATGGCGGTTAACCGCGTTCAGTTTGGTTTTTTGATATTCATTATCGATTGGGCGAGCACAGAGGATATATGAGATAGATATTTGCCCACAGCTTGTAATAAATTATTAAAATAGAAATTCGGGATCAGCCGTGGTCAAGTGTTTAAATTATAAATAATGAACTATATAAAGGTATGTAATAATAAATAATGTTACACGGTTCAACGACAAACACGAGAGAACAAATTACCTATATTAGAAGTAAAAATGGTGTGAATAATAAAACAACTTGACAACTGGGGTGCCAATGGCAAGCTACATGACCTTAGTTTAACAATCAAACGTAGCAATTAAAACTCTATAGTAATTAATGAACTTATCGGGATGCTTTCTCACGTTATTGTACATTTTGCAGAAGTGTACTTTCAAATGTCTTTGATTTGTTTGTGAATATGCACCCAATACACATGGCGACGGCGTTGATTACGTTTTCTATTTTTTAAAATAAAATCCGCGACACGTTAGTCACAAGAAATCCATCGTGGCAACGAAATAAAATAAGCAGAAACGTCAACCGCTGTGCGTGTTTGTACTCGTTTTCACGTTTTCAAACATTCATAAACCGCTCGTGTTTAATCGTAGTGCGTTCTAGCCAGAGTGACCGATCAACAACGAGAGTGTAGGCTAAGGGCCACAATACACACGAGTTGGCAATCGCACTTTCATCCGACTGATAAATAATACTTTATACTACACCTACGAGGAAATTATTATAAATAAAGTGGGTGTCGGTCAACGCACAATATGCGACAAACAAAATATAGATGAATTTGACATTAAAAAGAAAAAATACTTGTATTTATAAACGTCGGGTTTTACTAAAATGGCTATGGTACCCTAAAACCAAAAAGGATTTTTTCTCTTGACATACAAATAACAGACGGACAAACGGAAGAACGGCTATCGATTTTAATAAGTTTCCGTTTTGCCAAAATGGCTACGGAAGTCTAAAACTAGACGTTTTGTTCTTAAACATTATAATAACAGACGAACGGACAGACGAGCTGCCATGACAATTTTAATATAGTTCTGTTTTGTTAAAATGCCTACGGAATTCTAAAAAAATAAACTTTATGTCTTTTAGTATTATGATAACAGACGGGCAAGCGGACGGAAATAGGGTGCTGCTTTGTCATAATGGCTACAGAGTTCTATAAGAGAAAATGTTTGTCACAGACGGCCATGATACTTTTATAACGGTTCTGTTTTGTCAAAATTGTTACGTAACCCCAATCAATTACAACTTTTTGGTTTTTAACATTAGAATACCAGCTGCACAGACAGACACGGAAGGACGGATATAACGATTTTATTAGGGTTCAATCTGGTCAAAATAGCTACGGAACTTTAAAAAGAAACTGTTTGTTTGTTTGCTTTATAATATAGGTCGGACTGACATAACGATCTTGTAAGGGGTCCGTTTTGCCTAGATGGATACGGAACTCAATTTTTTTTTAACTTTTTGCATTATAATAAGCACTAACGGATATTATAACGTACAGCTGTTTCATAAGGGTTTCGTTTTGTCAAAATAGCTACGGAACTTTAAAAAAGAAACTGTCAGTTAGCTTTATAATAAAGGTCGGACTGCCATAACGATCTTGCAAGTGGTCCTTTTTGCCAAAACGGATACGGAACTCTCAAATTTTTATTTTGTTTCATTATAATAAGCAATAATAGATATGCGAACTGTTTTATAAGGGTTAAATTTTGCAAAAACGAATACGGTACCCTAAAAGTAAAACTTTTATTTTTGGCACCATGATAGCAGACGGACACACATGACGATGTGATAAGTACTTCGTTAGTAAATAGTTACGGCTACAAAATTCTAAAACTAAAATCTCTGTCATTTGAAAGAAAGAAAGAAAGAAAAACTTTATTCGAAGAAATCGCGACGTAATGACATTCCTTATACATTATTATACACAGAATTATTATTGAATTATTTGGAATTATAATATTATTAAAATTTAAGTATACCGTCTGGTTATACCTAAAATTAAAAAAGTTGCATGTTAATAATGGGTACCTCCCACTTATTTCCTTTTAGTTTTTTTCCCAATTTATTTTATGTAATTTTATTGTTTAAACGTTTTACATTACAAGAAAATAAAACTAAATTATAAATTAAACAGGTTAATAATAGGTTTTAATAATGAAAATATGTAATAATAGATTAAATATTATTACATATTTTCATCCCCTATTTTCCTACGAGAACAAGCACATATGTTGTCCCCAATTTTAAAAACGAATTAGGGCCATTTTCCTGTACACATCATTTTCCGCAACCAAGCTTATTTCTAACTCGTGCTAGATCATTTATTTTTGGCTACAATACAATATCACTGAATAATGCCTATTATTGTTATCAACAAGGCACTTGAAACGAAAAAATTCTCAAGAAGATACAGGTTTAAAAAAAAACAAACTTGGTTGCGGCTAATGATGCACGCGGGACGTGCATCCTCTATTTTTCTGCGTAGGTGTAGTATATAGTATAGTATAGAGTTTTTGTTTCAAGCGACATTTTATTCAGCAGTAATTTAATTTTATAAATATTGAAAAGTTGTTTGTTCTTCAGCCAATCGATATTCACTATTAGACGTAGGCCTCCTTAAGTTTGCGCCATATATTTCGTTTTCGTCATCCAACTCTTGCCAGAGACCTCACGCTGGTGGCCGGTTCACCGGTCTGGAGTCCTTCGCTATATTTACAAGACTCAATCTCCACTCTAGGGCAGGCTTCCTCCATCAATCTAAATGATACTTGTTCGATTGCTCCCAGTAGGTACTAAGGGAACGTCCATTAATTACGTGATGCCTTTAAGGGGGAGAGGTTGGGGATCGAGCCGAATATCATCTAATCTTACTTTGGGGAAAGGGTGGATCTAGGCGAATATTGCGTAATTTTTTGCACAATGCACAAGCGCGCACATTGCGCAAAGTACAACCCTCATGGATTGTCACAAGACACCTACCGAGCTTCGGTGCGCAAGCGACAGCGGTTTAGAGTAGCTAAATCAGAACGAGATTTAAGGCGCAGATGATTTTAATGAAAATATCATTGACGTGTTGGTTCCAATAGACACTCTTGGGATTGTGCACGAGTCTCCGTGGACTGAAATAGTCTTCAATAAATATATTATTCTATCACAAAATAATAGGCCTGATTTAACAGTTCTCCGTACAACAAATTTAGGAATTGAAACCTCCAAACCGTTAATCAAGTATACTACCGATTATCACGAGAAATCGATTAAAAATTATACGACTTTGTGATCGTTTAATTTATTTTAAATTAATTACTTTTGTGCCACATAAATACATCACAAAATCGAGATGGAGCGATAAAATTTTGTCTTAGAGCGCGTTTCGCGTACCGCATGCATTTAACACGCAACATTAATACTACTTAATAGACGATTATTGGCATTTTATTATTTCACCCGTATATCATAATTTCCGTCCTGCGCCTCGAGAAATCGAGGCCAAGAGGGCGGAGTTCCGACAGGATCCATGGTGGAATGGCAGAGTTGACTTGGACACTCCAGTGCCGCTTATAGGACAGTAGGGGCAATTATGCCCATCCTGCCACAATGGACTGACTGGAGGCACGACACTCTGAAGTACTTACCGAGTACGGCTGCTTCGGCCGGTATCTGTGTCAAATAGGTCGTGAGACGTCGTCAGAGTTCCATCACCATAGTGCCAGAGGAGCGCAGTGTCCGCGGCGCAACCATCCGACGTGACCTGTCGCTACCGTCCGTGATCCAGGACATGGTCGGGGACCAACCCGAATGGGACGCCATCGCCTAACTTTGCGAGGCCGTCATGTCCGCAAAGGAGGCGGCGAAGCGGGAGAGAGAGCGATATTCCCCCGACAAAAAGTTGTTTGCCACATTTGGAAAAAGTACACGTGTAAAGCCTTTACCATGGCTTAGAACTTTATTTGTCATTAACTTTTATTTTATTATTTTGAATTAAAATACATTATAACTATAAACTAGTTCAGTGAAGGAAACTTAACTTATATTGTATTCTACCTATAATCCCTTAAGACTATATGGGTAAGGTTCCTAGAAGGCTGGCTACGTTACCTCGCAGCATCGCTATACTGATCTCTTGTCCGAGTTAGAAACCAGCTCTCTGATCTCCCGAAGAATCAATAAGTCGTTTTGAAATGTCACTCTAGACGCTCATGGCTTCAGTACAGGGCCCAAGTGTTTCAATAGCAAACGGCACAAACATAAAACTCTCAACTCTCACCATATTTGCGTCGCTTGAGTGAATCAGCTGTGTCCACCGCCGCACCGGCCTATCTATGCGTGTTTGGTAAATGGGGTGGGATGCGGCAAATCTGGTATAGTATGCGACCTGCGTAGACACGTTAATCGCATCCCATACCAGAGGTTTGCTTCATTTCATCAGAGAATTAGATATTCCGTCAGGTTGCCTACCATCGTAACGTGCAATACCGTTCGGCTGTAGGTACAGCTCTTTTTGAAGAGCCGGAACGTTAGTGGTGGCAAGCACCCTCCATTTTATTGACGAAATTACTTTAGTCATGGAAGAAAGACGTCAGCCAAATTTAATTGACTAAAAAATATATCTATTTACCTTTAAAATATGTGTATGTTTTATATAATACACAACTTCTTTTTCTGGTTTGTATTATGCGACACATTTTAAAGAGTTATTAAGCGTAAACTATTTAATCTATTATCCTAACAAAAGGGACAATTTAATTGAAGTACCATATAGAGAGCTATAGCGACTTGCTATTATATTTGGCTGATAGACAAATAATATTTTCTTAAGTTTTCGCGACTTGTATACATAATAAAACGACGTTTTGACGGTTTTAAGTGCGGTATCAAAACTATTAAGACCCAAACCCAGCAAAAACAACTGCCAGACCTCATGACACTGTGAGCTCTTTCTGCGTGCACTGGAACACAAACCAACTTGACTGATAATTTCTTTTATTTTTTATTCCACCCATTTTAATATTATATAAAATTATTAGAGCTAGGCATGTTTGATGAAGAGTTTTTTGCGGTGGTAAATTAGATTAGGCTCCCATAGAGTAAATAATAACCATAAACAAATTTAAAACTAAATAATTAAAATGAACAAGTTGGTGGCAGGCTAAATAAAAATTTAACAATACTCGTTGACACTTGACATCTTTGTGTTCTGTGATCACGGCCACCGAAAAGTGGCCGAAACGTCGGAATAAAAGAAATAAAATAAATTATCGCGCTTAAAACCGTTAGAACGTAGTTTTATTATGATAGCAAATGTTATAATCTAGTTTTGTTTAATAAGTTCTCTGATTTCTATTATATATCATTTAAAATGCCGCTTAAAACAAATAGTCTTTTATCCCTCGATCAAATACTAAAACCAAAATTATTTTTAAAATCTAGAACCAGCCAAACATGATTTACCATTAACAAAATTGCTTGAACAAAATCGTGCGAAGATAAACAGGATGAATATCCCTAGAAAAGTTAACGATCAATCTTATTTGAGATCAAATGAATATGAGAAATTCACAGCCGTGAAAGATACAGGAACAAATACTCCTAGGATCGATACAGAATATTTTCAGATTTTGGAAATCATTAATTCTAGTCATTTGTCAAGAAATGACTTTATAGAAATGATGAAGAAGAAAAATACTTCTGAACAAAGCACTGACACCAACAACCTGAACGAAGAGTGTAACAGTCAAGGGCAATACAGTAAAAGTGACGGAGTTTTTGTTATCTCTGACGAAAGTAATAGCTCTAATGATATGAATATAAATGTTATTAATAACAACGGGAACACGAATAACACACAAAATAATAATATTATCAGTAATGACAAAAAACCAAGAAACCTGAACCATAATATATTTGAAGCATGTGTAGCTGAAAGTGAAAAGAATAAATTGGCACTCAGTACATTGTGCAACCTCTTAGCCAGTAAAGGACAAGATTTAGATTGGCATCAATTAATGTGCCTTATTAACTTAATTAATATGATCGCTAGTAGTAAAAAAAAAAAGGATGAAAACCATATTAAACAATTGCTTGTTATTTTATTGGGTAATTTGACAGAAAAAAATAAAAACTTAATGAGCGAGTGTATGCAAGCTAACAATAAAGCAATTCAGCAGAACAGAACTGAGACTAATACTAACAATACAGCAGTATTTTCTCATGAAACAGCAGCACAACTTGCTAATTCTAGTCACACATCAAATCAAGTTATTCCAACAACTACACATCAAAAAGGATTTACTCACCCCATGAGGATGCCCATAAAGACACCATATACTCCTGAAAATGGACCGGTCGAAGCTAAGAAAAAAAATACTGAAGAATATCTTCATAAAATATCGAACGACAGATACTACAAAACTGCTCAAGCTGCTGCGGAAACTGTCACCAGTGATATGATTACCCAGAACATGCAAAGAGCAAGCCAGGTAATTTAACTATAGTAATCACAAAATAAAAAGCCCGATTTGACAGTTCTCATTATAACATATATAGGGATTGAAACCTACAATCGTTAAGCAAGTTAACGGATTATCACAAAAAATCGATTTAAAATTATACGAGTTTATAATCGTTTAATTTATTTTAAGTTAATTAATTTTTGTTTCATACATTTAAATACCTCACAAAATCGATTTGGATCGCGAAAGTTTTGTCTGACATCGCCTTTCGCGTACCACAAGCATTTATCGCGCACCACAAGTAGTCTATTGAAATGTATATGATTTCACCCGTATCATATACTAATATATAAAGCTGAAGAGTTTGTTTGTCTGATTGAACGCGCTAATCCCAGGAACTACTGGTCCGGTTTGAAAAATTCTTTCAGTGTTAGATAGTGCATTTATCGAGGAAGGCTATCAGCTATATACCATCACCCTAAGACCAATAGGAGCGGAGCACCAATGAAGAATGTTTCAAAATCGGGGGGTTTTGAAAACAAATTCCACGCGGGCGACGTCGCGGGCACAGTTAGTAATATATATTTATTCAATGGTTTTGCTTTTCAGGACCTATATTTACTCTAGTATTTATTGTTTTAGTACAAATATATAAATAATGTAAGATTTTGGAATAAATATGTTTATAGTTTTTTCCTGTATTAAATTAAGTTAATGAACTGCAACAACCCACCCTTTGGTAGCAAAAATAAAAATAAGACGCTTTAGAACGTGACTGTTTTTGGGACGTCTCACAAATTTAATAACACAGAACAGAATTAACAAACAAATCATGTCATTTCGTTATTTGAAGGAAAATAATAATTGAAATGTGTTTTATAGCAATATATAATGTAGTAGTAAATAAAATATGTATATTATCAACTGAATAAATTAATTGTTATTGGCTTTCAGTTTTGTTGATTATAACCAAAGTTATTAGACATTCTTAAGTGTCAAATCGGGCTTATTATTTTGCAATTATTATAATTCTCTTAAATTGTTGTGTACTGGTAAAAAAACTTATGTGTATATCAGTGTTTAAGGAAAACCCTATGTATACAGAATGAATTTCTAACGTGGTCGAGCCATGCTAGAATCACTCTTGATTACAGCTCTTAGGGCCGGCTCGACCGGCGTACAGTGGTTAGCCTTGAGCTTATAGTATTTCATGCGATGAGTGAGAGTTCCGATAGCACCCCTGAGGCAGTAATGTCTCAAAAGAAGGTCGCACGAGAGTACCGACGTCAGTCGGGGATCCGGAGACGCAGATATGCGTAAGATCTCCTCCCATAATTCCGCTACAGGGGCCCTCCAGCATCTGGGGAGCGGAGGATCAATACCCTGTTGACGAAGTGAGTTTGCCTCTCCCGGGGCATTCTCAAGCCTGGGCGTAACTACGTTCTAAGTCTCACGCTTTTCCTACTATGAGCGCGGGGCACATGGGACGAAGGGGGTTTTAGTAGAGTATTAGTCAATGGGTTACCTCTTTAATAGGGGTACCTTGCTGAGTCTCCACACAAGTCGGCAATTGACTCTGTTATCTGCGCCATCTACGGTGGATAACTCTCATTGCTTTGGTCTAATCCCAGTAAAGGACCCGGTAGTGTATTAAACGTCCTTCCCCTGCCTCAAAAAAAAAAACGCCGTCTTACCACGCCCTCTTACCCCACCCTCTACCTAATCTACTGTATCACATCCGTTTATTCCAATCCTTCTGTTTGAACCCTGTATCTATCCCAATCTATCTTAAAGGTTGGCTAAGCGTTGGTTTCGCCATTGGTGTTGCAAACACCCTTAGACGGCGGTAACCACTTCCATGAATGGGCCGTCTGCCTGTTTACCAGCTTCGCAATAAAAAAAGGCCGATTTTGATGAAAACAATCATGGTATTATTAGATTTTTGAAAATTCAATTTCCCTAGTCAAGAATCGAATGGATCGATTTTGTAAAAATAAAAACATCCTGTATTATTATACTTACTATATCGTAATGTAGCTTGTAGAAGGAATATTAAACACCCAGACTCCTTTTAGTTTTATTCGCTATTTCGTATAGTTTAGAATTTGGCCCTGAGAACTTGAAAACTTCACCTATATCTATATATATCGAATTTTAGTCAAATCGATCCAGTAGTTCTTTCGTGAAAGCGTAGCTGACAGACAGGCAGAGTTACTTTCGTACTTGTTATATTAATAGAGATAATGCATCTAGTGATACTCTTATGGTTCCGTAACTATTTCAGCACAAACGGAACCTTTATGAAATCTTCATATTCGTCTATGTGTCTTTGTATGACACTAATATTTTACTCTGCAACTATGAGCTCCAAATGTTTTATTGCTATAAATTTTATAATGAAATCGCGAACAAAAAAGGTAGGTAGGCCATAAATGGTGGTTCAGTCTTTTATTCTTGTAATGTACATCTTTACGCACATATTGAAAAGTTAACAATGTCCCTAGTGACTCTTTAATTAAGCCAAATGTTACGAGATATTCGCTTCCAGATTCGTAAAAATCATGTCTCTTTATCTTTAACTTTTTAACTATGACAAGGAGAATTAAAGAATAAATAAATTCTTTAATTGAAAGTTTTTAGTGACGATAACATTGGTCCTCTAAAAATCACTGTTTTCTGTTTTGTTAATTTCTTTTTTTTTTCAGCTTCCACCGTTATCACAACCCGTCTATCAGCCAATAAGATTTCAGAATGGAATAAATTCAATGATTAATTCAAGAAAGGAACACCCCTATCTATTTCAAGGCCCGTATATGGGGAATATGTATGCGCCAGGGCCATTCAACCCTTCGTGGCCATATTATCAACATTAAGTACTTCTACATATCCAGTATACCTCAGCAACGGTTGTCCACCAACATACAGACAAATTTCGATGCTGATGAAAGATACCAATTGTCGGACAAGCTGCAGTTTCTCGGACATCTCAATCAAGGTATTATCTTAACAGCACCTCATCCCAAACGGTTGAAGAAAAACAGAAATTAGCATAATGAATTTGTTTTCTATTAATTTATTGTTCAGGGACTGTAAACTGTAAGGAATTTATGTACAACCAGGATATGCCCACGACTTGGTCTACGCTTGACTTGAAAAAAATAAAGAATCTAAGCTATAGTTTAAATGAAAACTGTGTCGGAATAAGCTATTTTTTAAGCACCCGAACAACTACAAACCGCTCCCAGAAAAATTCCCGAGATATTTCCGAGATAAAAAGTAGCGCAAACCGCATCGAAATCGGCCCCGTAGTTTTTACGTGAATCCCGAACAAACAGACAAAGAGACAATAAATCTAAAAAAATTGTATCGTGTTCGCCGTCGTTTATATACTTAGTCTATTCCAGTTGTTTTTTTTATAATAGCTTCAATGTACAGACATGGAATATTTAGAATTTTATAATTAATATTATTTTATAGTTAAAGATTTCTTACGTGAAAGCGGAATTCGAGGTTTCTCGTTGTTGTTACAACAAATTTAATCTTATTTCTACTAGTTTCGATTGAGGACTAATGATTTGGACTTGTCATATTAGCTATTTTTAAGTATGTAAATAATTGATGTCCCCTCTTAGCGTCAATAATGGACTATCTTGAAAATTTTAACTTTCCCAAAATAAATGTATCGAAACGAATAATTTTTTTATGTCAATCTACAAAGTATTTTAAAAGACATCACGCTTTTTGGAAAAATTAAATCGGAACGGGCGATTTTTATTAACAAATAAAAAAAATTGCAACAGAGGCAATGTGGTCTTTCACGCATTAGCTATACGTAGCAATATAATGTTGTTGTATTATAACTATAGTTTCTAAGATTAATTTTTAAATGACCCGAAGTCGAACACGGGTAGCCAGGTAAAAGAGCTTTAAAAATTAGTTCTCTAATAGAATGTGGAAAAATTATGCGCGCGACTGCTTGCAGCTTTTAAACAAAGTTTGCCGGTTGTAGACTTCTTGAGATGGTACCTTATGTAAATATAATTATTAAAAAAAACATCGTAGTGATATTGGTAATAGGTTTATTAATATAAATTGTAAGAGTTATCAAATAAGTTTTGAGGTGTAAGTTAACAGTACTCGTATATTAGATTCGTGTTGGTGATAAGTTATCTAATACGATGTTGCAGCTATGGGCGCTTCTGAGATGTTTTAACAATCCAAAGAATCATTATCGTATCAAAATTGCAATCAAGTCAATAATCGACTCGCTTCTCGATTGAACTGAGGTGTTTTCGTGTAAATAAGTTATGCGTACACCGGCCTGCTGAAGGGCGAGACCCGTCGAGGGAGTTATACTCGTAAATCGCGTTTATTCACCGGGGCGTCAGATAATTATGACTCGCGAGTCGAATTTGAAGTCATCGAATAGTACTTGCATAATCGAAAGACATCAATATGTTTGAACGTCTCGTTATTGCACATCGCTAGCTTGACGTAGAAAAAAAAGCGTGTAAAACAATAATATTGAAATGAATTCATAAACTAATGATTAAATTATTGTGTCTATGCTTTATCGTATAGTTTGTATGGTGGCTAAATATTATATGTATTTGGATTACGCGTTATAGACGCTATTATATTTTAACATATTCTTGATATAAACGTATGCAAAGGTATTGGTTTTGGATCGAGACTGAAATTTGAATAATTAACAGGGTAAAAAAGCAGGTTACAATAACAAATAGGTTTGAAAAATGGCTATTTTCGTAAATGTTATCGCTAATTGCTTATAACAATTAGCGACTTGGAAAGACTATTATTACACAAGTGATTTGAAGTACATACGTGGGACACTCGGAAAGTATTGCGAAAATATAAAAAAAATCTAGCCGTCAATATTTTTTATTCAATCTTTTCAAAGTACTCTCCACTAGCCTCTATAGAAAATTTCATACGTCTGAACCGGTTTTCGAAACACTTTTTCCAGTCCGTCGCAGACACCTCTTTTGCAGCTTGCTCGAACGCTGACAGCGCATCTTCCGGCGACAAAAATTGTATGTATCCTTTTGAGCTGATTTTTTATTTTCCGGAATAAAAAAAAGTCACACAGTGCTAGGTCAGGGCTGTAAGGAGGGTGACCCAGGAGTTTCACCGGCATGCTGTGCAGGAAGTCCCTCGTTTTGAACACGGTATGGGCGGGCGCGTTGTCGTGGTGGAGCAGTAGCCCGCGGAGCTCTGTGTTTGGTCGCTTGTTGCTCACAACAGAGAAAACTTCTGCCAAGCATTTGGTATCATTCAGCGTTGATGCTTCTTTGGTTCCGTAAAGGAATTGACACCAAGTAGCAAGTAGTAGATTGTGCGGCACCCAGCGTGAAACTATCCTCCTCACGCGAAGATGCACGTGCAGAATCTCGTGAAGGCTTTCCGATCCAATCTGCATGCAGTACGTGCTGAATCTCTTGATACGTAACTCGCCTATTGTCTTGGATTTTATTTTTTGACTGCTAGTACATTTTCTTCCGTAACAGCCGTCAAAGGGCGAGCACTTCTTTCTTCATCCCCTAAAGTTAGTCGACCGCGCTTGAATTCTTTATACCAACGACACACGGCTGCCTTAGAAGGGCCTCCATCCATGAATGCCATTTGATGTCTATCGTACGATTCATCCGGTTTCAGGCGACACTTGAAATCGTGAAAAATCAAATCGCGAAAATGTCCCCGGTGCAGATTCATTTTTAATGAGACACGATAATTTAAATTAGCTCGCAAACAATGTAGAGAGAAATTTCGAAATTGGATTGTACCTATTTTTAGTTATAATCATATTTTCAAAATAGGTTATAACTGGCCAGTCTTTCATACATAAAAACTTTTTTCGCAATACTTTCTGACCGCCCTGGTACACACATAAAATATAAGAAAATGGTTTGGCTATATCAAAGATAGTTTGCAAAGTAATTTTGGATGGGCTTTCTGTAAATAGCTACTCTTTAAAATATTTTATAATAATAAAAATAAATGTGTAAAAAGAATATATTCAATGGTATACGTGTATTAATGTCACTATGGGTTTTAACAATTAAATAATGTTAACAAATACCCAAGGTTAGTTAGGCTACTCAGGGAAGAATAGGTATATTTAAAAATTCTGAAATTCTGTAAATAGTTTATATTTAAAAGATTTTTTAATAATGTATATTAAGATTTTGTAATATTATACGCGGTCTAATAATTTATTAACATTCTCACGCATTTCAAATTGCGCATTTTTGACAGTGAAATTCACATGCTACATCACTGTTCCAAACATCGTAATATGACGTTCTGTGAGTCATCCAATGCACAGACTATGTTCTTCGTACATGAGTTTAATCGTAATTAATCGTTTTGAAATGTCAATGTTTTAATTAAAAGAAAAGAACACTGCATTTATTTAGATTTATAAAGGTGTAATTTTGCTTTTATTTCATTTCGTGCAAAGATGTGAGTTATACTGCTTATTTGTTACGCAGTACAAAATGTTTGGCAAATAGTATTGATGCACTAAACTGATTAAAATTATATAAAATCGAATCGGTAATGTCTTTAAGGGCATTATTAATTGATCAAGATTCATCTACTTCTCACTATCACCCTTCTTCTATTTATTCATTTCTACTTCTTTTTTTTTTTTATTAGTGATAAGGTAATGTACATATTATGTAGTTCATACTGAGTACATTATATTAATAATATTCTATATTAAGATTAATATTTCTAATATTTAATGTTAATAGTTGTATGATATAGATCGCAACAAAGAACTCAATTGTGATAAAAAGTAGATTTTCAAGAACGTAATATATCGAAAAATTACGACTTCTTACTATCTCTCTCTCTCTTTTATAGGATTGAATGTTGTTACGTGTTTTGTGTTTACGTAACGCATTATGTCTACGAGAGCCTTTGATTCGTTCAAAATCATTTAAACGGCGGTGTCTATCCTGTTTTTATATAAATAACATAAATCTGCAGCGTTAATATTCAATTTATAGAGTTGGTATAAAGCGTAACTTTATTTTATGAAGTAGAAAATCATCCAATGTTTTCTCCCCAATGAAACACACACTTACACATACATATGCACATGCACACATTTATTTACGTTTCCCTACAAGTCTAAAACTAGCTGGAGCTAGTTCTTGAGTGCATTTTGTATTGCGTATAGGCATAACTGCCTGTCATTATCACACTAGATTACATTCATTTCAATAACCTCTATAGATATACATGTTGGCCATCCCATGGCCTCACGCATCGTAAGGCTTCGTAAAATTCTTATCATTATTATGTCACCAATCCAATATAACATACATTCAGTAATAATACTTTATTTGAGTGTTATAATGATAAAAAAAATTTAACCCCTCAAATCATTGACATGTTGGGCGCCAAAATTTATAGCTTAAAGAGTTACCACTTACAATACAGATACACTTACGCACCCGCGGATTTATATTTTAAAATAGGAACTGACTGGAGGCTAATTAATTGAGTGGTGTCCGAAACATTGGACTTAACTCCTTTTCAGACTAGGCTTTCGTTAAGGAATTCTCCTTATAAAGCGCTAAATGAAACAATATAAATATTTCGAGCGAAAACAAAGCGGCGTGGACGTTTTGTTAGTCCCAGGCACTTAGATGTAGAAAAATCACACTTTTGCATGGACTGTTATTATATTACAACTTTATTAGTATTGGAGCCTCAAACCAGTGGGACCCAAAGGTCTATCGAACCCGGTTTTGGTAATATAGTTAGAGCAGCCCAACCGGCGGGCAGAATCCAGGTCCGTAGCTGGAGGGCTTTGGCTAATTACCAGAAGACTCGACTCAGTGGTGAAAATATTTAGTATTTATAGGCATTTATTGCTGATCGACAATTTGGCGATTGACGTCAAGGAGTTGTCGGCTCGGCAATAAATGCATAGTAAAATAAGGTTGTTACAATGCGTAGAGGCACGCTAAAAATACGCACGTAACACAAGCTTTTCAACTTTCTGACGTGGTAGAGCCATGCTAAAATAATTATTTTGATAACAGCTGTTAGGGCACGCTCGATCGGTGTTGTACCACGCTCTCACAGAATATCGGCGTAAAACCGTTAGACGATGATCAGTGAGAGTTCCGATGGCCCGCTTCTTCCTCCCCCCATCCCATTTTTCTATTGCAACTATTCTATCCCCGTTCCTTTCAACTATGCTATCTTCTCTATCCCGTCCTTTCTATCTTATCCTCATTATACCATCCTTCCAATCCCGTCCTAAAGAGATTTCATCAAGTGTACCATCTGCCTGATTGCGAATTTTGCATTCAAAAGAACTACCCACCGTACCCTGATCACATACCTCCTTAACGCCTGCCTCTACGCGCACCCCCTGCCTCCCGTCTTCATTATTAATATAAAAATAAAAGATGCATAATAGTATAAATAGTAATATAAATATTATCTATTCCCCAATTTTCCGTCGCTAACACGCCAATCCGTTTTTGTCCTACGTGACAGATCAAATATATTTTCGTCTAGAAATACTGCAGTTTAAACAGTCTAGTAGATATTATTAGTTTTTCCCTTCTTTCTGTAGTAATGTCCCTCCCGCCCAAGTAGTAGAACATTCCAGTTGTACAGTGTAAACATAGATGTTCAGCGTCCCTACGTGTCAATTAAGTTTGGAAATTTGAGCTTACTAGATTAAGAGGGACTCCATATGACTTGTAGTTTGTGGAATGAACGAAAATTGAATAATGCGAGATGAAAAAAAACATAATATCTGCTGATGTGAATGTAACACTTATTTTATATTTCATTATAAAGTTAACAGTAGAATACTATTTAATTATTTCTTTTTTTAATAATTAAATTCTAATTTAATATTTATAGAAAGTGTATAATATAATTTAATGATTACTTTATTTTCAAAATATAGCCCGCCATTTTTTTACCCTAAACTTAACAGTAATGTACTAGTTTTATTTAATTATTTCTTTTTTATTAATTAGTTTCTAATTTAATATTTGTAAAAAGCGCATATTATGTTTTTATGATTGACTTATTTGTCTAATATAGCCTTCTAATAGCCTATCACCCACTGATATGTATTTACTTTTAATATTTATATAATCTCATATAATTTTTTTTGAGCATATTATATGCTTTTATATGATATTTAAAATAGTTATTTGCGTAATAAATGGTTTGACGTTAGATAAGCACATGCGAAAAATTTTCAGCGAAAATTATGATATCATCATAGCCAAGATAATTGCTCGGCGATATTTGTTGTTGACACCTATAAAACATAAAAAAATATATAAAGTAGTGTAGATTACAATTAAATATCCAGTATTCAAGTGTAAATATTATAAAATGTATATATATCTATATAAGTTATAAATAACGGTATTCATTCCTAATAGTCTAAGTAGATTCTGTAAAACCGATTTGCGTAGACGCAGCTTTCAGCTTAGATCAAAAAGAAAACTTTAAAAGGTTTGACAATTATTTTAATCGCTTTCCAAGTTGACCATTCTTGTTTTCTTAGCGCGTCCGTCAACTTATTTATTACCTAGATTACGAAACAAAATATTACAGTAGATATCGATCTTTATAGAACTTGTATAAAAAGTGGTATAAAGTTTTATAACGTATGATGAAGATATTATTCAGTTATTATCTGTGCAGGAACGGAGAAAGAACACTAACTAATTCCTGCGGCCGGGCTGCCTGTCGTAAGAGGCGAATAAACAACCCGGAGTCAGGTAGGGCGTTTGCTCGTCTAGATGGCTATCATACCACCCTTGGTTTAAAGTATGCCACCCCAATAACTTCGGATTGTGTTCAGGGGCCAGGTTCCAGTCCCCATAGAGGTGGGTCCCCATGATAACGCCTTGACAATGCCTTCAGTGTTGCAAACATTCATAGGCGATAGTAACCATTTACCATCGTCCGTATCATCTGCCTATTAACTTACTTCTTTGCTTCAGATAATGAAAATAATTATATTTTAACTTAAGACAATATAGGGGAAACTATACCATCGTTGGTAGCCTATTATTTTATTTCAAAAATAGGGCTAGCGGTATTCTATAGTATGGTATAAGAACACATACTAAAATATTTACCGTATCTTCTCCGTGTGTTAAAGCCGTCAAATGTAACTGTTAAGATCAATCAATCTGCATTTTCAATTTGTAGCAATATATGCGTGCAGGCGTAGCTCGTAGCACAGCGTAGCGTTGATTGCGTACTCTAATTGCTCTCCATAGCACAAATAACATGTAGTTACTACTTGGTTTTCTATGACATTTCATAAAGATATGACAATTTATATTAACCGCTTCTTAAGTTCATAATATTTAAAATTTCCTTTATATTATCTATTTACTGAAGAAAACATTGTGGTAGATTCTAGTCTTTACAAAACATTTCTGTTAAAATCTGTGCTATAAAGCGATATATTTCAACAAAATTTATCTAACATTTGCGTGATAACTAATCATATAAATATTTAACCCCGAACTCATATTTAATAGACTGCTATATTAAGTGACAATTTAATTTTTCGTTTGGTTTCAATAATAGACAATATTTTGCCTCCGAGAGTAGGAAATTCAACTTTAAGTTATCAACTTTGGAGGTAAGACATTTTCAAATTAGATATTATAGTTTGTTTTTAATATTTAACTGTATTTTTTAAGTTAGTTTAGTCTCTACTTATGTTTATAATTGACTACATATAGGTATTAGAATATGTAAAAATAAGGTGTATATAGTAATATATTTTAGTTTCCTTTAGTGTATTATTTTCTTGATTAATTTTGTTTATAGATAGAGTTCATCTTTCATAGTAATAAAGCACTTAGAATATTATACTATTTAACTAGACTTTAAAACAATCGATTTTAGAGTTATAGTAGTGCATGCGTAGTAAGGTTAGTTAGTATAATGTTTACTTTCTAGATTATATTTATAATTCCCCCGGCTCGGTTGATTAAAGTCCCGAGTCGTTGTAATGAGCTGAATCCTGGGATCAAACAAGTAGCTGTAGACAATAGGCAGTGTTCCATCTGTTTGTGAACCACCTATTTGTAGAATTTCCAATTTTTATAAATACCACTCTAATCTTTTTTCATCTTAAGGCAATTGTGATTTATTTGTACAAAATGACATCAAGTTAAATATTAGAATATAATTGTTATTGAAAGGAAGTTCCTTATCACACATTACTCAGCAGACGAGAGCTATGCGATAAAAAGGCTAACTGAAGTGAAAAATGCTGACCGCTGTATATTATTATACAATTCGAACTTTAATGCAATGAAATAAGATTTAAAATAAAATAATATCCATCCAAGTTCTTCGATGGTCTTCGAAACTTCGTTTCAACCAGATGTCCCAAACGTCGCGTCATAAGTTTTTATATTTATTTGATTTTAACTAACTCCGTTGGCTCAGCGACCCAACGTGAGTCTTGGCCTCTGAAATGAGAGCACACTGTTGTGGGCTTGAAGTACGATCAGGTCAGCTTCCACTCTATTTTTCCAGCGATACTTAGGACGACCAACCCGTCGCCGATCGACTAGTTGCCCCAAGTATGCTTTTTTCACTCCCCGATCCTCCTCCATCTACCACATCATTCTACATGAACGAGCCAGCAAAGATTTTATTTGATTATAACGTTTTATTTTAAAAATGTAATCTATACTTAAATAACATTTCCTCCCATCCCTTTTTTATCCGTGCAGGAACGGAGAAAGAATACAATTTCCTGCGGCCAGGCGGCCTGTCGTAAGAGGCGACAAAAGAACCCACAACTAGGTGGTAGGGTATTTGCCCGACTGGATGGCTACCACCCCTGGTCTAGAGTATGCCGCCATAACAGCTTTGAGTTGTGTTTCGGCATTAGTGACCAGGTTCCAGTCTCCCTTAAGAGAGAAGCAGTGAATTTGTAGCACCTTTGGTGTTGCAATTGTCTATAGGCGATGGTAACCGCTTTCTATAAAGTGGGCGTCTGCCTGTCTGCTGAACTCCTGCAATAAAAAAAATCCCCGGGTGAATCTATGTTTTCTTTATACTCATGCTAGATCGTTTAATTTGGTTACAATATCACTGATGTTCACTAATCTTACCAACAAGATACTTGAATATTATAATATGAAAGAATTTGTAAGCCTTTATAAAATGAAACGTATATCACGTAAAACTTATTAAAACATCTTGTACCTCAATATTTTTTGAAATTAAAAGATTTTGATTTCATTTGACTTTTAAAAATTAAACTATAACATTGTCATCCACCGTGGCAATGCAGCGAGTCTTCTAGGCATGCTTCCCTCTGGTAGCAATGTGGTACATAGTTTATAAATGGCTTTTATTTTTTGTTTAATTCATATTATAATTTTTAACTTATAAAATAATATTTAATTGTTTGAATAACTTTTATTTAGTGATTCAAAAATCGGCCCATAAAAACAACATTTATATAAGAATGTATTGCATTTTAAATTCTACTTTGTTTACCGTAACGATTAAATAACAGATTTAAAAAAAACTTTTATTTTAAAGAAATTGTTTGATTGATTCTTGAAATAATTATTTTCGATATTTAAGATAACGTCATTTGGGATGAAACTCGATTGCCTTAAAATTTTGATCTCTAGTTCTATTTAAAATCTTTGCATGTAAATGTTTGTATATTATAAAATAGCTTTGAGCTATTTCATGAGACAGCTTTAGTGAAAATTATTAATAAGACGAGTAAGCATATAATGCTGAAATATGACATAAAATATGGGATATTCTAATATTAAAATTGTGCATACTCTAAGGATGTTTTAGTACTTAGGTATGTTTGTATGTATACGTATGTAACATATAAGATTTTTGATAATTATTATTTCGTGTACAGTTTGGTGAAACGTAATATACAATGTATAACGTAATGCAAATACTTGCCATACACATTACTGCATTGAAATACACAAAATTCGTTGTATGTAATGAATTTTTATATTACGGGGTGTGGGTCTCGTGCGCCGCTTCCTCGCCCGCACCGCGCCACTGCGTTATTTTCTAGTTCTACTAAATCTTATTCGTCATAGGGTGAAGGTCAGATATATTGTTGTATCGAAATCAAATGCTAAAATGGCTTACAAGGACCATCTTTAACCGGGGGTGCAAAGTGGCATCATGGCGCAAGGTCCTAGGAGGTGTAAGTCGATTGACCTCAAGAAGTAAAGTCACTAAAGAATGTCGTCATGGTTTTTCAAGATCTGACTAGCCCATACGACTATGTTCATATATATAAGCATTCAAAAAGTTCAACTCTCAGTTTAATGGGGTATACAAATATGTAGCTACATATAGACTGCATCTCCTATCTTTCATCCATATAAACCCTTTTTGAGAAAAATGGCTGTGACATGTTCCGTGCAAGAATACAATTTCCTGCGGCTGGGCGGCCTGTCGTAAGAGGCGACAAAACAATCCACAGCCTGGTGGTAGGGTATCTGCCCGTCTGGATGGCTAACACCCTTGGTCTAGATTATGCCGCCAGAACAACCTTGATGTGTGTACCGGCATTAGAGGCCAAGTTTGAGACTTCCCTTAAAAGAGCAGCATCGCATTTGTAACGCATTTGGTGTTACGAATGTCCATAAGCGATGGTGACCGCTTTCCATCAGGCGTCAGAGCCGTCTGCCTGTTTGCTGAACTCGTGCAATAAAAAAAGACACAAAGAAGGACGGACATGACTAATACATAAGGGACCATTCACAAATTCCATGATATTTGGACCCCTCCCCCGTCCTTGTCACAGTTGGTCACATTCGTGAGACTCCTCCCTCCATAGTGTGACATCACATATTTTACAATTTTACAACAACACATTATTAAATTAAAACAGCAGTTCCGTAATTAGTTTTGTTTCCATTTAATTTATCTTTTAATAATTGAAACACTGCTCATACAGATAGAGGTGGGAATATTTTGAAGTTTTCCTTATAGTTCAAATTTCGTGTTTTAAAGATTAAATATGTATTAGATTTCGAAATGTGACATGCTGAAATTTAGGACCTCTCCCACTCCTTGTCACACAATGATACACTTCGTCGACCCCCCCCCCGCCCCCGTTAACGGGTGACGTAATTTATTCCTTTTCTGCCAAAATGGCTAGGGAACCATAAAATCCATCATAAAAACTGAATGCTACTTTTTATTATCGGTAACGAGGGTGCAAGCTGATTTTTGAATCCAGACGTTCAATATACTTAAGATGTCCTGCATAGTGCTCTAATCGCCTGGCTGTTGCGACATAGTTCGCACACTTCCACGCAGAACGTCTGCGCCGCTCCGGCACCTCGTCTCCACCCGACGCCGCATCCCGGGCCTGATATGATGTGTGAGTGGATGATTTTCTAATAGTACATACGTTTTGAATGCGCGATGCATCCAGACTAATGATATACGTTTTATGTTTCATTGTATGTTACGTTGTACTAATCTGTACTCAGCATATTTTTTTTATTATTTCACAATTTTGTTGAGATATTGTTTGACGGTGAAACAGCACGATTAATATTTTGTTTTGATTTGGAGATAATTATTTAAATATGTATTTAAATTTCATTAGAACACGTAATATAACATCGCTCTACACAATCACAAACTTGAAAAAGAGTATTGCGCACATATATAACTACTTGGGCTGTTTTAGATTCGTGTTAGAGCAGACTATATAATTTTTTCAGAACAGTTATTTTCCTTTCTTATATCTAAATAAATTATTGTAGCAAGATGATACTTTGACTACTTCTTGTTTATGTAAATATTAAATGTAGATTTATCTCTGAAGAAATCCTATACGGGCCCTGCATCCGTCCAAATATAATATAATTCAAAAACACACTACGCTCATCAAAAATGTCGTTGTGAGATTGTAGTGGCAATGAAAATACATAAATTACAATGTAGTAACTCCGATTATTAAAATTAAATATAATTAAATTCCATTCATATCTATAGTTTAGGACATCTCTTTTTGAAAAGTTTTCTATTAATTACTTTGGAATATTTGGTTTTAGTGTCAGTTTAAATATATAGATTAACAATAAAATTCGTACGGAAAGCTACACTCTTTACACTTATGAAGGTATCATGCCATAAAAAAAGATAGGTTATTTTAGTTAACTATGTCTTAACATGGCTAGTATCTACACATTATTATGTATATATATTATATTATTATATATGTGTATAAGAAATAATTCCAAATCTGGAGGTCCTCATACTGGCTTCCCCCGGCTTCGGATGACGTCATTGGTGACACACTATATAGCCTTATATGCTGTCTCTATGTAATTAATCATTACTCTGAGGTTTTAGTTTTAATTATAGCATAGGGTAATTATAGTTAGGGTTTATTTCTAAGTTTTTGTCTTTTATTAGTTTGCATATATAAAATAGATTAATCTATTTTATATATGCAAACTAGTTGTTTTTCAAATAGAAACAAAATATTTTTTTAATCCTTTTTTTATAAAGTAGTACCATTGATCGATTTATACATAGTATTGGTATTGGGAACCTCTGGGGTTTATTTTAATACAATGGTTGACAGGGTGTGTTGCATTTAACTATTTGAAATAACTTACTTAATTATTTAAAAAGTAGTATAATTTGTTATTAGTATCATATTGTATATTTACAGAATCATGTCCTATTAGAATATAAAATACATATCTCACGTAGAGTGTAATGACTTCTCTAGTTATCATTAAGTCTATATTATAGTAGTTGTATGATCAATGATCATGCTATCGCGTCTTTCATGAATCTTAGATTTAGATTTTAAAACAATTCTAAAACTTTAACTTGCGTTTGAGATGATAGTTTGTATTTTCAAAAACGAATCGTGTGCCAATGTATTTTTTTCCAATTATCGTACTAATCGTCTCGGTTTGCTGTTGAATATTATCCTAGGTTTGCCTTTTATAGCGGCGATTGAATTATCCAATTTGCAGTTCGTCGTCATTCACATTTACTACACGCCGCTCCGTCTCTAGGAACCGTCTCCTACATCCGTCAATTGTCTTGAGTAGAGATGATACGGATATCCAGTAACTATAGGTCTGCTTTATCTGGACTTATTTTGTTATCCGGCCGGATTCCGGATAATCTTATACTAATATATAAAGCTGAAGAGAATGTTTGTTTGTTTAATTGAACGCGCTAATCTCAGGAACTACTGGACTGATTTGAAAAATTCTTTCAGTGTTAGATAGCCCATTTATCGAGGAAGACTATAGGCTATAAATCATCACGCTAAGACCAATAGGAGCGGAGCACAAATGGAGAATGTTTCAAAGCGGGCACAGCTAGAGCATTATATGGTTAAACGCCAGAATTCTAAAACTAAAATTTTCCTTCAATAAATTTAAAGAAAAATGTCTGTGAGCTAACAATAATAATACAAAATGGAGTAGTATCATATCATCTAGAACTTTATATTTATTTATTTAGGAACTTTTATTTGTTAGCCAGTTTAATTTATAGTTTAGTTAAAGTCATACAAAATGAAGTTGATAATTATGATTACGAATAATTTTATTAAATAAATAATTTTATTTAAAATACAATCTATTAATCAAGTCAATTTTCAATTTTATTTTCTTAATATAAGGATAAAAAAGTTTTTATTATTAATGAATACTACAAACACAGTTTACTACTGGTTAATTAATATTAGCCATTATTTAGTCACCACGTATGTCGTGATAGCACGCTGACAATCCGGCCATCGGATGCCTGGCCATCCGGCCTTACAACTGGCCGGATATCCGGTATTCGGTATCTGGATATATAACTAACTATCCGTTTCATTCCCAGTTTTGAGTCTGAGGTGTCAAATAGTTAAACCATTGACAGAACCACCTCAGCTTACTAATTTAGCGAGATATGTAGGTAACTTTGGTTTTTTATTTATATCCTCCTCGTGGATTCTAGCCACAAGAGAAATGATCCACATAGCACGTGAAATAGTACTCTGAGCGACTCTTTTTGGACCAACCGCACAATCAGTGTCCACGTCTTGGTACTAGTTGGCACCAAACGTCATGACTCGTAGACTATTCATTTATTCTATTCTTAAAGTTTAATAGATTTTTAAATTAATGCTTCTTTTAGCTCCATAAGTTTGCTATTAGTTTATAACATTTCAATTATAAATATTATAAAATAAAATCTATTTCCAGTAATAAAACTTACACAAGTACCTTAATATAACTAACAATAGTCCTTAACTTTATATTAGGCAGCAATCATTACTTTCTATACTATTCTTTAACTGTGTCATAAGATAAAAATAATAAAAAATATATAAAAAAGTTCATACATTATCGCACAGTATAAAGTAATATATTAGAGACATTGATATTATAAACATAGACTCGGAAACATTTTTAAGGTAGAACGGACAAAGGCTCTAGTAGATGTTCTTTACTAAGGCTATGAGCCAATTTAAATATATACGCATGAAAATAATATGAATAATTAGAATTATAAAACTTTAAGATTCTATCGACGTCGAATCAAAAAGGCATAGGGCCTATCGTCTTGTATCTCTCTTATCTCTATTATTTTTCGGGTCTCATCGCTATAAGAAGTATAACTCTAATACATGTATAACTAACTACACTGTATTTGCGTATAGGTTCATAAGATATGCGCACGAAACCATCAATTAGGATTCAATTTCATTAGTCGAAACTTGGTCAGTATACAGAATGTGAGGACTCCCGACGAGGACGAAAATTGCCAATGAAATCTACCATTCCGTATAAGCACGCGCGGTGCGGAGTCTAGCACATGTCTGTTTAGTACTTACTCTATTCGAGGCAACTGCCAAATGTGCGGTTACATTAACATATTGGGCCCATGGCTTGAGTAAACAGAAATCTCCCGCACCCCGCATGCGGGTCTTAACTACCAACCAAATAAATTTTACGACCAATGAAAATGAACCCTTATATTTGGGGCAGGCCTGGTATAGAGTTAATAAATTAATAAGCTCGCAATCAAGATTTTATTTACATTTGACACTTGTTAATAAAAATGTATAAAATTTACTAAGTATGTGTCTGATTGTCACAGGGTTGATAATATGAGTGAATGTAAATGAAATGTAAACTTTCAATGTTATTTTAAGCTTATTGGTAGGTGACAGATATTTGGGGGATTATAGTCATATCTGAAATAATTCCTCCTTTTCTGTACATTAATATTGTATTTAAAAATGATACATGTACTCTGCAACTGATTAAAATAATGTATTCTGTAAAAATGTTTCATAACAGTTGTCATACTTTATTTTTATATAAAGGTACATCAGACTTATCTTAAATGTGTTTTGAAGATTTAGTTTCTACCAAAGATGAGAGAAGAGGCTTTACAGATACGTTGTGTGTCGTGGTGCGTGTTTCTATAATTGCGAAGTATAGATCTGAACTGGCTAGAGTATAACATAAATGTTTCTGAGTTTGCTTACTAACAATGAAGGAACGGTACGTAACAGTGAAGCGGGAACAATATTTGGTGTATCCCCTCTTCTCAATTTGAATGGTGTTTATCGCAACTAGCAGAGCTACTAAGAAGTTTTAAGTCTAAGTAATTTAAGTATCACTAATGTCTCGCGCTGCTTGTGTGTAATTGCGAATACCAAGAGTTTTTTTCATGTTATAGCAGCATTACGCTTTTAGTAATTAAATGATAAATATCAAAATTCCTCAGTCTGTCACATATCGCAAGAAATTGGAGCGCAGCGCTGTTTTTAATTCCTCACAAAGAGGAATAAAACATCCACAGAAATATCTCAAAAGATGATAATAATTTATAGGGAATCTGGACTTTTATTTGCCATCACGAGTCCAAACACTAACGTTACAGAAAAAAACTGTTTAAAAAATCGGCAGACCAAATTGAGACTAATAAATGAAGTTTCAAGCATTAGCGAGAAACGAAACAGTGACCTTTTACATAACCATTTGCTTGTAATCCAGCGTCGACCAGTAACTTTGCAGTACTAAGTTTTTGGACATCTGTGACGATAATGCTGACGAAGTTTTTCAAGTTTCAAGTCAAAACACTCAACCAGTATATACAAGTTTATGGCCACTGTTTTTTAGTTTAGACATTATTCATCAACTACCATCGACAACAACAAAAGGGGGTCGCATTATTCACAAAAGTGCGATATTGTCGAGAAAAGGTGTACCAGCATCTATGTGCACTTTGCACGAGTTGTGTAAGGCGTGTCCTGATCGAAACAGTATTTGAAGAAATCAACCATCTACCATACAATTTACCTAACCTCCAATGATTATTTCTTGTGTTCCAATTTAAAGAAAGACTGAGACGAAGATATCTGTGTAACGAAGTAATTAAGGCAACAGTAGACGGAGCATTTACAAGCCAAAGACGTCGAATATTATTTCACTGGGTTATAAGATCTTTCTGATGAATTAAAGAAGCGTAATGAAGTAAAGCGAGATTACAGTCATAGAAAAATAAATGTTAGTTATATTTCTAGCTGCATAGGCTCAAAAATTTTTAGTAGTCCTCGTATGCGTATAAAGAAATTGTGGATATGAAGTTCGTAGAAAAGGGGTATAATATATGTATGGATAATATCTTTGTTATTGTATAGGGTAATATATACGAAGTGTATGTACCTATATAATTGCAAGTTCTAAAATATATGCAATAAGAATTAATTGCAGAGAGTTTAAAGCAGGGATTCCCAAAATGGTTGATATCGACCCCCTGGGTCGAAATCGGTGTGCCACGGGTCGACATAAACGAAAACTGATTTTGGGGATTGACGAGGTCTAATAATCGACCCCTATTAATTAACACAAGTTCTTATTTCAAACTTTCAAGATACTGTATAAATTGTGTTACGTAAAACAGCTTGTTATAAGAGTGACTAATATTTTAGTAGGAAGTATCGTTGTTGTAATTATAAAAATACTCAAGTAAAACGTGTTTTGTATAACACGAAAAAAATAAAGATAATATTTTTACAGTAATTTGGCTATGGGGGTCTGAGGTATCAGTTCATTTTGGAAAAGGGGTCTTTTGCCCATAATAGTTTAGGAATCCCTGGTTTAAAGTATCATTGGTAACTTGAAAAAGGAGGAGACAGTGAATACCCTGTAACAACAAGTCTTGATCAAATAACGAGTAAAACTATAGTTATAAAAGACCATAAGTCAAGTTTGGAATGTATCCATACATTGAAACGATTTGATTTATTGTAGAAAACTTAAAAGAATTTTAAGATACCATTTTGTTCTGACTAAAATTGAATATAATTTTAAGGGTTGTTAAAGGGTTAAGAATGTGGAAAAATTTGATAATTGAATAAAATATGTATTCATTTTTTATTAATAATAATTACTACTAAATTGTTATTATAAGTATGTGTATATGTGTTTCGTAGCTTAAGGATTATTCTATTATTAAACATTGTTAATTGGTGTCTACATATTAATATGTGTTATGTGTACCATTATAAAATGACAATTTAGTCGAATAAGCTTTAATGTATTTGTTTAATCAATCAATATATCAATATATTGTTAACATTGTTACACCGACAGTACTCGAAACGATGGGTATAATTGTCAGAACTTTAATGAGAGAGCGCGTTTAGTCGAGTTATTAGATTTCACGCGAACGTTTATATTTGATCCGAATTAAATAATCATTGACTTTTGAACCGCAAAACTTTTACGGTCTTATTCATAAATAGTTAGAGTAAGCTTGTAGGCTTCTTTAAGAACCTTAAAAATTACTCTAACTCTTTAGTGTTAACACAAGCCTTTTGTTTCAACACTCTGGTTAGATTGCTGAAAGAAAACTCTTTTGTAGTTCCGCTTGCCTTTCAGCATCACCATTATATGATAGTTTCATATGATTTTTGTATACGACAAGACGACAAAGCATAATTAAATTTTTTAAATGTTATAAGGGTAAGTTTTGATCTTAGAATACAATGATGTTTTGGTTATTTCTGTAATTAATATTTATTTAAATAATCTTAAGAAAAAATTTGCACGCTTCACGGGCAAAACATGGGAGCCTTCTATCTTTATATCATCTCGTATTTATGTACCATGTTTTAAGCAAATAAATAAAATTGAATTTGATCAAGCGCATTAGGGCCGCTAGGGTAAATGATAGTCTTATATTCACAAGTCGCAGACTCCTAGACTTTGTACTAGCGTACAAATCTAATACGGCATCATAGCTACAATCTTTAAATCCGGTATTAATACTAATTATAATTATTATTGTCAGTTTTTAAGAAATAACATGACAGTATATTAATTTAGCCTCTGCTCTTTTCTATGCAAACATTATTACAATTTATCATAATTTCTCCTATTCTAGTTTCGGTATTGTTTACTTATATAAATCTATAGTTTCTTTTCAATGCGTTTGAAGATTATAATAATTAACTATTTGTCAGTATATAGTGATTTTTAAACTTTTTAAAAGCATGGTTTCCTATGAGTAACACCTTTCAGGAATTTTTATAGTTTCGCAGACAACGCTTTCGATGTAACTTTGTAATAAATAAAATAATGCTCAATGTTGTCATTCAATATTGTGATTTAATGTTGTGATTCAATGTTGTGATGCAATGTAATTAAATGTTTAAAAAAATATTTAGTTTTATTAAAAACATCATCATAATGTATATTGTATCTTGAACTTTCGATTTGGTACCCAGCATCATTGTCTTTCTTTAGAAGATTAGAAAATCATTCTGGTACATCACGCCCACGATATTTGCAATCAATTAAACTTGTTAATGGTGTTCAAATATCCATATCAACTTAAGGAACATCAGTGTAAAGAAATCAATTGATGCTAGTAAAGTCATGTATGGGAATTTGTCATTATTCTTATATATCAATGTAGAAAATGTTTTAAATAAAACATCTAAACACTCTGTTTAACTAAAATTGTATTCAAAAAATTGTCTCGTAAGAAAAAATGGGTAATAGCATAAAAGAATAGTATTCTTTTTCCATGATAATAGGTACTTTTTATTCTCCACTTCGCACAGTCTACGGCATGCTGGCAGCGAGAGGACGGCTGGGCTCTGGGCTCGGTTAGGGATTCCTAGGACCAACCCTGCAGGCTGTTGCACCCGTCGCTTCGCCGAACCTCAGAGCACTCGGCTCAGTAGTCCCACTTACGACCGGTTCAGATCTTACCGACCATTCATTCGCTTTACTATCGGTTAACATTTGACATAAGCATACATATAATTTCAAAATTCAACCGATGGTAGAGCAAGTGAATGAATAGTAAAATGTAGGAACCGGCCATCAATCTATAAGGTTTCTGATCGACAGCATAAAATCAAGTCAATATAATAATAAATCTTTTCCAACGTCACCATAACAATATCTTCTTTCTCTGTCGTTTGTCTATTATATTAATATCTGCTTACCAGTTCCTCAATTTTCTACCTCATTAACTTCTACTAATAAGCTTGAGCCTCACTCTGTACGATGGAAACAGAAATAAATGATAGGAGAGTGATAGGTCTCTATGATTCTCCAATGGAAGCTCCATTTTGAATAAAAATTTAAATTTGATAGTTCAAACTTTATATTTAACTTAATGATTGAATAAAAAGTTGAGTAAAACCTAACCATAAGAAACCTACTTAAATCATTAAAAACGTACTTCTGAAGCCATAACAAACCCGTTGAAGGTTTCATTAAAATTCGACAAATAGATCTTGTCTAACTTTATTCAAGCATCTATTTATATACGAAAAAACATATATTTTATAATGCAAACTAAAAACTAACTCTCTGTTACGCTTTTATTTACGATAAACTATGATACCGATTTTGCTAAAATTTGGTATAAAGTAGTTTGAATAGCGAGAATGGACATAGGATACTTCCTATCCCGGAAAATATGATAGTTTCCAGGATAAAATTAAGTAAGTTTTCCGGAGGCGAATAGCGCCTAAATAAAAAAATTATGCATTTAACCTGTGTTTCTTGCTTACTCAAAAAACAAACTGGGGTCTACTAGGGTTTCTAGTGCGGTGAAGCATCAGGAAAAACTCTAGTAAGTATATAAACTTATTATAGATCAAGAAACTGCTAACAAACGTGACAAAACCTTTGTTATACATACTCGTACATACTTTCAACATCGCAGGTAAAAGCTGGACTTCGGGGCGATAATCGTGATATGAGCAAGCCTGAAGGCGGTGCGTTTGGAGACCAACAGCCTGCGAGGTTTTTTTCCTACGAAGTGTTTTGGAGTCACAAAATTTCAGTTTCTCCCGGACTCTCCACATCAACACTGCTTAATACAATAGTCGTACGGACCCGTACTTTCTGAAAGAATGTAAAAATACCCGCCACGATTGTCTAAGGCATAATTTAGATGTGCTGAGGGCCTAAAGGGCCGTTTTGGCATTTCAATTACGATGAACATGACAATTATCAACATAAAATAGAACTGTAAGTCTTAAAACTACTAGTATATCTAGATATGTGTCAATTTCACTAAGCGATACTCCAAAGTCGACCGCTTTAGGCCCCCTGATTTTCTCACGATGACATTATGTGCGTGGTATATTTAATAACATGTACATTGAGTTAGAAAAACTATCTAGGCGGCAGTAGCGTGGACTTCATAAAACATGATTTCCCACCTACCTTTAAGAAACTAGCAACCAAAAGGTCGAAAGCGCCATGCATTCATTGGCGCTTACGTTTTTTATTCGGGCATATATTATTACTGTATTACTATGTCTTAGGCTCAGCGGCTTCCACACATAATGGATGAAAAAGCAACTCATAACCCGATCGGGCACCGGCTTTTGTTTCAAAGTGTCCGGTGAGATTGCAAAATTAAAAATAAAAATTATAATAAGAAAATAAATCGTGAGTTAGATCGTTTCTATTTTATTTTTGTTAGTAATCGTTTTTATTTGGAAGTGTAAGTTTTATTTACAAAAATAATCGAAATTCAAAAGTTATTATTCAAAATAAGTTTCAACACTTTTTGAAGGTCATACATATAAGTTAAAATTTAATTTTACTTCCTATTCTATGTACACCGCTTCGCAACGTATTATTGCTGTTAAGGAGAAGAAGCGGCAAGAAATTCCTTCAGTATGCTGTGTTTGTTTGCCATATTTATTATTCACCGATTCCAATTCAGTTGTGTTCAGTTTATCTGGTGTGGATTTTGTGCAATTACATAGCCACTTTTATCATACATCAAAATCACTGTCATCAAATCCTGTGCTTTTTTGTATGCTGAGTGGGGCCTTAAATTTCTACAACAGCGGTATAGTCGGTGCTTGCATCATACAATATGTTTCTTCAACCGAATTTCCAAATCACGCCACTGTAGATTATATCTCTCTAAAATATATGAGACACTTACCTAGCAATGCGATTTTGCAATTTTATCAATACTACGCTACTGTCTCAATATCCGTCTACAGACTCTTTAGGGGCCCGTGGCTTATTTTAATATTAAATTACCCTACGGCCTGTTATGGAAAAAATCAAATCATCATAATATCTATCTATCACAGCCTTTTTAATCTACTGGGTCCATCCATCTGCCAAATTTCGTCCACATAGATTATTATCCTCCTTGCCCTAATTAGTAAATGAAATGAAATCAAATTTGGCAAAAAGGTGTATTTTTAAATGCGCTGTGCCTACAATAGTAAGTCATAAAATAAGTTGCCGTCCGCGACTTGAAACTCATAACAATGTTTCTCATTTTTTTAAATTAAAGCAAAGTATGTGTATACATGGGCAGCCATTAGCATCCAAAGTTGTAAAGACGTGGGCCCTCTCTAACTATATGAACCTGATTTATCCAGAATAAATCATGAGCTTAGAATTATTCGCAAAGAACATTGGATTTAATAAAATCTGTTAGTTTTTAAGGTATGAAACCTTTTTAATGAAATAGTTTTTTTTGGTTATCTAGACAACTAATGATATAGATTGAACATTGGCCCCTTCTACAAAACCCTTCGATCTGCGTGGTATGATACACAGTTGATACATTTTGGACAGATTATATATTAGGGTGTGTTCACATGACAAGCGTTAAGCGCGCATCCAATCAATGTATGATACGTTTTTGTGTAATGTATGACCAGTCGTAATTTACTTACTTTATCATCGACAGAAATTTGACATTATTCGTATGGAGCTTATGTCAAATTTTGATCGTCTGTAAAATAAATTAAGAGTTAATAAGACGTAGGGACCAGACAATAAACATAATGAACGCTTTACGTGCGATGTGCGAGTTGTCACAGTTCAGTTCGCATTCTTCATTCAAAAACGTACCTAATAAAAAAAAATTATGCCCGTCTCCTTATAATCTTATCTGAATAGTACTTTTCATATCCCATGTCACTGGATATTTTACAAGTTTGCCTGTGAATAGTTTTTTATTAAATGGTTCTGTGTTAACTTAAGCGAATAAATTCAAAAAGCAAGTCTTGCGGCACTGAAAGCGCGTGCTCATCTGAATATAAGTTTTTTTTATTGTAGGTACTATAGGTTCGCCTTGACTATTATCTCGCCCGATGTGGAGTGGAGATATGCTTTAAGATGGAGCACGATTACCTAGAAGGCATCTATTCCCACGGGACTTGAAAACACCTAAGTTGTAGGTTCCGGGAAAATATCAATATGTTTCACATTTTTGCGGTGCGCATAATTCAGGTTGATGCAAAGCGCTTTGTTCGTAGAGGTGGTATATCTACCTTATACTGATGCCGCGTGTCAGTGCGTCTGGTTGTCTGATGATGCAAGAGAGACGCCGGGATAAGATCAAAAAGCCCCAATGCACATACTCTTCAAAATGTATCTAATAGAAAACCGATAGAAAGTATAGCATAAGTAAGTATTTGCAATCCAACGATTTCAAATAACGCGTCCATACGTTATTTGGGCTTCAATGGGCTTTGAGACTGTCAAGAGCTACTGAAATTTTTAATGTGCGTTCACATAAACATGCGTAGCATATGTACGCATTAAATGTAGTAATATTTTCTTAAATTTTTGCAACTTGTATACATAATAAAACCACGTTTTAACGCTTTTAAGCGCGGTAATTTATTTGATTTTTGTTATTCCGACGTTTCGGCCACTTTTCAGTGGCCGTGATCACGGAAGACAATGACATCTTTGTCTTCCGTGATCACGGCCACTGAAGTGTCAACTGTGTGTGTGAACTGTGTCAACGAGTAAGTTTTATTTAGCCTACCGCCAACTTGTTCATTTTAATTATTTAGTTTTAATTTTGTTTATGGTTATTATTTACTCTATGGGAGCGTAATCTAATGTACCACCGCTTCGCAACATGTTATGGCTTGAAGAGAAGAAGCGGTGCAAGAAACTCTTCAGCAAACACGCCTAGCTCTAATAATTTTATATAATATTAAAATGGATGGAAGGAAAAATAAAAGAAATTATCAGTCAAGTTGGTTTGTGTTCTGGTGCACGCAGAAAGAGATCACAGTGTCCTGAGGCCTGGCAGTTGGTTTTTGCTGGGTTTGGGTCTTGATAGTTTTGATGATCGGAACCCAAACAACAACAAAATCAAATAAATTACCGTACTTAAAACCGTCAAATCGTAGTTTTATTACTAGTTACCGCCCTTCGTGAATATGCTTTAAGCGCTTACGACGTAAACACACACTTAATCATTTTATTATGTTTCCAAACTTAATAAACTGTGCTTGTGTTATGGGTAATATATCACTGGAGAGTTGTACCTACCAAAGTAAGTATACTAAGCGTGTTTTCTTAGATTTTCCCCATTGGAATTAAATCCTGAATTACGTGTGTCATAATGAAGCTAGCACGCTAATACTGAGGCCACAACATCATCGAAGCCGTATATATTTAACGCTAATGATTTGGTCTAGAACACGGGCTCCAATGGTTAAGATAAGTTGATTACGATATCTAACTTTCTAGAAAATCTGAAAACCTATTTAGAGGATATAAGGTTTATTTATCAATATGATCTACTAAGATTAAACTTCAATTCCAGTCTATTGATGCATCATAAAAGCTTTGAGAGAGGTAGATTCAATCAAGGACACGATTGCGAGGCTGCGTGGCTGCAACCATAGTTACCAGACGGCGGGGTTTTGACGAGAGCGAAAATCTTATCAGTATACGTAGATATAGTACAATGCAAAAAATAGTGTTGTATCTTTTTATCGCATACTGTGAATAATTTTGGACTATGGTAATTTAACAAGGACAAATGACAGTGTAATATAGCCATTTTGACAAAAACTGTCCGTCTGTTTTTATACCTTCACCTTTTCATATCCGTGCCCTAATGGAGAAAGAACACAATTGCCTGCAGCCGGGCAATCTGCCGTAAGAGGCAACAAAACAAACCACAGCCTGGTGGTAGGGTATTTGCCCGCCTGGATGGTTACCATTCCTGGTCTATAGTATGCCACCACACCAACCTTGAGTTGTGTTCCGGCATTAGTGGCCAGGTTCCAGGCCCGCTGTAGAGAACGGCAGCATATTGTTTGCACAAATGTCCATAGGCGATGGCAACTGCTTTGTATCATCAGGTGGGTGCCATCTGCCTGTCTGTTGAACTCATGCAATAAAAATAAATATAATAATAAATTCTTTTGTGTATCAGATTTATTAAGTTCCATTAGTGACATATATTCGTGGTGCGTAGACGGATTTAGGACGGTTATAAGGAAAGTTGAAGGGCGACTCCGTCGCGTCGGGGCAGTCTAACCCCGATTATATTATTATTATCTTCCAGCAACGCATGTTTCTATAAAATTATTATTGAGTCCATCAATTCATACTAATTAGCATTTGCCCGTGGCTTTCCTCGCTTAATTAGTGTTATTCCACGGGAACCGTATATTTTTTCAGGATAAAAAGTAGCCTGTATGCTTTTCCAGACTATGATCTATCTCTGTGGCAAAGTAGACGGCTAAAGAAATGTAATGAGATACGGCTTAAAAAAGCGTTATACTTGTCTTTTACAAAATGGAAAACATCAGCCCTAAATTCTACCTGGAAGACAAGAAATCTTACAAATAAGATTACTATAATCGATGTATATAAGTGAATGTCAACAATAAATAATATTGAAAAATTACACGACTAGATTAATTTATTGAAAATAACTAAACCCACTAAAATTATAATAGCTTTCAATGTCTATAGAATAAACAATAAACTCTGTTTAATATGATTTTCGCCAATTACTGGATACTTTACAGTTTACAATATTTTTGTACAAAAGGAAGACCGTTTTAAAGAGTTCATAATAAGCTCTGATATAAAAGTAATTTATTAATTAAAATAATGCCTGCTGAGTTGTCCCTGTGTATTATATATTATAAACTAAAAAAATAATACAAATATTGAATTATTATTTAGGTGTAGATAAGATCCATATATATTTATATATATATATATATATATATATATATATATATATATATATATATATATATATATATATATATATATATATATATATAATTACGTGTCATGTTGTTTGTCCGCGATGGACTCCTAAACTACTTAACCGATTTTAATCAAATTTGCACACCGTGTGCAGTTTGATCCAACTTGAAAGTTAGGATAGGTTTCATTTTAATTTATAATATTTTTTTATTTTACTGAGCCACAGCAACGCGTGGCCGGGTCAGCTAGTATATATATATATATATATATATATATATAGTATATGGCACCATGGACCTCATCGGTAATTTATTAAATCCATCACTTCGTGATTTTGAGGTCCCGTGTTTGGCTGAGGCTAAAAATGCGTGGTACCTTGCCTGCCTGAATCAAAATTTATCCATAAGCCTACAGGGCCAGAAGCTTTGGGACGAGCCGCTCAGCCTTATAACATACCATAAACTCTTTTCTTCTTGTAGGGGAGAGGTTGAGCGCGCTCGCCTCTGAGCTGTCTCACATTGGGAGTCACGTCTATGACGCGATTTTCAGAATCTGTACGAGCATTCGACTGGGGGCAACCTGTGTGGTCCCACAACTCTGTCAATGTGGGCCGCTTGGGATACCACGGACTATCCTGCAGCAGAAGCGCCGGTAGAATTTCCCGACAGGCGGCACTCAACGATATCATCCGCCGGGCTCTTATCACCGCCGGGGTACCTCCCATTTTAGAACTAAACGGCTTGTGTCGCGACGATGGCAAGAGACTGGATGGGATAACCCTGATTCCCTGGAAGATGGGTCGCCCCTTAGGCCCTTAGTGTGGGATGCTAGTTGCGTTGACACTCTGGCGGCGTCCCATCTTTAAAGTACGTGCACTACCGCCGGTTCTGCTGCAGACGAACAGGAGGCCCTCAAGCGTAGGAAATATGCCGCCGTTGGAAATGGTTATAAATTTGCGGCATTTGGGGTGGAAACTCTTGGTCCGTGGGGTCCTAACGCTCTAAAGGTCTTCCGTGACGTCGCCTAACGTTTAGTAGACGTCACACGCGACCAGAAGGCTGGCGTCTATTTTGCTCAAAGATTAAGCATGGCTCTATAACGTTGCAACGTCGCCATCCTTCTAGGAACGTTCCCGGTAAGTGACAGTGGTTTGGGACCAATAACTTATCTTTAGATAATTTCCCTTTTTTATTTACTTTTCTATTTCTATATATATATATATATATATATATATATATATATATATATATATATATATATATATATATATATACTATAGAGGCGTTTCAAAGGCATGTTGTTTGACATTTATGTTATCTAAACAAACATTCAAACAGTCTAATTTCTGTAAAATCTGTGATTTATAAAAATTAGTTTGACATTATTATTATTTATTGATATTGTTGTTAATGATAGAAAATATCTACTTCATTAAAGATTTTGTTGTAAATCGCAGTGAAACGAGCAAGTACTTCATTTAAGCCGTAATTAGTCTGCTAGAGGGCACGTGAAACAATTTGTTATGGCTAGGGCTTGTTTTGTGATTTGGCACTGCTAGAGATACTGATGAGATGAGAGTAAGGCGGGCCAGTCTAGGCGAGTGAAATCGTAGAGAAAAGACGTGTTAAGGTGCTGTCTTCTATTTGTAAGTGGTATTATAATATTGGTAGGCTTCTTCATACGTAGCAAAGAGTTCTCGCTTTTTTAATTGAGATATTTTATAAACAGTTGCTGGATTCTTTTGATCTGATTTATATATATAGCATGCTGACACCACGATGTAAGGAGAAGAATAAATGTAGCATGGCTAAAGTGGAGACAGATGAAGACGTGGCGCCAGCCCCCGCTGCCGAGGTAATGTTCTAGGGGGGGCCTCTTGGGATCTAAGTGACAGACAATCGCGGGGTATACGTGCCTCGGCGAGTGTCTGAATCATATGTTCATTAGCGCGTTTTGTCGCCTTTATATGTCGTCTAGAGTGCAGTTTTCTCTACTTGCGTTTTATACGCTCGTGGAGGACGCTGCGTAGGCTACTCCATGCAAAGTTAGGGCCGGTAGACTTGTTGGGGAGCAATTCACAGCGATTCTCACTGGCAGGGGACCTCTTTTTGTGAGTCATTTTAATGATTTAGAGAAGGGGGTAGGTAGCCAGAGAGTGAGGGACAGGACGGTGCAGACAGTTTTCAACTGTCGTGTATTTAATTGGACGGGGGTTCAAAAACGTCTTGTATCCGGTTTCCCATTATCCGTGGTAGAGGGCCACTGTTTACGGGGGTATCGGTGGAATCACCTCTACTGTACGAAGTGGTACGGCCCTGCTTCCCGGGGCTTAGTACCAAATCGGCGCAATAGGATGTTAGAAGAGTTTAACTACGTTATACATCCCTGGCATTCTAGATATATGCTCTCATAGGGACCCAGGTAGGTTTAGTGGGTAGTTTGTTCTGCATTCTCCTTTAATAGAGGAGATCCCGTTTGTCGTTTAGTGCAAGAGACCCACACGCACATGAAGCGCGCGGCACTAGGCGGCGCTTTTGGTCTTCCCCTGTATTCGAGACCCGTGTGTGTGTCACAAGAAAAGACTTCCCCCTGAGTTAAAAAAAAGGTAACCGGTGTGACGTGCGACAAACTAATCCCACTGAAACTAAAAGGTCAAATATATAAATCTATCATTAGTCATGCTATACGGGTCTGAATGTTGGGCCACTAAAGTAATAAACCACAAACTTCTCCACTCAGCTGAGATGAGAATGTTGAGATAGATGTGTGCTGTTACAAGAATGGATAAGGTTAGAAATGAGTACATAAGGGGAGCTTTGAAAGTTGCACCCGTGACTGAAAAACTGAGAGGAAGAAGATTAAGGTGGTATGGGAATATAATGAGGAGGGATGAAAGTCACGTAACAAAAAGTATGTTAAACTACAAGATGGATGGATACAAATGTAAAGGTAGACCAAAAAAAGACGGATGGATTGTGTGAAGGATGATATGATCATTTGTGGTGTGACAGAAGATGTATGTTAGAATAGAGGAGTGTGGAAGGAAAAGAAATATCGTGCCGACCCCAATTAATTGGGATATGGTGAAAGAAAAGAGGAAGAACACTGTGACCAGTGCTACAATTGAACTCAAGCAAACTGCGCAGATAATTATGCAAAAACACGGTTTCATTATAAAATAAACAACACGTCCGTTTTTATAAATCTTTATAAATTATCTTATAAATCCAAGATATTGATATCCTTTATCCAGCACTAAATTAATGTTTTTAAAAGCATTTTGCTGTCCAAAACGACGCCAAGTCCAAAAAACGCTTTCTGATCATCTGTTTACAATCTGGGCCAAAGTTTGTATGACATATTTGACATTTGAAATGAAAGCGTATCCTTCTCCTTTCCTCTATATCTGTACAGCCGTTCTGGCGTGATTGAGCAACAAACATCCACCCAAACTTCGGGTTTATAATATTAATGCAGATAGTATAGAAATATAGACATGTAATACTTGCAACAACTCAGAAGGGTTTATGCTAATAAAAGAACAGCAACTATACTTATAATCAGAGAACCTTATGGCTTAAATACATTTCATACACTGACTCTACACACAGGACAGACATTTTTAGAACACCTAGCCATCTTTCCAACAATTTTACAGGATAAGAAACTTAGCAAATTGGCACAAACAATAGCGGATTGATGTCATTGATAAACTATTTTAATTAAAAAGGTTATGAATAACAAGAATTTATTACATTATTGTTTGGAAATTTTAGATAATATTTTATGTAAGATATTATATTTAAAGTTTTACGTGTAATAAAATAAATCGAACACAGTAAAAATCCATCGCGTCTGCCAACATAAAAATAAAATGTAGTGAATACCGTCTGTTTACAATTGAGAGATTTAGAATTATAATCTACACAGCTACCACATCATATTATGGATAAATATTGTTACATAAAATTATGGTAAATTATAGAAAAGTAATCTATACAAAACAGGAGCTAATCACAGAATAAATAAAAATATAACAACATTATTATCCAATTAAGGAAATGGCCGATTGTAACGTTTAGAAATAAAAGGGTACAAAACAGAAATAAATATTAATCTTAAAAAGAAACATGACAAGAACAACTATGTAAGTAAATAGATGTAATAGATGCCAGGCCACTCAGACAGTATAGCGAAACAAGTTTTTATGTATGAGAGACTGGCCAGTTAAAATCGATTTTGAAAATATGATTATTTATAACTAAAAATAGATCGTTCCAATTTCAAAATTTCCCTCTACATTGTTTGCGAGCTATTTTAAATTATCGTGTCTCATTGAAAAATGGATCTGCGCCGGGAACATTTTCGCGCTATGATTTTTTACGATTTCAAGTGTCGCCTGAAAGCGGATGAATCGTACGATAGATTTCAAATGGCATTCATAGACGAAGGCCCTTTTAAGGCAACCGTGTATCGTTAGTACAACGAATTCAAGCGCGGTCGACTTTGGGGGATGAAGAAAGAAGTACTAAGCAACACCATACTATCCATTTCCCGTCATGTTGTCGTCAATCGTGTACCATTAAACTTATTAAATGCCTTTATATATTTCATAGTGTATTTATAATTTCACACATTCGACTACTGCCGATACCAGTCTGGTGTTGCCTAGATTCCCAGGAAACTGGTTCACTTGCAAATAAGAATACAAAACCGCTATATGACCTTCTGTCACATATATCTCCAGCGTGGTTTGCATCCACATAACCAAACAAAGGGTTGCCAGTTTTCTGGGAGTGTAGGAAACAAAAGACTGTTGCACTCTCAAGTGCAAAGGCAGAATATGTGGCTTTGGCAGAAGCGTGTCGAGAGTCAATGTTACTTAAAAGACTACACTGAGCTTACAGAACAGGAAATGGGTAGTATGGTGTTGTTTATCGATAGCCAATCAGCAATAAGGATTGCAGAGAATCCTGTGCACCATTAGAGGACAAAGCATAATAGATGTCAAACATCACTTCATCAGAGAAAAAGTGAACTGCCGATCCCGAATTGCTACAGAGAGTACTCTGAAAAGATTTAATAAAAAAATATTTACCTATAAAACATTTTATTTTCGCAAAACTTTCTGAGTGTCCCACGTATATGCTGCAGCGTTTGATCGTTAACAAGTAAGCATTTTCTGATATCAACTTATTCATTATTACGTGGGCAGGCTCCATGACAACAGATTTCTTGTAGCAATCATTATTGACATAAGAAATGTTTTTACAGATTTTCCTTATTCCCTTCCCACACAGCACTAATTAGATCTTTAGTCGTAATTAGATCCTTCACAGATAAACAAATTGTATCTAAAAAAGAAAAACAAATTCGTTATTTATCTCTCACAAATAACGATTCTGTTTTTCTTTTGTTTTGACTATATTTCCCAGAAAAAAATATCGGGAGGATTCAATATCGTTTTTCAACGAGGTTGTTTTTATATTTGCTCGACTGTTGTTAAGGCTACAAGTAATTAGTATCTAATATTGAGTTTCTTTATTATTCCTTTGTTTTGTTAGGATTGCGTGGCCATTTTGGCAAAAAGAAGATTTTTTTATATTATCCACTTGACCCTCCGTCTGTTTAACTTTGAAGTTTTTTCATTGCTTGCGTTCAGCAGACAGGTACATGACTAGGGTTATCTTTTTTTGAAGAGAATGTAGTACTTTTGTTTTTAAGTTGTAAAATATGGAAAATTAAGATGGAAAAAGTGTATACTTACATTTATTTTTCATCATTTATTATATATTTTATTTATTTCATTATTGCATTTTCCATGTATATTTATTACTACTTTTTGCTTTGGCCAGCAAAGATCAATTTATTATCTTTAACATAATCATAAGTGTCTAAACAAAAAGTGCGAAAATTGTACTAGTACTTTAGTTGTACTAAATTTTTATGTTAGTGCTATGTGCACATTTCATTTTATATCGCAAACAATCCCATATCCCAGCATGAAAAGTATTTATGTCCATTTTTGGCGTTAAAACTACATTTAAACAAAATTACAGCAAAACCGATTCAGTATTCCTAGTAGTTTTCCGTGAAACTTAACAGAAAGACATATCGAGTTACTATCGCATTTTTATACACAACAAATATTTATATCTACGTTTATAAACTTGAGAAATTATTGGGCTCACCCAAACTTTCATCCTCTATTTCAAACCGTCCTAGTTTTATTTATCTATCTTCCGTCTATGAAAACTACATAAATAACAAAAATGACAATAATGACAAAAAGGACCAAAATGCCGAAAATGGCAAATCACAAAAAACCTATCCTACTTTTTTGAATACCCTTTACATAAATTTATCCCACTTCTGGGATAAAAAGTATTCCTTGTCCACCCTCGGTATTAAAATTAAATATACCGAATTTCAGCTATATCGGTCCAGTAGTTTTTCCGTAAAAGCATAACAAACAGAGAAACAAATATATTTTTATCCTGTTAACCTACAACTAGTACCAAAACTCGCCACTAGATGGATCTATTTAAGAAGGAATATTTAATATTTATTTACATCTAACAAAATAGTCAAACAGAAGATATGGAATTGATAAACGCCTAATATTGTTCAGTTAAGTTGAACCTAGTTTAACTGTCGTACGATGGCATGTTCAGAAACGCAATTTTATAAGCTATTGAGCCGATAGCGCTAACGAACAGATAAACTACATTTAAAAGTACCTCAGAAACCGGGCATTAGGAACGCATATTGGACAAACATACAACGTGTTGAAAACTATTAATTTATATGAGATCATTTAATTAACTGAACGTGAGAACTCTCTTGAGCAAAATGGGAATAAATAATTATAGCACTGCAAGTTGATGATACATTTAATATGAGAACATCAATAGCAAATTAACTTTTGTTCCTCATATAGATAATATCACAAAACATGCTTCTAGGATGCTTGGGTTTGTCTTCCGGCACAGCAAAATATTTAATAATATTAACACCCATAAATCTTTTTTAACAGCCTGGTTAGAGGTCTAATGAAACACTTACAAGCCAATAGATGGCCGCAAACGTTTCCAGAAACGTATAAAGAATATATACAAATCTCTGACAATTGTAGATGGGCCTAGGCCTGCGAGGACCAGCATTAATCTCCCTGGAAGATCTTCCTTTGAGACGCAGGAGCATTCCATCGCGCTTCTCCACCGCTCCAATTAGTCAGGGCGTTCCTACAGAGGTATACTAGAATACTGTTCAGTGTGGCCAACCACAAGAAACGAAAAAACAACTACTCACCAATAAAAAAACAGGAGAAAACATTACGTAAAGTAAAAAAGGCAGATTTCATACTTTCCTCATATAATTAAAACAATCACCTACTTTTATTAGTTGTTACCAACTTACCAGGACTCGCAGGGATTGTTATATCATAATATAGATCACAACACAATAAAAAAAACAAAAATCAAAGTAAAATTATCTTTCACTTTCATCCTCAAATGCCTCATCTTCAGTATTTTCGGACTCATTTTCCTTTTTAAAATCATACATAGTTTTGTTAAACTTCTGCATGTGCCTTTCTGTCTGTGGCTTCAAATGAGTAGAATCGGTTTTTTCGGATTTAGTGTGTACTGAATGCTCCTTTAATAGTGTAATAGGTGGAATTGAACGCTAATTTAAAAACAGTAAAAATTAGGAATGGAACGGAAAACAGGGGCATCAATGTAAAAACAGCAAAACTACTGTTAAAACAGGTAAAAGGTAACACTGATACTGTTCAGTATTATGGCGACCTCATTACACAACACACTCTTTGAGGCTAGAGAGAATACAGAAAAGATTTCTTTGGCATCTTGCGCACAGGGAGGGCGCGAAGATCATTCTCATATAAGGGATATACAAACGCAGGGATATTTTAGATATGCAATTTTTGTTTAAACTATTTAATGGAATGATTGACTGTCCCGATTTGCTGAATAGCTTTTTAGTTTTAAAGTACCGACTAGATGCCCTCGAACACCTATTACAACCCTGTGTCCGTCTTTACGTCGTACCGTCCTTGGTGCCAACTTTCCCATACCTAGACTATGTAAACTAATAAACCGTTATAGTGACATTACTGATCTGCATGCAAATTCATATTATAAATTTCGTCGAATTATTGCATCTCACATTACTAATTAACTTCTATTTTTTTAAATTTCTTCATATTTTATATGTTTGTAATTTAACAGCTATTAAAGCGTTATTATTATTATTATTTATTATTTATTTCTTCATTAAATTAATTATATTATAATTTTTCAAACTACAAAATATCAAACTGTATGTAGTGTTTGCCTATAAGTAATTACTGCATTTGTCATGTTTTTTATAAAGCTATGTACATCCTTGGTATTAGTGCAAGTAATTGTTGGTAAAACAAATAAATAAAAAAATATATATACTTAATATGAGAGAGAGTTGCACTGATAAAGTAAAATGATAAGTATAAGCGTCACTGCTACGATCGACGCACAAGCAATAAAAATGGCCGAAAACGGTTTAGGCCCTAAACTTTAGTGAGTGAGAGAAAGCTTATTGTGTGAGAAAGACAGGAGACAAGCTTCGTTCTCATCCCTACTCTGTCCTGTTTACGGGGTGAGAAGTGACACCGGTAGACGCCTGACGGGAATTGCTGATCGAGTGGTAACTGATCAATTTTCGACCGCCGAGAGTAGAAAATTATTAAAGTACTAATATCGCTATTAAAAATAGCGGTTAGTGGTAGAAGGGTGAAAATTTAGGGTTATATGTATTTTTTAATGCCGAATCATAAAAAAATATTATAACCAAAAAATAAAAAATAAATTTTTGGGATGGATCACCCTTATCACTTAGGGGTATAAAAAGTAGTTTACGTCCTATTCTCAGACCTAATAAATATACACACAAAATTTCATAAGAATCGGTCAAGCCGTTTCGAAGGAGTTTTGTTACAAACACTGTGATACGAGAATTTTATATATTAGATATACTTACTTATATACTAGTTGTACCCGGCAGACGTTGTCCTGCTTTTAAAAATAAAAATCTAGAACCCGATTGCAGCGCCATCTACCTGGTTCAAATTTGAAAATAAATCATCCCGGGACCCACTTGAATAATACACATAAAAATAAATTAGAAAGCATTAGCTCGTATCCGTGCAGGAACGGAGAAAGAATATAATTTCCAGCGGCCGGGCGGCCTGTCGTAAGAGGCGACAAAATAACCCACCGCCAGGTGGTAGGGTATTTACCCGACTGGATGTCTACCATCCCTGGTCTAAAGTATGTCGCCATAACAACCTTGAGTTATGTTCCGGCATTAGTGACCAGGTTCCAGTCTCCCTTAAGAGAACAGCAGCGCATTTGTAGCAATTTTGGTGTTGCAAATTTCCATAGGCGATGGTAACCGCTTTCCATCAAGTGGGCCGTCTGCTTACCTGCTGAACTCCAGCAATAAAAAAAATTATTGCGATAAAAATGTTGTGAACTTTCACATCAATCACAAAAGTTCATGAAAAATTGTTATCTAACAATCTTCGCTTCGTCGGTGTTCATGCGGAATAAACTGGGCTCGAGACTTACACCTGTTGCGTCCCCCTGTTAAGTTCATTGGAAGTTCGAGCGGATATTTGAGTTAATAATATCATGTACTCAGAATCTAAGAAAGTTTTCAATAATACGTGAGTATTATTTTTTAGGATTCTGTGACCATTTTCTTTGACGGCCTCTGAGGTTGGGCGGGCTAAGCCTTTATCAGTCGATCTCATTGCAATGCATAGGCTCCAGGTTCAATTCCTGGTATGGCAAATTTCGGAAAGTAATTTCCTCCGTTATTTACTGTAATTTGTGCGTCTGGGATCGGCCCCAGAGTAGTCCATTGTCCATACCCATAACACAAGCGTAACTTACTTAATTTGGGGATATACAATATGTGTGTTTGTCTGCCGATTATTATTATAATTTTGGTAAAACCGTACATTTATAATAACCGCCATGTCTGTCCGTTTATGTTTCTGTCTTTGTATGTCAAAGTATTTTTTCCACAAACTCCCGTAAAACTGGAAAAATTTGGATATATATGGATGAAATTTTGTAAGATGGTATCCGGATATAAAGATATCTGTGATCACGGTTTTGGTAGCCGAAACATCGAAATAAAAAATCAAATAAAATTCCGCGCTTAAAAAGATTAAATATAATTTTAATTATGTGCAGCAATTATCGTGAAAACTTAAGAAAATACTATTTCATTTCATCTTCTAAGACTTTAATACCTTCATCTTAATGTTTTCCTCACGATCAGTGACGAGAATAAAAGAGGAAAATTATATCTAGCGGTATTCAAACTTAATCAAATAGTGAAACATCATAATATGACTCTGAGTGAGATAAAAAAATTAAAGACAACTCTGTATTGTGCACTATTGCAGAAAAACTTATAGACCTTAAGTACTATTTATGCACAAAGGGCAGACTAATTGCCAAAAGCTTAATAAAACTGAAAGTTTAAACACTGACAGCCGTCGAAGTTTAATATAAAACTCATTTAATCCCTGTAACTGGGCGTCAAAGGGTCGCAGCAAAGGGTTTTACAACTGTGTTGCACTTTAAAATATATTGCAACGGTTGACAAATAGAACAAAGAATACAAAACTTTACAAAGAATTTGTATTCCGGAAAGGAGTATAAACAAAATAATAAAATTCATAGACGGATGCTTTGTTGTGTATTTTATTGGCAAATTAATTTAGTTGGAGAAACATGCATCTACGAAGAGAGTGCTTAGTGACGTAGGTAGTTTGAAACGCCTGCCACAAAATAAGTTATGATCTTTATTAAACTTGTATGAATTGTTACGAGTTGCAGGACTCGAATTAAAATGCCGTTGGAATTATTATAGAATTTAATAGAACTATACAAACACGTATAACACAGGTACAAATATAACTGAACACAACCAGTCTAAACGTAAAGCACGATTCAATAACACGCGCAAAGTCCGTCACTAAATAAATTACCGAATGTACACAAGTCTTGTTCCGCTTGTGGTTATTGCTCGTCTGTCGATCTTTCCATTGGGCCATTGCTTTATACTGCACCGATACAATATGGCTGCCCGACCACGTAGACCGGATTTCTTAGAATCAGTTTGACACACCTGGCTATTAACTGCCATAAAAGATTACAATACAAATATAATACAAATTTTAAACACAAAGTAAACAAAATAAGTCCAAATGCGGAAAGGTAATAAAGCGTGCTTTTATGGTATGCAGGTGTGAATCTACTTTTGTCGGCGTGTAGGTCGTAACAATATTTAGCGACACATTTTTAAGGGTACTAAATGCGTTTAGTGTTTCTTAAATAAATTTAAGCAATGGTATGCAAGCGGCCCTTAATGTTTTTGGTAAGCGTTTAAATTGATTTTTATTGTTTACAGTTATAAAAGTTTTCTTTAAGATTTAACTTCTAGTTACAGTAGTAGCGCAACCAAGCTTCAAGCTTTTCACGAATATTTTTTTAACACAGGTAGTCCTCCTTGAGTAAAGACGACTATTTGTGTTAAACCTTGTGGAGGACTATCTGTGTTACCCTCCATAGCGGAATGGTTCGTTTTGGTAGCTCCGTGTTGAGGTGTAATATAGATGCATCAGTGTACTGAAAATTGAGTGAGCCCTGGATGCGGCGGCCCGGCGTTGCCATAGCAACCGCCTTACAGCCAGGTGCATTTGCAACAGAGCCCCGGGCATCCGATATTCGATGCTACCAAAAGGCTTTTCAGGGCAACACTCGATGTCATTAACAAATATTAGAGCAAACTGCAATTTATTCAATTACATACACTTTACATGGAATATAGTGTTATATGATTGTATAATTCAGTAGTAAGTTTTAATTAAAGTTAATTGAATGTTTGGGTACTTTAAAGACCTTTGATGGGATGAATGAATAAAAACTATTTATTGTGTACCTTAAACTTCAAAGTAGATAATTAATATGGACATTTGCATTAGAATAATGGGTGGCCTTATCGATCACTGCGATCTTTTCCAGGTAATCCGGTGTCTAAGGAGATTTTATAAGAAAAAATACTTTTTTGGTCGTGTACTTAACTAAAAAAAACCACACACACACACACACACAGACAGACAGACACAAACACACACACACGAGTAGGTTTAATTTTAAATTCCTTTTTGGAATCCGCAATTGATTTGAGAAAACTTTTATAACATCGATATACAATACAATCAATCGAGATAGATATGTACATGCGTACCAGTATACAAAAAGAGAAGGAAATATGCATGCATCAAGAATATGGACTGAAGTATGATTTTTTTTATTTAATTTATTCATGACCATAGAATCTATGTCTTTCAGTCGGAAACATGTTTAAAATGAACTTATGCTATGTGTAGCACAGCTGAACTGTAGGTTATCAGCTGGTGCCATTCAACGGAGTTCTTGTGACAACTCAAAAGGCCACATTTGACTATACAGTTCACATTTCTCACAAAACACATAATTACTACTCAAAAACTATCAATATCCTACAACTATTGTTCATTTTAGAGTAATTTTATACATTTTTAGAAAATAAAACTGCACAGCACAACATCTCCTTTCAGTTCCACCAAAAACTCCCTGAAGTATGAACAAGAGATAGTGTTACCATGACTCAAAAACCATTCATTGTGCAGCATTAAAAAACAAACAGCACCTTTATTATTATTTAAACGGTAATTTTAATTATTTCTATGATGGTGTTTTTAAAGTGAGATGATAAGATGATCTTTTTACGACCGTTTATTATTATGTAAAGAATGTTATAATATATTGTAACATGTTGTAATCTATCCAATTTAGGCGAGCGTTGGGTTCCAAAATTCTCACTCACCCTTAGTACGTACGCGTACGTTTCCCAGATAACAAATAAATACATTATATAGGTAGTTCAAATATAAAAGAACACGCTATAAAAAAACATCTAATCATCTTATTAATAATAATATCATGATATAATTATATAATTTTAATTATTATTTTCTTTTTTTTAATAATCGGCAGACAAACACACATATTGTATATCCCCAAATTAAGCAAGTTACGCTTGTGTTATGGGTGATATACAACGGACTATTCTGGAGCCGATCCCAGACATCCAGAGCATAGTAAATAAGGGAGAAAATTCGTTTCTGACATTTACCATGCCAGGAATCGAACCCGGAGCCTCTGCGTTGCTGTGAGGCCGGTAAAGGCTTAGCCCACTCAACCACAGAGGCTGTAATTGTTTAACACCTTCAATCCCTTCCGAATATTGCTCTTTATCATTTTGCTGTTCCTGTTGTTCTTCAAGTTTGATGTCATAATCTTCAGCTATTGTGATTTCTTCTTTAACTTGAGTGGCAGAAACATCGTTCGGTGTACTGCTATCAGATTTCGGCTTTATTATGCCTCTTTTGGCTAAACGAGCAGCTAATGCAGGAGGCAATGGCTTAAACAATAAATAGCTATTGCGTTATGTGACTCGTTTTATTTATGAAGACCATAAATAGGTAGATAAGCTTGTACAAAATCTATGTGCGCGACGCTTTGTAAGGTAATAAAACTTGTGTTTGTCAGCTCCGACGCACGACTGGGGTTTGTTTGCTCCTTAAACATTAAAAAAAAGGCACGTGCGCGGCGACACCGGTCGAATGTGGCCGAATAAGTGCGGTTACAAGAAAAACATACAGATAGACACATAACTTCTTAGACAGTAGAAAATACACATAAAAACACAAAATATAATCCCAAATATATTAATTTATGATTAACATCGTATAAAGTCAAGCTGGGGAAGTCCGTCAATGGGGGAACTCCGTACATCTCTCGTTATTTCTGTGCTTGAATAGCTTCCACGTTAACAAATCGATTATTAAGCTAAGAAACCATTTAACTCGTGTGTTAGATTTTTAGTTGGCGTTAAATTCCGTTTAAAAAAGGTAACAAATGAGAGGTTTACGAACTTACCCCATTGACAGCCTTCTCCGCCTTGACTATAAGTAAAATCAAAGTGCATTGCAGAAATATGTCTGTAGTTCGCCTAAACTCATCTTGGTAAGCAAGCTAGTATAGACGAGGTGAATATAAATATGCAGATTAACATTTGAATTATTTTCATCAAAAAAACAACCTAACTGAGCTTAAGTTTGATTTGGTCGCCGTAATACAGGGGTGGTTTTGAAAAAAATATATTAATTATTATTTCACTCGTCATAAAATTTCCATACCGGGGTAAATCAAATCGATTCTTAAGGAATAAACTCCATAAATATCTCAGTATAAGCCCTTCTATGATTATACTATAATTGGGCAATTACACTGTTTAGGCCACGGTTGAGTCTTTGAAAGTAATACCGGTGTTGCTAGGCACCGAGCTGAAGGTTAAAGTTACCTTCAAAGTACTAGAATTTCTTGGTTATTTTTTTTTAAATAGGTTATTACACATTACTCATAATCGAACGAAGGTTCTTGACTAATTGTCTGCGCTCTAAGTATGTATACATACTTATATCTTTTGCTTCTTAGGGTTGGTAATCATATTGTCAATTTTTTTTTCGATAACTAAACCATTTCTCAAAAATAAATTTCAAATTTCACTTTCCATCAGGTCAGCTGTTTTCCTGTTTCAGGTAATTAAAAATATAATATACAAATAGTTTTTAAGTTTAAGGTCATTACAACATCCTGGTATCCGAGCAGTACTGCATACTCGCAAATTCTCCACGCGCGGCCTTTAGTGACCACTCGGTGGCAACCTGCTCGGAATGGTCCACGACATTGAATCAATCGCTGACAGAATATTAAGCAATTCGCCCACGATGATCACGTGGTCTTCACCCGTTGACCACGCGAGGTTGACTGGTTGTCAACGTGGCGTCCACCTGTCAGTGTCGATACAGGTCGGAAACAAAATGGCTCTAATGAGTTATGACAAAAACAGTGGATGTGTGTCACGTCTACGGAACCAATCACTATATGAAAAATAAAGTGTTTTCATTCCTTCATGCATCCACCCATTCATTTATCCAAAAATTATTAATCCATTTATTGCGTGGGCCAACACCCACTTGGCCAATTTTGTCAACTTGCTTTTCAGTTACTACATACGTATGCAAAAGTATACGCTTGGCAGAAGACTTCCAATTCATTCGACGCTGTGAAGCCCTTTAACTATAACGCTTGAAAAGTTTTTATTATCAGCGTTTTCAAGTTTTGCACTGCAATTTATAGAGATTTTCTAGCATTGTGATCGGTTTGTTAGCTTAATTGGAACCGTTAGATACTGGGATATTCCTACCAAGATATAAAAATATAGAATAAACGTAAAAACTAGTTTGGGCTTAAGTTTACAACCTAAGGAAATTAAATCGCTGTATAATTTGACACATATACAAGTTCAATTTTTCAAGAGGGCCTTTAAGGTCACGTGCCACGCTTTGACAGAATATCGACGTGAAATAGCTAGCCTTTTTTTAACATCAGGATCTGGTGAGTGGATTCCAGGGAAGTCGAGAGTAAACATTACTTATTAAAGAACGCTGTGCGCCTAAATTCTTGGAGAAAAGCTTGTATACACGTGTAGCTATTTTATTTTCTATAGGTGCTTAATTTTTTTATATTCATATTGCGCATTTCTCCATAAATTGTGAACCGATTTTCAAATAGTTTTTTTTAACTCCCGAGATCGTCCCATAATCACCAAGTGAGGACCTGCTTTGTGGATCGCAAGGAAATCGAGAGCAACCCTTGTTGAAGAGCATATACACCGAAGAGTGAGATGGCAAATTTGTATATGCGTGCCAGTTGTACAATTTCTACAAGTGCTTATTATATTATCTCTTAAGCTATTGAAGTATTTGCACAACTAAAGAACAAAAAATATTTTGTTTAAATAAACAAAACCGACTTGTAACTAAAAAGCAAAAAAATAATATTTAATCGTCTTCTTTCTACAACATCTTGAAGTCAACATAAAAATGACTATATTTTGCACAATTGTTGTTGTCTTCCTGTTTCTTACTTGGCACCAACTTGAAGATGTTGCAGAAAAAAAGTCAGTTACATATTTATTTTTTGCTTTAGTTAGAAGTCGGTTTTAGATTTTTGTTAAAAAAAAATATATTACATAGAATTTGCTATCGATTAGTGAAAACACCACATTGACATCCGATTTTGTTTTATCTGGTCATTATAAATCATTACCTGAAAAATAGTCCCGTAGGATTATCAAGATAATAAGTCGCGCAGTTTTGAAGTCTAAGAATTTGCTGTCGTTCAGCGAAAACCGCATCGAAATCGGCCCAGTAGTTTTTACGTCAATCCCTAACAAACAGACAGACACGAAATCTTCAAAAAAATATGCATCGTGTTCGCTATCGTTTATACAGACTATTACAGTTATTTTTTTTAATAGTTTTAATGTACAGACACGGCATGTTTAGAATTTTATAATATTATGGATATGTAACATTTCTTATTTGCCGAAATAGTTTTATATCACAGTAAATGATGTTACAAATTTTTGGAAATTATCTCTACCGTCTCGATAGGGATATCGAGACGGATTTTCATCTTAAACAAGATAGAGTATATATTTATGGATATTTTCTTTAAATACTGACGTAAAACTATGTATGAAACATCAGAGAACTCGCATACTTCGTTAAATTCTGAAATGTTTGTTCCTAAAGGACTTAAAATTTCAGTTTCCCCCAAGTGAAGTTGTCAACAGCAGTTAGGTAATTACCTTCTGCGTTACTGCTTTCTTTTACACATCAAAGTGAATAGAGAAAATTCTTTTGAATTTCTTGAGCTTCTGTTATTAACTTTGTAGCTTGAATGTTTTGTAACTTCCTGTCAGTAACTGTAATTGTGTAAGATATTTCAATTAATAAGAGATTATTGCTTCTAAGTGGTTAAATTTTCTATGTCCTTAGAATGACATATTAAATTTTAGGTGTCATGTTAATAGTACTTAAAAACACTTTAAAAAATTGATTGAACTATACTGCGTGCCTAAAATATACCATTTCTCACACAGTAAACAGTTATTGTTTGAGAAATAGGATATTTTAGATAAAACAAATTTAGAGTTTCATATAAAATCATTTATTTGCTCAGATAAAACATTATATGACATGTTATTGGATGTTACGCATGTTTGCACATCAGGCATTCAAATTGACGAGCTCTGTGGTTAAACGGGCTAAGCCTTTGCCGACCAACCTCAAAACAAGTCTTAGGTTCCGGTTTCGATTTCTGGCATGGTAAATTTCGTATATAATACAAATTTTCCGTTATTTACTATGGTTTGGGTGTGTGGGATCGGCCCCAGAGTGTAGTCCGTTGTATATTACACATAATACAAGTGTAACTTGGTTAGCTTGGGGATATGCAATGTGCGTGCTTGTCAAATTTTGTTTAAAAAATATAATTAAAAGATTACTTAAACAAGGATAGTCTGCAAAAAAAATCACTTACAATTAATTTACCACATTAAGTTAAAGTTAAAACTTTTTATAGAATTTTAATATATTAGTATAATGTCAAATACTATCTAATGTATATCTAAACCCTAACGATTAAAACAATGAACCTTCATTCTGTAATGGTGGGGCACCTAATTTACCTACTGTTATATTTTTCTTCACTCCTGTATCTATGAAATATACAAGAGTATTTTAAAGCTTAAAGCATATTTATGTTCCCAAACTTTTTTATATAATAGACCACTTGCCATGTTTTTCGATTTTGCGTAGACTTCCTGCTTATATAAGATTGAATTTATGCAAGCAAGGTTAAGAGAAATTACTATCGAAAAATCATGGCATATTTTTTGTCTTAATATAAGGTAGACGTGTGATACTTTTTTCACGTAGTAGTTATGAAGGTATTATAATTAGTTGTTGAGTACATCTATATTCTGACGGTAGCGGTGTGCAATATATTATAGTTAAATCTAGTATAGGAAAAAATTAATTAATTTTATATCTCAAATTAAATATTAAGTCAAACAAAGCAAAAACCAACACAATATTAACTAAAATAAATAAAATGATACCGAAAATAAAACAAACGAAAAGAGGAGAAATATCGATGATAATCATATTTCATGTACATTTGTTGTTTCAAAATTTTTATTAAATAAAAGATTTAATTTATTTTTATATAGTTTATATTCTCTATAGTAAATCGTAGTAGCTGTGTAATATGGATTACAGCATTTATGGAACTTTAAGTTGAAGACTCGACTTGATAAAATGAGATCCTTTATCGTGGACTCCCAATTTATACTTTCACTCACACCGACCCCTTGGAATTCGTAATCGATTCCTGGGGGTCGATATACACCACTTTGGGTATAAACGGATAAAAGCAATGATTTACATAACACTATAAACAAGTGATGCATTGTCGCCGTTATTACAATATTGTAACTATCCTCTTCAGTACCACCTATTTTAAGCATAAATTTTTGTAGCAACACCACAAAGGTAGTATGAAAATATTCATGAAATTGTAAAGACATATCGTTTGAGAAGATTTACATAGTAAGAACCTTTCAAACGTAGTCTACGTTTCTGAGACTAGACGTTTTTAAATTGACTTGTGAACTTTGTATGAAATTTGATTCCCTGTGAAAAGTTTACAGCGGATATTTCTTACAAAAATATTTATAACATATTATCTTGAGTTGTCAGTCAGCCAGTTTCAGTCCGCGTGCATCGAAGGATTCCGTAGAGGTGGGCTTCCGCAAGTTTTTTTCTTTTTTTTTTTTCTAGGTGACAAAAGTTCTCTGTTTATCATTATTTGACTACGAAACAAAAAAAGCGTTCAGTCGAAAATGTCCCACATTTCAAAAACAATTGTTGGAAAGGATATAAAATATTTTTGAGCCTGCCATCCTCACTTTTTCAGAATTTTCCCCTTTCATAGTTTAAAATGGGGGGCTTTATATCTCACCATCTATAGACTTAAATAAAAAGTTATTAAGGCAAATAATTACTTAATCAAGATCTGACTAAGTAACGATAGTGACGACGGCCTCTGTGATTGAGCAGACTAAGCCTTTACCGGCCTACCTTACTGCAACGCAGAGGCCATAAAACAAGCCTAACTTGCTTAATTTGGGGATATATAATAATGTCTGTTTCTAAATTGAACTGTTGAATTAATAATTAAAATAAATTAAAGTTACGAGAATAGATAATATTTTAGAAAATGGATGATGATAATGTGACTACAGTGAAAATAGCAGTAATGACAAATCTGATTGAATATGGCGTTTTTATCACCTTTTTCTGTCTCTTTCTTCTTATCCTGTGTTTCTTGTATGTAAATAAACTACATACATTTATCTGCATTCGTATATTCAGTCCAATCAAATATATTACGTAAACAGTTGTATTTTCGTTTTATTAAAGCTTTTTAATTAGCTATTACTTACTTACTTCCTTATATTTTTCTCATTGTCATTGTCATTATTGTAATGTGTCAAACCAGCCGTCATAGCTTACCGTACATATAGTTCTAAATACCACTTGAATTCAAACTGATTGAGACTAGATTTAATTGATCGATCATAATATGCAGTTCCTGGCAAACCTTCGAGAAGCTGCACCCGGCCCTCGCTTTCACCCACTGACCTAAATATTAGGAGCCCTATTTCAACTGCATACCTAGTTCGTAGTTCTCCCTGGTGGAGGTAGGGTGCTTTATTTAATTTTGCTTTCAGAGAGTTCACTTTGTATTAAAATCCTCTTACTATTGAAAAGTTGGTTTCGACGCTAATATATTTTATCGAGTTTGACTCCAACTTGCTTACAAATGTACTGTCAAACCAACTGAATTATGACCCACCATAAGGTAATTTTCAGTTGTGAAATACAATTAGGTTGAAATTCGCCTGAACATACATTTCCTTGGTAACGAACTTGTTATCATTTTATTAGACATTGATAGTTACTGACTACGTTGTATTAAAGAGTTCGGAGCGACTCAACTATACTCGTGTGTAATATCTGACACATGCTATTACGTGCTATTACTATCTCTTTCATTACGTATATTGGATTAAGAGCCGGTTCCTATATCTTACCGACCGTTTATTTGCCTTACTAACGATTAAAATTTGACGTTACCTCTATAATACTTTTTCTATAATGAAAAGAGTTAGAATTATAAGTCAGATTTCAGTTCGAGATTCAAATTATTTCAAATCATTACTGTTTTATCCGTAACATATCTACAATGATAAGAAAGTTTAAAATTGCGTAGTTCTCTGAGCCTAGTGACGCATTTTTATTAATGTTTAAAACGTCCTAAGTGCAACACACACGATAAACCTTACTATTTTGACGGCTTTAAAGGAATTATTGGCAAAGTGGGTCATAATTCAGTTGGTTCGACAGTACGTCTGAAATATTAGGTCCTGTGTTAAGAAAATTAATGACCGATTTCTATATCTTAGAGTCATTCGGGTCAAGTGCGCGCAATTTGCCCTTTGAAGCCTCACTGTGCCTTAAACTAGAAGAATTTGGGAAATAAAAAGATTGTTTTGAATAGGAATTTTATTAGGCTATAAATTGAAATAAAAAAGGAAATATCTTACTTTTTTACAAAAATAATAACAACAGTAAGTCTGAATGCGTACACTTGACCCGCTTTGTGGGTAAGTGTGCGTGCACTTACGGGGTAAGTAGACGAAGTTAGGGTAACTGAATGGATTCGTTGGTAAAACAAGATTAAACCTTCTCTTGATAAGATTTTTCTTCTAGGTATAATTATTAATTAACAAAAATATTACAATAATCAGATATTCGGCTTGATCTTAATCATTTATGTTCATCTATTAGTTGTGCAAATTTTGCTTCTTTACTTCAATTAAATGTTAGCTTATACCAACCGATTTATATAAAAAAATAAACTTAACCTGTTTAAGTTACAATCTTGTAAGTTGTAAGTAACGGTGTTTTCCAAAATATAAAAAAGTTGTGAATAAATTAACAAAAATACATTTTTGCAAATAAATTAAGAAGTACGCGTGGTGCGGCGTACTGGCGGCATGTTGTGACCATTTCGCCGCAAAGGCGCCTCTGATTGACCAGAACAAATATCCAGCCTCCCGCGCTCCGTTTTGGAGATACAGGCATTTTGTACATTTTGTACACTTTACGCTATATTGCATATAGCGTAAATACTCCACATCTCAAGTAGAATTCAATGATTCCTTAATAAATAAATTTTCGATGAAAGTATTTATGTCGTTCTACGCACTGTAAGTTTTTAATGCCCACATATTGCCGTTAACAAAAAGAGTCGTATCAAAGAACATCGTTATGATATTGAAATGTCAACTCTAATGCTACGCCCCACATGCATATGTATGTTGACAAATAAATAATCCCTCAATTAAAATACAACTGAAAGATTTTTTTGCGAAATTTGGCTAGTGTTAGCGAGCTCGAGACGTCGCAAAATATATAAATAAATGCATATATCGTAACAACAGAAGTAAGAGAACAAATATCTCTATCAATTCTACTCAATAATTTTATATCAATATATTTGCGTATATAAGCTGTATGATATAAAGATTGGGCCCAAGTTAGACTGGTGACCTCCAACCTCTCTATTATGGTCCCCCCACGCCTCCCAGTTATTAAATTAAAAGGTTTTTATATCATCTCAAATATACAAAGTAAAAACAACAAGACAAATAGTAAATAGATAAACAGTTATATAAATTCATCACTTACTCAGTTTACTGAAAAATCTTGCATCTTGCGGTTGGTAGTATAATTGTATCTGCCTCATTTCACCGGCGGGTTTTATAATATTGTTACGCGTATGCGGGACTCGAATTAAAATGTCGTTAGAATAATCATTCTAACGTCATTTTAATTCGAGTCCCGCATATATAATCATATAGTTTATTAGAACTATAAAAACACGTATAACACAGGTACAAATATAACCGAACACAACAAATCCAAACGTAATGCAGAAGGTCGTAATTCTATAAAACGCGCAAAGTGCGTCACTATTAGATTCCCGAATGTCCACACGTCACGCCTAGATCGTAGTTGTCGCTCAACTGCCCCCTCTCTCCGTCGTTTTATAATCCACTAATGCAAATGTGCCCGCTCGGCAACGTCGACATCATTTCCTAGAATTAGCTTGTAATTTTAATCCGCAACATCTGGCTAATGATACAGCCTGCAAGTGGCCGTAGACGAGTACAATAGAACAATAGGCTGTTCTCCACAATAACTAGAAACGTATGCCAATAAACAAAAGAAGACGATCATAAAAGGATTAGAATTAGTTCAAATACCGACAGGTAATAAAATGTGCTTTTATAGATCTGTACGTGGAATTTGTCTTTGTCGGAGTCTAAGTTGTAACAATATAAAATATCTTAAATTACTGTGAATTATACTAGTATATGTGCGAAGTGTAAAATGTCCCATCACTTACAAATAAATGATGTTATAGATACTAATAAGAGTATTTACTAAATAGTAAAACGCAGATTATAAAATATGTTGGACAGCAAGGACTTGCTTGCTATTTATTACTTTTTAAAGAATAAGGTTAAATTACAGGTCTTTGCTCTTCTTCTTCTTCGTTTCTGCCTTAAAATAGTTATCGCTAATGTGATACCTAAGCTACCTAGTAATAGGGATGCGGACATATATTATAATAAATTCTAATATTTTTATGTATATAAGAACAGGCGTTAAAATAACATCTTATCTAATAAAACTATGTTTTAACGGTTTTAAGCGCGGTAATTAATATGATTTTTATTATTTCGACGTTTCAGCCACTTTTCTGTTAACGTGATCAATGGAAGACAAAGATGTCAAGTGTCAATGAATATTGTTAAAGTTTCATTTAGACTACCGTTAACTTGTTCATTTTAATTATTTAGTTTTAATTTCGTTTATGGTTATTATTTTCTCTATGGGAGCCTAATCAATTTACCACCGCTTCGCAACATGTTGTGGCTTGAAGAGAAGAAGCGGTGCAAGTCATTCAGCAAACATGCCTAGCTCTAATAATTTTATATAATATTAAAATAGGTGGGATAATCCAGGGAGTAATGGCCGTTAACATCTTATCGTCTAAATTTTAAAATATCATGATAGGAAGAATTTTAATGAATTGTTAAACAATTAATTAATGCGCTATTTGACTTCTTTTAATTGTACCTATTTAATACCAAATCTATGAGGCTGCGACGTTCTGTAAGTTTGACATCTTTTTATGAAATCTTGATATAAAATATCTTAAATCTTATTATTTGAAACTGTTTTAGAATAGAACGTTTTCAAACTGTCTTGTCTTTAAAAATTATAATGTTACAATCAGTGTTTTTTTTCTAGTTCTGTTTTACGCCACGCCGGTCCTCTTTCTGCACAGACTGTAGTTTATATAGATTATAGAAAAGTATTGAGCCTTGCTCCATTGTCACCGGACAGTAATTTGGTCAACACTTTGACCTCGGTTGAACAAAGTTCTGTGCGAGCCTTTATCAAAGCCTAGATATCTAGTATGTCCTAATTGCACTGAGCTAGCCGTCGCCTGGATACAGCCTAGCCTTGGCCTGACCTGCGCCTCACCCCCGACCTGCTCCCTGTACGATAGAAGGTCGCGCGCGGGACACGTGTTCCTAGAATTCCAGCAACCTTATTGCGAGCTATATAGTTAAATGTTATACTGTAAACATCGTTAATCTTAATATAAACAATTTACGAAATCCTTACTAATACATATTATAAATTCGAATCCGAGTTTGTCTGTTTGTGACGTTTTCACGCTACTTCACAACAGACGGTCACGAAATTTTGCATACACATTGTCAGGGGTATTCCTGGTACGGTAAATTTCAGAATATGAATTTTCTCCGTTATTTACTATGGTCTGGGTGCCTAGGATCGGCCCAGAGTAGTCCGCTGTATATTACCCGTAACACAAGGGTAACTAGTTTAATTTAGGGATATACAATATGTGTGTTTGTCTGCCGATTACAAAAAAAATAAGTGAAGAAAGAAGGACATAGGGTACCTTTTATGGTAATCTTTTGATTTAGAAAAGAGTACTGTTCCTGAGGGATGGACGAATATAGCCGAAAGGATGGTTCTCTAACTGCGTTTTATTTTTTATTGGCTAACAAATACATCGCCATGGCAACGTCGGTGACAATTTTAATGTGTTGCTCTCGAGGTTAGTTTCACCATCGCAGACGGCGTTATGGATATTTATCATTAGGCACTTTGAAGTAAACATTAGGTTCGACATTTCTAAGAATTATAATATGCCCACTTCATGACAGGATCCGTCACAGGGTGCCGTTGAAAACCAGCGTCAGACACTTGTCTGGCATTTGCTGAAGTGCACCCATTTTGTACCATGGCGAGAGACATTGTTTGCTACGTATAGTGTGTTACATTTTTTTCTCTCTAATATGTAATGTCTCATAATGTACCCAAATAAATGTTTTTTCTTTCTTTTCTTTTTTTTCTTACATAGATATATTTTTTCAAGGCAAGCGAAACCGCGAGCGAAAGCTAGTATCTATATAATTTTTTCGCTATAAACCAAAATGCAAGAGATTTTTTTACATGTTAAATTCTGTGACATCAAAAATAAGTCTGTCAAGGAGGCTAATAATTGATTCAGGCATGGCTAGGCAGTCTAACTTACGTCGATACTGAAAATGTGCTAAATGTCACTGTCTGAATAGTATGATACGAAAATGTGCACACACACACACACACACCACATACACACACACACACACACACACACACACACACACACACACACACACACACACACACACACGCGCGCGTATGGGCGCTGTGGCTATAAACATCAGCATTGCTCTTCAAAATACAGGCTTCGCCTAGTTTGGGACCAGTAGGTAACATAAATAATGTAAATTTGGCTTCTTGATAATAAAGATTATTATTATATTATTATTATCTATACTAATAATATAAAGAGGTAAAATTTGTGACGTTGTAGGGGGTAATCTCCGAAACTACTGAACCGATTTAAAAAATTCTTTCACTGTTGGAGCTACACTATCCCCGGTTGATATAGGCTATATTATTCTTTCAATAAAATTATGGTTCCTTACTAAAACTCCAAAAGTGTAACCCAAGGTGTAAAAATTATCTAAAATCGCGTGCGCTACGAAAACTATTGATGATAGAATAAAATAATGTACTAGGACTACATCATTATTTACAAAAAGTGTCGCAACAGTATATGTCTAACTATTATAGTTATGCCACAGTAAGTGTTTTTTATTTTAAAGTTTTAATTAAAACGCCGTCACTAGAAAATGCTCTTTATTTGTATCTTGTTATTCATCCTTATCAAAATAAATTACTTCATATTCAAGAATGCTTCAATATTTTTATATAACTTTTTGAATTATTCAATTCGGACATTCTATTCGAAAGATATCACGAGTTTAAAAATGTAAGTATTAGAAAAAGGTTGCGTGGTCACCGCGCACTCTAATCGGCTATATAGGCTTATGCGATGTAGGCGTCACTGAGATACGGGCAGTACGGGAGGGGCAACATTTTGAATTCGCTTAGTAGGTAATTAAACTCAACAAAAAACAAAGAGGTAAAGTTTGTGAGTTTGTGACGTTGTAGGAGGTAATCTCTGGATCTATCAAATCGATTTTGAAAATTCTTTCACCAGTGGAAAGCTACATTATTCCTCAGTGACATAAGGTATGTTTGATTGTGATTAATAATAAGTATTTTTTAATTTTTTTCTGATGCCCAGCGAAGTGGGCACGTGTCAGCTAGTTACATATAAGTGTGGTGTGTATGTTTTTTGTTGTTTTACTACTAAAGAAATGGCGAGGCTTGTGGGTGTGCAAAGCTCTTGAGTCTCAAAGACGCGTTTGAATACAGCCGTGAGTTTGAATCCTGGCCGGGAAGCATGCACCACTTAGCCAATTATGTGACCTTAATTTGTACATTGTTTCTGTCACTGCGTGCTGACGATAAAGGAAAATATCGTGAAGTTACGTCTAGCCTCATTGCCGTGAATGTGATGTTACGTTTTTTTGGAGTTATTTTCATATGAGCCTCAACCTCAAAACTCGCCGGTATCGGCTTCGTTCAGCTCTTTTTAAATTATGTATTTATGCTTTACCTGTACAATGTCTTGTTATTTAGACGTACTTTCTTTTCTGTGTGCATGTATATACATTGACTAAAATAAAATATTTTTTTCTTTCTTTCTTTTTGATGAAAACTGCACATCGTGATAAACGATTAGTCAAACCCGACAAACCGTCTAGCACAAACGTGGCGGGTATATTAAACGCTCCTCTAAAAAATCAAGAGGCCTCAGTCCAGCTTTGGGATGTTAATGTTTTACATATTATTATATTCTAATTTCAAAAACTTCCAAAGTTTCTATTCAATTTGATGAACTAAATTTGTCGAATCGATATTTTCTCAAGAGCATTATCATGAGAAAATTTAGGTATTCTTTATTAGTACTATTATTACCTATTTGTAAACCTTAAGTATGCTCTTTAATATATAACTACTAGGAACTGCCCGCGACTTCGTCGTCCACGCTTGACTTGAAATTCTCGTGGGATTCCCGGGACACAAAGTAACGCAGATATCGTTTTAGTGAAAACTGTCCGGGAAAATTCCCGTGGTATTCCCGGCATAAAAATCACACATTTTATTACATCAAATTTGCTATCGATCAGTAAAAAATCATATAGGAATATGAGTTTCTTAATCTGACCATTTTAAATTATTCCCAGAAAAATTCCCGCTGCATTTCCAGGATAAAAAGTAGCGCAGAGCTTAAGTTTAAGAATTCGTTATCGATCAGCGAAAACCGCGTCGAAATCGGCCCAGTAGTTTTTACGTGAATCCCGAACAAACAGACAAACAGCCAAGAAATCTAAAAAAAATTGCGTCATGTTCTGCATCATTTATATAGTTTATTCCAGTTATTATTTTTAATAGCTTCAATATACAGACACGGCATGTTTAGAATTTTATAATATTGTTACAACTCAGTTCCCGACAAAAATAAAACCCACCTGCATATCTGAAACAAAACACATTTTATCGCCCTTTGTGCATAATGAGACATAGTTTTAGTCTGTAAGTTCTTTTTTGTATTGGTGCACAATAAAGAGTTATTGATTGATTGATTGATTTATCATCTGCCGGCATTTAAACTAATTGTAACTCTTTAATGACCGTCTTCTTTTGTTTATTTTGTGATTAAAATTTGTGATTAGAAAACAGCTCATTGTTTTATTGTACTCTTTTATGGCAGTTTGCGGCCGAGTCATTAGCCAGGTGTGGCGAATTAAGCCGACTTAGATATGAGGACATTGCATTTGTGCAGTATAAAACGATGACCTGATTGTGGTCGAGCCAGAACCACCAGCGAAGCGAGATGCGTGTACTACAATCAAGAATCTAATAAGTGACGGACTTTGCGTGTTTTATTGAATTACGACTCGTAACAATATTATAGATATATTAAAGAACATTCTTAAGGTTTACAATTAAAGCATTACATAACTATGTAATACATTAATCCAAATTTTTTAAATTTTATTTAATATATTTGTAGTTTCTGTAATATTTATTATTGTAATTGCATTATTATTATGTTAATAAAATAAAATAAGTACATTACTTACATAAAGTATGGTTCATAAAAGATGTAGATTAGATAAACATAAAATATTATAGGCGATACAACTTGTACTGAAATGCAAAACATTATTCAATTTGTTCATGAATATGTTCTGTCACGTATAGTTCGTAAAACTTTTGTCAATATTGAACTTACAGTGTTTAAAGCTGGCAGAGTGCAAGCTTTAAATGCATCAAAGCGTTCCTGTCCCAGAATGTAATGTATTTACGTTTAATTTTATTCCACGCGTGAGTGCTTGCTATATATATTTATGGAGAAATACTACGATGTTTTGAAATTTGCGATTTTCGTTTTACGCGTCTCAACAATGTATAGGCAAATTAGCTTCGAGAGGTTTTTGAGTTTGTAGTTCTAGTATATGTATATTTACAGTAATTCTAAACTTCAAATTTAAAATTCTTTGTACCATCAGCAAAAAGAGGTTCGTTATATTTTGAAGAAGAAAATATATTTACAATTAAAAGTCAACGGTGAAAGTCAAATAAATAAAAATTATTTACATTGCTAATTGTTGTTATTTGATATTATATTTATTAATTAAAAAAGGTTCCGATGTTGAAACGTGGTTGAAGTAAGCTTTTGATTTCCCTAACAAAAGAAGTTTTGTTTAATTTGTACAAATATTTCGAAAATGGGTGCAATAGCAATCCGAACAGTATTATGACTCCCGCTCAATTAGTTGCTATATCAACCGGAATATAATTGACGTCTACCTGAAAGATGGTATCAGAAAGCAAATGTCATTCTTTAGAACAGGGACCAACAATTTGGTTTAAAAAATTATGTCTAGTATTATTATTTATTATTTTAATATCATTTAATATTATTAGTTTCATATTAAGTACCCGCCTATAAAAATATATGTATGCTCGTCAGAGCCGTATAAGCTCACGAAGGTTTTATTTATCAGAATTCATCATGGCATGGCATGAATATGTGGGTATATTTATGAAACTAACATATTTTGTGATCTTCAATAACTTTATATATACTCCATCAAAATAATAATGTTTCTATTGCTTAAATAACAATTATCTCTCTTGATATTAACACTGATTACGTTATAATTCACTTTGCGACCGACCTTCTCCAGAAGAGGTTATATATCTTCTTTTTATGGCCAACCACGCTTCCTTAGACACGACGCTGCGCGAGAGTGGCATTGACAATATATAACTCTTGACAACGACATTTCAATGAACCTTTTACATATATAAAAAGTATTATTTTATTTATTTATGTGCTGACCGTACACTACTATAACAAACGCAAAAAGTCTTGAAGCTAATTTATCTGTAGCGTACTCGAGCTCTTGTATACATTACCCGTAGAAGACGGGACCTAGGCTTATTATTCTACTTATAGTTTTTAGGAATTATAATTAGAATATAAATAATATCAATAAATTAAGTTTCTTTCCGTCGTAGTAGCGTAATGGCTAGTGCAGGCGTCTCAAACTTGAAGGGCGCGGGTTTGATCCTGGCCGGAACACAAGCACCGCTTAGGCATCTTTCTGGCCTAATGTATTATACATAGTGTTACAATTACCACGTGCTATCAACGGTGAAGGAAAACATCGCGATGCATCCTGCACACCGAGATAACCGATGGATCAAACCTGCCAAGCCGCCTTGAACAAGCGTGGTGGGTATACTGTCCGTTCACCTATAATAGGAAGCCCGAGCCCCGTAGTGGGACATTCATGGGTTGTTATTATATTATAACTTTTTTTCAATAGTCCTCCTGGCTATTGTAATAGTTTACTTCAATATCATTAATTAATTAATTGAACATCAAATTGCGTTGGTCATTTCACCGCACCTCATTTGAGCGCAATCAATGTTTACGCACTGAGTGATTTGATTGACTGGGTAAAATAACTTGCATTTACAATAGTAATATATATGCATATATATATATATATATATCTATAAAAAATAGAATAATTTTCATCATTTCCATATTAAATAAAATGAGGCGAGGTTTAATCAATGTATGGAATAAAACATTTGGTCAAAAACAATGCTTTCCCTTTGTTTGTCGTTTGACATTCTTTCACAGAAATTGACCCTTACTAACTACACTATGATTTAGTGGAATAATACAGGCTGTTTATTTTTAAAAATCATCTGATTCGATTCTTGACAAAGGTATTTGAATTTTCAAAAATCTAATGATACACCTTTAGTTAAGTACTCGTCAACATCGGCCTCAACACTCTTTTGGCTATTTTTCGTAGCAAAGTTTAGGATTCGGCCCCGCAGGCCCACTTGAAAAATTCACTCTGTATAGTATAGCGACCTCGTGTAGAAAGCTTTAACAATATTCCAAATAATAATTATCATGTTTGAAGTATTGATTTTCGAGCACTCTCAACGTACCTAATAATTTTTCTGATACTATAAAAATCAGATATCAGATAACAAGTGTAGGAAGTTCTTCAAACATCACGAGTAACCTTTTAGCAACAAATATTTTATTTACAAAATAAAAGCCTTTCCAACAATGTTATTTTAGGAATATTTCGAATATTGGTAAAGTGGCTGCTGTTAAGGTATTACCGAACTTAATTGGCATAATCGGGTCTAAGCTTAACTTGTTGATGAAAATTTCCACGGAAAAATTATGGACAAATATCTTGCAAGGTTTCTTTTTCAAAAGCTCGTGTACACCTCCGCAATTGATTTGTTACGAAATATAATGCTATACGATCTAAGTAATTAATTAATATGTCCCCTTCTAGTAAACATATCTTTTCTTTTATTTATTAGAAGAATATAAGAATAGAATAGAAGGGGAAGGCCTAAGAAATACTAGCTTGACGTTGTGAAGGATAACATGCGTACCAATCGTCTCAAAACGGGAAATGTTAAAGACCATGCGAAGTGGCGAAGAAAAAGCAGGATTGGCATGTGTAACCGAAACTTTGGTTGCATTTTTGAAGTGAAACTTCTATATAGACGGGGAGGGTCTTAGGATTTTCGGCGGCATAATTTCGACTAGACGTGGTGAGGGGCGGCATAATTTTAAAGTCGACTATGGATCGTTTTTTGGTTCCGGATCGAATTAAGTTTTTATGTTTGTTAAAATAATGTTTAAATAAAAATGCATTCCTTAAAGTGTACCTAACCTAACCAAATCATAATTTGTAGTAAACCTGCGAAAAATCGAAATGTGTGCTGGGAAACATAGTAGAAGTGAAACTTCAACGGACAAGTGGCAAAACGAATCACAATAAAATTTTAACTTGAAGTTTTACGGGCAGGTTTTCAAATTGGACAAGTACATTAACAATCTGTCCGTAAAACTTCAAGTCAAAATTTTGTTGCGATTCTTTTTGTCACTTGTCCGTTGCCATTCGTTTTTCTACTTGTCCGTTGAAGTTTGACTTCTACTATGTGTCCCAGCACACATTTCGTTTTTTTTTTATTGCACGAGTTCAGCAGACAGGCACACGGCCCACCTGATGGACATTTATAACACCAAAAGTGCTACCAATGTGCTGCCGCTCTTTAAAGAGAGACTGGAACCTGGGCATTAATGCCGGAACACAACGCAAGGTTGTTATGGTGGCATAATCTAGACCAGGGGTGGTAGCCATCCAGATGGGCAAATACCAACTGGGTGTGGATTGTAGGCCACCTCTTACAGGCTGCCCGGCTCCAGGATATTGTATTCTTTCTCAGTTCCTGGCTGGATCGCGTTGCCATGACGACGTATTTGTCAATGAATTGTAACAGCGGCATTAAAAATTCGCTCCATCACCTTTGAGAGCAAGGAAGTTATCGCTATACGCCGGTAGTGAAGTCAGTCAGTCAATCCTATCAACTTTTTTTGGGATAGGATGAACTTGGACAACCTTCCATGAAGACGGAATAGAGCTGGTAGTATAAAAGAGTGCAGGACTGTGACTTTTTATTGTCAGAAGAACAATTCTGACAATAAAAAATAATAAAAAAACAAAAGAAGATAAATGAAAATATACAGTCAGGAGGGATAAAAAAGCAACTGTGTCACACAAACAGATATACTTTTTATTTTTAAGTATCAAAACGGTAATTAAACATTTTCGCTTCACTATGTTTTGATTTTTCCAAAGAGTGTTTCAGTGGCGTTTTGTTGGGCACAGTGGTTCGGAGGGCGGGCGACCCGCCCATTCCCGCCCACGCGTTAGCCACATGGTTTATATAATGCTAGAAAAACCACGAAAGACATATACATTAGTAACTAGAAGCTTTACAATGTCCTCTTTCGCAGCTTTATTTGTGGAAATGGAAATCAATACAGTAGGGCTTTGTTACTAAGGAGCCGCTAATCCGGTGATCGCAGTAGTCCGGACGAGCGGCGGCCTTAAACACCGCTTTGAAGTGGGCGGAAAATAATGAATCTGAGAGCCACGTAGTTATGTTTTTGCGTCGACTTACGCCGCGTTCCACAGCAGGCTCACAACAGCCACGCTGACGACCGCCAAATTCAAATTCAAATGTTTTATTCAAAATAAGTTCCACTTCCACACAATTTTGAAGATCATACATGTAGCTCAAAATTTAAATCTACTTCTTATTCTATGTATACCGCTTTGCAACGTGTAATAGCTGTTTAAAGAAGTGGAAGCGGGAAGAAACACCCAGCAACTCGTCTAGTTATTTTTTTGTTATCATAATTATTTATCTAACTCAGGCTCTTTTTTAAAAATATAGAAGCTGTATTACAATTACTTTTCAAAGAATTAATGGAATTCTAACACACAAATGCAACACTTCATTTGGAATTTTATTGAAGAAGTGTATACCAACTCCCAAGAAAGAAGACAGTACTTTTTGTAATCTGGAAGTTGACAGTATCAGTCTATTATCATGCCTGGTGTTGAAATTGTGAATTTTTCATTTTTCCCATTCCACTTACTTGCGAGTGTTACAATCATAAACTTAAGTGGAATGGATTATGGAGCGTTGATGTCATTAACGACGAAATATATTAATGTCATTGGTTGATATATGTATGATTATAAAATCGCGCCTTTCTCAACGTCTAACGATAAAAAGAATTAATGCTCTGTGGTCAACGCCCACTTCGACCCACCTCTTTTCATGGGTCGTTGTGAGCGCTGCGTGATCGTAAACTATGACGTCATTAGTGAAGTTTTCGCCACGACCGTAACGACTATTTGCGGAGCGGCCTGAAGGAGCGTTTTTGGCGTAGTGAGCTACAAGTGGAACGTAGCCTCACAGACCGAACTTTTGAAATGAGGTGTGAAGAGTATTACAGACTTTTCAAGAAGTATTTATTTTCTTTTTTTTAACTATATGTCAAGCGTGCACTACATGTTTGTAATTCCCAACATGCAAATTATAGAGTTCGCGCCACAAAAGAAGTCCTACAGACGCGGCGCTGCAATCGCCGTATTTTATCCTGCCAGTGTAATTATTTGTTAATTCATACATCGATGTTAGTAATTACTGAATAATAAATACAAAATAATAAACACAAAATATTTCATATTTAATTTAATCTGTAGATATATTTTCTGATTACTTACTTTACGAACAAAATTCTATTAAATAGCGGAGCTGCCACTTTTAGTTCCTTATTTTCCGTGGGACTTCTTTCGTGGTGTGGACTCTATTTACATATTTCTGTCTTGTTTGCTTTACTTGTATTTGCTTACTTTTCGATAACTAATTGAAGAAACTTAGGTTCAACATGTATTTTATTACGAGTACAATATTGTAGACCACAGTCCGGACTCCTTAATAATTCGCAAAGGGCCTTGTTCGCCTATCCTACGAGGCCCTACTGTGCGTAAATTACGGTTGAACGTCACTCTCTCAGCCACCCTGTCTATGTATTTCTAAATGAGAAAAAACATACGAGTATTTTCAGAATATATTTATCAATAGAAATGTGCCTGTGCCGCATGTGATAAAATATTTGTAATAAATAAAATTTAATATCAAGAACCACCAAAATTATTTTCTCCCTTTTTATTCTGTTAGGTATCAAATGAATTCCAAAACAATGTTCATATACAGAGCGTTCCATTAGTAGCTCACAACGCCCAAAATTTTCAGTTAGCCGTTCCGCAAGGCGACTGCGGTCGTTGTGGTCGTGGCGAAAACGTCACTAATGACGTTATCATTTTCGACCACACAACGCTCACAACGACCCATGTCAAAGGAACGTAGCCATAGAAGAGCGGGCGTTCAAATACAATGTCATCATCATAAATTCAAAATATCATGTTAGAAATAATCATAATTACAGTTCAAATAATAATTAATACGTTATTGGACTCGTTATAGAAATAATGTCATAATTTGCAACGCTCCTACAAAATCTAGATGACTTCGGCGTTCCATCCGGGTTGGAGGTGAATGTGTAAGCGAGCCCACAGCCCGGACAAGGGACGTTCCAGGATCGGCCGGGGGTTTTAGTGGGTACCCTTACTGCGGCGTGGCAATAGCAGTCCTGCGGGAAGGCTAGTGCTACCCCGACGAGTGTGAATCCCACACAAGGGCCGCAACTTTCCCTCCTCGCACGGCCTATGGTCCTCAATCGGATTTCCCATGGTAAAAAAGGTGATTTTGGCGTTTTTTAAGATGTTAAAAAGTATCTCAGTTGATTTAACGGTTAACTACTATTTGACTGTTAACTACCCTATTGTCATATAATTAGTAGAGTATAACGTATTCATTTATTCACTTAATCTAAGGCAGGGTCTCATCTGGGATATTTTATAGTTATTGACTGTGGTCATATGCGTCTTATTTATAGCTTTAAAATAGAGGCGTTATGAATAGCTACATTAATACACATACGTTATCTTTCAATATTTAACGTCATTAACAATTGAAAACAATTATTTACAGGAAATGCAATATCCCACTCCAGGATGTAGGTGGCTACAAGCTCGAGTGTGAGTGTGGATTATCATACATTGGGTAAACAAAGAGGAGCATAAAAACACGGGTAAAAGAACACATTGCTGACATGAAACACACAAGGTCTAAAAAGTCTGCGTCAGTGACCAGACGCTGGCTAAACCCAACCACTACATCACATTCGATAAAAGAAAAGAAATTCGCGAAAGAGAATCGTTTCATACCTAGAATGATGCGTGAGGCTATTGAAATCAAAAAACACCCAAATTTCAACAGAGAAGATGTTTGACAAGTACCACCTGTTTGGGATCCGATTATCAAAACTATTAAGACTCAAACCCAGCAAAAACCAACTGCCAGACTTCAAGACACTGTGAGCTCTCTCTGCGTGGACCGGAACACAAACCCTTGGTTGATAATTTCTTTAATTTTTTTCCACCCATTTTAATATTATATAAAATTATTAGAGATGTTTGCTGAAGAGTTTCTTGCGCCGCTTCTTCTCTTCAAGCCATAACATGTTGCGAAGCGGTGGTAAATTAGATTAAGCTTCCATAGAGTAAATAATAACCATAAACAAAATTAAAACTAAATAATTAAAATGAACAATTTGGCGGTAGACTAAATAAAACTTTAACAATACTCATTGACACTTGACATCTTTGTCTTCCGTGATCACGGCTACTGAAAAGTGGCCGAAACGTCGGAATAATAAAAATCAAATAAATTACCGCACTTAAAACCGTTAAAACGTAGTTTTATTATTATATTTATAGGAAGTTTATTTCCAGAAAACCGCACTATTTGAATGTAAATATTCCAAGAACACGTTAACAAGTCCATGCAGTCTCGGCGCAGAGGTCATAGCCATACAGCGCAGAGCGCACAGCCACATCGACTAGCAGGTCTTGGTACAGCAAGTGTATATCGTGATGCTGGGACAACAGGGCCCGCAATAATCTATACATGTAATAAAACTGTAGAGGTCGAATTTCTGTACAATGAAAAAAAATGCTAAAAACCGAGTCAGGGGGATGTAAGAAGAGAAATAGAACTAATTTAGACTTTTTAATTTTTTTATTTCTCTGTTTGTCTGTTTGTACCGGCTAATCTCCGAAACGACTGGACCGATTTAAATGAAATTTTGTATGGTGGTAGTTAATGTCCCTGGCCAACATATAGAATACTTTTGATCCCGAAAAATTAAACAGTTCCCGTGGGATAGTTAAAAAACAGCACCACGCGGACGAAGTCGTGGGTATCAGCTAGTAATAAATAATTACAATATCGCATTACAAATTACGCGTTAACGCAACGCTATATCTGCGTGAAACTGCCTATATCTGTAACATTATCCGACACTATAAAGCTCTACCGTAAAAGAGTAGTCATAAACGGATGAAGTGTGTGCACATGCCAGGAGTCTACGATAAGTATCAGAGCGCAAATTGTGAGAAGTGGAGACACGAAGGAATTCAAAAGGTAAGAAGGACTATTAGCATTAAATAGTATGTTATAAAGGAGAGTTAGAATGTGAGTCAGTGGTGTAGTTTGCCTAAGACGGGCCCTGTATCAAAATGTGTTAGGGGGGCCTAAGGAAGGATAATGGGGTAACATATTTTTATAAAAGAACCAAAAAATGCTCGAATTGAATTAAAATAATTATATATAGATTATTAGTTATCTCATATTTAATGCTTCTAGGAGCTAAGTTGGACAATAATTCAAATCAAAAATACACTTTTCTGGCCTTTTTTTCGGCAAACTTATTTATCAAATCATCCATAGCTGGAGACAATGTCAGTTTTTCTAGATTTTCTATCTATAGCGGACAATAATGACAACTAATAGCCGTTTCTGTTTCTGCCCAGCAGTTATTCTCAAAAATGTTATTAATCTATAAAAGATTGTGAATTGTAAATATTTTAAGAAATTTTGCTTACACAGTTTCGGGGCCCCTGTAACCTGGGGGCCCCGTATCATTGATACGGCTGATACGGCGGTAGCTACGCCCCCGATGTGAGTATTCCAGCGAAAACGAATAGGAAGCCACTCGAGCTTAATACGAATTCAGAAACATAGTCATATTTTCTTGAATATACACGTAGTATATAGTGGAAGCAAAATGGTTTTTTATGGATTTACAAGAATAAATTTTAATTAAGACAGAGTAACAGTTTTTTCAATTCTTATACCTAGACATTGTCATTCTCAATTTAAAATCTAATGACAACTAAAAAACGTAAGTAGTCACATACATAAAGAGGCGTAACATCCTCAACACAAAACAGCTTGTATAGCGTTGGTACTGTTCAACGCCTCCTCTCGATGTGAAGACCTATTTGACTTTCTAGGGCTAGAAGCCTTGGCTTGGCTAGCGGCTTGGTGAAGAAATCGGCAAGCTGCTTTTCACTGCTGATCTTGTTCACATTGAGTTCTCCAGAAGTTACAAGTTCTCTTACAAAGAAGTGCCGTATTCTTATATGTTTCGTTCTTCGATGAAACTCGGGATTCTCAGATAATCTTACAGCTGCTTCATTGTCAACATAGAGAACTGGTGAAGCATCCATCTTTGTCATGCCTTGCAGAAGGCCATATGCTCTCTTTGGCCGCTTCGCTCGCTGCACCGATTTCTGCTTCAGTTTGGAGATAGCAACGCTCTGCTGTCTTTGGCTAAGCCATGATACAGCACCTCCAGCATACAAACAGACAACTCCGGTTGTAGATCTCCCCGTTGAAGAGTCTCCTCCGTGATCTGCATCGCTGTAGCATTTTAAAATACCTTATTTGTATTCTCTTTTGTATAGAATGCCCATGTCTGTGGTATACTTCAGGTATCTAAGTATACGTTTCAGTCTTACACAATTTGTGTGAGTGGGTTTTTCTAAATTCCTTGACACGACACTCACAGCATATGCTATGTCTGGTCTCATGGCCACCATTAAATATGAGAGGGCACTACTACCTGTCTGTAGTTCTGAAGAAAGTAGTCATTAGCCTTCTCTGATCTCTGAGGTGTACGTTCCTTTACTATAGGCGTGCTTACTGATCTACAATTTTCCATTCCAAATCTCTGCAGGATTCGTTTTTGCTTCCGCTATGTACAACTACGTGTATATTCAAGATATTTTACATACAAAGAGTGTTCTTTTACATTGTAATTGGAACCTAATTAGTACTTTTAAATACCGAATATAAATTAAGTTATAAATATAATAAGTGATTAAAACTATGTAACAAATCGCTGCCAGATGGGAGCGAGCACAGAAGGCTCGCTGCATCGCCGCGCTGTATCACGATGCTTATTCGTTGGGCGAAATATGCGCCAGCGTTCTGATCACGGGTGGTTTCATCAAATTTCTTTGAAGAAACTCTCTGCCGACGGCCTTACGGATGTAATGTTTCAATTCCAAACGGCCCAAATATATAAGTTTTTTCTAAGGTTCTATATTTGCGCCCTTTGAGAGCTTCAGAGTTTGAAGCAGCATTGCCAGTCCCTAACTCAATCATTGGAAGATGCGACGGCGCCAGAGTCCCATCCCATCTTCCAAGGAATAAGTGACAAACCATCCGGTCTCCTGCCATCGTCGCGTATGATGATATCATTGTGACTAGCATGGCGAGACCTTTGGCCAACTCTATAAAACATGATAATTAATTTATTCCAATCACAGTCGATCGGGCATGTTTAATAAAGTTCCTGGAATCATTAAGTGAAAATCGGTTTTGCACGTCAATGCAAACAACGCCGTGTCGGTCAAAGGGCTGCTTCGGTCGGTAAACCTTTGTACGCTCTGCAGGGATATATTGATTCAATACCTACATATGTAGTTCATGTAACATAGATCTACAATAGGTCTTTATACAATGTAGTCTGGGCGATTGATAGTTACGTGGGTCTTAATTAGAACCAGGAGCATTGATCGTGCAGGAATTGACTTTAATAACATAGATTTTAGCAGGAGTGTGAAGAAACGTTTTGTTGTGCAATTATTTTTGGTCAAATATTACTACAATATAGATGTAGAATATTATTTATTTTAAAAGATGTATTGAGTATTAAAACATAAAACTACACACACCGGCGCAATTAGTGGAACGCCAGTAAAATCCCGAAAGTCTAAGCATATATTATTTTAACGATGTGGACATAACTGTAATGCAGTGGTCAGCAAGATCCGCGATCATGAATCCAATAGAGCATGTTTGGGACTTGTTCAAAAAAAAAGTCCATAATGCTGCCCCTAATTAATGTAGGTCAAATGCGAAAGCCGTTGCTTGAAGAGTGGGAGAGCTTGTTGTCCTAAGAAAAAATAGATAACATCATCTGCAGACTTTAGATTCCACAAATACCACATTAAAGCTGGTGTGCATAGACATTTGATCGATGGTTAAATTAAAATAAACAAAGTAGTGACTTTTGAGTTCCAAAAGGACTCCAGTTCTGACTTCAGACAAGACCCACAATTTAGTCGTGTCTGGAATGGGGGGAGATGGGTTCGGGGTTCAGATTTTTAAATTAAATATTTATAAAAGAAACCCTAAATGTTTTATGCTGGCATGCACCGACATTTAACCGACGGTTAAAATAAGATAATCGTTGTTTATGCATACAGTTTTAGCGATTATTTTATTTTAAACATCGATTAAATTAATGTCGGTGCACATTAGCCGTAATTTTCATAATTTAATCATAGTCGATTTTATAATTATATATCAATGTCATGACAATAATGAGAGACTCTGTCTTAATTCGGCAACACATTCGGTTTTTGCCTGATGCCTGTTAGCTATAAGAACACAGAGTACATATTTATTTTATATTTTTTATTACATGAGTTCAGCAGACAAGCAGACGGCCCACCTGATGGAAAGTGGTCACCGTTGTCTATGGACATCTGCAACACCATAGGTGCTAGCAATGTGAGACTGGAACCTGGCCACTAATTCCGGAACACAACTCAAGGTTATTATGGCGGCATACTCTAGACCAGGTGTGGTAGTCATCCAGTCGGTAAATGCCCTACCACCTGGCTGTGGTTTTTTGTCGCCGCTTTCGACATGCCGCCCAGCCGCAGGAAGTTGTATTCTTCCATTACAGATAAAATCTGAATATCCTTGAAAATTTCTATCTCTAGATAAACGAACCTTATAAGGCCATTTAAAAGTAAAACGTAATAACAATCTAATAATACATTCTGACAGTATATTATCTTCCAAATTTTGATCTATAAAAATTGATTCCTGTTTACAAGAAAGGATAAAAATTTATCTGGTTTAGAATATATATATAGACATTCACAGAATAGCGGCGTGGCGAGGTTGTGCTTGAAAATAATCGCGGTCTTAGAAGACATCAGTCCTAAATTTTTTCTGGAAGATAAGAAATTTTAAAAACAATTTCACAAATAAAATAAGTTGTACGTGCAGCAACAGAAAAACTATACTAATTCCTGCGTTGGGGCAGCCTGTCGGAAGAGGCGACAAAACAACCCAAAGCCAGGTAGGGCATTTGTTCGACTGGATGGCTACCAACTCTGGTCTAGAGTATGCCACCATAACAACTTTGAGTTGTGTTCCAGCATCAGTGGCTAAGTTCCAGTTTCCCGTTCAAGACCGGCAGCACATTAGCAGCACCTATTGAAGTGTTGCTAATATACATAGGCGACGGTAACGACTTTCCATCACAGCTGGGCCGTCAACCTATCTGCTGTGCTTCAGAAAATGTGAAAAAATCAGGGAGGATAATTAATAAAACTAAACTATACTAAACTATAACTAGAACTAAAAAATAAAACGGACCAAGAGAATCCGTAAATAGAATTTTGTCTGTCTGTCTGGATGTTCCGGCTAATCTTTGAAAGAGCTGCACCTATTTTGACGAGACTTTCACTCGCAGATAGCTGATGTTATAAGGAGTTACTAAGGCTACTTTTAAAATTAGGGTTCCGCGAAAAAAGTCCACGTCGACAAAGTCGCGGGCACAGCTAGTTAATAATATTGTTACAACTTAGACCCCGACAAAGACAAATTTCACGTACAGATTTGTAAAAGCACATTTTATTACCTGTCAGCATTTGAACTAATTATAATCCGTTTACGATTGTCTTCTTTTGTTCACTTATTTATTGGCATACGTTTCTAAGTTATTGTGCAGAACAGCCTATTGTTCTATTGTAGTCGTTTACGGCCGCTCAGAAGCATCATTAGCCACGTGTTGCGGATTATAAGTACAAGTTAATTCTAGGAAATTATGTCGACGTTGCCGGGCGGGCATATTTGCATTTGTGAAGTATAAAACGACGGCCTGATCAAGAGTGGAGTCAGTTAAGCTACAACTACGACATGGGCGTGACGTGTGTACATTCGGGAATCTAATAGTGACGGACCTTGCGCGTTTTATTGAATTACGACCTTCTGCATTACGTTTGGATTTATTGTATTCGGTTATATTTGTACCTGTGTTATACGTGTTTGTATAGTTCTAATAAACTCTATAATAATTCTAACGGCATTTTAATTCGAGTCCCGCTAACTCGTAACAATATTAATTCAAACCACACGATTCATCTATTCAAAATAACTAAGCCTCTACAATTGTAAAAAATATCAATATATTAAAATAACTCTCATGTACGATATCTTACACTCTTTATACAAGATATAAACTGGGCTAAGAATGTATGAAAATGTATCCGTCTCCTTTACAGGAACTATTTTATAGAAGTGAAAGAGGACAATGATTTGTGCTGCCCTCTAGATATATATATAGGATTTGAACTGAAGGAAGAAGGCAGAAGATTGTCATTTCTAGTATCCATTTTTCCATGGCCATGGGGTGTGAAATTATGGACACAACGCACACTCCACATGCCGGATCTAATTATAAGATCCTATACAACATTAATAATGTTGCAGGAACCCTTTACAGAGTTCAATTTGTCCATCATCAGACTTAATAGTTTGCTAAACAAAAGGTCAGACTGTGAGCTAGTACACAAAGCACACATCTAGTGCATGTTAATTCAACACGCGCCGGGATTACAACGTTTGAAGCGGTTACCGTCCACGTATTACCACCGAAATTATTTACCGTCCAGTGGTTTGTATAATTTAGTGCACGCCAATACAAATTATTATAACTGCTAAATTGGGAGTTGAATCTATTTGTGCAAATAAAGTCGCTTTCTGCGTCTGTCTGTAGGTGGTATATCCGGTAAGCCCTCCTAAACTACGCAATGGATTTTTAAGCGGCTTTCACCATCAGTTAGATAATTCTCCAAGGAAGGTTTACACACTAACTTACGCCCGTGGTGTCGCTCGCAATTTATGAAAGCCTATGAAGTTTTTATGTAATTAAAATAGAGGTACTTACTAGAAGTTGACGCGGGGAAATAGTAAGTATGGAGCCCTCGGTCACAGTCAAGGTACTTCAAAAGCTTGGTATCTGCCGTATGTTCTCATATCGTATTATCGATAAATATATCAACACGTCTTTTATCAAAGACCATAAAAGATCGGGGTGGCCGCGAGCTGTAAGAACTACAAAAGCTGTTAATGCTGTTAAAGCCAAAATTCGCCAAATCGCCATTAGAAAATAAAACTATTTAATCCCGAGAAAGGAAGATTCTCGATAGGACTCTGTTGCGTATAATAAAAGAAGACCTGATGAAGCTCGGTGCTTATCGTCTATATACAGGACATACACTAAATTAAATCCCACAGTTAAAGAAAGTGAATCGATCAAAACGCCTTCTGTTCTTTATTGATGAAAACAATTTTACGATTGAAGAGCACTACCTGCAACAAGCAAAGTGACAAAGTGTACGCTCACAGTTCTAAACAAGCTGCGCAAGTGGTCAGAAAGGTACAAAGCTTCATTTTTGTGAAAAAGGAGTGAAGAAGAGGTCAGCTAAAGTATATCGAGAGATCGACTTGGATCGTGTTGTGAAACCGCTCAGCAACACAGCTTTTATAAATATACCATGGCCTATCCAGCAAGACTCTTCACCTAGTCACATGGCATGAACTACCCAAGCTTGAATTAAAATTGAAGGTTCCTGACTTTATAAGAGCTAAAGACTAGACTACAAATAATGGTCAGTTTTAGAGGACTTGGCCTGCTTTAAACGACACGCGGACATTGAGTCTCTTCAGAAATCTCTGGAGCAAGAAGTGGCTAAATTTCCAATGCAAACACTGCGTAAATCCATAGATTCGTGGCCAGACAGATGAAAGGCCCCTATCAAAGCCAAAGGTGGCCATTTTGAATAGAATCATTTTTTACTGAAACTGAAAAAAATTGTACATATTTTATTAAGACTACATTACTTCATAAAAAATAAATGCATATTCATTTGTAACAGAATTAAGACTGGACTGTCGTGTTAACAACATTTGTTCCGAGTAGTACCACCTATTATTGTACTATTGTATAAATTTGCGAGTAGTTGTGTTTGCTAATCTAGACTAATATATAAAACTGAAGAGTTGTTTGTTTGTTTGCTTGAACGCGCTAATCTCAGGAACTGCTGGTCTGATTTGAAAAACTATTTCAATGTTAGATAGCCCATTTATTGAGGAAATCTATAGGCTATATATTATCACGCTAAGACCAGCGGAGCACCAATGAAGAATGTTTCAAAATCGGGGTTTTTTTCCTTTTGAGAGCTTCCGCTGCGTGCGCTGCGTAAACGGTTAAAGTTTCGCAAAAATCATTTGTGATAGAATCGTTCCCCTTTAAAAGTTCTAATAAAAAGTCCGTAACAGCATATGTCTATCTTTTAAGGTTGGCTCACCATAACCTTTTTTATGCTAACCAAATTTGTTCTAAAATAATGCATTATTTGCGAAGGTGTTTTATCCAAATAAATACGTTATTCATCACAAGTATTTAATTTCAAACAAAAATGCCGCTTACATCATTAGATTTTAATGAATATCTTAGGAGATATCGCAGCAAAATAATGATTAAGTACTGCGCGCGCATTTATGATGTGCAAGGCTGGCGGGCATTTCTGAGAGGGAAGGGCGGTGGGGCACCTACTACGTAAACAAAGTCGCGGGTTAAAGTTAGCGTTAGACCAAAGTAACTATTCCACGCGGACGAAGTCGCGGGCAGAAGCTAGTCGGATATAAAAGAGAGAGGGCGTAGTGACCATAGGTAGGGATGCAAACATTGCTAAGTAAAACATCGATGTATCGACATATCAATGTTTCGAAAAAAACATCTGTTTAAAATGATCGATGTTTTTTTGGATACTATGTTACGAGTTTTAGCTCGCAATCTGTGCTTCCAATACATGTTTATTATGATTATACCTAATACTTTGATCATGAAGACATATTATATTATGACTTAATATCTGTCTATAATGTAACAATATATAGGGGGTCGAGTTTATACATCTAATTCGGACCACCAATTTGGAAAATGCATTTATTTTACAATTCCACGTGACCTATCAAGTGAAAGCTACTGAACGTATCTAAATGAAAGTTGACTGTTAGTGAGAAATCGAAGCATATTGTTTGGCTATACAATTTTATTTTACAACTAGCTGATGCCCGTAACTTCGTCCACGGGGTGCGGTTTTTAACTGTCTCACAGGAACTCTTTAATTTTTCTGGATCAAAAGTATCCTATATGTTGACCAGGGATATAACCTACCACCGTACAAAATTTCATTTAAATCGGTAAAGTCGTTCCGGAGATTATCCAGTACAAACAGACAGACAAACAGAGAAACAAAAAATTTGAATAAATTCCAAATTTCCAGTTCTATTTCACACTTACATCCCCCTCGATTTTTAGGATTTTTTTTCATTGTACAGATTTGACCTCTATAATTGTATTATATGTATAGAAATACGTATGTATTTTAAAACACGAAAATCGTGAAGTAAATCTTGGAGCAAGAGAAATAATATTTTGTAGATTTGTTTAATTTTATCATAATCAGAATAAGTTTTATAAATGAAAAATGTAAATTTAAGGGACTTATCAGAAACAATAGATATATTTATTACTTTAGATTTTATCCTTGGATAGGTAGCAAAGTTCAAAATTTGTTTTGCCAATATTATAATCAAAAGGTGTTTCAAGTAAGGCACTAGGTATTTAAATAAGTAATATTCCTAAAGATAGAATCAACTACAACTGTTTTACTGAAGATTGTTAGTGGATACATAAAACAAGTCATAAAATCACGATTGCATCCCTAAAGGCCCCCATATACGGAACGATTAGTCGTTAGGATGGATTTGAAGAAAATCGTGACGATCCATCGAAACGATTGTTCGTTGCGATCATTCGTACGCGAAAAAAGACGTATGTCATCACAAAAATTCTATACGTGCCCTCTTTGAAAATGGATAACGAAGCTCTTCTTCTGTTCATTACCTAGCGGTAAGTTTAATTGGGCTACAGCCGAAAAAAAGAAAACCTAGAAAAGTGTGGGTTAAGCAATGGCCACTAAGGCAAAATCAGTATTCACATAAATATTTTAAACGAATTAAGATTCCACCCAAAAGACTTTTTTTTTTGAACAAGGGCAGAACCTTGGGGGATAGTTCGGGACCCGTGTGTGGGATTCGCCAGGTCGGGGTGGCACTAGCATGACCAGTCAGAACTGGTGCCATGCTATTGCCACTCGCCAGTTAGGGATACCCACTAAAACCCCTGGGTGGTCCGTCCTCCGCCTTATGCTAGGGCTACGGGTATTACGTAGCAAAAGACTGGCACAACTGTATGAGTTTGACCGAACCAATCCATACACCTTCGATCTATCGTCACGATATTCATGATTGTATTAATTTATGTAGCGATCACTATATCGTATTTGATCGCAACACAAATCAATACAATATACTTCGATCAAATAAATCGGTAACGATTTGGACATACATCATCGCTTCGTCGTTGTGATCAGTCTGAAACGACGGATCGTAACGACATATTGTTCCGTATATGGGGGCCTTAACGATAGATCATTCTCAATTCGACTTTGGTCGGATGCACACGTCATTAATTATTGTGCGAGATTTAATTATAAGTTATTTATAATTAATTGTACTTTAGATCGGTATTGTTTGTTTTAAATTTAATTGTAACAGTTCTCAAAGTGTTACGTGTTTTGTAGTTGTCAAAATGGCTACAGAAGCCAAATAAAGAATGGAAAAAAAAACAATAACACAAACTCACTTTAACATTACGGTATTATTCAGTATTTCGTACTTTCTTAAACAAAGTTTCAAACGCAGGGTTTAAATGATTTCTGTTTGAAGACCCACATGAAATGCCCGTTCCACGAAGCTGAAACCAATTAAGCGTTGCAGGCCGAAATTTTAATTACATGTACTTTGAATAAGTCACCGTTTAAGTGTAAAAACTGTTAGTTTTTCATAAACCTAGTGAGCTTTGTAAACTGTCGAGAGATTGTGAACGGATGTAAAAAACAAAGCGGAGAATAAATGGTTCCGACACTTGCCGGACGCCGTCTTAGCACAGTTCGTGTGATTTAGGTATGGGCAAAATTTAGAAAGTTAAGAGCCAAATTTTAGAACATTAATAAAGTTGCAGGTTGTAGAGGTAAATAGCGAAACACTTATATATTACTGTTACGATTTGCAGCACTCGAATTAAAATGCCGTTGGAATTATTATAGAGTTTATTAGAACTATACAAACACGTATACCACAGTTACAAATATAACCGAACGTAACAAGTCCAAACGTAATGCAGAAGATCATAATTCAAATACACGCGCAAAGTCCGTCACTAAATAGATTACCGAATGTACACAAGTCTTGCTTCGCTCGTGGTTATCGCTCGACTGCTAATCTCTCCATTGGGGCACTGCTTTATACTGCACAGATGCAATATGTCTGCCTGACCACGTGGACCGAATTTCTTAGAATCACACCTGGCTAATGAATATCACAAAAGATTACAATACACAATGGGCTGTTTTTCTAATCACAAATTTTAAACACAAAGTAAACATAAAGAAGTCCAAATACCGAAAAGGTAATAAAATTTCTACAGGTATGCAGGTGTGATATTGTATTTTGTCGTCGTTCAGGTCGTAACATTACTAATATAAAAAAATACAAAGTATTTCAATCAAAATATTAAAATCGTCTTGTCGATACAATAGTGGACGGGAAGGCTGGAGCTTACTTCGCTCTAAAGATTAGATTTTGTATATAGCGAGGTAATGCTGCCAGTCTTTTAGGTACACTGCCCAGCGACAGTTGTCTGGTGGGGCTGGGCGGGTTTAGAATAGGTTTTTTGATTTCTATTTGTTACTGTTGTATATAACTACTAATGTTATTTGATATTCCTTCGCAGTAACTGAAACCAACCCATAGTGTAGCTTGTGAGGACAATCTACATACACTATAGGTTGGTTTAATAATAAATTAATTGTATTTATAAATAATAATAAATTAATTGTATTATTATTTTTATAAATCAGGCAACTCCATCCCGACTAGGGTAATTGATTTTTTAAAAATCTAATGACACCGCATTAATTTTCATTAAAATACGGCTCCGAGATTCCTTTTAATATTTCTCGCTGTATTTTAGTTTTGAATTTGAAAATAGAGGCTTACTTGAAAAATTCACCTGTATACTGTAATACTGTTTTTGTTTATTGCAACTCCATTAATTCGTTGAAAAGTAATTGTATAACAACTTCTGTATGTATTAAAAATAAAATAAAGAGCCTAAGATAGATAAATAATTAGAATGAATTTTTTTTAGCTAGACGTGTTGCTGAGGAGTTTCTTGTCTCTTCTTCTCCTTTAAACAGGCATAACACGTTGCGAAGCGGTGTACATAGAACAGGAAATAGATATAATTTTTGACTTATGACGTATGACCTTCAAAAAGTAGTCTCCAGTGGAACTTATTTTGAACAAAGACTTGAATTTGAATTTACTAAAGTGAACTCTATGATAAATTGTTACTTAGAAATTTGAACTATAATAGTTTTATTTTAGTTTTCAATCTCTTGTTGCAGCATGTACCGAGAATGTACATTTTTTGCACGCGCAACCCGCGGGCAGTATTGAAAGGCAGGGAAAGCCGTATGTTGATCATATGTAGTTTAAACCAAACCTACTACTTCTACACCTTCAAAGTTAGTCTCTTATCTTGACTATCCTAATATTACAAATGCGAATCTGAGTTTGTTTGTGACGTGTTTACGCCTTAACTACGCAACAGATTATCACGAAATTTTACATACACGTTTTCAGGGGTACCTTTTATAAAAAAAAGTACTGTTCCCAATGGGCAAATGATGAGGAAAGTGAAACTCGCTGCTAAAGTCAGTTTTTTCCAAAACCTACAAGCTGGGTGTCTTCAAGTCCCGTGCGAATGGGTACCTTCTAAGTAAGCGTGCTCCATCTTAGACTATATCTCCGATCGAAATCGCGCGAGATAATGGTCAAACGCGAACCTAATGGCTTGGCCACAGGTAACTAGTACAGTGGCGAGACAGTAAAATGATACTAGGTTGAGAAAGTTGGGCGGGCGAGCAGGAGTTCATACGTATTTAGCTTGTATGGGGGGTCAGTTTAGTTTTGATTCACTGCGTCAACAAGATGGATTGTAGAAAAAAAGAAGAATATAAATGGATTTATAACCTGATGCTACGACAAATCATTGTGAAATTTAATAGACGAAGAAAATGGATTGCAAGGAAACCTGCTCTTGGTGTAATAAATAGTATTTTTCATAAATTACAGACAGAAGATCCCAAGGAATTTAGGGCGCTTTTAAAAATGTTTATAACATTGATTTTTTTTCAAAGTTTAATCTAAATTCCTTTTGTTATTATTATTGGTTATTTTGAACACAAATTCAATGTAATAGTCAAAATCAATTCTTTATAAAATCAAATACAAAATGCTGGGACTAGCCGAGCGCTAGGCCCAGCATTGTGCCGAGTACTCGTCAGTGTTTACATGCACCGAGTATTCGGCCGAGGGCATTCTCTCACCACTGTACTCGTCATGTGTAAACAAGCCTTATACTGTAATAAAAAAAAAGAATATAACCGAAAACCAGTGCCGTCAATAGGGCGGTGCCACCAGTGCTCAAGCACAGGGCGTAGACTCTGTGGGGCGCAAGAATGGCCAGACCAGGCACGACTATTATTTTTTTTGTTTGCTCCTGATAAGTTCCCGCTGCGCCCCTAGTGCTCGATTCCAACACATGCGTACCTACATGCCAGTATCATCAAAAACGTCTGTTAAATTAGACAAAACATCGCGCTCATTTTTTGGCAGCGCACGTGTTATTTGTGTTCTAGTTCTTTAAAAAGATAGATTTTTCTTCCAAAATATTAGATAATTGGTCCACCAACATCAAGGTCCTTGTGCGTTACTTTATCATCCTGAATTAAGTAGGCCTATACACAGCATTGCTCTAGCTAGGGTACCTATAATATTTAAAAAAAAAAGGCGCAGTTATAGAAGGTCGCATAGGGCACATAAAAGGCTATTTACGGCACTGCCGAAAAGATCGTGCTCGGATCGCATTTTATCGCGTCACTGTTGCAATTCATTAACAAAAACATTGTCATGGCAACAACAATGATCATTTTAATGTGTTGCTATCCTGTATAAGCGACATCGAGACGTCGCAAATATGAATAAATGCATATATCTTAACAAAAAAAGTAAGAGAATGAATAACTAATAACTATATATAATAATTTTATAGTCACACTAGCATTTGCCCACGACTTCGTCTACACTGGAAAGGTACCAAAGGTATTATAGTTATTTTGCTAAATTTAAAATCAAAGGTTATTTCAGCAGAGTAATCGATTTTTTAATATGAAAGTACAGTACAGTAGGTATCCCGAAAATTCACAAAAACTCGGGATAAGTAATGTGAATGAAGGCCTACCCAACTACGATTGTTTTACTAAAGATTTTATCGATCAGTGAAAAGTTCACATCGGAATCGGTCTCTTTTTCGACCTGACCACTTTAAGTTCCTCCCAAGACAATTTCCGCGCGATTTTCGGGATCTACAGTACCGCATAATTTAATTCCGGGAATTGACTATGGATCAACGAAAGCCGCATAGAAATCGGCCCACTAGTTTTTACGTGAATCCCGAACAAACAAACAAACACAAAAAATATAAGAAACAAAAGACTATACTTCTACAATTTTATAACATTATACATATAGATATGTATTACCGACATGACATAAAGATTGAAGAATACCCCGCTTCACCCGGTGGCCTCCAATCTCCCCATTATAGCCACCCAATGGCTCGCAGTTACAATTTAAAAGGTCTTTGTATAATTTCAAATATACACAGGAAAACAATAATACAATAAAATAAATAAACAAAGATTTACATTTATCACTTTCTCAGTTTACTGTTAAACCTAACACCTGGCGGTGGGTTAGTCGTAGCACCTGCTATAAAATAGTTAAAAGTACCGTCAATTATAGAATAAAAGTCTAAAATGCCCGGTATTTTGTAAGTACTTGTTATAAATATTACTAACAATATTTAGTAAATATAAAGAGTATCTTCTTGTACTACTGTAATTTACCTTTAAATTTATTTTGAAAGAACAAGCCAAAGTTGTTTGTCTTTAACTTCTTAAGAGACGAAACCATTCTCACCACACCACTATAACAGAAATATAAGTATTATAGAACTTAGTAATAAAATAATAGTATAATTAAATTTTAAGATACACTCCAACACATAACAAATATCCAAAAAAATGTCATACACAACGATAAATAAAATAGCGTGTAAATCTTAATATATTTGAAATTAAGTTTCTAAAAAAAGATGCGGAAAACAGAGTCCGCAGAGTTCGTGTAAATAAAAAAATCTTGAGTTGCTAATAAATTCTGCCTTAAAATAGTTATTGGCTTGTGATATCTAACTAATTCATCTGGATGGCTACCACCCCTGGTCTAAAGTATGCCGCCATAACAACCTTGAGTTGTGTTCCGGCTTCAATGGCCAGGTTCCAGTCCCCCTTTAGAGAGCGGCAGCACATTGGTAGCACTTTTGGTGTTCTAAATTTCCATAGGCGATGGTAGCCGCTTTACATCAGGTGGGTCGTCTGCCTGTTACATTACGTTATTATAACATGCCCGCTTCTTGGTATACATGTCTTTTTTATAATGCTGTGAGAATATTTTAGCGCTTTATCTCGGGGAGTGGGGGACTCCCAACAGCTGGTTCTCCACTGTGTACAAAATCTATATCAATGCGAGCGAACCTGCGGAGAAATGCTAGTAAACTTGTAAGTGTCGAGAAGCTACAGAAATTACAAACCAGTAACATAAAAGCATATGTATTTTGTATATGAATTTTTAGCTCCTTACACAATTTATCCTCGGATTTATAACCTGACTAGGCATATTATAAATTCGCGACACTTATAATATTCCACTGACATGGGACAATATATTGCGTACACGAATCAAATGTATAAAACGTTGAATTCAGTTTTCTTGTTTACAATTTCATGAACGATGTAACTGGGTGAAATTTACATTTTACAAACGCTGGCATGCGTATAACTGTTTGCGATTTGGTACTTTGTGCACAAAGGGGAAAACAACTTTTTGTTCTAATATTATTAGCCGTATCCAATTTTCAGTTGTGTAATATACTGTTTTATTAGAGTTCCGTGAGATTTTTTTAGAATCGTTGTGATTTGAAACTCGATGAAACGAATAAGCGACACTAAATTCCTAGGCAATTTTTTGTGATTTGCCATTTTCGTCATTTTGGTTACTTTGGTAATTTTGGTAATTTTGGTAGTTTTTATAGTAGTTTTCGTAGCCTCCTCACTCTTGTCTACTAAGCGTTGTAGATATAATTATGTTCGCCTTTATATGCTCTGAAGTTCCACTTCTACTGCGTGTGAACTGCACACATACATTTTTTTATTTGTGAAGCTGGCAGACTTGGCGTACGGGACACCTAATAGAAAATCGCTTCTGTCGCCCTTTGCAACAACAGGGGCGAAGCTAAGGCGTTGTGGGCCTTTAGTGTGGGATAGAGGGGATTGGATAGGGAAATGGAATAGGATCATATACCCGTAGCCCTGGAATAAGGCGCAGGACGGAACACCCAAGGGTTTTAGTGGGTATCCCTAACTGGGGAGTCCCACACACGGGTCGCGAACTATCCCCCCAAAGTTCTGCCCTTGTCGCGCCCTGTTGTCCTCAAACGGATTTCCCCTGGCTAAAAAAAAGGGGAGAATGGAATAGGAAGATGAGATAGGGAATTCCGTCTGGTTTTTTTATAGAGTCAAAACTTGAGTTCATAGCAAACACAATTGCCATTAAAATAAATACAGTTTTGGGAGTTGTTGGTCAAGTTGGGAATGATTGGGATGTGTTGGTTGTCGTTTGGGATGTGTTGGTTATGGTTGGAAGGTATTGTATTGTATCCTAATATACATATATAAAGACCATAGGCGCACATAACTGCACTCCCGCGGTGGTTGAAATCAGCCATTCGACATACGTTTAATGAATTGATGCCGCCCCAGGGGGATAGACAGCCATGTTTATATATCTATAATATTATACAATTCTAAACATGCCGTGTCTGTACATTGAAGCTATTTAAAAGTGTGTGCGTGCAATTCACACACGGCAATAGTGAAACTTCAGAAAAGTAGCCTACGAGAGAATTCAGATTCCATGTTTTCACTTTAAACAAGTGACACGAGAGGCTTATGATAACTAAAATAGGAAACAAATGCTCTAGTTTCAATTTGATTTAAGAACTTCAAAATATTTCCAACTCTTTATGCGCATAGTGTTTAAATTATTAAATTCACGGCGTCACTCTTTTTTGTTCCCATCGAAAGAATTCACTACCATGGCTAAAAAGTTTCACTTCATAAAAAACAACGGGAATAGACTATAAACGAGGGAGAACACGATGCATTTTTTTTAGTATTCTTGTCTGTTTGATCGGGATTCACGTAAAAACTACTAAGCCGATTTCGATACGGTTTTCGCTGATCGACACCAAATTCTTAGACTTAAAATCTGGGCTACTTTTTATCCAGGAAATTTCGCGGGAATTTTTCTAGGAATGATATAAAATGGCCAGATTAAAAAAAAAACGAATTCCAATGCGACTTTTTACACTTATCGATAGCAAATTTAATGTAATATAGGATATTTTTTATCCCGGGAATCTTGCGGGAAGTGGGAGCGGTTTGAAGTTGTTCGAATATATTAAAATTTGTTTATTACGACACAATTTTGACTAAAACGATAGTTTACATTCTTTTAAAATACTACGATACTTTGCGTCCCGGGAATCCCGTTAGAATTTTCCCGGGTATGGTACAAATTAGTTAGATTGCATAAATATTAGCTGATTTCGACACGATTTCACTAAAACGATAACTTAAGTCCTTTTTTAAGTGATGCGATGCTTTATTATTCGGGAATCCCACGGGAATTTTTCTGAGAGTATTATTCATTATATTACTTCAAATCAGGTTAGCTTTGACTCACCTCTTTGTTTTGCTGGACAGTCATCTTGATTATATCGACTTAGTTTCTTTGTTATGATTATATGTTTTTATATTATATGTTAAAACCCGAATTAAGTTTTTATGTAAGTAAACCCGCGGGGCAAACTCTAGCAATATATACCTGTATTTATATGTAAGAACTCCGTCTGTTACTATAATGTTGTTTAGGCCAATTATTTTGATTGATTCGTTCTTTTGATTATATGATTGGAATGGAATTGGTCACATCGAGACTGTCTGATTTTACCCTTCTAAGGAGGCTCCAATGTCGTCTCGTCATGTGCCGAACGACGTTGTGTTGGCACATGACGCGACAACATTGGAGGTACATCGCCCTACTACACATATTAGGGGCCGATTTTTCAAGCATCAGATAAAAGTTATCAATCGAAGAAATATTAACCTGACAAAATTTAAACGTAAAACAATTCAACTGTTTCATTCATACAACTGTCATTTTTAGTTGTCTCATGTTGTGTTTTATTCTATTAACTATTATCTAGTGATTGAAAATTTGGCCCTAAGTCGAAAATCGTCTACCAAACCGCTCCGCAGCTGCGTGTGATATTTTTAAAATAATTTGACCGAACCTATTGTGACAAAGACTCGTTCAATACCACTGTGTGCAACTATTTATGGCCGTTTGCTATATCTTACTATTCATACACTTGCCTTGAAAAATCGTGACTCTAGGTATATGATAATTACAATTAATATTAATAATATCTGCCCAACTAGGAATGCTCGTTGGCATCCATATTCCAAATGACCATAACCTCGTGAAGAAAGAAAAAGAAAAACTAAGTAAAGAAATACTTACATGTTGTTGCTCATGATGTTACCGACATGTGGCGTCTGAAGGCAACGATCACTGTATTGAATGTTGATAGTTTTCACTGCCAACGGTCTTATAGCGACAAATGAAGAAGCTCGATAGTCACGTAGATAGGCTCTCGCTAGGATGTTGGGTGAAGGACCAGATACAGACGGCAACACTCTTGGACACGCCACGAATTGGGAGGTGGTTCCTGACTCCGGAGTCCTAATCAACGGTAGTTTGGACACTTTTGGTCCAGTTGCCGGTGAACTTCAAGTCTTTTTACATATTTTATTTTGGACGTATTTTATATCAGAATAATGTTTTCTATTTTTTTTGTAAAAAAATGTTTTATATACTAAATATTTATAAATAGTAATAATTATTGGCATACAAACATATACATTTTATCATTCTATATTCCCAAGCTAATCAAGCCACATTTGTGTTAGGGGTAATATACAACGGGCTGCTCTGGGGTTGATCCCAGAGAACCAAACTATACTAAATAATGGAAAATTCGTTTCAGAGGGCCTACTCTCACACATCTTTCGTTGTTCGTTTTCGTTTAAGCACTTTTTTTGCTTGTGCCTTTTTTATATTTAAGTACATTTTCCATTATATGTTCCATTTATTTTCTATTATTATAGACTATGTTATTGTAGTTTCAAAAAAAAAAAAAATTAGTTCTTTATTTCCTCTATCTAAAATTTCACCGACATTTTCGGGCTGATCGGACGAAAACGAACGACAAAAGGCGTTTGACAGTAGGGTCTCTGTTTACAATATCGGGAATCAAACTTCTATGTGTATGTTGCATACATTACTTTTTTAAGTATTTAGATGGCGAGATACACTCTTCTAAAGTCTTCATAAGTGTTTCTCAATGTAACTTTTGTACCATGAAGTGCCAGATATTGAAATAAGTAAAATAAAATAGAAGGCTTAAATATAAAATACTTTCAACGAAAAGGAGTTTAAATAAAAAAATCCGTTAAGTAGATCGAGAAATGAAGTATTTTTTTACAAGAAAAACAGTAAATATTCGTTATTTCTACGAAACCCTAAGCTGCACGTGGCCTGTGTACAAAGTCAATTATAATTATAACTCAATTTTCGTATAAATGAAAGCACATAGACATAACTGCTATTATTTCATGTAAAAAGGGAAGGGTTAATCAGGATTAACTGGAAATATTTAAGTAGGCGTTCCAAATGAAATTATTTTATCTCAAATATTTTGGGGATTTTTTATACATATTTTTGCGAACCGATAATAATCCTTTACACGGGTTTTACTACCACCTTGGAATTTAAATTTGCTGTATTTTATTTTTTTCATTTTATGTACGTCCCCGGAACTCTCTTAGCAATCTCAAAATGAGAATCAGGGTTGTAGCTTCAGGCGGTGCCCTCATCGAATTTAGGCACACTCCTGAATGACACTAAATTTAGGATTGTTGCCTGTATTCGACTAGGGCAGCGGCTGTAGTCCCTCATCACTGTCAGTGCGGAGATAAAGTCTGGTTTAGGTCACCATGGCTTGTTCTACGTCAGAAGCGCCGGTAGAATATCACGCTAAGCTGCAATAATTGATATTATTAACCGGGGTCTTGTCACCACCGAGATCCCAGCCATTCTAGAGCCAAATGGACTGTGTCGCGATGATGACAAGAGACCGGGTGGGATGTCTTTGGTGCCATCAAAAATGGGGCGACCATTAGTGTGGGATGCCACGTGCGTTGACACTTTGGTAGCGTCCCATCTTCCCGAGACGGGTGCAGCTGCTGCCCGACAACTGAACCTAAAACGCCGCAAGTATGCATCCAGTGGTAGTGGATCAATATTTGTGACTTTTGGTGTCGAAACTCCCAGTTTTTCAAAGGCAGCCCGAGAATTCCAGTGATTGGTGTGCCTATTGCTAGGGGTTTTGTGTCTATTTCGCGAATACACAATGCCGGCCCGTTAATATAGAGTTAGTTGAGTTTGAACTACGATCGAGATGTTACGAACTGTTATTACGTGTGTGTACTTCTAATAAACTTTGTGACAATTACAACGGCATAATAAATTGGAATCCCATAATTATATGTTAATATAATCACGCCTGTTTCATATATAGGTAGGCAAAGAGTAAACCTCCACTTTCTATTATCTTGGCATACACTTTTTGTTCTATCTATCTTTCACTAAGCTCCGTCTGGAAAATCTTTTAAAGTTTTGTCTTACTTTTTATGTTCACAAATGAAGTGTGTGTTTCAAGATTTATTTAAAGCATGTAAAAAAAATGATCCTGATTGTGCCTCAAAAATTTAGGAACATGTTCAATATTTTTTCCTAAGGTTAAATCCCCCAGCTGTGTCTAAATACAACGCAACATCAAATATGCCACATCTTGTTAAACTTCGGTTATTAATCTATACAGAGCTTGCAAGAAATTCTTTTAGTATTTTCTCAAAAAACCGTTAAAAAAGAAAACAAACTTTTATAATTTTTAACTTTGAACAGGACCTATACGTGATCAATCGCTCGACTTGCCACCCCTAGACGTACAAACCTAGTGCGCCGCTTATAGCGGCTCTGGCTGCCGCTGTCGCCTCCCTTTGCAAAACCGTAATGTCCGGTAAGGAGGCGGCGGGGTGGCACAGGGAGTGAACCCGGCGTTCCTCGTATAGACACAGTGCCAGACAGCGGCAAAGAGCGTCAACCGACCTTCAACCGGCATAAATGCACAACTGCAGGTGACAGCCCTCGGGGATATAATCAACCGTCACCATAGCTATCGAGACGAGGGCGCGCAAGTGTTTCACGGGCAGCCACCTCATAAGCTATAGGAATTTATTTAGTATGATTGGTTAGATGATAGAGCCATGTTATAATAAAGCTAACATAATTTAATGTTAATACAATTTTAAGACCCCAGGGAAAAAGACGAACTTGTCAAGTAACATTGATTTAGAGATATCGCATTTTTAAGTTTGGAACCTTGTGCTTTGTAAACCCATAAGTTTCACAATATAACAAAAATATAAGTAGAATCACTTCAAAAATATTTCAAGCTTAAAAATATTAAAAACTTAAGTCAGATTTAACAGGGAAAAGTGACATATTATGTCACAGCAAACCTGTTTTTTCCCTGGACTTTTTAGGAGTGTCTCAGTTGATTTGACTATCATCTACCCAATTTGTACATAATTATGTACAGTTGTTCACGTAGTGGTTCAAATTTATCATGAATAATAAACATTTATATTATACTAGCGGTACGCCCCGGCTTCCCACGGGTATCTAAAAAGAACTTTTCTTGAGTCTAATTATATACTAAGCGAATTCAAAATATTTCCCCTCCCGTACGGTCCGTACCCCAGTGACGCCTACATGGCATAAGCCAATTAGCCGAGCTGGGTGCGCGATGACCACGCAACTTTTTTCTAATACTTAGATTTTTAAACTTGTGATATCTTTCGAATGGAATGTCCGAATTAAATAATTCAAAAAGATATATAAAGGTATTGAAGCAGTCTTGAATATGAAGTAATTTATTTTGATAAGTATGAATATAAAGATACAAATAAAGAGCCTTTTCTAGCGGCGTCATTTCAATTAATTTTATTAAATAAAAGAACATATATTGTGTCATAACTATAATAGTTAGACATAAGCTGTCCCGACACTTTTTGTAAATAATTATGTGTTCTGCAAAGTCGTAGTACATTATTTTATTCTATCATCAATAGTTTTCGCAGCGAACGCGATTTTAGGTAATTTACACCTTGGGTTACATTATTAGAGTTTTAGTAAGGATCCCTAATTTTTAAAATATAATATAGCCTACGTCACCCGGGGATAGTGTAGTTTGCCAACAGTGAAAGAATTTTGCAAATCGGTTCAGTAGTTTCGGTGGCTATTCAATGCAAACAAACAATCAAGCCTTTTCTCTTTATAATATTAGTATGGATAAAATTTTCTTTATAGAATAGGATGTCAGTTCGTAAACTTTTCAGTTTGTTTTTAAATCTACAAAGACTTGATGGGTCCATGATTTGAGATGGTGGTTTATTATATCTTATCGACTGTTCGTTTGGCTTACTATCAGTTAAAATTTGACATAAGCTCCATACAAACAATGTTAAAATTCAACCAATAAGGTTACCGGTAATGTAAGTGAATAAATAATAAAATATAGGATCCGACCAAAAGTAAACAAGAAACCTTTACAAACATTACGTGAAGTATACGAAGTTTTTGAAACGGAGAATACAATTCATCCATGTTGACACCGCAAGCTAGTTAGCCGACTTTACCTTACTAATAAAGCAATATCTGAAGTCTAAGTATAATAACAGGAAGTGTTCAGCCAAAATGGGGATTTAGGATGTTCCGACCGGAATTAGCGTCGTGAGCACTAATTTCGTTTCAGCTCCCCCCTAATTGTGTTTACGTCCGTTCAGTAAATAGCTCGGTACGTTGCCATCCTTGCACCGTCTCTTTAAGGGATTATAAGGGGCATCTGCAGATAGCATTTGATATTAGAGCATCTCCTCCACACGGGGATGAATTTCTAGATTTGATAATTTATAATTATTTCGTAATAATAATATATAATAAATAAAATTCAATTTTTAATTCTTACTTTTTACAGTGGCTATTCTTAGTATGTCAATTGGTTAGTAATTTTTAAATTAGTTTTTATTGTTCTTAGTTGGATAATGTATGTAGAATCCCAGATTGGGTAAAGGCCTCCTCCAAAGACGTCCATCTGCTGTCTCTGTCCTGGGTTATTTGATACCAGTTGGGGCCGGGTATTTTGTTAATGTCCTCTTCTCAACGCGTCAATAATATATAATAACAGCCCATAAATGTCCCACTCTGCTGGGCTCGGGTCTCCCATTATAGGGGAACGGACAGTATACACTGCCATCCTTGTCCAAGGCGGCTTGTCAGGTTTGACACATCGGTTTATCTCAATGTGCAGGTTGGATCACGATGTTTTCCTTCACCGTTGTTAGCACGTGGTAATTGTAATAATATGCACATTATGTCAGAATGTGCATATTGCATATAGAACTGCCTAAGTGGTGCATGCGTGGCCAGGATCGAACTTGCGCCCTTCTAGTCTGGGACGCGTGCGCCAGCCATTACGCTACCGCGACTTCGTAGCGTTACCCTAATGATAATTTAATTGAATACACATCATACATACAAAAAACTATTCAACGTATCTTTTTAAAAGGGATGTGATATAGAATAAATGTGTTCACGACTGAAGTTCGTCGCTTTGCTATGACTCCAAGATGTCGTAAATAATATTTATTTCTTGCTTTTTAGTTTGAAGTCGATTTTGTTTTTGTTACAAAAAAAAAACATGTTTTCTACTTTTTTACTTGCTATGTGTTTTCAATTTATTTAATTTAAAGTAATATTTAAATCAACTTAAAAGAAATCAATTATATCTATCTATATATAATAAATCTGCAATTCGGTAATCGAGTTGCACAATGCGCTTAATAATGTGAAAAAATCAGGCGGGCTAATTCGGACCAGCAGATTCTGAATATATAATTTCTAGAATTTTTATCTGCCTGTCTCTCTATTAGAGCATCACGTGAAAACTATTAAATGGATTTAAATGAAATTCGACATAGAGCTTATATCCCAGGTCGTAACTTAAGATACTTTTTATCCCGGTAAATGACGTCCTTTCCTTCGTACGGATTAGCAAAACAGATGTCGCTGCAATTCTGTTTTTTAATTCACTAACAAATACCTTGGTTGTCATAAACAACATGTTGTTTATTGTATTACTTCAAATCAGGTTAGCTTTGACCATAGAGTACATTATTATTATTATAGGAGAGCTTCGACTCACTACTATGTTATGCTGGATAGCTGTTGTCTAGACTATATATATGCATTTAGTTCCTTTGTAATATAAATATGTAATTATATTACACGTAAAAAACCAATTGCTTGCAATAAGGCCGCCCATTGTACTACTACCTTCTAATTTTAAGATATGCAAATGTCTTAAGTTGGTGTACAATAAAGAGTATTATTGTTGTTGTTGTTGAAGTTTTTATGTAAGTAAAATAAAGCTACTGCCTATATGCGTTATAAATAAATTAATATAAATTGTGTAACAAATCGCTGCTAGAGGCAAGCGTGCGCAAAAAGCTGGCTGCATTACCACCCTGTATGGCGATGCTGATCCCTTGTGCGAAATAAGAACCAGCCGTCTGATCACGGGTGGCATCAGAGTTTCTTACAAATTTCTTAAAAAATTGAATAAAGAAGAAGAATCAAGCTTGGGGTGCTCAACAGGGCTAGGCGGTACTTCGCACCGGAACATAGGCTTCTTTTATATAAAGCCCACTTGCAACCCCATGTGGAGTACTGCTCCTATATCTGGGTTAGGATATCCCAGTACCAGCTGCTCCCACTTTACTCCTTGCAGTGCCGATCGGTCCGGATTGTCGACGATCCCGACCTTATAGCCGGCTTAGAATCTTTAAGTCTCAGAAGAGACATCGGCACTCTAAGCGTGTTCTACCGTCTGTACAATGGAGAGTGTTCATCTATACTACCACGAAAGCTGGAAGTCATCCACTGTACGTGGTGCTTGCGCTCCTTTATGCCCTACGTGAGCAAGCTTTGGAACGAACTCCCTCCCGCGGTTTTCCCAGAGCCCTACTATATGGAGCTCTTCAAAAAGGGCGTAAACAGATATTTGAAGTCTCAACGAGGTAGGCAACGCATCGGCTGTTGCAGATGGCCATGGGCGACGGTAGGCACTTGTCATCAAGGGGAACCGTTTGCCAGTTTGCCCACAAGCAAACATAAAAAAGAATTAGAAATTTTTAGTTGCTTGAATAGCTTTAGAAATAATATTTTAAGCGCCTATAGTAATTGTACTATTGGCACGCGTATACAAGTTTCGCCTTTGCAAGAGAGCAGGCGCTCGGCGCTCTTCAACAAGGAGTTCTCTCGATATTCCTGGGATCCACTTATCAGATTCTTGGCTTGGTGACAATGACACCACCTCGAATAAAGAAAAAAAATTAAAACTCGGTCCACAACTGACGGAGAAAACGCGTAATAAACATACAGTAGAATTGAGAACCTTCTCCTTTTGGAAGTCGATTAAAAAGTAAGTCAGTCGCCTTGCACCCCTAGGTTCACATGTCTGGGTGTGCATCCCCTGCACCGCCGGATAAAGACGGCCCTGACTAGGGACTGTAATAGAGTGTTTACTATGGTAATAAAGTTGAAAAACCTCGAACAACTTATTTAATTTTCTATACGTTTTGCTGGGTAGACCCCTTTCCCAGATAAAATTGTATTAGGTTGTATCGTTGTAAACGTATGTTTAAACGATATAACAACAATTTAAACTGCCACATAGTGACAGAGTGCCAACGGCGATTTTGTGCAACTGAATTAACATCACAGGGTTGTAGCAACTTTGAATTTATAAAGTATACTTTTAGACGAAAATAATTTGCCTATCTTGCTTTGAAATAGTGGGAACCTAGAAGTAACGATACACTTTCATACAAAATTTCATCTATACATACCTCGTAGTCCAGTAGTTTACGAAAAAAATTTGTGTTACAATCATAGATGTTTTAGTTTTTAGTTTAATTTTCATTGTAATTGAATGAATGAATGAATGAATCTTTATTTATAGAAATACAGGTAATAGTTGTACAAAAGATGGTAAACAAAGTCAATTGGTCTCACTGTATTTGACCTAATGGTCATACAGATGTTTGGGTACATGTCAATTAAAAAAAATAATTATAACATTTCTAAATTTATAAACATACTTTGATTAATTATATATTAAGTACAGAGATAAAAGAATGCCAAAAATATAGGATAAATCAGATTTCAGAGCTAAAAATATAAATATAATCATTTACCTGATAAAATCTCTAATGTCATAAAAACACTTTTCTATCAGCTATGAATGTAATTTTAATTTAAATTTCCTTTTTGGCAATTCTCTTATTGATATGGGTATCGAATTAAAGACTTTTATGATCATCACTTGGCAGTTTTTTTGTCTTAATGTAGTGTTGCAGTTAGGTGTTACTAGTCTAGTGGGATCTCTAAATTTTACTCTAGAACTAACGCTATCAGAATATTTATCAAACATTAATGGATTATCTTTCACAAAACTTCCTATTTGAAATATTGTAATTTTATATGGGTATTTTATTGCCAGTAATAACTTATTACTAAACAAAAATAAAATTTAAACTAAAAGGAAATAACTAATAAGAAAAGAAGAAAGAAAGAAAATATTAAACTAAAAATAAACTAAATTAATATAAAGTATGTAACAAATCGCTGCCAGAGGGTAGCATGCCCAGAAAGCTGGCTATATTGCCACGCTGTATGGCAATCCCGATTCGTTGCGCGAAATATGAACCAGCCTTCTGATCACATTATATATGATATATATAATATTTATAATTATACATTCATAACGTATTATAAATGTATGTCTCTGCAGACCATAGGCCATAAAAACGACCCGACCTTTTGTAGGGCTTGCGTGGAGACAAGGGAAGGCCAACACGTAGAGGCCCCTGGAAAAATTTAATCTAAATGTGGCGTGACACTGATCGGCGATTATCCCTGTCTACACTATATAAAAATGCACCCAAGGAAAAGCCCCGGTTAGTGTAGGACTATTGTAGGAAATGAGAACAAAAGTACCGGGCTATAGAATGAACTGATAGTGGAACTACGGATCGTGGACTACGGCGTCTGCCCGTGACACGCCACTCACTACATGGGCTCCTAAAAATGCCATACAAGATTTGCAAGAGGCAACATGGGTATGAGTGGCTAAGGGGTGTGGAGAGGTGGGCTGTAGGTTCACCGAAGCTACTTCTGACGTTATACCAATTATCACTTCTATCCCTGGAGCTTGAGTCGTAGCTCTAGAATCTCCACTATGTGCCGGCTGGTTAAGGCAAGCACGGAGGCGGGGGCCTTTTTTATTATACAGAGTTGGACCAGACATGAGTTGTCAGGACGAATATAAAGGTACCGTTATTTTTTTATTTAGCTAAACTGAACCCTAAAAATGTAATACAGAAAGATAGAGCTTTTTTCAGTCTTTAAATTAATATTCAAATTAGGTTGCAAGCAATCAAAACTTTTTATAAAGTAAAACAAAAATTGACTCTCAACCGTTTACAAGAAAATGTAATTAAAGTAGTTGAATAAAAAATTTAGTACTAACAACTGCACTGATGGAGCGTTCTACCTTTTTTGCACTCAATTTTATGTAATTTTGTTATACAGCGTCAGGAGCTACAGCCTCCAGCCACAAAATGTACAGAAGTTACATACAAAACAGAATAAATGCGCCCAAACATACACGTGAACGGTTAACTCTGGTCCTATTATGCGGCGTACACATTGAGTCAACAAGCGATGGCCATCAACTAAAGCCAACGAATCAATTTGTTGGTTGGTTCAATGTGTACCTAAATACGTTTCGTTAACCGCTCGACGTATGGATTCCTTTGATGTTACCACGGTGTGTTGGATTTCTGGTGAATGCGCTTATGGCAATGGCTTAATGTGTACCTGTGTAAAAAGCTACAAACATGTTTTATGAAATATGAATTTAATTTTAATTTACAAAAAACAACCAGGATAGATTTTAGATTATAATTTGGACAGAGGACAAGTAGTCATTGCAAATATAATTAATTACAAGAATACAGTATACAGTTATATATAGATACTGTATTCTTGATATAAATCTTCTGCGTATTCTATGAGTAATTCTGTTATCTACTTTTAAAATAGTTATCGGTTCCATGGATTTTCAGCCTGTTTTACATATTATATTGACGCGAAAGGGTTTGTGCGCACCGAGTGTCTGGTCAGGCTTTTAATGCATTCAGGTACTGACGCATAATCTGTTCGCTGTGTATATATATTTGACAATATCCCAATAGCCGCGATGCCTCGCAGCATGTGTCAGCAAATTTTCCACAGTTTGCGTAGTCGGTTGCAAGAGTGCTATTCACGAGACGGGGCACATCTCAACCATGTAATTTTTAAAAATAAATTTCCTTAACTTTTTATTACTTTAAATAAATGATCAATAAAATAAAATTTGTAGTTTTTATTTATATTCATGTTTCAAAAATGCAATAATTTATGGCCCACACTGTATTGCTTATTTGTAATAACTGGTGTCCACTGCGTCCCGGGGTGGTTTAGATTCACAATTAGACCCCATAGGTAGTCTGGAATCTGGTCCTAGAGGTTTTATATTTTTAGGGAAGGACAACGTCTGCCGAGACCTTTAGTTGTAGATAGATAAAGATATATAAGAAGAGGTTAAAGTCATCCCATAAAATTAGGTTCTCTACGAAGCAAATTATTGAAGAAACGCATGTTTTTCAATTTATAATGAAATTGACCCTTTTTCTTAAGTCTTCCCATGTGTTGTAGAGTCCGTATCAAGGGTAGAAATCTGTACAGGCCATTTAACTCATCACCCAAACAGAAGAGGAATGACGATTCAATGTAATCTACAAAAAAAAAAAAATTTTTACAGATAACAAATAATTAAACATTAAAGACAAAAGGGATTTAAAGAGACGATACTAGGAAAATGATAACAAACGAGTAAAAATGTTACTTTGAAAAGATCTTAAATTTTACATACAATTCTAGATGGTGCAATAGAAAGTTTTTAGCTTTTTGTTAAACATTTATTTTTAAAGCAAATGAGTCAACAATCATTAAATGGCTGTCCTGAAGAATTTGATTTTTGAATAGAATTAAATGTCTAGAATCTAGACTAACGAATTGTTTATTTTATTTATTTATCATCTTATTTCAGATATGTCGTATCTGTATAACTGTATTTGTTATATTAACTTAAAACGTTAAACATTAGGAGATAAAATATTTACTTGAGCTGATAGCAGTCGGACTCTTGTTTTCCCATCGCATTTTGCACTGTGCGTAGTCCATGAAGCAGTGGTTTTTGAAAACGAGGGTTGGTTCCCTGGCAACGATCCCAGGGCGGCCACACACTGGCGCGTAAGTTTCTGGACATTTCTAAGTAGGATAGCAAAAGGGGAACATAACAGAAAACTTTTTTATTATTATATAGAATTCACTATGACTCAAAGTGATGTTTTTTAATTTTTTACATATTTTTTTCGCCCTTCTTGAAGAGCGCCATGTTGTAGCGTTCAGGGAAAATCGCGGGAGGGAGTTCATTCCACAGCTCGCATACTTTGGCATTGTGGACCACAAATCACGTATAATGCACGACTACAAAGTGTCGAGGAAGTGTCGTTGAAGTTGGATGAATCTCAAAATTAGGTACTAAATCGAATAATTCATCAGAGCACTCGAAAGAATGGAAGAACTGAAGCAGTAAAAACGTAAATAAGTATTAGCATAAAATGTTTATGTAATGATGCAGATGTGAAGAAGTAGTAGTGAAGAAGATGTCGTAGTATTTCGTAGCTTTTCCAGTTACGTTTTTTTACTAAGTGAGTGTTACACCAAGTATATTTCTTTTATGAATAAAAATTGCGGATTACCGTTGGGCATTTATGAAAACAAGACGACAGAGTAGGTGCGTGGTTATAATCTTCGCTAATATTTTTAGGTATCGTAATCCAAGGTTTGAAGACCTTTACCGGACCAGCTATCTTCAAATGCATTCGACGAGTTTCGTTTAGTTCATTGTCTAACTCTTTTAAAGGCAAATCAAATACATGTGTTGCAGCGAAGAAATTGTCTATGGTATCTTTTATATCAACGTTTGTATTAAATGGTGTATCTACAATTATTATATTTTTCAGTTTCATCCTGGCTATAGGCTCAAACGGTTTTCTATTTTTATGAATAGTTTTGACATTTTCTACATGAATATTATAATTATTCTTTAGATTAATTTCACTTTCAGTTTTTTTGCCATTGGCTTTTATATCAGGCATTGTTATTGAATTAATAATGACATTTTTAGTTGTATTTTTATCATCAATAACTAAACCATTGCAAATGAATGTATCTGTGATTTCAAATTGCTTTTTATTTACGCAGTTGTATCGAAATAGTTCACAACTATTTTCAAAAAGTCTGATCTGATATCCATTTCCATTATCTCTAATCCCACATACTTTATTTCCTAGATTTGTTTCTGAACAGTCGTAAACAAAACAATTATTTTTTTTGTCTGCCGTTCCATTAGCTTTTTTAATATCTTCGTAATTACTCAAACCAAATCCTTTTTCGCAGTATTCGATGTTTATTTTTCCATACTCTGAAAGTTAATTAAAGCTCTCTGTATTTATATTAAAGTCCACTGCACACCAGTCCTCGTTGTGACGCAGTGAACAAATATTGAAAAACCGTTTTTATTACAGTTTGTCGTTTGATGTAAAAAGAACCGGAAAATATTGCGAAGCTTGTAAAAGCGAAGGGAACAAAAAATAAAATGCATCACGTTTTATATGTGAAAGATTATTTTAAAATTGCATTTACATGTGTTGTCGATACACTCGGGTGTTTCATTACTGTGCTACAAAATAAAATTTAATATATGGAATTCATAAGCGTGTTCGTTTTTAATTTTCGTTGCCGCTTTGACATAAACTGAACTCTAAAAACCGTCACGTTTCCGTATATGTGGCGTATAAAATCAAACTCCGTCAGATCCAAAATGGCTGATTTTACATAATCTAACTTTTTTTGGTCACAAAATTATTTATGCGTGACAGAGCAATTTTTCACAAATTATTGTGCTCAGTATATATTTCTATTTGTCTAATGTTCATATTAGAAGGGTCAACGCATTGATTTAATTTAGTTGGAGGCACAGAAATTAAAGAACACGACGAAATTCAATAATATTGAGTGAGTCAATTTAATGTTTACATATAGGTATCACTTTGGCTGATTCAACTAAATTGAAAGAAAGAAACGAACCGTCTAACACCAGCTTAAGATTTCCCTATAATAATATAGATATATTATATTATGATGTATAAATCAAGTTTGCAAGTTTGGAGCAACTCACTACAGAATTTCTATAGAAATTCAATAGGATTCAACTAACAGCGATGAGTTGTTGATTTAACTCATACAACTTATAATATTTTCTTAAGTTTTCGCGACTTGTTTTAAGCGCGGTAATTTATACTTTTTCACAACACTTTTGAATAAAAAAAGGTCTAAGGCAGCAGTAATTTTACTTCAGGTAATTGAAAATCAGAGTATAATAATAATAAAGAAACTTAGAACTGATTTTCAAAGTTCTTCATAGAATAAGGTAGGTATAATATGAAAAATTAAAAATGTCAGTTGCACAAATAAAACAGTTGAATGGTTTCACTTTTGAATCACTCGGGTTATAATTTAATCTACTGATAATTTTTATCTGATGATTGAAAAATCGTCCCTTATTTATATCTGTCTATAATCCCTTAAGACTTACCAAAATTACGTTCAGCTTCACACCCATATTTCAACAACTGACACTCGTTTTTGAATAATCTCAAACGATATCCTTGTTTCTCTTGTCTTATGCCACAAACTCTGTTATCTAGTTTATCATCACATTTCAAAGTCTTACAAAATGTTGATTTTTCATTTTGTATAATTGTTGCAATTATTTCTGTGATCAATATTGTAATTAGAAAAAGTAACATAATGTGTGTTTTTATTAAGTTTGAATACATAAAGCAATTTATAAGGGCGAGTTCATATTGTCAAAAGATTGCTAGGATAACATCATCATTATCATCGGAGCGTTAAATTCCCTTTGGGTTCAGAGGTTGATCGGTCTTCCATGCCCAGGGTCCGCTTTTCTATTTTTTATTTTCCTACTTTGCGCAATCTTCGGCATCCCGTGTTATAAGACCATTGGCATGTATATCATCCTTCACAACGTCAAGCCAGCATTTCTTGGACCTCCCCCTTTTACGGGGACCTGGCGGAAGCGACATTGCTTGTTTTTGTTCCCCATATAATTAGGAATTTGGCCAATAATATCAGGACACAACTCATATTTGTTATGGCGGCATATTCTACACCAAAGGTGGTACATCCAAACGGGTTGACATTTGGCATTTTTCCTCCATATTTTTTTAAAGATTGTATAGGTTCGCGTTTGACCACTGTCTTACCCAATGATGAGTGATGATGCGGTCTAGGATGGAGGACGTTTACCTAGAAGATACCTTATTCACTCGTGACTTGAAGACTCCTAGATATATTTGTCAGGAAAAGTAGCCGAAATAAATTTGCCGCAGTCTGTTTTTGTTCGGCAGTGCACACCAGAAATGATGAAATGAAGCGCTTTATCCTGACTGATGATGTTTACACCATATAACGGTAGCGTAAATCGGTGCGTGTGGTTGGCTGATGGTAAAAAGGGACTGGGAAACCTCTTCGTGCAGTTCTGTGGAAAACTCCCCGAAATGTATCCGATACAAGACCAACAGCCTAACAATCTTGCGTCTATGCTCAATATTCTGAAATCAAGCATTAAAAAGACGGCCATTGCCGATCAACCTCCTGGCTCTTTTAATTAGCCGGTCTTTGTAGAACCTGCGTTGGCAACTCTTTCTCAATTTATCTATACTATCCGTGCAGAACGGAGAAAGAATACAATTTCGTGCGGCCGGGCGGCCCGTCGTAAGAGGCGACAAAACAACCCACAGCCAGGTGGTAGGGTATTTGCCCGACTGGATGGCTAACACCCCTGGTCTAGAGTGAGAAGCCATAATAACCTTGAGTTGTGTTCTGGCATTAGTGACCAGGTTCCAGTCTCCCTTAAGAGAGAATCAGCGCATTTGTAGCACTTTTGGTGTTGCAAATGTCCACAGGCGATGGTAACCGCTTACCATCAAATGAGACATCTGCCTGTCAGGTGAACTCATGCATTAAAAAAAAGTTAATCTGCTAAGTCATGGATATATGCATGCGACTTTTGCATGTGTCGCTCAAGTACAGACCACGCTTGATTGCTATGCAAAAATCACCTGTAAATAACAACACTGAAAAGCTCCTATGTTCTGAACAAACGATGCCACAGGTCACTCTTAGCTCGCTTATTAACGTTTTATTATTTTAAACATAGATATAGGTAGAGCTATTTTATATCATATCCATTCAAAATTAAAAAGAGATAATCAAGGCAATTCGGTAACAATAAAAAAAAACTTGTTTGATGATACAAAAAGCCGTGTTAGCTTAGTAGTTGACGCACTTGCGCCCTAAACTCAGAGGAAAAGGAAAAATCGCGATGAAACCTGCAACATGAAACATCGAGATTGGTGACGTGTCGAACCCGCTAAGCCACCTTTGATATGCGTGGCTTGTATAAGGTCTGTTGCCCTAAAACTAGGAAAACCCGAGCCCACCAGTGGAACGTTATAGGCTGTTATGATGATACATAGAATATTAATGAAACCACTTTTTAGTTAAATTCTTCATTATAATTATATTTCACACGAAACGTAACCGAAAGATGAAAGTGGCAATATTCTGGATTTTACCACGGCACAACTTCGTGCTCTCGACATGAGGGTAGCTAAAAAGTTCACGTCTCAACAATTGAGACGCCGATATTCAAGTGAAAGTATTCGCATCTTCGATCATTACTGATCTAATATTAAATTGTAGGTAAGTTAGTCACATCCAAATGTCGAAATATGAACACAATGCATACCCTTGCAATTTTACACTTTGCTGTTTTATCTTGACGTATCAGTGTTTTTGTAAAATGAATGTAATTATTATTTTATGTACCCACGCCTTTACTATATTTTATTTCCGATAACAATTTAATTATAAATCGGTTTGGTGTGTTTTGCAGTCCAGCTAACGAATAATGTACGATAACGAGATTGTCATTGACTGTTTCCAATTGAAAGTTGACCAATTGAAATTGCTTGAATTTTATAATAACCTTGTAGGTCTAGGTCTTCAATTACACTATTACAATAGCCCGCAAAAAGAAAAAAGTGGTCTGTACTTTTTATTAGATCACATCTATTCTTATGTATTTCAATGCACTGTATCCTAATCTGGAATCAGTTTGGTCCATACACCCTTAAAATTTTGAGGGTGTATGGATCAAACTGTCCCCAGATTCAACCTGGTCAAAAGTAGAGACCGCTATATTCTTTTTGTGGGCTGGCGTTATTTACTTAAATTAACTGATTATGACCAAGTAACACAGTTTACAGAAACGGCAATTATGAGTTTAGCGCCATCTATTTGTTAAACATTTAAAGCACTTCATATAGTTACATGATATATACTAAGATGTCACTTTACGAATTATTTTATTAAAACCATTTTTTTGAAAGTGTTATCAGGTTTATTGGATTTTAATAGATTTTTAACCTTGATTTTTATTTTTTTCGATTTAGTAATCATTAATAATAATTTATTACTTTGTAGTTACATTCGGCATTGAGTTTAAAAACTAGACATATGTCAGATGTCAATATTTCTAATTGTTATAATAATGTCAACTGTCATTCCTGATTCAGACTGATTCCTCACTTTTTCTGTTTTCTGAACCATCTCACCCAGGTTTAAAAGTTAAAAATACTTTTTCAAGATTTTAAATTCGACTTACTGAAATTATTGCATCAGATAGTTCGAGTTACAGAATTCCTTTATTTCTCTTTAATTTATTAATCAGAGATGTAAATCAAACCAAATCCTAAATATTTCCTCAATCATGGCCTTAAGAACTGAGACTGAAAAAAATAAAATTATAAAGATTTATGAATTAGACGATTATGAAAAGCTTATAATAGGCATAAAAGTTGCAGCATGCATGCTCACAGAGTCTCATCAAGTCGGTAAGTCTGGGCTAGGTATCCTTTATAAATGATGACTTATTTCATAATATGTGGCAATATTCAATAGATTCTAATTACTTTTAAAGTAATGGTCTACATAAATTTCTTGACTATAAGGCCAACTTTGAGATGAAAACAATTTCTTTGCAAGTATGACAAATATATAATAATTAGATTACTAAATTGTATTTTACTAATTACTTTGTAAGCAATCGGATCTGTTCATAATGTATAAAGGTGCCGTATAACTATACCCCACCCATATAAATAATGATATATAATTCTTTTTTCAGTTTTTAAATTTATAATGTATCTTAATCAATGTTCTCTATTTTTGAGTGGGCTAAGCCTTTGCTGGCTTACCTCACTGCAACCCAGAGGCTCTGGGTTTGATACCTGGTATGGTAAATTTTGGAAACAAATTTTCTCTGTTATTTACTATGGTCTGGGTGTCTGGGATTGGCCCCAAAGTAGGCTGTTCTATATTACCCATAACACAAGCGTAACTTGCTTAATTTGGGGATATACAATATGTGTGTTTGTCTGCTGATGTTTTTTCATATTAATATGGCACCATAGTCATTCTGGCAAAAGCTAAACTGTTAAAAAAATATGATGTAATAAATTTTCTATTAAATGATGTATAAGGGTCTGTAGCTAAGTAGCATAAACATTGATTGGATGTTTATCTTCTTTACTAAACCTTTCACTTGTGTTTGTAGGGATATATGCTTTGCAGATATTTATATATATGAGTCATTAGTCACAAACTCTAAAAAAGAATAGATTTTGGTTTGCTCAGTTGTTAAATATGTTTTTTTAAATATTTAAGTGGATGAAGCAAGTGTATTGAAGAGGTTGAATGCTTTGACCCTGGATGGGCCATCGGATGGCAACTGCTGCTCATGCTGTGGTGTGGGCCCATTTGAATCTAGGGCGCAACAGACAGCACATTATAAACACCACTGGCATACACACAATTTGAAAGAGAAAGCTGTTTGGCAAACAACCATTATCCTTAGGACAGTTTAATTCTAGACAAGGTTTGGATTTTGAGCTTATAATTTTAACTGTTTTCTTTTCCAAAATAAAAGGTAAGTATTCTATGGTTCTTCCTCTCTCTTTTCTTTCCCCTTCTCCCAATTATTTGGGTTCAGCACAATATGTCTTTTTTCTCCATACTTCTTTATTTTGGCATACAACTTCTGTTACACCACAAATCATCATGTCATCCTTCACCCAATTGATCCATCTCTTTTTTGCTTTACCTTTATATTTGTACCCATCAGTCTTTCAGTTTAACATTCCTTATGTCAGATGACTTTCATCCCTCCTCATTACATGCCCATACCACCTTTGTCTTTCTACCTCTTCAATTTTCAGTCACCAATTTCAAAGATCCCCTTATGTATTCATTAGGTTTTCTTTCCTATTACTGCATTACTTACAAAACAAATTTATAGATAAATACTTCATAAAGTTTCATTTGGTTAATATTGTCCTATAGAAATGATGCCATTTTCCTAACTAGAAAGTAGTCTATCTTCATTCTCTTTATCAAAGCAACTAATCCTTATGCAATTTCATTCCACTGCTGGCTGTATACCTTTCTAAGCTTGCATTACCCCTACACACATTGATCCACTAAACTGGAGGATTTCTTATTCCTTGTGTACCGACATGTAGTCTCCAAGGTTTTCTAATTTATTGCTCACCAATTCTGCAACAGATACTTTTTTTTATGGCAGGAGTTCAGCAGACAGGCAGACGGCCCACTTGATGGTAAGCGGTTACTATCGCCTGTGGACATTTGCAATGCCAAAGGTGCTACAAATGCACTGCTGCTCTCTGAAGGGAGACTGGAACCTGGTCACTAATGCCGGAACAGAACTCAAGGTTTTATGCTGACATACTTCAGACCAGGGGTGGTAGCCATCCAGTCGGGCAAATGTCCTACCACCTGGCTGTGGGATGTTTAGTTGCCTCTTACGACAGGCCACCCGGCTGCAGGAAATTGTATTCTTTCTCCATTCCTGCACAGATAAAATGGATAGATATAACAGGTCTACTCACTTCAGCTTGCTAACATATTTGGGACATATTTGGGATCTCTTATACTTAACTTAGTCTTGCCATAAATATTGTAACAAAGAAATATTTTTTTCTATTGCAAATAATGAACATACTGTAAAACTTATAAATATAAGTTTTACAGTATGTTCGTTTAATACAGAAATATAAAACAATTTGAAATATAAAAAGCTTATTCGAAGTAGTCTCCATTGGCTGCAATACAGTCCTTTAAACATTGAGGCCAGTTATCAATAGAAGCACACACTCATTCCATGGGAAAATTCTTCACTGCCAATCATATGGATTGTTTTAGATACTCCAAATTATCATGGCGTTAGAGTAAGCCGTACTCTCTAAAAATGAGCATAAATCATAATTCAGCGGATTAAGATTGGTACTATATGTCGGCCAGTCTTCAGCTCTGATGAAGTCCGAAATGTTTGTTTCCAACCAAAACTGCTTGGAACGAGCTTTATGACCCGGCGCCGAGTCTTGCTGGAAGGACCATTCTTGGTTATTGAACATGATGTTGTTAAGGGGCTTAACTACCTTCTCAAGAATGGTATTTTGATACACTTGTGCCGATGTTTTGATACCTTTTTCACAAAAATATGACTCAGTCATTCCTTCATAGCTAACACCCCACCAAACCATCACTGAAGATGGATAATGCCCACGTTGCACTCTGTCGACTAATTGAGAAGCTTCCTTAGAGCTTTGAGCATAAATATGGTCATTTTGTTTGTTAAAATGTTGCTCAATTGTAAAAAAATATTCTCATCCTTAAACAAAATTTTTCTGTGACCTCCCTTAGCGTACTGCTTTAGTAGTTGTTTCGATTTTACCACCCTATTCTTTTTTAAATTATGAGTTAAGACATGACCAATGCATCTCTTATCGGCTGCAAGTCCTAAGTCATCTTTTAAAATACGCGACATGGTTCTAGGTGATATCTTCATCTCCCAAGATAAAATCTTTTGCTTTCGGACAGGATTTCTTCGAATTCTTACCCTTACTGCTTTGACCACCTTTTTCGTACGAACACACTATGTGGGCGGCCAGATCTTTTCTGTCACAAACAGAGGAGGTCTCATTGTACCTATTAATAGCCCAGTACACAAACATTTGACTAATACCTAGCCTATGGAGAGTTTTAAAAATTGCATTTGGCTCCATACCTACTTTGTGTAATGCAATCACAGCGATTCCATTCAATTCATTTGGTTCTCTTTATCGCCCCACTCCATTTTAATATCGCAAAATGTTGTACAATGTATTGGCGCCAAAATGAGAAAACACAATGAACAATCATATAAAAATGACAGATTCCAAATTCAAATGTAATATTTAATTTCTTTTTAATTGTAACAGTATTTATGTCTAGACTAAGTACATTACCTTCTTTTAAATTTTATCTATATTGGAAACTTATACTTTCTTGTGAAACAGAACTCTTTGTTGCTGCCTACGTCTAGCCATTAAAACTACTTACATAATGTATTTAGGTGTGTAGGTACTTACATAATGTATTTAGGTATATCCATCTAGGAGTGGAGAAAGAATACAATCTCCTGTGCCCAGGATAAAGAGGTGACTAAACAACTCACAGCCTATCATCTATAGGGTATTTGCCCGTTTGGATGGATACCACTCGTGGTCTAGAGTATGCCGCCTCAACAAATTTGAGTTGTGTTCCGGCATTAGTGGCCAGAATCCAGTCTCCCTTTAGAGAGCAGCAATGCATTTGTAGCACCTTTGGTGTTTGCAAATGTCCATAGGAGATGGTAACTGCTTTTCATCAGGTGGTCTGT